>OZ035828.1:33141539-34491803 GCA_964034765.1 Knipowitschia caucasica | reverse complement strand
CCTGGAGCCGTAACAGCAGAGTCCGACAGAAAGATGGCAGCAGAGTCCACAGGGAGCGACTTTGGACGATGATTGATGGAGATGAAGCACAGGTTTCTAACAGTCACAGTTCAGCTAAAATGAAATATTCCTCGGTTTATCAGAGTTTTTAATAGAAGAATAAAGTTTGTTATTTTAAAAGTAAGAATTATATCTAGTAAGTAAGTAATGTTTATCTATATAGCACATTTTACAGACCAAGTTTACTCAAAGCACTTTACAATGGTTCAGAGTTCAGTTTTCAACTCTCTCCACATATGGCAATGACGGAAGGGAGTCGCTGAACACACTGGTGCATCAAAACCTCTGACCAAACACCATCCATTCACTCACTCATTACATTAAGACCTATTGTGTATGTTTTTAGTGGTAGGGGAAACCAGAGCACCCATAGGAAACCTACACAGACACGAGGAGAACATGCAAACTCCACTCAGAAAGGCCCTGTTCTGACCGGGATTTGAATCCAGAACCTTCTTGCTGAGAAGCGAGAGTGCCGTCCTATGTCTTCATTTTGGACATTGGTCACTGTCCCTCATGAACCAATGGCATTGCCTTTCCTGTGTTTGAATTGAATACATTGAATTGAATTTGATAGTATCCAATATCAAAGTTGTGCTACATTGAAAATTCTTCAGTTTATTAGAATGTAAAATGTGCTATTTTAGAAGTAAGAAGATTGAGTTGTTTTGAGGAATGTGCATATTTTGTAGAGTCAGGCCCTAAAAACTGTCTGCAGCTAAAGGGAGCTCTACAGACTACTAACTCCTGCTGCATGAATACTTACGCAAGCACAACTTTTGGTTTTATATTTTTAAAATAACAACATAATCTTGATTCTTTTTACTTGAACTTTCAGTTAAAAATACTAAATGGCTTTGTCCCATTAAAGAATTCAACATATTTTTCAGTGTGTATGTTTGGATATACAGCTCCTAATCTCTGTATCTGTTATGTTCTCCTTCTGTTTCTGTCCTGTCTGCGCTGCAACATTGAAATTTCCCCACCGTGGGACTGATAAAGATTCTCTTATCTTGTCATCTGCTGTTTATCCCCCAGGAAATTGAAACAAATCACTAAGATTAAGATTAAGATTAAGAGATCCTTCATTCATCCAACAGTGGGGAAATGTCAGTGTTGCATCAACAATTACCGAACAGTAGGAATGAGGAGCACACAATGAAAGGAGGAATCACTCTAGACTAAAATCTGTACTGTAACTTTACATAACAAAGACACAAGTATAATCATGTGAAGATTGGAGAGTTCATTAAATAAAGTTAAAATTTTTCATTGTAAAAGATGTGTGCGTCTGTTCTGAACGTTCTGAACAGCTTTGATAGGATTCTCATTCCATAAGTGTTTTTCACATATGTTACTTCCCCTCAGAGTGCCCACATGAGCCTCCTCTGCTGTATGTGTGTGCATATGTGTGTGTGTGTGTGTGTGTGTGTGTGTGTGTGTGTGTGTGTGTGTGTGTGTGTGTGTGTGTGTGTGTGTGTGTGTGTGTGTGTGTGTGTGTGTGTATCGGCACTTGTTGCCCTCTGACCCCAGCGTGTGGCAGCGGCTGAATACACGCCAGCTTAACAGGATCAAATGTGGTGTGCCCCCCTCCTCTGATCCACTGCTTTGGCCTTTTCACAGTTTGCATGTACAGTGCTAAAAATGATAAAAAATTAGGTGATAATGGCTTGAATCGAGTGGTTTTATTTCCATTTTAGGATTATATGATTTCTTTTGCGTTCCAATAAGTTTGTTAATATTTTGCCAAATAATTTTGCCATTTCCATTGGCACTTTGAATTATATTGACAAAAAAATTTGCTTTGGCCTTACGTAAGGCATGAGTAATCTTATTTCTCAAAGATGTAAATCTGAATCCGTCTGTAGTGTTTGGTGTGTCTCCCAGGTGGCTTGTGGCAAACTTTAAACGAGACTTTTTATGGATATCTTTGAGAAATGGCTTTCTTCTTGCCACTCTTCCATAAAGGCCAGATTTGTGCAGTGCACAACTGATTGTTGTCCTATGGACAGACTCTCCCACCTCAGCTGTAGTTATCTGCAGTTCATCCAGAGTGATCATGGGCCTCTTGACTGCATCTCTGATCAGTCTTCTCCTTGTTTGAGATGAAAGTTTGGAGGGACGGCCGGGTCTTGGTAGATTTGCAGTGGTCTGATACTCCTTCCATTTCAATATAATTGCTTGCACAGTGCTCCTTGAGATGTTTAGAGCTTGGGAAATCTTTTTGTATCCAAATCCGGCTTTAAACTTCTCCACAACAGTATCTCGGACCTGCCTGGTGTGTTCCTTTGTCTTCATGGTTCTCTCTGCGCTTTAAACAGAACCCTGAGACTATCAAAGAGCAGGTGCATTTATACGGAGACTTGATTACACACAGGTGCATTCTATTTATCATCATCAGTCATTTAGGACAACATTGGATCATTCAAAGATCCTCACTGAACTTCTGGACTGAGTTTGCTGCACTGAAAGTAAAGGGGCCGAATAATATTGCACGCCCCACTTTTCAGTTTTTTATTTGTTAAAAAAGTTTAAATTATCCAATAAATTTCGTTCCACTTCACGATTGTGTCCCACTTGTTGTTGATTCATGACAAAAAATTTAAATTTTATATCTTTATGTTTGAAGCCTGAAATGTGGCGAAATGTTGAAAGGTTCAAGGGGGCCGAATACTTTCGCAAGGCACTGTATATATATATATATATATATATATATATATATATATATATATATATACACAGTATATACATAAAAAAACGCACACCTTTCCCGTGGGCGGTTATCCCTCTCTAAGCTCGGGTCCTCTACCAGAGGCCTGGGAGCTTGAGGGTTCTGCGCAGTATCTTTGCTGTTCCTAGCACTGCACATTTCTGGACCGAGATGTCCGAGGTTGTTCCGGGGATCCGCTGTAACCACTCCTCTAGCTTCGGGGTCACTGCCCCGTGTGCACCGATCACCACGGGCACTACTGTCACCTTTACCCTCCAGGCCCTCTCCAGCTCCTCTCTGAGCCCTTGGTATTTCTCAAACTTTTCGTATATATATACAAAGTCAGATGATTCTGCTGTACTGTTTTTATATTTATCTCTTTGTTTCAAACTGTCTGTGTCTGTATTGAGTTGATTTGAATTCCTCATCCACCCCATTGAATCGACATGTATTTATGTTTGTTTCATGTATATATGTATCAAGTTCCATCTTCTAAACTTAGTAAAACAAATGATTAGTGAGTAACAGACCGTATTTTTTATAATTGAGAGAGACCGTATTCAAGGAGTTGACCATCCTACAGAGGGGACATTTCAGTGTAGTTTCAGAAAGTGAGGAGCACACATCACAAGTGACAAAAACAACAACTATATTTAAATAACATTTTATATCTAACTTTTAAGCATACATAATAAAGAAGCAAGTAGAAAATCTCTAAATGCAGATTCAGTGATGATCAAGAACATTTATAGACATATGATTGCATTCCCTATGTTTATCATTGCGTTTCCAGCTTTATAATTGTTCAGTTATCAAATGTGTTGTTGGCGAATGGACAATTTGGTAAAATCCTTCAAGGCAATTGCTGTTGTGAATTAGTGCTATACAAATGAAATTGAATTGAAGTGAATCTTTGCAGTAAATTGTGAGTGCATGTAAGTGACTGTAAGTGGGGAAAATGGGCAGAAAGATAGGACATGTTTTTATGTACACCTAAACCATGGGGAAAGCGAATGGTACTGGACTCAAGCGACTAAAACTTAAGATAAGAGAACCTTTATTCGTCCCACAGTGTGTAAAGTCATATACATATCTGGCAGTAGATTCTGACTGTGACTATTTACAGATGAATGACATGTTCAGGCTTAGCAGTTTTCATTGCACAGTCTGACAGCTGCAGGAAGGAAAGACACAGAACCGATCCTTCACACAGCAAGGGTGAATAAGTCTGTCACTGAAGCTACTCTCTCTTACAGGCATTCACTTCCATGTGTGTTTTAAAGTATGTTTCAAAAAACGAGATGGAGAGAGAGAAGATAAACGCAGGACAAAAATGTAATATAGGCGGCAGTGAAGTGTGCAGAGATGTGAGGAACGGCAGGTGGCAGATGGAGCCGTATACACACAGCATGACAAACAGACAATCTTCTGACCTGACCTTCACAGACACACTCTGTCGTCTGCCCAAACCAAAAGTCCAAGAGTCCAAGAGCACAAATGTGGACCGTGTGTAGAATGAAAACTGAGCATCGGCAAGCAAAAACTCAATAAATATATATTTTAGAACTGTTGTAAAATTGCATAATCATCTTATAAAAATTACTATATTCAATGAAAAAAAGAAAAGAAAAAAGCTATGGCCACTTCCCATCCCCCTATAAATATAAAGGACAGTGGTCATGATCCAGGACATTTGAGGACATTTATGGACATTGATTGACATTTGAGGCATTTGACTAACAGTATGAGAGTATGGGACAAAGTGATAAGGAGACAGTGGACACATGTGGTTACTCATTGCACATTCTGACATCATAACAACTATTATGGGCGTTCCTTGCATTTTCTGTCTGAAAAGAAAATCAACAAATTCAGGCTTGTTAAAACCAGTGATAAAACTGTTTTGAGAGCAACAAGCTACATACTGTAGAAGTTTTTAGATAGATCCAAAATTGCAGTTTGAAAGTTGGGCCAGCTTTCAAACTTTACCAATTACATCTTGGTATGATGCCATACACACAATAAAAGTGCTCCCAGGTCTCTTGTTGTACATGGTGTTCCGTGTCTAACCCTAAATGTCTCTTATTTTCTCAAAGTAACTTCGTAAATCTCAAAGAATCAATGTTTCCTTGGCGACGAGAGAAGACTGTCCCTCCAGTAATGGCAAAAGAGGGCAGACTATGGCTGTGAGAGCGGGTATGGAGTTGACCAGTCGTAATGACCACACGATCAAAGAGAAAGAAGGGAAATGGACAGGTCAGAAATAGCCATGGCATGAAGAGCCTCTGAGTGACAGAGAAGCAGCATCCAACAGGTACAGAGGGCAGCACAAAGTGGCCAGATATACAGTCAATGGGAAACATCCTATGGGAACATTACAATGTCGACATGAATCTAGAGTATACACTTTTATACTGGAAAAACACAGGACTAGACTTGCTGTTAAGATAAGCTAAGACAGACTTTATTGATCTCACAATGGAGAAATTTACCATGATTGGGTGAGTGTCCATTTGTCTCAACTTGAATGTAAGTGTTTAGTGATTTGTCCCAGTTTAGAATTGAATCTATTCTATTTATGTTTACTTTAAAACTGTGATGCGTCCTTACAGGTATTTAATTCATGCGTTTATAGATGCGCGTGTGTCGCCCTCCTCTGGCAACAGTGGGAAAAGAAAATCATGGATCTTCATAGAGAGACAGAGTGAGAGAATAAAATCTATTTGTTAAAAAGATTACATTACCCATTTTCAGTGAAACAATTTTTATTTTTATTTTTTATTTTTACTGTTGAGTGAGTGTTGAAATGGCTTCTAAATTAAGAACTCGTTTGACAGTTTGACAGTGACTGGGCAATGCATTATACAGACAGATGTAATGTGAGAATGAAGAGACATGTTCATTCATCTTCACCTGGGGAAAGAGAAGCATGGATGCTTTTTGTTTGTTTTTCAAATTAAAATCTGCAATGCACTAAATGATATATTCCAAAAGAGGGCAGCAAAGGCCTACAATTGTGTCAGAACATGTGAGACAACATTAGACTATGACCGCAAATTGTATGAATAGAATATTAAGTAATATCAATCATTTATTTGACTGTGAATTGTTAAATGTATTTAATTAATTATTTATATCTGTAATTTTTATCTGTAATTTTTAGGAAAACCATAGTACTTTGTATGTGTCCTGCGTCTCTTGCTCTAGGCTAAGAAAAGTGGGTTGGACTGTCACTGTTAAAAAATCCCTAAACTGTCACTAAAAAAATAAAAAATAAAATCTGATCCGTCTTGTGGGTTCATGACATTATATTTCACAAACAAAATGATTTCTTTTTTCAGATGAAGCCTGTTTTTCTTTATTTTTCTGAACAGTTCAAGTATGAGGTCAGACAGATGTTCACTGTCAAAGTTGCCCTTTGCTGGCGTTGGAAGAATGAGCCAAATGCAAAGGTAAAAAGAACACATGGTGAAATTGACTGAACCTTAACCCTTTCCCAAACGGGTGCGTCATGCTGTATCTACACTGCCTGAATTATTGACTCTTCACTGAACGACTGAAAAATAAATTGTGGCGTTGTTTGATCCTGGGTCCTCATCACAGTGACCAGTTGTGTGTCCAGCTTCAAAGCTTTCTTTGAAGACGGGAAAATATCAAAATAAATGAATCCAACAAAAAAAAGCTGCAGAATAGAGCTTGTGTTTTCCTGAAACTGTCTGCTATCGCCTCTGACCTTTATCACAGTGACCGGCTGATGGCTAGTGTCACTTTAGAAGAGAAAAAATTAATGAATGTGATGACATTTAGAAACAGCTTTGTGTATGTGAGCTTTGTGTATGTGAGATACATTATTTGACCCATGATTAAACTATACTTGATGCTGACTGTCACATGTCAACTCTTATAACATATCAAGCCTCATCTAAACAAACTGAAAGCCTGTATCACAATATTTCAATCAATCTTTTTATTTTCTCTTTTTTATTGTGTTTTGCTGCATACAAAAGCCACAATGGTCACAGAGCAGACAACAAATGTGACAAAATTTTAAGTTTGTTTTTCTTTCTCCTCTCTCCTCTCTCTCCTCATGCATTCCTCGTTCTGACAGTGGTTCTTACTACAAATCTTTAAGTGCTTTGTGCTGGTGTTGGTTTGACTCAAGGCGCTGCCCTCTGGTGTTCGGAGGTGCACTTCTTCCCTGATGCCAATATTTATGCCATGCACTTTCACAAAACACTGAGCCGGAGTCCTGACAAGAGCAATCTGCACCTACAGCAATGTTACTCCCTGAAGACAAATGTCAAGGATAAGGCGGAGGACAGACAGGAAATAAGCACACGTAATAAGCTACTCTGCATTAAAACTGACTCTTTTATAACCTGTACATATAAAGATGAGTAATGTAATGGTCAAGGGTCAAGATGCAGTGTTCTGAGAGCGAGAATAATAATGCATCGGTTTTATATAGCGCTTTTAAGGACACTCAAGGATGCTTTATATGTCATTATTTATTCACTCCATACACGGTGGTGATGAATTACTACTGTAGCCACATGAGCTGCCCTGGGGCACACTGGCAGAAGTAAGGCAACCTGTATGTGCCATCGACCCCTCCAACTACCATTCCATTCATGCACACACACACACTCCTTCTAAACAATGTGGGTGAAGTGTCTTGCGGAAGGACACAACAACAGTTTGGCAAGTTACCTGGCGCTCCCAGAGGTCTCCCATCACAGTATTACCCAGGCCCTGCTCTGTTTAGCTTCTGACGGGATCTGGTTTTCACATACAGGCATACGGCCACTTTGGGAAGAAACACGTGGAAGCAACGATGTACTTTGACGAGAGTTGGAAATGATGAAAATAGTGAAAAAGTTATTCACAGATTGCCATGATGATAAAAGTCGCTGACGCTGTAAAAATGTTTCATATTCACAAAGTCTGGCAGCTCTCCACTTCTGTGTCTGTATAAATAGCTTCAGTTCTGTGGCGTCATGGGGAACACTCACCAGAGAGATGAAGATGAAGAGGAGCTGAACCTGATCTGAACCTGTACAACACACTGTGGCAGAAATCTGTGACCCCACAAAAAAAAAAACACTATTTATGTCTATGAGTTGCAGGTGAGTCTGTGTTTGTATAAAGGATTGTACAAAAATACACTGTTTTTAATACTCCTGTCTACAGTATTATCTTGCTTCTCCACAAACCTGAATCCCCTTTACATTAAACATTTACAAAGAATGCTCCATAATCTCATTTTAGGGTTTTATTTCCATGGAATAATGCGGTAATTTTACACCTATAGAAAATGTTTATTTTTTTCAGATTTGATCATTTTGCATAATTGTTTCTGTTGTTTTTAGATCCATTCAGTCTAATATCAATAACTTTCTGCACAAACATGTAACTCTGCCTCTTTTGTCTTAAACCTCATGTGTTGGTCTTGGGATTATATAATTGTACCAATATGACATCACACTGTTTCCTGCCTTTAAATAATAATATATAATTTACAACCACATGGCTGTGTTTGTTGGTGGTTCTTTTCAAAATATGGAAAATAACCTTCTTGTGGAAGCATCAGGAGTAAAAGTCAGAAAGCACTCACCCTAACACTTGTTTCACACATGTTTTGTCACATATTTTCTAGTTAATAAATTTCCTTACATTCTAAAACATAAAAATGTTAAAGTTAAAAGTCTCATTCATAAAAATGAATTGCTTTGCTTTGTAATGTTTCCCCCCCGAGTAACAGGAAGTTACAAACTAGGAATTAGCTTTTGCTCATGGTGCAACAACGACAGAAAAATCAAGTTAAAAGTAATATATTGATAAACTGCATTTTAACAACATTACTTGCTAAAACCACATACGTATGAGTTTTAGTGCAGTTTTTTTCCACAGCCTGTTTGCTCCTGTGAGCGTCTGCAGAACCCCCTGTTGAGATGTTATTTCTGCTCCTGTGGAGAGTCCCTGCATTTGAAAACGTCCTTTATATATGATTATCCTTTCATAGAAGGAAAACTATGCTCTATTTTTGGCCCAAAATGAGAGCGTTTACTCATTTCATAAGTGTGAGCCCTCAGTCGTTTATTCAAAACAAAGGAAGGTGTTTCACACATCATCATTTGGGAAAACCCGCTAACTGAAGGGTCAGCAACCTTCCTTTGTTTTGGAATGATTTGGGTTTTTTCCAACTTTAAAATTTACTGGCTGAAAACACAGCCATGCAGTTGTAAATCCTATTGTTTCAATTGAGGCATTGTCAGAACTAATATGGGGCAATACTTTTGTTTTGACACTAGGACTACCACAATTATGAAACTACTAGAACACAGAGCCGTCATTTTGACTGCTCCCATACACACCAATTGCACCCAAAAGATTTTCCAGTTTTATTAAAAGTTAGTTATCTATAACGTCTTTTTTACTCACTAAGGCCAAATACTAAGGGAAGGAATGCTGAGGGAACAATGTTGTAACGTGTTTAAAAGTCTCCTTTCAATAACATCGAGGTTTCATTGAACAAATCTTTCATAGACACACAAGCAAAAAACAATCTAAATAAACCATGCAAATTGCTTACTTTTCCAGTAAAACAGGAATGGCAGATTAGAATTTAAAATGAATAGAAGGACGCCTGTAATCTGACACTTAAAATGTGTGTGAGAGCGGCAACAAAACACAACTGAAGACAGCACATTAAATCGTTCCCTAATTGTACTGTTTATTGTTTGGTGTTCTTCAATACTGACTCATTAATTGTCCTCAAGGATAGTGAAAATTACAAAAGTCAAATCCACCATTACATCCTTTTAAAACCTTTCACAGTTTTGTAAAATATTAAATCTAAATGACGGAGTAGGGAGAGATTTGGCCTTGCATCGTGACTGGACTCCAAACAGGCCAAGGACTATGGTCATTATTGTTTTTCTTTTTTTTAAACAAGTAAATTTCTACCGACAGTAGCTCAGTTGGTAGAGCATTGGCCTTTGGGCCTGGAGGTCGTGAGTTCGATTCCCACCATGGGACCTACTCCAACTGCTCCCACTGATGACTACTGTCGTTGTGTCCTTGGGCAAGACACTTAACCCCATGTTGCCTGAAGCCCCCCGCTGAAAGATCAAGGCGGTTTCTCAACTGATGGAGCAGCCATCTTCCTGTGGACTCACCCCTTGCAGAAGATCAGCGAGGGACACATGCGAGGGAATGAAGTAAATTTCTTTCCTTAGACGACGTTTAAGCAATCTTCTCATTCTAAGTTCGGGCACAGAGCTCGGCGGCCTTACTTATCTGAGCTATAATTCATATATAGGCAGTATATATGAAACAGAAGAAAAACACCATTGAATACTGATTGCTAAAGCAGATCACGGAAATGCCCCTTCTGCCATGTGGTGAAGTGATGGAAGGACCCCAAATAAAAGTCAAGGGCTGGAACAAAATAAAATAAAAGTCCAAGGTAAAAAAAAGAAAATAAAAGAAATCCAAATCCAAACAGAACACAGACAGACAAGGACAAACAAGGACAATGGGACCAGCAACAAGGAAGAAGAAGCACAGGGACAGATAGACACAGCGAGACACTGGTGAAACACATTGGGGCGGGGCAGACAAAAACACAGGTGAACAGGACGTCAAACTAAAACAAAACTACAGAACTGAAGTCAAAATGAAACAAGTACAAACATGAAATCCATACATTGACACCTCCAGGCAGTACAGTAGAGTTAATCTTATTTGGCTTCAGCTGCTATAGTCGCTAATATGTCATATATAGCAGGCTTATACTTTGAACTTGGACTACACTATTTTAGTTTTGTTGTGAGGCAGAAAGACCAGGAAAGACTATTTTGACTTTCACTTTTTGTCAAGAAACATGTGCCTCCCATCCATTGGGAGGTGACATTGAGAGAATAGACTTGTTTTTTTAGGAACAATCTTCCCGAAAATGTGACAAAGGCAAGTTCTGTTTAGCTGTGCAAACAACTGAGGGATTTGTATCTTTCTTTCTAATGTACGGTGATTTATTTATGATTTAAATGCCTTGTGTGACTGTTTCTATCTTGTGTTGTGTAGAAATTGTGCAATACATATAAACTCGCCTCGGCTTGCCTATTGCAATGGAGCAACATTTCCCATACTCTGAAATCGATGGCAGTTTGAGCCAAGGGTCAGTTCCGTCTGTTGATAACATATTTGTCCATTTGTTTATCTTTTTGGCTTGCAACACGTTTCCTCTCGTGGCTGAACGCTGGCCAGTTGTTCTGCATCCTGGAGGTGAAATTCAAATTTGACATTTTGAATGAGGACGGATGTGAAGACACGTGAAGTACAAGTGTTCCCTGCAGCTCCACAGTGTCTTCAGTGAACCGGGGTCAGACAGATTTAGAGGCTTTTTGTTAGGACAAGAATAGCCCTGTGTTGTCGCTTGGAGCAGAATTATGATGTGACCTCTTGATACATTAGTGGCTTCTCATATTCTTTCAGTGGAATATTGATTGTTCATTTGATAGATGTTGTTGGCTGATCCTGAAATTACTGTCAAAGAAAGAAATAAAGAAGCAATTGTAAGAGCTCTCTAACACCTTTCCTTTTGCTGTTATTTGTCTGAACAATGAAATTTGTGATGCTCATACTCATCTGGTTGGACCTGGCGTAATCCTTGTGTAGAACATTTATTGTGCAGGTTTGTCAGAGACCCATGGGTTTAGTTTGGGTTAATGCATTCCAAGTTTGATTTGATCTGTGTGTGCGCAAGTTTGAACTAACATTAACACCATTTTAAGGCATGGAAGAACCAATAAATTAAAAAAAAGTTAATTATGTCTACTTTATGTTTAAAGTAGCAATATGTAAGATTTTCATGTCAAGTCATCATTAAATGGCCTTAATCTGTCTAATGGCATTAATAAACCATACTCTTTTCAAATACTTGTTTCACTGATAACATTAGTTATCAGTGAAACACAACACACAAACACAAAACACAAAATATTTGAATTTCAAAATCAGTTTTACAGCTAGTAAACCCGCCCTCCACCGTTTTACCAGTCAGAAAGTCTGTGATTCAGGTTGCCAGAACTCACCGCGTCAAGCTAATCTCACAAAGTACCAAAATACTTGAAAACCCAGGATTTCTATCTTTGTGAAAAAGGTGTTGGTTATAGATTTGTTGGTGGTAAAACTCTTGTCTATTCAGATATTTTAGTCCCAGCTGAGTTCGTCTGAGTCAGAGAGAGTGGGAGAGGTTGCAGTACCAGATTTTTACATACTGCTCCTTGAAAAGACTTCTTCTAATGTGAGTAAAGAAGCTGGTACTGCTAGCTAACATAATAGCACTTTCTAAAAAACATGGACTTGTCAACAACATGATCACTTAATACATCATCAGCAGCTTTTTACCATCTAATAAACATTGCCAGGATCAAAAACATAGTGTCTAAAGCAGACTTGGAGATTCTTATCCATGCATTTGTCTCCAGTAGGTTATACTACTGCAATGGCCTGCTCACAGGTCTGTCCAAACAGGCTGTAAAACAGCTGCAGTACATTCAAAATGCAGCAGCTCAAGTCCTGACTAGAACCAGGAAGTACAACCATATTAGTCCAGTTCTCAGGTCTCTGCACTGGCTTCCTGTGGCTCAGAGAATAGACTTTAAAACAGCTCTGCTTGTGTACAAGTCTCGCCATAGCCTCGCACCAAAATATATTAGTGACATGTTAGTCCCATATGAACCAGCCCGGACTCTGAGGAGCACAGGGACTGGACTCCTGTTAGTACCCAGAGTCAGAACTAAACATGGGGAGGCTGCTTTTCAGATTCATGCTGCTAAAATCTGGAACAATCTTCCTGAGGATGTGAGACAGGCCTCCTCAATGACAATGTTTAAAACCAGGTTAAAAACGGTGCTGTTTAGCTGTGCATACAACTGAGGGATTTTATATGTATATTTTTATCTTTCGTTTTAATGTTCTGTGATTATTTATGATTTTAATGCTATCTTGTTCAGCACTTTGAGTTGCCTTGTGTATGAATTGTGCTATACAAATATACTTGCCTTGCCTTACATTTTTAGTTTTTAGGAAAACTACTGTACTCTGATTATGAAAATGACAGAGGTCAGTAATGTAACTTATAACTACAAACCAACATTACGGTTTAAGAGTGTGGCTTTTGCATGAGGATATGAATTGAGTAGTGGACAGAGTAAGAATAGTACGTATGTGTGTGGACTGTAACTTGTGTGGTAATGTGAGCTTCTGTTGTTGATGTTTTATTTGTTGTAGTTGTATAAACCCCTGTGACCCCAGCCCTCTTGGGCCCCCAGATGGATATTGGCCTTTGCTCCAGCATGACGTCAATTTGCCTGAAATGGACTGTACCTGGAGCTCTTGTTTTGTGCCTGACAATCATTATTTTTGTTGTTTTTTTCTAGTTGTAAATTCTACTGCAGTTCATGGTTTTACACATGAACCAGAGCAGAGAGGATGTACTGTCCAATCCAAACAGATCAAGTGTAAATTCACTGTAGGAAAGCTATTTTATTTATTGAAAAATGTTCATAAAGAATCCAGAATCTCACTCTGAAACTGAGCAGAGGAAATGGTTCGAACCAAGCAGACTCTTCATGTACTGTATATCGCCCAGAGAATAGGAAGCAGCTCATAACCAGCGGCCACGTCTCACTTTAGAATGTATTATTTATTTGTTTTTTTGGACGAATGCGTTTCTGCTGGACTGATGAATTTCTGATGCGGGAGATCAATGTAGTATCTATCCGTTTATCTATCTTTCTTTCCTCTGTTATCATGTCATGACCTCTGGATTACTAACACAAAGCTTCTCATTGTGTGTTCAAGTTATAAGACATCTATTTCACCATTCCCCCCCAAAAAACCACCAGTGATTCAGATCAATGAAGACTTACTGAAGGGAAAAACCAGCAGATCGTTGCTCTCCCACTGTTGTGTTGGTCTCAGATGATGCAGAGCAGAGGCAGAGGCGGACGGACAGGGTAGGCCATCATGAATAATTCAGCAGGGCTTGCCACAGTGAGCCCTGGATTCCCTTCCTCCACCTCAGCTGCAGCCTCCTCCATCCCAGAGGAACCAAACCAGAGCGCCTCTAGGCTGCAAGTGCACAGCGCCTCTCCGCACGGCAGGGACCATACTACAGCCTGACTCGCGGCGTAGCTGGGGTAGACAATGCACTCGGGATCCAGGGAAGAAAAGAAGCAATGTGTTGAAAGTATTGTTGAAACTAACAGTATGCTTTATTGTAACCGTAGAAGGATAGGTGATGTTTCGTTCACTCTTAGCTCATTAAACGTATAACATTTCGAACCAGACATCACATTATCTAAAGGAAAAACAGACACAGGGATTGACAAAGAGGCAACATTTCGTTACAACATATTTTATTTTAGCTTTGGACATGTTCATTATCATATATCTCATGCATTGTTGAACGTTGCAGATCAGTGAGCCAAAGCGTAGAAACAAGTTACCAAGTCCATATTGATTGTGCAGGTAGACTAAGCTCCGTATATACTTAAAACTCGCCTTCCCCAGCTACAGCCAGACCACCATCTAACCCGGGCCAACGACGCTCAGTGAGGGACCACGGCGGCTGATCCACCCCATACTCGGGAGGTTGTCAAACTGGGGACTCTTGCAGGCCTGGAGCTTCATTGCAGGGCACAGCCACCAGCAACCATTGGCATGCGAAGTATTTTTGCTTGCCAATGGTTACCTGGGAGCCAAAAAATTACAGGGACAACACCAGCGGGAAGTAAGGCAAGCGGCAGACGTAAAAATGCGTCGCAGCTTTAATACAAGGCTACCTCCCCCTACTGCCTAAGTACAGGTACTAAGAAAAGCTTGCATCGTTACATTATGGGTCTCCCTCCCTGTGGGTTTCCCTAGTTCTCCCCAAGGTTTCTCACTTTTTCCCACTGGGTTTTTAAGAGTTTTTCCTTGTCGATGCAGGAGGGTCTTGTTGGACAGTTAGTGTCCAACAGAAAGGATTGGTGATGATCAGGACACTTTAGCATTCTACAACATGTATGGACATTTTCTTCTGTGTGTGCTTTATATTCTCCATGTGTTAACTGTTGATTCTCTGACCTGTGTTGGTGATTTCAATGGTTTTGTTAAGTCCTCTGAGATGACTTCTGTTGTGACCTAGGGCTTTTACAAGAATAAATTGTATTGTATTGTATTGTATTGTATTATATTATTAGAGAAAAGTAGTGTTCATATGTGAAGTTCATCCGTACATCCAGTTTATTTCTAAAACAGAAACATATTGTTTGTAGGATTCAGTTCATTGCAGTGATCTTGTGTTTTTTTTGCAAGATGGTGGAGTTAAAATACTTTATGGTTAGTTGTGTTGTAGTCGAGCAGTTTTTTTTTTACACACAATTTACAAAGACATCCATAATATTAAAGCTGAAATTTTTGATGAAAAATAATTGCATTTTGTTTGTTCCAACAGAAAGAATTTTGTAAAAGCATCACAACATGCTGTCTTCATATCATTTGAATATGTTTTCTTTTTCTGCCTAAAAATGCTGATCTAAAGATACATGCATGTGACATCTAGTAGTAAAACCAAACTGTTCTGAGAGTTAGTTTGATGAATTTTACTATATTGTTCCATTTTTGTGGTTTTAAAGGTTATGTCCCCCAGCTGAGGGGCCATACAGTGTATACTATTTACACTATGCAGTACATCAATATGTTCTCTGGAATCGACCTCTTTAAAAACATCTCTAAGGTCTTCACTGTTGACCCTGAAGTACCAGGACATCAATACTTGTGAACATATGTGATGGATGTTCAGCACTAAATAAAAGCAGTGATAGATGGACTGTCTGACAGCTCATGTATTATACACACAAAGAAGACAGGAGCCATGTGACGATGCCAACACCGGCCCAGCACTCTCACAATGGTCAGCAACCACAACAGAAATACAAACTAAAAAACGGAAATAAAATCAGTTTAATATGTAATTTCGTCCTGAGTGACAGTGATTTTCAAAAATGACAATCTACAAGCAGCATTATTTTCCAAACACAGAACATTGGAAGGAAAGATTGCAATGTCATGGCTGCCACCCAAGTCTCATAGCACCAGTCTCTCGCTGATCCTCCTGCAGGTGGTGGGTCCACGGGAAGATGGCTTCTCTGTCATCTACTAGATGGCCTTGGTCTTTCAGCGGGGGCTTCAGGCAATTATGTCTTGCCCAGGGACACAACGACAGCACACATCAGTGGGAGCAGGCGACATGGGTTGTGTTGGGCTCGAACCCATGACCATTGCTCTACCAACTGAGCTACTGTCGCCTACTGTTGCAATGTTGTTATGCAAAATATTTCTCCATTTTGAGAAAGTCTGGAAAGGCAGAGTTTGGGGGAAATCAATAGATATTCAACAGTTTACTTTTGGAATTGCCAGAAACATTATGAAAGAGAAATGCGACTCATAATACATAAGTTTTACAATAAACAGGGATTTACTTTTCATATTGCATTCTCCTGCAATATGAATAACAAAGAAGTACCACAGTTTTATTTTCTGTAGCTCATTTTGGATAACTCTTATTATTGTCAAAGGTGGCCAAAAGCATATCTCTCTTTCTCCTCTATGGTAGTGTTGAATGCAGGTGGGCTTTGAGTGAGTTATTGTCCCTGGGAGAAGGACTATTGGATCTGCAACTGAATGAAAAGCTCCTTGTGCAAATACCTGTAGCGTACTGGGAGAATCGTGTTGAATGATGGCGTCTTTCCGAGTTCAGCCTGATGTCTTTACAAGCTCCCACTTGGTAGTCACACCTGAGCTATAATCCTAATAGACAATGCACCCGCGCACTCTCAGCCTACACACATGCAATCTTGTTTTATTGTCCCTCCTGCGGCAGCTCCATGCAGCGATTTCGCGCATTCACGGCTTTTCGATCACAAACGTCTCTTATAGATATTAAGCAGAAGTGCCCATCTTTTTGCACCAAAGCTGAGATTAAAGGGTTGTATCGATTCAAGGTTCAATGGAACTTCTGCTTGGCCCCCTTCATGTCGATCATCCAAGAATAAGAATCAGAATATACAGTGTAAGCCGTCATCTGTTCAAGCAAGAATGTGTAAATGTGTCGCTTTCTGCAGCTCAGATTAAAATGATTTAGTCTTCAAAGTGGGAGGTGGTGGAATATTGACATTATGTTTTTAATGGTTTTGACATTTACATTGTGAATCAATGCATACACAATTGTTTGTCTCTCAAAACACATGCATTTTCATACAAGCCAGGCAAGAATATATGAAAAACATTCTTCTATTCTGCAATATTAGCTATTGTTCCTTACGATGAGGTTGCGCTGACAGTATGCCCTTGAGTAAGATCAAACATGTTCTCACCCGTGTGGTCTGAAGGGTTCATCAACATGGCTGTCAGTGGCTGTTTCATGGATTTATACCCAACTTGAAAACAGGTAATTTATGGTTGCGTTAGCTTCACGGTCTTAATCCTATGTAAGTGACCTGTCATCTACAAAGCAGATACATATAAAAATTCAGGGCACCATATTATAGTTCCCAAATGGTCTGTAAACCCAAAACCATACAGTGGATGAGCTAATTCAATAGGCTGTATATACTGTACCATAGATGGACATTGCTAACCTCACACCTCAATAAAGCCCAATAGGTGTTTAGTGCTAAAAATCAAACCGCTTTTGTCACACTCAAAGACTTTAAAAATGCATGGTTTAAAGCCCTTTTTGATCCTGGTATTAATATTGTGGTATTGTCGTCTTTGTAAATCCAATTACGAGCCAGAACAACTGAAGAATGAAGAGCTTTTTGTAGCTGAATTTGGCTTTAGCTTTTGAGTAGCATGAAAGGAACAACAGTCCGGCGCCGCTTTTGAGAGGCTCTACATTCCCACTGAAACAACCTGTTCAAGCTAGCTCTTACATTTTGCATTAAGGTTTACACTATGGGTGATATGAGTACTCAGCCAGTCTACTCCTAATGTAGTCTATGGCTAATCCACACTTTTCACAGCATAGATACCATTTTATGACACTTCCTTGAATATCTTTAATAATGCATGCACAGGGGCAGTGTCACAGCACAGAGCGGCACCTTCCACTGCATAAACAATGGTGGGAATAATATTTGACTCTACACTAAACACTCCACCCGGGTCACGCTGCATCCTGACTCACACTGAGCGCATCTACTATCTGGAGTGAGTGGGACAGAATGTTCTCTGCTAACACCAAATATATGGGCTCAAGAGCACAGTACAGGCACCCACTCACTGCCCACTTTTACTGTCAGAGGAAAGTAGTAGATAAGACGCCTCTAAATGAGACAAAAGAGTAGGAGGCCCACAAAAGTGAACTGGGCGAGGGAAATACTCTGACCATGCCTAATAGAATGTCTCAGCACGATGGAATTAACATTATGTAGGAGAATCAAAGTGACCTTAATGATCCAAGTAGTGGCGTGACATCATACACACGTTATCAGTTGTGATTTATTCACTGGTCCCAAAAAAAAATCAATCCTCAATATTTTATTTATGACATGATCGTTATCGATAAAAATCTCTGTTATCTAATAATTAACCTAAAGTTATGTGTGTTCACGTCAAAAATCTCTGTATGAGGTGTTTTGGTATTAGCAAGGTCATTGTTGTACATATATCTTATTTATGGTCTCTTGATCCATAGAGAAAGCATTTGGGGGTGATTAAAACAATAATATAGATAAATGTATATTTTATTATAAACAATATGAAATGATATATCATTTCAATCTATTTTAAAAAAAACTTCCCCCAATAATTTGTTACAAACCACAGCAGGGTTGTCTTCCCATAGTTGAATTCATAGTACTTGTACAATTTTGTGCATTAAAGCTTGGCAATAGAGTAAAAAAATAATGAGATATATATTAATATATCTCATTAGTAAGGTCTACTCCAAGGTACTGGAGAGGAGGCTACGTCCGATGGTCGAATCTCGGATTCAGGAGGAGCAGTGTGGTTTTCGTCCCGGTCGCGGAACACTGGACCAGCTCTATACTCTTCATCGGATACTCGAGGGTTCATGGGAGTTCGCCCAACCTGTCCACATGTGCTTTGTGGATTTGGAGAAGGCGTTCGACTGTGTTCCCCGGGGTGTCCTTTGGGGGGTCCTCCGGGAGTACGGGGTCCGGGGTCCTCTGCTGAGGGCTGTTCGGTCCCTGTATGACCGGAGCCAGAGCTGTGTTCGCATTGCCGGCAGTAAGTCAGACCTGTTCCCGGTGCATGTTGGCCTCCGCCAAGGCTGCCCTTTGTCACCGGTTCTGTTCACTGTATTTATGGACAGAATCTCTAGGCGCAGCCAGGGGCCGGAGGGGGTCCGGTTCGGGAACCACAGGATTTCATCTCTACTTTTTGCGGATGATGTCGTCCTGCTGGCTCCAACGAACCAGGACCTGCAACATGCACTGGGGCGGTTTGCAGCCGAGTGTGAAGCGGCTGGGATGAGAATCAGCACCTCCAAATCCGAGGCCATGGTGCTCGACCGGAAAAAGGTGCCTTGCCCTCTCCAGGTGGGTGGAGAGGTCCTTCCTCAAGTGGAGGAGTTCAAGTATCTCGGGGTCTTGTTCACAAGTGAGGGGAGGATGGAGCGTGAGATTGACAGGCGGATCGGTGCAGCGTGCGCAGTGATGCGGTCTCTGTATCGGACCGTTGTGGTAAAGAGGGAGCTGAGCCGAAAGGCAAAGCTCTCGATTTACCGGTCAATCTTCGTTCCCTCCCTCACCTATGGTCATGAGCTGTGGGTAATGACCGAAAGAACGAGATCGCGGATACAAGCGGTCGAAATGAGCTTCCTCCGCAGAGTGGCTGGGCGCTCCCTTAGAGATAGGGTGAGGAGCTCGGTCACACGGGAGGAGCTCGGAGTAGAGCCGCTGCTTCTCCACGTCGAGAGGAACCAGTTGAGGTGGCTCGGGCATCTGTTCAGGATGCCTCCTGGACGCCTTCCTGGGGAGGTGTTCCGGGCACGTCCCACCGGGAGGAGGCCCCGGGGAAGACCCAGGACACGCTGGAGGGACTATGTCTCTCAGCTGGCCTGGGAACGCCTAGGGGTCCCCCCGGACGAGCTGGAGGAGGTGTGTGTGGATAGGGAAGTCTGGGCGTCTCTGCTTAGACTGCTGCCCCCGCGACCCGGCAACGGATAAAGCGGAAGAAAATGGATGGATGGATGGATGGATATTAATATGGCTCAGTTTTCATGTGGGAGTAACTGCAAAGAACATCCCTTTTAGCGGCCTAACCTCTAAAATCAGTGCGTGTGTGTCAACAGCATAAGCCAAGGACTGAATTATGAATACAGATACATTAAACAGCTTCAATGGCCTCCCCCACAGCCTCGCCGTGTCCTTGTGGACATTCTGTGTCATTTTACTTGGCTTTGGCTAAGCGCACATTTAGGAAATAAGTAATCTTCTTTGTGGATACAGAATCACAAGTTTATAGTGTTAGGGGTATTAAGAATTGTATTCTAAAATATGTTTATTGTACAATTCCGTTTGAAATGTGATAGATATGTATATGTACATTTAAAATCAGCCAAGTGTGAAGCGGCTGGAATGAAGATCAGCACCCACAAATCCAAAACTCGACCAGAAAAAGGTGCCTTGCCTTTGCCCTGCCAGCTGAGGGTGAAGTCTTTTCAGACTGTTGTGGTGAAGAGGGAGCTGAGCCAAAAGGCAAAGCTCTCGTTTCCTGATCAGTCTCTGATCTCACCTCTGGTCATGAGCTTTGGGTAAAAGTTTGGATGTCTGTGCTTAGACTGCTGCCCACACACACACCGCAACAAACAAAGAAAGAAGAAGACAATGGATGGATAGTATGGGTCTATTTTATTTGGATTAGAACAGTTCGCATTAATTAACCTTTGTATTATTCCAAACATGCAAGCACCAGAGTTGACCATACAGTATAGGCTTATTTTCACCCGTATCTGTGCTGATTGAAGATTGTCCAAATGAAATGAATGTCTTTTGAAACAGGATTTTACAGTCTCCTCTGCTTGAAGTTAATTCTTAATGTCATTTCTGAGGAATAGGACTCTAATGTCCGTGAAGACTCGAGATATAAAGAGGCTCAAAGGCTTTGTCGCACTGTTGCCTATAGATTTAGATACTAAGATGTTTAGGCAGTCGACCTGAATCGTGTTACCTTCACATTTCAGAATAGCTAAGGTCCTTCTGGTTCATTACACAACAGGCTTTAAATTGTCCATGTAGTTAGTGGTGGTAAACATGGATAGGAAGGTGTTTCTGTAGCTCCAAGCTTGGTTATTTCATGTCCCACTCTTGTTTGGCAATGACAGGAGGGTCAGGAGTGTTGTGTGCCGTATCGGCGAGAGACCTCGTCCGAGTAATGCATGGCTCATTGAAATGCATGGATATAGTTCTGTCACACCCGAGATGATTTCTTGCTTTGGGCTGTTTGGCAGTCATTAAAAGAGCAGACAGTCAACTGAGGATTGCCTGCTTTTAATTTCTGTAAACAAAACAAAAAAGATCTGGAGAAAGCTCTTGCCAGTGTCTCACACAACCCCCTCTTACTTTATGTCCAAAAAACACAAAGTACAGAGAAAGTAACTGACAACTCTGAAGCAAAAGCAAAATGATGTATAAATATAGGTTGCACAAATGTCAGTCAATGACTTGACATGCCTTGCACAAACAGAGACTGAGTGTTTTGCCTATTTATAATGTTTTGAGTGTCATTTTCCTGCTCAAAGGTAAATCTTCGTCCCAAACCTAACTGTTTATTCAGTAAGGGCAGGCTTCTTTTGTGGCACCGGCACCTGCCACAGCTGATCAGTGGCATGAACACAACCAATGGCGTTTAAAACAGCATGTGGACTGATGCATATTTCAGAAATGCTGCACACGTCGTCTATATTTTCAGTGATTTCATGTACTAATACTTTTACACTATGTTGTTAGTGTTGTTTGAGGTTTCTGCACATAGGTTTGTTCTTTATGAAGCGGGCTGTTGGACTAATAAGGGAGTTCTTTAGAGGAGGAGATTGATGCCAGACCAGTGACAGCAGCCTTGAGATTTCTTCCTTATCTCAAGGAAAGAAGAAATCTATAGGTTGGAAGTGTGAATCCCTTTTTAGGTGTGGAATGGAGAGATGCGGAGGGGGAAACCAGACAAAGGCCAGACCTGATGCAGAGTCCAGACCGGGACCAGGAACTGGCTGATACGACACGCCCCTTCTGCACATTATTACTTATCTGATTTTGCCTGATGTTTTAGTTCAGTCAGATAGGGTGAGCCCATAGAGAAAGAGAGCAGAAATAGTTAGGATAGGAGCTTTTTGAATTTCTGTATCTGATTGTAAAGATAAATTAAATACAGATGTTTAACTTGGAAATCTTCGTCTTGTTTTCTGCATCAAATTCTGACACACGCCCAAAGGTTTTTTTAGACAATAGGACAATAAATGGCGTGTAAAACGGCATGTGGACAACAAGTGGCGTTTAAAACGGCATGTGGGGAATAAATGGCGTGTAAAGCGGCATGTGGACAACAAGTGGCGTTTAAAACGGCATGTGGACAACAAGTGGCGTTTAAAACGGCATGTGGGGAATAAATGGCGTGTAAAGCGGCATGTGGACAACAAGTGGCGTTTAAAACGGCATGTGGACAACAAGTGGCGTTTAAAACGGCATGTGGGGAATAAATGGCGTGTAAAGCGGCATGTGGGCAATAAATGGCGTGTAAAACGGCATGTGGGCAATAAATGGTGTTTAAAACGGCATGTGGGGAATAAATGGCGTGTAAAGCGGCATGTGGACAACAAGTGGCGTTTAAAACGGCATGTGGGGAATAAATGGCGTGTAAAACGGCATGTGGGCAACAAATACATTTGGAAGCAGCCTGTACAAAAGACAACAAGCAGCATTAGTAGAGATAGTGGTCCAGTGGCTCAGATGGAAAAGCACAGGACTGCGGTTTTGATGGTTGCTAGTTCAAATCCCCAGTGACTACCAATGACATTTGTTGATGTTGGGTCCTTGGCATAAAACTTCATGGAGAATGTCAGAAGTGCCATAAGTTGTTTGAAAGATGTTGAGTAATAATAATAAATGTTACTGCATGAATTTGTTGAAAGACTTAATTTCATGTATCATATATGGTTTAAATTATTTGGAAATATATTCGCCTGTGGCGCACTCAGTTTATAACTTCCTCTAATGAGGAAGATTTCTGGTTCAAATCTAGGTCTGTTCATTATTTTTTTTCAGATTAGATTTGTATTTGATTTTTCAGATTTGTATGTCAGATTAAATACAAATTTTAACAAAACGATTTTTTCTTTGACAAAAGAAAAAATCGTTTTATTTCTCTCTCTTCTTTAATAAAACCACATCATAAACATGGAACAATAAGAAAGAGCATTAATACATATATTTTTTTATAAAAGAATGCAAAGTATAAGACACAGCTTAAACGGTCCAAGAACAGAAACGAAGATTTTAACAATATAGAGATGAAACCTCATGTTCCAATTACACAACTTTCTGCTTGTTTTTTTCAATCCATCACTCTTTATATTTATAGATATATATATGTATAAAGATATAACCCTCATAAAAAAGTTTTTGATCTTGGCTGGATTTGAATCTGCGAACTCTTGCATGATTGGCGGACACACACCAGCTACTGTACACCACTCACCAGGTGGTTTCAAGTAAAATTGTGTCTTGAGTGTTTTACACATCATTTAGTTTTACCCTAATGATGCAATATTAATCCTAATGCAAGATTACTATTGCAACAACACATAGTCATATAGATGAAATATATATTCATACATATTACATTTGTAATTAATCTGACAAAAAAAATAAAAAATGAAATGAACAGAGCTGGAATTGAACCGGGAATCTCCCGCATGAGAGGCAAGTATAAAACAAGTGCGCAAGATTTTTCAGCATTTCTAGAACAATTTATGGGAGTTATGAAATTCTCCATGAAGTGTTTTGCCCAAGGACCCAACATCAGCAAATGTCATTGGTAGTCACTGGGGATTTGAACTAGCAACCATCAAAACCGCAGTCCTGTGCTGTTCCATCTGAGCCACTGGACCACTATCTCTACTAATACTGCTTGTTGTCTTTTGTACAGGCTGCTTTCAAATGTATTTGTTGCCCACATGCCGTTTTACACGCCATTTATTCCCCACATGCCGTTTTAAACGCCATTTATTGCCCACATGCCGCTTTACACGCCATTTATTCCCAACATGCTGTTTTAAACGCCACTTGTTGCCCACATGTCGTTTTACACGCCATTTATTCCCCACATGCCGTTTTAAACGCCATTTATTCCCCAAATGCCGTTTTAAACGCCATTTATTGTCCACATGCCGCTTTAAACGCCACTTGTTGTCCACATGCCGTTTTAAATGCCATTTATTCCCCACATGCCGTTTTAAACGCCACTTGTTGTCCACATGCCGTTTTAAACGCCATTTGTTGTGTACATGCCACTGATCAGCTGTGGCAGGTGCCGGTGCCACAAAAGGAGCCTGCCCTTTCTCCGTTGATTTAGTGACTCTGTTCCTGTTGAAGAAAGACAGACAGAGGATAATGTTGAGGCGGGTTGATGAGTAATGTAAATTTTACACCATGCTTAGGGTTTTGCATGTGGGGAAAACAAAATTGGTTTTGGTTTCATTTGACCACAGCACCTTCATATGGCTTGTGGCAACTTTATAATGGAGTTTTTTCACTACATTTTTCTTCAAATAATTCCTTTCTTCTTGTCATTCATCCATAGAAATTATATTTATGTATTATTATATATTAGTTCACTCATAGATAGATAGATAGATAGATAGATAGATAGATGAACTTTCTCTACATGGAAGAAAGTTCATGTATAGATACATAAACTTTCTTTCTTCCTGTTTGGATATGTTAGCGGAGGTGCCCATTTTTTAATAATGTATTTAGTGGTGCTCCATGAGATGTTCAGGTTGGGAAATATTAGTATAACATTCATTCGTTCATTTTCATCTCCTTTATCACTCCATTCCTGGGTCGGGGGGGTTGCTCATAGCACCAGTCCCTCGCTTATGCTCGTGCATGTGCTGGGTCCAAAGGAATATGGCTGCTCCATCAGCGGTGACATAGCTTTGATCTTTCAGCGGGGCCTTCAGGCAACGTGGGGGTAAGTGTCTTGCCCATGGGCAAAACAACAGTAGACATGAGTGGGAGCAGTTGGACCTTCAGGCCCAAAGGCCAATGCTCTGCCAACTGAGCCACTGTCGCCCCCTAATACAGTATATATCATAATATTACATATATTAGAACAACAACCTTTGGATATTTCATGACATTTTGAAGAAACTGTGGTTAAAGTTAAGCTGAACATTCTAACAATGCAAAGGCAGTGTTTTTCCACTGGAATGTTTGTGTTACCTGAAGGCCAAGCTCCTGGTGTCGTGGCACATGCTGATTGGAGGTCTACATTCCTCCATGCTGTATAATATCTCCTGCATTGTGTGAATTGTGTGAATTTGTTCGTGCCTGTCTCTACCATCGACAATAGAACATGTTTTCTGTCTGAAAGACACAATCCCCGACGTTTTCTTTTTTTCAAAGTCAAAACTGAAAAACATCAAGAGAAACCATGCCTCTGGATCAGCACACTTAGACAATCTGCACAGCGCCTGATTCGGTTCAGGCCTGCTGTAAGCTGCTGAGAAATGGGCAATACAATTTGGATTTGTGAATTTGGACATAACTCTGATTGCTAAATTAGGACACTAAAGCTGAAACATGTGATTGAAACCAAGACACGACACAGAAGAATTCACAACTTGAAGAATGAAGAAATGCAGCCGGAAAGAATGTTTTCTTGAGTATCCTGAAGCATTATGTTTTTACAGTACTGAGCTATGATGCTATGTTGCTGTTTATCAAACCTGATGAGCACATGTGAATGTGTCTCTCTTTATTTGGGAAAGATGTAGGTAGAGAAAGATATGAGTATTCAGCAGTCATCATGATATGTTCAAGGGAAAAGTAGTTTGGGTTAAGATCTCAACATCCTGTAATGTATAATTTTTCTTTCACTTCACAGTGGGGTGGCTGCAGTTGTAAAGTGCCAAACTGTCATTGTCTTTTCAGGAAAGTGAGTCTGTGAGTGTATACATTACATTGTTGGGCCGCTAAGTGGTTATTCTCGCTTCTCAGCTGGAAAATCCTGGATTGAATTCCACCTCAAGACGGGGCCTTTCTGAGTGGAGTTTGCATGCTCTCCCCATGTCTATGAAGGTTTCTTTTGGGTTCCCCGGTTTCCCATAACACTAAAAACCTCTCTCCTCTTTGTGGCAAGAGATTATGATTTATCAGTGGAAATGTGGTCTTTAGAAGCAATTGTGTTGTCAAAATATGCAAAAGGGAAAGGTGTAACACAACGTCTTCAAAACAATAGAGTGTTTTATTATTATTCGAGTCACACCTCTTGAACCATGACGTGGGGGGATATGTCCTTTTGGGACACACATGACCACTCAGCGCTGCTCTTTCAACTGCTAAAGGGCTCTATCGCGTTTCCGAGGGCAGTAATGACTCTTTCACACTTATACTAACAATACGAGTAGTTTGCAACAGTAGCCTCTTCGTGCCGCCTGCTGGCTCGGGTCAGCGGGTGCGCATGGAGCCGTAGTAAAGCGCGCGTTGTTCTGAAGGTGCGCGATGATCACGTGGGCAGCATGTGCGCTCCCGGTCTATGAGCCAAACACACACACACAAACACGCGCACGCACACACACACACACACACACATGTATATACACACATGCGCGTGCGCGGGCACACACACACTTTCTTCGCTTCAGTCACGAACGGTGCGCGTGGTAGAAGAGCATCTCTGCGTCCCCTTCTGCACCGCCCACTCCCCTCTGTATCCACGTTTCTTCACACTCAGCCTTCCACACATTCTCCTCCACTGTACGGGACAGCCACACCGCCCTCTTCTCTCTCCAGTATTTCTCCCAAACCCAGCGCCCAGGGTCCAACAGTCACGCCTTTTGTTACGAGAAACGGTAAGATATAGAACTTTTACGCGCATTCTGGTATCTTTTTTTTGGGCACCGTCTTGGATTGTTTCGCTCGGTTTTGTTGAATGGCTGAAATCTTGGGTATGGGTTTGTAAAGAATTGCACGCCTCATGGAAGGAGGTGGGTATACGCTGCACCAAAACACCTCTATGGATGGAAGCATTTTTTTGCTTTTGAATTTCAAGTGTGAAAATTGTTTAAAAGGTTGAGCTTCAGTAGAGGAAACGGTCTCATTGTTCTTTTTGAATTTTAATTAACGACTAATTGCTTAAAAGCCTGTCACAGTATGGCCCCTCTTATGTCTCCTCTCTGTTCTCAGTGATGATGAAATGAAAGGAAACGTTAAACATTTAATGACTGAATGGACAATGGCAGAAGAGGGCTTTTATTAGGAGTATTTAATGCTTGGCAACTTTGCAGCGTTTATGTAGTGGTTTTCAAAAGTGAAGTTTCTGTGTGATTTTTTTGTATAGTCAGTGTCATCACAGCATATCTGAAACTATGACGGATGGAAATCAGCACCATGGACAGCAACGCAGCAGCTGTTTGCAATGTAATATACAATTCTTCATACTTTCGGTGTAATTATTCACATTTAACTATGCGAATGAGTTCAAAATGATGAATTTTATTCTGTTTGAATTTTTACCAAATGTCTGACATAGTAGCGAAGGTCAGGCATCAGTTGTTTGTCCAATCTCATGCACTGTATGCTGTGATCCATCTTTTTCATGTCCGATACCGTTCTCAATACTTTGGATTTCAAAACCTGCTGCGACTAGTGAATAGACTGAATATGTGCATTTTGTCCTCTCAAATCGCATCTTACTTAACCATGAAGAATGCATAAACGTGAACAGCAAAACTGTTCCATTTATCATATTCACCTGCTATGTATCCTGAAACTTTCTACAGAACCACTTTTGCACATCAGTGATGACATTAAAGGACATTTATGGACATTTACTCACATTTACCTCATCCGCCTCTTATGGACCAATGGCTCTATGTGTTTTGTATTGTTGTATTTTTGTGTTTGAACTTGTGGTAAAACGGCTTCTGAGGTCAGTGCTGGGGGTGCGCCTGCTTTCCCACGGGCCGCCCCGGTGGGCTTTATAAGCGCTCCTCCCCTCATTTGCCCCTTTTTGCCCTCACGCCTCTGCAGCTGTGAGTTTGTCCCAGCTCCACGCATTCCAGTGCTGCTGTCTGGTTCCTCTAGGCACCCAAAAACCTCTGCGCGCCAGCTCCTGTGTTTGCCCTGCGTCTGCACTCTCGTGCGACAGTGGCCTCTGTAGCGTGCCTTCGACTGCAGCGACAGTCACGCTGCTTGACCCAAGCCTACGGGCTGCGCTGTCCTATGCGCTGTGGCGTGTACCTAATTATTAAAGCTGGTGGTGATCAGCATTACGCACCACAAGTGGCGCGGGTTTGGTCCGCCCATTCATAGTGGCTGCTCTGAGCGCAGCCTCCTGTTTGGCCTAAAGCTGTGGACCACTCGTTCTTGGGGCTCTAATTGGTGCGTTCCAGCGGCACTGGCACACGCCCCCTGCTGCTCTGCTTTGCCCTGGCTCCTGCTTTACTTTGCCTTGATTCCTGCTGCTTTGGCTTGGCTTCAGCTGCTTTATCTGCTGCTTGGCTTCGCAGCTTCGTATCGCTATCGCACTTTGTTTCGCTGCTCTGCCTTGTGACTGTTTCACCCCACTGTTTTGCTGCTCCATGTCCTTCGCAGTTGTGGACGCCTGCGTCTAGCACTCACGCACTTTAACGAGTGCTGCGTCCCGGTTCTGGGGCGTATACTTGTGGGAATGTGCAATAACAGTAAGAGTGAGTGAGTGTGCGAACGAGTGAGAGAGTATAGCATTTAGTTTTTATCCATTTAAATTAAATAAAAAGACTGAACTGTATTGACCACACTGTAAAATAAACCTGTCAAACTTGGAACCTGGTGCATTCTAATCTTTTAATACTTACCTGTGTGTCCTTAATTTATAGTACAGTACTCTTCCGGTGAAATTCCGGTCGTGGCGTTGCTTGGTTTATTTCAATACTTACATATTTTAACCAGTTATGATTAATTAATGTAACTTATTTTCTAAATCATATTACCACCACCCCCTAGGCTGCCACAGATTGTTTGGTTCTCTGATCTGTGTTTGCAAATTTGAACTTTGAAAAGTCTTCTGTGATGACTATGTTGTGTTTTATGGCTATATAAAAAAAGAAAAGAATTGCATTGTACGAGCAAATTACTGCAGTAATTTGCTCGTACAATGCAATTCTTTTGTCAATGACATATTTGTCAATATGTCATAATGTTTGCATGCAAACATTATGACATATTGGGTAACTGCAACCAACACATCGGAACACTACAGAAAGGAACTTTTGAAAGATATTCTAGTTTGAGTTGCATCTGTAGCTTTATCTCGGTCGACAATTTTTGCATTTACTGCCTGTGAAATGCTAAAACTTTACTGTTGCTGTTTCTTGTGTTTTTTTAGTGTTATATGGAATATGTCCAAAAGCAAAACATAACAAAGTGGGCGTCACAGCAGTGCAGTGGTTAGCACTTGTGCTTGTCCTGAGTTCAATATCACCCGCAGACCTTTCTTTATCCTCCACCACAAAAAAAACATGTACAATAGTTTCTCCCTAACACCCTTTCTTTAGAGCCTAAACCCTGTGATAAACGAGGGACCAGTTTGCTCATTTGTTAGGAATGTGAGCTACCATAATGTGGGGCTTTCTAAAGCGTCTGAACCATGAAAAGTAATTTACTTATATAATTAAGTTTACGTGAACATTTTACTTATTTTCAAGTGTGTAATTTACATAGCAACGATAGAGTTACACTGTAAAAAATGTGTGCTGTACTTTTAAAGCTTGTTTTATTCCTGTACTCTTTTCCTCGTCTTATAAAAAGCTGATCTGCTGAGTGAGGGCTGGTCCTCTCTTTTTAACTGAAACCGCTGATTTGTACAAAAAAAGTTATGCATTTGACATTGGACACATTTCTCCTGCACTTTTGAGGATTGCTCTTTTTGTTTTAACCTCATATGTTCATAGTCACATTCTAACTAGTCCACGGAATACAATCTGACAAGTTGTTTAAAGCGTTACATAGATTTGTGCATATTTTGCAGTTCAGAAATGCTTTCAGAATCCCGTGCTGTGTTTTCTCTTTGGAGATAAATAGAGTTATTAAGACTTTACTTAATGTTGGCAATCACAAAAAAACCACGATGAATCCCACCTGGAGTGTGGGAGAGGCGTGCTGTGTGATAAAACACTAAATTGAGCACTATCGTTGTTCCTGAGTCCACAGCTGCTGGGAAATGTCTGTAAATTATTCAATGTATTGTATTTTAGTGCCGCGCTGATTATACAGTAGCTTCATTGTAAGTTGGTGTGGCCGCTCCGCTTCTCCTTCACACAGCTTCGCAAATGAATTCCACATGTTAACATAGAGAATTACTAATGACGGATTGAATAAAATATAACGTTTGAACAGTACACCAAGAAGGCTGCCTCTCCTCAAACCACATCCCTGCTCTTTCTGTGGTTTTCTAAGTTGATATTTATCTTTTTAAACTTTTTTTTCAACCTTCCATGGATTTAAACATGCAGAGAAGAGGTTTAAGGACTGCAGAATTACAGTATTTTTTTTTTAAAGTATTTTAATTGCACAAGTCCAGGTCTTCAGAGGCATCCCTTGAGCTTTGTTTTGGTCAAATGTTAAAAGAATTCAGAATCTCAAAAAACGCATTTTCCCAGTTTGACGATTATTCTTTATATTAATCAATGAGTATTATATAGACCAGCCATTCCCAAACTCAGTAACACCGAGGCCCCCTTAAAAATCTGACGGGTCTGCGTGGCCCCCCAAAATAATAACCAAGAAGACAACATTAAGAATAGGCTCTTCTGGTTATTTTATTTTGGGGAAATAGCCTCTGCTACAAACATTGTAATACAAAAATGATTACAGTGGATTATTCAAGTCAAATAATGAACACAAATATTTTAATATTACAAACAAAACATTATAAATTTAACATTAAATAATGATGTTATTATTATTTTTTTATGACCCCCCGCGGCCCCCCTGCAGTACCCTCGCGGCCCACCAGGGGGCCGCGGACCCCACTTTGGGAGACACTGAATAGACTAATGCTGACGTCACTAATTTACACTGACAGGGGTTGGAAAGTCACTTAAAGGTGTTCGGGGAGATTTCACTGGAAGTTCCACTTTGCATTTTTACTTTGATTTGCTTCTAACATCGGATAACACTGGATATCTTCAGGTTTCTTCATCCTTCTCTTCTGCAATTATTTTTCTTTATCAAATACATACATTTTTGTTGCATTTGAACTGTTAGGCTCAAATAAGTTGTTTTAAATGTAGTTAAACGGTAACCAAATGAAAACGAGTTCAGCCCTTCCCAATATACCCATGTCTTAATTTTGCCCCCCGGGGAAAATGATTGCCCAACTCGATATAGAAAGTACTTCGTTTCACTGACACACATACAGGAGGCAATAAGGCAAGGCACGTTTTTTTGCATAGCCCAGTTAAAGTGATTAACAAAACAAGATAGCAACAACCACACAAGGAATTAAAACCATAAATAATCACAATACATTCAAAGGGGTGAAGATCAAATCCCTCACTTGTATGCACAGCTAAACAGATCTGTTTTTAACCTGGATTACTGATCATCGGCGTGACTATTTTACCGACCTTCTCCCCACAATTGTGACTCATCGTGAATAGGAATATAGTGCTTATTTGTGAAAGACCGAGCTGCAGCCAGCCCTGAACTGTCTCTGTAGCCTCCAAGCAGCTGTGATTATGTTTATGTCAAAATGTGTTTAGTTCAGGAAGGAACTACCTCAGGCCTATCCGCTTTGGACGCATCCGTTTTTGCGATAAGGTGGAATCGTGATGAGTTATCATGAAGGTGGGTCGATCATGTAGAAGAAGAATCATCATTCATCTCAGGAATCCAGTCTGTGACAGTGCAGAGCTCCAGCAGAGAGATCATTTTCCTCACACTGGGGAAGCATATAGAGCACCTCTGCACACATCAAGACACAATGGTCCTGTGTGGGATTTTTCTTTTGGTTTTATGTGTCTGCAGAATAATGGAGTTGGCTGTGATGTTGCTGCAAACTCCGAGCTGAATCTTGACTCACATTTGTTCATTACTGACTTCATGTGGAGTTTGTTTATTCAAGTCATGTTGATCCATTACTAATGCAAAGAGAGCACTGTATGTCTCTGTAAGGCAGCATTAGATTTATGCATAATTTAGGTTGATACTGGTCATACTTGTTTATTATTCATTTCTTTCTCAGCCGCAAGCCTTTTGTCATTGCTAACCATGAAAATACTATACATTGGTTAGAAAAAAAACCCACAGTGAAACATTTGATTTGGCTGAAACTAAATATTTGTAGTTAACTCCTCCTCTTTTGATTGTTTGCAACTATTTTTTTTCACACACAAATTCACAGGATTATTACCTATAATACATTGCTTTAGCAGTTTGGGAAAGGCCCTATCTGGAGGCCCTCGGAGGAATCAAACTGAGTGTTAACCACCCTGTTGAATATATATGCGTGTGTGAACAAATATACGCATGCAAACATAATTTCAATATGCATATTGTGTGGAATGTAAAAAACATCAACAGATTACTCAATGAATCAACTGTACCAATCCATAGATTTATCCATCGCATAATAAATGTTAAGTAAATAAATGTTAAGTAAATAAATCAAGTTATAACGGGTCTCATGGAAAGAAACACAAAAAGATGTTCTTCTGTTGATTTGACAACCTGTTTTTTATTTTCACATATTACATAAATACAGTATATAAACCACTGTTCAGAACCTCTAGGTCTTATTAAAACACTTTCTCAAAGACATAACTTCACTTATAATTAAATATTAATCAATAAAATATCACATCTTCTGAAACATCTTAGATCTCAAAAAAAAAAAAAAATCCTGTAACTTTGTAACCGGTGGAACAATAAACAAACAGCAGAAAGGCTGTTTCTGCTTAAAGAACTACAGCTCTGCCTCATTCAGATCGGTCTCTTAACTCCACTTATTTGCTTTGCCATTCCAATCTCCTGCAACATGAAGTCATTATCCTCCAGGTATCGGCTCGATTGTTAAAGGGGGTTGGGGGGAAAATAGCATCTGCTCCAAAACCAACCACTTTTCAAACCTGCAGTTCTGTGGAGATAAGGGCAATTGTGCTTTGTAGGTTTCAAAAAAATATAACTAACCAAAAGATAATCAATATAAAGCCTCTTTCTGCACATCAAATATTACTCAGCCATATAGGATAGAATGTCGCTTCTCAACAAGAAGGTCCTGGATACGAAAAGATGGATACGAGAGGCGACACTTGGGATTCACTTCTCCAGAGACCACAGCGCGGCGGGGGACGTGGTCAGTCTGATGGATCTGTGAGATCTGTCAGACTGACTGCTTCTGGCAACAACAGCTGATAAGAGACGCGTCACACCATCACGTGTCACCTCTGATGAAGGCGGAAGTGTACCGCCGAAACATGTCAGGTATTTAAGCAGTACTAGCTTTTTTTGCTTTAATTGTCTTATTAGAAGAACTTAAAAAGCCGTAAGAAGGTCCTGGGTTTGAATCTCGGTCTGAACAGGGCCTTTCGGAGTGGAGCATGTTCTCCCTGTGTCTGCGTGAGTTTGCTTCGGGTGATCCATTAAAACTAGGTATAATAGATAAAATTCCTCAGTATAGACCTGATCAAGCATCAACATCTGGAGATGGTTTCCTCCAACCACTGCTCCCGACAGAGGCCCTCGTGGCCTTGCACAATGAGTCAAATGCTGAGGACAAATTTCCCGAATAGGACAATAAAAAGTAAAAACTGATTCAAGGACTGGAATATTTGTGTCTTTTCGCTCCCATTTCTGTGTGGAGTGAGAGTGGCATGGTGGCTGAGTGGATAGCCCTCTGGCCCCCAGCAAGAAGGTCCTGGGTTCGAATCCCGGTCGGACCAGGGCCTTTCTGAGTGGAGTTTGCATGTTCTCCCCGTGTCTGCGTAGGTTTCCTCTGGGTACTCCGGTTTCCCCTACCACAAAAAACATGCACAATAGGTCTGGCATGCGCCTCCTGTACTGGCGACCCCGCTCCCATCTCTGTGTGGAGTGAGAGACAAATGCCCAAAAAAGAACAATTGTAAACCGCTTTGTGACTCTGGTCTGTGAAAGGCGCTATATAAATAAAGATTACTTACTTACTTAGAGACAAATGCCCACAACATTTGTAAACCGAGCTGCAACTTCAGTAGAAAGAAGGTCCGGAATACAATAACAAAAATAGACTAATTAATCAGAGGCTTTGTGATAAAAATGTCCAAGAGATAATCCACATCCAGCCACATGTACTACCCACTAGTTTTCTGAAGTCTGTTCTGAGCAGTCTGTTACCTTCACTCACACAGATAGTACACGTTTCCCTTCATTCTGGAATATTCCCAAAGGCCCTGAAAACGGCAGTCATCAGGCCCCTGCTAAAAAAGAGCAGTCTGGATGCTACGAAACTTAACAACTATCGTCCCATCTCAAATCTGCCATTTATGGGGAAAGTCCTTGAGAAAGTTGTCTACCTACAGCTTACTAGATTTCTTATAATCAACAACTCATTTGATATGTTTCAGTCCGGCTTTAGACCCCACCACAGCACTGAGACTGCTCTCGTTAAGGTTACAAACATATCCGTCTGAACACTGACGCAGGCAAAGTCTCAATCTTAATCCTGTTAGATCTAAGTGCTGCCTTTGACACTGTCGACCATGAGATCCTCTTACAGAGAATAGAGGACTGGGTTGGCGTCGCTGGCACCGCCCTAAGTTGGTTTAGGTCTTACCTTGAAGACAGGAAGTACTTTGTGGAGATTGGAAACTGTGTCTCAGATCATATGGCCCTGACCTGTGGAGTACCACAGGGGTCGATCCTGGGACCTCTTCTGTTCAATCTCTACAGTTAATACGCAGAAACGAAGTGTCCTATCATAACTATGCAGACGACACTCAGATCTATGTCTCACTGACTGCAGGAGAACATGGACCAGTGGACTCACTCCTTCACTGTATCCAACAGATCAGTGAGTGGATGCAAAACAACTTCCTTCAGCTAAACGTGGACAAAACTGAAATGATTGTCTTTGGTCCCCAGAAACAAAGAGAGAGCGTCATCTGTCATCTACAGTCTCTCTCCCTAAAACCTTCAAACAAGGTCAGAAATCTAGGGGTAATACTGGACTCAGACTTACATTTTAATAGCCACATCAAATCAGTAACATCAGCAGCTTTTTACCATCTAAAAAACATAGCCAGGATCAAAAACATAGTGTCTAAAACAGACTTGGAGATTCTTATCCATGCATTTGTCTCCAGTAGGTTATACTACTGCAATGGCCTGCTCACAGGTCTGTCCAAACAGGCTGTAAAACAGCTGCAGTACATTCAAAATGCAGCAGCTGGAGTCCTGACTAGAACCAGGAAGTACGACCATATTAGTCAAGTCCTCAGGTCTCTGCACTGGCTTCCTGTGGCCCAGAGAATAGACTTTAAAACAGCTCTGCTTGTGTACAAGTCTCTCCATGGCCTCGCACCAAAATATATTAGTGACATGTTAGTCCCATATGAACCAGCCCGGACTCTGAGGAGCACAGGGACTGGACTCCTGTTAGTGCCCAGAGTCAGAACTAAACATGGGGAGGCTGCTTTTCAGATTCATGCTGCTAAAATCTGGAACAATCTTCCTGAAGATGTGAGACAGGCCTCCTCTCTGACAATGTTTAAAACCAGGTTAAAGACAGTTCTGTTTAGCTGTGCATACAACTGAGGGATTTTATATTTTTATTTTTATTTTTAATGTACTGCGATTATTTATGATTTTAATGCTTTCTTGTTTTGTTCAGCACTTTGAGTTGCCTTGTGTATGAATTGTGCTATACAAATAAACTAGCCTTGCCTTGCCTAATTAATCACATATACATATTTAACCTAAGTAAGATCATTGTTTCACATGGACTTTTGAATACCATTGAATAACAACTGAAGACATAAGCTAAAGCTACATAATATTTTTTATTTTGTCCAACCAAGTCCAACAGACCAAGTGCAACTTTTCCATTGAGTGTGGCAATAGCATATTAAGAAATATAATCAATTTTGCAGGCCCTTATCTTCTACAGTTGAGTGCAATCCAGGGAGCCAGTCTTAAAGCCGTCACCTGGTGGAGTGTGGTTTGGGTGTGTGTCTTTGTACTCTGGCAAACGTCCATGCTAGCTCCTCTACGTTTATCTTTGAGTCGATACTCAATCTACTGCGCTTATGTGAGAACACAACTGTGCTCTTTTCATCGTACATTTCTCTTGAGAGTTTGAGAGAGTTGGTAATGTATGCAATCATATATGTTCCATAGATAAAAGAAAACATGTATATGCATCTACAAGCTATGAAATATAATGCACTTTTACATATTAAATAAATATTGATTGTACCACATATTGGTTGAGGTGAAAGAGAAGGAAAATATATAAAAGTGCACATTTGGCATCTTTAGTCATAATGATGCATTTATTGTCTATTAGTTAAACCAATACTTACAGTATAATGCACAAATCCTTGTGTGTGAGTTTTTCATTCTTTAGACCATCTGTGCTCTGTGATGTGCAAGCAGGTGCCACTTAAACAGTTAAACGATATCCACCCACATGTACATTTCAAATTTACACGCTCCAAGACATAGAAAGCATTTCACTTAAATTAATTAAGTTCAAAGGTATCATCAAATATTCTATTCTTTTTACCAAACCATAAAACCAGATTTTGAGCTACAGGATTCAGGGCTTAAAATGGCTGTATTGAGCAAGTGCATTGAACCTGAAGTTGTTTTTTCTCTATCTGCTGTGGAGATGCCTCGTGTGAGAGCAGCTTGTGCGCACGCCCTCTCACCTCCCGCTGCAGCTGCTAACTCTGCAGGTCCAGATGCAGCTTATGAAAAGATCAAGATTCCAGAGTGGAGTGGACCGCACACCGTCCACTTCAGGCAGCAGTATAATAATGCACCGGTTTTACGCAGCACTTTTCTGGACACTCAAAGACGTGATAAACTTCTACCGTAACCACAGCTGCCCTGGGGCATACTGACAGAAGCGAGGCAACCAGTCTGTACCATCGGTCTCTCCGACCACACACTCATTCTCGGCAAAGTGGGTGAAGTATCTTGCCTAAGGACACAACAGCAGTTAGGCACTTTATAGCCACAGCCGCCCCACTGTGGCAACTGATGTTCCAAGAGGTCTCCCTTCACATTACTAACCAGGTCCTGTCCTGCTTAGCTTCAGAGGTCTGACAGGATCTGGCTTTTGCTAAATATGAGCCATGCAAAGCCACAGATACTGAATCAACTGTGATTTTATTTCACAGATAACAGTAGGAAGTTCCATCCATCCATCCATCCATTTTCTACCCTTTAATCCATTTCTAGTCAGAGATGCCACCCAAGTCTCATAGCACCAGCCCCTCACTGACCCTCTGCAGGTGGTGAGTCCACAGGAGGACGGCTGCTCTCTGAGTGTGAGCAGAGCCTCAGTAGGAAGTTAAAAACAAATATTCTAAATGAAGATCAATCAAAAACAAACAGATGGGATAATTTCTCGGTGAAAATTTGTAAATATGAATAAAATTATATTATTTAGGTGTTATATAGGTGCAATCCTCAACATTCCTGGTAATGACCCGCTATTTTGTGAGAAGTGGTCCAATCCCTGCTTCTTGCATTATCTCGCACTAAAATTCTTAATATCCACAATTTAGTTCTATTTCTTTTTATGGTAAAACGTATAAGATCGTTGAAAACATGTGACCAAAGATCTATTGTTCATAAAGACCAAAGAAAAAAAGCACTAGAACTGCTGCAATAATAGCTATACAAATGCTTGGCCGGAATATTACTTGATTTGGTATAAAACATGTACATTCCTCAAATACGGGTGGCATCTGCGCTTTGGGGCCCTGTTTAAAAGCAAATGGAGATTCCTGGGAGTTCACAAGGAGTTCCTTTCACAAGCCACTTACAAACCATTGGAATTAGAAAAATGTACAGACACATGTTTCCAATGCAAAATGAAAGTAAATAGACACACTGTACAAATATCAAGGCAAAACATGTCTTCTGTATCATATTTTTTTAAACAGTTTTAGTTACACAACGACACGCAACAACCAGACATTCGCAAAACAGAGACAACTCATCCTCACAGTTGACTACACCAAATGTATTAGTCACGTCTTCCTCCCCCACGCTCCGAAAAGGTTTGAAATATGTTTTTTTATGATCTTTGTGTGGTCCATTTATCTTCATTTTGGACTCCCATTGATCTGACCAATTGAAGCGCTTAGATGGCTTCCCCACGGACCGTGTCCCCCCAGATGGTTCATTGCACTTGGTTTGGCAGGCTGTGGATTCATTTATACACAAACACACACACACACACACACACACACACACACACACACACACACACACACACACACACACACACACACACACACACACACACACACACACACACACACACACACACACACACGCAGACAATTATTCCTTCTCTTGATTGAAAAATGTAGCGGCAAAATGATTAACAATTTACGTCTTGTTAGCTCCCAGAACATAAAATACTATTACCAGAGAGAGACAAATACCTATATCCGATTGAAGACAGGTTTGTAGCTGCGTGTTGTGAAATGTGGCCTGCAGGTAATGATTCTCTTACAGACATTTCATCATTTTTGGTCCATCTGGCGTCTCTCTTTCTCCCTCTCTCTCTCTGGTAAACATTACATTGATGTATTGCACAAAGAAAACAGCGTTGATTTATTTGCGATTTGTTGATACTCGGGGCTAAAAGCCGCTCGCTGAACATTGATTTAGCCAGAGCTCTTTCTGAAATCCTCCGCGGCTTTTCTCGCGGTGGTTATGCAAAGAGCAGCAGAGGTTAATGTGTGGATTGTGACGAGAGAAAGGTCAGGAGTTTGGTGATAAGAGCCTGTTTACCATCGTTGGTCCATCACCAGAGCCTGAATAAGACCTCGGGCCTGTCATATTTGTAATTAAGAGGCTAGAAGTTGGAAACCGCTGTCCTTGATCCATAAGGTGATTGTATGAAGGATAAAAGCAGGTGGGTCAGTTCGAATTATCATCTAGAGAATTTGTGAGAGCAGAAAGGTCATTCGGACAAACCCTGGACAATCGTTTATTAGTCTATAATAGAAAACTGATTTTGTGTACGTGTGTGTGTGTCTTCTTGCCCTCAGAATGTCAGCATGAGAGGACATTGCATATTTATACTCTCTTTGTGCAAGAGCAAGATAATACGTGTAGCCTTTAGTGTCCAGGCTCCCCATGGGCTCCTTGAAAACTCAATCTGGCAGCTTTTTCCGAATACAATCGTACAGTTTTCCGCCAACATAAAGGCTGACTGTTATGTCTGGAGGCTAACTTTGTCATTAGCTGCGTCTGGCTGAGAACCACAGTGTCCATGAAATCAATGTGTTAACTTTGTGGAATAACTAAATGTTATTTAGATTTTTAGTTTCACTATGCATTTTTTGTCATATCAAAAAAAAAAAAGCCACAGACAAATCCAGCCTGAATAGTCATCCCCTATTTGTATTCCCGGCATATTCATGTAAAGATGGTTCCATTCAGTTCAATTCAATGTATTCTTGTATAGCCCTAAATCACAGCAGTAGTTATCTCGGAGGACTTTACAAAGCCTTCGATACGCCAACACAGATCAGAGAATCAAACAGTTCGGGCGGCACAGTGGCTGAGTTGATAGCACCAAGGTCCTGGGTTCGAATCCTGGTCGGACCAGGGCCTTTCTGAGAGGAGTTTGCATGTTTTCTCTGTATCTGCGTAGGTTTCCTCCGGGTGCTATGGTTTCCCTTACAACTAAAAACATGCACAATAGGTAAATTGTCTAGCTCCGGTAGTCAGTATCAATATCTGGAGATGGGTTCCCAGGGGCTGTATTACGATGACTACTGCTCCTGACAGACGCCCTTGTGGCAGTGCATGATGGGTTAAATGCAAAGGACAAAATTCCCAAACAGGAATAAAAAAAGTGCACATACACACACACACAGTTCAAACACAAGAAATGCAGTGATAAAAACATATAGCTATTGGTCCATAAAGGGCAGATGACTAATGTCCAAAATAAAGTCCTTAAAACGTCATTGAATGTAGAGTGTCCTTCGATCTTCTTGTACCGGCAATAGTCCATTGTTTTGGTTCCTTGTGTTTTTTTTTGCGATGTCAGTAATGCTCATTCCGTTTCATAAGCTACAGTCGTATTGTGTGGAAGGGACAATGTATCGGTAATATTACTCTGTCACAGTTGTTGCCGCAGATGGTTAACATTAGTGTGAAGTGTAGAATTGCCCCCTAAAGTCTGCTTCCTTTTGCTTTTTGTCTGAAATGACAGTTCAGTAACAGCGCGTAGTGGCAGAGCAGAGAGCCGAGCGCCTCCAGGAGACACTGAGTCACTCATGACCAGCTCATCCACCAGGCCACACGCTAACAAGAAGGAAACTTTTGACGAAAACCAAAAATACTGAGCATTTCCGAGAACAGGACAATTTAAGAACATAATTTGTCTGAAACGTAACACACCAAAGGAAGCAGGGAGGCAAGATCCAACACATTACACAATATTTTTTTCCATTAAATTGATAAATGTTAGGGTTTCTTTGAAAGCAAAATAGTCTCTCAAAAAGAAAATAGATGGTAATATGAGTATGAAGGATGAAAAAAAATTCTCTTCAGCTGTAACTTTTATGCTACCACCAGAGAGAGGAGTTGATTTTTATTTTCCATATTTGATACTAGTGACACTATACCATTGCAAAGTGGTGCAGTGGTTGGCGCTTAGGCTTCACACCAAGAAGGTCCTCAGCGCTTTGAGTTGCCTTGTGTATGAATTGTGCCATGTTAATCAACTTGCCTTGTCTTGCCTTTGGTTTCACCTCTAGGCCTTTCTGAGGAGAGTTTACATGTTCGCCGCTTTTCTGTATAGGTTTCCTCCGGGTGCTACGGTTTCCCCAACTGCTAGAAAACATGAGAGTGTGAATGGAGGGTGATGGTCAAAAGGGCTTTGATGAGCCAATGTGTCCGGCGTCTCGCTTCTGATCTCATTTGTGTAGAAAGAAACAAAAACTCAAAAATCTTAAAGCGCTTTGAGTAACTTTGAAATGTGCTATATAAATAAATATGACTTACTTACTTACAAAACAAAGAGCTTTTAGAGAGACGGGGCGGAGTTACAGTATACATGTTTGTGCAGACGTCCAACTCCATGTCTGTTTTTTTGGTTAAAATGTCATAAAAAGTCAAAATAGCCAAACATTTCTCCTTTTCGTTTTTTTACCAGCAAGTGTGACCAGTTTTACAACAACACAACATGGTTGCTGGCTGCTGAATGGTGCTATGTGACATGGGTGGCATCTCTGATCTCTGAAATGGATTAAGGGGTATAAAATGGATGGATGGACAATATGGAAGCGGGTCAAGTTTTGATTGTTCGAACAGAGTTGAGTTGAGCTGTGGTCTCCGGAGTTGCTTTTGCTAAGTCTTGATCCTTGCATCCAGATACTAGAATGACTTGGCCTTGCACCCCGTAGCAGACTGTGCTGAAATATCAGTGGGATAAGCAGTATTGGCCTGCTCTCCCTGGAGGTGCAGACGAAGCAAACACTATTACAGTAATGAGAAGTCTAAGCTGGCTGCATCACTACAGGTTGGTTATTGTAGGGGGCACTTTTATATCAGCTGATGGTTACGTGCATATTGTTTATAACTTTTATATCTCGCAGCTATTGTAAGAGATTGTGTTTTGCCAAGCTGGATTTGGATGAGATATACTAACCTCCGGCAAAGTTGTTTGACCGAGATTTGACTAGAACATGTGTTTGGTGGATGGGAAGGACATTTTAACTAATGAATCATAGTTTTTTGGACTAAAGAAAGGACAGTCACTTCTTGTTTCTTTAAAATGCAGTTTAGTTTTGTGCAGGCTCTCTGATTGTTCACTGTTTTGACTTGATATTGACTAACTTTGTGTAGCGATGATGATGAAGGTTTGGAGAGGTTTCAGTTTCAGCTTACAGTATGTCCTCAGAGAAGTATTACTCAAGATAGAGAGCCATGACAGAACCACCAGCTTTGGACAAATCTGCCTGATAAATACTTTAAATAAATAAAATCTGTAATTTGATTGCATGGCGCCGTAAAGATGGCGCCGTGGCAAGAGCTCTGGTGTGTGTCGCCTTCTTTGTCTGGTGCACACTGGGGTAGTCTTGCACAGTTTTTCCAATGTGGTTTTACTGCAAATGGCAAATAAACAAAATCTGAATCTGAATCTGAATTTCAAATTAGCTTCTTCTCTTCATCTTTACAAGATTTTGAGGAACATATTAGGACAGAAAAATACACAATATATTACATTTAAATTGCAGTCCTGTCACACAAATGATAAAGGGAAAAATAAACTTCTCATGGTGCCTGCCCCTTTCTTAATCTTGTAAACATTAATAAGAAAACATATAAATTTTGCACATATCATGTTACATATGCCATAATACGATCGGATATACAGTATCCTGATACAATTATTACAATATTTATCCATGACTTTGGACAAAACAAATAATTAAAAAGCTCTCGTGATATGTGTCCGTGTGTCACCAGTAGAAAAAATTTATATATATATATATATATATATATATATATGAATTTTTTACAATCACAATTTATAAATTCTTAATTGATATGAGATTTGCTGAATTATGTATCCAAATATATAAACAAAATTGTAAACAGCCGGGAATATCGAAATAAACATCAACACAAGTTTTTTTCCCCTTATATGTTAATGTCAATTTCAGTTCATTTTTAAATAATACAAAATAACTGGTGTGAAGAAAAACAATATTAACAAACTTAATTCTTATCTAAGCCACTCATAATGAATGGTAGCGACACATGAGTGGGAGAGGTGTCCCCCCTGAGTTCATCGTCCTTCAGCCTCTCACACTGATGATGCCACATGAATGGTGTCGTTCAATTTTATTTCAGGTGTCGACAATAACCATCTAAAAGTCGAATCAATTTCCAGATATCAATGTTGGCCTCCTAGAAGTTTTTAGCGATTTTCACTCGCTGAGTATGTGGAGTTTTTCCTTGCCGATGCAGGAGGGTCTAAGAACAGTGGTGAAGTTTGTGCTATTTTATTATCTGATCTGTGTTTGTGAATCGACAGCTTTGCAGAGTCCTCCCAGATAAATACTGTTCGGATTTAGGGCTATACAGTTGACCCCTAGTCTGTGAAACAAGCGCAATATACATTTGCTATGGGAAACAGTTTCTTGATCTGTTGTTGAAATGGGGGGCAGGAGCTTCAACACCAGAGAATTTTAACAATCCATCAGCAATGCGGGCCAGATAAAGATTACTTTTAAACTCCAAGACAATGAGATTTTCTGTATATCGCAATTCTCCTCCAAAGCACTACTGTCAGAATGGTTTTGTTGGCTTTTGGCGATGCATTGTTTTTCTTCTTCCACCAAATGCTTCTACGCCTGCAGCTCTCAGGGACATCTGCCTTTTCCATCCCCCAGTATTACATTATTACTTACTTTCTTTCTTTCTCACTGTTTTTGCTGGCTGTGCTTTGCTATAGGATATCAAGTTGTTGTTGCTTAGACCAGACAGACATGGATCTGGGCTCACTCACTTTGATGACCCCATAAAAACACACCTTGTTTTGCATCACAACTACACCATCACACATAACAACAAAGTATTTAAACTTTTACAAACATCAGTAACAAAATTTACTATTTTTTTTTCAATAATAGTTTTTCCTTGCCGATGCAGGAGGGTCTAACATTTATGGACATTTATAAACATGTATGGATATTGGTCATCTGCCTCTTATGGACCAATGACTATTGTGTTTTTTTGTCTTTGCATTTCTTGTGTTTAAACTTTCTGTTTTTCTGATCTGTGTTAGCGAATATTAGTAAGTAATGTAATGTTTTTATTTATTTATATAGCGCAATTAACAGACCAAGGTCACCCAAAGCGCTTTACAATGTTCAGAGTTCAGATATTGTTCCAATCATTCGACACACGGTGACGACGGAAGCGAGTCGCCGAACACACACTCTCTCATTTACATTCACACCTATTGTGCATGTTTTTAGTGGTAGGGGAAAACGGAGCACCCGGAGGAAACCTACTCAGACACAGGGAGAAAATGAAACTCCACTCATAAAGGCACTGTTCCGACCGGGATTCAAACCCAGGACCTTCTTACTGAGAAGCGAGAGTGCTATCCACTCAGCCACCGTGCCGAATAGTGTATTGTTTCTGTGTAATGCAGTTGGTCACTTCCTTGCTTGACATTTCCAAGTAAAGATTATAAAAGAAAAGAAAACCAAAACATTGCAGTTTCTTTTCATTGCCAGACATACATCTTTAATGGAGCCAGAAGTCTACTGCGGCTCCAAAAAGTACATTCACGCAGTTGTTTGATCTCAACTCTTGATCAGCCTTGATGTTGTGTAGGTGTGGAGTTTAGAAATCCAGTTCCAGCTGGTCCTTACTTGCGTCTTATGTGTGATGACTTTATGAAAAGCTCAGTGGTGTTGACCTTGTTGTAACTTCGCAGTTGGCAGCACGTTTTAGACAAGTACAAGAGAAACTGGGACACATGTTTGTGTCCCGAGACTTTAGCACTTCCTGAAAAGAACAACAGTCTTTTGCTGAGCTACAGTGCGTCATCAAAAAAATACAAATGCAGTTCATTATAGTCACAACAATTAAATCATAAAAATAATGAATAATGAATAACTGACTTGAAACTAATAATTTGCATGTAACCTTCCGGGATTTACTGTGGCTTTTGTAATTTAATATCCTAAATGAAATCCCATTGACACATCCATGGGTGTGCATTCAAAAATGTAACAATAAAAAAAAAACCTTAAAGAAAGAAAAGATCATAAAAAACAAAAAAAGATAAAGGATGACCGAGATGTGTGCGAGCCATATGACACACACACATATGTTTATTATCTAATATCTTAGATAATAAATAATGCTATGAAATAATAGAATAATAAGATAATAAAATAAAACATGTTTTAAATACATACATAGACTAAATATATCACAGATGTTTATTTCAAAGTTTACTAAAAAAATAAAACTTGCAGCTTGAAAGCTCAGACTGAAAATCCCTTCTGCATGTAAATGATGATTATTTGTTTAATCTCAGTGCTGGTTCTGTGGTTTTGTGGTGGATTCTGACCAATCCCTTCAGGCAGTTGTTGCAGCTCATTGTACAGAGACGGATTACTCACAGGTGGAGCCACAAAAATAGAATATTTTTGCTGGTATTGATCAACCCTCTGCAGCTTCTTTGGCCCAGCAAGAGCTATGTTTGCCTTTGGAAAACAGATCCATTTTTAGAATGGCACTGACAAATACAAGGCAAACACACTGTGCAAATTAACATATGATTGCTTTTAGCAAAACACTTCATTGATGTGATGCAGTGATGCCTTTTTTCTCTGGTAATTATGTGGTTCCAGTGGTGGTGAGCTCGTTACTCATTCTCCCCTTCGTTGCGCAGGTAAAACGAAGATTACTGGAAGGGATTAGAGCCTTGCCTTCCTTGCTGTTAATTAGAATTGGAGCAGTCATAATCACTGATGGCACCGATTAGGCTCTATACTGACTTAATACGGCTCCACGGCCAGAGATCCTTGACAGGGGACAAATGTAGTCCCTAATTATGTGCTTAATGCAAAAGTAGTTAAATTATTTATTAAATCAGGACTGCAGTATTCACCAATTACATTTACATTCGCACCCACATACAACATTTATCTTTTTAATATCCCAAAGGTCTATGCCATTACTTTACATTTCAACATAATTCAATCCTTTTTCTTCTGAATAATAAGGCACTGTCAAAGCCTTACTTAAAAGTACAATGTAAACAATATAAAATATTCTGCATCCACTATTTAACTCTAACTGGACAGTTTTATACTATTTGATTTTTATTTATGAAAATAATTTGAGGTTTATTCCAAGTAGTGCAAGCTCCTCGCCTGTGGTGAGGATTGGTGAAACATAATTTGAATGGGTGGTTGCCTGTCATTGTTGAACCAGTGCTGCGCAGGCTTCCAGCTGTACCATCCCTGTGGCCACCATCAAGAATAAAATGCTCCTCATTTTGGTTGACTTAATTTCCCTCCATGCAATACAGCTTGTTGCATAAATTGGATAATAAATCCAATTTTAGATCCAGAGGGACTGTGGAATAATTGATTGAAATGTTAAGTGACGTTAGCGCAGAAATAAGCCTTTTTGAAATGATTTTCTAATCCACAGAACGCATGCTACGTATTCTGAACAAGTAATGATTCCTTGTCCCTTCTTGCTTGTTTATTTAGTTCATAAATCCAATGTTTCATGTTTTTTTCTGGCCAATCACACAGGACCACACAATATAAGAAGCTGAAGGACAGAGCAGACACGGTAGTAAACAGCGGGCCTTAACCCAGCAGTTAAACGCTTGTCTGAGTTTCCGTTAACATACACAATGGAGCCGCCCCGCTAATTTGCACCGGCCCACTTTAGCAATAATTGATATTCACAATGTGTGTTCCTGCAGCAGCAGCAGCTTCACCCTCCATCGGCTCCCAAGGAAGTATTCTGCTTTCACTTCACTGTCTCCTTCACCAAATTACCCAAACAGTCAACAACTGAAGACAACAGCGGAACAATGAAGCCTGATTTCCTTTTTATCACTATTGATTGTTTGTAAATGCATTGTGAGGGTCAATTAAATCAATCAGATAGATGTTGAGATTTACAGCCACTCCATCACATTGTTGGCTTGAATACTGTACACTGTATGTGTTAAACTCCAGACCCGGGACATGTTAATCAATCCACTTGTTTCAACCTGTGTACGTGTGTATATAATCAAAAATAAATTTAAACATTTAGGAAAATACTTTTAGCTTAACATTTAGAAGTATGGAACGATACAGACTGAACATTATGCCACTGTGTCTTTTTGCCATATATGACAAAACACTAAAAACCCAAACCTGTTCTTTCACTCTCCTAAATGCCAGGGACATCTCAGCGGACCACCCCTGTCTCTGTGGTGGTGAGTTCAGGTCCAGGTGTGAAGGTGAGCTCTGATGGATCTGACAGGATTATTGGCTCTGCAGGAAGTTACCCACACAAGCCGAGCATCGCCCTTTAAGTCCTGCTTCCTCTTTGCGCCTTGTACTGGCAGCGACTGTAATCACTATGACAGAGACGTGATGCCTGAAAAGGTTCCTCTGCACTTACAGAAGTTCACCTGGAGATATCAATCATACATGTGACCAATAGGACATGGGGATTGGTCCAAGAATTCCATCGTCTCCAAATCCCTGTTGAGATCTTGCCATATGCTGCCTGACTCCGCGTCCTAGTTTCCTCTCCTCACTTCACTTTTTACTTAAAGATGAACGACCCAGAAAACCCCTGTCAAGAAGACTCCAATAGCCTCGCACTCATATCTCAGACACACTTATAACTATACACTTCAGACCACTTCAAATGTTTTGATATTGCTTTGTTGATAATGGCCTTTCTCTCACGTACACAAGTGCTTGTATTGTGTATGTTATTGACAAGCAGAGTAATGCAAGCCACTTTATGAAAAGCTATCAGCTACTGGCTGTCAGTGTCTTTCAGCTTTAATAATGTATGATTTTGGCTGCTGTCTGCTTGGATTTAAACCTACTAAATAGAGCCCTTCTGAGGAGTAGCACCGCTCAATAATAACTTTAAAACAAAGTTCTTATATCTTTGCTCGTGACTGTTGTTTTTTGTTGTTGTGCTGATAAGAACGATGGCACAGAAGATGCTGTGGTAGTTCCGAGCAAAGGTACAGATGAGGCTACAAGGATCTCATCGTTGGCCTTTCTGGGTGGAGTTTGCATGTTCTCCGTTTGCCTGTGTAGGTTTCCTCCGGGTGCTCTGGTTTCCTTTGCCACTTAAACATGTACAATAGGTCTGAAATGCCCACAACAATTGTAACTGGTCTGTGAAACGCACTATATAAAATAATAAAGATTACATACTTATGTAGCCTAGTCTACAAAAGGCAAGAGCCGTGGCAAGAGCTCTGGTGTGTGTCATCTTCTCTGTCTGGTGCGCACTGGGGTAGTCTTGCACAGTTTTTCCAATGTGGTTTTACTGCAAATGACAAATAAATGAATCTGAATCTGAATCTGAAAAGCGTACTTACACATAAGTAATAGATGTTTTATAAATGTGTGATAAAAGGTTTTATAAATGTGTGATAAAAGGTTTTGTCAACTGTATTCATAAAGTTAATTTTGTGCTAAAAAAAAAAGAGTTTGTTAAAAGTAGCTTGATAAAACCATAGACATATATATGTCTATGGATAAAACCGTACCTAACTTTAATGATATGTCAATCTTTTATTTTCTGAACTTGTATTGGATAATGCACCTGTACGAGCCAATCAGTGAGGAATGGGCGTGTACCAGGTTGACTAGAGCCGCCAAAGGAAACAGAACTACTGAGACATTCTGATAAAATAGTCACGAAACAAGCCGTGGATGCAGAGTCTGCAGGTCTTGTGTGGGACTGTTATTATCGGATGTGCTGTGAGTATGGATTTTAATTTTATTTGGGTGTAAAACTAACTGTTTTGTACAAAGAAAATGTATAATGCTAATAGTGAGCTAGCGAGTTAGCATGCTATAGGTGAAACTAGACTCGTAATTTCTGTATGTAGAGTATAGAGTTTTTTTATGAGAAACTAAAGAAAGAATTTCTAATGCACAACGGACCAAGGCCACTCTCGTTGGACCCTGCTCTGAGTTTGTGAGTCTCCATGTTTCCACCATGTGTGGATGTTCCCTGAAGCATCGCTCCTGCACGAGGCAGACGTAGCCGCCATTAAGCTCATGGACCACGTGCTGTATGCCCAGCCCTGTCACCTACCCACCGATTGAAACCAAGGTCTGGTGAGTACATTGACCAGTGCACATACTTTTTATTTTAGCTTGCTTGGCAAGTGAAGTGGCCAATTTTAAAGTTTTAAAGGTACACTGTGTGAAATTTAGTGCCATCTAGCGTTGAGATCTTATATTGCAGTCTATTAAAGTATGGTGGCCTTTCAGTTGAGTCTCAACTCTCAGTCATTCACCAGACTGCCAAGGAAAAAATACTTTAGTTTGATAAATAACAGGATCTCTCCAAACGTCTCAGGCACTTGACAATTGTGGAGACAACTTGTAAACAAGACCGCGTTCAGACGCGGCACCCGCTGCACAGAGGCTGCACTGCACTGAGTTTTACCATGGATCTATTATAATAATAGTTTTACAAACGCGGTGTGAAGAGGAGAGACGCATGGAGGAATAACGTCTGCGGGAGCTTAAAACAACGATGATCAAAGAAGCAAGAGATATACACAGCTGCGGCAGACATGTCTAAAAGCTCATGTTAGCATTAGCGTTAGCCACAGCGACCCTATTTGCATCACCAGGTAAGAAACAGAACATTCACTCTCGCTGCTGATGAAGTATTCTGCAGATTGTTTTGTGGGGATTCGGTGTGTTTTATTTGAGGCTTTTTCCTTGAATACGTTTATTTGAAACTTGTGACATAGTAGTTGGATTGCGCTCGGATCGGGTCAGAACATCCTGAGACTGTGTTGCAGATTCTGCCTCGTTCTCATTATCAGGCCCGGACTGGCCATCGGGAGCATCGGGAGAGAGTGTGTGTGTTTGTGTCTTTATTCTCACTAAACTCCATAAACGTTACGTTGCTAAGCAACGTACAACAATCTTTAAACGTCCGAGATTATATAAACAGTCAATATAAAAAAAAATAAAGAAAACAAAAGTTTTGACAGTCAATCTTAAAACTATTAAAAGAACATCAAAATACGATGACAAAAACCCAAATTTAGAACCTTGTTTGGCCTGAATGGATGAAAAGCTCCCGGCCTGAAATGTTGTCCCACTCCGGCCCTGCTCATTATTGTCAGTGTGAAATAGTTACGTATTGTTCAGGTGTGAGTTTGTTGTGTACAAAAAACACAATATGCCTCCTGTTGTGTTAACGCTGTCTTTGTGCGTGTGGTTTGCGATTTTTACACTTTGCTGCTATGACGCTGGACTTCTGCATAATTATTTTTCTAAAAGATTGTTGTTCGGATCGTTCTTTTACATAACTGTGGTCCTTCATGGTTCCTTCTTCCAACTTGTGAAGGCACGGTGAAAGCAACGATATCAGTAGCTCATGTGAAACATGTCCCTTATCCACTACCGTTTTTCAAGATGGAGAGCACCCCTCTCTCATGAACACTTATAAGTGCAATTCAAAAAACATGGTGGAGGTAAATATTCTTAAAAAGGTCACATTTGTTATTAGTTAACATGTTTTTGCATATGGAGCAGCTGTAAAAATTACACAGGGTGGCTTTAAGAAAGGTTACATAATTTGAAGGAAAAGAAAGGAGAAAACTTGAATTTTTTAATTGAAACGTTTGTACATTATTTTACATCATATTTTTTATTCAAACTAAACGGATACATTTACACTAAACTTTACTGTGTTTGTGTCATAAATAATTTGGTATAAAGGCTTTAAGGATATATATTGGCTTTACATATACATAAAATACTTAAGTTAATAAAAAAAAAAATTGTGGGTTATTAGCAAGTATAAACAATATATGGGGGCACCATCAATTCATATTTTAGTTAAAACTACTAATACTTGTTCAAGAGTACTACTGTTTCTCCTGTTTACTAGCGCATATTAGCTTAAAGTAACCATGAGATGAGCCTGTAAGGTCCAGAGGAAGATGATTGGTCAGCAAAGAGAGGGCAGCGCCTTGACCCCAAACGCTGGAGGACCACGGCGGCCATGGGTATGTTAGGCAGCCTAGAGAGCCGCGCGGCCAATATTTTTTCTAATGGTTTTCCTGTTTAGAAATGGCTGACTTTTTCCACCTTTTGTACTCCATTTATAAATGCTGTAGCAGTTGATTGCCAACTACCAGTGATCACAAAGACAGGGTGCGTACCTAAATGCATGTTTTTTCTTCCGTACATGCATTTTATATATGTTCAACAACATAAAAATTGATTGGGTACGGCCACACTGTATGTCCTCTTTCCATAAGGCCGCAACTAAAGCAGACTAGTAAATGTGAATCCGACAAAACATGTGTCTACACTACTGCAGATGATATGAGCATGTTGTACACAGACTGTACGTCAAAAATTACAGTAAGGGCAGGCTCCTTTTGTGGCACCGGCACCTGCCACAGCTGATCAGTGGCATGTAAACAACAAATGGCGTTTAAAACGGCATGTGGACAACAAGTGGCGTTTAAAACGGCATGTGGGGAATAAATGGCGTGTAAAGCGGCATGTGGGGAATAAATGGCGTTTAAAACGGCATGTGGGGAATAAATGGCAGGTGCCGGTGCCTCTCAAAAATTAGATACAATGAGAAAGACCATAAAATACCATGTTATTTTTATTATGCTTCTATTTATTATTATCTTCTGCTGTTTGCTCCTCATTCCGACTATTCTGTAACTGGTGATTAAACACTGCGACAAACAAATGATCTCTTAATCTTAATCTGCAACTTTAAACCACATTCATTTTGTGCTGGATATATGTTCAAACCAATAACTCAAAACATATGAATGAATATTGAGTTCATTTGTATAAAATGATCTTGTCTGGCGTCAAATGCATCAAAAATAAATCTGCAGTCAGAGTGAAACTAAATCGTGATATTCATAATCAATCACCCATACTTTAAACTGAGGTAGATCCATGCTCATTGGTCGCTGGAAAATTTGCTTTTGGTCATGTAAAGTTTGGAAGTTTGTATGATTCCATTTTACCCATAAATCTCCATTTTAATTTTCTATTTGTTAGGAGCATTTTTTAAAGCTTTAATCTGGGTTTTTTATGGGAATTAACATATCAAACACACCTACATCAATCTATCATCTGTACAAAAGGTCTGGAGAAGATAGATAGATACTTTATTGATCCCCATAGGAGAGATTCAGGTGTGCAGTAGCAGCAACAATAAGATTGATTATTCTAAAAAGCTAATAATAGTATTAATCAGCCACAGGCCTTCAAGTAACAGCAGCAAAGATGGAGTGGTCTCTGGGTGGAGCAGGACTGGTTACAACAGCAGAGGTAGAGTAGCCTCTGGGTGGAGCAGGACTGGTTACAGCAGCAGAGGTGGAGTAGCCTCTAGGTGGAGCAGGACGGGTTGCAGCAGCAGAGGTGGAGTAGCTGCTGGGTGGAGCAGGACGGGTCACAAAGTGGAGTAGCCGCTTGGTTTGGACCATTTTCTCTGCTCTTGTCCAAAGTAAAATGCTAAAAGCTTCATTTGCATTTTTCAAAAAGTTAGCATTCCTCCAGTGGATTTTCACCTGATCCGCTTGGTTCGACCCATGAATCATCTCTGCTCTGGTCTGGACGAGTGTAAAACCATAAACACTGTCAGCAGTAACATCTCAGGCAGAAGGGACGAAGAGAAGGGACCATCTTTCTGCAATGTCTAACAATAAGAGTAGATGGATTTTCCTCACAATGTTGGCTTGAGAACACGAGTTTGGACATTTTGAACAATGCGAACCACTCCCAAATTCGTCCGTTTGCATGCATTTAGCGCAAATTTATCTGAAAATCATGGTTTGTTGGTTTTGTCCTGTAGTTTGTATGAAATGTTCAAATTCTCATCTGAAACTTGATGGTAATAGGTGGTAGCAGTTCTTGACATGCTCCTCTGATTTTCCCTTTTATGTGCTGTGACATGGGATGGCACATTGACAGCAGTTTGTCACTGTCTGTCAACGATTACGGAGTGTGATTGACACCCAGACAGTGTTCAGCTCAAAATCAAACTATATATCGAAGCAATACCAACTTGCATTGCCTCAGTGTTTTTGCATCACGTTTGTCCAGGCTGCTTTGTCGATGAGTGTCAGGCATCAGCAGGATTGTGACATTTCAGTCATTATTGCATGTTGATTGATTAATAATTGAAAAGGGTGTTTACTGAATGGGAATAGTTGCCTCTGGCTCCAGCTATTATTGACTAATCACATCCTGTGTACTGTACGGTAATCAGATAATTAGACACGCTCGGAGCATTGCAAAGATTGTTTTATTTAAAAATGTCATACAAAGTCTATTAGGCACACACAATTACAGATTATAAAACATTACAATACACAATAACATCTATAAGGGACATATCAAAAGAATATCCTTCAAATTTGTACATGTCTAATGATTATGAGGATTGGATTCAATTCAGTAAAAATATACTTTTGGCTTGTAAACTAATGTTTCTAATGGTGCATCACATGTATCTTTAGAGAAATGTAGCTAATCTAACTTTCTGTCTGTTTGTGTATGTGTGTGTGTCTGTCTGTGTGTGTACGTTTTCTGTCTGTATGTCTCTGTCTGTCTGTGTGTCTCTGTCTGTCTGTCTCTATCTGTCTTTGTCTGTCTGTGTCTGTCTTTCTGTCTGTCTCTGTCTGTCTATATGTCTGTGTCTGTCTTTCTCTGTCTCTCTGTGTCTTTCTGTGTGTCTGTCTGTCTCTATCCGTCTGTGTCTGTCTCTCCATCTGTCTGTCTTTCTGTCTCTACATCTGTTTGTCTGTGTCTGTCAGTTTGTCTCTGCATCTGTCTGTCTGTGTCCGTCTGTCTGTCTGTCTATCTCTGTTGTGTGGAAGGTTGTATTCCTTTTCCTGCTTGTGCTCCATGGTTTCCTTAAAGCTTGCACATGGTTGCAGTAGACCAGTAGCCTCATGAGCACTTAGTGTATTTAATATGAATAGGTTTTTATTCTGCTCTTGCCAAATATTTGTTTAACAGCTGTCACGCATTGTTTAATCCAAATTTGTACTTGTGAGACAAAGTGTTTTTTTTTTTTTTTCCTAAGTGTTAGCCGGAAGCATAGTCCCCGCAATAAACCCATTCAACTCGGCTCATTCTGCTGTTATGACTTTCGTGGGGAATATTGCATCCACAGAAATGACCCATTATCTGTTGGAGTTTGTAGATACCCATCACGCTGCACGGATAAGCAGGTTACCCAGCCTTGCATCAGCAGCAGTCAGACAGGGTCTCTGCATTCAAATGAGAAGTAAACAGCGAGACTTTCATTCAACATAAGTCACCCGCGGAGGCCTTTAAGCTTTTGATTGCAGTAGATTCATTTTCTTTGGAGTGAGGCGGCGCACAGGGGAAGATACATGTCTGTCCGTGCTGTTTTTAAATGAGCTCTCCTCCTGCTGTTGCGACCTTGAATACGGCTTAGAATTTCATAATTAGCCACCATTGGGTTTCACTATTTTCTACTGTATCACTTCTATTTTCTGTGTTGCATTGGACCACATGCTGTTCCCAAGTGACACCAAGACAAACTTATAGAGCTGTCCGGGACCGAATAAATAACTTTGTCAACTAAATGCCTATAAACGGGGCGTGGTATTAACACTTTCTTGACACAAACTGTACTCCAAAAAACTTCTTATTTAGTAAAAAAAAAGTGTACATTATTTAGCAATGAATATAAGAACTGTGCGTAAATGTGATCCATATCTTCTCATTTTTGCAGTTTTCACAAAATACTGTATCAAAATAATTAACTAGCACAACATTTTGATCCATTAACCAGTAATCGGCTAAATGACAGACAAAAAAATTGACAGCCCTAAACCTGATCCTGTTTTTGTAGTGCAGACACGGTTCATTTTTCATCACTTGACATTGCTGTCCTCTTTGCATTTCTCCCTTGGGTATCCTTGGACAAACTCAAATACATTTATCTATAGCACCAGCTTGCATTGACTGCCCGTCTCTGTCATGTGAATGCTTTATTGGATTGAGGAGGTCCCAAGTCCCAAGGTGAAGTCAAACTAAATATTGAGCAAGGTTACAGAAGACATGCGAGGCGAGGCGGAGGGATGCGATCCACTTAGTGAAGGGCAGGAGGGACCTGGAGTGCGTGGCATTTGAGAAAATCACACGTTTGTATATAATGTTAAGTAAATTACATGCTGTTTAGCTGGAGAGCGCATTAAGCTGTTGTTCATAATGACACGGTGAAAAGTGGTAAATCGCCTGTTGTGGTAAAAACGGCTGTAACCCCGTATCCACTTAGAATTCTGCCTTGAATTTCAATTAACGGAAATCGTGTCCTCCTCTACGCACCCTTCGCCTTTCACCCAACCTTGTGCTTCTCTCCATCCATCATCCCGGAGCTGCTTGTGAACGGCACAAAGTTCAGAGCTTGTCTTTCACAGCGAGAAGGACCGGGGTTAGGTGCCTTTTCTGTGTGGAGTTTGCATGTTCTCCTTGTGGCTTCGTTGGTTTTCTCCAGGTGCTCCGGTTTCCCCTACCACTATAAATATGTACAATAGGTATGAATGTATTGAGTGAATGGATAGTGTTGACTGGAGGCTTTGATCCGCCCGTGTGTTCTCACTTCCGTCATCACTGTGTGGACCGAATAGAAAGATATCTGAACTTTGATCATTGTAAAGTGCTTTGGGTGACTTTGGTGGTCTGTGAAATGTGCTCTATAAATACACATTACTTACTTACAACATGTCCAGGGAGAAGCACTCATCCTAAAAGAGCAGCTGAAAGGTCTCATTGTGCTTGTGGTGGGAAAAAAATCGTTTCGGTTCAGTATTGCGATATTTTATGTTGCATTTAGAGAAAAGTATTGCAATGCTTAATTAAATATATCTGTTTAACTTTTGTGTTTTCTCTGGGTTTACTCTGGTTATTTACATTTAAGTTACCCTATTATGTACTTTTTACTTTTTGTTACTAAGTTATAGACGAGTTTTTTGGGCGTAACCATGGGCGCAGCCATTGAAGCGCTATGCTGTTTTTCACTTCCGGTTTGCGCTTGGCGCAGCTTACACAACTGCAGTTTAGACCGAAGATGGAGGATCATTCCAAGTTCTGCGGATTTTAAAATGGATATAGGAAAACGCAAACTGGGTTGTGGATCATACTGTGCGGTCCGTGGTTGTACGAATTCGTGGAAACGCTTGAATATATGGCTGGAAGGAGAATGTTATGATCATCGACCAGCTACAAGACGCCGATGTGGATGTGCTCCACCGTTTGCTTTGTTTTTGAAGCCAACAGCTGACAACGAGTCCAGGATGTGGCTAGCTGCTTTAAAGTTGAAGAAACCCCCTAAAAGAGTGTATGTTTGCTCCTATCACTTTGTGGACAAGAAGCCCACTGAGGAAAATCCTTTCCCGGAACTTTTCCTGGGATACGAGCGTCCTCCCCAGCGCAAGAGACGTAAACTTGAGAGGAACCCCGGCTTTCATAGAGCCTCAAGTTCTCACGGTAAGTCTTTTACTTTTAACCTTTAAGTCATGTTCGTTTCTCGCCCCTTAATTTGGTGTGTGTTGTGTCTGTGTGTGTGTTGTGTGTGTGTGTATTGTGTCTGTGTGTGTGTGTTGTGTCTGTGTGTGCTGTCTGTGTCTGTGTGTGCTGTCTGTGTGTGTGTTGTCTGGATAAATATGATCTGTTTACACATACATTTCTATGTTGGTCACTTTTGACCGGAACACAACAGATGTAACAAGGTTAACTAAAAGACTCAAAATTCCAGTAAAGTGATGCTCATCAATTTTGTATATTCAGGTGCAAAGTGTGGCGGATATCATAAAGTCTTGGCAATGAGATGTAACAAGAATGTTTTATGAGTGTTTAAATGTGCATATCGGTCTAATTTGACCCGAACACAACTTAAATGTTAAATGGTTATCTAGTGTAAACGCTTCCCGTGATTATATTTTTGTTGTGTGTGTGTTGTATGTGTAGTACATAATAACATGATGCTTCTGTCTCTCAGAAACGGCTGAAATGAGCACTGAATCTGTGCTGCTAGTGGACCAGATTGTCAACGAGCCTAAGTGTAAAGACGCTGCGACACAGTGGGAAGAAATGTCAATGGTCGACCACAGCTACGCATCAGCAAAGGCAGACATTGGAAACAAAGAAACGCAGACCGAGACTGTAAAGGCTCAGACCGTGGCCGAATCTGTGCTAGTAGATGACCACTCGTCGCTGCTGTACACAGGAATGATTCGGACTCATTTCTTTACATTGGTGGAAACAATGTTGCCATTTAGAAAACCAACGTGTAATATTCCTGTTGTTGATCAAATACTGATGACCCTCATGAAATTGAAACTTAACCTTGTGTTAGGAGATGTGGCTTACCGTTTCAATGTGTCCAAAAGCAAGGCAAGTACAGTGATTTCTGACTGGATTGACACGATGGGGGACCAGCTTGTGCCTATGGTTGCCTGGCTCCCGAGAAGTGTAATTCGTGCCAATATGCCTCCATCTTTTAGAGAAAACTACCCCAATACAACTTGCATCATTGATTGTGCTGAAACAGCTATTCAGAGAGCTACAAACCTCAACTCCAGGAGTTCCAAATTTAGTCACTACAAAGGAACCAATACTGTGAAATATCTAGTTGCTGTTTCCCCTCATGGGCTGATCATGTTTATATCTGAAGGTTATGCAGGTAGAAGCAGTGACAAGTACATCACCATGAATAGTGGGTTTTTGGAGGCCCTGAGGCCAGGTGATGAGGTGATGGCTGACCGGGGTTTCACTATTCGAGACCTGCTGCATGAGAGGAGGGTAAAGTTGAATATTCCAGCCTTTACCCACAAGCGTGGCCAATTGACTAATGAGGAGGTGACACGTACGAGACGAGTGGCCAATGTCCGTATACATGTGGAGCGAGCAATCCGAAGGCTGAAAGTTTTTAAAATCTTATCTCAAACTGTCCCCATCACCATGGTTCCGAAGTTGGACAAAATTCTAATAATCTGTGCAGCCTTGGTTAATATGAAGTCTAGACTGATTAGACTGCCACATGAAGTGTAACTGCGCTCTCGTCTTTTGAAAGCTTACTTGATTTTCTTTATGGCAGTAGCTATTGTACTGAAAAAATTTTAAACTGTTTTTATTCCATGTCCCATCCCATTTTGTAAATGGCATCAGATGGCATCCAAGCAAATGTTTGAGAGCCCATCCACAGCTTTGTATTGCATGTATACATTTCCTCAAACAATTAAAATGTTGAAAACGTCAAAATGTCTTACAGTATGTCCAGGAATGAACAAGAGAACTTGGGTAAGATAAGAGAACCTTTATCTTTAAAAATAGCACTTTGCAGCTGACATGTCCTAACAGTAAGACAGTAGTAAGAGCACACACAGGGCACACAAAATACAAAAGAAATAGCTGTTACATTTCTTAGCTAGCTGTAAATGTTTAATTATTATGTACATATTTATATATATAAAGTTATATACACGCAGGATAATAAAGTGACATTAAGTGGGCATACTGAAATTCAGTATTGCACATGTTTTAGTATTCAATATTTACAGATGAATGACATGTGCAGCTCATTGTGCTGTTTGACAGGAGCAGGAAGGAAAGACCTGCAGAACCTCTCCTTCACACAGTGGGGGTGAATGAGTCCGTGTTTGTGAAAGTAATGACAAAGGACATCGAGTAGGAGCAGGTAATGGTGAATTTACAACAGCTAGATATCTGGAGCACAACTCTAGCCTTCCCTCATCAAATTCATCCACAATTTTTGGCAGCATGTGTGTATGAAGGTACTGATATGCCTCCGAGCTCTTCAGGTTGTTGATCGCATTTCCATCCACAGCCATGGAGTCAACGAAGTACGAAAATATTTTTGTTGTGGTGATTTTCGGCCATTTAGACATGTTGTCATCCCAAGTCGTTATCATGGATGGATGGGGAATTGTACAAACTCCATCTTTCGTGAGAAATGTCGCCGAATGTCTCCATTTAAGAGACATAATTCACGAAGGAAAAACACGTTTTTAAACAGTAAAAGAGCGTAACCGGAAATGAGAACACAAAAGCCGGAAGTAAACCGGAAATGCCCAAAAAACTCGTCTATATTTTGTTTAAATAATGTAATTGATGTGAAGGGAGCTCACCATTCAAGTGAGAGATCGCCTACTCAGAGAATAATGAGGTCTTGTCCTGTAATAAGGTCCTGTGTCCGTATGTTCAAGGATAACGTTTTTGCACTTCAGTTAATGTGCAGACCATAATAAATGTGACATTTGAGTTATTGTCCTCAATTTGTGTAATGCATTTGAATGATATGATGTACATTAATCGCATACATACAATATATAACAAAATTGAATCACAATACGTATCACAGTAATGTTGAATTGTGACCCAAATACCACCTATACATTTTATCAAATTTTTGGCCAATTCCCACCCCTACACTGAGCAGGCTCCTGACAGGCTCCTGCCCTGGTTTGACATACTTAGGTAAACACTAATACACAGCAGTCTAGTTGGTTGCCCTGGGACTCTGGAGGCTGATAAGGCAGAATTAAATTTGAGTGTTGTTCAGGTCCAAATATACTGCTCTATCACAGTAAGTCCAGATGGATGCCTGGACTGGAGCCGACTGTTTTGGTCTGCACTTAGTTTTTTTTTGCTATAATGAAAATAAAGATTCAAACTCCCTACATGAAGATAGGAAAGTTAAACTATCTGATAAATAAATCATAATTTTGACAGTATTTATCAGCTACCTGAATACACAGAACTGGACTCTTGTGTGCATGTTTGTGTTTATATATTTATATTTTTAAAATTTAATTATATTCTGTATTTCTTGTAAAAGGCCTGTTTTGTTCCTGTTTTTGTTCCTCTGTCCCACCTGTGTTGCTGTAAAGAGTTCAGGCTGTATGGGTATTTGTTAGAACAAAATTATTATTAATAGTGGCTTAGGGCTGTGCTGCTTTTAGCCCTGTGCATCTCTGCTGTATTTAAAGCAGTATTGAGTATTTATGTCAGAAGCCAGTCCATTCAGTGGGATGAATAGGGCTGAAAAATGTATATAATTATACATGTCCTTTTGTCACTGACATTTGCAGCCAGTAAGTGCAAATCATAATCGCCACAAAAAAAAAAACACCATCAGTTCTTTCTCTTCACAAGTTAAACAATAGTTACTTATTAGTCCACTTATTTGTGTTTAAAATATCAGACACAGATATGTTTTCCTTAAATCCTCTGCTATTCCAGAACTTCAGGAGTTATCTTGTTGACTAACCAATTTACACACACATTCTGTTGATACCCTGGCAGAAGTGAATCTGATCCCAGGATTGTTGAAATTGTAAAATATAGATTTAATAATTTTCCTTTGACGATGCAAGAGGGTCTAAAGACAGTGGTGATGATCCAGGACTCTCCACACTCAGCAAAATTTATGGACATTGGTCATCTGCCCCTTATGGACCCCAAGGGTTTTCTTTTCATTGCATTTTTTGTATTTGATTTTCAGTTTGATTCTCTGATCTGTGTTGGTGAATCAACAGTTTTGTAAAGTCTTCTGAGATAACTACTGTTGAGACTTAGGGCTATACACACAAATAAAATAATTGAATTAAACTTAAGTCATGCAGCATTGATAGTAATAGAGCATTCAGCCATAACATTACGACCACAGAGAAAGTCACATTATGAAAAGAACAAAGACAGCCATCTGTCCAAACTCTGGGCTTCATCCTCTAAAGAGAGTGTGGATGTATATACAATCATAAAATATTTTTTCATTTTATTTATTTAAAATAAGCTATTTGATTAAGGACAGTTCGCATTACTGTAAATGTGTCAGTATTAGCTCTACAGCTAGTGTCAAAATGTAGTCCTTGATGTAAATTGCCTACGAAAACCCCCCCAAAAATATTGTAATATAAAGTTCAAAGAAATGTTCAGAAGTAATATTTTAAATCTTTAAATTTTAAAAACAGGTCATTACAACATATACAAAAGTTGTGAATGATACTTATAAGAATGTCTTGTTTTCCACATAAAGACAAACAAACGAATCGTAAGCTTGTTTTGACATTGTATCTCACTTCAAATATAGCATTGGACAGGCTTGATTTTGCTGCTTGTGTCACTGCAGGGGGCCTTCGTCTTAACAAGCGTCTGGACATCTCTTCAGAGCGTCTGAAGCGCTGCAGGACGCTGACGGAGCCCACTGCCCTCTCACTGAGAAGCTGGCTCTAAAAAGCACCAAATTAAAACTCTTCTCAGTGCATTGAGGAGAGACACAATCCATCCCTGCCTTTCAAAGAAACAGCTTTTGGAAGAGCTTTGCCAACATTCACTTCTCTGATGGCTAAAATCACTAGGTCTAAATGTTTAATTGTGGTAAACCTACTTGGATAAGATGGGGGGGATTCTGATAAAACTCTGGCTCTGTGGCCTAGGTCTCAGTACTTTCTGTCTCTTGTGAATAAATCAAAGCGGGCCCCTAACTGAGTCTCTTTTGCTCCACTGTCAGCAAAGTCATTAATCCAAGGATGTGGCCCCCAGGCTTCTCTCCTGCTTCTCTCAGTAGTTGTTACGTGAAGAATAAGCTTGTTTTCCCTGCGCTTGCCTTTCCCCACTCTGCACATCATGGTTTTATTTGTTTTAATGGGCTTCAGCTCCTGGTTTTCGGCCCCCGAGGACGACTCTGTGTCCAGGACCTTTTTCAGATGGATTTGGCGTGAATTGGTCTGTAAATTACTGTCTTTGACTCTGCTCCAAATTGCTCTAATGGTGCATTCGCAGTGGTTTCTGTGGTCAAATGCAAGTAAAATTCATGAATGTGATTTTTTTTTCTAGCCAAACACAAACATGTACTTGCGTTACAATATAGCTGCAGTTTACTTCTATCCCATTTTCTGTCTATCTCAATATGTCTCTGTGCTACTACTGAAGAAAACAGTCCGTGCTGTCTTTTCTCAAGTGAATTAGTTTGGTGTATGAAAAACTGATTTCCTCTCATGTTGCCGTCTTGCCATATTTTATTTATAATATGTTGTTTTTATTGTTGTTGTTATTTCCTGTCTCTTCTGTACTTCTACTTCCTGTTGTTTTCCCATCTTTTGCCTATGTCTCGTTGGTCTTCACTTCACTCCCTGTTACATCATTGTCTATGCCACGTCCCTTTTAGTCTCTACTATGTTTTACTCTGGATTTTGCAACTTTTGAAGAGTGATGTAATTTTTCTTTGGAGGAAAATGTTTTGTTTGTTATTGCAGCCCTTAACACCCCTATGCCACTTTTCTCTGTATTGCGCAGCTCTAAAGACAAACCCACAGCCATTGGTCAAAAGGGTAGGATGACCAACAGCTTTAAATGTTCATTCATGGTCATAAATATCCATACATGGTCATAGATATCTATAAATGGTCACAAATATCCATAAATGGTCATATGTTAAATACATTTATGATCAATCATACATTCTTATAGATTATCTGGTAACACATAGTGCTATTTAGTGTACCCTAACCCTAACCCTAATCCCAACCCTAAACCTTGACCCTAACCCTAACCCTAACCTTAACCCACACGGGGATGTGTCAGTTAGTAACTAGTTTGATGTTGAATAAAGCCATGTTGAATAAGCACAAGAGCTAGTTATACCCCACAAATTATACACTTATCAGCACTTAATTAGCTGTTATTAGCTATTCAGCACAAACAATATGTCCCAAATGAAACGTCACTATGAAATGTACACTCTGCAAAAGGCTTTATGATCATTTGTGCTTCAAATGTTATTGGCACCACTGTATTTGTGCTGCCATGTAAATCTGTTCATCTCCTTGTCCTCGGCACGCTCCGCTCTCATGGCCCACAGCGACGTTGTGAAACTCCCCATCTCCAGCGCAGAGACGGAGGGGCTGGCTGAGGACAAGAATAGTCCCCCGAGTTTGTGCAAAATCTTCATGCCTTTGATGAGGGAGTTACACAATGTCAGCACCACAGATAATCTCACTGCTGAAATTCGCAACAAGCCGAAAGAGAGAGGAGGATCTCATTTGTTGAATTTAGTTACGGCCCAGTCGTTTCCATCACCGTAGTGACCAGTAGCATGTGCGCAACGTGAAATGAAATAATGAAAGTGGAGGAGATAAAAGGAGATCAAATCTTAAAGGCTTTGTTCTTGAGCCAGCGTCTGTTTCTCTCTGTGTCTCCTCTTCTCAGAAAATGAATGTGCGCATTAAAACTGAGCTGCCTGTTTAGAATTTTGAGTAGAGAGTGTGACGCTGCGTGTGACGCTGCTATCGGACGATGGGCCCATGCCCAATTTAAAGGATTGGTATTGGCTATGAGTAAATGTAATTGGGAAGTAGTTCTACATCGTGTACCACCAGAGAAACTATTTTGCCTCCCAAATCAGGGCTCCTGAGCATGTCCAAAGCAGCACTATTATTGGTCTAACTTATTGCTAAACCATTGGTCCTAGATTACGGGTCTCATTTACCATAAGAGTTATCTGTTTTCACCTGCAAAACAGATAACAATATTTGCGTTTCCAAAAGCTTTACAGTATGCACAAAGAATGTCCCCTTGAGGGCATCTTCAGACACAAATTGCTGTTATTTTACAGCAAAATAATTTACAGCGAAGTAATACACCGTTGTTTAAGTTTACAGATGTCAAATGTAATCTTGCAATCTGCTGCTATAGCTCTTTACTGTTTTTGTACGGGGACATTATTTACTGTCATGGTATTGTGTAACCATGTGTTATCTTCCTTAGTTCTACTTTCTGTTGTGTGTTCACTTGCCCTGCCCTCATGTGTTCATGAGGGCTCATGTGACTTGGACCGTTGGTCCAAGTCAACTTCATTAGCCTGCTTTGCCTTTAAGCCTCTTTTGAAGGCTTCTGTTTGTCACGGCTATAACCTATAGCGTGTTGGTTTTTCTACTTCACAGGGTGCTCTGAATCAAGCACTCTTTATGCATTGGCAATGTGAAGGCTGCACTTACACTGCCTTCACAACACAATTGATCAAAGTCATTACTCTTCAATTTTTAATTCTAGTCTTACCATCCAGCACCATGTCCACATAAAATAATGAGGCAAAGTGCTCTCAAACTCAGGGTACGATGGAAAGAAAAAGGCATTTGAGGTCAGGCATAAAGCCGTGTGCAGGTTGTAAATATTTCAAACGTCGGTGCCCTGCTTTGCTGTCCCCACTGGGAGCAGCTGCACTGTAACTATTCAAAAAGGTCCTTAGCCCTGACAAAAACATTAACAAGAGCACTTACTGCCTGGAAGAATCGCACACTTTTCACTAGAAACAAGTCGGGACCTCCTGGGACAGTCACATCTTGATTTGAAAAATAACAAAACAAACCAATCAACACAATGAATCTAAATAATAATAATTCAATTCAATGTATTTTTGTATAGTCCTAAATCAGAACAGAAGTTGTCTCCGAGAACTCTACAAAGGTGTGGATTTGCCAAGAGAAAAGAGAATTGAACAGTTCGAACACAGGAAATGAAATGATAACGAACACATCCAGTAGTAGCTATTGATCTATAGGGAGAGGGATGACTAATGTCCATAAATGTTAATAAATGTCCTTAAATGTCCCGAATCATCACTGTCCTTAGACCCTCCTGCATCAACAAAGAACCCAGTTTAGTAAAGCCGTTTTACTAATTTATAGATTTTAATAAATAAATAAGTAACAATCTTGACTATTTTATGCAAGAACCTGATACGGCAATATATACTTTCTACCGTCTGTGACCCAAATTATACCGCAATATGAATTTTAGGCCATATCGCCCACCCCTAATATGAATCTTGAAAAAAAAAAAGGTGTACACTGGGGTAATCTTGCACAGTTTCCCAATGTGGTTCTACTACAAATTACAAATTAATTCTTAACGCTTCAATATTATGGAGGTGACTGTGAGACAGATCACCATCCAGATCCAGATATATATTTTTTTGGAATAAGAACTATGCTTCTTGGAGGTCTACACTTTATTACACCTTTAAACCTTTGCAGATGAAGTAGAAATGTGCAAAAAAGTACAAAGATACAAATATACAAAAGAAAGTTTGTTTGGGCATATCTCAGCTCTCTTTTTGTACTGAAGAGACATATTGCAATTTTCTGCTGCAACTTCTGGAATCGGAATCCACAATAAAGCTCAGGAGTAGGGCTCAGTACGGTGATGGCAAATATTGTTTTTCTGCCAAACGGAGACAACACATAAATATTACATAATCATTACTTTGAACATCATATACATAGTTCCCCTTGACGTGTTACATGTTTAGCATACATTTACTCAGGGTATATTATAATTTAGTTTTTAATGATATACATAAATGCTATTCTCTACTACTTACACAGCAATGCGGGTTTGGAGGGGGTGGGGTTAGGGGAAGGTCGTCTGCACCCGATCTATATCTCTCATATAAGTGACTAATATTGGCTGCGATAAAAGTTCAATCACAAACAAAACAAATCCGAATCTTATTTCTTGATTGTAAATAGTCAAAACTCTCACATTGATGTAAATGGTGTAGTTATGCAAACAGCCAGCAGGTGGCGCCCATTCCTATTGTTTTGGTGCATCGAAAACAGTGAGGCCGATAGTTTAAAGCAGGGGTGCTCACACTTTTTCAGCATGCGAGCTACTTATAAAAGGATCAAGTCAAAATGATCTACCTACTACAAAAATGCAAATCATATATTTATTTCAAAAAATATTCTTTATATCTACAATGTATGTTTATGTACATGCAAAACCGCATGAGCCAATATAGCACAACACAACACAATTACCTATGTACATTTTTTGTCATTACCCGAGTTTACTCTTATGACTTGCACTGAATTGAATCGGCCAGGGATGCATAGTCCGGAAAATTGGTGGTAATTCGCTGACAAGTTTGTCGTGGTTTAGCTTTCCTGCACTGAGCGCGGTTGTTTGCGCATGTGCAGTCAACTAGTGTCAGTAAAACATTACTGAGTAAAACACAGATGTCATTTGACTGTGGTGCCATGTCCATGTGCCATGCCTGTTTTTTTTAAATCCAAATATTTCCCCTCCTCAGTTTATAAAATAATTTGCATCCACACATCTGCGTTATCAGTCACATTTGTAACATTCCAAACATGTGCGTCTCTTACGTCCTGTCCTGCGTTGGGGAAAAACACAGAAGCTTTGATGCAGACGCCGGTAACTTTTACTTTTACAGTCATAGAAGACACTCAGAGTAAAGACGTATGTTTACAAGCACTGACCCCGTCCTCAGCCCTGGTTTAGTCCTGGTTTAGTCCGGGTTTGGTTGTTTTCAAGCGTGAGTCCCCGCGATCACTTTGCTGCTCTCTGATGTGGAGCGAGGATGTTTGCTGCTGCGAGCATCTCACAGCGAACAGTTTTTAAGGTAGTATGATCCGTGCTTCAGTGATCAGAGGAATTTAGGGGGGTACTGTGGCGTGCGAGAACGCAAAACTCTGGTTATCTCTGTCTACACACAAATGCATTAACGGAGTTTTCAAAAATCTCCACTTTGCCCGGAGTTTTTTGTATATATTCGTTTAGAATGTGTAATTTTTTCATTTATTTAATGCGATCTACCAATACTACCTTTGCGATCGACTGGTAGATCGCGATCGACGTATTGAGCACCCCTGGTTTAAAGCATTCCCGTGATCTTTGAAGCTTTTACTACATGCAGTTTCTATGTGAACGATTGGGCAAGTAGAGAATGTTAAATTTGACTCATTTCTAATTATTTTTTCGTAGCCCTAAATCCTAACAGTGGTTATCTCGGAGGACTTTACAAAACCGTTGAATTCGCCAACACAGATTAGACACTGACAAGAAATGCAATGATAGAAAACATGCCATTGATTCTATCTATCTATTAATTAGGGGCGGATGACCAATGTTCTTTAATGTTGTAGTAGGGTATTAAGATTAAGATTAAGAGAGAGGGAAATGTCAGTGTTGCATCACAAGTTACAGACTAAAGGAATGAGGAGCACACAGCACAAGAAAAAATAGCAATAACTCAAAAATCAAAATAAAATCTCTAACTCTAGCATGATGAAGAAGCAAGACTTAAGTAAGTATAAATGCTGTATAATCTAGTGCAAGTAATGTATAGTTGTATGTTTACATCCGTACATGTTAGCAGCATGAGGGTACTGGACAAAGTGTCTCAGTAAAGTTATTATGTTCAGCTGAGTAAAGTGACAGTGATACTCGTGGTTTCATATTCCACATTCTGACATTAGTTCAATTTATTGCACTGGCGCACTGTGCACGACATTGACTATACAATACATTTCCACGGTATGATTTTATGCAACAAGTTCAATTTTTTTTGTATACTTTCTTCAAACCCCCATTGTTTTCTGCGTGCTGCACATGACCTGAGACCACTGATGTATGCTTTGAAACGCCACTGCTCTTGCGTCAATGCGTTGGAGAACTTGAGCTCTCGATGCGGCCTCTCTCTCTGTCCAAGTTCCTCCCGCTTGGCACGGCTGACAGACAAGGTTGACCTCCTTCACGAGAGCACTCGCACAGACTCCACAATGCTCTCAATGGAAACAGCGGACATGCACTAATTACACTCTGGCCTTTTTCCATTTCACCTGTCATCACATACAGCATCTTTCTCAAAGTCTCTCTCTATAAGTGGCACACGGGGAAGAAGCTTTCTAAATGACCTCTCTCCTGCGGCAGCCATGTTTGACAGCAGTCTTTTTTGATTCTGGCGAAGGAGTGTGTGAGGTGCGGTACTTGGGTTTGAGTCATGAGGAGGAACAGGGTGGTCCGACTGAAGAGGAGCAGATGTTTTTTTAAAGTAACGTTGTTGAAAAGATTTTAAAAATGCTCGCAATATGATCACATAGGAAGACTGAGGAATACATTGTTTTTTTTAATTCAACTATACGAGTCAGATTAAGATTAACATTAAGAGATCCATTAGTACTGTACTTAAGTACTATATATTCTAGTGCAAGAAAAATATAGTTGTATGTTTACATCTGTGCATGTTAGCAGCATGAGGGTATGGGGCAAAATGACTCAGCAGAGCAACAGCAACACATTTGGTTCTACTGGATATTGCACATTCTGACGTTATTAAAGTTATTACTGCACAGATGAGTAAGTCAAGTAAAGTGACAGTGACACATGTGGTTCTATCTTGCACATTCTGACATTAGCTCAAGAGATCGCATTGATGCTTGACACGTGAGGTCAGGTTGACAGTGTTTGTTAATCTTCATTGTTGGTAAGTTTATTAATTATTCCCCAAGTCTCTAAAGCAAAATTAGTTGATTCATTTGAGCTTTCATCAGTAAGAAAGTGCCTGTGAATTTTGCTCCTGCCAAAATCATGCAGATGGAATAACCTTGTTTTGAAATTGGACCATCTGGAACACAGTTGAATTGATTGCATTTAAATTCTTTCCCTTCTTTCTTAATCCTTTCTTTTTAATCCATCGCTAGACTTTGGTTTTGTATGTCTTCTTTATCTCCTGGGAATATCTATTTAAAGTCAGTAAAAAAAAAAAGAAAAGAAAAACAACATTGTGTTTAGCTTGAGACACCGACTTGGTTTGTTAGACAGGATATAGCAAAGTAGCTCTTTTGCGTGTGGTATATGTAAAAGTCTGCGTGACTCCATCCGACTAAATTAGCTTCACCGGTTGCAAACCCATTTGACCCTGTTATCTTGTATTCATGCTGCATATATTTGATTCGTGCCCTGAGGTTATGACCCAAATATATCATATATTTGAGTACTGTTGGTTTTGCTCTTACTGCCATCTTGTTTTCTTTTTTTTTTGCCATTAAAAGTAAGTAAGTAAGTAATCTTTATTTATATAGCGCCTTTCACAGACCAGAGTCACAAAGCGGTTTACAATTGTTCACTCCACACAGAGATGGGAGCGGGGTCGCCAGTACAGGAGGCGCATGCCAGACCTATTTTACATGATTTTAGTGGTAGGGGAAACCAGAGCACCTGGAGGAAACCTATGCAGACACGGGGAGAACATGCAAACTCCTCTCAAAAAGGCCCTGTTCCGACCGGGGTTCGAATCCAGGACCTTCTTACTGTGAAGCGAGAGTGCTATCCACTCACCCACCGTGCCGCCCAAATACACATTACATTTCAGGCAACAGAGAAGTAGACAATTTTCGTACAGCGCTTTGTCCTCTAAGCTGTTTATTTGATTTACAGCCCATGTCTGCCCCCAGTCAATCATAGCTAATAGTTTCACAATAGGTTTAGGGGACAGCCAGAGGTGTTGCTCAAAGAATCCTCTGCAGTTGAAATTGACGTGACAGAGACAGATTAGATCCCCTCAGCCTACAGAATGGGATTAAAGCAGAGGTGGCCAGAGGTCAGGTGGTTGGGTTCTTTTTACACCATTCGAGTAGGAATTTTCCAGATTAATGCATGCATAGACTTTGTTTTGGAAGATTTAACATGGAAACCGAGATTACACTGTCCGAAAAAAAGAACTGCTTGTGAACATTTGTCTCCAGCCTCATTCCCCTGTGACTGTAAACAAGGCTGCTAACATGTGTTAGCCGACAAATGTATTTGTTTACGTTTTTAAAAATAGATAAAAAACAATCAACACATATTGTTATCGACCGTTTTGAATTACTTATATTGTGATATAGGTTTCAGCCATATCGCCCAGCCCTAATTTATATACCGCCCTTCACAGACCAGAGTCACAAAGCGGTTTACAATTGTTATTTTTGGGCATTTGTCTCTCACTGCATGTTTTTAGTGGTAAGGGAAACCGGAGTACCCGGAAGAAAACTAAGCAGACACGGGGATAACATGCAAACTCCACCCAGAAAGGCCCTGTTCCGACCAGGATTCGAACCTAGGACCTTCTTGCTGAGAGGCGAGAGTGCTATCCACTCAGCCACCGTGCCGTGCCGCCCAGGATGGTGTTGGTTGGTGCTTCGATGAATGGAAAAATGTCTGAACTCTCAACATTGTAAAGCACTTTAGCTGACCTTGTGCTGTAAAATGTTTTATGTATATATGTATAAAAACAGATTACTTAATTACTTACAAATTGTGAGTTAGACCTGCCCCAAAAGGTTCCTGATTGGTCACAATGAATTCAAATCTTTGCTGTGAAGTGTAGTAAATTCACTCTAATGCTCTTTAATAACGCACTCTATTCTTTGGCTAATGCACAATTTAGTCAAGATGTGAACACAGTTTCTCATGTCTTTGTCCTTTAAAGAACTATTTGAGTAACAGCAGCGTAGACTCTCGGACCAGCAACTACTGGCAATAAAAACAGACAGAACTCGAGCTCGCACCAAGAAAAAATCATAGATGCCTTTGTCCTGAACCATAAAAACAGAAAGATTTTTATGAATAAATCAACCGGTTTTTGTTTTGCTCTATCTTATTTATTTATTCATGTTCAGCAGCAGCAGTGTGTTGATTTTTAAATGTTTTTGGAGACTTTTATTGATTTCGAAGCTGCAGTGTTATTTTGCAGCAGAATCTGGATTTTTGTAACTGAAGCTGTAATGTGCATCTAATCTTAATATTAGTGTTATGTTAATGTAAGATTCCACATAGACACGTGGATTCTACATTTTAACATACAGGCTTGGAGTTGTGCAAAATGGATGTTAAATACAAACTTGTGTGTTTCCATTGACTGTAGATGTTTGAGTGGCATTAAATCATGAATTTAAGAGTACCATCAATGAGGTAGTTATTACCCCCACAGCCAATGCACAGTGTCACTTTTTTAGTTAGTTTTATTCCTTTACTTTTAACCTTGTTTATTTATGTACTTGTCTGGTGCACACTGGGGACTTTTACACATGTATTCCACTGTGGTTTTACTGAAAAATAAAAAGAATCTGAATCTCTTATAGTGAAGAGAACCACTCTGCAAGAACAAAACTATTTACTATTGTCTATATATTGTATGTATATATATTGTCTCTTTTGTTTTATATGGACCCTTTGTGTGTCTGAATTAAAGATTAAATAAAAAAATAAAAATAATTACTACAAAATAAACAAACAAATCTATTATTTTTGAACAAACACAACACAAATAATTAACTTTTTGGAGTGTTTGGACATAATTAAAGATTAAGAGTTATAATGAATTGTTGCAAATGAGAGGAAAAAGGGTGACAATTGTAAGTAAATAAAACAGATGTATTTGGTATTTTAAAACACAGACAGAGAAGCACTTGTATATAAAATATTTCTAAATACATTTTTGACGTATTTATAAATGTCTCTTTAAAAAACAGCATTGAAGATAAATATAGTTGTTGTTGTGGAATATGTATAAGATTGACAATTTAGTGAATAATTATAGACGTGTCAATTCATCAAAATATTTCTTTTGACAAAATTAATAATTTTCACCCAACCAATAATTTCATAACAAATATCTACAGTCATCTGGACAAAACATTTGAACTCTTAATATTGTTCCATTGAGAAAATATTATATTGAGATTGTCTTTTGATGTTGCAAACATTTGATGGCATTTTTCAGTTTGACAAAAGTTGAGATTTGAAATTGTGAGAGTACAAAGTCTCTTCAATTTGGATTTGTACTTTTAATAAACACTTGAACATTTTTCTGCTCAGTCAAGTGCCCTCATCCTTTGCTCCACACCATTTATAAGAACACGCGTGGAGTTGCATTTGCATTTCACACGGCCCATTTAGAAAGAGAGTCTTCTGCTCTTTCATCAGTCAGACGTGGAGTGAAGGAAAGAAAGTAAAAGGCATACAAATAAAAGCTTTCCATGATTTTTTGTTACCTTGACAACCGAAAATCCGGATGCACCCTTTCAATAAACCAGTCGCGACGGAGAGTAGGAAGAAAATAGGAGGGAGGGCCAGGAACACACACACACACGCACACACATACACACACACACACGCACACACATGCCCGTTAAGCACCCTCACATACTCCTGATGAGGGCTGAGACAACAAAACAGAGAGATAGATGTGTGGCTAGACAGACCATAGTGAGAGAGAGAAAGGGAGAAAGTTCTGAACTACTGCACTGCTGTCCAGCTAACACCGCGAGGGACAATCTTCCCAACATGTCCCAGAGGAAAAGGAGTTACACCTTTGGAGCGTACGGAGGGTAAGATAATGACCGGATTGTCGTTGGCGATTTAGAATGAGCGGTAATGAAGTGTCTGTGCTCTGGACCTGTTGCCTCTCTTCTTTGGGCAGGAAGGGAGAGAGCAGAGAAGTGGATAGGAAGAAACCTGGGAGTTGAAACGCACCTGTCCAACAACTGGGCAAGGTCAAAGACAATCTGTCGTGATTTAAGTGTTATTATAGAACAGCTGCTCACTTGGTGTATTATGAAGAGGCAGATCCGCCACAGGGAGATGGACAGACGGATACAGGCGGCTGCATTCAAGGACACATTTTCATTTCATTAAAGACGGAGGTCCTGCGCAGTGCAGAGCTCACACAAGCAGGAAGTGGGACAGTAGATACTGATGTAGACTGTTAAATTGATCGATTTATTTGATGGGGCAAGGGCACACAATCAACATGTGAAACACTATAACAAGAACAATGCAAGTGATGAAAAGTAAGTTAAACAAAATGCTCAACTTTGGCAAATTATATCTGATTTTAAGCAGATTTTGACTGCCTTAAAACAAGATTTTCTAATGGGACGAGCCACATTATCTTATACAGTTAATGTCTCCCTTGGAATGAGAAAATAAAAGCATCAGTTCTTGAAATAGGACGAAAGGGGTTTGTCCCATTGGCAAATCTTGTTCTCAAATATTCTCAAATTAAGATAACAAACACCTCATTTTATATCATATTTTGCAGTGAGGGGACTTTAACACAATTAAAAAAAATAGTTTTGCATTGTTACATACACATTAGAAGAAGGCAGGTGTATGAATTGTGAAATCTCCTCAGTAGAGTGCCAATTCAGTTTTTGTATGTATTTCTTCGGCCTCTGTCAACTAGATCAACTTTTTCAGGCAGAAAGTGAAAAACAGAGGAGCACCTTCTCTTCCAATCCGCTCACCAGCCCAAAGTGTCAAGTATTGACAAATAGTGATACGGGTGTTCACAAATTGTCACCAAACGTTGGATTGGTCATAGGGCACGTGAGCTGGGTGTGGACTGTTGTGAGACAGGCTAGTTTTACCCTGATGATGTGTTGTTGCAATAGTAATGGGTCTTTCTGTTGGGGTAAGGAAGGTTAGGATTGTTTATATCGCACAGTTTATGCTCAAGGCCACTCAAAGGGCTTACCCCTCTTAAACTCCTACATCTGTTTTGGCTCGTGCACAAAAGTTTGGCATACCCAAATGTCTTTGCTTATTTAAGAACACATCTTACATCTCACATGCTTGTGTGATGCATCATTTTAAAGCTAGGCCCTTCTAGTTTAAATATACACTGAAATGATGTATGTTATTCCTATTTCACTCTGCATCCTTTGAAGTTTGGGAAAAAAATCAGTTTTTTTTAGCCTCGCCTAAACAATTCAATTTATAAATGCCCTAAAAAAGCCTACTTCATTGGAAGAAGAACATTTTCAACACCAATTTGTTCATTGTGTTGTTGACAACAACTGTGTAAAGTTTCAGACTTCTAAGTTTTATAGTTTTTATGCAGTTTCTCTTTTTTATCAAGTAGTGCCATTCGGAACCAATTTGGCAAAATGTGTGCCAAATTGTGCCAAACTGCTTTACTAAAATTTCACTATAATAAAAGCATATTTTTTAGTTTTGGTACTTATAAGTTACAAATCTTTGTGATTTTCTTTTACATTTTTTCAAAATTATTTTTTTAGTAGTGTAAATGCATATACAATATGCGCAGCAGTACTAACAGCGTCTTTACGCACGCTTTTACTGTGAAAATGAGAAGAGTTCCTACAAGTCCCACCCATGGAACACGTGGATATGATGTTTGTGGGGGTAAACAAAGCTCAAACTTGGTGAAATGTGAAAGAGAAGCCTGAACATTTTTCGGAGCGTTTTTTTTTTGCAACAGAAAAATGCACATTTTTGGATTATTTCTGAAGAATGGATTATACTTTGGGAAATACAAGTGGATATTCTTTTTCAATGAAGACTTACGGAGAGAAAGAGACTAAGCAAGGATGGGGAAAGTCTAATTTGTTGGAGCAGCAGAAGACAAAAGGTAAGAAACTTATACAAACACGATTTATTTTGTGCCCATATTATGCGTTATATCTTTTTGATGCAAAGTCTGATATCGTTTACACTTACATATAGCTGAGAAAATAAGCTTTAAAAGGACATATAGCTTGTGGCTTACAAAGTTAAAAAATACATCTGCTATTGCCAGCAGAAGTCTTTTTTTTTTCTCGTTTGCTTGCGAGCTTTAAGAGGTTAATAAAACAAGAACATAAAAACCATAAGAGGAATTAAAATCCTAAATATTCACATTGAAGCTGCATAAATCTGAAATGCTGCCTCCTCAAGCTTAGTCCTTGCTCTGGGCACCAGCAGGAGACCAGTACCTGTGCTCCTCAGAGTCCGAGTTGGTTCATTAGACACTAACATGTCACAAATGTACCCTGGAGGGAGGCCATGGACAAAGACAAATGCCAATTTAAAAACATTAAGTGAATTTATTCGTAATACACATAAGTACTTCAAGCGTATTCATCTCTTCCCACAATCCAAATGTTCTGATTATTTGTCGCTGTGAGTTTATTTGATTTAATCTTTCAGACCTTTTAACCAGTTTTAGTATAAAGACACATTCATTAATCCCGCAGTGGAGAAATGCCAGCGTTGAAGACTCGCCACTACATAAAAGTAGTTCAGCCGAGATATTTGGACTTCAAAATTAGTTTTACAGCCCCTAAATATTGTTGTTTTATAATATTTGTTCATTTATAGTTCTAGCTGCTAACTTGCTACGGATACAGACACTGTAATCCACTGGGCATGTGCAACCAGCAAACAATGAATGACTGTGAAATATTGATACAAACAAATTATTTTTGAACACATCATATTTTTAGTTGGTAGAAAATTCCAAAATTGGCAACGTTCTATTTGAAAACCCAAGCGTGTGTTTGGTTTTGGGTGAAGAGGGACGTCGTTGTGAACCAAAATAGGAAACACTTTAGTGGTAAGCGTTGCGTGCTAAGTATTACGTACACTGTGTTATAAACACAAAGCGTAAGAAAAGGAGCCACTTATTTACATTCATCACTTAGTAAAAAGCAAACCTCATCATTCATTGTTGAATACTTTGCAATTATTGAAAACAAAGTCAAAACATTCTGTACTCTGAAAAGTGTTTGGTGGATAAACACTTTATTCTGCTTTCTCCATCAACAAAAAGACTTGAGATAATAGTTGTCTACTTATGTTGACAGCAATAATAAGTCTGCAAGCTTATGAATACAAACTTTTAGACGAACAGAAGAAGAACAGAGGATTCTTACTTGAAATAACACTGTCTGGGATCAGTCTGTATTAAAGCTGTGTTTACTGCATTATGTTTGCAAGTTATATTTTTTTGTGGCCACTAAATAATAATTATTGTAGTGCGGCTTGTGAGCGAAGTCTCATTTGACATTTCAAAGAGGGAATTGGTGAAAAGCTTGAGTGCTGGAACAAATTCAGCCACTAAATACCAAGGGCTTTGAAACCATATATGAATATAAATCATTGTCTAAAGGAAAGTAAGAAATAACAAAGTGCTTTAGGATGGCCTTTTCCTCAATGTATTTCTGGATGAAAATGTAGATGCTTGAATACGTGTGCTTGTTAAAATAATTATATAGAGATCAAACTGTTGCAAGCGTATATGTTGTTATATATGTTTGTACGATGTGTGTTCAGGCTGCTGCTATCGATCATTTTTGTAAAAGTGTTGATAAATGAGAGACAGTGGTCGCAGCGATCTCACACACTTTTATTGTGTACCCGGTTTATTTATCAGTCCCAAATATAGAATAAAAGAAGACACAGCGATATATATACAGGTGTGTAATGGTGAATAAGAACAGAGATGTGAGGACTCTGATGCTTAAATGTACGCTGTGTAATTTTTCACAGTTGCTCCAATAAATAAAAACATGTTAACAATAACAAATGTGACCTTTTTAAGCATATTTACTGCCACCATGTGTTTTAATTCTTGTTGTAGGCTTAGCATTTGATTTATAAATGTCCATGAAAGCTGGAGGACTATCCATATCAATGCGCCATCTTGAAATACAGTGTTTGATAAGGGACAAAAAGGAGTTTGAGCCGGAGTTGGGGACTACTGTCAAAGGCGACATATTTTCCTGCGAAGCTACCGTAGTGCCGTAGATTACAATGTATGATCTCAACGCTAGATGGGAGTAAAAACTACACAGTGTACCTTTTAAGATATAGATATTATAGTTGGAATTCTTAAGATAATAATGATTAGTGGCAATACAGATATATGTTTCTCCATTGTGAGATCAGTAAAGTTATCTTATCTTATGACTTCTTATGTCTTGAATTGAATCCTAAGTCCAAAACATGCAGGTCAGATTTCTCAAGTGTTATTTCTATATTATTCAACGCATCCTAAAAAAATTATAAATACATTTTATATACAACGGTGTGTTTCACAGTAAAAATGAATAAGGGGATTCTGTTTGAAATACCATCTAAATTCTTGCACAATCAGTATGTCACCTTGTGGAGTAGGGGTGTGACGATATATCAATATATCGCGATACTTTCTCCCGCGATTCAATTATCAATATGCATTTGCCAAGTATCTATCAATTTTGAAAAAAAATTCAATTTTTTTTTTTTTTTTAAATAAAAAAAAAAAAATTGGTATCAATACTTAATATATGGCTACATTACGCATCTCCATCCCATTTATCATGAAATAAAGTGTATTTTTTCTTTTATTTATTCCATAAATTGGCATATTGTATATTTCTGAACCAATATATCGATAATCGTCATATCGTGATAAAATCGTTATCGTGATACAGTTATTGTGATAATATCGTTATCGTGAGCTTTGTATCGTGTATCGCATCGTATCGTGAGGTACTCTTAGGTTCCCACCCCTAATGTGGAGGCGGCTTCCAACTCAGACTCTGAGGAGCACAGGGACTGGTCTCCTGCTGGTACCCAGAGTCAGAACTAAACATGGCGTTTCAGATTTATGCAGCTTCAATCTGGAACAGTCTTCCCTGACAATATCAAATCCAGGTTAAAATCTGTTTTGTTTACCTATGCATACAACTGAGAGATTTTGTCTTCACTAATTTAATGTACAATGATTATTTAGGATTTGAGTATGCCTTGTGTGACTGTTTCTGTCTTGTTTTGTTCAGCACTTTGAGTTGCTTTGTGTATGAACTGTGCTATACAAATAAACTTGCCTTGCCTTGCCTTCAGGTCAATATAAAAATTATCAAGAAATTAAACGATGATTGCAGTAGCTCCAGTCACCGTTTTGGCCCTAATCTGTATCCACTGAAATGGTGGTAGGTTAACAGCCACAATGCTTCTGGAGTTGTAACACAGTTTATTTGAATAGCTGGAGCTCGGCGCCTCTCTGGCCTCGTTAGCACTGTCAGAGAAGCTGTATTGATTTCACACTTACTGTATGTCTCTGAGCTCACGCTGCTTCTGGGGATCTACTTCCTTTTATTTTATTGTTTTATTGATGCCCCCAAAGCCATAGCTCACAATTATGACAGTTTTACAGTCCTACACATAAGGACAGTGTTTGTTTGGTGTATTATTGGGCCCCGGGGCCGATATTAGGGCTATTTATTTGTGAACAAACAGTAAAGGGCAAACTCAAAGTTACAGACTTCCCCCGCAGAGACACTAAAGCCCAAGGTTTTCAAATGGCTGCATGTAAATATATGTGGCAAGAATAGTCGGCTTTATTTATTCTGTGCAGACATTTATGTATTTCTTGTTTTATGTGATTGTGATTTATTGTGTTTCCAATTACTGCTCTGTTTAAGTGTTGGTATCACACACAGGTGTTGCTGTATGAGCAGTTTGCTAATGATTATCCAAAATAGTTGACAGTTATTTAATTAAAGTCTAAATGCTCATCACTCTTACACCTTCCTCAATGTCCCCAAAATACTGGTGGTGGCAGAGACAGGGAAGAGGCTAGGGTGGATGTTTATGTTTATGTTAAGCGAAATTCTCTTGAGTACTCAAAACATACTCATGTGAATTATGGTCAAAGTCCAAACCGAGCTGTGGCAATATCTAAATACACCGAATTGGAGCAGAGTGGGTTCCACAAAGACTTGACAATGCCATAAAAAATTGTCTCCACAATTATCTGTCACTTTCAGTTTGTCTTTCACCCAAAATGTTATTTGTTGTTTGAAGAGTTGTTTCTATTCAAAAGCTGAAAAACAATGAGTTGCTTTTTACTCTTACTATCTCGCTGTAATGCATATTTCGGGAGGGCTCGGAGAAAAATGTGCCGAGTCACAAAACATACAAATAATTAGGCCCTGTAGGAATTAACATTTAGAGTTCCATTCATTAGACAAAATGGCACAATGTTTACAGTGTTATACATCCTGAAAAAGATAGTAACCACCCAGGGAATAATTAACATGGATTCAATATTGTATGAGGCATTACAGCACGCCTTTTTCCCATACATTGTAAAAATGCAGAACAAGCTGGAAAGGAATATTTTTTTCCTCTTTGTAAGACTATATTTGCATTCATTGCCACACATTTACTGTAATTTATAATGTGTGGCTCAATTAATCTCTGAACAGTTCTTTGAAAGCAGTCATTCCCTAGTGAGGATTTATCATAGTTGCTTCAAGAAAACAATTCCCTTTTTACATTTTGCCCATAGACGCCAAGACTTGCTTAGTGTGAAACTATTAATTTATCTTAGGAAAGCTGTGTCTCCTGGGAATTTTTCGCTTTCTGAATATTAAAGAAACAACAAGGACAAGTAGAAGAAGAAGATGAAACCAAAGCAAAATATAAAGTCTTCTTGCCAAAGGGTTTCCACGTAGAGTGACAGAATGTAATAATAATATTGTAATCATCACTCTTTAAACTGCAGGGACTGAGGACTTTTTGTTTTCACAGTCAATCAGTGTTGGCGTGAAAGTCTGAGTTTGAGCTGTTTTTGCTTTTATATATTTATACACTGTGATAATAATTCTTTTTATTTCATGTCATATTTTAAGACACCAAAAGACGCCTTACAATAGATTACAACATCACACATGATACAAAAACACAGAATAGAATACATTTGTGATGGAGCGGGTCCGTCAGTAACTATGCAAAAAATAAGTAGGTAAGTTTTTATATAGCACATTTTGACAGATCACAGTCACCCAAATTCAGATAATGTTCCATTTCCTCCACACAATTGTGCGCCCATTTCTTTGTTAAACTGTTTGGCACTCGGACAGTCTGCCGCTGGTTACAGAGGAGGTTACTCGGAGGAACTTAAAGGTGACCTTTGTGTCCACGTAAACTTGTTTTTTTCTGCTCATTTCATTATACATATGCTCTGCACTGTCTTCACTTCTTATTGCACTTTGGGAAATAGACAATAAACACACAACTAAGCACTGGAATATTTTTGAAGTAACCCACAACAGCCCAGGCCAATGGTAGGTTTTGAGTTCAGAGTTTTTTGAGCAGAGTGGCTGAAGGCTCTGGCCCCCATCCTGGTCAATTTGACGGTGGGGACATAAATAAATTAAGAATTGGTATATTTGAAATTCGCAACTACTACGGTTATTTTATTGTCACTACAAACATTTTGGTTAATTTGATTATTCATGATTGTTTAATTAGATTAGCTCATTTGAGGCTTTAATTTGCTTATCTGATGTTTCACATTATGCAGATGAGGCTGACAAATGAAAATAGCCACAAGTAAAAAATAAGGTTGAAACAAGATTACTCGAACTGCATTGACATAATCTAGCATTTACATAAAAACAGTGCCTGTACATGTCATTCATCTGTAAATAAGCACATACTGCAATTATGTGCAATGTGCAATACTGAAAAAATCAGAACGTCCTCTGAATGTCTCTTTATCTTCTTATCCTCCCTAACCTTGCACTATAAATTGTCGCAAAAGTACTTTTGTTGTATATTTTGTATACTCCCTGTGCTCTCTTACTGTCCTGTATGTGCGATGCAACATTGAAATTTCCCCACAGTGGAAAAAATAAAGGATCTCATCTTATCATAAAAAAGATAAGCATAAACTAGTGGGTGAAAAACACATAGATTAGTTGTTGAATGTCTTCAACAACTGTCTTGTCATCGAGCTACAATTAGTGGTCAATTCAATATTGTTAAAATCAATCTCGCTTTAGCTGTTCCACTCACTGGCAATAACTGCTTTCAGCCAATCTGGCATGGATTTCCTATAAGACACTGAATTAATTCAGCCCACTTTAAGACACTAATGGACTAATCTCCTCAAAACATGGGTAAAGATTGATGGAGACAGGATATTTCTCAAGGCAATATAAATATTGTAATAATTTCTTCAATATTTCAAGAAAGATAACAACTCATGGGGATAACAGAGCTATAGGCCCATTTCACTGTGAAACGCTGATCTCAAGATCTTAGGTTAAGATCTTAGGTTAAGTGTAGGACAGGACTAGCCTGGCTCTGCCAGACCCTTGTAGTTCCGCCATGCTCCAACAGAGGCGTTTGGCTGAACCACATGGGTCTGGTATCGAGCCCATAGCGAACGCCTTCCCCAGATTATTTTTTAATCAACCAGTCAGGATTGCCGGTGTTACGTGGGTCCTGCACTGCCTTCTCAAGCTTCTCTCATGCAGCGGCGAGAGGAATCAAAGATGGCGGACGTAAAGTCCGCAAATCTTTTTAAAAGAGTAAATACGATCAAATTAAGACACGGAGGTCACTTTTAATGCAATTTGAGGCGAGATGTTGATTCAGATTCAGATTCAGATTCAGTTTATTTGCCATTTGCAGTAAAAACACCACATTGGAATACATTAGCAAAAGTCTCCAGTGTGCACAGACAAATACAGACATAAAACAACATTAAAAGACAAAAATAAAACAAATAAAACAGTAAACAAATGTCACTGTGAAATCGATCGACTCAAACAGTTTCAAAACAAGTGCAAATCATTAAAGTGCTCTGTTCACACTGATAACAGCTTGTGGATAAAAACTTTTAGCGTAACGAGATGTCCTGCATCTCAGACAGCGATATCTTCTGCCAGAGGGAAGAAGCTGGAACATGGCTTTCCCAGGGTGGCCAGAAGAGTTATTGACAATCCTAAGAGCTTTGTTTAAAAGTCTGGATTTATAAAGAACCTCCAGAACAGGAAGCTCACAGCCCACGGTCCTCTTTGCAGAACGGAGCACCTTGTTTAAAGCTCTCTTTTCTTTATCTGTGATGTTTCCAAACCACACAGACACAGAACCAACAAGTAAACTCTCAATGGTGCAGCGATAAAAGTTAAGCAGAATCTTAGAGTTAGTGGTAAATTCTACGCAGAAAGTTTACTCAGAAAGTAGAGACGCTGACGAGCTTTCTTAACGACTCGGTCAGTGTTTTTAACCCATTTCAGGTCGTTAGACCTGAAATGGGTTTGGTTGAAGCACTGGTTCGGTGTTCCTGTTTACACACTATGCAGCAGGGTTGCCAGGTTTGGTGGTTCCCGCATATTTTTTCCGAGAGACTTGTAGGTATTAAATAAACAGAAAGACAATAAACACAATCATGATAGCCCAAGTTGATAATATTACGTTTTTAGCTAAAAAATCATTCTGAGTGTTTTTTTGTGTGTGGGTTTTCTCGCGGATTTTGGGTTGGAAAATATTGCTGGGATTTGGCAAACTATGGGAGTCGTGTGCTTCGATGTGAGTGGTTGAAAGCAGACTTCATTCAAGATAACGGACAAGTGGTCTATCCAATCACATGCAAGGATTTTTTTTTTTTACAAGGCCCTGCCTTCTGAAATCCAACCACTATGGCTCAGTACCAGATTCATGTGTGAAGTGCAGTGAACTACATGGGTCTGGCGAGAGTCAGGCTAGGACAGGACAACCTTTGACAAAATATCAGGATGTTGTAGCATATCATTCATGGTACACCAAGAACCACTAGTATTTATTTTTTTTCACTTGAAGGTTTGAGACAGGCTGTAGAATGACAGTGCCTTTGGTAAATTTTTGAGCTGAGTGTAAATGTCATGAAAATGGCTCATGTGCCATATAATGTTCCTTCTCAATCACAGAATGTGTTCTTCACTCTTTGTCATTGCCAGAGGCCAGAGTCAAGGATGTCCTATTTTTTTTTCCACTTTTCTGAACCCCCTGGCTCTGCCCATGTATTTGTGCAATAATGTCACTAAAAATGTACTCAACGCCCCAACATAATACCTTTCCTTATGTGCATGATGTGAAGGATGTTCAATCAATCCCAAACTCACTCTTATCGTATTAAAAAATGACGTGTTCAAAATCCCTTATAAAGATGACCATGATTCAGAAAGTTAAATTCAAAAAGGTTTATTTCCCTAATACAAAAAGAATCTAAAACAGCTGTTCGGACCAAAAGTAACTATCCCTTATTCTCTATATAAAGTATAAAAGTATAACTCTGAGTGGGCGCTCCACATCAAGTCACACTACTGTCCCTGGTCTGGTAAAAAACTAACTCTACACATTCAAGCTATTCACTATAAGTAAATGTGCAAGGGGAAGAAGGGGGCGTGTCGTATCAGGCAGGTCTCGGGTCCAGGGTCCGGTCTCTTCCATCATGTCTCCTCCGTCTCGCCGGACCTTAAACAGAATCATTCACACACTACCCCTCCCTAATTCTATAGAAATATTACTTCCTTGAGATAAGACAGAAGGCTCTCAAGGCTTCTCCTCCAGATTCTGGGCTCCATCTCCTTCTTTCACAACTGAAAGGATTAGCAGAATCCAGGAATGCCGATCCCCCTTGGCCTGAGATTAACTATCATTAACTTACCCATGCACTTTGGACAAAAATGGGACCAGGGGAGAAGAGCAATACAAGGTCTTTTTTTTGCTTGTAAAAAGACAGAGTTCAATTCCGGGTCAATCAAATTCACATCTGCTTTTTAGTCTATATTTAATACAACACTCTCAATACTTGGCTTCTGCTCTTTTGTGTTTTTCCACCAGTATAAACACAGTTTATGTCTCTGCATTCTATTCTTAAAACTAATTATGGAGGTGCATAATCTTCCCTCCCAAACCATCTTGCCATAGTTAACATTTATATACTTTCTCATACATTTTCTTAGTTTTCCCATTCCCACCAACCTGTTCCAATAGACTTACTATTGGGACAGGCTCAGTGGGTCTTGGTGTTATGGCCAAAAAGAAAAATCACAATATGAAAAGAAAATATAGCAATAATAACAATAATAATGCACTTTATTACAGAGGGTCACACATCTGAGTGTGTGTGTTGCCCTCAAATGGAAATATGGAATCAGCTATTATTATTCTGAAAGCAGCCATTAGAATTATTACATTTTACAATATTCTGAATTTAAACAACAAATTGCAGATACCAACCTTGTTATTTGCTTCTAGTCTGTCAATATTGTATTTCCTGGACCGGACTTTGAATATAATTTATTCATCATCCCTATTTTCAATGTTTCAAAGTGTGTATTACCAGAGGTGGGACAAAGTCATTGTTTAGCAAGTCACAAGTCAGTCTCAATTCATTGCCCTCAAGTCCCGAGTCAAGTCACGAGTCAAGACAGGCAAGTCCCGAGTCGAGTCCAAGTCAAAGGCCAACAAATCTCAAGTCAGTCCCAAGTCCTACGGTTTGACTTTCGAGTCCTCTCGAGTCTTTTTGACCGCGATTTGTTTCTTGTTGGTCTCCACGTACTTTTGTAGGCAAACAAAATAATGTTAGGAATCGTTTTGCTGGTGCATTCTCGTTGGTCTCTGACCCATGGACTAACAGTTTGTTCCATGTCGTTGGCTGCTGGTAAATCAAAACTATCTATGTGATCTAATTGGATGTTGTGCCAGATGCAGGCTCAGTTACACATGCACAGACCACACATAAAATCAGAGCAGTCCGTGTCAACATACTTTTTATCTTTGGGGTTTTTAATGGGAAGTAGCAAGTGCAGCATATATGAATAGTATGCTTATATTATAAAGGACTGAAGGGACCAATGGAGGGGAAGGAACCTGGCCTGTATGAACTGGACCAGCATTAGTAATATCTCATAATTACCAATATATCATTACATAATAAAATGTCTCATATAAATTAATTCAATCAGTCAAAGCACTGATTCTCATATCAATGGCACCATAAACAATAGTGCAAGTATTAATCTAGCTTAGTGCACATAATCAAAACAACTATCTAATGTATGCAAACTTTAGCAGGAGGAGCACAGCAAAAACATACTCATAATAATAGGCCTCGGTGCCCACACAGAAAAATATAAGAAAGAGCCAACAGAGCAGCGCAGGCTAGCGCTAGTTTGACTCACCAGTTCCTCTTTAAAACACGGCACACAGTGTGACAACTGCGTCGATTCAATTGTATGAGGCGCCTGTAGTGAAAGCATATCAATTACGGTTTGTAGAACAAAATATGACGTTAGGTCGCGATAAATACCTGCAGCTCGCTCATTTCCAGCTCCCCTAGACCAGGGGTTCCCAAAGTTTTTAGCCCGCGACCCCCATCATAAATGCCCTGCTAACCCGCGACCCCCCCCCAACAGCCCTTCCGTCACATGAAATGAGCATGTATTTCCTTGATACGGAGTAACGCTTTCTAGAGACTCACGCCACTACCGAGCTGCACTGTCCAGCCCAAAAAAGGAGGCTTGCATAATTTTACTCATGTAGTGACACAGTGATGGGCTTGGTGGGCTCTCTCCTCAGCAGAAGTGGAGCGCATTTCTTACGGCTCGCCCTCACTGTTCTCCTACCGCGGTAAAGTGGGCCGGCTTTCCGGAGTCAGCGGTAAAGAGGTCCGCACATTAAAAGCGGGCGGCCGCTTTCTGCTGTTACTTTATGCGGTTCATCCCCGCGGCTTCTCTTTCCAAAGTTACTGTCAGTAAAGGCATAAACCGGCCACCCGCTTTTAATGTGCGGACCTCTTTACCTTTGACTCCGAAAAGCCGGGCCTCTTTAATGGGCTAGACACACGGGAGGCGACATCGCATCGCCTCCATTCATTTCAATGGGACGTGCGCGACATAGCGTCAATCGCTAGCGAGCCTCCTGCTCAGCGACGGGCGAAAAACGTGCGTGTGAAATCCTCCTGCTCGTGCATGTATCGTGCACGCGCAGGTCAGCGACGCGATCCCAGAAAGTTGAAATCGGCTCAACTTTTCGACGCTGTCGTCAAGCCGCATCGCGCCCCGTCTGTCATGTTATCTGAGCGACAGCGTTGAGTTTCGCTGATCGCTCTCATTTGTCGCCTCCCGTGTGTCGAGCCCTTTACGCGCTGTTCTACCGCTGTCCTCCCTCCCTCCTCTGCCCTCTCTCCCTCTCTTCGCACCATCAGCCTGACCCCTGATACAAGTGACTTTTCTCCCCCTCCGGGTTTTTCTGTTGTGGATATTAACCACGTTTCATTTTAAAGCAGGTATTATTTATTTGTAGCCTCCAAACACCTTTAGTTTTAGCAAACAACAGCAGGACACGCTTTGTCGCTGCGCATGATGTGAGCTGTGTTACGTGATGATTTTGATTGACGCTGCAATGACTGGGACAAAATTACTAACGTTATTAAAATATATTTTATAAATATATTATAAAATATATATAATAATATATATAAATGCTAAATACATATTTAAGGGCTTTATATTTGCTCAAAAAAAAAAAAATTTTTTTGAGCAAAAAAAATCTTTTTTTGTGTGTGTGGAAATCATCTTGCGACCCCCCCAGGGGTTCCCGCGACCCCCCGGGGGGTCGGGACCCCCACTTTGGGAACCACTGCCCTAGACAACACACCCACCGGTGAATGCAGTCCGCTTGTTTAGGGAAGTGTTGCTGCGCGAACTGCGGGGAACTCACGTTCGAACTCTCTCGCGAGCGCTACAACTACCGCGAGGCTTTGTTTCTTCAGAGACGGCATAGATAGAAAGAGAGATGCGGAGAAAAGTAAAAATGGCCCGGGTTACGCAAGTCTTTGCAAGTCAATTGGCGCAAGTCCAAGTGAAAGTCAGAGTCATTGATGTTAAAGTCCAAGTCGAGTTGCAAGTCTTTTTATATTTGGTCAAGTCGAGTCTAAAGTCATCAAAATCATGACTCGAGTCTGACTCGAGTCCAAGTCACATGACTCGAGTCCACACCTCTGTGTATTACCCATCGCACTTCAAATCAATATGAAATGAATTGTTTTGGTAATTCCTAGATATTACTATAGCAATCACTTTATCAAGTACTCATAGAAACTCACAGAGCTGTTTGTTGGTGTCAGCCTTGTATTTTCCACTCTTTTTCCATCCGTCACCAGTGGGATATAATTCATCCGTAGCACCATTCGCTGCGTGAATGTTTTCACAACAAAAGCCCCACGAGACACAAGCCACCAGCTACAAGTGCAGTGTCAGCATTTATGTCGAACACACCGTTCAAAGGTTGAGCTGTGTTTGATAACAACAAGTGCAAAGAAAACAGCTCCAAAAACGTAGTATGTGGAAGAAACAAGCATGTTCCTCTGAATGGTTGAGATTAAGAGATCCTTTTTTTCGTCCCACGGTGGGAAAAGGTCATTGTTGCGTCACCAGTTATAGAACAGCAGGAATGAGGAGCGCACAACACAAGATAATAACTGAGATAACCAAAATGAATTTAAATGAAATATCTAGCTTTAGCATATTACAGAAGCAAGTATAACATCTAAGGTAAGGTAAAGGCCCCCTCGTCTCTGTTGATGGTCCGGGGCGCATGGTTTTCCATAACAATATTTTCTTGTTTTGTTAAGCACTTTAAGTTTTCTTGGGTATATATGAACTGGGATATACAAATAAACTTGCTTTGCCTAATCCAAATCCTCCAGATCTTTTATTCGTCCCACTGTGGTAAAATTTCAATGTTGTAGCGCACACAGGACGGCAGTAAAAGCACACAGGGAGCACTCAAAATGTGCAAAAGAAGTAGCTGCTATGTTTCTTAGCTAGCTGTAGATGTAAATATCAATTTTTCAAAATATTTAAATACCTAGTCTACTCACTGGTGGTTGGATAAGGCCTAGGTACTGGTGGTTGGATAAGACTTAGGTACTGGTGGTTGGATAAGACTTAGGTACTGGTGGTTTGATAAGGCCTAGGTACTGGTGGTTGGATAGGCCTAGGTACTGGTGGTTGGATAAAGCCTAGGTACTGGTGGTTGGATAAGGCCTAGGTACTGGTGGTTGGATAGGCCTAGGTACTGGTGGTTGGATAGGCCTAGGTACTGGTGGTTGGATAAGGCCTAGGTAGTGGTGGTTGGATAAGACTTAGGTACTGGTGGTTGGATAAGGCCTAGGTACTAGTGGTTGGATAGGCCTAGGTACTGGTGGTTGGATAAGGCCTAGGTAGTGGTGGTTGGATAAGACTTAGGTATGGGTGGTTGGATAGGCCTAGGTACTGGTGGTTGGATAAGGCCTAGGTACTGGTGGTTGGATAGGCCTAGGTACTAGTGGTTGGATAGGCCTAGGTACTGGTGGTTGGATAAGGCCTAGGTACTGGTGGTTGGATAAGGCCTAGGTACTGGTGGTTGGATAAGGCCTAGGTACTGGTGGTTGGATAGGCCTAGGTACTGGTGGTTGGATAGGCTTAGGTACTGGTCGTGGCATAAGGGCGAAGTTTTGATGAGTGTGTGCTTGAAGGTCTATGAGGAGGTGGGGAGGCGGTCATTGCAAGGCTTGGAAAAGAAAAAGAATTAGTTGTTTGGAAGTTTTCGCTTTTAAAGTGCCGGCTTGATTGGCATAGGTTGGCAGAACTTCATGAAAGGGGCCGGCTTGAATGGGATGGGCTGCAGCAGGTGGCCTACCAGACTGAATTTTGACAGGCTACATTTGATTGAATGGAAATTATTGTCTAAATATTTCAGACAAATTCTGGTGAATCACCCACCAGCTCCTTTTCATTCAGTCAGTCAGTCGGTAGGTTGAGTTGGTATGGAATGTTTCATTTATCACAGTACGTTTTTCATCGGAAAGTAAGATTTGGCAGCACGGTGGCTGAGTAAATAGCACTCTCGCCTCTCAGTAAGAAGGTCCTGGGTTTGAGTCCCAGTCGGAACAGTACCTTTCTGAGTGGAGTTTGCATTTTCTCCCCGTGTCTGCATAGGTTTCCCCTACCACTAAAAACATGTGCAATAATTCAGGGTGTATGAATGAGTGTGTGTTTGTGAGTGCGACTGTGGGACAACAGATGCAAATCAGGTCATGCCTACAATGATGTGTTTATTAACGTGTACTGTCCCAACCAAACAATACATAATCCATATTATATCAGTGACTTTTATATTATCCAAGAAGAAAGAACAACAAGAAAGAGAGACATAGACATAGTTCTTCAGTGACCAATCGGAGAGACCATACACAGAACTCAAATTGAAAAATTGAAATGTCAGTTTTTATTTTGAAACAAGACTTCATGTCTGATGTCTGCTAACCATTCGGATTCCTCTAAAGTGGGCGGCCATTAGTGAGAGGGGTCACAGTTCACTCAGCTTTAGTGCTGCAGTAAGACAGGACTGCACTTAGGTGTAGACTATGCAGTGTCTGACCTCCTTCATTTAATCTTGAAAAACCTCACAGGGTTTTGAATGAGAATATGTTTGAAATGCTTGAATGGCATCAGTGATATGGATTGAAGGTCGATAATCACTCAGTGTTGGCTCTTTTCAGAATGCCAATGAATGGGAAGTGTTATCATTGATTTCCACATCATTTCACATGGATTGGAAATATAGACTTTCTGTTACATTTAAATGCCAGTTTTCTACTCGCTGAGGGCAGAGTTTGTATTCTTGGACACACCATTTTTCATAAAGATTTTTGTATTAGTTGACATCAATCATTAAGATAGAGGTTGTTATCTTTTTGTTTTCAATTATAAGCATCCCGAGTAAATAAACTGTTGTTGCAGTGTTGTTATATAAAAAAAAAAAAAAACCTTTTTCAATGTCCCTATATGTCTTTGGAACATTGGGAAGGATTATATATTGTTATGTAATTTAGATTTTTGAATGACTTATTATTTTGGTCTGTGTTTTTCAGAGTGGACAAGAGCTTCTCCAGGACCAAAGTCTTATGGTGAGTTTGTGCTTCAGCCCCAACATACTAGTAACACTTGAGTTAGTTTGGCATGTTTTATCCTTTAATCAGAATCAGAATCAGAATCATTGGTATTGCCACGTAAGTAACAGGAAGTCACAGACTTGGAAATTGCTTTGGCTCGGTGCAACAGTCAGAAAGAGATAATAAAAGATAAAGAATAAAAAACACTTCTAAGGAATAAATTTAAATTTAAAATAGAGTTACAATTACGGCAGCGATGGAAGGCTGCGGCCGATCACTTCCTCTGCAGAGCGCACAATGCGCTGTAGTCTCTGTTTGTCCCTGACTGTGGCTCCAGCGAACCACACGGTGACGGAGGAGGTGAGGATGGACTCGATGATGGCCGTGTAGAACTGCACCAACATCTGTGCAGGCAGCTTGGCTTTCCTGAGCTGCCGCAGGAAGTACATCCTCTGCTGGGCCTTCTTGATGAGGGAGCTGATGGTCGGCTCCCACTTGAGGTCCTGGGTGATGGTGGTGCCCAGGAAACGGAAGGACTTCACAGAGGTGATGGGGGAGTCCATCACGGAGGGTGTGGGCGGGGGGACAGTGCTTTTCCTGAAGTCCACAATCATCTCCACTGTCTTCTGGGCGTTCAGCTCCAGGTTGTTACCACTGCATCAGGACACCAGCCGGTCCACCTCCCTCCTGTAGGCGGACTCATCGTTGTTGGAGATGAGTCCAATGAGGGTGGTGTCGTCCGTGTTCACTCCTTGAAGAAAGCAATGTCAAATTTTCTTTTTTGGAACTTTGTTGGAGTACTGATAACAAACATCATTTGTGTTTGTGTTTGTTTTTTGTGAACCCTAGGTTTTTTAAATTATAGTCGTTTACTAAATGGTAGATATGCAGTTTTATGGTAAATGTGTCTAAAACCAAGTGATAGAAATGCACCAATGAGGAATATTTCAGTTCTAAGTATGTTTCAAGTAGGTAAAGTGACTCAAGCAGTGATCCACCAAATGTTTGAGGGAAACATTAAAGGGTTAAATGAGAACACATCATAATCGGATAGTAGAATACACAGGAAGCTTTTCTTTTTGAATCTCATCAGCATGTAACATCAGCATATTGCATATTCATCATTTCGACAAACCTTTCCCTCTCTGGTTTTTCATAAGGGATTAGCGTCAACGTCTTTGTCTTGTATCCTCCCCTTCAGCTGGATTCTTTTCCCCTCGAGTTGTGTTTTGTACGAAGAATTCAGAATGTACCTTACTGATATTTTGAAGACCGTTGACTCAGCAGGCTGTCGAAGTTATATAGAAATAGACTTTGATTTGTCCATCAGCTTCTTCTCCAGTCAGCACATTCAGCTATGAAAGAAAGATGGACTGTGAAAATAACATTTTTTTTCTCTGATTTGGATACAAAAGTTTATCTTTATTGTGAACACTAATTATGCGTACAGACATAAACCAACATATTCTGTGTGTCTACATGAGCCAAACAAATTTGTCCCTGATTGATTGGTTGGCACAATCACCTCTCATCTAGAAAGTCCAAGGATTCACAATTAAATTAAATATATTCTTATATAGTCATAAATGCAATGATAAAAAACACATAGAGCCATTGGTCCATAAGGGGCGGGTGTCCATAAATGTCAAAGAAAAACCTGTTGGAGAAAACAAGATTCCTTGGAGAGACTCACATTGAGGGATCCGCTCCCATGGACTCCGGCTGTAGAACAAGGACCGAGGCCATGCAATAGAAGGCTGAGTCGGCTTCCGTGTGGTGAGGGGGTGCAGCCCACACATCTGCACTGAGGAGGACAATCCACAGGTGCCAATAGAGGAGGAAAGGTTCAGGGGTCTCATCATCACACCATAAAACAGACAATGGGACAGCGGGCGAATAGCAATGAACAGACTGCAGTTGAAGTTATAATGATGAAAGTAGGAAGAGGAGAGGATAGTGCTCAAGTTACCATACTTCTCCCAGCAAAGTGTCTCGATACAGCTTGACTGACATTCTGTGTTTTTCAGATTTACGGTTACATTTCTAAGTCAGGGGGTTCCACTCTCTGAGTTTGAACGGTCTGAATATGACTGGAGTTGATGTATTTATTAGTCCACTTTATAAATACATTGGAGAAAACACATGCCCTGCCTTTAGTGTTGCAGAAAACGTTTAACGCCTGTTCATAGTTCTCCCCGTGTCGGCAAAGGTTTTCCCAACACATTTTTTTTTCTAAAATCCCTTCCCAACTGGAGCCAAGACTCCCCTCTCTCTCAAATCTCTGTGGAACTATCCTAGTTAAAAAAGGTAAACAATAATACTGAAGTTTGGGTAAGGTCTCAGTCGTACAGGGATTATTCAAAACAAAGAAAAGTTGCTCATCCATCATCTGTACTTATTAGCAGGTTTTCCCGACGTTTCCTCCTTAATCCAAATAAATGTTTCAAGTGGAGTGCAGGTGTGCCACTCCTAACTTATTAGCACGCAATGAGTTAGGAGTGGCAGACCTGCACTCCACTTGAGCAATCTCAGCAGTGGCATGCTAATGAGTTAGGATCGTTAGCCCTAGCAAGGTCGTTAGATCTGCTCCCTACCACATCTTAACTGACCTTAGATGTGTTTATGAGTCAGCCTCAGGATTAGGGAGTGTCTAACCACACCCACAGGTCATATACTGTATTTCGCGGTCTGAGCTTTCATTCCCTTGAAAAGGTTCTTTGAATTAAGGACAAAAGGTCGAGAAAACCTGCTAACTGAAGTACAGATGATGGGTGAGAAACCCTCCTTAGTTGACATATGACTTAAAGTGGACATATGCCCCCTTTTCTGCCTGTGCACTGCATAAAATAGAACTGCATGTGCATGTTTTAGCGGATGCAAGACCTGACAGCTTGTGCTCCTCTCCTGTGAGAACCAATAAGATTTGAATATTCATGACAAAAATCCTGTATGAATATTGACTTCCTGCCAAACGTCGGCGCTTATTCTTCATCGTTTTTTTTAAATTATTGTCCTTCGTTTACAAGGCTGCAAATCGTAGGGATAATAAAGGAAAATATCTACAGGGAGACTTTGTTTAGCCTAATGATGAGATTGTGCGTGCCAAAACATCAACTTTTCCCTTGTCCTTGGATGATCACTTGCCAAAGGGGGCAGCAGTGGGCTGTCGTCCGCTATAGAAGTTATTTATGACAAAAGACCAAAATGTGTCCCACCCTTAAGACTCATTGATACTTTACATTTACAAATATCAGATACAGGCCTATATCCACATTTAAAAAAAGTAATAATTTCTTCAAAAATACCCTCATAATGTAAAAAGTAAATACATAAACATATCCAAAGATGCAACTGTTTTTTTGTATCTTTTCCATTAATAAATAAAACTCTTCCCATCACTATCCATCCATCCATCCATCCATCCATCCATTTTCTACCCTTTAATCCATTTCTGGGTCAGGGGGGTGGCAATCAGAGATGCCACCCAAGTCTCATAGCACCAGCCCCTCACTGACCCTCTGCAGGTGGTGAGTCCACAGGAGGACGGCTGCTCTCTGAGTGTGAACATAGCCTTGATCTTTCAGTGGGGGCCATCACTATCCACAAAGGCTAATATCTAAGTAGTGCATTAGCCCCCAAGTCAATATTTGTCAACCTCTAAAAGAATGTACATATTTAGTGATCAAAATATTGTTCCACGACAAATAGTATATCAGACCAAGACTCCATTGACCAAACAGCTGTGAAACAAATTAGCCGCTTGCCATGGAGCTAATATAAGATAATTGCGCAACATCAACACAAATAGCATATTGAGATTTAAAGGAACAATATGTAAAAATCTGGCCAAAAGTGGTACTGCAGTCACAGTCAATATTTTGTAGTCCTCTCCCACTCTCCCTGAGTCAGGTTGCCAGATTCACACCAAATCCAGCAGCAAACACAGGGAATTATTTTATCAGTTGTTTGTCCGTCTCCATTCACATTGCCATGAGGCATACTAATGTTGAATGAATGTTTTGATTCATGTTTTTTTATTATTATTATTTGGACATTTGAGATAAAAAACAAAAACAAAATAAAAGCAATGTAATTATACATAGTTTATGCAAAATACATAAGCAATTGATGTCCAAAATAGGAGTGGGAAGAATGGATGTTGGAACGTATTTCTTCAGCGTATCAACATCAGGGTTTGCTCAAGAGGATATCACCTTTCAATTTTATTTATTCCCTATTTTTTAGACAAACATGTAAAAGTCCCACATCAAAAAGAGACTAACATTATTTTAATTGGGGTACATGTGGTCTTAAATGATTATTTTTACAATTAAGCTATAATCTGCAAAAAAACGTCTTGACCTTCGTCTTTTACCGTTTTTAGAGCAATCTGTCATAGAATGTGATAACATGCAATAAATACAAAAAGACATAGCCCAGAATCGAACCCGGGTTCCTGCATTGTAAGCGCACAGTTTTAACCACTAGACCACCGATTCACACAGTTAAGAGTCACTGTGAAGAACGGATTCAAACTAGCAAATTCTGCATCACACGTAAACTTTTATCAGCTGTCTCAATTGTTCAAAGGCGTCCCGATATAAATCCTCGTTTTAGTCTTTGTTTTGTCATTAATGATTTGAGAGTCATAACAAGACCTTTTTTAGTTCTGCGCCACATGTTATTTTACCTCTGAGATTAATGAGCCGCGCGGAGTTCTGGCAACCCGATCACGGACTTACATGACACTTCCTGATTGGCGAAACGGCGGAGGGTAGGACATCAAAATCAAAACAATAACAACTTTTACGGGTCGTAAAACTAATTTTGATATTCAAATATCTCGGATGAACTACTGTTATCAGTTAAAGATGTGTTTGAAAAGAACATGATTTATTAATGCCTTTTGAAATATTCGGGTCATTTAATGATGACTTGACATGCAAATATTACATATTGCTCCTTTAATTGTATAATATTTTTTAAAAGCAACAACAGATGATAGAACCTTTTGCGATAACACCAGAGCTATCAGTCTTTATCTAACTCATGTGGAACCTTCTCTTCACAGTATTTTACCTGTTGGCTCTTGTCAAAATCATTTTTGTCCGACCCAGTTCACCACAAAAGCGTCTAATTTCTTTGGCACATGGCATCCCCAGATTTAGTTTAGAAAGAAGTGGGTTGTTCTGAGGTTCTGAGGAAGAGTTGTTTTATATTGTTACACAGATTAGTAAAGTACGAGGCTTATGCATTCTTTTGCCTAAACAATATGTCAACATAATCAGGAGTTTTCAAACTTTTTAGTAAGTGAGCCAGATTTACTTGCCAATATTACCCAGGGGCCGACAACATTAGTTTGATTCAGGCCGTTCATGAGGTATACATATACATTGACAAATCTGAAGTTGGCTGAATGGTAAACCCTTTCAATTTCGCTATCTACATTAGCCCTATCTACATCATTAATGTAGCTCCATCCATCCATCCATTTTCTTCCGCTTCATCCGTTGCCGGGTCGCGGGGGCAGCAGTCTAAGCAGAGACGCCCAGACTTCCCTATCCACACACACTTCCTCCAGCTCATCCGGGGGGACCCCAAGGCGTTCCCAGGCCAGCTGAGAGACATAGTCCCTCCAGCGTGTCCTGGGTCTTCACCGGGGCCTCCTCCCGGTGGGAAGTGCCCGGAACACCTCCCCAGGGAGGTTTCCAGGAGGCATCCGGAGCAGATGCCCGAGCCACCTCAACTGGTTCCTCTCGACGTGGAGAAGCAGCGGCTCTACTCCGAGCTCCTCCCGTGTGACTGAGCTCCTCACCCTATCTCTAAGGGAGCGCCCAGCCACTCTGCGGAGGAAGCTCATTTCATTTTATGTAGCTAGTAGTGCTAATGTTGTCAAAATAAGGTCAAATGCGAAATTTCAGAGTTTCAGACCTTCAAAACGAGGTATAACATGCTTAGAAATCTGGAGCTGAAGTTGGCTGGATGATACTGAACTGGTGTTTCTGATCTCAAAGAGTATTTTTGATTATAAAGGCAGATGATTATGTAAAAAGACGTAGGGGGCCGCTGTTTGTCCACAGGCCTTAGTTTGGAGATGTTCAAACAAATCGCAAAGAAAATTCAAATGTCTGCAAAAACCAAACATATTGATATCAAAAACACAGGAATTGATTTAATGCAATAAATGCCATCTGAACAAAGCACAAGTATCTTATTGATCCTCAAATGAAGCATGATAAATATTTCTCAAACATTCAAGAACCAACGCTTTCCCGACTCCAGGACTGGTGTTCACATTCTGTCCGAGTAAAATGATTGAAATATTCATCCACTTTCCACCTCAGATTATGTGTGAAAACTTTTAAGTCTGCAGGCATCAGTTTCTATTTGGCGCTACATGTGAAACTGAAACTCAAGTACATGAAGGTCTAGGAGGGTTTAAAATATATACATTATTCTTGTTAGAAAGTTCAAATATAGGCCAAATGTCTTTTCTCCAATGGATCTGTGAGGATACTATGTGAATAATCTGTTGCCCCATTGGGACAGTTTGAGAGGTCAGTTCCACTCACATAATCAGAAAACCCAAGTCAAACCTATTTGAATTGGGTTTCCTGATTATTTGAATAATGTCAAAATGTGCAGATGTATACACATACAATAGTTTTGTAGACTATAGTTATCATGATAAAGTCAGAGATTGTATTCTTAATTCTTGCTTCTTTGTTACGCTAAAGCCAGAGATTTTAACCTATTTTGTATCACGTTATTGTTCACTTATCTGTTGCTGTGTGCTCCTCCTTTCTTCCATTCTGTAAAAATTACATTGATGCAACACTGACATTTCCCCAATGTGGCCGAAAAAGGATCTCTTAAAGTAATGGCCCTATCCGTAAAAAAGGCATTGATAAACCATGCTCTTTTCCAATACTTCTTTGACTGAAAACTATAGTTCAGCCAAGATATTTGGATTTCAAGATTCATTTTACAGCTCCTAAATCTTGTTATTGTTTTCATTTCGATGTCCCGCCCCCCCACCGTTTTTCCAGAAAGTCTGTGATCCGGGTTACCAGAACTTACTTCGGTGAGCTAATCTCGCCATCTCTGTGGCCGCAGAACTAAAAAAAGGTCTTGTTATAATTCTCAAATCATTAACGACAAAACAAGGAATAAAACCTGGATTTCTATCTTTGTGAAAAAGGTGTTGGTTATAGACTTGTTGTTGACAAAACTCTTGTCTATTCAGATGGATTCGTCTGCATATTTGGCAACCTGAGTCAGAGAACGATTGCAGTACCACTTTTGGCCAGATTACTTCTCCTTTCATCTTAATATAAAACTTATCCAACCATTGACTCTGTCCGACAAAATGTTGTGCAACGGTTCATTCTTTAATCTTGGCCTGGCAGCGACCGTCCTGGACAGTTGATAGAATATCCAGTTGAAAAAGTCTCCCATCAATCATCAGAAAGTGTGTGTTGGATACTTTTTGATTCTCATTCATCTTTCTAAAGTATGGTCCTGCAGCCTGACAAAGCATTCCCCCAGTGGGACATTACTATTGCATTGTCAGGTTGAGACAAACAGGCTCCTCTTTGATTGTACCCATCTATAGGTAAAAAAACAGTCATTAAAAAAAACATTATTTCATTTTGTTTGACAGCGCTAAACTGCTTACAGCTCTGCGTTCCCAATTATGCTCTCATTAGCTTGATTGCTCTTGATAACGATGGCGCTTATCGCAATCTCTGGCACGCTTTTGCTGCACCGTAAGATCCGTGAACAAATACAGATTTTCTAGTGAAGCTGTTGGAAAAATTAAGTATGCAGACTAAATTAGCACACTTTTCTACAGTCTAATAAAATGAGGTCGTGATTTAGTTCCAACTTTGAGTGATTACGAATTTTAATGAAACGGTTTGCCCTCCGAAGCTTGAGAGGTATCGGTTTTGCGTTTGGGCTTTGCATTACGGCCGACTCCATAGAAGGTCTGTCTGAGTGATGCAGGGAGGAATCTAAGTGGAAATAAAGTGGTCTTCTGTCAAGTGGTGAGGAAAAGTGAGCTGAAGAGGCTCCTAAAGGCTGACCGCTCTTGTTTAGACCACTGATAATGGCTCTTCAGTGTTCTAATGGCTCAGCGGTGCGAGAGGAAAGCTAACAAGGAACATGGTGGACAGGGACAGCCTATGGTTTTGTATCAAGGTACAAATGAGCGCCTACAAAAATGTCAATTGATTCGGTATTTCAATCATCCTTCTCTCTCTGGACTAAAAATATGCAATGCGTTGAAAAGAACAATACGCTTAATTAATTAAGAATAGTGCAATGATAATTATTTATGCATTATTATTGTATTGTCTTTACGTGAATGAACATTTAATTTGTGAACATTTTAGACTTGCTTCCTTATTACGCATACTCGCCATCTTCTTTATTATGCTCAAATTAGAGATTTTGTTATTGTTGCTATTCTGTAACAGGTAATGCAATGCTGAAATTTCTCACTGGGGGGACAAATTAATGATGTCTTAATCTTAATTAATCTTGACCAATGTGTTTTGTGAAAAGTGAAGGCATTGAGAAGAAATAATACATTTCAAATCAATTCACTTCAATGTCCATCATGTTAATTCCGTTAAATCGGTCTCGGAGGATTCTACAATTTTTTGTATTTACCAACAACAGGTTTAAGAATCAGACACAGGAGATTCAATCATAAGAATCATAATAACTTCTTCATTCATCCACATGTTCATAAATGTCCTGGATCATCACTGTCCTTTGACCCTCCTTCGGCATGGAATATTCTTAAAATTACCACTATGTGTACATACCGTGACATACAATCTCTTCTGCTCTTCAGTCTTTCTTACTGTTATCTGTGGCCACTGTAGTGTGTCTGCCCACTCCAACAGATGATTAAAAGACCAGTAACACACATAGACATAAGTGCTGACTGTGCAGTTCTCCTGTTACACTTCATTAGCCCCCCCGCTAAGTGTATGGATGCGGTTAATTAATTAGAAATCTCAACCTTATTGAAGAGGTAATGTTCTGTGTCCTTGTAGTCATTTAGCAACCATTGAGAGCTGGAGTGGTCACGCAGAATCTTTGTTACATCTCTGTTTAGCAGCTTTCCTCAACACTAAAGAACAATTGTGACACAGTCTCCAAGTAGATGTCGTTGCTTTGGCCACGTTGGTGCTGCTATCCCACCGCGTGATAGTCAAATACACTGGGAAAAAAACATCTGAAGATCAGCCTTTATTAGACAATTCAAGTCTACAGTTAAATAGTTCTATACACTATAAAAAGCAGTAACCAAATACTTTCTTTTTGGAGGGGATTGGATAAATAAAATCATTTTGCTTCATCTAATCCCTCTTCAAACCAAGTCTATGAACAATTACTGTAGACCAGGGAAAAATGCAATTTGAATATAACATTATTGATTAATTGATTAATTCATGGGGGCGACAGTAGCTCAGTTGGTAGAGCATTGGCCTTTGGGCCTGGGGTTCATGGGTTCGATTGCCACCATGGGACCTACTCCAACTGCTCCCACAGATGTCTACTGTCGTTGTGTCCTTGGGCAAGAGACTTAACCCCACGTTCCCTGAAGCCCCCCGCTGAAAGACCAAGGCTGTTTTGCTGTTGATGGAGCAGCCATCTTCCTGTGGACTCACCCCCTGCAGAGGATCAGCGAGGGACTGGTGCTATGAGCATTGGGTGGCAGCTCTCATTGCCACCCCCCCGACCCAGAAATGGAATAATAAAGGGGTTGAAAATGACTGAATGATTAATTCATGTGATTCATCTTGATTAAAAATTTTAATCTTTCAACAGCACTAGTATGAATAAAAAGAATAAGTCATTAAACCGAAAACAGTGTTTTCAATACCCAAACGTATCTTAAAACATGATATACTGTAGACTTAAAAGTGCCATGTAAGTAATTGCTGAGGTGAAAGCAGACACTATACCTTGATGTTTCTAAAGGAGTGAGTAACAGCTATTGTGGGAGATTCAAGCTTCTTTTGTGTCATGACTGACATTAGAACCAGGGAAATCATTTCGAAGCTCTATTTGCGGAGCGGAGAATAAAAGGCAAGAGATAGATTCAGATTATAACACAGCCACCTGCTCAACACCTGGAAAACAGGTCTATCTGCCTCATGATTAGTCAAATACAAGCTTCTGTTAAATTCATGAATTTTCACAGTAAAGTAAAACATTCATAAGTGTCTTTGTAAAAATATTTAATCATGAGTAATCCCTCTTGAAAATAATCTCCCCACGGTATCAACATGTATGATGTATATATTTTGATTATTATATATTATGCCATTCGAACTGTAGTTTAAAGACCCTTTTCTACATTGTCCTGGCAATGGACGTGTATATTGTGCATGTAAATGAGCAAAAATTACCAATGTAAAGAACATAATTTTTCTATGATAGTATAAGACCAATGGTTATGTCACAGCCCATTATTCCATGATTTGGAATCAATTCTGGCTTTGACGAAGGCGTTGGTTCCGTGTTTTGTTTTCTATTCTAAGATGTTAACATGCAGGACAGGTACAGACCTAAAGCTTTCCCTCTTGCTGTGATTAGACACTTTGAAGTGATCCAATCGTGTGCAGTTTCCTGTACAGAGTGGTTGGTGAATACAAATTCACTGCATATATCAGCAGACAGAATATAGACTCCACACTGTGCGTGGGGGAAGTCAGAGGTTGATCAAACTAATCACATGCCTTTAGTGAGTAGATTCCCTGTGACTGCCCCATCTGTTACCTCCACCTCTGCTCTCCCACCTCGGCTGGGCGTGGGTGCATCAGCCAAAGTCGGTGAACACAATGACAGGGTAATTATTGAAGCAGGCAGCGTTTTGGGCGCACTGACAAATGTGAAGGGTTAACGTTTTGTCAGGAGGTGGCCACACAGCGGCTGGTCTAAGCAGCGAGTTCATTTCTCACTGTTGAGCAGGGGAGACGCAACGCTGTTTGGTTTGTAGGTCTCCATTTTTTCACTAATTGACAAGCCTCAAGCACTTTACTTAACTATAAACAATTACAAAACAGTGCCTAAATATTGAGTCAACATAAAAGGCCAGAACCTCCCCTATCACACTATTTATATTAATCCATTCTGACCAGTTTGACTGTATACAATATAGAAAGATTTACAGCATATTGCTTCATAACAATAATACTGTTGTTCACCAATGCTGCCTGGAAATCATCAACATTGTTGTAAAAGCTCAGATGCACTTGATCATCAATCAAGGGCGTAGGTTTGCGTGGGGACCATGGGGACATGTCCCCACCAATATTTGGTGAGGACTAAAAAGTCCCCACCAAAATGACATGATGTCCCGTGACCCGGACGGTCCGGGACACATGTCTTCCGTTTGTGCACACGTCGCGCCTCCTCCTCGCCTCCAGAGCAACAGCAGCAGCAGCAGAACGTGACCCGTTCCGTTCTCTGCAGTGATTGGCTGTCTTCTTCAGCGCCAAACTGAAGCACTGAGCGACTGTTTAATTTTTAAAAGTTAGCCAGCGTGAAGCAAGTGTTTTTTTTCGTTCCCTGAGCGTTGTAGCACGTGAGTAATCAGAGGAAAGTACTGTAGATCTATTACCATTCAAAGTACTTACGTTATTTCTAATCTGTCAGCGCACTCTTTAATGTTCCGGGGAGCTCACACGGCACAGAGACAGAACAGAACTGGCTCCAATAAAGAAACAGGTTGGTTGAAAGGCTGAAAAAATACTTATTGTGCTCTTACTATCCAAAATGTATAAGTGGGTGTTTTGTGTGAATCAGGATAAACTAGGGATGAAAATATTCCACGGATCCACGATTTACAACCTTTATCTGCTGATAATGTAATTTCTGTGAAATGTGTGACAGCGGGCACTTGCTGTTATTTGCTCTAAGCACATTCAAGCGATGCACTCGAATGTGCACGTCCTGGTGCAGCTGCTGCCGCTTTGTAATGACAGCCGCGGCGCTCAGTGAAAGCACAGCTCTAACATGGTACCGAGCTCGGACCATATGCAGACAGAACCATGTTGCAAGTGCGGGTCTCCCTCGTATCTCCCGCGTTTCTCCCCTGTGTCTCTGACATGTCTCTCCCCTGACTCTTCCCAAAGCGCAACCAGCGCTCCCGAAATTAAAGCTCGGATACGTAAATTTTCCATTGCGTTAACGATGCATGCTGGTTGTGCGCAAAACACACCACAACAGGTAATTTAAGTTTTTATTTTGCATACTTGAGAGCCCTGTGAGTCATTACTTGCCTTTTTGGGTTGAGAGTGGAATAAAAAAAAAGAAAATATAGAAAAATCCACACTGTTACTTATTGCCAAACTCTTGTTAACTCATTGTATTGAGAAATACTATGTAACTTTTGACATTGGCCAAGTTATATAAATGATTCTGCAGTTCATGTATATGAATGTCTTTTTTAACAGTTGGAAAGTAAGTAAGAGAAAGCACAAGTAATAGCAAATTATGAATTGTGATGATTAATCTTCTGTTAACATACATAGGAAACTCAACCAACAAAAGAGAACAATATAGGGAATGGTGAGGTAGAAGCAACAGGCCCTTCAGTGCATCAGGTGAGGTTGGAATTTTGTAGGTATGCATGGGACTATGAATTGTTTTTAGAGATTGATCGTATATGTCAAACAATGTAGTGAGATACTCACTGTAGATTCTAATTCAATATTTTCTCCTCTGTTTTTATTTATTATAGGAAATTGAAAGATCAGAGCATGATTTATTTCAAGTATCGAGAGCAGTTCCTGAACTGTTAGAGCCTCAGGTGAGGGCTATTATGTAGATTTGGATTAGGTTTAAGTCAGTATAGAATGAACGCAACACAAAACTCAGAAGCTCTGATCCAATTGATTTTGTTTTAACTATTAGAAAAAATCCTTAACTGCTTCTCATTCAGTCTACAGCTGAGTTTAGTGTAGAAGGCAACACACTATTGCAAATATAGTGTGTGATTACACAACAAATTCTGGGGGAGAAACTCTGGACCCCGTGTCAATGGGTGTAGACTCAGGTCGTAGTGAATGTCCCCACCAAGATTGGAACCAAACCTACACCATTGTCATCAATGCAGATAATGTTACATCACAGTCTCTCTTATCCTCCCCATTCAGTCATTTTGATTCTCCTAGCAACAGGAAGTGTGCCGCTGATGGTCTTTTAGGCTCCTGATTGATTGCAGTAATGGTAGCACTAACTCATAACCTGCTCTGAAAGTTGGGTAAACTGCCGATGAGTGAATAGTTTGACCGCTGAAAGGAAGGAATAACCCTAGACTGTTAAAACTATTAGTGGTATAATGTTGACGCTAACCTTTACAACCTAATTTTGCTCAGAGATTCCAATGTGGATTTATCTCCATCCATCTTCAACCCCTTAGTCCAGGGGTGGCCAACCCGCGGCTCGTGAGCCGCATGCGGTTCTTTGGCTGGTTCCGTGCGGCTCTCGGGCTTTCACATGACAAGCGTCAAAAACGCCTCGGTGGTGGCGCTGCCATTCATTCTCTATGTAGTTCTGACCCATAGTAAAGGCAGACTTCACTCCACTAGCCAGGCCACCAAAACAATCTGACGTCGGCGAACGTCTATTCTGATTGGTCAGTCACTCTGCAGCTGCTGCCTCAGCTGTTGCAAATATCATAACAAACAACACGTTGCCTCGACCCATGGCGTCCGTACGGAAAACAGTTCCTTGGTCGCTGGATGAGGGCAACACCTTCCTCAGTTTGAGGAGAGGACACCAGCGTGAGCTCGATGGTTCCACCAGAAACCAGAAGGTGTTTGTGAAGCTAGCGCTAAGGACGGAGCAGAAGGATTCCCACGAACATCACAACGCAGAGAAAAGTTAAAAAGCTTAAAAGTGACAACCGTGAAATGAAAGATCACAGCAGCAGAAGTAGAGGCAGACCCGAAAAGTCTGGAGGTGGTTTGACCAAATGGATTAAATTTACGGACATCGACGAACACCGGCTAACATGCTAAAACCAGCTAGCATTACACCAGGAGAAAAGCCAACTCTGCCTGGTGAGTGTCTGTCTTCAATCAAATGCAAAAGTATCTGGTCTTATACTGAGCATGTGTCTGTGGTTCTAAATCAGCTAACGTGGTGTTGGTGTTATGTGTCAAATTTATATCTTTTACTAAATACAGTCAGAGAGTGAATCATGGTTCGATAAAGACAGTTGTGTTTCTGCTGAATACTGGGTTGAAACTCGATTTTTTTTCTTGGTTAGAGATGGAAAGCATTCATTTCGGAATCATAATTGATGTTCGCTGACGTGAGATTGTTCTGGTATCGACTCGCCCGGTTAGAACCAGGGCCGAACCATCAATAAAAAGTACCGGGGAGCGGCTAAAGCGAGCGGTAGAAGCGCCCGGAAACCAGGGAGAGTCGAGTCCAGCCCTTTAGTACTGTACGAGTCAATTTCTGTCATTATCATGTTGATGACATTTACAATACATCTGTCAGAGCAGAGCACACCTCTCTCTGCTCAGACAGATTGCATGTGTGTGCGCGTGTCTGCTCGTGTGCGTACGTGCGCGTGTGCGTGCGTGTGTAAGGGTTGGGGTGATGTTTATGTAGTGCACATTTGTATGATGTGGCTCTTTGCTGTAATACAGTAAAAAAATTGGCTCTTAGTCTCTGACTGGTTGGCCACCCCTGCCTTAGTCCATCAAAGGGATCAGAAGTGCCACCCAGTTCACACAGCACCAGCCCCTGGTGGTGAGTCCACAGGAGGATGGCTGTGAGGGGGTCGAAACCATGACCTTCAGGCTCAAAGGCCAATTCAATTCAAGTAAAAAAAAATATCGAATTGAATTTATGCCGCAACTACTGAGCCACTGTCACTGAACCCTTGGATTATCCTGAAAATTACATAACGGAAAAAATCATAGGAAATGATTAACAAATTTGCTCCCCTTACATCGGTAATGCAGGTGCAGGACTGTGGTGATCCGTGACATTTAGGACAATTATGGACATTTATTAACATTTATGGACATTGGTCATCCAACTTCTTGTGCCTTATGTGTTTGTTTTTATTGCATTTCCTGTGAATCGTTGGTCAGTGAGTCAGTCATTTAAAAACATATAAAGTAGCATTTAGACCGATCCAGAGGTATACGGTTCTTGTACCTGTCACTAAAATCAACATTTGTTCACCTTTATTACCATGCTTCTGCCACTCCAGATATAAAAGTTCCTATGTCACCTTTTTGGAACCCGCTGACAGTCGGGAACATATCTCCACTTTGAGCTCACGGGGTGCTGCTAATGAAACGCCAGGAATCTCAACATGACCCATATACTCTTGTAAATACACAGCGTCTGATTAGCCTGACAGCACAGTATTCCCATGGACTCTGACTGATAATTTGACCTGGTTTGACTCCCGTTTGTTCTGCTTGGCGTTGGCAAAGATCCCCTTTCATCTCCAACTCCTCCGTGCTGTCAGATTTACCAGAGAAGCCGTGTTGATTGGACTTAACCTACACGCTGCTGTCATCATGCGTCTGTTCAATATTGACTTTATGTAAGCGGTTTTTGTTTTGTTTTTTATTGATTTTTTTAAGACCCAGTGATAGGGAAGTACATATACAGTAGTTACATACAGTGGTTGCATAGTTTATACAAATTCCTGTACAGTAGCATTGTGGGTAACAATAATAATAATGCATCAAACTTATATAGCGCTTTTTTGGACACTCAAAGACGCTTTACAAAACACGTAGAAATAAACATTGAAAAACAAAATTAAGGAAAGGCTAGATGAAACAGGTGGGTTTTTAGGAGAGATTTAAAGTTCTGTAGTGAGTCTGAGTTTCTGACGGGTTGAGGGAGTGAGTTCCAGAGAGTGGGGGCAGCTGCAGCGAAGGCTCGGTCCCCCAAGGTTCGGTGTTTAGTCCTGAGGGGAGTGAGGAGGTTGGAGTCAGTGGATCTGAGGCGGCGGGTGGGGCAGTGATGATGGAGGAGGTCAGTGAGGTAAGAGGGGGCCAGGTTATGGAGGGACTTGTAGGTGAGGAGGAGGACCTTGTATTGGATGCGGTATGGGACAGGGAGCCAGTGGAGTTTTTTGAGGACAGGGGTGATGTGATCTCTGGAGCGGGTGTGGGTGAGAACGCGGGCGGCGGAGTTCTGAATGTATTGTAGTTTTTGAAGATGAGTGGAAGGAACACCGAAGAGGAGGCTGTTGCAGTAGTCAAGTCTAGAGGTGATGAAGGCATGAACCAGTATTTCAGCAGAGGATTGAGAGAGAGAGGGGAGGAGGCAAGCGATGTTACGGAGGTGGAAAAATTATGTTTTGGAGATGAGGTTAATGTGGGGTCTAAAGGAGAGGGTGGAGTCCATAATAACGCCGAGGTTGCGTACAGAGGAGGAGGGAGTGACTGTGTGGCCGTCAATGTTGAGGGATATGTTTTGAGCAGAGGGAAGGAATGACTTGGGTCCGGTGATGAGGAGTTTGGTTTTATTGCTATTTAGTTTAAAGAAATTGTGGTCCATCCAGAATTTAATGTCAGAGATGCAGTGTGTGATGGTGGGATGTGTTTGGGTAGGAGGAATTCGGAGTCGCACGAGAATATTAATCGTGTGTGTGTGTGTGTGTGTGTGTGTGTCTGTCTGTCTGTGTTGATATGACAGGATGGAAGTGATATAATAGAGGAGGGAAACGTACTATGGTTCAATAAAAGTAAATAAAATAAAATAAGATAAATAAGTAAAACAAAGATTATAGACTGTTCATAATGTAGGTGGTGTTTTTAAAGATTCAGATTCATTTTATTTGCCATTTGCAGTAAAAGCACCATAAAAAGGGCTGCGTATTTGTAGTCTTTTGTGATTCTGCCAAAATTCACTCGGGACCTGTTCAATACCTATTTTGTGTAACAGACACCAAAAGTGGGTGTGTTTTAGATGTGTTCTTTTGTAGCATATTTGCTTTGGGGAGAATGTAACTTTATATTCACATCAGGGTGTGGGGAGTCTCCAGCCTGGACTCGTATCCCATCTCAGCTTGGTTTCACTGGAGCGTATTGATTCATACTGTTACCATTTTCGTGGTCTCGGCTAAGGCTGTGTAAAGGCGATGCCTCAGAGGAAGGACACGGCGGGGGAAGGCATGGGCAGAGGAAAGCGCCGCAAAAGCTTCCCAGACGCACTCCTGCTCAAGGTGGAACACATTTGGTAAAAAAGATTCTCATATCAGTAGTATTGTTGATGATTAGGGCTGAACGATGGTTGTTAAACATGGTAATTGTGATATTTATGACCAGCATTGCTATTTTTGTTGAGATTTTTGACTAATTGAGCAGGCGGGATCCATTTGTTGTTGTAAAGATGGCAACTTTGCAAGAGAGGTTATTCCACACCTTTCAGAGTTCTAAATGTTGAATATACTTAAATATAAGATAAGATAAGATAAGATAGACGTTATTGATCTCACACTGGAGAAATTTACATGTCACATTTGGTGTAGATAGAATCACTCAGATTGTGCAAATGACAGAAGTGTGCAACATGTTAAGGTTAAAAATATAGTCTGTGCAAGATATAATGTACAAGAAAAAACCTAAACCTGACCTAAAGTGACTATGCTTAAATTATGTAGTTTTTGGATCTTTTCTCTCAACATTCTTGCTATCAGGTCTGAGTTTAACACATTTGTCGGTTTCAGCTTATCTAAAATATGAAAAAGATTTGGAAGGATAAAACAATTCTCCAGATTTTGATTCAATAAGATCATTTGTGTTGTTGATTAGTGATGCTTACAATCATTGGTAATGTGGGCATTTCAAAATACAGATCAAATCCATCAAGAATCCTGCCATACTGTCATTGTTGCTCTTCAACGACATAGACTTAGACAGGCTTAGACAGAAATTAGAAATTAGAAATAGCGTTGTCACAGTAGCTTGCATAGTATTTCCCAATAAAAATAACATTAAAGTAACAATCTGAAGGCCTTGATGTTTATTCATCGAACTGAATTTTTCCATCTGTGAGATAATAAAGGATTGATTGATTGATTGATTGAAAATAAGAATAATAATATTAAGGTAACATACAACACAGAGAAGTGCTTTATTGTCGCAGTTAGCATAATAATTGGAACTAGGGAAGCTGCTATCGCTTGAGGTATACATAGTTCCCACATGACGTCACTACATACGGGGATTTGCCGACCCGGCGCCATTTGTCTTGGCATTCTGTGGGCAAAACAATAGAAAAAGAAGCTGAAACGTGTTAATGTCGTGATAAAGTTGAAAATGGTCATCTCCTGCTGGGTCAATGGATGTTCAAATCGTGCCGGAGGTTCCGTTAAACTTGGATTTTACAGTATACCCATCATTAGACTTCATGAATGTGAGAAGACTAAGCTTTTGTCAGAACAACCACGGAGGTTATGGCTTGCGAAGATAAACAGGCAAGAAACTCCCTCAAAACACGCAAGAATATGCTCGGAGCACTTTGTGTCAGGTGCGTATCGTATCTTATAATGTGTTGACAGACGTAATTTACTCAGTACTAACTTGTGTATGCTGATACCTGGTAACTTGAGAGTTTCATTATTTAGATTACTTTATTATGAGGAGGATCGGTGTCGCGTCCGAGGCTCTCGAGGGCAACGTAAATGTATTAAATAGATAATAATAGTTCTATGGTGGGCTAAAACAATGTTCACAAACAGCATTGCTTCTGTAAAAAGATCTGTGTCATAAAATAAACTGCTCTTTACGCCTGGAAAAATCAGTTGCCCACCATTCACCAAAACATACGGTCAAAAACGCGGAAATAAACAATAACAGCAATCCAGAGTGTCCGTGTGGCATTAGCATTAATTAAATTAATTGTTAATATAATTAAAATAATTAAATGGAGCTCCAACTGGTATTAAATCTAAAGTTTTTGAGAAATGTTTGCATTGCTTGTTAATTTTTGCTGCATAATTTGATCAAATATGTAAAACATGTCCGTAGCACGTTAAACTGTGGTGCCATTGTATTAATATACAATTATTTGCTCAAAAGTTGCCCTTTTTTTCCAATTTGCGTTTGAATATCTACATTTATTCTCATTCTTCTGTTTAATGGAATGCACAAACACAGCAGCGTGCCATCAAAGATGGCGTCTCCGAGGAGGTCATGTGACATTCATTGGTCTGTGGGAACTATGTATAAAGAGGTGTCATTAAAATAAACAAAGGAAAAGGTGACATATACAGTAAGCTTGTTTACAGTAATGACTCCTTACATCCACAAGATGGCATGAATGAACTCGAAGCCTGTTCCCAAAATGATCAAAGCCCAAACCCATCGATAACTCAAAATCAGTCATTCATTATTAACATTTACATTGGCTAAATAAATATTACTTTGTCATTATTAGGTATTTTAGGGCAATCTGGACTTTAATGACCAAGCCATTTTTACTATTTTGCTCAAAGGTGTTTGAATGTGGACTAACGATGTTTTGCTAATGTTTGATCTGGACATTGGCCTTGTTTGAATAATTTTCTCAAGAGGCTGTTGCAGCGTTTAAAACAAATCAGTCAGTATTAGTCAGATAGCAGAACAAAGCCCAAATGACTGCTCATTTTTTCACACCCTGATTTCTTTTTGTTTTTGGCATTGAGTATTTTTTTGAATGATTAGAATGTCTTATTAACAGTGTGTGAGAGAGAGAGAAATAGAGGGAGAGAGGGAGAATGAGAGAGAGAGAAAAAAAACGCACCATGGACTGACCGACAAGAAGAGGGAGGTGGGGATGCGAACAAAAGCGAGGCAGCGTGCAACAACCACAGATGAAGAGGACTGTTTGGTGCTTTTTTTTCCCCTCTCATTTTTAGCAGAAAATAGGGAAGAGCAGAGACGGGGAGGGCTGTGTACTCAGAGCATCAGCTGAGAGGAGCAGGTGTAGAGGAGACAGAGCCTGAATAAAAAAAACTGTGTGTTTTGGAGTTGGAAAGAGCCGAGCTGCGAAAGAAAAAGGTAACATAGGCACTTTTATGTTGTGATCATACTTTGCCTAAATAGAAATTCTGTACGCGTTTCATTTGCGCATCCAGTCTATAACTTTTCCTCTCCTTGGCGCTGCCCATGTGTGCGCACACAGGAAGCCTCCGACTGGCATCTAGAGTAAATGTCTTTGCGTTCGTTGTGCATTAGGCGCTGTACTTGATTGGATTAGCTGCTGTCTACTAAGTGGACCGGCATTGCTCAGGGGCTTTATGTGTCTGTCTCCGTCTGGACTATAAGGAAACGTCTCGCCACCATACCCCCAAAAAAGCAAAGAAAACAAATCTGCGCCTTCGGAAAAAATACGTGAAAAGCAAACATAACAAACATTGGGATTGGAGCGTGCAGCCTACTATGTGCAGACCGTAGAGACATGTCACTGAGGTGAAGGCTGAAAGGCACACGCAGCTGTGATTGTATAGTGTCACCCATTATCAAGCTAAAACGTGCCAACATAACTACAGGCTGTGTCATCTGCTCAGGCTGATCTAAGTGAGATAAATTTACCCCTTGACGATGGTGCTAACGATGAGCTGGATTCTTATTGTTTCATGTTTTTGGCCAGAAGCAAACATTTTAACAGGGAAAAAAAAAAATATTGAAATAATAGCTCTCAAGCGGTCACTACAGTATGTGTGCAGGGGACAGATGAGCAGTGATTTGATTAACTACCACTTACATACTGTATCTCATCCACTACGGTCTGTGTGTGAGGGATTTGGTGGGTGTGGAACTTACTCTTTAATATAAAACGCTAACAGTTTCTGGTTCATGTTCTGTATATTTGGTGGTGGTCAAAATATTGGGAGTGATTCGAGTTGTTTAAGGCAATGCAAGTTAATTTGTATAGCACAATTTCATACACAAGGCAACTCAAAGTGCTGAACAATATAAGATAGCATTAAAATCATAAAGAATCACAGCACAATTAAAAGAAAGATAAAAATATAAAATCCTACAGTTGTATGCACAGCTGAACAAAACTGTTTTTACCTGGTTTTAAACATTGTCAGAGGAGGAGCCTGTCTCTCACTTTCAGGCTCTTTGTTGACTATGAACAGGCATTTTCAAAACTAATCTCAGAGGTAGTGCTTCTTATGCCTCCTGTTTTGACAGCACTCACTTAGAGATCTTAAACGGACACTTGTTTAAGATTAAGATTAAGAGATCCTTTATTTCTCCCACAGTGGGGAAATTTCAGCATTGCATCAGCAGATAGGAATGAGCAGCACACAGCACAAGATAAATTAACTCTAAACGCTAAAATAAAATACAGTCTCTAACTTTAGCATAATAAAGAAGCAAGTATGAAAAAAATATCTAGCTTTAGCGTAATAAATGCTATTAACGTGGAAGGCGGATCCTCTCAGACTTCTGAAGCTGTGCAGGGCAGGGCCTGGTTAATACCATGATGGGAGATCTCTAGGAACACCAGACTGTAAAGTTCCAAAATGTTGCTGTGTCACTTCACCCACATTGCCCAGAATGAGTCTGGTGTGTGTGAGAATGGTAATTATTATTAGTATTATCATTATTAATATTATATCTGTAGCATATTGGCACTGAGGCAGATTCCACCTGACATTGTGATTCCTTGTCCAGGAGTTTCAGTGAAATAAAACCACCTCTCCACCATCTTGCGCTGGGCAGAATTCACATTATGATGGACTGCAAACAGACTGTTAATGATCTAAAGTCATGGTAGGAGGTAGTGAGTGCGGTCACAAAAGACTAGCTCGAAGTAGAGCCGCTACCCCTCTACATGAAGAGAATCGAGTTGAGGTGGTTCGGGAAATCTGTTTTGGAGCTTTCTGGGAGGAGACTCTGGGGAACACTCAGGACATGCAGAAGGGGCGAAAGTAGTCTCTCAGTAACACAGTCAGCTGGCCTGGGAACATTAAATATTTTCTGAGCATATATTTAAAAGCTCTTGGTACACAAAAATATGTCCATTAATGTAATAGCTGGCCTGTAGTTAACCTTGACTCGTCCATGATTGATTGGCTCACCAAATGTGGGCCTTGGAAAGTACATTGCAGTGAATGTGGTTCCATCTCATTTGTACTCCCCGATACAAACCATTTAGACTCAAACTGCACAGAACTGGACCTTTGACCCAGCAGTCTGAAAACCTATTGCCTTTGTAGGAAAATCATTTCTTAAGGCTACAAAGGTGTTTAGTTTCTTTGATGCATGCAGTGGAAATCATAGATTTATTATTTAGCAGTTTTGGTGCAACTCCAATAACCTAAGATAAGATTTATTGACTTTATTGATCTCACACTGGAGAAATTTACAAACATACCTGCCGTATATGTGCAGTCACAGTGAAAAATCAAAAATATGTGTTTTTTTGGGCGTTGAATGTAACAAAATTGGATCACATACAGATTTCTATGTTTATAAAGCCCTGGTTTGTGGACCCATGGAGTAACATGATCCATCCATCCATCCATCTTCTTCCCTTTAATCCATTTCTGGGTCAGGAAAGTCTCATAGCACCAGCCCCTCACTGACCCTCTGCAGGTGGTGAGTCCACAGGAGGACGGCTGCTCTCTGAGTGTGAGCATAGCCTTGATCTTTCAGTGGGGGCTTTGGGCAAAGTGGGGTTAAGTGTCTTGCCCAAGGACACAACGACAGCAGTCATCAGTGGGAGTCGGTGGAGAAGGTGCAGAGGTGGGAATTGAACCCACGACCTTCAGGCCTGAAGGCCAATGCTCTACCAACTGAGCTACTGTCGCCCCGGAGTGACATGATAAACTATCAATTTTAACCTTTCACACTCACAACACTAAGATACATCATCAAAGTTAAATTCATTATCTAAGATAATTAATGTAATATCATAGTACGTTCATAGTACTGATACACAGGCAAAAAATACACACAGAAATGTGTTTTAAATGATTTGGAAAAACAGATCCATTCTTTTATTTTCAGAAATGACATCACATCAAATGTGGCTTCAAAGACATGAAAGAATGCATGTACATATTATGCAAGACATGATGTACTTTTGAACCAACTGAGCCTGACTCATGTGTGAGACCAGCCGGCCTCCGGATGTGTGAGTGGAGCCATATAATAACTGTCATGATGTTTACTGTGATGGGGCATGAGTGACCTGCACCTGCTGCACTTCACCTGCTCCTTGGCTCTGGATTTACACTGTACACAATATACAGAATATACAAAATATACAGAATATACTCCTTCAGTCAACAGTATTGCTTGTTTAATGTTATGTTAAAACTTAGCTTTGTACACCGTCTCCCCCACGTGATATTTAATTAATTCAAATTCAAATAACTTAATTTGCGGACGGAGCATCAGTGGGGATAGAATAAAAGTGCAGAAATTCAGCATAAAATACATAAACCAGGTCATAATCTGACAGACCATCTCCCAATCAGCTGTGTTAAAGGTGGGTTGACGTGGGGAGGAAGCTGGAAGCTTTCTAGTCCTGAATGGGAGGCACAAACCTGAAACATTTTTTTGTTGGAACAAGCTTGGACAAGGATTTATTGTTTTTTTATTTCTGTACACTCTGCATTCACTTGATCTTTATGCTCGGTTATGGAATTCATGAGTGAATTATTACAGTGCATACTCTACACACGATCAATAAGCCATACCATGATCTGTGCCATTGTTTTTTATCTAAATCTTCTGTAAGGCTGAATTTCTTCTTTGATTCACGGCATGACAAATCAGATCCATGCGGCATCATCACTTCTTCCTCATGGATGGTTGTATTTGATAAATTGTCAGTCATTTCTGTTTAGCGTTTCTCTCTTTGTCAGATAAAGCACGAATACATGGAAGAGTAAATGCAGAAAGAGATTGAAAGATAGAAGAGACACTGGGTTGTTCTGATAAGAGCAGACCGAGCTGGGCCTGTAGTACTACGTCAGGTGACTATCATTGTGCTGAATAAAATGTGGATTTTGGGATTTTTTTTTTCATTTCTGGTTCTACTCTCAACTCAAGAGCTACAGCGTTAAATTCATTACAATCAATGTAGTCATAGTTTTTTTAACCAGTAGAACTAAAACAATCAAACAAGGACAGTGATGATGATCCAGGACACAAGACATTCAACAATTTATGGACTTATAGACATTGGTCTTCTGCCCTTTATGTGTTTTTTATCAATGCATGTCTTGTGTTTAAACATTTTGATTCTCTGATCTGCGTTGGCAAATCGACAGCTTTGTAAAGTCTTCCGAGATAACTGCTTTTGTGATTAAGGGACTTGAACTATCCTTTTCGTAAATTGCTTCAAAAGAATGCTCTATATGTAGGCCACTCCTTTTTTAAAGTTGTATTTTTACTGCTAGTGTTTCTTGATCTACATTGAACGACCCAAGTTGTGGCGGTGAGCCCTAGCGACATATTTTTCCCTTTAGTTTTGAGTTGGCTTTGTTTTGATTTGATTTTGTCCCTGAAAAGACTCATTGAACAACACAAGGTGAACTGTAAGCATGCCACTGTCTTGCTGAACATTGTTTTGATTTTTTGTTTTTTTCCATTTTCTAATCTGCTAGAATCACTCAAAACTTGTAGTGGTTTGGTGCCCAATATCGACTCCTCCTGCATCAGTCTGCAAGCACAACTATCGCCTTTCTAAGGTGTATTTTGTGTCTGTTGGGATGATTTTTCTCTTACTGTATCTGCCGTCCATGCTCCTACTGTACCTACCTGCCTACCTCTCTGACCAATCCAGTGTGACCTGAGAGTGATAAGAGATGGACAAGTTAGGGGTCAAGAAGCCTCCCATGGCTCTCTCTCTGTCTCTCTCTCTCTTCCATGTTCACTGTCTCTCTCTCTTTCACTCTGTTTCATTCTATCTCTCTTTGTCTTGTTCTATCTCCCTCCCTGTCTCGTTCTGTCTCTCTCTATCTGTCTCTGTCCAGTTATTTCACTTTGTTCTCTCTCTGTCTCGTTCTCTCTTTCTCTTTCACTCTGTTTCATTCTATCTCTCTGTCTCTCTCTCTCCATCTCTTTCTTTTTCCCTGTCTCGTTCTCTCTATGTCTCTGTCCAGTTTTTTCACTCTGTCTCTCTCTATTTCAAATGAAAAGTTTGTTCTCTCTTTCTCTTTCACTCGGTTTCATTCTATTTCTCTCTATCTCTGTCTCTTGTTCTCTCTCTCTCCGTCTCTCTCTCTTTTCCTGTCTCATTCTGTCTCTCTCTGTCATGTTCTCTCTCTCTCGCTATCTCTCTCTCTCCCCTCAAATTATGATTTATTTTCTGTTATGTCTGTATGTTGTATTTTGTAACTGCTTAGTGTCATTACATGTCCTATATTTTAGTTTGGGCAGATTATATGAAGCAACAACTACATTTTTGTCATAACAGTGTCATTACTACGCCAGTCTAAAGACAGCTGGCAACAAGAAATGCTTTGCTACAAGTGTTTACAAGGAACTCTCAGCTCTTGTCATTTTGAACCAGCAGCTTAGCCACCAAACAACATGCAAGTCTACAAACTTCACTAAAGGTGCACAAGAATGGAAACTGAAAGTAGATAGTCCGATAGTTGGATATTCCCTTCAGAAATCACAATGACAAAACTCCATCTACAAAGGGTAATGTGGTCCGCAGCACTTTTGATAGAGTTAAGTTTTTTAATATTCAGAATTCAGCAGCAGCCTAAAACGAATAGGAAGTGAATGTGTTTCCAGGAGGATTTAGGGGATTTATGGGCCTCCATGTCCTATACACCCAATACATTGGACTGAAAGGGCCCTCCTTGCACGAAACCATAGTGTATGTGTTGACTACAGCTATTGGCTTTGGATCAGAAGAAGAAGAAACAACTCTACAGGGTTAACACTAGAAGTGTTTGGTGTAATTACTTACCGTTTGTACATTTTTGGTCTTCATAAATTTGTGAATTATTTTGTCCCTTTATGTAGTTTATTCTCATTATTTTTTATATACTTTTTTTCCTTTTCAAATGAGAGTACTTGCCTTTGGCTTCCCAGAGTAGAGCCAGTGCTAGTTATCTTAGCAACATAATGTTTACTTGCTACCAGCTAGCATTTGGTAGCCTCTATGCAATGAGCACCTTTACTCCCTTTTACTAAGAACTAAAGCTGGTAACTGGAAAAAAACAATTATAAATTCGGTTGATCAGACGCCAGCCTGCACTTGTGGGACCTGATGTCATTACCTCATCAGAAAAAACGTCAAGTATGGAGGGTATACCACCTGATGACCCCGATCTGTACTGAAAACAAGGCCATGAGCAAGATCAATGTGTGTTTGTGTGTAATATATAAAACATTCTACATGGAAAAAGATCAGTTAGGAAAGGAAAGTAAGACAGTTATACAATATTTGGTATTCTCATTTCTCAGACAAAAACATGCTTATTCTATTAGGGATAACAAACGTGGTTTTAACGCTGACACACGTGTGTCCTTGTGTCCATGTTCTCCTCTAACGATAAAGCAATGAATGGCGAGTTCAAAGCCGGACACCTCCCTATCTTTGCTGAGACGCACAAAGCCGCTCTATAGAAAAGCCACTTCTATGAGTCTTCAGACACAGCCACAGTCCATTCAGCCTTTTCTGCAGACATCAGAGAAACAAGGCTTACAAGGTATGAAAGGATTTGAGATCGCAGGTATAGGTCAGCAGTCCCTTGTCAGGAAAGCAATGTTGTGCAAAAACTGCTTGTAAAACCTGCTTTGAGTTCCTGTGTTTATTGTTTTGATCCTTGAGCCATTTCAGGTTTGCAAACAGGATTCATGCTCAAGACAGCTGGCCACCGGACACTTACTGATATGTGAAAGACTAAGTGTGAAGTAATATAACTGAGCAGAATCCATCAGCACCTATTTTGCACAATTATTCCATACCAACAAAGGTCTTCTAATTCAGTCGGATTAAATGAAACCTGGTCTGCAGGTGATCTCTCAGCTTAGACTCAGCTATCATTGACAGGTAGTATTAGGGGTAGGGTCTCTATCGGATACTTGGGGTTCATGGGAGTTCACCAAACCTGTCCACATGTGTGGATTTGGAGAATGCGTTTAACTGTGTTCCCCTGATGTCCTTTGGGGGGTTCCCCAAGATCACAGGGCCCAGGGTCCCGAGCTGTCCGGCCCCTCTATGACTGGAGTCAGAGCTGCGTTCTCAATATGTTGCGGTACCGGTTCTTTTCAATCAATCAATCAATCAATTTTATTTATAGAGCCCTTTACAAGGTGATCAAAGTGTCACCAGTCCAAAATCTGAAACATGTGAATCACCAAACAGTCAGTTTTGTCATTTAAATGGAGTAGATTCTGCTGTAACCCCAGTTTAAAGGCGCTATACCCGTTTCTGCAAAGTTTGAATGTTTAGCACCGCCCCCCAACTCGCTCAATGGCTTCTCATTTCCCCTACGCTCTCATAACACGGAGCCATCTAGCTCAATTTGCGTTCTGACATGTATGCTAACATTAGCATTAGTGCAACTTCTTGTAAGCTGTACAACAATCACTGCTGAAATGGTACTAAAGCAACGCACTGCTAACACAATATATAGCTTCTACATGGGGTCGGCCCGATGTTCCCCGGGTCCGGTGTTCCCCGGGTCCGGTGTTCCCCGGGTCCGGTGTTCCCTGGGGCGGGGAACACCGGACCTTCCAAACGCCGGAGGGCCCGGTGTTCCCCGACTGCGGGCCTCGCTCATAGACATGTTATTGCTGCGCGCGGATAATGGAGCAACAAGCGGCTTTCGCTCATAACTAGTCTAGGGCTACTGAATACTTTATATTATAAGCCTTGTAGATCTCGCATTGTAGTAGCCAACTACATTTTTACAACCTACCACCTCAGAATAAGAACGTGTTGCAGATAAGAAAAGTAAAATTAGCTCCACCACCTTTTCTTTTTGGAAACATATCTCCCTTCGTTCATCCTCGCAACAGTATCGGCGCCAGGTTTGTAATTTTGGGTAGGCCTGCAGATTAGTAAGTAGGCCAAATTCGCTTGCAAACTACAAGGGCTAACTGGAATTGGGGTTTCAAAGAATATGGTTCAAACGCACACACGCACGCACACGCACTCACGCGCGCACATACACACAAGCTCATTTATGAAACTTGCGTTGAAAAAGGTGTACATTTTGGGTGTATATTCCATTTACGCAATTTGCCAAAATGTTTTGATGCATTAGAAAAATCCTTCTTGAATTGTAGAAGTGAATAAATATAGATTGATTGAATGAATGAATGAATGAATTCATATTATGCAGCGGTGGCTCTCATGAATGAAGCGTCTGCAGCGTCTTGGACGCATTGAGGCGCTGTACACTTCAGAGAGCGTTTGCGGTCCAGATTTCACAAAGAAACTCTGGAGCCAAAACTTCTGCACATGTGGCGCGACCTCTCACGGCACTCGCTGCGCACTCTGGACAGGGCAGTGAGACGTTTGAGTGAGCAATACCATCGATGCGTTATTGGGGTGTGTGGCTGTGTGAGGCTTACACAAATCTAATGAAATAACACATTGCTTTACCAGATGTGAATGAGGAATACAAATAGCCGTGCGTAATTACGCAGCGCAGAGCCTGCCACAGCAATAGATGGGTCACACATCCCTGTTGCGTAAAGTGTCTTTATATAGAGCCTTTGACTGTCCAGGATCACAAAGCGCTTCACATTTTAAAAACATACAGATCAAAATAATACACACACAAGTCAGATTTAATAGAGGGTCCTCATCATGAGCTGTGATTTATTCGAAGTTTGCGTGTTTCCATTAGACTTTTTCTGATGCGCAAATTCAAATTTTGAAACATGATCCTCAATGAAAACACAGCATATAATTTTGCCAGAGGGAATATGTTTATTGTTGTACATATCTTGAATTTCATGCGTGTTGTGCCAAAGGTTGAGTTCAGCGTATAGATTTACACCACCTCCAGACCTGGCGTTTATTTTTTGCGTATTGTACGCTCACGTCCAGATAGATAAATGCGGAAAAGTGTAATATTTTGCGTACGCCTCATTTACCCTGATTTGGCCGTACGCAGGTTTCATACATGAGGCCCACAGTGAGGCCCACAGTGAGGCCCACAGTGAGGCCCACAGTGAGGCCTACAGTGAGGCCCACAGTGAGGCCCACAGTGAGGCCTACAGTGAGGCCCACAGTATAGGCCCACAGTGGGGCCCACAGTATAGGCCCACAGTGGGGCCCACAGTGAGGCCTACAGTGGGGCCCACAGTGAGGCCTACAGTGGGGCCCACAGTGAGGCCTACAGTGGGGCCCACAGTGAGGCCTACAGTGGGGCCCACAGTGAGGCCTACAGTGAGGCCCACAGTGTGTCTCACACAGGCCTAGAGTTTACCTCATCAGTGCAAGGCGAGCCTGGCCTGACCGCGCTCTCCTCCTCTGGGACCTACGGGCCCGGGCCTCTGGCTACTCTACCTCACAAAGTTCACGCTGAACTTTCTTAAAATTAAAATGAAAAAGGCTGCTCTGTTGTGAATGCTTTAAGAGCGTTGTCAATCTTTAAGACGAGGAATAGCTGGTTGTTCTCGCTTCACGCTGTGATATGATATTGGACAAAATTGTTCAGCCAATAAACAGGACTATATTTGAAGCAACGTAGGAACGTGATGACGCTCAGGGGGTTATATTATTATTATAATTATTATTATTATTCCCCCCACTGTAGGAGCCAATACACTTTTCAATATTTTTGAATTCTGAGCGTTTCCAATTGTATTTAAAAATGGGAAACCTAATTAAACAATCATGAATTGAGCTTTTCGGATCTTATTTTACACTGATTCCTTTGATCATTTTTTTCTTAAAGTTCAAGTTGTTAAAATGCTATGTTTGAATTGGTTATTTACATTATAACTGTGAGTGACACGTAAGGCGGGACAACAATGCACAATGACGCACGCATTCTGAATAGAATAATATGTATTAATATCTCTAAAACTAAAAGAGCATATTCAAGTTTTACAACAAAAACGACGTCATATGCGTGTCCATTATGCGTAAAAGCATGCCCTCAGCAAAACCACGTATTTGTAAAAACTATAGGCTAACAGATGTAGTAGCTCTAGTTTCAATCGTCCTCATTTTATTCAGTCAGACTTGTCAAATATAGATGCCCATGGGAGAGTGAGCAAGGGGAGATAACATGCCCATAACATGCCCAAAAATATCCTGCATAGACTCAAGCTGCGATCAGCTGAAATATGAGCACACAAAGAGCGAGAGGGAAAAAGAAAAGTAAATAGGCTTAGGCTAGTTAGTATTTTTTCTCTCACAAAAGTTGGCGCTTATCATATGCCATCTTTCGTGGAGGAGGAAACATCAAACATCAAAGCGCGCACGCGGGGAACAGCGGCACTAGTCTTGTTGTTGAAGTCCCGATGTTCTCCCACTTCTATTGGCGGGGGAACATCGGACCCGGGGAACATCGGGACTTTTTAATACGCGAAGTACCGATGTTCCCCGGGTCCGATGTTCCCCCGCCTATAGAAGTGGGGGAACATCGGACCCGGGGAACATCGGTACGCACCCCTTCTACATATACTCCACAAGTACAACAAGCCTTCAGCGCCTGTCACTACACTCTACAGCTTATCTGCACACTGTTGTCTGTGCAGAGGAGCTAGCGGAGCTAGTCGAGCTAGCCACGCTCAATAAACAAATACATATCAATCAATCAACACCATTTAATGTTAATCTGACAATACAGTATACATATACATCCTTAACACACATGCATGGACGATTTCAGAATTTGTTGTTAACGTTTTCATGACGAAAATACTATTTTAATGTGACAAAAAGCGATATCGGTATATAAATGGGTAACTCACCGCTGATGTTCAGAGTTCTTTGTTCAGTTTTCATGTAGTTCTAGAGAGTTTTTGAACTAGCTAGCTTAGCTGTTACTTGCCTAGCACGTCACGGTGAAACCTTTGGGAGCTAACTATTTTATTTGCAGTCATTAAATACACTTCAAATTATAAGGGCTGTCTAATATTTGTTCGAATATATATATATTTTTTATTTTAGAATTATATTTGAATTTTGAAGCCGAAGCCCTAGTGTTGAGCAGCGCTGTAGAGGCCTCTAAAACCTGAGTCCTGCGGAGCATGGCCTTAGTCCTCGTTATTAAGCCCGTTCGTGTGGAGCAGATCCTCAGTGTGGTTCTCCTTGAGGTTTCTCACTCTTCTCCCACTGGGTTTTAGTTTTTCCTTGCTGATGCAGGAGGGTCTGTTAGACTGTTAGTGGTCTAACAGGAAGAACAAGGATGATCCATGTATCAGTATTCATAGACATTGGTCAAACTCCCCCCAATGGACCCATACCTATGTGTTCTATATTTTCTTAACTGTTTGATTCTCTGATTTGTGGAGGCAATCACTGGTGCAGTAATCTGCTGTATATATGTTTGTTTTATTTTTGCTGTGACATCTTTTTATATCTGGACCTCAAGTCTGTAATAAAGTTTAAAAATAAATCATAATAATTATGATTAACTATTTGTATTGTTATAGCTGAAGCTTTCACTGTTGTCTTGACTAAACCTTCCTAATTTAATTGGGCTGCAGAGATTTTGCGGTGCCGTTTGTCCAAATGAAAGCCTCTCTGGCTGTCTCCACCTCACTTTCTCATTTTGGTTTATGTTTTTTCCACTTAGGAAACAAGATGGACGTATACCGCGGATCTCTGATGAAATAGAGACCTCGTTGGATCCATCTCGCCTTCCGTTTCCTCCTCCCTCACTGTTAAGGGTAATTTACACTCTGCTGTATCTCTGTTATTGCACCAGATCATAAAACACGAGTGAAAGTGGACAGCTATTACAGAAGAGTTTTGCAACATTGTTGCATTCACACATTGACAAACCTACAGCAGTGCATTTCTCAACGATCTTTGAACCACAAACTTGGAGAATCTATTCATAAAATCACTCACACACACAGCAGACATCAACATCAGAAGTCAGACTAAACTTGAAATAAATGTAGACAAGGACTAAACCTAAACTTGATCAGATCCAAAGTATACACTTAGACTTTACTGTATATACTGTACATGTACAAATCCCAGAGCTTTTTGAAGCCTAATGGCTTCAAAAATAAAACTCCTTTGGGTTTGTATACGCTTGTTCATTTCATATCACGCTTGTTCAAATTAAATTAAATGGAAAGGAATGGGTCTGCAAACGCTTGTGTCACACTTAAAATAAAAATACAGAATTGTCCCGTATTTTAGAAAAAATATGTGCGTCCTGTAATAAATCGATAAGGGACTGCTTTTGTCTTGTCAGAGTCGCCTTGAATGCATCACTCACTGCATATCACACGCAGGACACACACAGTAATCATGTTTTTATTCATTTGATTCATTTGGTTTAAGCGTCTACCTTTCGGCCAATTAGTGTCCAAGAAGGGCGTAAGGCTTGATCCATGGCCTTAAAGGCACACCGTGTAACTCTTGGCCACTAGGGGCGCTAGACCTGCAACTTTCACGTTTAGCGCCCCTAGTGGCCACAAGCAACTCAGCACTGTCGCAAAAGTCAACAAACAGTCAGCCGGTGTCTTTTGAGTGTGTATTCAGACAGCATGCACTGGTGTGTGTGTTCAAACTGTAGAGACATGCCTACAGATATTGAGAGACTCTGCTGTGGTCAGCCTCCAGACCGCTGCATTAGTAATCTACCACACATGGACTTCTATATCCTGGATGAGGGAGTTCTGCGTCTAGCTCGTGCTGCGTGGAATGACATCTTTGCAGTCGATGACATCCAGGAACCAGGTGAAGAGCAGCGCTCATACAGACATGCAGCTTACAGCACGATCCCTTTCGCGTTTCCTCTTTTTAGCCTCCTCCGAAGGTTTAAAATTTTTCCTTGCCTCAGCCATGACCAGGAGTCGAGCAGGTGAAAAATGAGTAGCAAAAGCCTTAGCTCCATGAGTATATCAGCGCCTGTAGCCGTAAAGCAAGTCTTTCTTCCAAGTCACGTGACCTGGTGGCAGACGGTCCGTCTGCTCGAAACTTACATGGGCGGTATTTCAAGAGGGCAGCCCCGCTCGGAGCATTGCAAGTGTCAAGCGCTGTATATTGGCCCAAGTATTCATATAAAATAACTCATATGTGTCAACTCTTTAGGTCACAAAGTCCGCGGTGTGCCTTTAATGTTGAAAAGCGCCAGCAGCATTATCACGGCAGAGGCACGACCTCAGAATGTTTGACAGACTCCGAATCAGAGAGCATCCCATTCTGCTGAGAAAGGTTCAGCAAAGAAATGAAAGCGACTACAGAGGTACAGACGAGAGTGGGATGCGTGGTTAGAGAGTGTGAAAGAGAATTGCTACCAAGTGAAGTGTACTTTTTGCCGCCATGTGTTCTGTTTCTCACGGGGGTCAGATGTACAACAGCATGCGAGCCAATCAGATCAACCTCATTCAATTCTTCATCCCTGAAGCATCACCCGAGGCAGATACAGAGTAACAAGTTCTGACTTTCTTAATGGGTTTTGGTTCAGTACAGGCCTATAAATCCCATTGGTGGCATAAGTAATTGTTGCTTGGTTGTTAGAAAGCGGTCACTTATTCACAATGTGAAATCATTTACTCGCTTTGGAGTCACTGGCGTGCTTCTCTGTATGTGTGACTTGCTGTAAATATGTGAATATGTGATTACTATGTGTTTTTAACACATTGTCTGTGTAGATTGAAATTAGAACATCAAAAAGTACTCTACCCGATCTACCCAAATGGTGTCCCTTATTTTTCAGTTCTCAAGTTGGCAACCCTACTTTCACCATTTTGTATGCTTGCAGTGTTTATATTTTTATATTACAGATGACCCCTCTAACAAATGATCAATGTGGCTCCTTCTGTCCCAAAAATCACTTTGATTGTTTGACCGGGACAGGACAGGACTGTTTGTGATTGGCTCTTTGGTTGCTCTGTCATTTCTACCACATGGGTGACATCATTACTGGATCTATCTTTTGTTCACTTTATTCACTATCCACTCTTACTATTGTCAATTCCAGACCTGGGCAAAGTATGGCACGGGTGCCACATCCGGCCCAATTTACAGTTCTGTGCAGCCCCCAAACCGTTTCCAGCCGTTAATCATTCACCAGTCTGTTGCTGATTTCAATTAATCAGGAGTTATAAATATGTGTTACTCTGGCATGATATACATTCATTCTGTTCTAATTAATGAACCCGGAATGCTATTGGTAACAATTTGCAATATGTCCACATACACAAAGAAAACACTGTATGTCTTTATGTTTATACATAATGTATAACGTTTATTATATATGAAGTTGTTTTTAAATTTGAATTATGAGACACAGACGTGGGGGGGCGACAGTAGCTCAGTTGGTAGAGCATTGGCCTTTGGGCCTGAAGGTCGTGGGGTCAAGCCCACCGTAAGACCCACTGCACAACTCCCGCTGATGACTGCTGTCGTTGTGTCCTTGGGCAAGACACTTAACCCCACTTTGCCTGAAGCCTCCGCTGAAAGATCTCAGCTCCCGTGGACTTACCACCTGCAGGAGGATCAGTGAGGGGCAGGTGCTAAGTGTACTGGGTGCAGCTCTGACTGCCATCCCCCCGACCCAGAAATGGATTAAGGGGAAGAAAATGGATGAATGGATGGATTATGAGACACAAACGTGTACCTTATGAAAACTGGCCCAGCCCTTCCCACGATCTCTATAGCCGCGTTTCCACTGCAGGAACTTCGGGGAAATTTTCCAGGGTCAGCCTCATCTGTGCGTGTCTCCACTGCAAGAACTTTCCCCACAGGACCATTTACAGGAACTTTTAAGGGGCCCAACGGAGTCCCTCCTCCATGCTATGTACTCCATTGGGCCCTGGTGGGACTTCAGGTTAACCCGGCTCGGATTGGCAAAAGGTAGCGCAGGCTCTGACGCCAGCAAAGCACCAAAACAACTGGCATTCAGCAGCATTAGCCCAGCAGCATTAGCCCAGCTGCATTAGCCTCGCAGCATTAGCCTAGCAGCCCCACCCCGCTCCTTTTACCAGGAACTCCTGCGGTGGAAACGCAGCTTATGTGGCCCCTTAAGATAAAAATTGTCCTACCCTGATCAATGCACATAACCTAGTGAATTGCCCCATTCTTTTATCTGCTTGTTCAGTTCCGTGGCGAAGATGAAACACTTATTCAGTGAATGATATGTTTCCTGTATTGACAGTTGAGTATGAAGTGGGCATAAATATGTTTTGCAATGATTGGGTCAAAAAAAAAAAAAAGCTGTAAAGCGATGTATTCATAGCTCTATGAGAGTGTGTGAGGATGTAGTGTGTGCAGGGACAGATATAGACCAGGGGCAGTGGTTCCTCTCCGCTACATGCCTCTGGGTACATCCACATGAGTCACACCTCCAGACAAATCCACCACAGATTAATAATGTAGCTGAATCCAGAGTGGAAAAGGCAAGGCTTCAGAAAGTATAGGGAATGTTCATGTCCTGTTTTCTATTTGTGGAAATGAGACTCTCTAATGATTCAATTTATATGGAGATCACTCTGACATGTTTTATTCAATCGTGTTTGATTCAACCTTTGCATTTCACGTCCTCGAGATGGTTTGGCAGTGCATTTAAATATTACATTTATAATCTGCTATATGGTTGAAAATGCTTGTGATTACCAATTGGTTGTACATGTAAATGATTTGAGTGCGACAGTTACTCAGTTGGTAGAGCATTGGCCTTCAGGCCTGAAGGTCGTAGGTTCAATTCCCACCTCTACACCTTTGCCACCGACTCCCACTGATAACTGCTGTCGTTGTGTCCTTTGGCAAGACACTTAACCCCACTTTGCCCAAAGCCCCCACTGAAAGATCAAGGCAGCCGTCCTCCTGTGGACTCACCACCTGCAGAGGGTCAGTGAGGGGCTGGTGCTATGAGACTTGGGTGGCATCTCTGACTGCCACCCCCCTGACCCAGGAATGGATTAAAGGGTAGAAAATGGATGATTGATTTGAGTTGTGTTTGGGATTGAAGATGGTGGAAAGTAAGTAGTTACCATATCAAAAAGTGATACAATATGAGGTAATAATTGCTTAAATCAAGCAGTTTTTTGTCTTAATTTGAACAAGATTCGCCATTGGGACAAAGCCATTCAAGAACCGTTGCTTTATTTTCCAAGGGAGACATTGGCAAATCTTGTTTTAAGGCAGTCAAAATGTTCTCAAATTAAGATACCTTTTGCCATAGTTAAGCAATGTTTTTACTTATTTTGATATAAACCAAGAGAAAAGTCAACAACAACAACAAAAATCAGTATAATTCTATTTCCTATAAAGTGGTTGTGAGTTGATCTGACCTACTTTCAGATAATTTGACATCGGAGGGCTTAGATCGGAGTGTTGCCCATGAGACGAGAAGGAGAATGTGAAGATGTTTAGAGCTGGCGCTGAAAGGCTCTTGGCTCCTCTAACGTTAAAAGTGTAAGCAATGCCGTTGTCTATTATGTTGGAATGCTTATAAAGGAGTCACTGACGGCCGTTGGCAAGACTTTTGACTAAACCTGAGGCTCTTGCTTTCTTTTTCATCAGCCAATTGATTTGATGTACTCACAAAGAAAACTGCAATAAAAAAGAAGCCACAAACATTGAATTCCATTATGTGATTAAATACATTTAACAGGATTGAGCTTTTCTGATGATCTTTGCATCTATCATACCATACCGACTTTCAAAGCTCAATAAAATGTGTTTAAGATGGATTGACTGAATTGACCCAATGCTTGAATGGTTTTGGACATTTTCTTCTTATTCAAAAGAAGTATTTTTATGTTTACAAAATATAAACTTTACCATGTGTGATCTTGACCACACAAATTCTTGTCTTTAGTCCCTCGTCTCCCTTGTATTGACTGCTCTTGATTGATTCTATATATTTGGAGCTTGTTTTTTCACATACCCATCCAAGAGATCGGATGTAATAGTTTTCTTATTTATTTGTATTTGTTTGTTTATTGGAGCTAAAATGTACTAAATACAGCTGGGAATTCAAAACTACTGATACTGGTGACAACATGAAATTTGAACAAGAATCATATTAATCTTGGACAATATTAGTTTAGCTGCAAAAGTGAGATGAGAGGTAGATTTGTAAGTGCTCACTATAAAAATTTTACTGCAAAGTCGTCATCCATAACAAATCCACAATCTTTTAATTCCAGCACTCACTCATATTTTAATTGTGTCCTCTGTGTGAAACAGTTTTTTTAGAAAGGCTGCAGACATAATCCAGCTTTTACTAAAGAAAGAATGGAAATGTTCTTATGTAAATGAAAAGTGTATTATCTGTTTTTCATTATAATGGAAAGACTGTAGTATGCAATCACCACGAGGATGGCAAGATTCTTCCACAATAACATTTCTCCAAATAGACCTGAGGTAAGGTAAATCTATATTCGTTTCTCAGTGGGAAGTGTCAATGTCATCGTTATGGCATCATTACAGCAGAATAATGAGAGCACTGTGCTGATTGAGCTCTCTGTGAAAAACAGTGATTTTATGATGATAATAATAACAGTAATAATACGTTTTATGTATATTGCACCTTACATTTCCAAGAAAAATCAAAGTGCTCGTATTTAAGATGGATTGACTGAAATTTCCCTATGGTTGAAAGGTTTTGGACATTTTCTGCTCACTATTAGTCACAAGAATTTTGTCTATGTTTAATCTAAACTTTACCATGCGTGATCATGACCACAATCACGGAGTTACCTCCAGCCGCAGCCTCAAGGTTTTGACACACATTCTTGCCTTTAGCCCCTCGTCTCTCTTGTATAGACTGCTCTTGATTGTTTCTATACTTTTTTTGCTTGTTTTTCCATAAAGCTATCCAAGAGATTGGACGTAAAAGCAAAAGAAACTCTACAACAATCATTTTGAGGAAAATATGAGGAATAGTAGAGGGTTAGACTGCAGCCTTAGCCCTCTGTAAACTCCTGTCAATCATAATTTCCTTACATGCACGTCTTGGTCTGATCTTAGTGGCTGCGGTAACCTCGGTTGAATCCCATCCGATCATTCAGCAAACGAGTGAAGCAGGTGTTGTAGGTACGTGTTGGTGACGTCAAGAGTTTCGCAGAATTTGCTGGTTGTTCTTTGGCAATGGCAGCGAATGCGATAGTAAAGGAAGCTTGTTCTGGTTCGGCTCCAAAGAGAAATATTTAGCAAATTTCATTGTTGGCCAAAATGTTGTGGCTCTACTCCCCACGGGCTTCGTTAGTGGCAAAGGAGAAGGCTAAATGCCTCACTCACTCACTTCGGTAATCTCAGATCCAATCGTTTCAATCTGCAAAAGGAGTTCCGGACCTAAATACAAAATGAAATGCGTATGATGGTATGGTAAGACCAGGCTAGTGTTGGGTTGAATGACAACAAAGAAGTGGGGTTCAAGAAGTGACTTGTTAAGAATGATCGTGGTTGGGCGTTTTGAAGGTGCACAGGGGCATGTGAGGTGTGCCACTGGAGTGTGTTTGGATCAGACAGCAGGAAGATAGGGAACTCTCTCTGAAGTCTTGTCTCCTGTGGTCATAGTGATAACATTCTTCTTTTTTTTTCCCTTTGGAGACGTGTTGCATAATCAATGCAGGATGTTTGCTCCTCGCTACATTGTTAATAGTTCCAGTTAAATGCTTCAGAGACTTTTACTTTTTTTTTTCTTTTGTGCGTTGTTATTTTCATGTGATTCATGTCTAAAAAGTCCAGTGATAATTTGATAAATGGTATAACGCTCATTTTCATACAACTTTTTGAAACAATAATGCAACAAGTTAGGATATAAGGCTGAGACAATGTAAATGTGGCTCAAAAAATGTGTTCCATGACGTGGCACGTGCAGTATAATAAAGCTTTAAGAATGATGTTCTATTGACAAATCCTGGTTAAAACTGCAGTGTGAGGACAGTTGACAGAGAGGTATCCACATGTTGAACATAAGTACATAAGAACTTATGATTATATTATATTTGAACAAACAAAAACATGTTGTAAAAGTGAAATCTTCTGAACAAATCAGACCACAGCATACTCTCTTCATCTAATTAGAAATGTTTTATCATTTGTATACTTGTGTCTGAATTTGGCTGAGCGTTTGGGCTGAGAGATCATTTGTTGTGTGAACTTGATTCTGAAGTAAAGACTCGTACATGTGAAATCTCCTGGCAAAGATTTCACATGCAGCCATTGAACAATCGAGATGGATTTGAAAACCCCAACAGAAGCCAGCTTCTCCAGATCTACAGACTTTCACCATGTGCTGGAAACTCACCTCTGAAGTAAATATGACAACCCGTGCAATTCTCAATGAGCGGAACAGAAATGCTATTGGTATGAGTGCTTGAGAAATGAAAGAAAAGAGGAACATAATTGCTTCATATTATGAGAACTGCAGTCCACATGCATGAGTCTGTTACTGAGAGCAGGCGTGGAGCAGCCCCTCCCTTCCTCCTGTCGCCACTGAACAACTGTCTGAGCGGGGAGGAGGGCGTGTGCACCGGTGGCCACCAAAAGCAGAAGGAAATGAAATAATAGTCTCACATTAGAGACAATGGCCTAACATTGGCATGCGGATCTGATGAGCTACTGTCACAATTGATTAAGATATCTGCAGCAGAAGGTCTGAGATCGCAGATTGAGGCCTGTGCTTGAAGGATGACTGAGTTCACCATGATCAGGAATGCTTTCCAGGACATGTCTCTATCCAACTTGTCTCTGTCCAACATGTCCAGTAAACCATTCCTCAAGAGACGATGCTTCAGCGATGTGAGTACTGGCGTTCATGCACACACTTGCGTTCATGCACACACTGGCATTCATGCACATACACAGAATAAAGCCATGATATTTGCTCCATCCTGATAAATTTGTCTGCTAATAAACACAATATAACTGACAGTAAATTCTTCTGAAATGTTGAGGAGGCTAAACCCATTGTTGCTAATTGCAGATACATTTATTTTCACTGACTTTATTTCAAAGCCACTGTTCAGTCTCATTACCGATATCGATTTGTGTTTGTCATTTTATGGTGTGTGAACTTGTGACTGTTTCACTGCATGTCTCACTCACACGTGGGTCCCGTCATGTGACTTTGTTCTTATGATCGCTCAGCATTTTTATGTGTTTATGAGTTGTAAACTTACTTCTGTTACAGGAATACAGTGTGAATCATTTAGGAGAATTCCCTTTTTTGTTGTATAGTCTGCACCCTGCAATCCAATGTTGAAATATTAGCGGCAAAACTGAAACCCCAATGAGCAACAATTAATAATAGCAATTTTGTTGATTACATTTTCAAAAGTCTGGAGAGTGGAGAAAATAAAGTATACAGGTGAAACTCACTACATTACATTATAATATGGTTCAAAAGTTGTATTATATCTGTAACTTAAAATGAGAAACCGATTTATGAATAGATATGGACTCCTTACATGCAAAGTGTCATATGCCAAGCCTTTCTTTGATATCTATACATTTTTTGAGACATTTTTTATATATTTTTTACAAGCTGTGAGACAATAAAGGATACAGAGGCTTGATACTCTTTGCCTGGAATGATTCCAACTTATATTAGCTTCACCTGTGAGTTGAGTATAAATTGACTTTAGCATTGTTCTAACTTCCTGTATGAGTAATCTCTCTGTCATCTACAAAAACAGACAGCAGCAGAAGTTACAATGTTATTCTTCTCATCCAGACTCGTGGTCATTTCTCCAGAAGCAAAATTGTTGGGTTGTCAAAACATATTTTTAAGTTTAAAAAAAAAACAAAAAACTCCAGCTGATAAAATTCAAGCTGCTTTTTTCCACAGAGAATCTATGTCTATTTATAGGTATTAATTGAAATTCCACATGTGCTGTGTGCCACACTCTGTAAAGTGCCATGTGGGGAACATCATGTTGACAGCTCAGTCCTTTTGTGTTACATGGTCACACAGGCTCATTACTTGTCCATAGAGACACTATTTTAAATGATGTGTCGGTCGTCTTCCACATAAAATGATTAACCGACATATAATATATCTGTTTTATATAGCGCTTATTTGACACTCAGAGACGCTTCACTTCATTACTCATTCACTCCGTACACAATGGTGATAACCCTTTAATCATTTGCTCAACCATTTGGTAGAGCACCTTTTGAGTCAGTATCTACTTGAAGCTTGGGACTGAAATATACCTCTTTGAGGCATCTCCCTTGGTTTTAGATACTTTTACCATCAAACTGCATCTCAACCATTTGGTAAAGGCCTGTAAAATAAAATGTAATATATGTGTGCCTCACTCTGAAAATCAAAAAAAAAAAGAAAGAAAAACATTGATTTCTTCAAGGAGTGAACATTAAAGGCTTAAACTGCAACTGTAGCCACAGCTGCCCTGGGGCACACTGACAGAAGCGAGGCAACTAGTGTGTGCCATCGACCAGTCACCACCACCAGTCATTAACACACACACCAGACTCACTCTAGGCAATGTACTTACCAGTACTTACCAGAGGTCTTCTAGGATCATAGTATTTAGCATCTTTTAACCCTGTTAACATTGTCCCTCATTGAACAAAAAGAACTAACCTGGAGTTTTTTTCTTTTAGTTCAGGAATGTCAAGAACTGTCTGTCTAAAAGCTTCTGTCTCAGTCCTGGAGCATGATGTCATTGTATCACTATGACATCACACTCTTTAAAACAAAAGTAGAGTCCATACATTTATTCAATTTTTTAGTACAAAGCGATAGCATAGCATAGCATAGCATAGCATAGCATAGCATAGGGATAGGGCAGGTTGATAGCATTAGTTACCTGTGATTTTTGTTTTATCAATTATTCTATGATTATATTATTTTACATTCTAAAACATGAAATGGCAAGGTAAATAGTCACTTTATCATATTTATAGGCCAAAATATTATGTGTTACTCCTTCTTTAAATCTAAAATTACAATCCAGATAATGAAAACTCGTTTTTTTATTTTATGTTGTATGAGTTGAAAAATATTATCTGCAATATGGTCTGTGCAGATACTCTCATAAAATAAGATAAGATATAAGATAAGATATTCTTTATTTATCTCACAAGGAGGAGAAATGTATAATACAATCTCATACAAACATTTGCACTGTGGTGGATACATATATTTAAGTTACAGTATGTCGAGTTGGGAGCTGTGACAACCAGCTCCAGAGCCCTGAGCTCATCCCCTGGAGATGCTTTTGTTTTGTAAGCTGGTCCAGGGCCACGGAAAAGCCACTCTCTTGGTGCTCCCTGGTGCCTCAGGGCAGCAGAGTCAGTCAGGGTGGATGGGGTCATGTGTTAGCTGATATCAGTGTATAGACTTTTACATGATGGCGAGGGATTACAACTGGGATAAGCTGTCACAAACCTACACCTTTTCAACGTGTCTATTTTTGGATTCCAGAGCTCGGACCTGTTTGCCATGATCGAGAGGATGCAGGTATAGTAAGCATTCTTTAAACCTTCAGGACATGCTTCTCAAACTGTGACCAGTGACAAGAGTACATTTTGGAGTCATGATACTGGATTTTTTACTGCATATTTGCTCCATGTCCTGCAGTATGTAGTTGGATTATGCAGAGTTTTGACTGTTATTATTATGTTTTTAATTAGAATCAAATTTGTCTCGCTGCTTTCATCTTTTGATTAGGGCTGCTGGCATAAATCATCATCCTGCTTATTTGGTTCACAATAAAAAAAATAATAATAATAATTTAAAAAAGTCAAATGAACCTGTCAAGAATATTTTGTCTCATGTGGATTATCACATCCTTTTTAATTCAGGAACAAGCACTTCATTTCTTTTAATTAAACCTTTGTGGAATCGGTTAGAGTACGTATTGAAATCCTCACTGCGAGATCATTTGTCCCCTGTGTTATTCTAACTACTACATTCTAAATAACATTAGAGTTTGAGAGCCGATGCCCTTGAGTGTATTATTCAGTATTCAGTCTGTATTATTATGGTCTTAAGCTCCCTGCACCTGCTGCTCTCACTTGTTCCTTCATGTGCGCCTCTCTACTTGCTGTTTATGTGTTTTGATGTTTGTGGGTGTTGCTGTAGTCGTAGCCTCGGGCACACTCTGACCGGAGGACTTAGTTCTTGCTCAAACAGACCCTTGTGTTTGTTCACTACCACCGGGAAGTGCTTGGTTATACTATGTTGTACGCTTATGATTTATCTTCGTTTTGAGGAGTTGACTGTACACTAAAGTTTATACTAGATGGGCGGTGGATGTTTGATTTAGTTTTGACTACGGATGAAACGTGTTAATTGGTTAGTGTTATTACATACCTGATTGAAGGTATATGATGTTGGAAGTGTGTATAATTGAGGAGAGCAGAGCCATTCCCAAGTGTGACCAAGCAATGCACTCTTAAACACACATTTTCTTCAACAAATGTGTTAGTTATTTGATTGAAAAATGTGCATATCAAATAGTAAAGTTCAACATTTAATTTATTTTGTAATTCAGCTTGAAAAGTTAAATCACTTTAAGATATAGACTAGATAAAAGGCTTGATATATCTCAATTTTTGAATGATATTGAAGGTCATGATAACGATTAACAAGTATTAGATCAAAATTACATGCATAAACATGTCATACCGTATCACCCATCTTGAGATAATGTGAAAAGGAACACACTGAAGTTCACCTGAGATACAGTATATTTCTCTATTTTCATTGCATTTCACTACACCTACATTTGGAATTCTCTAGAACTAGAATAATTCAATGAAGTTATAAGTTACATCTGGTTAACCATATTCTTGCAAACCTCAAATCATAGCATGGTGGACACTACAGAATGAATCCACTTTGATTCACTTTTGGGATTTATGCATGTGAACACTAATGATGTGCCAAAAGGATTGTAGAAGATGGGAACATTATTTAAATATGTACAAATCGAAAATCAGATGTCCCACCACAGACTGTAATCCTCTTCTGCAATGTTACTTCCTCTTCTATTTCGTCGTAATGGTTAAAACATCATCTTTTGCCACCGAGAATAGCTGCACTTTCACTGCATCCACAAAACCAAACCTGTCGAAATGATTCAGTCTCTATATCTGCCGTTGCACATGTGGCGCTGCATTTCCACCACCTGTGTCCAAGCATGTTTCCTCCGCTCTCCACAGGGTTTCAGGATGGATGAGCAAAGATGTTCGCTGCCTCCTCCCCTCAAAGTAAGTCGCAGCCTCACATCTCACACCCACTCTTATCTTTAACCGAACCGGATTTTAAGAGAAATCCAAAACTAGCAAACGCAAGTGATGCACGAGAGGCAGTACTCAACGGGAAGTCAAGGATCAAAATATTTACAGTTTTGAACGGTTTCAATCTGTGGGTTTTTTTACTTTTTTGCGATGATGTCAGAGAGTTCCAAAAATGTTGCGAGGGGTGAACTTTTTTTCGAACTTCACAAAGGAAATTTATTGACCTTTACAAATGTCATGAATGCCCTTTAAAGGCCATGAAAACGAAAGGAAAAATAAGATATACAATTAAACACAACCTCTTATCTTGAGTACAACATTTAAAACATACAATTAGCTACCTCCTGTCATGTTTTAGTTAACTTTAAAGAGTTGTGTGCACGTTTTAGTTTTACACAAAATAAAATACTGTTACTGCACGAAAAGGGCACCCAAAGAAGTGACTCAAGTGTGAACAAAAATAACATTTAGTAAGAGGAGAGGGAGTGCCAAACACAAGAACTGCCAAAAACAACAAAACACAAGGTAAGTGCAAGGGTCAAAAATAGCACAGGAGATTTTGCCAACGTAGAAATTTCACCAGCAGATGAAGATGAAACAGTCTGGCAACAACAGTCACTCACTGTGAAAGAAGCTCTCGCTCTGATGTCTTACAACACAGGAGAGCGTCTGCCTGTTGAGCCGAGGGCTTTCTTTATGAGAAAATGCATTTATTACTTACGATATACAAAACTATTCCAAACCAAATAAATTGAAAACCAAAAGAAACTTTTATACAAAGTATATTTACAATTACTGTGTCTATTGACAAAGGCTCAAGCTGCAGCCACCCGTTACTTTACCAGTGAGATTAGCTAGACTTCTGGCCACCCGGACCACAGACTTTCTTTGGTAAAACGGTGGTGGACGGGACATTGAAATTAAACAATAACAAGATTCAGGGGCTGTAAAACAAATCAGTTAAAGAAGTCTTCAAAAAGAACATGTTTATTCAGAGTCTTTTGACAGATTAGGGCCAATTATTGATGACTTGACATAAAATTCTTACATATTGCTACTTTAAAGTCAAGTGCCTGCGTCTCCCCTTAATCCCTAATTTTATCCGTACAAGAATCAATCCAGCTTCAGATACAACCTTCTGAACTTCAAGCAGAATAACAGAGACAGCATTTTTTATCACTACTTTCTCCTCTGATCTAGATAGAAACAAAAAAAAAGTATACTGAGAGTGTGCAGAAGGCTACCTCACAATAAAAATGAGTTTTCTTTGTCTGAAAACATTCCCTTAGCCTGTCTGTGTCCTTCCTTGGCCTTCAACACTCGTAATGCTCAAGACAGAGAAAAGATGAGTGCTTTCGGGTTCAATCTGCGTACACCGACTCCAACATCACTTCAGGTCGGGACCCAAAAATCAATGCCCTGTGCTACACTGTCCCTCGGCACGCTGCGTGTCTGATTGAGGGTGTGCGGAAGCTTGCAAAAGTATTCATGGACCCCTGGTGGCCCGAGCGTAATTCTGCATGAACACAGTCATTAGGAACTAGAATAATCAAAGCCAATAGCTGTGAAAATGAGATGTGCATAATGAGTCCGAGAAATCGAGTAAGAACAAATGCTCAACAGTGGCTCAGTTGGTAGAGCATTGGTCTTTTTCGCCCTGTTGAATAAGCAAGCCGTGTCTCCATGTCAGAGCAGCCTTCTTCTGCAGGAGGATCAGCTTGTGCTTTGAGGACTGGGTGGCAGCTCTGATTTCCAACCCCCCAACCCAGAAATGGACTAATAAAGCGGATGAAAAAGAAGTCATGACTTAGTCATGAGGTTTGTGGTTTGTGAAGGGAAGTCGATATGTCACATAGTGAAAACAGCGCAGGCGACTCATCCAAGCTTCCTTTAGATAAGATAAGAATTCCTTTATCCGTCCCACAGTGGGGAAATTTCGAAGTTGCATTGCACATATAGGACAGTAGTAAGAGCACACAGGGAGCACACACAATATATACAAATAAGTAGTAGCTATGTTTCTTAGCTAACATAACTAGCTGTAGATGCTGAAAATGCTTCAATACCAGTCAAAATATATATACTGTATGTAGTAGTGCAGTTATATACTGTACAGTTAAATAGTGCAGGATAATAAGTATATAAGTAAAGTGACATGAGGTAAAGTGACATTGTTCTGTGACATTCTGAAGTTGCAGTATTGCACATTGCACATGATTTAAGTATTTACTTAATTACAGATGAATGAAATTTACAGGCTCAGCAGTTCTTATTGTACAGTCTGACAGCAGCAGGGAGGAAAGACCTACGGAACCTCTCCTTCACACAGCGAGGGTACATACACTCTTATATACACTCTTTAGAACCAGGGAGGGGTTTGAAGAGTCAGTCTAACTATTGTCCTTTTGGGAAAACCCAGCTCAGTTGCCCTCAGCTTCAGCACTTGTCGTCTTTGGCACGTTGCATGTCTATGTATGTCAGTGTTTTGCTCCCGGAAACTGTTTAGCTTCGCGGTTCATTGCTGCCAGACGCGACATGATTTTTAAGTGAATTCTTCAGGGTCTGTATTTAGCTCTCAGACATGACCTGAAGTTGTAACACACAAAAATACATGATTACAAGAATCCATCAACGTGTCCACATTTTGCCAAGTTGAAGATTATGAACCATGGTCTTTGAGAATTCCAATGCTAACTGCCGTGCCTTATTTTCGTAAATTATTTTCATAAATTATGTCCGGTTAGTTTAAAATCATGCTGTATCACTCCGTCACAGTTGTTGCCATAGTAACTGTAACAGCTAGATCAAATAAAATGTCAATTATGTGACAAGCCTTAGCAACTAATAGCGCTGGAAAACATGGATATTTAGGTAAATTTGAACATTTTTGGACATAACAAACCCTTTGGGGAATGGGAAGAAGAGGAGAACCAAGAAGAAGAACAAGAACAAAAGCAACAACGTTCACATCGGTTAATGTTTTGTGTGTTAATAAAAGTAGTTCCCATTTTTCTTATGCTACGGCAAAAGTTTCGTTTTCAGACAGTTGCACGACGCACAAGGCAGAGTTTACTGTTCTTCCTCGTTGTTTAATCCTTACATATAGAACACATGAATTGGATTATGCCTAATAATTCTGATTGTTGAAAATTAAGTTGTGCACTATCTTTGGACATATTGCCACTATTGGAAAAGAAGTTAGGCAGGATTAGTCTTAACTTCAGCCTGAACCCCTTTCAAGCTAAAATTATTTAGCACTAAATTGTGTTATTATTTTGCACTAGAATGTATTTATTATTGTAAAATTGATGAAATCTTTGAAAATATGTGACCTAAGATCTATCTAGAAAAAAAATGACTGCTACTTCTACATTTTTTCTCTCTATGACCACAAACCTAAAGGCTTTTTTGATGAATGCCCAATGCAAAGTGGCAGACAATGGAGTCAAACTGATTTCCACTGACCTTACTTTAACAACATTTTAAGCCTGTCAAATTATATCCTTCATGAAAGTTGGATTTTTACTCAAATTATGGCCAAATATTGATCTTAAAACTGTACTAACTATACGTTTATCTTTGTGGCATTGATCAAACCAATGCTTAACATATAAAAAAATATTGGCACCTTGGACTATAGTGGACAAACATTAAATCTCAACTAATGTCTTTTATCACTGTCTGAAATTAAACTCCCAGTTTTGTATAAAGTAATAATGCTGCATTTCAATAATTCAAGCATTACATCTCTCATTATTGTAGCATTATTGAGCCCATACACATCTCTGTAACAATAACTGACCTAAAATTTAATTAAATTCAATGTATTTTTGCAAAGCCCTAAGTCACAACAGTAGTAATGTCATAGGACTTTAAAAAAAACATTGAATTTGCCAATGCAGAATCAAACCGTTCAAACACATAGAGCCATTGGTCAAAAACAGACAATTATGTATTTTTGTACAATGTAAAGCTCTTGTTTTTACGTGTCTTTTTTCATGGCTTTTACAGACAGAGGAAGACTACATTCCTTATCCCAGTGTTCATGAGGTATGTCCTACAGCTCAAAACCCCATTTCCCACATTAGAGGTGAAGTGTCTGATCGAGTGTGGTTTGCGGCAGGTGCTTGGTCGATGCAGTCCCTTCCCGCTCATTCTGCTGCCCCAGTTTGGCGGTTACTGGATCGAGGGCACCAATCATGCGCCAAAAGACCCTCCTGAGGCAGAACAGGCCTCATGTCCCACCTCACATGTCAAACTGGAGACCAACAGCCTCGCCAAAATCTACAGGAAGCAGTTCATGGGAAAGGTATGGGCTTTCAGTTCAATTTCAATATAGTTTCAATACTATTTTGATTCCATTTATTTTTGTATAAGTCTAATTCACAACAACAGTCGTCTAGGAGGACTTTACCATGTTGTCAATTCATCAACAACAGATCAGAGACAGGGAGGTATTTGTCAAAGAATGTGACAAAAGGAAGTAATAAACAAAGGAAGGTTTCTCACCCATCATCAGTACTTCAGGAACCATTCTTTGTTTTGACTAATCCCTGTACGACTGAGAGCTTACACAAAAAAGAAGGAACATTTCCCTTTTTTTGTCTGAAATCTAAACTAAAGTATTGAAATTTGGAAGTTTGGAAATGTAATTACTTGTCTCATGTACTTTTTTGATCTTCATTACTCTTGTCTCTAGTTTATTTCTATCATTATCATTAATATTGAAATGGAGTAGAGAAGGGCAACCCCTAGCTAGCTACCATAATAAGTTACCATAATGCTAACTTGTCTCTGTTTCAAATTATATTCACCAGTTTTGACTGATGGTAAACTCTCTAACTTCTAACTTCATAACTCCCAAATTCCATCAATTTGAATGGGTGCAGTCAAAATGATGGCTCTGGGAGTTCTAGTTTAGTTAAAGGTGTCTGGGGGTCCCAGTGTTAAGCAAATCCCTCAGCTATGATTGCGAAAAGTACTCATATTTTGGTAATGAAATTAAATCAATCCGGTCCTTGACTAGTTCGGAGCAATCTCAGCTTGGAGCGAATCCTGGTTACCATAGAAACACACAGTATACATTTAGCAGATGTTTAGATGTATTTTAGTTGTATTTACCACTTTGTTTTAGTACAAAGATTTAAAAAAAAAACTGTGATTTAATTAATTTTAATGAAAGTAGTAAAACAATAAAACAAACAAAACATTGAACTGTCAGTGAAGAACCAATTAACCAAATGTGGTTCCAAAAGCACAGACAACCCCCACTCTAATAACAAGCAGAAGACAAAAAAGACCATTCAGTGTATTTGTCGTAGCTTCTTATCCAGTGTATCTCCTCATCTCCTCAGGAGCACTTTAACTACTACACCATGGACGCCGCACTGGGCCACTTGGTCTTTTCCATGAAGTACGATGTCATCGGGGATCAGGAGCACCTGCGGCTCATGCTTCGGTATATATACGCCTTTCCATTTCCTTATCTGTAACATGTCTGCTTTCCTGTTTGTGCTCGGGCTCAGTGAAGCTGGGGACTCACCTGCAGCCAGATGGATTTCTGACAATAGGAGCAGGAACATCCTTCATGCGACTGATAGGTCTTTCTCATAAATGCTATCTGCAATAAACTGTCTGAATGAACCCGATACCATCAGAGCTGCAGAATACGGAATTGCTCCAGATTAGGCATGAGACTGAAAGTACTTGTTCATGCTTTACTATGTGGCACCTGTGCAGAGTCGACAAGAAGTACTAATCTTTCAGATAAAATCTAATCTAATCTAAAAAGATAAAACGTCATTGATCTCACAGTGGAGAAATGTAACTGTTACATTTGGCATCTATAGAGTTACTCAGGGTGTGCAAAACAGACAGAAAATAAGCAAACAATAGAACATGTGATCTTGTGCTATCATGTGAAACAGGTGTAAAATAAAATTATAAATTTCAAAATATAAACAATAAAACATAACCAGTAATATTTGCTGGTTCACACTGTTTAACCAATCACAAATCTGAAGCTAACTTTGAATTCTACACGTGTATATGATTATGATTCATGATTATCCCATTGACCTAGAATGAGGAGTGTTTGTTATCTCCACGGTATATGATTATGATTCATGATTATCCCATTGACCTAGAATGAGGAGTGTTTGTTATCTCCACGGTAACACAGTGAAAATAAGTCATACACCTAATGGCCTTTACTGAGTGAAGATGATATGGAGTGATTTAGAGCTCTACTAGTCAAACAAAACGGCTGGTCTTGCAAAGTGTACATGTCATTCTTTGGATTACTCTGTAGGGAGCGCTAATGCTGCAATTTCTTGTTTTTCACTTTGAGCTGACCTAGACCCAAGAGTTGAACAACCAGTTCATGTTTGGCGTTCATCAAACTTTGTATGTGTCAACGGGAGCCAATTTGAAATAGTCAAAATTGGGGAACATTTTTTAGATGATGAGGAGCAATTTTGAGATAGATCGGTGAAACGATTGAGGCTCGTTCATTAAAAGTGCAAGGTGAAAATTTGGGAGATTTTATGATTATTCTGTTGACATAGAATGGGGAGTGTTAATCATTGCCGCAGCAAAATTGCCAACTATTCTTGCATGTTCAAGAAAAAAAAAGGAATTGGTTTTGAAATGTCTCGAGCAAAGACAATATAGGTTTCATGATACATCATTTTAAAGAGTTGGAGCAGACGCACGTAACACTTTATGAGTCATTTTGGTTATAGCGGGTTTGGTTTACTTTTCATTTCATAAGGCTGAGGACATGTATACACACATTTACAAAAATAACACGATTGGATCCATACAAACACTGTAGCTCAATATGATCACTGACTTTTACTGGATGGACCAAAACTACTGCACTGCTCTAGGAGTGCTTCTTTTGTGTGTCAGCCTCCCACGATGATTATCCAAAAAAGATCTCTTCTCTTTCCACACCTGTTTACTCCCTCTTCCTCCGCAGTGCCATGAATAATTCTGGCTTCAAGGACTCTTCAGTTTTTATGGCTCAAATCTTTCATATTGACCCCGTTCTCGAGTGGATTAGTATTTTAAAAAGTGATTTTCAGTGCCCAAAATTGTATTCAGAGAGATGCTTTCCGCTGATGGGGCACCACCCACAGTCACCTTGCCTCTCGTTCTTTGTTACTGACTCACTCCAGCTCTATTTTAAACCAGTGAATGAGGTCGGATTTTGTTATGGACAGATGCTTTAAATAGGATATTCAACATTCATGGTATTAATAGATGTGTAAGATATTCACAATGGATCTCTATAGATTAAACATTTGTTATATAATATGTTTCTCTCGATGCACGCTTATGTTCTCAAGATGGACGCTTGTATATTAATTATTACTTAACAAATCAATAAAACAGTATGTCTTTTCTTTTCAAATTCACCAGGATTTTCTTGAGGGGGAAAACGTGTATGAATAGAAATGAATGCACTGGTCTGTAGAGTACTGCATTATGGTTTCAATGCCTTCCTGATGCGTGTGTGTTCATCCATGCATCAAAGGGTTATAATAATATCAGCACAAATTCATATTTATCATATTCATGGCTATATCTACGGCTTCACCCATACTGTAGATTATGCGCACTTGTTGATTCTCTATGATGAATGATTGAGTGGCTTGGCTGTTGTCACACATGGATTAGAATAACACATAATATATAAATTTGAACAGGTGTTTTAGTAATATTCTGGTTATACATTTACATTTAGCTCCATGTAGACTGCATTTTTTTTCTCTAAATGACAATGTGCCATCTGTCGCAGCACCTGCACAATTACTTTTGAAACACAAACCATGAGGTCTCCGGATGTTTGCTGATTATTTTGAGATTAAGTATTCAAGGCGATAGTTATGTGGGTGTTTGTGTGTCTTTCTGTGTGTGTGTGTGTGTGTGTGTGACTTTCTCTGTGTGGGTGTGTGTGTGTGTGTCTTTCTGTGTGTGTGTGACTTTCTCTGTGTGGGTGTGTGTGTGTCTTTCTGTGTGTGTGTGTGTGTGTGCGTGACTTTCTCTGTGTGGGTGTGTGTGTGTCTTTCTGTGTGTGTGTGACTTTCTCTGTGTGGGTGTGTGTGTGTCTTTCTGTGTGTGTGTGTGTGTGTGTGTGTGTGTGTGCGTGACTTTCTCTGTGTGAGTGTGTGTGTGTGTGCGTGAATTTCTCCATGTGGGTGCGTGTGTGTATCTCTCTCTTTCTGTGTGTCTGTGTGTGTGTCTTTCTGCGTGTGTGTGTGTGTATGTCTATCTCTATCTGTGTGCGTGTGCATCTCTTTCTTTCTGTATGTGTCTCTCTCTGCGTGTGTCTCTCTCTCTGTGTGTGTGTGTGTGTCTATCTATCTGTGTGTCTCTCTTTATATGTGTGTATGGGTATTGAACCACATTGTTCAGAATCTATTATCTGTTTTTCATCAAGATTATGATTGTTCTATTGTTTTTCAGCACAAGGCAAAAAACCCACCACGACGTGATCCCAATTTCTTGCCTTACTGAGTTCCCCAATGTGGTTCAGATGGCTAAGGTAGGCTACAATTATCCCCGAATCGCTTCCCTCCACACTGTGTAATTAGACCCACCAAGACTAAGCCTGCTATTATTTCCCCCAGCTTGTTTGTGAAGAGGTTAATGTGGACCGCTTTTACCCCGTCCTCTATCCAAAGGTACCATATTCACTAAAGCAGCTGGCTACATTTGCTCTCTCTTGTCTCAGTGATGATGATGTCACTTGTTCTGCAGGCATCGAGGCTGATTGTTACATTTGATGAGCATGTGATAAGCAACAACTTCAAGTTCGGGGTGATTTATCAAAAGTATGGACAGGTAAGTGGGACAACAGTAGCTTGGAAGTCAATTCGATTTCAACTTCACTTCGTTTGTGCAGCCCTGAATCACACCAGTAGGTATCTCGGAGGACTTTACGAAGCTGTTGATTTGCCAACACAGATCAGAGAATCAAACAGTTAAAACACAAGAAATGGAATGAAAAAAAAACGACCAAGACCAAAGTCCATGAATGTTGTTGATTGTTCCTGGATCATCACCACTGTGTTTTCTGAAATCTAAAATCCCGCTCCAGTCCGGACACAATCATTGAAGGTCATTGGTCAGATCCATTGGACGTCTCCTTTAAAACTGGAGGGCTTAACTTTTTTAGATTCATGAATAACAGATTGTGTTTGCCTCGAATAAACGAGTCTTGTGGTATGGGAAAAATCTGACCACAACATGGCGTCTTCATCTTATTAGAAAACATGTTATATATAAAAACAGTCACTATTTGAGGCTTTGGGCTGAGAGCTGATTGGTTGAGTGAAAGTGGTCGTTTTTTTTTTCACACATAAAAGATGATCTAAATATTTACCAGAGGCCAAAAATGCATACATGTGGAAACTATACTACATACATCTGTTATTTTTTGTGTTTTGAAAATTAGGTGCTTTGTCCCAGACCCTCATGCTACTAACATGTACAGATGTAAACATACAACTATATATTTCTTGCACTAGAATATTTTTTTTATTATTCTTGCTCTTTTATTATGCTAATGTCAGATTTTTTTTTTTTTTATATTTTTAGTTTACTTATTGTGTTTTGTGTGTGCCTCATTCCTTCTGTTTTGTGATACAATTTGAAATCTCCCCACTGTGGGACAAATAAAGGATCTCTTCATCTTAATCTTAATCATGTATTTTTCTCTTTTGCATAGACAACAGAGGAAGAGCTGTTTGGTAACATGGAGGAGAGCCCAGCCTTTGTAGAGTTCCTCGAGTTTCTGGGACACAAGATCGAGCTTCACGACTTTAAAGGGTTTGGACACTTCAAATATATCGTTCTCCAGTTCCTGCCTGGACCATCAGTCACTGTATTGATCAGAAATGGCCTTTACACAGGTCTCCTTCCAAGCGTTTTGTAGCAGCAGACAAACTGATTAAGCAGGCTTTAAGAACCCTCTTGACATCTGCAAAGTGATGAATGAGTGTGCTTGAAGAACAAGTTTGTCCCATTTTCAAAGTACTCTCATTCTTCTGCATTCAGACGCTGACTAGAATTGTTAATCGTCAATGCTACTTACCTTTTTTTGTCGCACAATTTTGTACAGTTTGAAGATTATGCAAGGCCAAACAGGTGTTGTAGCCTGATCAATTCTCGTGCAGACAATTCAATTCAATGTATTTTTGCATAGCCCTAAATCACAACAGCAGTTATCTCGGAGGACTTTACAAAACTCCAGAATTCCCCAACATAGGTCAGAGAATCAAAGAGTTGAAACGCAAGAAAAAAACACATACTGTGGAGCCACTGGTCGATAAAGTCTATTAATATTGTCGAATCTCGAGGGTCCTGGATCATCACCACTGGCTCAAATACCTACTCGATTACAGTACACTATTTTTAAACAAAGGAACATACTGTATACACCCAGGAGATTAAACATGCAATCTGTACAAAAGAACAACAAGAAAAGGGAAAAACAACAGCAAACAAAGTGAAGAAAAAAACAATTAAACTCAAATTTAAACTAAAAACAAAACAAAATAATTCAAATCCAATACTTTAGTTCCAATTCCATCAAGTGAATCAAGTGAATGTTTCCATATACAATAATAATGACAATGATAAGTCTCATCTTTAACATTTACCACAATACTGATACTCGCTTTCAAATGAGTCTTCAGTTTATAATCTTCTAGGGAAGGTTTTTGACAAAATTGCCAAATTGTCATAAAGATACTATTCAGTCGATAAATGTGGCGTCAAAATTTGTGCTAAAAGGTCAATCTACAGTGGCTTGAATGTTTGTGCATTTTGTTATGTCTACAAACCCTAACCCTAACTTTTTTATTTTTGAAATACATAACAAAGCACTAAGAGCAATGCCACTTTTTCAAATTTTTCGCAAGGCAAGGAAAGTTTGATTGCATGGCACAGTTCATACACAAGGAAACTCATAGGGAAAAGATTCACGATCACAGTGCTTTTAAAAGAGTGAAGATACAATCCTTCAGTATGCACAGCTAACCAGAACCATTTTTAACCTGGATTTGCACATTGTCAGAGAAGAAGCCGGTCTCACTGTTCCAGATTTTGTCATTGCATGTAACAATGTCTATATATCTAGGCCATTTGAATTGTTCCTTGTTTGCTTTCAGATTCCGAGGTGGGCTGGATGTCACGCATGGACAGACGGGCACAGAGTCGATCTACACAAATTTCCACAATAAAGAGATTATGTTCCATGTGTCCACAAAGCTGCCGTACACAGAAGGAGACTCGCAGCAGGTACAGCACCACACTGACAGCCGAGAGGACGACACACTTTCCAATGCACCCACAATAAACAGTACACAATCATAGAAATGCTGGAATCGCCCAAGAGATGATTACAAAACCCAAATGTTGCTTTTAAATTCATGGGCTGTCCAGTTGGGTTTGTCAGAGAGCACTTCCATTTGGGATTTTGGTTCACCAAATATCTCAAATTTGACAAAGAAGTTGACTATGCATGTAGGAAGGTGGCATCCCAAATATCCCTTCTTGTAGACTTTCCCTCCATGTCAGTGAAAAAAGTGTACTATTGGGGCTATACAAGAGTCACATCCTGCCTCACTTCTAGTACGCTTTCTCCTGTCCGGGCCGGTCTGAATGTAACCCCAAGCAATCGTTTAGAAAAACTTCAACGCCGAGCCGTCAGGATCATCCAGCACTATCCCCACACACACGAATGAGGACTACGCCAATTTGAAACTGGCTCCATTAAAACACAGAAAAAACTTTGCACTTATGTGTTTTGGATACAAGTCATTGCACGGACTTCTCCCAAGAGCCCTCAACTCCATATGCCCAACAATAGAAATAACTACTATTCAAACAAGAAACAAAACTCTCATCCAGCCTGACATAGTGTATCCAAGCAGCCGATCACTGGACCGCTCTCGTCCAGAGATCTGCTGGTGGATTGCTGGTGGATTGTTGGTGGATTGCTGGTGGATTGCTGGTGGATTGCTGGTGGATTGCTGGTGGATTGCTGGTGGATTGTTGGTGGATAGGACTAGGATGTGGACTAGGATTGCTCTAGTCCACATTGAACTCCACTTCAATAATAAGCTTTGGAACACAGACAAAAAGAGGATTTTCAATATGATGTTTTAAAAACGTTAAGTGACCCAATCGGCAATACTTTTTGTAGCACCACCAAAAAGAGTAGCTCTCTGCCTTTATCGTCCCAGGAACGTAGCTCTCTGGATTAAAAAGGTTGGAGACACCTGCCATAGATCATGGGGGTCAAAGTCAAGGCCCTGAATTATTTGTACCTGGGATGATTTTTGATTAGTATTAGAACCGCCGCGGACAGAGCCATAAGAAAATATTGGATTATTCATTTAATGTGTGAGAATGTGTTTTCTCTTTGAAGAAAGTTTGTTTTTGTCTGTCAGCTGTTGAAAAAAATTTTCACTTGAAATTTTACTGACAGAGCCATATAAAAATAGAAAGTTATTCATTGCATCATTAAATAAAATACGGTACACTGTGTTTGGTCTTGGTTCAATGGTTATATCCAATCATTTTGAAATGTTTTGAACCAGTCCGACCCTCAGCTTGTAGCAAATTTGTGTTTTTTTGCCCTCTGCTGTATTTGACATCCCTGCCATAGATATATTTAGAAGTTTGAGAAAAATTGTGGCTCGTGTGCAGCATGGGTATTGGTTCAGAGGACTACACTGGCCAGTAGCCCTCAGTCTTGCTCCTACCCCTCAGTGTGCTGTTCTGCCTCCTCCTGTGTTTTGCAGTGTATGCACGGTTTTTGACAGCTGCATCAGCACTCGGACATGAAACAAACGGTTAGATATGCCTGTGATCACACTACAGCAGGCGCGTGTTAAGATGCAGGTGGTTAGAAAAGTGTATAAAGTGTTTGGTCTTTAACACTATAACTCCCAGAGCAGATTTTTCATTTTTTGTTGTATCTACTCCGCTTCTACATTTTCGGTCTTCATAACTTTGTCTCTTTTTTGTTTCTATGTGTAGTTTATATCTAAGTATTCATGTTTATGAAATGATCTCAATCCTAGACTGGTTCAGAGCCTTCTCAGCTTGGAGCATGTACTAGTTACCATAGCAACTGTTATAGAAATATATACCCCATGAAGGAGAAAACTCAAAGGTCCTTTGTCTGATCAAAAGCGTAAGTTTATTGTTAACGCACAGTGCGGAGAGTCAGCATATGCACACAAAGGCAGCATGCTCAGCTCTGGGGGCCAGAGCCCCCAGCTTCCTGTATACAAAACACACACCAAAGATAGTCACGCCCACAACGGAGCGGAGGGGGCCACCGGTGAGGAGGCGCACAGGAAGCGCCGGCGCCATCCCCTGTGGTGGCAGTGGCATGGGGTGTGAACAGACAGACAATGGTGGAAATGCAGGTCATACAGATGCAAGACGGAAAGACACAAGGGTGTGACAGACAGCAGGGACCTTCACAAAGCTCAGCATGGCGTCAGAAGGTCGTCTGCATTGATAAAAGGCCTTTGACGTCCGTGTATTTGCTGCGGCTGGTTTTATGTAATTACTCCAAAAACTGTCACCACACTCCCCTCTTTTGATAATTCAAAACCATTTTTGCATTAATCAGTTAAATACCAGAGGCATCGTAATCACACCACCTTCAAGCTTGAAACACTTAAATTATTGCTGTCCAAAGTGGACAAGAAAAGACACATGCTTGTCAATAAAAGAGAGAGCACATTATAATAACACAATGGATCCGGACAGCGATAAGAGAAGGCAATATTAACATAATAAACACGGTCAGCACGGAAAGTAGTGTCAGTGTGGCCAGCATAACAGTCCAAGGGCCCATGCCGGTCTTAGCCGGGCTACGTTCGGTAGTCTTTTCCGCGGGAATACTCACGAGCAGTGCCGTCTCGCAGTCAGTGGCACCGCTCCCTATGAGCGTGTGTGGAGCGTTAGTGGTCATGGCGATGTTTGGTCTTGGAGCGGCAAGACTCTATTTGCGTTGAAGCCTTGGCCTCAGCACTCGGTTGGGCAGAGTGCTCGGGGTTTGGGGTGTGGCGACCATGGCTTGAGCACGCTCCAGATCGGCCAGGCCCAAAGCTCGTTTGATGGGAGACCTCATGACAGCACGCTTCACCATGTGCCTCATCAGGAACTGTAGAGCAGCCCTCATCTCCACCTCCTCCGGACACACGGGAGACGAGACACCAGGGGGCACTCCAGCAGAGCTCCAATCTGCATTATGGCCAGAGGGAGCAGGCTCTGGAGAAATCTTTGGAATGAGCAGCAGCTCTGCATACTTGCTGCGGCTGAGCAGAGCGCTCAGGGCCTTCATGGCTCCCAGGCCTTGGGGTCCGGGGGCTGGGGAGTTGGGCAAAGAGGGGTCGCCTCGGGAACGCTGGGAATCTCTGGGTGTTGTTGTTGGCCTGCTTCACCGGTGGTGGTCGCACGCCGGCAGACCTACTCAGCGTAGGGAGCCGCGGATGGGCCTGGTCCGTCCGCGCCCTCGGTGTCCTTGTCTATGGCCCTCAGTGGCAGCACCGCACGACAGTGGTTGGCGTGGATCCAAGTTGTCCTCTCCGCGACCTTAACGGCAGTGTCCGTCACCAGGAGGGCGAGGAATGGACCGAGCCAGCGCTTGGACCGCCAATGTTGTCGTCTCGTTTCCTTCACCAGGACTCAGTCGCCTGGCTTGATCCTGTGCAGAGCCGCCTGCGCAGCCTGTGGCAGGGCGCTCCTGACCTGGGCAGAAATAGAGGACAAAAGTGCATTAATTACCTTACAATAGGACAGCATGTCGTCATCACACAAAGAGGTGCTTGGCAGATCTCTGTTCGGGGGTCCCGCGCCCAACGTGGGGCTAGCGGCAGAGCTTTGAGTGCCATTCTCTCGCTCGCACGTGCCTCCGGACCAGGGGGCGTAACTGCAGTGTTTACGTATATCAATGCCCAGAAATTCACCCACTTCCTCAATGACTTTTGCTACAAAGTGACTCACCACCGCGTTGCTCGTGGCGTGTATGCCTGCAAATACTTCAGTCCATTTGGACCAGAGATCCGCCAGACCCAGACAGTATTACTTACCTTGGCATGGTGTGAGTTCAACAAAGTCCCTTTGGACATGTTGAAATGGGCGCAGGGGCGGAGGATGAGCAGCCTGTTGGATACTTTTGGGACTTACCTGGGTTGTGCGCGGGGCATATAGCGCATGTTTGGCTGAATCTCTGTGCAAATGCCGTAAACCCCTTTGTATACCAATTTTGTGTGATTAAATCACACATCATCCCTCCTTTTGAGGCATGGTCTCGACCATGTGCTAAAATTGCAAACTGTCTGAAGAAATGCCGTGGTAGGCACGGTTTGCTGTCTGGTCCCAGCCACACACACCATGCCGTCGTTGAGCCCCATTCCCCTCTCACAGCAGCGTCTCTGCTGGAGTAGAAAATATCAACGTCTTGAGTGAGGTAGTGTGTGTGTGTGTGTGTAGAGGTGCGTATGCCGCTGCCTTGTCCGCGCGCCGATTCCCTGCAGAGATGGGATCAGTGGCATTAGTGTGGGCCTGGCATTTGCATACAGCGATCTCTAAGGGCAACATTACAGCTTTCAGCAGACGTTCAACCTGTGTGGAATTAAGAATTGGTTTACCATCAGATTTCATAAAATTGCGGTGTTTCCACAGTGCTTCCCAGTCGTGCACCACAGAGAAACCATAGCGCGTATCACATAATATGTTGACAGTTTTGCCCGCTGCCAGCTCACACGCCCCGGTGGGCGCGACCAGCTCAGCGGTTTGTGCTGAGTGGTAGTGGGGCAAACTACCAGAGTCTATAGTATCAAAATCAGAACACACAGCATAGCCGACTCGGTTCTTCCCAGTGTTGTCACGTGACGCCGCTCCGTCTGTATAAAAAAAATCAAGTCAGGATTAGTCAGAGGCACCTCTTTCAGGTCTGGCCTGGGAGTGCATCTCTGTTCTATTGTGGCGATACAGCAGTGTGCCTCCCCTTCCTCTGGCGTGGGCAGCAGCGAGGAGGGGTTCAGCTGTGTGCATCCCTTCACCGTAGTTCAAAGAGCACCGTGTTGTACCCCAGCCAACGAGCCGCAGAAAGGCGAGAGGCCCTCTGCTCTAACAGGATCAGGGAAACAGCATGGGGCACAAGCAAAGTTAGTTCAGTGTATCCCACAAGGTCACGTGATGCTAGGGCCGCTTTCTCAGCGGCAGCCACAGCCCGCAGGCAGCGAGGCAACCCTGCTGCCACGGGATCGAGTTTTGCTGAGAAGTAAGCAGTGGGTCTCAGTGGCCCTCAGTGAGGCTGCAAAAGTACCGACTGTTCCGTTCATCTCCAGTTGCTTTTCTCCCGGATCGTCCTCAATTCATATTGTGGGCTTTTGTGCCAAAGTGGAGGCTCATTTCCTCCTGATCCATACTACTGTCATCCCTGGAGCAGGGGTAGTTTATCTCTCATCTGAAAAAGAAATATCAGAACACAAAAAAAAATGCCCACTTTCGCTTGTCAATCTTTTTCCCAATTGGGCAAAACATAACTGCATTGACAGGTGGTGTGTGGCATCAGGGCGGAGGCTGTAGCCAAATACAGAACAACAAAATGTATGTTTCTAATTTTATACTCCCCTAAATGTGAGTTTACAGACCAAAGTTGTCCTCCAACCAACGACAGCTCACTGCGGTTGGACTGTGTCGCTGTCAGGACAAACAGCAGAGGCAGGAACTCCCAATATCTTCAGCGAGGTATTTCATCTCCGAGTACTTTCAGCAGAGTACTTTTCTCAGAGTACTCATCCCAGAGTACTCTCACTTTTACACCTGTTCAATAAAGCTTGTTATCTTTGAATCTCTAGTACTTACACCATATGCTGTTGACAAAAAATAATTATTCCATGATCACATTAAAACATTACAGACACATTTGTTATTCCATGATTCCGTTCAGCATTCCTCATTTCACACATCACACTCATATCACAGTCATATCACAGTCACATCACAGTCACATCACAGGCCGATTTCCCACGTTAGTATTTTGGTCCAGTTTGTTAAGGTCAGCGTAGTGTACTTTGACATGACACACAAACATATAACATGCACAAAACATATAACACACACAAACATATAACAACACAGAAGGCCTGTACTTTTAACTTTGTTATATTTTTCCATGTCCAATTCCAATTGTCTCATGAGCTATTTCTTATTGTTGCAACTTTCAGAGCCTGCAGAGCTTTAAAAGAGTTTTCCTAAAAGGATCCATTTCCAACTTTAGTGTTTACCACGTGGTCTATACTTCGGGCTTATCACAGATTGTGTCCCCTATATCTCTAATGAGCTCTTGTCACCTAAAAAAAATGTTTATTTTCCTTATTTTTTTTCTTTTTCAATAAAGCCAGGTCGGATTCATTAAAAATGTAAATTAGTCTCAAACTTTAATACTTCACCTTTGTTTCACAATAAAATGTTTTTGTTGCTCATTAAGTAGCACAGATACCATAGAGTGGTGCCTATCTCAATAAACGTACTCCGTTAGCCTATCTTCCCTACACTGCATGAATTTTCAAACTCCAAGTTATTGTCTGGGAACGACCGGAGAGAGCAGCTTAGGTCGTTCGCGTGGTTGACCTCCAAATTTTGTGCGGGCGTCACTATCCACTTGTTGTGGCTAATAACTTAGCAATCTCAGGGTTTGGTGTCAATTTCCAGTGGTAGTTAACTTTTGGGACCGGTGCCTCCTTTTAATTATCTATTTTTAATTGAGTCTGCACATAAGGTCTCGGCCTAGTAGATTAACCGGGCACAATGGGGAATATAGAAAAGAATGTTTAAGCTGGTTGCCCTGAGAATCAAAACACGTTAGCGGTGACGTAAATTGCTCTTTAGTCGTCTCTCCGACGCTGCTAATTAGAATATGAAGCGGCCGCTCATTTTAGGGGAGACAGAAAGGCTGTCACTTTTAGCACAGAATTTGTTGCCCCGGAGTCATCCAGAATTTTAACTTGTACACCACAGGTTGTTAGCGTATATTACGGGCATGAATTATCTCTAAAAAGTGCCAATTGCAATTTGTTGTTGTTCAACTTACATGAGCGGTCGCTTTGGTGACGAATGTGAACCCAGGTTTGGTCAGTCGCTCGTGTTTCCTCCGTGCCCGCCTCTGCCGTCCTCTGGCCCCGTGTGAGCTTGAGAGGCCCTCTGCCTTTAACGCCTCCTCCGGTAACAGTCCTTCGACCCATGTCGAGCACACAGTCTTTCCGCCGGGCTGTGGAAGTTTTTCAAAGTCCGCAGGAGGCCCAGGTAGCCCAAAGCGTTAGCATGTGGTCCATGAGGGTTGGTGAATAACCCAAACGTGCCGGTACTTTTGGCTTCTTCTGTTTGCGGTGCGGGAACAACTTTCAGGGGGGTTTCCGCGGGTGCGTTTGGTATATCACGCTGCCCCCTCCGTGGAGAACAGTCACGGGATTTGTAGCAGTTTCTCTCTGTGCTCCAAAGCAGTTCTCGGTGTCTCACATATTTGCTTCCCCGCTTCTTCTTCTGTGGTTTCCTGAGCGTGTGTCTGTTTCCGCCTCTTCTTCTTCTGCGGTTTGGGCCCACTTCTCGCGGGGTCTCAGCTGGTGCGGGCGCCGCCTGTGGTTGGGGCGTGGGGCTGGTGCTTTGAGGCAGAGGACAGAGCGCGGAGGAAAGGCGCCGACAGACCTGGATAGGGAAGAGGGAAAAGAGACAACAGTAGTCTGCTTCATTTTTTAAAAACCCAACGCCTTGTTTGGGCGCGTACGTGTGAAAGGGTTAGTAGGTGAGAGAGGGCGTGTGTGTGCGCCTGTGTGTTCTCCGCTTTGGTGAAAGGCGGAGGAGCTATTGTTTTTACATATTTCTTTCTCTAACCTCTTTTGCCGTGATATTCTTAAAACCAAGTATATTTTTTTTTTTTCTTCCCTTCTTCTTCTAAATTATCACGCAGATGACCTGCACCATAGGCAAGCACTTCATAGCTTGCATCTTCTAGATTGTTTTTTACCCATTTTCTCGTACGAACAATGGGCCTAACCCGCTTAGTCTCTCCCTGCTCCTACCCACTTTGGGGCGCTCCGTTCCCCCCCCCGCTGGTTCAACCAGCGAGCGCGCGTTCTTGAAAACGGAGCGGTTCTGGCTGATGACACTTGGAGATTCCAGGGTCGCTTACAATGCGATACTAACGCGCAGCCGCTAGTTTCAATCTAGAACAAAAAACCCCCCAAAAAATCCCGCACACAGACTATGCTGTGGCAATGAATGAAATACCCCAAAAATACATAAATAAACAAATCCCCGTGTACACTTAAGTGCTGCCCTGGGCTCGTTACGCAGATGAAAAGACAAGACTCACCAGATTAGGTTCTTTTTGGTCTTGTGTGGCAAAAGGATTCCTTCCGTGCGCGGACGAGCGCGCTCTCCTTTGTCTCCAAAAAGGAACAGAGGCTGGTGATCCAGGTCGGCCAAACAAAGCCGCTCGTCCCCGCCGAAAGTATCCCATGCCAAGACATGTCAGCAACGCCAAATTGTTATAGAAATATATACCCCATGAAGGAGAAAACTCAAAGGTCCTTTGTCTGATCAAAAGCGTAAGTTTATTGTTAACGCACAGTGCGGAGAGTCAGCATATGCACACAAAGGCAGCATGCTCAGCTCTGGGGGCCAGAGCCCCCAGCTTCCTGTATACAAAACACACACCAAAGATAGTCACGCCCACAACGGAGCGGAGGGGGCCACCGGTGAGGAGGCGCACAGGAAGCGCCGGCGCCATCCCCTGTGGTGGCAGTGGCATGGGGTGTGAACAGACAGACAATGGTGGAAATGCAGGTCATACAGATGCAAGACGGAAAGACACAAGGGTGTGACAGACAGCAGGGACCTTCACAAAGCTCAGCATGGCGTCAGAAGGTCGTCTGCATTGATAAAAGGCCTTTGACGTCCGTGTATTTGCTGCGGCTGGTTTTATGTAATTACTCCAAAAACTGTCACCACACAACACACTGTTTACATGCAGCGGTTAGAATTTCGTTCTTCTGTATTTAAGGTATGTTATACAGTTTTAGCACGTTCTTAAGCTAAAAAAACAACTTCATTTTAATAAAAGCAGTGAAAAAACAATTGTTTTGGGGGGAGGGATTTTTTTCTTAATGTTTATCGCAACGTTTATTCAAATGGGCGCCATCAAAAAGACTGCTTTGATAGTTCTAGTAGTTTCATAATTGTGCAAGTCCTGGTGTTAAAAGATACAGCTGCTTCTTTGCAGATTTTGTTTATTGTTGGTTGTTTTCAGAGCGTTACCCCCATGATAAACGAGGGGACACTCAAATATTTCAAATATTAATTCTGCTATGTTTAATCGTCTTCCTCAAACATGTCTGAAAGTTGCAATATGCATTTTTAGCAGCAAACTGAGATGAATGTATTTCTTTTTCAAATTCAGCCTCATGAGGTTGGTAACCATGCAGATAGCTCACATCGTGGAACATGAGGGAAAGGCAGGACTTACAGTAAACACCGCCTACACAATGATTCACATTGGAACTCAATCTGCTGCTGCCGTAAGAACAAAGGGGAGGGCAGAGATGCAGATGTCAGGCATCTTGGAAATGTAAACATTGCGAATACAAGAAAAGAGGAACATTAATATTCATATTCAAAGATGCAGGGAGGGCAAAGACAAAAGCTCAGATGTGCTCCAAGTTCTCCAACCATACACTAAGAATAGCTGTTAATGATTTCCTTTACAGATGGTATATGTCACTGGTTTAGAGTTACAGAGACAGACAATCTGAATCATTGGTTTGTATAAGCCAGCATTTAGGCAAGGCAAGTTTATTTGTATAGCACAGATCATACACAAGACAACTCAAAGTGCTGAACAAAACAACAATGCAATGCTGTTTTTAACCTGGATCTAAATATTGTCGGAGAAGAAGCCTGTCTCACATTTTCAAGAAGACTATTCCAGATTTTAGCTGCATAAATCTGAAATAATACCTCCCCATGTTTAGTTTAGCATTCAAGTTAGACGTGTTTGAAACTATTGCCAAAATTAACTCTCTCCTGTTAGTATAACCATTTGAAATTTTGATAACGTATTTGGCGCCACCTGTATATGAAAGCAAGATCCAGTCAGACCTCCGGAGCTAAACAGGGCAGGGCCTGGTCAGTACTGTGATGGGAGACCTCTGGCGGCGGCAGCAATAAAGTGACAAACTGTCATCGTGTCCTTTGGCAAGACGCTTCGCCCACATTGAGTATGAGTGTGCCATGTGAAGTCTCTTTGAGAGGCAAAAGAAAGAGCAGTATAAAACCGATGTATTACTATGTTACTAAATCAAAGTCGAGGGCTTGTCTGCTTAGAGAAGAGTTTGCAAATTGATCATTTTCAAAGAGGGTAAGTCTACCTGCAATACTCCATGGCAACTACAGCAAACCCTCACCAGGACCATAAATAAAACACATACAACACCTGTTATGGCGAGTGTTCGGTATCTCACCCACACTATAATAACTAACTTCACAGCGGTTATCTATTCAAACAGATGGTTGACATTGAGGCAAAGAACACTCACTCGGCACACACTCCTCAGACACCAGTAAAAGTGCAGCACTCGGAAAAACAAGATATATCACCAACTCCCTGAACCAATATTTGCTGCAATGACTTAAGTACACGGCCATTTCTCTGGTATTCCACTGTCAAGATGTTTTATTGTACACAATGTGGCCATACCTGCATGTGAAAGCCAGGTCTCGTCACACCTCTGAAGCTAAGCAGTGCAAGGCCTGGTCAGTACTGTGATGGGAGACCATGGCTGCTGCATAATTATAATGAGCACATTGTGTCCTTTGGCACCCACATTGCCGAGAAGGAGTCTGGTGTGTGTGTGTGAGCGAATGGTTGGTGGTTGCTTCTAGTAGTGGTGAAACATCTTTGAATGTCCAGTCTGCGCTAAAAAATCTTCATATAAACATCTTTTTTTCAGAATCTGTATTTCAAATTGGTCCATATTTTAAAAGAATGATGATGATATGTTTTGTCAAATTGAATATGACAATATCCCAATGTGGCCTCTTGAAGAAAATAATTGCCCATGCATGATCTAGAACAGGACGATATAATTGGGGTCTTTTCTTATTGATAGTGTTAACTTCTGTTGTCAAAGTGAATTCCAACATGCTGTCTACACAATCACAGACAAACATGATTTAGGGTATTTTCTGTTAAAAGAAAAAGAAAGAAAAAGGAAACGTCGCCGCTGGAGCCCTGTCCAATTTGATTCTCAGTCGATACTCGAGCGTGAGCCTGGAGGTGGCTGTGATTGCCGCGTGTTTTGATCCAGAGTTTGAAGTGCTGTTTCCCTTTTCAGCTACAGAGGAAAAGACACATAGGCAACGACATAGTAGCCATCGTGTTCCAGGAGGAAAACACGCCTTTCGTCCCAGATATGATCCAGTCCAACTTCCTGCACGCGTATGTGGTGGTGCAGGTGGAGAACCCCTGCTCGGACAATGTGCTTTACAAGGTCAGTTTAAGAATTCATGAACATTTGAACATAACTTAAAATTCACTTGCTATTTGCAGATTTATGTATGTATTTTTTATTTATTTCAACAGTATATTGACTCATTGACTGCCAGCCGTTTTTGATTATTTACATGTAATTGACTTTCAAGACCCACAGAATATTATGTGCTATGATTTTGTGAAATATGAAACCAGATTCTGAAACACTGGATTGTATACTTTCATCAGCAAAAATATGTTTGTTTTTAGCTATTTTTGTTGTCCTGTAATCCAGTGTTTTTCAAACTTTTTTGAGCCAAGGCACTCTTTTTTTCATTGAAAAAATCCCGCGGCACACCACCAGGAGAAAATGTTAAAAGATATACCCTCTAGCCCAGGGATACCCAAAGTGGGGCCCGCGGGCCAAAGTTGGCCCACCTCCGCTGTAAGTTTCTAACTGCGTCCCTCAACCTCAATGAACAACAGTGACATGTCTGAGATCGCGCGGGCGCACCCAAAGCCCTCTGAACGGAATCTGTCCAGTACTTTACTGTTGTATGGAGATACACTCCTCACTCATGGTTCACATCTACTTGCACTAAAATGTTTTTTAAAATCAAACACATCTTTTAAAACAATTGGGTGCAAGGCACCTTTATGTTCTTTTTTTTCAGCCTACTATTATAATTTTTTTGAGCAATTTAATGTTTTATCAAATTGAGAGGATTGTGCTGCCGAACTGCCACTCCCCCTCCTCACCGGAGGGAAATGGCGAGTGGAACTATTCACCTGTGCAATCCGCACCCACCCGGTGTGTTAAAAAAGACGGACACACACTTCAGAGTGAGTTCAAGCAGGACAAGCAGGGATCGCAGCGCACGATCCACGTAAGTAGAAGCAACAAATACTGCGCAAAACAAACCCTTCTACATCCCCATGAAAGAAGCCGGTAAGCGCCGTCCTCACTCGCAATCATTGAATGTCAGAACTTACGCTGAGCTTTATGATGCGTTCAAGAGCCCTTTGGAGGAGCGGAAACACGGACTCTTTAACAGTTACTTTGTTTTGATTGTTTATAAATGTTGTGGTGTGTTTAGGCAAAATAAAACAAACTCCAGGAACAAATCAGGGTTAAAGGAGCAATATGTAATATTTGCATGTCAAGTCATCATTAAATGACCCGAATATTTCAAAAGGCGTTATTAAATCATACTCTTTTCGAATTCATCTTTAACTGATAACAGTAGTTCAGCCGAGATATTTGATCATCAAAATTAGTTTTACGACCCGTAAAAGTTGTTATTGTTTTGATTTTGATGTCCTACCCTCCGCCGTTTCGCCAATCAGGAAGTGTCATGTAAGTCAGTGATCGAGTTGCCAGAACTCCGCGCGGCTCATTAATCTCAGTGGTAAAATAACATGTGGCGTAGAACTAAAAAAGGTCTTGTTATGACTCTCAAATAATTAATGACAAAACAAAGACTAAAACGAGGATTTATATCGGGATGCCTTTGAACAATTGAGACAGCTGATAAAAGTTCACGTGTGATGCAAAATTTTCTAGTTTGATTCCGTTCTTCACGGTGTCTCTGTTCGTGTGAACCAGTGGCCTAGCGGTCTAAGCTACGCGCTTACGATGCAGGAACCCGGGTTCGATTCCGGGCTATGTCCTTTTGTATTTATTGCATGTGATCACATTCTATGACAGATTGCTCTAAAAACGGTAAAAGATGAAGGTCAAGACGTTTTTTTGCAGATTATAGCTTAATTGTAAAAATAATCATTTAAGACCACATGTACCCCAATTAAAATAATGTTAGTCTCTTTTTGATGTGGGACTTTTACATGTTTGTCTAAAAAATAGGGAATAAATAAAATTGAAAGGTGATATCCTCTTGAGCAAACCCTGATGTTGATACGCTGAAGAAATACGTTCCAACATCCATTCTTCCCACTCCGATTTTGGACATCAATTTCTTATTTATTTTGCATAAACTATGTATAATTACATTGCTTTTATTTTGTTTTTGTTTTTTATCTCAAATGTCCAAATTATAATAATAAAAAAACATTAATCAAAACATTCATTCAGCATTAGCACGGCTGTCATGGCAATGTGAATGGAGACGGACAAACAACTGATAAAATAATTCCCTGTGTTTGCTGCTGGATTTGGTGTGAATCTGGCAACCTGAGTCAGGGAGAGTGGGAGAGGACTACAAAATATTGACTGTGACTGCAGTACCACTTTTGGCCAGATTTTTACATATTGCTCCTTTAACTAGTCTGATTTCGTTAGTTTAATATTCAGTTCACAACTAATTGAGAATACTTGTCCTATGTTAAAAATATTAAGTTAAAACAGAGTTAAAACCTGATCATGTTTAGAAAATGCAGTTAGCAATTATGTTCCCAAATTCATTACTTAATGTTAAAATGTATTGTTTAAAAGTGTGCTAAAACCAGATCTACTGATCAGTGATGTCTCCCTTTTTTGATAAAAGCTAAGATAAAGTAATATGATTCAAATGTAGTTAAAAACTTTTGTTCAAAATAAATATATGAAAATAGGCTTTACTTTTGTAAAGTAAATGTCATTTGCTAGTACAATAAACCTATACATTATAAATCACTATATAGTAATGCAAAACTGTTTAGAACAAGGTCTTCAACAAACAGTTTACTGACATGAGCAGGTTAAAAATATAGATTATTTAATTTGGGAGTATGATATTATTTAATATAAATTAGTACCTTCATTTACTAGCAGGAACATTATTTGTTTACAAGTGGCGTTTAAAAAACAGTTTAGTTACATAGAAAATGTATGTTTCTGTTCTCTTAGAGGTTTTTTATATGATTTTAAGCTGTAAATAAGCCATGACAGAAAATCTCCCTCCTCTGGACCCTGATTACCCGGCCGGAATCTTTCCGTACTGTAGTCTCCTCAAACCTGCATATTTCCCTGGAGTCTCCACTTCACTAAGACTGTGTTGATTTCATTCATTCAGCTGTGATTTGCACTGATAGACAATAATTAATGCATTTAATTGAACTTGATCAAATCTACATTTATTTTTGTTTCATGCAAAATATCGGTGTATTTGGCCCGCGGCCGACTGGCAAATTTTTACTTTGGCCCTTGGAAGCAAAAGGTTTGGGCACCCCTGCTCTAGCCTATATTCACAATATAAAGTAATTCTCATCAAAGTGCTTAAAAAGACCCTCAGGCCTTGACTTTAAGCTTTGTTAAATATTTCTCAATACAATGAGTTAACACAAGTTTGGGAATAAATATTTAAAAATCCACTCTCAGCTGGTCCTGAACACGAGTCCATGGCTCTGTCTGTGCGTCCATGGTTCTGTCCAAGCGTCTATGGTTGACAAAGCAGCCACAGCTGCCTGGGGGTCAGAGCGGAGGATTTGAATCCTGTTCAGAAATGGCATACTTCCTTTTCAAATACGTCTCAATCACTTTCGCTTCTCACGAGCCACAATGCCTCTGCCCCCGCTACCTGTTACATTTGTTGGTTGTGTCCAATTCTTAAGTTTCTCGCCACAATGCTCCCTGCTACATCCGGTGGGTGCATTCAATTCCTACGTTTCAAAGTACTTAGCTATCGGTTGCCACTCACTGATATGAAAAAGTATTACGTGGTTACTCCACAGTTCAAAACAAGTCAGCACTCGCCGAAGCTGATGCATTTATTTTTAGACAAAGTAGGCGAATTTCTCACGGCACACCATAAAATATCATACGGCACACTAGTGTGTCGTGGCACAGTGGTTGAAAAACACTGCTTTAATCCCCAGTCGAATCGAGGGAAGTTTGACAGAAATCGCCCGTCTCAGTCAAATGGAGCTTAAGCGGAGGTTCAGGATGGTAGACTACCTACGTTATCCCACCAAGCTAGACCACGCCTTACTCAGCCTGTCTTAATCAACTCCCCGCAGCCGTGTCAATCAAGCCAGCGTTTAAGAGCAAAGCAGAGCACAGCTCACCAAACGGACTTCAAGCTGCAACGGGTTGCTCTTCGTCACCTTGTTACTCACGCCTCGCACATTGTTCGTCCTGCATGGTCGCGGCTCCTCTTCCACATCACATGTTTGGGGCTGCGCGCCATGGTCGCTGTGTCTCCACCGCGGCTCCTCTCCTGCGGACTCGCTGCCGTCGTCTCCCCGTGGCCGCTGCTACTCGCGGCCAGGCGTTACTCCGTGCACCCTGCAGCTTCCATACCGGGCACGGGACTTCTGTCTGCCTGCCGTTGTCTGCCTGCCGCTGTCCACCCGTCTCCCTGCCTCCACTCACGGTACAGTGTCGGTTTCGTGTTTTCCGCACTACCATGAACGTACTGAACTGCGGCGTGTCAGTTATTCCCGCCGAATTGTCTCGCAGGCTGTGTTTCTACCCGCTGCATTGCTCTTCAGGCTGTTCGTTTTACCATCTGCATTGGCATTTAGACTGTCCGTTTTCACCATGGACCGTACATTTTAACCACTGTGTTGGCCTTCTGGCCGTCCGTTTTACTCATGGGCTGAACATTCTACACACTGCAGTGGCCTCCAGGCTGTCAGTTGTAACCATGGACTATAACATCTGTCGTCTGCATTGGCCTTCGCGCTGTCTAAATTGACCGTGGACTGTAAGTTTTGTCCACTGCATTGATCTGATTGGTCGGTGCGCGGCCGAGCCCCTCTGTGCTGTTCATTTGCCCAGTGCTCTGGCCTTACGCCACTTCAACGCCACGCTTCGACGCCACGCTTCGACGCCACGCTTCGACGCCACGCTTCGACGCCACGCTTCGACGCCACGCTTCGACGCCACGCTTCGACGCCACGCTTCGACGCCACACGCTTCGACGCCGCACGCTTTGACTCCTCCTCCACGCCGCACGCTTTGACGCCGCACGCTTTGACGCCGCACGCTTTGACTCCTCCTCCACGCTTTGACGGCGCACGCTTCAACTCCTCCCGCACGCTTTGACGCCACACGCTTCGACTCCTCCTCCACGCCGCACGCTTTGACGCCGCACGCTTCGACTCCTCCTCCACGCCGCACGCTTTGACGTCGCACGCTTCGACTCCTCCTCCACGCCGCACGCTTTGACGCCGCACGCTTCGACTCCTCCTCCACGCCGCACGCTTTGACGCCGCACGCTTTGACGCCTCAACGACGCCGCACGCCTCAACAACGCCGCACGCCTCAACGACGCCGCACGCCTCAACGACGGCGTGCGCTTTGACGCCGCCTCACGCCTCAACGACGCCGCACGCCTCGACGACGCCGCACGCCTCGACGACGCAGCACGCCTCAACGACGCCGCGCGCCTCAACGACGCCGCGCGCCTCAACGACGCCGCGCGCCTCAACGACGCCGCGCGCTTTGACGCCACGCGCTTCAACGACGGCGCACGCTTCAACAACGGCGCACGTCCGCGGCCGCACGCTTCATCGCAGCTCGTCGGCGGCCGCACGCTTCATCGCAGCACGTCGGCGGCCGCACGCTTCATCGCCGGTGGCCGCTGTTTGACGCCACGTCGGTGTCCGCCTCCTGCCGCATTCTCGACGCCACGCTTCGACGCATTCGTGTGCTCTCATCCATTCATCGTGGGACCAGTGTCGACCATGGACTCGCGTACCCTTTTGGGGGGTGAACAATCCAACGCTTGGAGAGTTCTGCTTCACAATGACGGGAAGAGCCGGCATCGACGGATCAGGTCAGTGGTCTGACTGAAGACGTGGTCTGACTGAAGACGTGGTCTGACTGAAGACGTGGTCTGACACTGCCCGTTGGTCCTTTTTACTCGAGTGATAGTGGTTCGAGGTTTCTCTTTTCAGCTTCGCAGGAACGCGATGCCGCAACGCCGCACCAAAACTCTGCTACAACGCCGCGACGGTGGCCTGCTGCAACGCTGGCCTGCAAAGACTGCATGAGTACTGTTCGGCGTGGCCTTCAAACCTGGCCGGCTATCTTCCCCAGGCCGCACTCATTGGCTTTTGGGTGCAGCACTGCCCGCCACGGTTTGCGTGCACTCTGAGTGGCTGTAGGCGGTGCTCCTTCTCATGTTCCCCAGGCATATTCTCTCCTGGTCTCCTGGTGCGGCTCCTGCCGCCGAGCCTGTCTCACGCTTCGCCTTACCTGACGCACCCTGGCCCTCATTCTGACCGGGCCCTTGTGCGTTGGTTTTTGGGGGTCCAGAGATCTCCTATCGAACATCAATCTTCCTGGGTAAGTGTACTTCATGAATCTCATTTTCACCTTCTAGTCTCCCCAAGTGGAATCATGTTCGAATATCAGCGCTCTAAACACCAGCAGTTCATCCTTCATTCAGCATTCTCCTTTCCCTCTCACTGCACACTCTCAGTCTCTGGACATCAGCATCGCGGGTACTGCTGTCACTGCCTCATCTACATCGGCATTAAATACATTCTCTAAAATCCACTTCGAGTCACACTGCTCCACCCTCATAAGAAGATCCTTAAAGGAGTATTGGCAATGGTCCTTGTTCTGTAGTTTAGGTCCTGGACGACTAGCCTGTCTGTCCGTGGAGTGGATTCCCTCTCTCAATGTAGGGTCTTCCGAAGGTTTCTCACTTTTTTCCCCACAGGGTTTTGTGAGTTTTCCTTGCCATGCAGGAGGGTCTGGACAGTTAGTGTCCAACTAGAAGGCCCGTGGTGATGATCCAGGATACTTTAACATGCTACAACATCTATGGACATTTTATCAACATTCATAGACTATAATTACTCCTTAAACAATCCCTCGACGACCCCCTGGTCTGAACAAATTCAAAACCTCTGCTCCCTGCATGTAACCTCTCTTCCTTTCTCTACATCCGCCACTCCTTCCGGATAGGAGCAGTCACTTGGGCTGCTGCCCTGGGACTCCCTCAATCATCTCTCCAGGAGCTCGGTTCCCGGTTCTCTACCACATTCATCCGTTCTGGCAGCCCAGCGCCTCCTCATATAAGTACGTATGCTTCTCCTGGTGGTGGCAACTCCTCATTTCCAGCATGCCGCGCACTCGAGCCGAGCTTGTGCGCGTGCCAACGCCTAGCGCTAGAGCCGAGCTCGCGCACGGACATTACGCCGCGCACTCGAGCCGAGCTCGTGCGCGTGCCAACGCCTAGCGCTAGAGCCGAGCTCGCGCACGGACATTACGCCGCGCACTCGAGCCGAGCTCGTGCGCGTGCCAACGCCTAGCGCTAGAGCCGAGCTCGTGCGCGTGCCAACGCCTAGCGCTAGAGCCGAGCTCGCGCACGGACATTACGCCGCGCACTCGAGCCAAGCTCGTGCGCGTGCCAACGCCTAGCGCTAGAGCCGAGCTCGCGCACGGACATTACGCCGCGCACTTGAGCCGAGCTCGTGCGCGTGCCAACGCCTAGCGCTAGAGCCGAGCTCGCGCACGGACATTACGCCGCGCACTCGAGCCAAGCTCGTGCGCGTGCCAACGCCTAGCGCTAGAGCCGAGCTCGCGCACGGACATTACGCCGCGCACTTGAGCCGAGCTCGTGCGCGTGCCAACGCCTAGCGCTAGAGCCGAGCTCGCGCACGGACATTACGCCGCGCACTCGAGCCGAGCTCGTGCGCGTGCCAACGCCTAGCGCTAGAGCCGAGCTCGCGCACGGACATTACGCCGCGCACTTGAGCCGAGCTCGTGCGCGTGCCAACGCCTAGCGCTAGAGCCGAGCTCGCGCACGGAAACATTCACTCACACCATGCGCCTTCCATAAACGCAGCAACAAAGTCATGGCAAACGCATCGCTAGCCAAGCTCTCTCTTTGGGGATCATGATCTGCACCCAGGCGCAGATCTCTTCAGAGCACGGCCACAGCCGGGGCCTAAGCTCCAAACCAATAAACAAACTCAATCCATAAAATAAACAACTCTTAAACGCATCTCGTCTCTTTTAGTCTCTCCAGATTGAAATGGAGCTTAAGCGGAGGTTCAGGATGGTAGACTACCTACGTTATCCCACCAAGCTAGACCACGCCTTACTCAGCCTGTCTTAATCAACTCCCCGCAGCCGTGTCAATCAAGCCAGCGTTTAAGAGCAAAGCAGAGCACAGCTCACCAAACGGACTTCAAGCTGCAACCACCTCCTCCCCACCTCCGCCTCAGGATTTCTTCACTCTCACATTCACCTTGCCTTGTTGCCACCACCAGTGTCTAGGCCCCGGGGGATCATGATCTGCACCCAGGCGCAGATCTCTTCAGAGCACGGCCACAGCCGGGGCCTAAGCTCCAAACCAATAAACAAACTCAATCCATAAAATAAACAACTCTTAAACGCATCTCGTCTCTTGTAGTCTCTCCAGGTTGAAATACGTCAATGGCAGTCAATGAGTTAATACTGCACAAAAGCCATCACAAGTTAAGATTGTGAATGCAACCTATTCTTTCACTTACAAATTCAGCAAGCTGTTTAAATGTATGAGGGACAGGATATGTAAGATATATGTAACAATTATGTAACTTGATGACATAGACCGTAGATATATCTAAAGCATCAATTATACAAAATGTCACAACAACGTACGAACAATATACCAGCCTCGAGCCCCGGAAAAACAATCTGATGTTTACTTTGGGAAACAGCCTGGTATTTAATGTCCGAAGCAAGATTTAAGTCTTTTAGAATCCATAGCATCTGTTTTTTTTCATGCAGTATTTTTCCCCTTCAGGTGTCTGTAACAGCAAGAGACGACGTGCCTTTCTTTGGCCCTGCTCTGCCTGACCCGGCTATCTTTAAAAAGGTTTGGAGCTACACAAACACCAGCACTCCGATGCTTCTCTTGACAAACCAACATTAAATCTTACTTTCCTCTGCTTGTTTCTTTCACTCCTCAGGGCCCAGAATTTCATGAATTTCTTTTCACTAAGCTCATTAATGCAGAGTATGCCTGCTATAAGGCTGAGAAGTTCGCCAAGCTGGAGGTGAGAGTCATGGAGATGTGTGTGCAGTTGTGTGTGCAGATGTGTGTGCAGATCTGTGTGCATACGACGTAGCTTATCGGATGCTGTTTCTGCATCCATTTGGCTATATAGTATCTTTGAATGCATTGAGCTAGTGGTGACAAATGATAGCTTTCACAGTCATTACTGAAGTCATGTTTATAAAGTGGTCCCTCAACACGGTTCACTTTGTGTTTTTTTTTTTCTTACCTTTAATTAGAGTAAAAAGATGTTTTTGTGGGTTGTGTGTACCGCTGTTATTAATTCAGAGGACTACAGCGTTCTTCCTGTTGCCCTTATTCCTACTCCTGCCCCCCAGTGAAGTGTTCTGCCTCCTCTTGTATTTTACGGCGTATGCACGGCTTTTGACGGTTGTAGCAGCTGTCAGACCAGGTTTGACATCGCACTTCAGCAATCGTAAATTCAGGCGGCTAGAAAAGTGTATAAAGTCTGCAGTGAGGGGTTTTACAGCCTTAAAACTTCATGAAGCTGCTTCTTCACGGAAACTGGAGCACCCGGAGGAAACCCATGCAGACAGGCAGAAGAACATGCAAACTCCACACAGAAAGGCCTGGAGGTGGAATCGAAACCCAGGACCTTCTTGCTGTGAAACACAAGCTCTAAACGCTGTCATCAAACACAAACAAAATAAATGATGAACTTATGTTGTTTCAGGAGCGCACACGGTCAGCTCTTCTGGAGACGCTCTATGAGGAGATCCACATAAACAGCCAGTCCATGATGGGACTGGGAGGAGACGAGGACAGGCTGGAGAACGGGAGTGGAGGGGGGGGAGGGGGAGGCTTCTTTGAATCCTTTAAGGTACAGTGGCTTTCTCATATCTCTACATTTCACCTCTGCATGACCAACACAAAGCTGAGATTCTGGGTATTCACACACCACAAAACTCTGGTCTGCCACTGTTCTTTGGCATATTGCGCAAGTCAATTCTTTTGTATACATTTTTATGCTTTTTCATTATTTTGGTTTCGCCTAAATGGTTAGAAATCACATGCACACTCAATTCAACCAGTTACAAACCCCGACCTCATCACATATTGTAGAAGGACTTTGCATCTTTGCAACTGAAGAAATAGCATTTAATTGAATAGATTATGTAATCATCATGAATGTGAAATTTTTGGTGTATAACAATTACACCTACTGTATATTACAATCACATCAATACTTTTTTATGTTTCTATTATACTATAATAACAGTAGAGTTTGGCTTAAAATGGGGAAAGGAAACTGCTTTTAATGTATTATGTACCGTAGGAAATTTGTCTTGGACTCACAGGCTGTTACATTTTAAATACACATAAGCCAGACATAAAACACAACACAGTAACACACAGATATGGGTACAAACCAGTTCTTATAACATAGTTGTTGTAAATGATAGAATAAAGCATGCACTTGTGTTAGCCTAGTGCCAAAATGAGGCGCAGACCTTGGTTTTCTCACTCTTATTGACCGCGTTCCGTTGCGTCCGCTCTGGCGCTGTCACTGGGAGCTCCATGTGACCGCGGCGGACAGCGGAGCGAGGCCCAGCAGCAGGGGAGGCGGGCGGGCAGGATGTGGATGTGTGTCTGATGAATGCTTTAATGACTCCTCATTATGAAGCTGGAGATGCGCTTCTCCCCAAGGCCTGCGTCTCCCCGTGGAGTCGCTCCTCCTCTGACTCACCCGCTCTGTCATCTCTCAAATCTCCCTGCACTTAAACATCAACATAACAGAAATATGACTCATTTGTGCTGCATGTTTTGATGCTTCCATTCTTCCTCTGTCCATGTCGTGCACTGCCGAACACAATTTCTCTACATGACATTGCCTTAATTACTATTTTGCTTGTGTTTTTTCTTCATCAGGCTGCTTTTTTTTCTATTAAGCCAGCTCATTCTTTGTATTTTTCATTGCATTTCTCTTGTCACCTTGTTTTTATTGTTCATTTTAGTTAAAACATTTTTTATCATAGATTCAAATTTGACACAATAACTACTAATCGACCTCAATAGTAAGCTACGACGTGCCAAACTATGACAATGACAACTTGTACTGTAGGGGCATTCAGATCACTAAGGCTTAGCTGTCCATGTGGTGACATTGAGTATGTTTCCCGTGGCCAGGAAGTATCATGCGTCCTCACCCGAGCGGAACTATCTCACAGCATCCAGGACCTTGGCATCAGTCACATCTACAGAAAACACAACCTTGGGTGGAGGTCATTGATTCAGGACGGCAGAACAAACACACTGCTGGGTCCTATCCTTCCACAGAATTATGAATATGCACTGTTGCTAAATTCTAAAAACCGACTTTTATGGCAAATATGATTCTGTGGTTAAGCATAGTGGTTCTCAACTGCGATGGTGTCAGGGTCTATTATCAACATTAGAATAATGTAAAACTAAACTAATACTGAATCTCTTCATAATAGTATTGAATAATGGGACAAAGCTGATATTATAGACACAATATAATCTTGAAGTAAATGTTTGCTAAAATTTGAAGTAGTTTTTTAATATAATTTACAGCATATTCGGATTTTTCATTTTGTTTTTTCATTCACTTAAAGGTGTATAGGAGGATTTTCTACTTCTGGGTGGATCATCAAGACTATTGGTCCTTCTTATTGTCAATCATTCTGGTGATACGTGCTCATCAAATAAGACCGGAGAGTTTTGTTCAAAAATTGGAGAGAGCGGTTCTTTCCTAAAAAAAATGCGAAAATCCTCCTATATACTTTTAAGTTTAAAAAATTGCATTATGGACACATATACTTGATTTATTCTTTAAGACTAAATTTGATTTATTATTGAATAGCTCTAAATCACAACAATAGTTATTTCGGAGGACTTCACAAAACCACCGTCAAACTCGCCAACCCAGATCAGAGAATCAACAGTTTCTTCAGTGTAGCAAATACATATATTTTAAAAGTACATGCCAACAATGGTCACACAAAACATATACATTTGTTTGTGATTCCCCAAAACCCACAGGTTGAGAACCACTGGTTCAGTATACACTCAAAACAAATAAATAAACATATATTATACATAGCCAGAGCAGCAAAGGTCAGATTTTGTGAATGATTTTTGATTGTAGCTCCAATATGGTGATTTTAGATGATTTTTGGAAAAGACAGTGATCCTCCAGAGACTGCGGACTGACGGTGTCTCCTCATCTCTCATCCCCCAGCGGGTCATCCGCAGCAGGAGCCAGTCTATGGACGCCATGGGCCTCAGTAACAAGAAGTCCCACACAGTCTCCACTAGTCACAGTGGAAGCTTTACCCATAATCCTGCAGAGAGCCCCAAAACCCCAGGCATTGTAAGTAGCTTTGTTTTGGTCCAGGTGAAGTCCAAATGGTCTGATTAGTGTGTGTCACTTCTATCAGTATTGATTGATAATGACAAGGGCGCACCATGTTAGTTCAAAAATGACTCAAGAAGAAGTACAAAAATAGTCGTGCAAGAAATCGAGAGTCGATTCATTTTGTGGACTTGGCTTCTGATATTGTCGAGTCACTATAATTGAAATACAAAGCATTAATTCAATCAGGAGAAAGGTCAGTTCTAATGGAGAAATGAAAAATGTGTTAATCCAAGGAGAGCAATTTCTTTAAAAGGTTAAGAACTAAAACACACAATATATCTCTAAGCTGACTTTGATTTCAATAGTTTTTTTGTTTTGCACTTAGCATTTGCTGCTTCGTCTAACAGGTCAACACAGTCATTCGCACACATTTTCATTCATTCTCATCTCTTCAAACTATACCCACACTATCGCTGCTTTGATAAAGAGCGCCTAAGCAGTAATAAATTAGCTTGTATTTTTTGCATCATGAAAAGTGCTGATAAATATGAAAAATTGTAACATGTATTATGGCAAAACACAAATCTATACAAAACAGCTGTTTGACTACCCAGACTCCCTCCTCCCTCTCCTGCCTGTGCTTCTGTCGTTTAACCTTCCCAAGCTTCTTTGTGCATGTGTGCATTCTTTGCATGGCAGTGGATGTGACCGTGAGTAGACTTCCACTAGTTTTAGTCATTTAAGGTTGTGTCGTAACTTATCTACCTGGCTTGACTTGGTTTTCCACCAAACAAAACAGTGATAATGAATGGAAAGTTATCAGACCCATGCGAAAGGTACGATAAAGAAATATTTTGTTTCATATATACAAAACCTATCAGCCAAATTCAGGAAAAACCCAAAGCACTTTTTTGAAAGACAAAAGACACAAAGAAACTGTCCTTCTTAACACAAGGACTTGGCGGCCCACTTTCAAATTAATACAATTCTGGAAAAAAAATGTAATTAATTAATTTTTTGTCTTTGATACATGTTAAAAATTATTCAAATCTATTGAGTACAGCAAAACTAAATGCTAAGTGCTGCAAGTAAATAGTGTGTTGCTAAGGTAACTAGCACTAGTTCCAAGGTGAGACTGCTCTGAACCAGTCTGGGACCTGTCTAGGATAGAGATAATAATATAGAAACAGAAAAATTCACACATTTATGAAGATCAAAAACGTACATCAGCGGAGTATTTACATTTCCCATATGAGTGTTAATCCAGTTAACAATAATTACAGTACATTAAAAAGAGTAAAGATACAATCCCTCAATACATAGTTCCCACATGACGTCACTACATACGGGGATTTGCCGACCCGGCGCCATTTGTCTTGGCATTCTGTGGGCAAAACAATAGAAAAAGAAGCTGAAACGTGTTAATGTCGTGATAAAGTTGAAAATGGTCATCTCCTGCTGGGTCAATGGATGTTCAAATCGTGCCGGAGGTTCCGTTAAACTTGGATTTTACAGTATACCCATCATTAGACTTCATGAATGTGAGAAGACTAAGCTTTTGTCAGAACAACCACGGAGGTTATGGCTTGCGAAGATAAACAGGCAAGAAACTCCCTCAAAACACGCAAGAATATGCTCGGAGCACTTTGTGTCAGGTGCGTATCGTATCTTATAATGTGTTGACAGACGTAATTTACTCAGTACTAACTTGTGTATGCTGATATCTGGTAACTTGAGAGTTTCATTATTTAGCGTTAGATTACTTTATTATGAGGAGGATCGGTGTCGCGTCCGAGGCTCTCGAGGGCAACGTAAATGTATTAAATAGATAATAATAGTTCTATGGTGGGCTAAAACAATGTTCACAAACAGCATTGCTTCTGTAAAAAGATCTGTGTCATAAAATAAACTGCTCTTTACGCCTGGAAAAATCAGTTGCCCACCATTCACCAAAACATACGGTCAAAAACGCGGAAATAAACAATAACAGCAATCCAGAGTGTCCGTGTGGCATTAGCATTAATTAAATTAATTGTTAATATAATTAAAATAATTAAATGGAGCTCCAACTGGTATTAAATCTAAAGTTTTTGAGAAATGTTTGCATTGCTTGTTAATTTTTGCTGCATAATTTGATCAAATATGTAAAACATGTCCGTAGCACGTTAAACTGTGGTGCCATTGTATTAATATACAATTATTTGCTCAAAAGTTGCCCTTTTTTTCCAATTTGCGTTTGAATATCTACATTTATTCTCATTCTTCTGTTTAATGGAATGCACAAACACAGCAGCGTGCCATCAAAGATGGCGTCTCCGAGGAGGTCATGTGACATTCATTGGTCTGTGGGAACTATGTATTGTTGGGGAAAACTAGGATTATGCAAATAAACAATGAAGAATAATAATAAAAGATTAAATTGGAAGTTTACTGGTGGAAAATAAAGAATTCCAATGTAAATCTTACTTCTATACCAATAATTAAAAACACGGGCTGTTAATTTAAAATATAAAACTGGATGAAATTGATGGAGCATATACTAAAATGTAACGCTAAACAAAGAGGCATAGTATAGAATGTATGGACAAATGGCCAAATAAAAAGGTCAAAGGGGGAAAGGCTAAGACAGAGCCCTGAGGATCAATTCATTTAAATTCAATTACATTTATTTTTGCATAGTCCTAAATACCAACAGTAGAATCTTCAAAGATCAATTCGCCAACACAGATCAGAGAATTAACCAAGAAGGGCAATGATATAACACACATCGAGCCATCGGTTCATAAGCGGCGTTTGACCAATGTCCATAAATATCTGTCCCAGTGTTCCCCATTGTTTTGGGGCGTGGCACACCTGTCATTGAACACGATCACATGGCACACACCCGCTGAAACTGATACAAAATTGAAACTCGACAGCGTTTATTAACAAAGCAAAATCTTTTTCATCGATGTGTGTTATGTAGAAAATCAAACAAGCACAAAAAGCCTTTCTAATCTTCTCACGTTATTTTCTTTTCAAATGATTTTGACCAAGCAGGTGATATTGGATCATTTCTAAGGCACACTAATAAACATCTCCAGGCGCACCAACGTGCCGCAGCACACTGGTTGAAAAACACTGATCTAGCCTGACCTGCGGGTGCCAGGTTGATCGGATCAAAGGTGGTTGTGCCTTCGATAACAGCATATCGCTTCAAGGAAAACAGTGAAAGGTTTGTTTTTGTTTTCCCAATATCAAAGTCAGCAGCCTTTGATATTGGGAAAGTAATGCTTCTATGATGACTCACATCAAACTGATCAAAGTCAGGGATTTAAAAACACAATATTGTGTCCTGTTCTCCTTGATAGTTATGACAAATGCGGAACATGGTTCAGATTTGTTCTTATAATAATTGTTTTGTATTTAATTCTCAAAATTAGTGTAACATAAAGTATTCAGAATTCCATATGGTTTTGCATCTCCTGGCATAACAGTAGATCATGTTTTTCAAAATGCCTCATGTGACACTGCCAAATCACATGAGTCAATAAAAAATTAAAATTAAAATTAAAATTAAAAATAAAATTGTTAAATCTTTAACAAATGAGAAATAAAGTTTTGGATTTAAATATAAAATCAAAATTAAAATTAGGTTAAATTGAGCAACCTTTTCCACATAACTCTGTCGATTAACTATATTATATAATAACTATGTTTGGTGCATTCATTCACTTTATCAATAAAGTCCAACATGACAGGGTTATGTGGAAAAGGTTACTTAATTTACATCCAGCACTATATGTCTTAGCGTGTGCAATTTAATCCAATGTACTGCATACCAGAACAGCAAAGATCGGTTAAATACACAGAAAAGAACTGCTGTATAAGAAGTAACACATGGGGCGTTATCAAGCTGTATCTCAAATGCAAAAGTGGTTAGCAGCCTTTCCAATCAGATCTAACCCATGTGTATCACTCACAAGTCCTACAGAACTAAACCTGGGAAATGGAACGCTCTGTCTCACTTTGCACCTGCAGTTTAGCACCAAACAAAACCCATGGTGCATTTGAATTCAGCCACTAAACTCTGTCTGAAGTTTATAAAGTGTGTTTCGTTCATTGCATCAGCGACCGACCGGCCTTGTGTCCCTTCCGGCAGACACGCTCGCCACTTTCCCTTGTGTTCCTTGTGCTTCTGCGTTCTCCTGCAGCCTGTTTTCACACTCCCCAATGAAGCTCCACTTAACATCATGTCCAAAAGCGCCAGTCCTTTTGCTCGCACTTCACAGTTTATATTTCTTTTGAGCTATGTGCATGGAATCTTATGACGTGTGTTTTTTCTTTTTCTTCTCCTCCCCCCACCCCCTCTCTCTCTCTCTCTCTCTCCAACCCTGGCTTTTTTTCAATCTGTCATCTCCTGCCTCTGCTCTGGCTTTCTCTCTTTCTCTCTCTGCTTCTTGTCTCATGTGCCTCAGTCATTACTTGTCCCAGGCAAAAGCCCCAGTAAATACGGACGTCGAGGCAGTGCCATAGGGATAGGAACAATAGAAGAGGTTCAAGTTTAATTTCTACACTTTTTATTGTTTCTGATGTGTTTGTCGCTGTGCTTATGTAAGACACGTGTTGATGCATGTAGCTAAAAGTTTAATTCAAAATGTATTCGTTTCACTCATTCATTCACCAGACCCATAAGAAGGTTAAAATTGTTTACACTTGTTAAACTTAAAAAACTAACAAATGCTATGACAGATATAAAACTCCAAAAGTAGATCTTGTCCTCTGTTAACAATGTGTTGTAGGTGTAGGTGAAACTCAGGAAAGTCCATTTACCTCTGTAATCCAAGACTCAATATTTGAATAACAGAAATAAATGAACTTTAGAACAGTATTTCCTTATGTAAATGTCATCCAAGAAAATAACTGATCTCAAAACCTAATCAAGAGTATTGTCCTGATTTAGACTAAGATGTTGGTATTTACTTTATTTGATATTAAAGTTATATTCAAAGCTTCAGGACTTCAAATCACTGCTCAAAACCCACTGGCTCTAAACTGCCTACACTTTAATTTTTTGGCTTTTAAATTTTTTTCCCTTTGTAAAGCAACTTTGAGCGTCCAAAAATAGTTTATGATACTAAAGAACGCACATTTCATATACACGTCAAGGGCATATCCACATCTCATCTCAGGCCTATTTCTTGATAATTCATTAAAGTAAACTTTACAGAATGTGTCAATAGTTGCTGAGTCCTCCTAAGGTCATTGCATCATTCATAAATCGACCATTTTTAGGTTCAAGGCTCATGTTAAAACTCAACAACACTTATACAAGGAAATGTTCCAATTTTTTCTTCTTCAAAGCAATAAGTCACAGCGACAGAAATTATTATAACTTTGAAGTTACTTTTAGTGAGTGAAAGTGAAACTTTTATTAAACCACAAATAAATTCAATAACACATCAAAGGTTGTGACTTCAAGTTACATTAAAGAGTTCGGCCAGTGGTATTTGGATCTGGATTATTTCCTGTACTGTTTGTACTTTGTTGTCCCTGTCTGATTTTTCTTCTCATATTTCATCGTTAGTCATTGATCATTCCTGGAAAGAGCCCAACCAGGAAGAAGTCTGGTCCCTTCAGCTCGCGGCGCAGCAGTGCTATTGGCATCGAAAACATTCAGGAAGTCCAGGAGAGAAGGTCAGTCTCATTGTCCGCCCACAGCAATGTCCTTGTGGTCCCAATTTTAGATTTGTTATTCTTTTACAGAAATGCATTTTTAAAGTGATTGTCTGGAGTTTGTCAGAAAGAAAAACAGAGGTACTTGATTTGAAAAAAACGATGCAAGCTCCCTCCCCCTTCCTCTCTGATTGGTCTACGCCTACGTTTCCGTAACACTTTGAAATGTTAATCGGAGAACACATTATACATATACATTATTAATACACATGCACGGAGGTTTTCAGAATTATTTGTGAACGTTTTAATGACAAAAATATTGTTTTAATGCACAAAAAACGATCGCGGCAGGCCCAGAAGTAGCTATTATCATTAATTGCACATTATAGGACACATCTGCAGAGGATCTGATTATGGATATAGGTTCAGTATATAAATGATTATGGATATAGGTTCAGTTTATAAATGATTATGGATATAGGTTCAGTATATAAATGATTATGGATATAGGTTCAGTTTATAAATTATTATGGATATAGGTTCAGTATATAAATGATTATGGATATAGGTTCAGTATATACATAAGTAACTCAGCGCGGATGTTCAGAATTCTTTGTTCAGTTTTCATGAAGTTCCAGAGGCTTCCTAATTCCTAGTTCCTAATAGAGGCTTGATTCGGAGGCTCCGCGAAAACCAACAACTGAGCATGAGCAGCTACGAGCATCAGCGCGATGATTGACAGCCCTTGGCATCACTCGATTGGTTAACGTGGACGGCATCGTGGATTCTGAGCTATAGCTAAGAGCAGGGAAGGCGGGACTTACCTGTAATATTAGAATTAATAAAATGACTTATAAGAACATGTAAGGTCAATTTAATACAATTCTTAAAATTTGTAATTCATTTAGAGTTTGCTTTAATTAAAGCAAAACTCCTTTAATTCATATATTCATCCGAAATATGAGGTAGTCATTGCCTGAATGACTACCTCGTTTTTTTTTCTTCTTTTTTTATCTTAAAGCTGCACTAACTGACTTCATTTTCGTATGCTATCCATGTCCATGTAGTGCATTGGGATATACATCCTTTTGAAGAATAATTAGCGCAGATTTGTGCTGGCGTGACATTATATTTTAGATCGAGTTTTGATGAAACAAGGAAGAGAATGTGTTTCGGGTCGCAGATTGTGACCAATCACAACGGACCACTGGCCCCCACTTTCGTGAGAAATCTACAGGTCTGTTAGCATAGACGGCTGAGTTAGCACAACAAGCCGAGGAGCTAACCTGAAGCTTTGTGTGTCTTCATCACCGGTTACTGCTTACACAGCGAAACAGCCATCCAAAAGAAAGTCCCATTCCTCCGCGCTTCCCGGTTCTATCGTTCTATGGTCACGTATTATCCATATTGGGAGACACTAGCTCCGTCCCAACAGTGTGTGTGTGTGTGGGGGGCGATAGCTTCGTGGGTGCGGGGAGGGGAGCAGAAAGAGCGAGGCCAGCGAGTCCACGGCTTCAAAATCCCAAAGTCAGTTAGTGCAGCTTTAACTTGAGAACATTCTGACTGTCTTAGAACAAGATTTGTCAACGCAACAAGCCCTTTAGTCTCAAACGTTTTCATGGATTTTTTAATTCCACTCAAGAAATTTTTTCATAACAAGATAATTTTGCATTTCGTTTTGGCTAATCTTGTTTTAAGGTGGTCAAAATGTGCTCAAATCATGATACATTTTGTCAAATGTACTGGAATACAGGTGATACAGGTTTTGAAAGACAAAAGAAAAAAATGAAATATTTTGTCCGAACAAAATATATAAAAGTTAAATATAAACAAATCAGACCAGGCTATGCTCATCGGATTAGAAAATATTTTATTTTCAACTTAACTGACCTTATTTAACAAAAGCCAATACAACTTTAAACCGCAAAAACCACAAATCACTTACCCTGTGTCGTGTGCTGCACATTCCTACGGGTCTGTTCCTGGTGTTGCAACACTGACATTTCCCCAGTCACCACTGTGGGACTCTCTTCATCTTTAATCTTAATGTACCGGTAGTCATGTTTTCAGTCTAAAGCGGTCGTGCATGTTTTCACCCTTTGACTGTGACTCTTCCAGTCGTGAGGTGTCGCCCAGCACCCAGAGGACACCAGACAGCAGCCATTTGTCACAGGAAAACAGATCAGACAACTCGTCCAATCACAGCTCCCCAGAGTTCCCTGCCACCCGGAACAGGTGAGCCGAGGTTACTGACGGCTTCAAATCAACTCTACGGCTGCTGCCCATGTGTGTCTGAAATGTGTGTCTGCAATGTGTGTCTGCAACGTGTGTCTGCATTGTGAATCTGAGATGTGTGTCTGAGATGTGTGTCTGCAATGTGTGTCTGCAATGTGTGTCTGAGATGTGTGTCTGCAATGTGTGTCTGCAATGTGTGTCTGCAACGTGTGTCTGCATTGTGAATCTGAGATGTGTGTCTGAGATGTGTGTCTGAGATGTGTGTCTGCAACGTGTGTCTGAGATGTGTGTCTGCAACGTGTGTCTGAAACGTGTGTCTGCATTGTGAATCTGAGATGTGTGTCTGAGATGTGTGTCTGAGATGTGTGTCTGCAATGTGTGTCTGAAATGTGTGTCTGAAATGTGTGTCTGCAACGTGTGTCTGCATTGTGAATCTGAGATGTGTGTCTGAGATGTGTGTCTGCAATGTGTGTCTGCAATGTGTGTCTGAGATGTGTGTCTGCAATGTGTGTCTGCAATGTGTGTCTGCAACGTGTGTCTGCATTGTGAATCTGAGATGTGTGTCTGAGATGTGTGTCTGCAACGTGTGTCTGAGATGTGTGTCTGCAACGTGTGTCTGAAACGTGTGTCTGCATTGTGAATCTGAGATGTGTGTCTGCAACGTGTGTCTGAGATGTGTGTCTGCAATGTGTGTCTGCGATGTGTGTCTGAGATGTGTGTCTGAGATGTGTGTCTGAGATGTGTGTCTGAGATGTGTGTCTGCAATGTGTGTCTGAGATGTGTGTCTGCAACGTGTGTCTGAAACGTGTGTCTGCATTGTGAATCTGAGATGTGTGTCTGAGATGTGTGTCTGAGATGTGTGTCTGAGATGTGTGTCTGCAATGTGTGTCTGCAATGTGTGTCTGAGATGTGTGTCTGAGATGTGTGTCTGAGATGTGTGTCTGAGATGTGTGTCTGCAATGTGTGTCTGAGATGTGTGTCTGCAACGTGTGTCTGAGATGTGTGTCTGAGATGTGTGTCTGAGATGTGTGTCTGAGATGTGTGTCTGCAATGTGTGTCTGAGATGTGTGTCTGCAACGTGTGTCTGAAACGTGTGTCTGCATTGTGAATCTGAGATGTGTGTCTGAGATGTGTGTCTGAGATGTGTGTCTGAGATGTGTGTCTGAGATGTGTGTCTGAGATGTGTGTCTGAGATGTGGGTCTGAGATGTGTGTCTGCAATGTGTGTCTGAGATGTGTGTCTGCAACGTGTGTCTGAAACGTGTGTCTGCATTGTGAATCTGAGATGTGTGTCTGAGATGTGTGTCTGAGATGTGTGTCTGCAATGTGTGTCTGCAATGTGTGTCTGAGATGTGTGTCTGAGATGTGTGTCTGAGATGTGTGTCTGCAATGTGTGTCTGAGATGTGTGTCTGCAACGTGTGTCTGAAACGTGTGTCTGCATTGTGAATCTGAGATGTGTGTCTGAGATCTGTGTCTGAGATGTGTGTCTGAGATGTGTGTCTGCAATGTGTGTCTGAGATGTGTGTCTGCAATGTGTGTCTGCAATGTGTGTCTGCAACGTGTGTCTGCATTGTGAATCTGAGATGTGTGTCTGAGATGTGTGTCTGAGATGTGTGTCTGCAACGTGTGTCTGAAATGTGTGTCTGAAATGTGTGTCTGCAATGTGTGTCTGCAACGTGTGTCTGCATTGTGAATCTGAGATGTGTGTCTGAGATGTGTGTCTGAGATGTGTGTCTGAGATGTGTGTCTGAAATGTGTGTCTGCAATGTGTGTCTGCAATGTGTGTCTGAGATGTGTGTCTGAGATGTGTGTCTGCAACGTGTGTCTGCAACGTGTGTCTGAAACGTGTGTCTGAAATGTGTGTCTGCAACGTGTGTCTGCATTGTGAATCTGAGATGTGTGTCTGCAATGTGTGTCTGCAATGTGTGTCTGAGATGTGTGTCTGCAATGTGTGTCTGAGATGTGTGTCTGCAATGTGTGTCTGCAATGTGTGTCTGCATTGTGAATCTGAGATGTGTGTCTGAGATGTGTGTCTGAGATGTGTGTCTGCAACGTGTGTCTGAAATGTGTGTCTGCAATGTGTGTCTGCAACGTGTGTCTGCATTGTGAATCTGAGATGTGTGTCTGAGATGTGTGTCTGAGATGTGTGTCTGAGATGTGTGTCTGCAATGTGTGTCTGAGATGTGTGTCTGCAATGTGTGTCTGCAATGTGTGTCTGCAATGTGTGTCTGCAACGTGTGTCTGCATTGTGAATCTGAGATGTGTGTCTGAGATGTGTGTCTGAGATGTGTGTCTGAGATGTGTGTCTGCAACGTGTGTCTGAAATGTGTGTCTGCAATGTGTGTCTGCAACGTGTGTCTGCATTGTGAATCTGAGATGTGTGTCTGAGATGTGTGTCTGAGATGTGTGTCTGAGATGTGTGTCTGCAATGTGTGTCTGCAATGTGTGTCTGAGATGTGTGTCTGCAACGTGTGTCTGCAACGTGTGTCTGAAATGTGTGTCTGAAATGTGTGTCTGCAATGTGTGTCTGCAACGTGTGTCTGCATTGTGAATCTGAGATGTGTGTCTGAGATGTGTGTCTGCAATGTGTGTCTGCAATGTGTGTCTGAGATGTGTGTCTGCAATGTGTGTCTGAGATGTGTGTCTGCAATGTGTGTCTGAAATGTGTGCCTGGAATGTGTGTTTGAAATGTGTGTCTGAAATGTGTGTCTGAAATGTATGTCTGCAACGTGTGTCTGCATTGTGTGTCTGCAATGTGTGTCTGAATTGTGTATCTGAAATGTGTGTTGGCAATGTGTGTCTTGAATTTGTGTCTGCAATGTGTGTCTGAAATGTGTGTCTGCAACGTGTGTCTGCAACGTGTGTCTGCAATGTGTGTCTGAGATGTGTGTCTGCAATGTGTGTCTGAGATGTGTGTCTGAAACGTGTGTCTGAAATGTGTGCCTGGAATGTGTGTTTGAAATGTGTGTCTGAAATGTGTGTCTGAAATGTATGTCTGCAACGTGTGTCTGCATTGTGTGTCTGCAATGTGTGTCTGAATTGTGTATCTGAAATGTGTGTCTGAGATGAAACAGAAGTAATGATTGTTACACATACTGTAGATCCAAATTTGATGAGACTCTTTCTAGTTGATCACTTCATTATTAGGTTGATGGTTCAAGTGGATCACATGTTTGCATTAGTCCATTATTTTTCAAATTTTTACAGCATTTGTATGTGAAAACTGCTAATATGAGACGATATGGAGCACAGATGTTGATGTTGTCTTCATAGTATAATCAAGCCGGATAAATCTCTCAATTCACATGTTTTGTTTCAATAGTTGGTGAATATTTCAGTGATTTGTCTTAGCTTAAAGAGATTGTATGTAAAATGTTCACATTAAATGATATTTCTCATCTTTATATGTGTCTCCATTAGGTCAAGTAAAGCTATTGCTGTGTCGATTGTACACTATTTAGAAATGCTCTCACCTCTCCCTTGTGGCTCGGTCATTTCCCAGCTTATACTTCCTATAAACAAATACAGGACTTTACACATAGCAGAAAGTGTTCCACGCTCAGACTGAATTGACCCAGGTGTGTAGTCTGAACATGTGTTGCAGAGCGCCGTCCATCCCAGAGCACCAGGACCTGTCTCGCTCGTCTTCCAACGCCAGCAGCTTCGCCAGCGTGGTGGAGGAGAACGAGGCTGAGGAGGAGTACGACACTGGAGTGGTACGTGTATGACTCTGTGCTGTTTGAAGACATTTCCATTTAGCTTCCCGAGCGCTGAGGTCTACCTTCATTTGCAGCTTTGACCTATACGTTTAAATATGTGTAATGCTTAATGGAATAGATAGATAATAGCAACAACCCGTCACATATGTTGTTGTGAAATTAATATGAATAATTTGACATTTGACATCTTTTTAAATGGAAAAAGTGAAATATGAATGGAAATGCAAATGTATTCTGAGAGCGAAGCAGAGACTGTGATTATTCTGTCTGTCAGGCAGCAAATGGCTTGTCGTTGATAAGTATTTCTAACAAAAGGGCACTAACTGTAGGCATTCTCTTTTTCAGGAAAGTGTATCTTCCGTAACGCCACTCAAGAGGGACTCGTTGGTCTCCGGGTTTGACGATAGTCTGTGCGCTATCAACCAGGGGAGTCTTTCAGGTGAGTGCGGAGGACTTAGGTTTCTAGGTCTACAATAGCCTGAGGACTGAGCGCCTGGAAAAGGTCTCTTGAATTCAGGTTATCGCTGAAGAATCTATATGGGACAAGGCTCTTCTGTCAGAGCAATTAATACAGGAACTCCCTAATGGAGTGAACCCCACCTCAAGTGATTGTTAAGATGTGATAAAAGTCTGTAGCGTGAGACTGTGGCAGAGATACAGAGCCTCACCTGTTTGTTCATGGATTTATTTTTAATGCCACACTGAGGTAAAGAAGTCTACACAATTACATCACCTTCTTTGCAATGAAGAGAAAACAAAATCTCCATCAGAAAGACTGTACGTATTTCCTACAGGGCTAAATATCTGTCAGAACATAACCTGTAGTCTAGCAGCAGTATAGAGCCCTCGGTGCTTGACTTTATTCCTTCTGACAGCTGCACATCTGCTGCCGTGTTTCCTCACAGCAGCGGCTCGTCTTCTGCAGCACCAGGACTCGCTCAAAGCATCAGAGCCTAAAGGGACCGACGGATGGACTAAGAGCGAGCGACCCACACTGGAGCATCGGTCGCACTCGGTGAGATTAATCATACTCATAATCATAATAGCGGCCCTTATGTGCGTTTATAGGACTTTATGATGTAGGAAAACTGATCATACACAACAAAAAAATGGAGTAAAGGATGCACAAGCTGTATTCATATGAGGAATGTGTTGATTTTTCTCAATATACTGGAAATTATTTATGAATTAATCAAATAAAACGTATTGAATAAAAAGTCATTGTCCAGTGTGGGCTGTGTGCGGCCATGGACACGCATCACACAGTAACAATTATTAAAACAAATTGAACAAAAAACCCTCATGATATTTGAAACATAACACCATACTGCCCCCTAGTGACAAAAACCCATACAGTAGAACTTTATAGTAAAAAAATCCTTCAATATTCACTTTTTAATTGTCTCTTGATTTGTGATTTTTTTTTTTCAGAATTGCTAACCATCTCCTAGATGCTGTTTCAGGTTAGTACAACAGCTAATATATTTTTTTTACAATTTAGTATATTTGACCTATTTTAATAGAAATCTTGAAGAATCTCTTTTCCGATTCCTGCAGAATTTCAAAGACTGCAAACCAAGGGACAGGAGGCGTCACTCACACCGGAGCCTGAAGACTGACATGATGTGGCTCCGGTCTCAGCTCCCTTTGGATTCTTTCAGAGACTTTAAAAAACAGAGAGGCCATTTCATAACACTACAGGAACAAATCCACCGGGCAAAACGCCAACCCTGTGTCTTCAAAAGCTTGTTTGTATCTTATTCTTTTCTATAAATGGAGTGGAAAGAACAGTCTATCTGTGGATCTGCCATTGCATCTGTCGTCCTTAAAGTAAACGTAGTCAGGGTGTGCTGCTTCTTCTGTTGTAATGAGTTCAACCACAGAGATACAAACACTGTGTTGTTCGGAAAGTGTCTATGCTAAATTAGCTATTTCTGTTTGTGCGACTTGCGGTCTTGGCATGCAGGGCTTCATTCACCATTACATACATTTTTAATCCACTTACTAGATGTGAAACTGTGTCACAAAAGTAACTCCTGAACATTCACAAATCCATGAAAAAGGTTGTAGTGTATCCAGGTACTAAAGCCCACATTTTCCTTATGGTTGAGGCACTTACATAATAATAATAATAATAACATTTTATTGATATTGCACCTTACATTTCCACAGAACAGAAGTGCAACAGATACTATACAACAAACAACGGCATCAAATGTGGTTATAAGCTCAAAAAATCCCTAAAAGACCTGCAAATAATAATAGTCATTGTCATCGTCGAACTTTTTACAGACTCATGGTCCCGGATAAAACAAACACATCGCACAGAACATCACAACCATAAACCAATTTATCAACACTTTTTTTGAATTTTATTTCTTTATTTCAAACAGTGATTTACAAACACTGTCAAAACTTATTGACTTTTTTTTCTTTTTCACAAATATATGATGGTTTAACTATGTACAGGAAGGGAGAGATATAATGAAATCAGAGTTAATCAGATTACACATTTTGTAGGTATTAAAAAATAAAATCCAACTTAGAACAGAGTCAAAGGCATTTATTAATTTGGGCTTTCACAAAATCTGTATTGTAGTGGCGTTATGTCTCTGACCCATTCAGACCATAATCCAATGTTTTTATTTATTTTAATGTTTTATTTATTTATTTTGAATATTTGTAGATATATCAATATAATAGACAAATAACCTTTACCTGGTTTGAAAATGGGTTGAATGAAGCAAATGCAAAATAAATATCATGCAATAGAATTCTAAAAAAAATACAACTGCACATTATAAACAGTAATACAATTTTACCACCGATGGTTTAAGACAACACAAAACACACTCTGACAACACACTGGCCCAAACACTCTCTGACCCTACACATTAAGATAATATACATGTTTTGTTTGCAATGTCCTATAATTGAGTTGAGATGATGGAAACGTGTTGCTGAATGAAGCCCAGTGTGTGAAGCCAAACCTCGGCCGCACGCTGCTTGTTGTTTCCTCGTCGCAGTTGGTGCATGGAAATGTTGCTTGCCAAAACCCTCTCCTTACGCGTTACATAGAGCTTTGTCTGTGTGACCTGAAAACCAGCTGACATTGCTCCGACTCCGAGCCATGTTTGTTTAAGTTATTTGTATTATATGTATGTGAAATACGCACTACAGTTTTCCAGTGGTTTTAAAATACTGACCTACGCGTGGGGATAGGAATTACACTGTGACATGTAAAAGGATGCCTTTCTTCTGATGGTGAGCCGCTGTTGAACGAGGTTATTGTTAGATTGAATGTAAAGAGAAAAAAACACACATAGAGATATCTGTTGAAATGTCTTAACTGCTGTAATTATGTGTAAATCCTACTTTTGCTTTTCCAAGATGACTAGACCACAAAACGAGGGGATTCAATTCAAAGGCCATGCTAAATGATATTTTTTTAAGTACTGCCTTTGAGGGGAATTATGTTTTCCTTCGTGTCCTGGCAGAGCTGACTGACAGTGCCCTCTTGTGGCCCAGACTTGTAAACACATCACGTTGTTCAGCCATTACTGTCTGTGCTTGCACTGTTTGACCAGAGCCTATGATACAAACCAGAACAGGGAGAAAAGGTTGTAGGCACTCGGTTCAAATGATTGTATCTCTGTTCTTGTAAAGAGTCTGCTTAAGCCCTTGTTTAAAATAAAATGTAAATGTAATGTTTGTAAATAAAGCAAGCATAAAGATTTAATAAACAAGATGAGATTGGTACTATAAAAATCACAGATATCTTTTATCAACATGTGTGTATTTGTTTGTTAGGAATAATTAATGGTTACTTAATGTAACTTAAGTTCTACGAATAGGTGCGTAGTCCCTTAGGACTTCGCTAGTGGGATATCACGTGACCCCCAGGTCACACGCCAGAGAGATCAAAATAATTTGCTCCAATCACCAGCCACCTTCCTCTATAAATGCCCCTGCACAAGGCCGCACCCCCTCTTGAACTCTGCCAAGCCGGGCTGGCCTGATGGGCTCGTAGCTAAGGGACTACGCACCTATTCGTAGAACTTAAGTTACATTAAGTAACCATTAATTCTACGTCATGGTGCTACGTCCCTTAGGACTTCGCTAGTGGGACACAACGCGGAGGCCGTAGGAAAATGTACTCCCAGCAGGCCAGCGAAGGGTGATTGGAGCTCCGCCCGAGTAAGACCCTCACAACGTGAGAGGACTCAGGGCAGAAGAACAAGCGTGTTACGGGGCCACTCCTACCAAGGATACCCCCACGTAACACAAGCCGTAGGTCATCCGTAGTCACAGGACGCCTCTCCCAAGAGCTCCTGACGTGGACTACCAGACCGACCACACACACAATGTACCGCACCTGTCGGATGCCTCTCCCAAGAGCTCCTGCACCAGGGCGGAAATTAGACCGAAGGCCCCCCCTCAGGGGAGGGACCCAACGGTCTAACTCAATCCGCTGCACTCAGCACGGAATGGGCCACCGACCGGTCCGACACATCCGAAAGATAAGACCGGACGAAAGAGGAGGACGACGCCCAAGAAGCCGCACGGCAAACGTCCTCGACCGACGCCCCCCTGAGAAGGGCCGTAGAGGCCGCCATCCCACGCGTGGAATGCGACCTGAAACCCACCGGGGGGGCCAGGCCCTGCGTCTGATACGCCCGTCGCACCGCCGTGGCGACCCAATGCGCCAGCCGCTGAGCCGACAACGGGGCGCCCCTGTTCTTGGGGCCCAGACACACAAACAGCTGATCACCCGACCTGAATGACGACGTCATGGCCAGGTAATGCCTCAGCATTCTGACAGGACACAGAAGGTGCTGCCGCTCCTCCTCGGGGGAGGCATGCGGCGGCGGGTGGAAAGCCCTAATCCTGATCACTCTCGACCTAAAGGCCGACGTGATGACCTTGGGGAGAAAAGCCGGATTGGGCCACAACTCCACCATGCCGTCGTCCTCTCCAAAGGACAGGCACGACGCATGGACGGAGAGCGCACACAAATCGCCCGCCCTTTTAGCAGACGCCAACGCCAGTAAGAGGGCCGTCTTAAAAGCGATACACTCGGGACTCGCCTCCGCCGCCGGTTCAAAAGGCGAACCCGACAGCCCCCTAAGGACCACCCTGAGGTCCCAAACCGGAGGCGTTCTCTGGAGCGGGGGCCTCCTCCTGCGCGCCCCCCGCAGAAAACGTTTAACCAACGGGTGAGAGCGGGCTGTGAACCCCCCGAACCCGTCGTGACCCGAAGTAATGGCTGCCGCAAACACCGCCAAGGTAGCGACAGCCCTCCCCTTGTCGAAAAGTTCCTGTAGGAATCCCAGGACCCCCTCCAGCGGGCAACACCTGGGATCCCAGGAACGGGAATCGCACCAGACACTGAATAGCCTCCACCTCGTGGCGTAGGCCCTCACGGTGGACGGCGCCCTCGCTCCCTGAATAGTCTCCACCACCGCAGGGGGAAGACCCAGATCTACGAGGCTCCGCCTCTCAACCTCCAGACCCAGAGCCTGCGGCCGATTATCGGACGTGAAAACAGGGCTCCTGCCCCCTGGACTAGAGCCCCCGGCTCGTCCGGGAGGGCCCAGGGCTCCATCACCGCCATGCCCCTCAGGAAGGGGAACCACCGGGCATGCGGACTGTCCGGAGCCACCAGAATCACCGATCTCCTCTCCTGTTCGATCCTCCGCAGCAGGACCGGCAGGAGACGCACCGGTGGGAAAGCGTACAACAGGCCGCCTGGCCATGGGTAATGAGCCAGAGCGTCCACGCCTAAAGGCGGCTCGTCCGCGGCCCTTAAGGCGAACCAGGACGGGCACTGTGCGTTCTCTGCACTGGCGAAAAGGTCGACTACTGGACGGCCGAACCTCCGCCAGATCTCCGCAGCTACCCGTGGGGCCAGGCCCCACTCGTCCTGGAGTGGGCCCCCCCTGGACATTCTGTCGGCTCCCACGTTCCGGACCCCCGGGACGTGGCGCGCCCTGAGAGACAGGAGGTGAAGCGCCGCCCACAGCAGCGTCACCGTCGCCATGCGATGGAGAGCGGGGGACCTGGTGCCCCCCTGCCTGTTCAGATAGGAGACCACTGTGGTGTTGTCTGAGCGCACCATCACGTGTCTCCCCTGCAGCTGAGGGGCAAAGTGCAGCAGTACCCTGTGTACTGCCTCCATCTCCAGCAGGTTGATGTGACGGGCTGAGTCCGACCAGCAGCCTCCTACAGAGCTCTGGCCGAGGACCCCGCCCCATCCTTCGAGCGACGCGTCCGTGAACACCTCGACGTGAGACACAGCGCAGGCCAGAGTCACTCCGTCCCGCAATAGACCCGGAGTGAGCCGGAACCTGATGTCCGATGCCGCCCCTTGGGGAACCCAGATCAGCCTCCCCCCGTCCCGGGAGGGGTGAAGCCTGAGGCGCGAGAACCACCTCTGAAATTTTCTCATGTGGAGCAGGCCTAGCCGCACCACAGCATGAGCCGCTGCCATCATTCCCAGCAGGGACCTGAGGCGCCGAGCGGGGACTCTGGGGCCCGCCAGAACCTCCCGGGCCAGACGGGTAATGCTCATCCGTCTGTCCACGGACAATGCAGCACGGAATATCACCGAGTCTAGCTGCAGACCGAGGTAAACCATGCGTTGGGCTGGCTGCAGCTTGCTCTTCTCCCTGTTCACCACAAAGCCCAGACGCTGTATGTGGGACAGGACCCAGTGCGTGTGGCTCACGGCCACTTCCCTGGATGGGGCCAGTATTAACCAATCGTCTATATAGGTTAATATTCTTACCCCCGCACGTCTGATCGGCTCCAGAGCTGCTTCCACACATTTGGAAAAGGTGCGAGGCGCGAGTGCGTACCCGAAGGGGAGACGGCAGTACTCGTAATTCCTCTCTCCCACTGCGAAGCGCAGAAACCTCCTGTGTTCTGGCACTATGGGCACGTGGAAATAAGCGTCTGTCAGGTCTATGGAAGTCATCCAGTCTCCTTCCCTGACACACTCGAGGAGCTGCCTTGTGGACAGCATCCGAAACTGCCGTTTGGAAATGCACTCGTTTAACACGCGCAGATCCAGAATGGGACGCACCCCGCCTGATTTCTTTGGCACTAAGAAGTAAGGGGAGTACAGCCCCCTGGTGGCGTCCTGCGGGTCTACCTCCACTGCTGCGCCTCGACTCAGCAGAGAGGAGACCTCCGCTTCTAGTGCCTCTGTCGATCCCCGTACCTGAGAGCGTACTGCCCGTACGCCTCGGAATGGTGGTGGCTTTCGGAAAAATTGCAGAGCGTAACCTCTGCGCAGAGTTTTCTCCAGCCAAACATCTGTCAGTAGGCCCTGCTCCCTCCAGATGGTGTAGAAATCTGTGAGGGGCGGAACGGGAGTTGGAACACGAGACGTCACGGCCCCGCCCCCTCCTGGTGTTCCTAGCAGGGAGGGGGGGTGGCTGAAAGGGCCGGGGGGGCCCCTGCGTCACACCGTGAGCGCCGAGGGCGGTCACGTGTTCTGCAGGCCCGACGTCATAGGTACGGGACTGCTCACCACACGTGACTCGGCTGCTGTGCCCCCCCCTGGCTCTTGCCTCATGGAGGGGGGGGACGAGCCCCTGGATTGGGAAACCCCGTGTTAGCCTTGTAGCTCTGCTCACCACACGTGACACGGCTGCTGTGCCCCCCCTTGGCTCTTGCCTCATGGAGGGGGGGACGAGCCCCTGGATTGGGAAACCCCGTGTTAGCCTTGTAGCTCAGAGATGCTAACACGCGTTCGGCTGGAGCACACACATTATCACTTACCAGATCCCTCCGCCTGCCCTCTCTCCGGGAGGGCAAAACATGAACCCGTGAATCGGAGCCCGTGGCCCGCGTAGCGCGCTGCACGTCCTTCTCTGGGGGCTGCAGGCCTAGCGGAGCCACGTTATATGCTCGAGAAGTAACACAATCAGAATTCAAATCATTTGACATGTTACATACCCCCAAATGAGACTCAGACAGCGAGTACTGATGAAATGCCGGACGGCCTTTATTGAAAACATTTTTCCCACCCCAACCTCCTCTGCCATAGGGAGGTCGTCGGTGGGTGCGTTGGTCCCGCGAACCTCCCGTGTGCCTGTCTGGGCCCGGGGGTCTCGTCGCTGGGGAACGATGGACCACGGAGCGTGGATATGGTCCGGGGCGCCTGCCGGGCGAGCGCTCCCTGCCTCTGTCTCGGCTCCGCGCTGGAGGGCGGGCCTCGCGTCTCGCAGCTAGATGCTCGGCTAGGCTAGCAGAGTCCTTAGCTGCGGTGTCCAGCCTCGTTATCAGCGTCTGCATCTCCGGACCGAAGAGTGACGTTTGGGAGATGGGCAGGTCCAGCAGCTGCCTCTTCTCCGCCTCTCTGAGATTCACCGACCCCAGCCAGAGGTGTCTGGCCCCAACTTGTGCTGCTGCCATCGTGCGGCCGCCATCGACAGCTAGCGCTTGGCACATGCGCAAGATCGCCGCTGAAGTGGTCCTCGCCTGGGATAAGGTGTCTCCACTGAGTGCCTGGTCAGAGGAGAGAGACCTATCCAGGGCCCCGGTGATGAAGGCCATGTTGTTAGCCACCGCGACGACCTGAGCCGCATAGGCGTAACATCTGTCGTGCATCGCCAAAGACATCCTATCCCGCTCGGAGGGAAGGAGAGGTCTGGTGCTGGGCCACACGGATGTGGAGGGGTGCAGGGCCGCCCGAACCGAGTCCTCGATGTCCGGGACCCCGCCGGTCCAGGACCAGTCCTGCACGTTACAGTACATGCCATACCCCAAAGCGGGCCTCTTGGCCGCTAGGGGCTTTGGCCACTCACGTGTCGCGTAATGGACGATCGGGTCCATACGCGGGCACAACGTGGGCTGGGCTCTCCTCCTCCCTCGAGGGGTGGCGTAACCAGAGGTGAAGTCCTCCACCCTCTGGTTCGGTTGCGGTGGCAGGGGGGCATCCATGATGGCCGCCGCCGTGGCGTAGAGCCCAGGCATGTGGTCCAGCGGGAAGCGGTCCGGCTCCGGGTTGGACACCACCTCGTCCAGCGTGAAGAGAGAGCCGACCTCCGACACCTCTCCGTCCTCGCAGTCACCCCACTCCGCGGGCACAGGTGGAAGGTCGAGGGGGGCCCAGTCAATCGCAGACCCCTCGTCCTGAGAGGGGTCCGGACGGGGCGCTGTAGCGGCGAAGAACGCGCGCCTGCGTTCACTCTCCTCCCTGGGGAGAGCGACACACGAGGCGCAGGTGGCGCTCAACGCCGCTTGGCCCGAACCCAGGCACAGGAAGCAGCTGGAGTGCTGGTCCTTGCGCTGGAGCTTGACCCGACAAGTCGAGCAACGACGACGTCCGACGCCGGATGGCGAAGGGGAACTCGGACGAGCATCGGAAGACATCTTTCCTCAGGTAATTGAATGTAGATCTCAATCGGCGCCAGAGTGAAAGAGGGGGTGCGGCCTTGTGCAGGGGCATTTATAGAGGAAGGTGGCTGGTGATTGGAGCAAATTATTTTGATCTCTCTGGCGTGTGACCTGGGGGTCACGTGATATCCCACTAGCGAAGTCCTAAGGGACGTAGCACCATGACGTAGAAGTAAGTCATGTTTTTTTTATGGCGCCTTTCACAAACCAGAGTCACAAAGCACTTTATAATTGTTGTGGGAATTTGACACTTCACACAGAGATGGGAGCAGGGTTGCCATACTGGAGGTACATTCCGGAACAATTGTATAATTTTTCAGTGGTCAGGGAAGCCGGAGCACTTGGAGGAAACCTACGCAGACATGGAAGGGGCTTTCAAACTCCACAGGCAAAGGCCTGGAGGTGGAATTTGACCCTGCAGGTTATTTTCACTGTGAAGCACAAGCGCTAACCACTACGCCGCCATGTCACCTTTAACCAAATTAACCCAACCACACATTTAAGGCTGCACGATTTGGGAAAAATAACGATTTGTGATTTTTGTGTCATTTGTGTTTTACAAGTGTCGAGAAATGAGACAGCTGCAATCCCACACACTTGTAACCTAGAATTTTCCAGTTCTTGCAGACTGAACATTAGAGAAAGCCTTTTATATGATGTGTAGCAAGTGCATCATAACCATGTCAGAACAGAACGCTTCCATGACCTTAAATTCTTCTTTCAATTGTATTTCTTGAATATTCAGATATCAGATCAGGGTCAGGTTACATACAAGTAAGCAGGCATAAATCAAAGAAATGCAGCTGAAGCGGAGGTTCAGGATGGCAGACTACCTACGTTATCACACCAGGCTTGACCACGCCTTACTCAGCCTGTCTTAATCAACTCCCCGCAGCCGTGTCAATCAAGCCAGCGTTTAAGAGCAAAGCAGAGCACAACTCACCAAACGGACTTCAAGCTGCAACGGGTTGCTCTTCGTCACTTTGTTTACTCACGCTTCGCACATTGTTCGTCCTGCATGGTCGCGGCTCCTCTTCCACATCACATGTTGGGGGCTGTGCGCCATGGTCGCTGTGTCTCCACCGCGGCTCACCGCGGGTCCTCTCCTGCGGACTCGCTGCCGCTCGTCTCCCCGTGGCCGCTGCTGCTCGCGGCCAGGCGTTACTCCGCGCACCCTGCCGCTTCCATACCGGGAACGGGACTTCTGTCTGCCTGCCGTTGTCTGCCTGCCGCTGTCCACCCTTCTCCATGCCTCCACTCACGGTACAGTGTCGGTTTCGTTGTTTTCCGCACTACCATGAACTGTACTGAACTGCGGCGTGTCAGTTATTCCCGCCGAATTGGCTCGCAGGCTGTGTTTTTACCCGATGCATTGCTCTTCAGGCTGTTCGTTTTACCAGGAGTCGAGCTCGTGCGCGTGCCAACGCCTAGCGCTAGAGCCGAGCTCGCGCACGGACATTACGCCGCGCACTCGAGCCGAGCTCGTGCGCGTGCCAACGCCTAGCGCTAGAGCCGAGCTCGCGCACGGACATTAGGCCGCGCACTCGAGCCGAGCTTGTGCGCGTGCCAACGCCTAGCGCTAGAGCCGAGCTCGCGCACGGAAACAGTCACTCACACCATGCGCCTTCCATAAACGCAACAACCAAGTCATGGCAAACGCATCGCTAGCCAAGCTCTCTTTTTGGGGATCATGATCTGCACCCAGGCGCAGATCTCTTCAGAGCACGGCCACAGCCGGGGCCTAAGCTCCAAACCAATAAACAAACACAATCCATAAAATAAACAACTCTTAAACGCATCTCGTCTCTTGTAGTCTCTCCAGGTTGAAATGCAGCTGAAGCGGAGGTTCAGGATGGTAGACTACCTACGTTATCACACCAGGCTTGACCACGCCTTACTCAGCCTGTCTTAATCAACTCCCCGCAGCCGTGTCAATCAAGCCAGCGTTTAAGAGCAAAGCAGAGCACAGCTCACCAAACGGACTTCAAGCTGCAACCACCTCCTCCCCACCTCCGCCTCAGGATTTCTTCACTCTCACATTCACCTTGCCTTGTTGCCACCACCAGTGTCTAGGCCCCGGGGGATCATGATCTGCACCCAGGCGCAGATCTCTTCAGAGCACGGCCACAGCCGGGGCCTAAGCTCCAAACCAATAAACAAACTCAATCCATAAAATAAACAACTCTTAAACGCATCTCGTCTCTTGTAGTCTGTCCAGGTTGAACTCGGTATAATCCAATGTGAAAATTCAATACAAGCATAACACTGGTTCAGTTGGGACAGCATTGAGGGCCGATGGATGGATCCCCCACGTAACACTAACACCTGTCTCTCTACTGTCATTGTGCCTCTTAACCCCACTCTTCCTGAAGTCTCCACTGACAAAGGCCGTGTTGTCGCTAACAAAGCAGCCATCCTCCTGTGGATCTGCAGCTGAACGCCACCCCCAAAAATGGACAAACTAAAGAGATAAAAATGAACGAATGTCTTGAACTTTAATACAAAAGTTGTAGTACTGGTAATATGTAGACAAGGACAAAATGTAGAATTAAAGCCGCAAGCGGCGTCGAACGGCCCTCGCCACACCACGCAACTGCCCGCCCTGCGCAATTTCATGTTTCACTTTCAGTTTACCCAAACTCGAGAATTGAACTATCAAATCAAATTTTGAGAAAATCAGACTTTGCATGTGCAAACATCTGTCATTTACTTTGATTAATAGCGCCCCCTAACAAATATTTTTTTTAGTCTTATACCAAGGACATCAAAATAATAAATGTAATGCTTGAAAAAAAATTCTCGCCGCACTGCGCGCACCACCCCGCACCAAGCCGGCCCCACATCAAGCCACTCCGCACCAAGCCATCCCGCATTAAGGGCTCGACACACGAGAGGCGACATCGCATCGCCTCCATTCATTTTCAATGGGACGTGCGCGACATAGCGTCAATCGCTAGCGAGCCTCCTGCTCAGCGACGGGCGAAAAACGTGCGTGTGAAATCCTCCCGCTCGTGCATGTATCGTGCACGCGCAGGTCAGCGACGCGATCCCAGAAAGTTGAAATCGGCTCAACTTTTCGACGCTGTCGTCGAGCCGCATCGCGCCCCGTCTGTCATGTTATCTGAGCGACAGCGTTGAGTTTCGCTGATCGCTCTCATTTGTCGCCTCCCATGTGTCGAGCCCTTTAAGCTGCCCCGCATCAAGCCGCCGCGCATCAACTCGCCGCGCACCACGCCGCCCCGCACCAAGCGGATCTGCACCACGCCACCCCGCACCAACCCGCAACGCGCCGCTCCACAACACCCCGCACTACGCCGCACCACATCGTACCACGCAACACCGTGCAAAGGAGGTGGGGCCGCCGTGCGATCATTTGTTCCCGTAGCCATAGAAGAACGTTAGTCAAATTGTAATGAATATGATGATTAGAGCTGTTTGGCACCCCATGTAAAACTTTGCCTCAATGTGTAGGGGGCGCTAATGGGCCAATTTCAAATATTTCACTTTCACCTGGAGTTGAACATTGGATTCAAGTTTTGTGCAAATCAGACTTTGTGCAAACGGGAGCAAAATTAATGTGTTCAAAAACGGCCAAAAAACACTCACATTTTGCCACTCTGCTGCTCAAACAACGTTTCACTGATCAAAAATCCTTTTGGTAATTTTGAAGGTACATGTGTTGAGATGAAGTGGAGCGATTTTTAGGCAAATCGGTGAGACGGCCGAGGAGGAGAAGATTTCCAACCGACATGTATGAAAATTATTGCGGATCATTTTTCCATTTTGCAGTGAAATTTATGGACTTCCTGTTTGTCAGAGGGCGGAGCCATGATAACATTTTGGTCTTATTTTGACTTGAGGAACATGTGTGCCGAATTTCATGGCTCTACGACAAACTTGACCTCTGAAACTCCCATTGGCTGTTAAAAATAAACACCAAAATATCAAAATTTTCACCAGGTCTGATGTTTGGGCAAAATTTTACAACTTTTCATGCATGTTCAGGGGTGAAATTAAGGCTCAAAGTGCAGAATTTGACATATCTCGAGCAAAAACAATAGGCCTTTTCCCCGTTCGGGGCTCGGGACTAATAAAAGAATATGGCGAGTTTTTGTGCATGCTCAGTGGGTCAAATATGAGATACAGAAAAACTAAATGCGCTGTGTCCCCTATGTAAAAGTTTTACTCAGCCTGTAGGGGGCGCTAATGGGACAATGACATTGTTCCCACTGTCAAGCGACCTAGGCCCAGAAGTTGAACAACCAAGTCAAGTTTAGTGCAACTCAGACTTAATAAATGCCATTCTCACCCATATAAAACTTGAATCAGTCCGTAGGGGGCGCTAATGCTGCAAATTCATGTTTTACACTTTCAGTTTACCCAAACCCAAAAGTAGAACAACAGATTCAAATTTGGTGCAAATCGGACTTGGTTTGTGCAAAAGGGAGCTATGTTTCTATCGTCAAAATGGGGAAAAAAGGTCACATTTTGCCGCTCCGCTGCTCAAACAAAGTTTCACTGATCAAAATTTCCTGAAGTCATTTTGATGGTACATGTGTTGAGATTATGTGGAGCAATTTTTCGGCCAAATCGGTGAAACGGCCGAGGCTGGATTGATGTTTGTGCGAGGTTTACATTTGCCATTGACATGGAATGGGGAGCGTTTGTCGTCGCCACGGCAACAGGGTAAAAAATAAGCCTTGGGCCCTTTTGACTTTTTGAATGAAGAGGGCAAAACAGATGTATGTGCAATATGTCAAACATTTTGAAAAAACTAAATTTGAAAATGCCCATATAAAACTTTGAAATAGTCTGTAGGGGGCGCTAATGCGTCAATTTTAATAATTTAACTTTCAAATGACATAGACCCTAGAGTTGAACAATGTATTAAAGTTTTGTGCAAATCAGACTTTGTTTGTGCAAACGGGAACACATTTACTGTTGTCAAAAACGGCCAAATGGGGAAAAAAGGTCACATTTTGCCGCTCCACTGCTCAAACAACGTTTCACTGATCAAAAATCCCTTTGGTCATTTTGAAGGTACATGTGTTGAGAAGATGTGGAGCAATTTTGAGGCCAATCGGTGAAACGGCCGAGGAGAAGATTTCCAACTGACATGTTTGAAAATTATTGCTGTTCATTTTTCCATTTTGCAGTGAAATGTATGGGCTTCCTGTTTGTCAGAGGGCGGGGCCATAATAAAAAATGTTTCATGTCTTGACTTGAGGAACATGTGTACCCAATTTCATGGCTCTACGACCTTCGGAACTCCCGTAGAGGTATTTTTTTGGCTGTTGTAGGTGGCGCTGTTCCGGCAAATTTTTGAGTCCCATAAAAATAAACACCAAAATATAAATTTTTTTGCCAGGTCTGATTTTTGGGCAAAATTTAACAACTTTTCATGCATGTTCAGGGGGTCAAATTAAGGCTATATCCACACAAAGACAAAACGCTTATAATTTCAGAAACTTTTTCTGTAAACACGGAGTTAGCTCAGTAAATGTGTGCGTCCATATGAATGTAGTCAATACGCCTGAAAACGCTGTGAAACTATGCCAGACCTGTTGGTGGCGCTGTGACGCAATGACGGGATCAAGCCCAAACTTCCGTGGGCATGCGCGGAATTTTGTAAACAGACAACATGGCGAGTGGGCGAGCTGGTACTACATTAGTATGGACGGACGATGAGGTTGAACTGTTGCTTCGGGTCACACTGGATTACAAAACCAACAAGCTACATTGTTGTTGTCATTATTTTCTGAGTGCGGCGCATGCGTGCTTTAACAAGAGGCGGGGCGATGACGCAAGCGTCTCAGATACATTGCGGAGAGGCAGTAACCAGATTCAGATTCAGATTCAGATTCATTTATTTGCCATTTGCAGTAAAACCACATTGGAAAAACTGTGCAAGACTACCCCGGTGTGCGCCAGACAGAGACGACACACACCAGAGCTCTTGCCACGGCGCCATTTTTCCGGCGCCATGCGACCAACAGTAGAATAAACAGCAGAGAGCAATAACATACAGGTTACAACAGACAGTTGGATAGAAAACATTGTGCTTTGTATAAACCACGGATTTTTTTCTCGGGATGAGCACCTCCGCAGCCGGCCCAATGTGGCTGTCAGAGGGGGGCGGGGTCAGGGAGGGGGTAAGTCGGAAACACAGTGAGGAGGGGAGGGGAGGGAGAGATCAGAGGGAGGCGGGGGGAGCGGGATCCAAGCTGGAACTGACTGAAAGAGTGTGAAATTGTTGTAGAGACCAGATTTATTATGATGGCCTTGGCCCGAGGAATGTGAGATAAGAGAGGAGGGAAGACACAGCAAGGAGAAAAACACATCTTCCTGTAACAAGGGACAATATTGTATGCATTTTAGCAGTCAAAAACAGGCAGATATTCTATTAAATCCAATTAAACCGAATTGCGGCGCCCTCAAACCCCGTACACAGGGGCCAATCCAAGCCGGGTCAGAGAGTTCAAGCGTGACAAACAATGTCATTCAATCTCAATTCCAGAGTTTTATGCCCATCAAGTGAACGAGCTGCGAGATCTCTGATCAACTGTTCCACCAAAACCACTCTTCTTTGTCCAGCCACAGCGCTCTCAACCACGACTCGGTTAAGCTCCTTGTACATCCCATCAATTTTGTTGGCCAGCAGGTCGTGAATCTTGCGAACTGCCATGCCTCCGAATTTATGGTAGAATAGAACCGCTCCAAACCCAAACAGGAGGATCCCCACCACCAAAAAGCCAAAGATATATACGTCTTCCGAATCTTCAATGGACAGGGTCGACAGACAGAGGGGCTGCCACTTGTTCCAGCTGTCAAGAGTATACCCCGCTGGTGAAGTCCCGTCCGGGCACACGGGCTCTCCAGACCCACGCTTACGTGTTGAAAAGATAGAATCAATTGCGTTGAGGGACCAATTTACCATTTCCATTCTTGCTAAAAGTTGTCTGTGGCAAAACTCCAGGAAAAAGACAAAAACTGGAGATAGCAAGCCGTTCAGAAGCAGGAGCGTCTGAGACACGTCTTTGCTCGACGGAGGCGGAAGGAGAGGAGCGGCATATACGGAGTTTTGAAATCTTTCCACTCTGGGACCTAGTTTAAAAAATGTTCGTTTACACCCCCCCAAAACGCCGGCCTCGTATGGACGATACACTGGATTGATAAAGTATTTTTGCGTTTAGGCCTGAGCTTGACTTCGTGTGGACAGGGCCTAAGGCTCAAAGTGCAGAATTTGACATCTCAAGCAAAAACAATAGGCTCTTTCCCCGTTAAGGGCTCGGGCAGAATAAATAAATAAATAAATAAACCAAGGATTATTTTTTTGACGTCTCGAGCAAAAACAAAACGGGTTTCAATGGCACGTGATGCATCATTTTAAAGCGTTTTAAGTTTACGCATGCAACCGTCACGTTGCTGACGCGTCCGTCACGCACCGCCACCCCTTGCATTCACCATTGTGAAAGCAATAGGCCCTTACCCCATTCGGGGCTCGGGCTTAAAAAAACACACACAAGAGAGAAAATGCTTGTAATCAGTTGTTTAATAACTTTTTTAAACATTATTTGAGAACAAAAGATTTGCCAATGGAAGTTAGAACAAGTAAAACAAAACTGCTTGAGGTATGGCTGTAGACAATTGTTCAATTCAAAGAAAACATTTCTTTGAATTAAATTATACTAAAATCAACAAACATTTTCCTTAAATGTATTTCTTGTCTTTGTAATTTGTGGGTCCCCTCCTAAAGGGACTTAAACAACTGCAGTCTTTGCTATTTGCTAACTATTTATACTAAAATGGAAAAATACACGGTTGTAAATATCAGAAATATTGTGCCCCGACTCTGAAATGGAAAATAACGAGGTAGAAAATGAATGAATGACTGAATGAATAAATGAATGAAAGCTCAAGAACATATTACCTTTGGATGGAATCAACAAATTTCAGCTTGACTAAAGCAATAATTATCTTGAGGAAGCGAATAAGCTGTGTGTGGTGTTAAATGAAATGAGTCGACCAGTAAATCCTTCTCGTCTGTGTTGTTCCATAATGAAACAAAAATTAAGTTGTATAAAAGCAAGGTTTTTGAAATGAACAAGACTGCCCCCTGTAATGTGTATTTCATGTCATACTCTATGTATTATGTTTAAGATGTAAGATTTTTCTGCTTACTCACAACAAAAAATTGGCAAAAGGTTGTGAACAACAGCAAATGTGCCTTTAAGCTCTTTCACATTTCTATGTTCCACCATTTGAACTCAAAGGGAGCTCGGCGGACATTAGATCCGCAGTGCACTTCTCCGTGTTGTTTGTGGTAAGAGGCGAAATCATCTATGAAAGTGCAGCTCAGGCCCAGGCCCCCCATCAGAGAGACCATCTCCTGCTCCAGGGCACACGTCCCATTCACTTTCGGCCCAAACGGCTTCGGGATGCCCAGGTGTTTCCCCAGGACAATCATGTTCACCTGAAACAGAATGTAAGTTTTAAGCCAGTATCATTCACAAACTGTTCGAAGATCAACATAACTACAGTATTATATATTGGTATTATCCATGCTTCTTCATTATACTGCTTTTTAATATGTTATGCTTATTTATTTATTAGCTTAAGTCAGAGATATTATACTTTATTCTTGCTTCATTATGCTAAGGAGGGAGAATTATACTTGCTTCCTTACTGCACTAAAATTAGAGATTTAATCATATTTTAGTAAAGTTATTGTTAATTTATATTGCCCACTGTAGGAGAAATAAAAGGCCTCTTATTGTACAAATTGTGTGTATGCAGGGAAATAAAAAAAAAAGATTAAAGCTGAGGTACCTGACTTATTCCCCTTAAATAACACAAGGTCCAAACGGGAAGAGTTTTGTAAATGTGAAATGCAGAGTCAAATAGGACCACTGTATACTGTTTACATCGTATTCAATTCATTTTTTTTAACAGCCCGAAATCCCAACAGCAGTCATGATGACTTTACAATGTTGTTGATTCACAAATATCATGGAATAAAACAGTTCAAACACTGGAAATGCAATAATAACAAACACATCCATGAGTGGATGATCAATCTTCATAAATGTTGATATTTGGTCTCAAATGTCCAGGATCATCACAGTCCTTAGACCCTTCTGTGTCTGCAAAGAATGACTAAAAAACCCACTGATCCATCTATCTCCCTCTCTATCTAACGATATCTATCTATAAATCTATCTACCGATCTCTATCTATCTATCTATCTATCTATCTACCCATCTACCTAGCTACCTTCCCATCCATCCATCTATCAATCCATCTAAATATCTATCTACTGTATCTACCTATCTCTATCTATCTATATCTAGCTATCTATCATTGAGAGATGGATCCTATAACTAAACATCTTGCGTATGTGTGTGCCCTGTGGGTTGCAATTAGACACTTTAGTCAGGTGCCCCAGCTGTAACTGCATCTGATGAACTTACCATGTCCGGGTAATAGGCCAGGGCTCTGTACTGATCATTGTCGTCAACAAGTTTAAACAGAATGGGCAGATCAATAATGTCCTCATCCTCCAAACCCAGCTCTTTCTTCAGCACGTCTCTGTTCCAGTCAATGCAGCTCTGGAAGAACACCAAGAAAAAAATATTACCATTAAACTGCACTTAAAAGGCTCATTTAGAAGAAACTTGTTTTCACCTGAACGTAATTATTTTCGGCTTCAAATTGTTTATCAGCCAATATTTCATTCACTGATATCGGCGTTTCGTCTGGAATATCTTTGTCAATACAAATACAATTTAATGTGAGATTAAATGCAACAGGGTATGGAATTAGATTAAGAGTAACAGAAATTACATACATTTACATACATATACATACAGTACACAGACATACATACATACATACAGTACATACATACATAGATAGATAGATACATACATACTGTACATAGATACACACATAAATACAAACATACTGTATTATGTCAGTTACCTCTCCAAATACAGTCTTTGTGTAACTTTACTGTAGTTTTTACTGTAAATGGCTGTACAGGTCGTGTATAGTGTGCTCATAGTCGTGCTCAAGTGTCACCAAGATCTGACTTTTTTGCTTTGAAAACACAGAGTAAACTTTCACAATGAAAACATGACTAATAACCATTTGACTGTGTTGTTCATACTCAATGTTGTTAGGACTTATTATTTTGATAACACAGACAGTTTCATTGACATGAAGACTTGCTTTTGAGGAATTAACTTTTTATTTTGAGAAGGTGATGCACTTTTGCCAGTTATCCACGAGGTTTTGCAGTTTGCACTAGTTGTTCTGAGAAAGGCACTAACTGTTGTGCAAATGCGAAGAATGATGTGAAAAATGCACCAAAGCGAAAAAGGAGCAGTATGTAAAAAATCTGGCCAAAAGTGGTACTTCACTCTCCCTGACTCAGGTTGCCAGATATGCAGACGACTCCAGCTAGGACCATAATTTCTAAATAAAGAGTTTTGTCTACAACAATCTATAACCAACACTTTTTAACAAAGATGAAAATCCTGGTTTTATTCTTGTTTTGTCATTAATGATTTGAGAATAATAACGAAACCTTTTTTAGTTCTGCGACCACATGGTACTTTACCAGTGAGATCATCTTGACGCAGTGAGTTCTGGCAACCTGGATCACGGACTTTTCTGATTGGTAAAACTGTGGAGGGCGCGACATCGAAATTAAAACAACAAGATTTACGGGCTGTAAAACCGATTTTGAAATCCAAATATCTCTGCTGAAAAGAGCATGTTTTATTAATGCCTTTTGACAGATTAGGGCCATTTGATTTGACATGAAAATCTTACATATTGCTTATTTAACGATTAAGAGATAAAATTAAAAGTGTGAAAAAACATACCCTCAAACAGTTTGGCTTCACCATAACCATCGTTCTGCAGTTTTTTGAATAGTTTGTACCCTGCATCTGGACTGGCCAGCAGCAGGCGGAATCCCTGTAGTGGTCACAGTGGTGAACATTGTGATAATATTACAGTTATTGTATGAGAAATGAAATAAAATAATGATATATTTACCTTTCTGTCCTTGGCGGGAACAAAGGACATAAACTCATCGACATGACCCACTTCAAGCCAGTCAGAATATAAAGCTACAGGCTCTTGGACAGTCTGGGCCCACAGGAAGTCCTGGACTACCTGAGTCATGTTTCGTCCTTTAGATGCCCTTTGACGAAACGAAAAAGATTAACTGGTTTGAGTATGTTGGTCTACTAACAGATTATTCATCATATTTTAATTCTGAGGTACCCAATTTTATTTTGTAATACATACAGTAATTGTTTTGACTTTAAAACAGCTCTGCTTGTTACAAGTTTCTCCATGGCCTCGCACCAAAATATATTAGTGACATGTTAGTCCCATATGAACCAGCCCGGACTCTGAGGAGCACAGGGACTGGACTCCTGCTGGTACCCAGAGTCAGAACTAAACATGGGGAGGCTGCATTTCAGATTCATGCAGCTAAAATCTGGAACAATCTTCCTGAAGATGTGAGACAGGCCTCCTCTCTGACAATGTTGGGCTTTTTCTCACTTTTCTGTCTGCAAAAGTTGAACTAAAGATGTGACAGTGGTTCTATTACTGTGTAAGTAATTAATCTTTATTCATAGCGCCTTTTTACGATTGTTATTTTTTGGGCATTTGTCTCTTACTCCACATAGAGATGGGAGCGGGGTCACCAGTACAGGAGGCGCATGCCGGACCTAATGTACATGTTTTTAGTGGTAGGGGAAAGCGGAGCACTCGGAGGAAACCTACGCACACACAGGGAGAACATGCAAACGCCACCGTGTTTCGAACTCAGGACCTTCTAGAGCGGCAGAAACTCAATCATTCTTTTTCTAGGGCTTCGGGCAATGTGAGGTTAAGTGTCTTGCCCAAGGACACAACGACAGCAGACATCAGTGGGAACAGTTGGAGTAGTTGTGGTTTTAACGTTGCAGGACAGTGGCTTTGATGCAGGACACTCAACAGCATTTATGACTTCTATTAACATTTATAGAAATTGGTCATCTGCCCCTTTGGACCAATAGCTCTATGTATTTCAGCGATAAGTGCTTACGTAGGAAAGGCGACTCCGATGATAATTCTGCCCAGGGGATAATCCTTTCCATTGACGGTGACAGGAGGACTTACTTCAAGATTTCCGAAAGAGTCCAAGCTACTCACATCTTTCCGGTGTGGCACTCTTGTCACATAACCAAAATCTGGGCCCTGCGGATGGGAACAGTGAATGGACAAAATAGGTAAGGAAACTATTTCAAAGTCTATTGTAAAGATAATTTAGTTTGTCTTCACCAAAAGCACGTGATACGGAAAGTCATTGAGTTCTCGATCTCTGGGAGAATCCAAAACGACTGGAAAGGAGTGATGTGGAGAATCGATATAGCCGAACTCCAGCTCATCCTACAAAAGAATGTGTTTCTGAAGTAGTAAATGTAAAGTGACAGCAGACTCCACCTCCTCGTACCTGTATCCAGCGATCTCCCCGATTCATAGACTCGTAGCAAATGTTCAGTTTAGAACCGCTGCGCTCTACAAGCCTCTTCATGTCCTTCAGGAATTTATAGTTATCCTTTGTGCTGGAGGAGACAACCCACATGTAATTAGGCTAAAAACTGTGTAATAAAATACAAAAACAAACATCTAGTTACATAATCATAAACATTGATGAAACATTTTCTCTCTTTCATTTTTGTCATGTTTATAATATAATAACTTATTTAAGTAATTAATAATTATTATACTATATATAATATATTCAGCAATATTCTATCTGCAAACTGACTTAAACAATCCGAACAGAGCTGTACATCTGTTGAATGAATAGTAAATTTGATTAATTCTATATCTGTCATGCATTTATGTATTTATCTCCAGTAGGTTAGTCTACTGTAACGGCGTGCTCTCAGGTCTCTCTAAACCAACAGTAAAACAGCTGCAGTACTTTCAAAACGCTGCTGCTCGAGTCCTGACTAGAACCAGGAAGTACAATCACATCAGTCCAGTTCTCAGGTCTCTGCACTGGCTTCCTGTGGCTCAGAGCAAACAGGGCTGGCCTCCAAGAGTAAGGACTAAACATGGGGAGGCAGCATTTCAGAGTTATGCAGCTATCATCTGGAACAGTCTTCCTGAAAATGTGAGAAAGGCTTCAATTCTGACAATGTTCAAATCTTGGTTAAAACAGTTCTGTTTAGCGGTGCATACACCTGAAGGCTTGTATCTTCGCCTTTGTTAATGTACTGTGATCCATCCATCCATCCATTTTCTACCCTTTAGTCCATTTCTGGGTCAGGGGGGTGGCAATCAGAGATGCCACCCAAGTCTCATAGCACCAGCCCCTCACTGACCCTCTGCAGGTGGTGAGTCCACAGGAGGATGTACTGTGATAATGTATTATATTCATGCCTTGTGTGGTTGTTTCTACTTTTGGGTTGCCTTGTGTATGAATTGTGCAATACAAATAAACTTGCCTTGCCATATGGCTTCTTCTTAATATAAAATGTTTTATCTTTTGAAAACATGTACGAAAGTCACAATTTGATGATTTGGGCTGAGAGTGACCGAGTGAAGATGGTTCTCTGTTTTTAACTTTCCTTGTCTGGAAAAGCTGATCTAAAGATATGACAGTGGCCAAAAACACATGCATGTTCCAATGGTGGTGTTTTGACAGCAAGGAACTAATATATGGTGTAATTTCAATGTTAGTTGCCCCAGCTATAAGAGCCCTAAAATGTTGACTCATATCTTGTTATAGTGTCTTAGTTCATCATTAATTCATCTTTCACCTGCACACAAACACCTCCAGCGGCCGGAGGGTGTTGGGTGTCATGATCCACGGAGCCACTCTGAACATCACAGTGTCTGTAAAGATCGGAGTTTCCGGAATTCCCTTGAAAACACATGTGAACCTAATCAAACCTGTTATCCCTGGTCAATAATACAAAAATATATCAGTTCTTACTTCACAGATTGGTTCTAATAAACTGAGGTGGATACGGATTACACCATCAAAGTTTTTGTCAGGAAATGCTATTCCTTCCACAAACAATTTGATCTCCTCATCTCCCATGTATGGGATTTCGCAGCTGAGCGCTGCACTGGACAGCACTTGTGGATAGTGAGATCCTAAACAAGTCAAACAAAAAATGTCAAAACAGAAAAATACATTCACAGCAAAAAGTAATGAAAAATCCTCAAATTTGGCAAAATGTATTTAAATTTGAGCATGTTTCTGACTGCCTTAAAACAAGATTACTATTTGGACAAGAAAAACATACAACAAATGTCTTGGAATGGGCTCTATTCATGCACCACTTCCGCGTTTTAGCTAAAGCCCCACCTCACTTCCGGTTCGCGGGAAATGGCTTGAGTTTCACTGGAGTTCAGCAGTGGTTTACACGAGTTTCCCAAATAATGCTCAAACGGAAATTATACTATGAGGTAACTGGGCATTTTTGGGACACAGCAGTGCTCTTTGATTGTGCTGTCATTGTGTTTTTATAAAGTTTACAAATCGCTCTGAGTGGCCTCAGTCCAAGCTCTAACTCAGAGAGAAAGCCCAGTGACACTTTTGGGTCAGTCTCACAGCTGACTGTATCGATCTAATTACTAAAAAACGTCACTAAAACCCACCTAAAAGCCATAGGAAAGTGTAAGGTTAAATAAGGGACAGGGTCGGACAACAGAGCCAGGCCCTGAGCTGTGTAAACAGTCAACCAAAAGGAGGGAGACATCCCACTGCTACTTCAAAGGAACAGCGAGGTCACCGGAGGACTGCCATTGATCACGGAGATAACAGGCGTCAAACAGAGCAATAAAGTCACCATGGGAATAAACACCTCTGTCTCTGCCTGCCTGTAGAGATCAAAGATCACAACTCTGCTCTCCCCCCCCCTTCCTGTCCCTGGACAATCAACGACTCACCCACGGCGTTATGGCGCCCCCCGGCGGATACCGGACACTATCACACCCGAGGCGGACACTCGAAACAGACATTCCCCGATGACATTATGTTGATAACCGTTACGGACACTACTCGTATGTGGCGTTGTCTGTGATGTGAATGCACTGTGTATCGGTATATGATTATGAACGATAGAATGTCTATATGTGTTGTGTTTTGCCTGTGTGAACATGCCGGCTCAAAGGGGGCGTCCAAAGACGACGTCACGGACGCGCCCACTTTGACCACAACAAAACCAAAGCGCGGACTTACAGACTTCCTCTTGGTTTCCCCGAAATCACTCTTGCAACCATCCTTTTTGGTACGTGTCCCCTACACGGCCTACGCCCGCCACCATCTCGGGCCTGTACATCCACGAGGACAGCAACCACTCTCGCTGTCGGAGACGAGGGCCTTCCATCGCCAGCCACTTTCGGGCTCCCTGGAACACCCCACCAGGTGGTCTATTCTAGACCGTGTTGTGTGTGGAATCCACGCCTGGATCCGATCTGCTGGCTTCCTCCTGCTCCCTGTTCGAACAAAGACCACGTGGACGAGGACATCACCTCCATCCTATTCTTCATTCTCATCCTCCCATCTCCATTCTCCATTCTCCTCTTTTCATCACCATCTCCCTCGAACGGCTCAAAGTAAGACTGTTCTTTTGTTGGAGTGTGATTCAAATGGGATGTATGCAACTTCTGTTTAATGTGACCAGAAATCCCCTTCGTTATATGTTCCATCTTTAATTTTTGTAGTCAATAAATTCACGTTAACTTTAACTCAATCATTTAAGCGTCGTGTTGTTAGAAATTTTGGGTATCCCTGGCCGATTTTCGCACTCAACCCATCAGATTTGTGATACTGGTATCGAGGCAAATAATCCCTGGGTCTGTCGTTAGACCCTCAAACGTCTTAACTGGTGCCCAAAATAAATAAGACAGATCCATTGGTGGAACGGCGAGTTTCTGATCCGAGACTTACGCCGCTCCACACTACTAAATTTAAGCTACCCTACATATTATTACCCTACAAAAGCATAGTCAGGAAGTGAAAGGGCTGTCCTTTGTTAACCGGAAATGACGTCACGCCTCCCCGTGCATATAGCCCATTGAGAAAATAAAGCAACAGTTTCTTGAAATAAGACTAAATGGCTTTGTCCAATTGGCAAATCTTATTTTAAGACACAAAAAATGTACTCAAATAGACAAAAAAACACGTTATTCAAACAGTTACTACCTCATTTGTTTTAATTATTTTTTGACAAGGTTTCGCACTGAACAACAAACATGACGTTTTCTTACCACTAGCAGCTTCAGGAAAGGACTCTGATATTCACTGCGACACTAATTGGCCGAGTGTGCAGGCAGAGTTTGTAACGCCCAACCCCTCTGGCAAGCTCGGCAGGGCCTTTAGGATCTCAGCATCATTGGGAGCCATGTCCTAACCTACCACTGCCGAAGACGAACTAATCACACCACTATTTCATCTCTACAGGTTGACTGAAAACGTCTTAAGTTTTCAGTTCACGATTAGTCTTGGACAAGATGAATATCCTAACAACATCTCTATTATGTTTTGGAAAACAACCTTATAAAACAAAACTAGATTTTTAGCTTGTAGGCCTCTCCTCCGATCAGGCTGGTTAACAAAATCAGCTGTCCAAAAACGTTCTCAAGACTGCGCCCTCCACCATAGCCTTATTAAATCCCAGTACCCAACAATTAGAAATGAATTTATCAAAAATGAAAGTCACACATGATCTTAAACAAATCAATTCAGAAAAATATAATTACTAAATTGGATTTTCATTTTAAAAAACAAAAATTAGACAGATAGCTAACACACACTTTTCAGACAAGACCATTCACGGCCCACATTTTTACCCGAAGACAGAATAACGTGGTCTCTTTCGCTGTCCGGTCTCTTCCTATTCACAGACTCTGAGTCACAGTTGACCAGTAGGATTGCTCCATGACCACGTGGGACCCCATTTCCAAGAATCCTAGTTTTATCGTTTTGAAATATTAATGAAATACAGTGTTATTTTGAATAAATGCAGAAGTTATTAAATGTATTTCCTTTTATCCAAACCTTATCAGGGTTGTTCTTCTCCACTACACCATCTCTGTCCGCATCCACATCCAGGCAGATTTTCTGTGCAACAACAGGGCGTAGGACTCGGGCCCCGGCCCAGTACTACTTACATGTGTATAAATGGTGTATTCAATACGAACCGACATGCGGTTTGACAGTGCAGAACAGCTTTGTGTCCAAGACACTTCTTGTCAGTCTAGTCATAAAACCGGGGACAGAACAGCTAACAACCAGGGAAAAACATACTGAGCTCATAAAAGCCACCCACTACACGCAAATCCAGTAGAGTGCAGTTGCATCAAATGATAGTGAGGTCCCTAATATTAATGAGTCTGACCCCCAAAGGCCAACTGCATAGTGATGAACCTCCTGAAACTACACGTTTAATTTAACCTTGTTGTCATTCTACATAGGGTTCACTCATCTTCTCTCAGAGAGAGCAGGACCTGACAGAGAATTGTCTGTGAGTTGAGTGGCACAGGACCTCAGGTGGGCGTCTACCTCTCAGGCCCATGAGGAACTGAAGAGGAACTGAACATTTGTGGGTGCAAATCACAGAGACAAATTTAGTAGAAGGAGGCGCGCTCACTGCATATGACCGATAAGCAATTAACAGTGAGTTTGTGGTGCAAATAGTATCGCAAAAACCCCAGTTTCATGCAGAGATTAGAATACAGAAATCAGTAGCTTCACTCCTTCGAATCGTTCAGAAGCAGTGTTAGTCAAAGCAGACACCACTTTTTACTTTCAAACGTGTAACATTTAGTCACTAAGGATATGAGCAGTCCCATGTATCTGGCGATCCGTTGCATAACACAATATATATACAAATATAAAGCGATAAATTGTAATAGCTTTTTTACTTCGATGAACACCACAACTCCAACCCGATGCTGCTGCTGTATGTTATATTCTAGTTTTTAAAAAAATATAACCTAACATTTACTTCGTATGAATCGAGTGTGAAAGGGGGAGTAATCATTTTAATATTTTCGTTAGTTGAGTGTGTGCGTGTATATGTAGTGAGTTATACTAGTAGTTTATCATAGACTAAAGTAGTATTAAGTAAATATATTTTATTGGAATGACAGCATTTATGTGAAACCATTTCTGCTTTTATAATCAACTCTGAATTACCAAAATGAACTGGAGAAAGATAAAGGACCAATGTCGGGAAATATGTTTGCAAAAAAGAGTAATAAATTTGTACTCACAATGGCACATTTCATACGTTAACTCACAATGGAAAATAGGCATAATCAGAATCAGAATGGATATATCATTGCCATTTGAGTACAGTGCAGCAAACAAAGGCAAATTGTTTCTTTTGGCCTCTTTGTGATGAAACAAAAATATTATATCAAAAATAGAATAAATTAAACCATGGACTTAGGCTGCCATACAACTAATAAACTAACAAATATAACTAAAACAATTGTTGAACTATCAATTACATAAAAGTTTATAAGTACCTCTTAGTTACTGTGGATTCATGTTTATATTGGTTGCAGTGTTAAGTATTATAAAGTAGACTACACGCGTAATGTCTTCAAGCTAGACTGAATGATAGTCCTCTGAATTGCCCAGTAGCACAACATGCCATTCATCAATCGTGCTCTGGGTCCGACACTGCCATTAATCCACACACACATCCTCAAACCACATAACGGTTTGGTAAATCATAGAGGATCGATTTCTTATAAATATTTATGTTATATGATATGTTATTCATAGTTTTTCTTGAAAACCAAACACATCCATTATATTTTAAAGAATCTTTGTAAATGTCGAAGCAGGAAAGTGGAAAGTCCTATACGCTTCAAGTCTGGGATAGAACCTGTGAGGCACAAAGTTACCTGTTCGGGTTACTAGCTCTGTGTATCATACGCTGACCACCTCGTACTTTTCCCTAGTCAACTCACAAAGTGGTTTAGGCGACAAGGTGTTAGAATGATTGTTTAATTTATTCTATTTTTATATAATACTTGTTTTCACAAAGAGCCAAAGCAATTTCTTTGTTTGCTTCCTGTTACTCAAATGGGCAATAAAATCCATTCTGATTCTGATTATGCATATTCCATTGTGAATTAACTATTTATGTGCCAATGTAGTGCAATTTATACTCTTTTTGCACACATATTTCCCGACATTGTCTTTATCTGTTCTCCTTATTTCATTTTGTAATTCATTATAGCAGAATTTTTCACATAAATGTCATCCAATAAAAATAACTTAAACTACTTTATCTATGATAACACTATTATAACACACACAAAAAACACTCACACACACTAACTAAAATATTAAAAGATAATCCCCCTTCACACAGATTCAATAATGATAGGATATATTTTTTAAAAACAATAAATACACAGCAGCATCTTGTTGGAGTTTTGTTCTCAATAAAAAGTATACAATAATCGCTTTATATTTGTATATATTGTGATATGCACCGTATCGCCAGATACAAGGGACTGCACAATCCTTATGACTAATGTTACAGTTTGAAGTAAAAGTTGTGTGCTTTGACTAAACTGCTTCTGAACTACGAAGAGTGAAGCTATGTTTACTGATTCTAATCTCATGAAACTGGTTTTGAGTCTATTTGCACCACAAACACTGTAATTTCTTCTTTCAATGCAGGAGCGCTCCTCCTACAACTAAATATTTCTCTGTGAAATGCACCCACAATGTTCAGTACCTCATCAGTCCTCGGCCTGAGGAGACCTCCCACCTGAGTCCTGTGCCTCTCACAGACAACTCTGTCCTGCTCATCTCTATGAAAGAAGCGAGTGACCATGAAAATGACAACAAGGTAAATTAAACTGTATTTCAGAGGTCATCAAATGCAGTTGGCCTTTGGGGTCAGACTCATTATAATAGGACCCACAATCATTTGAACAACTGCACTATTGGATTGCTTGTGTGGATGCTTTTATGATCTCATATGTTGCCCTGTTTAGCTTTCAGTCCGGTATTATGACACTGACAAGAATGTCTTGGACAAAGCAGTTCTGCACTTCACCGCAGTCGGTACGATTGAATACACCATTTATACACATGTATTAGTACTGGCCGGGGCCGTGACCAACTCCTGTTGTTGCACAGAAATCTGCCTGGATGTGGATGCGGACAGAGATGGTGTAGTGGAGAAGAACAACCCTGATAAGGTTTGGATAAAAGGAAATACATTTAATAACTTCTGCATTTATTCAAAATAACACTGTATTCATTAATATTTCAAACGATAAACTAGGATTCTTGGAAATGGGGTCCACGTGGTCATGGAGCAATCCTACTGGTCAACTGTGACTCAGAGTCTGTGAATAGGAAGAGACCGGACAGCGAAAGAGACCACGTTATTCTGTCTTCGGGTAAAATGTGGGCCGTGAATGGTCTTGTCTGAAAAGTGTGTGTTAGCTATCTGTCTAATTTTTGTTTTTTAAAATGAAAATCCAATTTAGTAATTATATTTTTCTGAATTGATTTGTTTAAGATCATTTTGCATTCATTTTTGATAATTCAATTCAATTTAGGTTACAGGATTAAAAAGGGCTATGGTGGGAGGGCGCAGTCTAGAGACGTTTTGGACATATGATTTTTTTACCAGCATGATCGAGGAGAGGCTACAAGCTAAAATCTATTTTTGTTTTAAAATGTTGTTTTCCAAACAAAAATAGATTTGTTTGGAAATCTATTTCCAAACAAATCTGACTGAAAACTTAAGACGTTTTCAGTCAACCTGTAAGAGAAGAAAAGTGTTTGAATAGTTCTTCTTCTGCAGATGTTAAGGACATGTCTCCAATGATGCTGAGAACTAAAGGCCCTGCCAAGCTTCCAGAGGGTTACAAACTCATCCTGCACATCTGCCAAAGTGACGCAGAGAAAATCAGAGTCTTCCTAGCAGCTAGTGGTAAGAAACGTCATGTTTTGTTCAGTGCAAACATTGCAAAAAATAATTAAAACAAATGAGGTAGTAACTGTTTGAATAACGTGTTTTTGTCTATTTGAGTACATTTTTAGTGTCTTAAAATAAGATTTGCCAATTGGACAAAGCCATTTAGTCTTATTTCAAGAACTGTTGCTTTATTTTCTCAATGGGCTATATGCACGGGGAGGCGTGACGTCATTTCCGGTTAACAAAGGACAGCCCTTTCACTTCCTGACTATGCTTTTGTAGGGTAATAATATGTAGGGTAGCTTAAATTTAGTAGTGTGGAGCGGCTAGTCTCCGGATCAGAAACTCGCCGTTCCACCAATGGATCTGTCTTATTTATTTTGGGCACCAGTAGACGTTTGAGGGTCTACGACAGACCCAGGGATATTTGCCTCGATACCAGTATCACAAATCTGATGGGTTGAGTGCGAAAATCGGCCAGGGATACCCAAAATTTAACAACACGACGCTTAAATGATTGAGTTAAAGTTAACGTGAATTTATTGACTACAAAAATTAAAGATGGAACATATAACGAAGGGGATTTCTAGTCACATTAAACAGAAGTTGCATACATCCCATTTGAATCACACTCCAACAAAAGAACAGTCTTACTTTGAGCCGTTCGAGGGAGATGGTGATGAAAAGAGGAGAATGGAGAATGGAGATGGGAGGATGAGAATGAAGAATAGGATGGAGGCGATGTCCTCGTCCACGTGGTCTTTGTTCGAACAGGGAGCAGGAGGAAGCCAGCAGATCGGATCCAGGCGTGGATTCCACACACAACACGGTCTAGAATAGACCACCTGGTGGGGTGTTCCAGGGAGCCCGAAAGTGGCTGGCGATGGAAGGCCCTCGTCTCCGACAGCGAGAGTGGTTGCTGTCCTCGTGGATGTACAGGCCCGAGATGGTGGCGGGCGTAGGCCGTGTAGGGGACACGTACCAAAAAGGATGGTTGCAAGAGTGATTTCGGGGAAACCAAGAGGAAGTCTGTAAGTCCGCGCTTTGGTTTTGTTGTGGTCAAAGTGGGCGCGTCCGTGACGTCGTCTTTGGACGCCCCCTTTGAGCCGGCATGTTCACACAGGCAAAACACAACACATATAGACATTCTATCGTTCATAATCATATACCGATACACAGTGCATTCACATCACAGACAACGCCACATACGAGTAGTGTCCGTAACGGTTATCAACATAATGTCATCGGGGAATGTCTGTTTCGAGTGTCCGCCTCGGGTGTGATAGTGTCCGGTATCCGCCGGGGGGCGCCATAACGCCGTGGGTGAGTCGTTGATTGTCCAGGGACAGGAAGGGGGGGGGAGAGCAGAGTTGTGATCTTTGATCTCTACAGGCAGGCAGAGACAGAGGTGTTTATTCCCATGGTGACTTTATTGCTCTGTTTGACGCCTGTTATCTCCGTGATCAATGGCAGTCCTCCGGTGACCTCGCTGTTCCTTTGAAGTAGCAGTGGGATGTCTCCCTCCTTTTGGTTGACTGTTTACACAGCTCAGGGCCTGGCTCTGTTGTCCGACCCTGTCCCTTATTTAACCTTACACTTTCCTATGGCTTTTAGGTGGGTTTTAGTGACGTTTTTTAGTAATTAGATCGATACAGTCAGCTGTGAGACTGACCCAAAAGTGTCACTGGGCTTTCTCTCTGAGTTAGAGCTTGGACTGAGGCCACTCAGAGCGATTTGTAAACTTTATAAAAACAAAATGACAGCACAATCAAAGAGCACTGCTGTGTCCCAAAAATGCCCAGTTACCTCATAGTATAATTTCCGTTTGAGCATTATTTGGGAAACTCGTGTAAACCACTGCTGAACTCCAGTGAAACTCAAGCCATTTCCCGCGAACCGGAAGTGAGGTGGGGCTTTAGCTAAAACGCGGAAGTGGTGCATGAATAGAGCCCATTCCAAGACATTTGTTGTATGTTTTTCTTGTCCAAATAGTAATCTTGTTTTAAGGCAGTCAGAAACATGCTCAAATTTAAATACATTTTGCCAAATTTGAGGATTTTTCATTACTTTTTGTTGTGAATGTATTTTTCTGTTTTGACATTTTTTGTTTGACTTGTTTAGGATCTCACTATCCACAAGTGCTGTCCAGTGCAGCGCTCAGCTGCGAAATCCCATACATGGGAGATGAGGAGATCAAATTGTTTGTGGAGGGAATAGCATTTCCTGACAAAAACTTTGATGGTGTAATCCGTATCCACCTCAGTTTATTAGAACCAATCTGTGAAGTAAGAACTTATATATTTTTGTATTATTGACCAGGGATAACAGGTTTGATTAGGTTCACATGTGTTTTCAAGGGAATTCCGGAAACTCCGATCTTTACAGACACTGTGATGTTCAGAGTGGCTCCGTGGATCATGACACCCAACACCCTCCGGCCGCTGGAGGTGTTTGTGTGCAGGTGAAAGATGAATTAATGATGAACTAAGACACTATAACAAGATATGAGTCAACATTTTAGGGCTCTTATAGCTGGGGCAACTAACATTGAAATTACACCATATATTAGTTCCTTGCTGTCAAAACACCACCATTGGAACATGCATGTGTTTTTGGCCACTGTCATATCTTTAGATCAGCTTTTCCAGACAAGGAAAGTTAAAAACAGAGAACCATCTTCACTCGGTCACTCTCAGCCCAAATCATCAAATTGTGACTTTCGTACATGTTTTCAAAAGATAAAACATTTTATATTAAGAAGAAGCCATATGGCAAGGCAAGTTTATTTGTATTGCACAATTCATACACAAGGCAACCCAAAAGTAGAAACAACCACACAAGGCATGAATATAATACATTATCACAGTACATCCTCCTGTGGACTCACCACCTGCAGAGGGTCAGTGAGGGGCTGGTGCTATGAGACTTGGGTGGCATCTCTGATTGCCACCCCCCTGACCCAGAAATGGACTAAAGGGTAGAAAATGGATGGATGGATGGATCACAGTACATTAACAAAGGCGAAGATACAAGCCTTCAGGTGTATGCACCGCTAAACAGAACTGTTTTAACCAAGATTTGAACATTGTCAGAATTGAAGCCTTTCTCACATTTTCAGGAAGACTGTTCCAGATGATAGCTGCATAACTCTGAAATGCTGCCTCCCCATGTTTAGTCCTTACTCTTGGAGGCCAGCCCTGTTTGCTCTGAGCCACAGGAAGCCAGTGCAGAGACCTGAGAACTGGACTGATGTGATTGTACTTCCTGGTTCTAGTCAGGACTCGAGCAGCAGCGTTTTGAAAGTACTGCAGCTGTTTTACTGTTGGTTTAGAGAGACCTGAGAGCACGCCGTTACAGTAGACTAACCTACTGGAGATAAATACATAAATGCATGACAGATATAGAATTAATCAAATTTACTATTCATTCAACAGATGTACAGCTCTGTTCGGATTGTTTAAGTCAGTTTGCAGATAGAATATTGCTGAATATATTATATATAGTATAATAATTATTAATTACTTAAATAAGTTATTATATTATAAACATGACAAAAATGAAAGAGAGAAAATGTTTCATCAATGTTTATGATTATGTAACTAGATGTTTGTTTTTGTATTTTATTACACAGTTTTTAGCCTAATTACATGTGGGTTGTCTCCTCCAGCACAAAGGATAACTATAAATTCCTGAAGGACATGAAGAGGCTTGTAGAGCGCAGCGGTTCTAAACTGAACATTTGCTACGAGTCTATGAATCGGGGAGATCGCTGGATACAGGTACGAGGAGGTGGAGTCTGCTGTCACTTTACATTTACTACTTCAGAAACACATTCTTTTGTAGGATGAGCTGGAGTTCGGCTATATCGATTCTCCACATCACTCCTTTCCAGTCGTTTTGGATTCTCCCAGAGATCGAGAACTCAATGACTTTCCGTATCACGTGCTTTTGGTGAAGACAAACTAAATTATCTTTACAATAGACTTTGAAATAGTTTCCTTACCTATTTTGTCCATTCACTGTTCCCATCCGCAGGGCCCAGATTTTGGTTATGTGACAAGAGTGCCACACCGGAAAGATGTGAGTAGCTTGGACTCTTTCGGAAATCTTGAAGTAAGTCCTCCTGTCACCGTCAATGGAAAGGATTATCCCCTGGGCAGAATTATCATCGGAGTCGCCTTTCCTACGTAAGCACTTATCGCTGAAATACATAGAGCTATTGGTCCAAAGGGGCAGATGACCAATTTCTATAAATGTTAATAGAAGTCATAAATGCTGTTGAGTGTCCTGCATCAAAGCCACTGTCCTGCAACGTTAAAACCACAACTACTCCAACTGTTCCCACTGATGTCTGCTGTCGTTGTGTCCTTGGGCAAGACACTTAACCTCACATTGCCCGAAGCCCTAGAAAAAGAATGATTGAGTTTCTGCCGCTCTAGAAGGTCCTGAGTTCGAAACACGGTGGCGTTTGCATGTTCTCCCTGTGTGTGCGTAGGTTTCCTCCGAGTGCTCCGCTTTCCCCTACCACTAAAAACATGTACATTAGGTCCGGCATGCGCCTCCTGTACTGGTGACCCCGCTCCCATCTCTATGTGGAGTAAGAGACAAATGCCCAAAAAATAACAATCGTAAAAAGGCGCTATGAATAAAGATTAATTACTTACACAGTAATAGAACCACTGTCACATCTTTAGTTCAACTTTTGCAGACAGAAAAGTGAGAAAAAGCCCAACATTGTCAGAGAGGAGGCCTGTCTCACATCTTCAGGAAGATTGTTCCAGATTTTAGCTGCATGAATCTGAAATGCAGCCTCCCCATGTTTAGTTCTGACTCTGGGTACCAGCAGGAGTCCAGTCCCTGTGCTCCTCAGAGTCCGGGCTGGTTCATATGGGACTAACATGTCACTAATATATTTTGGTGCGAGGCCATGGAGAAACTTGTAACAAGCAGAGCTGTTTTAAAGTCAAACAATTACTGTATGTATTACAAAATAAAATTGGGTACCTCAGAATTAAAATATGATGAATAATCTGTTAGTAGACCAACATACTCAAACCAGTTAATCTTTTTCGTTTCGTCAAAGGGCATCTAAAGGACGAAACATGACTCAGGTAGTCCAGGACTTCCTGTGGGCCCAGACTGTCCAAGAGCCTGTAGCTTTATATTCTGACTGGCTTGAAGTGGGTCATGTCGATGAGTTTATGTCCTTTGTTCCCGCCAAGGACAGAAAGGTAAATATATCATTATTTTATTTCATTTCTCATACAATAACTGTAATATTATCACAATGTTCACCACTGTGACCACTACAGGGATTCCGCCTGCTGCTGGCCAGTCCAGATGCAGGGTACAAACTATTCAAAAAACTGCAGAACGATGGTTATGGTGAAGCCAAACTGTTTGAGGGTATGTTTTTTCACACTTTTAATTTTATCTCTTAATCGTTAAATAAGCAATATATAAGATTTTCATGTCAAATCAAATGGCCCTAATCTGTCAAAAGGCATTAATAAAACATGCTCTTTTCAGCAGAGATATTTGGATTTCAAAATCGGTTTTACAGCCCGTAAATCTTGTTGTTGTTTTAATTTCGATGTCGCGCCCTCCACAGTTTTACCAATCAGAAAAGTCCGTGATCCAGGTTGCCAGAACTCACTGCGTCAAGATGATCTCACTGGTAAAGTACCATGTGGTCGCAGAACTAAAAAAGGTTTCGTTATTATTCTCAAATCATTAATGACAAAACAATAATAAAACCAGGATTTTCATCTTTGTTAAAAAGTGTTGGTTATAGATTGTTGTAGACAAAACTCTTTATTTAGAAATTATGGTCCTAGCTGGAGTCGTCTGCATATCTGGCAACCTGAGTCAGGGAGAGTGAAGTACCACTTTTGGCCAGATTTTTTACATACTGCTCCTTTTTCGCTTTGGTGCATTTTTCACATCATTCTTCGCATTTGCACAACAGTTAATGCCTTTCTCAGAACAACTATTGCAAACTGCAAAACCTCGTGGATAACTGGCAAAAGTGCATCACCTTCTCAAAATAAAAAGTTAATTCCTCAAAAGCAAGTCTTCATGTCAATGAAACTGTCTGTGTTATCAAAATAATAAGTCCTAACAACATTGAGTATGAACAACACAGTCAAATGGTTATTAGTCATGTTTTCATTGTGAAAGTTTACTCTGTGTTTTCAAAGCAAAAAAGTCAGATCTTGGTGACACTTGAGCACGACTATGAGCACACTATACACGACCTGTACAGCCATTTACAGTAAAAACTACAGTAAAGTTACACAAAGACTGTATTTGGAGAGGTAACTGACATAATACAGTATGTTTGTATTTATGTGTGTATATCTATGTACAGTATGTATGTATCTATCTATCTATGTATGTATGTACTGTATGTATGTATGTATGTCTGTGTACTGTATGTATATGTATGTAAATGTATGTAATTTCTGTTACTCTTAATCTAATTCCATACCCTGTTGCATTTAATCTCACATTAAATTGTATTTGTATTGACAAAGATATTCCAGACGAAACGCCGATATCAGTGAATGAAATATTGGCTGATAAACAATTTGAAGCCGAAAATAATTACGTTCAGGTGAAAACAAGTTTCTTCTAAATGAGCCTTTTAAGTGCAGTTTAATGGTAATATTTTTTTCTTGGTGTTCTTCCAGAGCTGCATTGACTGGAACAGAGACGTGCTGAAGAAAGAGCTGGGTTTGGAGGATGAGGACATTATTGATCTGCCCATTCTGTTTAAACTTGTTGACGACAATGATCAGTACAGAGCCCTGGCCTATTACCCGGACATGGTAAGTTCATCAGATGCAGTTACAGCTGGGGCACCTGACTAAAGTGTCTAATTGCAACCCACAGGGCACACACATACGCAAGATGTTTAGTTATAGGATCCATCTTTCAATGATAGATAGCTAGATATAGATAGATAGAGATAGGTAGATACAGTAGATAGATATTTAGATGGATTGATAGATGGATGGATGGGAAGGTAGCTAGGTAGATGGGTAGATAGATAGATAGATAGATAGATAGAGATCGGTAGATAGATTTATAGATAGATATCGTTAGATAGAGAGGGAGATAGATGGATCAGTGGGTTTTTTAGTCATTCTTTGCAGACACAGAAGGGTCTAAGGACTGTGATGATCCTGGACATTTGAGACCAAATATCAACATTTATGAAGATTGATCATCCACTCATGGATGTGTTTGTTATTACTGCATTTCCAGTGTTTGAACTGTTTTATTCCATGATATTTGTGAATCAACAACATTGTAAAGTCATCATGACTGCTGTTGGGATTTCGGGCTGTTAAAAAAAATGAATTGAATACGATGTAAACAGTATACAGTGGTCCTATTTGACTCTGCATTTCACATTTACAAAACTCTTCCCGTTTGGACCTTGTGTTATTTAAGGGGAATAAGTCAGGTACCTCAGCTTTAATCTTTTTTTTTATTTCCCTGCATACACACAATTTGTACAATAAGAGGCCTTTTATTTCTCCTACAGTGGGCAATATAAATTAACAATAACTTTACTAAAATATGATTAAATCTCTAATTTTAGTGCAGTAAGGAAGCAAGTATAATTCTCCCTCCTTAGCATAATGAAGCAAGAATAAAGTATAATATCTCTGACTTAAGCTAATAAATAAATAAGCATAACATATTAAAAAGCAGTATAATGAAGAAGCATGGATAATACCAATATATAATACTGTAGTTATGTTGATCTTCGAACAGTTTGTGAATGATACTGGCTTAAAGCTTACATTCTGTTTCAGGTGAACATGATTGTCCTGGGGAAACACCTGGGCATCCCGAAGCCGTTTGGGCCGAAAGTGAATGGGACGTGTGCCCTGGAGCAGGAGATGGTCTCTCTGATGGGGGGCCTGGGCCTGAGCTGCACTTTCATAGATGATTTTGCCTCTTACCACAAAAAACACGGAGAAGTGCACTGCGGATCTAATGTCCGCCGAGCTCCCTTTGAGTTCAAATGGTGGAACATAGAAATGTGAAAGAGCTTAAAGGCACATTTGCTGTTGTTCACAACCTTTTGCCAATTTTTTGTTGTGAGTAAGCAGAAAAATCTTACATCTTAAACATAATACATAGAGTATGACATGAAATACACATTCCAGGGGGCAGTCTTGTTCATTTCAAAAACCTTGCTTTTATACAACTTAATTTTTGTTTCATTATGGAACAACACAGACGAGAAGAATTTACTGGTCGACTCATTTCATTTAACACCACACACAGCTTATTCGCTTCCTCAAGATAGTTATTGCTTTAGTCAAGCTGAAATTTGTTAAAATCATCCAAAGATAATATGTTCTTGAGCTTTCATTCATTTATTTTCTACCTCTTTATTTTCCATTTCAGGGTCGGGGCACAATATTTCTGATATTTACAACCGTGTATCTTGCCATTTTAGTATAAATAGTTAGCAAATCGCAAAGACTGCAGTTGTTTAAGTCCCTTTAGGAGGGGACCCACAAATTACAAAGACAAGAAATAAATATTGGATAAAATATGAATTAATATTTGTTGATTTTAGTATAATTTAATTTTTTTTTTTAAATCTTTGAATTGAACAATTGTCTATAGACAATTAACCTCAAACTGTTTTGAAATACTTGTTCCAACTTCCATTGTAAAATCTTTTGTTCTCAAATAAAGTTAAAAAAAAGTTACTAAACGACTGATTTCAATTTTTTTGTTTTGTTTTTTTTTTTTTACATTTTGTCCTTGTCTTCATATTACCAGTACTATAACTTTTGTATTAAAGTTCAGGTCATTCGTTCATTTTTATCTCTTTAGTCCATTTTTTGGGGTGGCGTTCAGCTGCCAGTGATCCGCCAGCAGATCCACAGGAGGATGGCTGCTTTGTTAGCAACGACACGGCCTTTGTCAGTGGAGACTTCAGGAAGAGTGGGGTTAAGTGGGGCGGCACGGTGGCTGAGTGGATAGCACTCTCGCCTCTCAGCAAGAAGGTCTTGGGTTCGAATCCCGGTCGGACCAGGGCCTTTCTGAGTGGAGTTTGCATGTTCTCCCCGTGTCTGCGTAGGTTTCCTCCGGGTACTCCGGTTTCCCCTACCACTAAAAATATGTCCAATAGTTCTAGCATGCGCCTCCTGTACAGGCCCCGCTCCCATCTCTGTGTGGAGTGAGAGACAAATGCCCAAAAATGAACAATTGTAAACCGCTTTGAGACTCAGATCTGCAGTGAAAAGGCGGTATATAAATAAAAACTTACTTACTTACTTACTTAAGAGACACAATGACAACAGTGAGACAGGTGTTAGTGTTACGTGGGGGATCCAACCATTGGCCCTCAACGCTGTCCCAACTGAACCAGTGTTATGCTTGTAATAATTTTTCACATTGGACTCACCAGTTGTTTGTTTTATGCATGCTTACTTGTGTGTAACCTGACCTCTGATCTGATATCTGAATATTCAAGAAATAAAATTGAAAGAAGAACAAAAATCACAATTTGATATTTTTTCCAAATTGTGCAGCCTTATTTTTGGTGGTTGGGTTAGTTTGGTTAAAGGTGACATAACTTTGCCCTTTTCTGGAAACGTTATGAAGCTTTTCGTCCAGATGGATTACACCCAAACAGATATGGTAGCAGCCTGTTGATGGACTACATGCGTCATGTTGTTCAGCGTTCCCCGAGGGGGGCGTGACTGTTTACATTTGAGCCCCCTCGGACCCCACCGCACTCCCCCGCCTCCTCCTCACCAGCGTACAACGGTGCTAACACTGCTCCCTGTCCGTCTGGCAGTGTATTACCAGTCCAAACACTGAACTGTGCTGACTCCCTTCTGACTCTGGGAGCTAAACAACAACAACAAGGTTTTTCACATTTTAGGCCAATTGAGACTGCGTGTGTTCCTCGCACCAGCTCAAAAATGTTCTAAATTCTAAAAAACGAAATCATAACAGGACAGCAGTTAGAGACGGTCCAACTCGGCAAATCTAATTTCTGTTCCCTGTAGAAATCAATCAACCACATTAATTGACTCTGATGTTATTTTTAAACTTGCTATGCTTAATGTCAGATCTCCATGTAACAAATCATTTTTAATTAATAATTTTATCACTTCGTATGATCTTGATCTTATGCTTATGGCTAAAACATGGCTTGACCAAAATACAGGAAATGTAGTTTTAATAGAAGCAACACCACTCAATTTTAAATTTGAATCCGAAATACGAGAAAACAAAAGGGGGGGAGGCATAGCTGCAGTTTTTAGAGACCACTTTGTCTCCCATAGAATGTCCCTTGGAAATTGTTCATCGTTTGAGTAAGTTTCTTTTAAAATGGAACAAAAGCAATCTTCTATTCTTTTCATTGTCCTGTACAGGCCACCAGGTCATGTTGCGATTTTATTGACCATTTTACTGAACTACTTTCAGAATTGATAGTTTAGTTATTACAGGTGATTTTAATGTACATGTTGATAATGTTGATGACAGAAATGCAAAGGAGCTGGCTTCTGTATTTGAGACCTTTGGTTTCATTCAGCACGTGAGTGGCCCCACTCACAGCAGAGGGCACACTCTTGACCTGCTAATTACAAAGGGGGTTAATGTACCAAATGTTAATGTAGTTGATTTTGCTTTGTCAGATCATTTCTGTGTATTTTTTGACATGTGTTTAGCTAGCAAACCACCAGCTGAATCCACAATTGTTAGAAGAAGACACATACATGAAAACACAAGTGAACTGTTCATGGGAATGCTAAATTTTGAGAACACTCCATGATCTACTGTTGATGAATTGTTTAACTCTGTCACCACCAGTGTTCTGACTGTTCTGGACGCCATTGCTCCTGTGACGGTTAAAATGGTTACCAGTAAGAAAAAGGCCCCATGGACTAGGGCAGACTCGCTCAGGGCACAGAAGCGAGAGTGCCGGAGGGCCAAGCGGAAGTGGCGAAAGTCCAACCTCCAGGGCGATCGTCTTTAAAGATGAGTTGGGTGAATTTAACCGGGTTCTACGTAGAACAAGAGATATGTATTTTTCTGACATTATTGGAGGTTGCAGTAACAATCTTCGTGTTATGTTTTCAACAGTTGGTAGATTAACAAACCCCCCTGTAAAGTTGCCCCTAGAATTTACCTCTAAATCTAGGTGTAAAGAGTTTGAACAGTTTTTTGATGACAAAGTACAAGGAATCAAAAACACTATCACCTCCACAGCACGTATAACAATGCAAAAGCCAGAGAAGCTTTTTGAGCTAACTCACTTTGCACCTGTGGATACTGAAACAGTCAAAAAGATAATCATGAGTCTGAGCTCCTCCACATGTAGCCTGGATATATTACCCTCTAAATTTCTGAAGTCCGTCCTGGGCAGTTTGTTACCTTCACTGTCGTCATGCCCTAAAAACAGCAGTCATAAGACCTCTCCTAAAAAAGAGAAGTCTGGATCTTTAAAATTACCGCCCCATATCAAATCTGCTATTCATTGGTAAATTTCTTGAAAAAGTGGCCTCCCAACAACTTGCTGAATTTTTAACAATGAATATTTCTTTTGATATGTTCCACTCTGGGTTTAGACCCCACCACAGCACTGAGACACACTCTAGTGAAGGTAACAAACGACATTCGACTTCACTCTGATGCAGGTAAAGTCACAGTTTTAGTCATGTTGGATCTTGGTGTCGCGTTCGACACTGTCGACCATGAGAGCCTCATGCAGAGACTAGAGGACTGGGTTGGTGTCATTGGCACAGCCCTAAACTGGTTTAGGTCTTACCTGGAAGATAGGAAGTACTTTGAGGAGATTGGAGACTGCGTCTCAGATCATGTGGCCCTGACCTGTGGAGTACCACAGGGGTCGATCCTGGGACCTCTCCTATTTAATTTCTACATGCTCCCATTAGGTCAGTTAATACAAAGAAACAAAGTGTCCTACAATTACGCTGACGGCACTCAGATCTATGTTTCACTGACTGCAGGAGAACATGGACCACTGGATTTGCTCCTTCACTGTATCCAACAAATCAGTGACTGGATGCATAATAATTTCCTCCAGCTAAACGCAGACAAAACCGAAATCATTGTCTTTGGTCCCCAGAAACAAAGAGAGGGCGTCATTTGTCAACTTCTGTCTCTCTCCCTACTGCCTTCAGACAAGGTGAGAAATGTAGGTGTAATATTGGACTCAGACCTAAATTTTAATAGCCACATAAAATCAATAACATCAACAGCTTTATACCATCTGAAGAACATTCCAAAGTTAGAAATATAGTGTCCAAATCAGACTTGGAGATTCTTGTCCATGCATTTGTCTCCAGCACGTTAGAGTACTGCAATGGCCTGCTCACAGGTATGTCCAAACAGGCTGTAAAACAGCTGCAGTACATACAAAATGCAGCGGCTCGAGTCCTGACTAGAACCAGGAAATACGACCATATTAGTCCAGTTCGCAGGTCTCTGCACTGGGTTCCTGTGGCTCAGAGAATAGATTTTAAAACAGCTCTTGTGTACAAGTCTATCCATGGCCTTGCACCAAAATACATTAGTGACATGTTGGTGCCATATGAACCGGCCCGGACTCTGAGGAGCACAGCGACTGGCCTCCTGCTGGTGCCCAGAGTGAGAACCAAACATAGGGAGGCTGCGTTTCAGATCCATGTAGCTAAAATCTGGAACAATCTCCCTGAAAATGTGAGAGAGGCGTCTACTCTGTCAATGTTCAAATCCAGGTTAAAGACTGTTCTGTTTGCGCTGTGAAGCGCTTTGTGTTAATTAATTGATTGACATGGCGGCGTAGTGGTTAGCGTTTGTGCTTCACAGTGAGAAGAACCTGGGTTCAATTCCACCTCCAGACCTTTCCCTGTGGAGTTTGAAGGCCCCTTCTGTGTCTGCGTAGGTTTCCTCCAAGTGCTCCAGTTTCCCCGACCACTGAAAAATTATACAAGAGTTCCAGAATGTACCTCCTGTATGACAACCCTGCTCCCATCTCTGTGTGAAGTGCCAAATTCCCACAACAATTATAAAGTGGGAATTTATAGTCATGTTTATAAATTCTGGTTTGTGAAATGCGCCATATAAATAAAAATGTCTTACTTATTCCTAACAATGAAATACAGACGTGTTGATAAAAGATAATTGTGATTTTTTAGTACCAATCTCATCTTGTTTATTAAATCTTTATGCTTGCTTTATTTACAAACATTACATTTACATTTTATTTTAAACAAGGGCTTAAGCAGACTCTTTATAAGGAGGATGATGACGTTGGAAGCATGGAGGCATGGCAGCGGCGTCAGCAGGCGGAGGAAGAGGCAAAGCGTCAGCGAGGAGAAATGCGGGAGATTTGAATCTAATTGATTTACAACCACCTACCTTAATCCCAGAACCTGTTTTTTCTGTGGATGGGTCAGAGGTAGGGAGTTGGGGCGATTGTATGGAGGCTGAGGAAAGTGAATCTGACGCTGAATTACAGTCAGCACAGAAGAGGGTGAGTAAGCGTAATAAGCAGCTTCACAATGAGAGTGGTAGTGACAGCAGTGTTCATTCAGTAATTGAGAGACCGAGTAAGATTATTGTTGTGCTGAGGTTTAATGAGAAAACTCAAGCTAGTGTGAGAAAAGTAAGTCCATTTAGTCTTACAATGGATATTGGGAGCAAGCTGGGCGATGTAACATCAGCTAAAGTATTGAATGATGGGAATGTATTAATTCATTGTACCAACGAGGAGCAAATGAAGAAGGCATTGGGTTTGAGGGAGGTGGGAAAGTTTAATTAGCAGTGCGAGTCAGGTGGGAGTTCGACTTGGCGGGAGCAGAGGAGTAATCACCGGAATACCTGTTAGTGTAAAGATGAAGGAGTTAAAGAGACATGTTAAAGGAATAGTTCACCGTTTGTACATACTGACATATGTTCTTACCTTACCTTAGACTAGTTAATACGTACCTGTCTGGTCCTAGTCCGTGCGCTCTGTCATGCAAACGGAGCAAAAACGGGAGCACAAATGCAGCCTCCTCTGGTCACTGTATAGTACCCAAAAGGTAGCTCCCGCTAGAAGCTACCAAACTCTTCCAAGTGTTCCCTATTAAATGTATATAGTTACGTGACGTGTTACACTGCAAAGTATAGTAACACAGAAATGTAACAGTCGATTTTCTCAGCGGATAAAACGGGTACTATATTGTGAGGCGTAGTAATCTGAGGTGCGCTACGTCCGCGCACTAACTTCTCTCCGGAGACTTCTCTCTCGCTCACTTCCGTCAATAGAAGCAGCGTGACTTGTAATACACACAGTAGCAGCGAGAGAGAAGTCTCTGGAGAGAAGTTAGTGCGCGGACGTAGCGCTCCTAACTTCTCTGCGCACTAACTTCTCTCCAGAGACTTCTCTCTCGCTGCTACTGTGTGTATTACAAGTCACGCTGCTTCTATTGACGGAAGTGAGCGAGAGAGAAGTCTCCGGAGAGAAGTTAGTGCGCGGACGTAGCGCACCTCAGATTACTACGCCTCACAATATAGTACCCGTTTTATCCGCTGAGAAAATCGACTGTTACATTTCTGTGTTACTATACTTTGCAGTGTAACACGTCACGTAACTATATACATTTAATAGGGAACACTTGGAAGAGTTTGGTAGCTTCTAGCGGGAGCTACCTTTTGGGTACTATACAGTGACCAGAGGAGGCTGCATTTGTGCTCCCGTTTTTGCTCCGTTTGCATGACAGAGCGCACGGACTAGGACCAGACAGGTACGTATTAACTAGTCTAAGGTAAGGTAAGAACATATGTCAGTATGTACAAACGGTGAACTATTCCTTTAAAGGGGGGACTGTTTAAAGTGTGACTAGGATGAAAGCTACAAGGGACGGAGTAAAAGTGGACAGTGAAACTATACTTATTGACTTTGAAGAAGCGACTTTGCCACAGAAAGTGTTTGTTGGGTTTTTGAGTTATTCAGTCAGAGCTTACGTACCAAAGCCTCTCAGGTGCTTTAATTGCCATCGTTTTGGCCACACAGCAAATAACTGTAAGGATAAGAGAAGGTGTGCTTGATGTGGAGGTGGCCATGAATACGGGAAGTGTGGGGAAGGGGTACAGCCCAAGTGCTGCAACTGTGGCGGGGCACATAGCGTGGCTTAAGCTGGATGTGAATTTAATTAAAAAAGAGAGTCAGATCCAAAAGATGAGAGTAGAAAAGGGAATCTCTGAGGACATCAAGCAGTAATTGATGAGTGCAGTAATTGGGCAGAGCAAAAATAATCTAAGTGTGCAGCCAATTGCTTTAGTTTGCAGCAGTAATAAACTGTACTGTTGGGGTCAAAACTAGAGATGAAAGAATCAAATTGATTGTTGAGGCAGCAGTAAATTTGTTAGGAGTGGTGGGACTGACATGGGAAAAGGTCACCTCAGGTATCAGTCAGGACGATTGGTATAATGTTATTTGTATTCCTAATGGTGCTTATTCTCCAATGGAATGCAAGAAGTTTACTGGCCAATGGCCCGGAGTTCAAGTATTTTATTAAAGAACTTAAAGAGAAACCGGACGTAATACTGTATGTGTGCAGGAGAGGTGGCTTAAGCCCTCTTTAGACTTTATAATATATAATAATTAATATATATAATATATGCTGTGATTAGAAATGACCGAGATCATGGAGATGGAGGGGGGTGTGCAACTTTTGTTAGAAGCAGTATCCCCTACAGGTTGTCGGGGATAGGGGGTAATCTGGAGTGCATTATAGTGGAAGTATGGGACAGGGAAAAACCAACAGTGGTCATCAATTTCGATAATCCATGTTCCTGGTTAGTTGTTTGGGTGGGGGACTTTAATGCTCATAATGGAGTATGGGGGGGCCAAGTGCCAATGCCAATGGAAGTGTTAAAGAGGACTTGATGGATGAGCAGAATCTAGTGTGTTTGAATGACGGGTCTGGTAAAAGGTTTAATGTTGTGAATGGGTCCTCCTCAGCGTTGGATCTAACGCTGGTGTCTAGTGCATACAGGTGGAGGGTTAGAACAGATATAACCCTGGGGAGTGACCATTATCCTGTTTTGAGCTCAATTGGGGGAAAAGTGAAGGGGATAAGAAGGGAGAGTTTGGGAAAATGGGCTTTCCATAGAGCTGATTTGAATGGGTTCCAAAAATTGTGGGGAGTTTGCAGATAAAGTGGGGAATCAAAGCAGCATAGATGAAATTAACAAACAGATTACGGAGGGAATGATAAATGCAGCGCAGAAGAGTATTCCAAAGAGTAAGCCCAAGAATAAAGGAGTTCTGGTGCATTGGTGGACGCAGGAGTGCCGGGTAGCGGTTAGGGAGAGGTATAAGGCATATAGTTTAAGAGAACTCTTAGTATTCAGTATCTGGTTGAATACAAGAAAGCGCAGGCTTGTTAGGAGGACAATTAGAAGAGCAAAACGGTCTAGTTGGAGGGAGTTTTGCTCAAAAGTGGGGAGAACAACACCAGTGGCTGAAGTCTGGGGAATGGTGAGAAGGATGGGTGGAGACAGGAGTGAGTGGGATTACCCAGTATTAGTGACTCAGAATGGGACAGCGATATCGGACAGCGATAAGGCAGAGGTCAAAATTTTGCGAAGGTGCATAGCTCAGATAACTTAGCAGAGGCGGCTAGAAACAGGAAAGATCAAACTAGGGATCAGAATTCAGAAGTAATTGTATTTATATTTGTAAATCATGATCAGGATTCCCTTTTCACCTTGGATGAGAAGGACAGGGCAGTTAGAAGGGCAAAGCAAACATCTCCAGGTAAGGATACACAATACAATACAATTTATTCTTGTATAGCCCTAGGTCACAACAGAAGTCATCTCAGAGGACTTAACAAAACCATTGAAATCACCAACACAGGTCAGAGAATCAACAGCCAAAACACATGGAGAATATAAAGCACACACAGAAGAAAATGTCCATACATGTTGTAGAATGCTAAAGTGTCCTGATCATCACCAATCCTTTCTGTTGGACACTAACTGTCCAACAAGACCCTCCTGCATCGACAAGGAAAAACTCTTAAAAAACCCAGTGGGAAAAAGTGAGAAACCTTGGGGAGCACTAGGGAAACCCACAGGGAGGGAGACCCATATGAGAAAGGGATCCGCTCCTCCGGACGGACAGGCTAATGATCTAGGACCTAAGCTAGCTACAGGACGTGGACCAGTGGCCGCTGAACGTGGACAGGTCCGGTGCAGGACTGAAGCACTCCCAGGCGGGTCGGGCGGGGCAGTCCGCAGGTGCAGATGGAGGAGGCCAGGCTCAGAGATCCCGTCATCGTACCATGAAACAGACAATGGGACAACGGGTGAATAGCAATGAACAAACTACAGTCAGAATCCTAAAAGTGCTAAACAGATAAGGTAGATAAAGTAGGAAGGAGGAGAGGATAGTGCTCAAGTTACCATACTTCTCCCAGCAAACTGACTCCCTATGCAGCTTGACTGACACTCTGAGGAGTTTAGCCTTCCCAGAGTCTTACCTTCCTAGCCATATGCTAAACTAAAGAGGACTGTTTTAAACCTAGCCTTGAATAAAGAGATTCATGGATTGCACACCAGGTGTGCAAACCGATCCAAGCAAACCTAATTATATATTATATATCATATACATCATATATACCATACATACCATATATATCATATATAATACACAACATAACATACAGCATAATATATAACAAAATATACAACATAACACAATACATTATTGTATAATATATAACATAATATATAACATAATACAGCATACATATATAATATATACACCATATATTATATATTACCTAATTATATGCTAAATTAAAGTAAAGTGCTTTAAGCCTGGCCTTGAATGTGGAGACCGTATCTGCTTCCTTAACATAAATGGGAAGCTGATTCCACAGTAAAGGAGCTTGGTAGCTAAATGCTCTGCCACCAACAGTGATTTTTGAGACCTTAGGGACCACCAGACGTCTGGCGTTTTGTGAGCGCAACGCTCGACTTGGTTGATACGACACTAACGTGTCTTGGAGATAAGAAGGAGCCAAGCCATTTATGGCTTTATATGTTAAGAGAAGGATTTTAAACTTTATTCTGTACTCCACAGGGAGCCAGTGGAGTGATTTTAACACCGGAGTTATGTGCTCCCTCCTTTTGGTACCTGTTAAGATCCTAGCTGCTGTATTCTGAACGAGCTGGAAGCTCTTCAAAGACGCTTTAGGGTACGCTGCCAATAAAGCGTTACAGTAGTCGAGCCTTGAGGTGACAAACGCGTGAATGAGTTTTTCCGCGTCACTTTTAGGAAGGAAATTCCTAATTTTAGCGATGTTCCGTAGGTGGAAGTACGCCGTTTTAGTTGCTTGGCTTATATAAGCCTTGAAGGAGAGTTCTTGGTCAAAAATGACTCCAAGATTCCTCACAGTGTTACTGGGTATAATACTGACATTATCGAGAGTAATTATCTGGTTAGTGAGGGAGTCACGCAGGCGCTTCGGACCGAGTAGGATCACTTCTGTCTTCTCCGGGTTGAGAAGTAGGAAGTTAAGAGTCATCCACATTTTAAGGTCCTTTATTCAGGCACTGAGCTTTTCTACTGTAGCTGATCTGTCTGATTTGGCTTCATCGACAGATAAAGCTGTGTGTCATCTGCATAGCAGTGGAAATTAATTCCATGCTTTTTAATAATGTTTCCTAATGGCAGCATGTAGAGAGTAAAAAGAATCGGTCCGAGTACCGAACCCTGCGGCACACCGAATTCTACTCCAGAATAAGGTGACGAGTTCTGATTTACGTTGACGAAGTGATACCGATCTGATAAATAAGATTTAAACCAGCCAAGGGCTGTTCCTCTAAGACCTATATCACATTCTAGCCTCTGCAGTAGAATGCTGTGGTCTATTGTGTCAAATGCAGCACTAAGGTCCAGTAGGACCAGCACTGACACTTGTCCATTATCAGCAGCTAGTAGTAAGTCATTTGTGACTTTGACTAGTGCCGTTTCAGTGCTATGATGAGCTCTGAATCCTGATTGAAAGACTTCAAACATATTATTTTCCTGCAGGTGGCAGCGAAGCTGCTCAGCTATAAGTTTTTCCAGGATTTTAGATATAAAAGTGAGGTTTGAGATCGGTCTGTAGTTTGTAAGTATTTCTGGGTCCAGGTTTGTTTTCTTCAGAAGGGGTTTGATAACCGCGGTTTTAAAAGCTTGTGGGACATAGCCACATTGTATGGATGCGTTTATTATATTTACGATAGGCTCAATTATCAAAGGAAGTATGTCTTTGAAGAGCCATGTCGGGACTGCGTCTAACATGCAAGTTGAGGCTTTTGAGGATGTGACCACAGAGATCACCTCTGCTTGGCTCACAGCCATGAATTTATCGAGGCCCACTGAAGAGTCTAAGTGGGAAGTCACGTATGCCGCTTCAGCCTGTCCACTAACAACAGCCGGAGTGACCTCCTCCAGTTTGTCACGGATGGATGTAATTTTATTATTAAAGAAGTGGAGAAAGTCGACACTGTTCAGTGAGCTTGGAATTTTAGGCTCGATTGCGCTATGGCAGTTTGTGAGTTTAGCGACGGTGCTAAACAAAAATCTACTGTTATTTTTATTCGCTCAGGTATGTTATGCGATGATTAGAAGGCTAGGGACAGAAGCTCGTAAGAAGCTTCTGTTATTGTATAATAGAGTTTGGACTGAAGGAAAGGTGCCAGGTGCGTGGAAAGAGGCTGTGATAGTGCCGATAAAGAAACCTGGAAGGGACCCGTCAAAGCCATGTAGTTATCGGCCAATAGCTCTTACCTCCAACCTCTGTAAAATTATGGAGAGAATGATTATGGAAAGGTTGGCTTTTGACCTTGAGAAACGAGGAGTTTTAGCTGGCTGTCAGAGTGGATTTATGAAAGCAAGAAATACGTGTGACTCTATTATTAGGCTTGAAAATGAGATAAGGAAAGCCCAGGCTTGTAAGGAATCTGTGCTGGCAGTGTTTTTTGATAATGAAAAAGCCTATGATATGATGTGGAAGGAGGGGTTATTAATCAAACTACATAGGCTGGGGGTTTGTGCAAGAGCTTTTAACTGGATCCGAGACTTTCTCGATTGGGGGAAAATTGAGGTGCGTATTGGATCAGCCTGTTCCAATCAGTATGTTGCTGAAAATGGAACTCCTCAAGGCAGTGTGATAAGTCCTCTACTGTTCATTATTATCAGTGTGCGAGTGTGGGCAGATCTTTGTTCGCAGATGATGGGGCGATATGGAGCAGGGGGAGAAATGTAGATCATCTTATAGTCAAGAGTCAGCGAGCCATTAATGATGTGGTGGAGTGGGGACTAGACTGGGGCTTCAGGTTTTCAGTTGAGAAAACTAAAATGGTGTTCTTTACAAGGAAGAGAGTGAGGGAGGATTTGAAGTTGAGGTGATACGGTGAAAAGATTGAGGGAGTTAGTGCATTTAAGTTTTTAGGGGTTGTACTGGACTCTCGTTTAACATGGGAGGAGCACGTTAAAAGGATAGAGGAGAAGTCGAGTAAGGTTATACAGTAAATTATGTTATAAACAAAGTCAGGCTTTGATTATGGTTGTGTGGTGTACGGATCAGCATCCCCATCCATATTAAAGAAACTGGATGTGATACAGGCCCGTGCCTTGAGGCTGTGCTGCGGAGACTTTAAGACATCTCCAGTGAATACATTGCAGGTATGGGCGAGATGCCACTAGATCTGAAAAGGAAGCAGATAATGATGAACTACTGGGCTCATTTACAAAGCCATGGGGAGTCGCCTCCCACAAAACAGACACTGAGGGACTGCTGGGAATATGGTAAGGCCCAGAGAGATCATTTTGGGAAAGTGGGGGACCAGATGGCTCAGAATTATGGTATTTATGATCTTCAGATTAGTTCTGCTTTAGTGTTCCCAGAAATACCCCCATGGAAGTTGGCGTGCCCAGGATTAGATTGGTACCTGCTGGACTTGAAGAAGGAGGAAAAAGGGAGGGCTGATCTGGTTGCAGCTTTTGAGTACCACGTATCTCAACTATACTCAAGTCATACATATCTTTACGGATCCAATACAATACACCAGCCATTCCCAAACTCAGTAACACCGAGGCCCCCTTAAAAATCTGACGGGTCTGCGTGGCCCCCCAAAATAATAACCAAGAAGACAACATTAAGAATAGGCTCGTCTGGTTATTTTATTTTGGGGAAATAGCCTCTGCTACAAACATTGTAATACAAAAATGATTACAGTGGATTATTCAAGTCAAATAATGAACACAAATATTTCAATATTACAAACAAAAGATTATAAATTTAACATTAAATTTTTTTATTTTTTTTTTATGACCTCCCGCGGCCCCCCTGCAGTACCCTCGCGGCCCACCAGGGGGCCGCGGACCCCACTTTGGGAGACACTGCAATACACAATACAATTTATTCTTGTATAGCCCTAAGTCACAACAGAAGTCATCTCGGAGGACTTAACAAAACCATTGAAATCACCAACACAGATCAGAGAATCAGCAGTTAAAACACATGAAAAATATAAAGCACACACAGAAGAAAATGTCCATACATGTTGTAGAATGCTAAAGTGTCTGATCTTCACCAATCCTTTCTGTTGGACACTAACTATCCAACAAGACCCTCCTGTATCGGCAAGGAAAAACTCTTAAAAAACCCAGAGGAAAAAAGTGAGAAACCTTGGGGAGAACTAGGGAAACCCACAGGGAGGGAAACCCATTTGAGAAAGGGATCCGCTCCTCCGGACGGACAGGCTAATGATCTAGGACCTAAGCTAGCTACAGGACGTGGACCAGTGGCCGCTGAACGTGGACAAGTCCGGTGCAGGACCGAAGCACTCCCAGGCGGGTCGGGCGGGGCAGTCCGCAGGTGTAGATGGAAGAGGCCAGGCTCAGAGATCCCGTCATCGTACCATGAAACAGACAATGGGACAACGGGTGAATAGCAATGAACAAACTACAGTAAAAATCCTAATAATGCTAAACAGGTAAAGTAGGAAGGAGGAGAGGATAGTGCTCAAGTTACCATACTTCTCCCAGCAAACTGACTCCCTATGCAGCTTGACTGACAGTCTGAGGAGTTTAGCCTTCCCTGAGTCTTACCTTCCTAGCCATATGCTAAACTAAAGAGGACTGTTTTAAACCTAGCCTTGAATAAAGAGAGTGTATCTGAAAGGAGGTGAGACAGCAGCAGCCACGTCTAGGCTAGTCTAGGCTACAGCACCAAGATTCATGGATTGCACACCAAGGGCCTCATGTATGAAACTTGCGTACGGCCAAATCAGGGTAAATGATGCGTACGCAAAAAATGTACACTTTTCCGCATTTATCAATCTGGACGTGAGCGTATGGTACGCACAGAATTTACACAAAGTCAATAGGTGGTGTAAATGTGTATGCTCATTTCACCCTTCGTCACAACACGCCAAAGCACGCATTAAATTCAAGGTTTGGACAACAATAAACATGTTCCCACTCTGGCAATATTATAAGCTGCGTTTTCATGGAGCATCATGTTTCGGAATTTGAATTTGCGCATCAGAAAAACTCTAACACTCTGGAAACACGCAAACTTCGAATAAATCACAGATCATGATGAGGAGCTTCTTCTGTTTCAATGATTTAAATCTGACTTCTGTGTGTATTATTTTGATCTGTATGTTTTTAAAATGTGAAGCGCTTTGTGATCCTGGACTATGAAAAGTTCTATACAAATACACTTTACGCGACAGGGATGTGCGACCCAGCTATAGCTGTGGCAGGCTCTGCGCTGCGTAATTACGCACGGCTATTTGTATTCCTCACATCTGGTAAAGCAATGTATGTTTTTATTAGATATGTGTAAGCCTCACACAGACACACACCCCATTAACGCATGGACCGATGGACTATGGTATTGCTCACTCCAAATGTCTCACTGCCCTGTCAACCCGCTGCGCACTCTTGGGAGTGCATCCATAGCAGGTGCCATGAGAGACGCGCCACATAACTCCTCAAATGCTGTCATTCAGAAGAGTTTCTCCGTAAAATATGGACTGCAAACGCAAGTGTACAGCGCTTCAGTGCATTCACAAGACGCTGCAGACGCTTCATTGATGAGAGCCACCGCTGCACACAATATACAGTGCCTTGCGAAAGTATTCGGCCCCCTTGAACCTTTCAACATTTCGCCACATTTCAGGCTTCAAACATAAAGATATAAAACAAATATTTTTTGTCATGAATCAAAAACAAGTGGGACACAATTGTGAAGTGGAACGAAATTTATTGGATAATTTAAACTTTTTTAACAAATAAAAAACTGAAAAGTGGGGCGTGCAATATTATTCGGCCCCTTTACTTTCAGTGCAGCAAACTCACTCCAGAAGTTCAGTGAGGATCTTTGAATGATCCAATGTTGTCCTAAATGACTGATGATGATAAATAGAATGCACCTGTGTGTAAACAAGTCTCCGTATAAATGCACCTGCTCTTTGATAGTCTTAGGGTTCTGTTTAAAGCGCAGAGAGAACCATGAAGACAAAGGAACACACCAGGCAGGTCCGAGATACTGTTGTGGAGAAGTTTAAAGTCGGATTTGGATACAAAATGATTTCCCAAGCTTCAAACATCTCAAGGAGCACTGTGCAAGCAATTATATTGAAATGGAAGGAGTATCAGACCACTGCAAATCTACCAAGACCCGGCCGTCCCTCCAAACTTTCATCTCAAACAAGGAGAAGACTGATCAGAGATGCAGCCAAGAGGCCCATGATCACTCTAGATGAACTGCAGATAACTACAGCTGAGGTGGGAGAGTCTGTCCATAGGACAACAATCAGTCGTGCACTGCACAAATCTGGCCTTTATGGAAGAGTGGCAAGAAGAAAGCCATTTCTCAAAGATATCCATAAAAAGTCTTGTTTAAAGCTTGCCACAAGCCACCTGGGAGACACACCAAACATGTGGAAGAAGGTGCTCTGGTCAGATGAAACCAAAATCGAACATTTTGGCCACAATGCAAAACGATATGTTTGGCATAAAAGCAACACAGCTCATCACCCTGAACACACCATCCCCACTGTCAAACATGGTGGTGGCAGCATCATGGTTTGGGCCTGCTTTTCTTCAGCAGGGACAGGGAAGATGGCTAAAATTGATGGGAAGATGAATAGAGCCAAATACAGGACCATTCTGGAAGAAAACCTGTTGGAGTCTGCAAAAGACCTGAGACTGGGACGGAGATTTATCTTCCAACAGGACAATGATCCAAAACATAAAGCCAAATCTACAATGGAATGGTTCACAAATAGACGTATCCAGGTATCCAACTGATAGAGACATACCCCAAGCGACTTGCAGCTGTAATTGCAGCAAAAGGTGGCGCTACAAAGTATTAGCGCAAGGGGGCCGAATAATATTGCACGCCCCACTTTTCAGTTTTTTATTTGTTAAAATAGTTTAAATTATCCAATAAATTTGGTTCGATTGTGTCCCACTTGTTGTTGATTCTTGACAAAAAATTGTATTTTTATATCTTTATGTTTGAAGCCTGAAATGTGGCGAAATGTTGAAAGGTTCAAGGGGGACGAATACTTTCGCAAGGCACTGTATATGAATTCATTCATTCATTCTTTATTTATTCACTTCTACAATCCAAGAGAGATTTTTATAATTCATCAAAACATTTCTGCAAATGTATTCAAAACGCAGCATATATTTATTTTTACACATGCATGAACAACCTGTGGCAAACCTTGCGCCATACACGTAATTACGCATATGTTTTGCCTCATTCACCTCTGGCAAAGCAATGTGAGGTTTTCCTTAGTTTTGTGCATAAAGCCCATAAATGCACCTGATCTTGCTCAAAACTGTCTCAGCCATTGCCCTGTACTCCACAGCAGAGATAGGATGCGACGCACACCAGCAGTATAGTTCATTCATTAATTCAGGTCATTTATTATTTATTTATTTACTTCAAAATTTCAGGAGATGAGTGCTGCAGTGGGTCTAGACACTAGGGAAAAAAGCTTATATATAATATAGCGTATATATATATATATTTTTTTAAACGTGAATAAACTCTAAAGTGCGTGCTTTTTGCGGCTTCTTAGCCGACTTCCTGCTGACCTGCCGCAAAAACAGGGCGTGGAAAAGGCATTTTCTGAATATTTATAGGCGTGACTTTCATAAATACGCTGGTTTTGAGCGCGGCATTTATCAACAGCCGCAGGTGCGTACGCTCAGTCCTGTGCGTATCTCACACGTTCATAAATGCCACATCAGATCTTGCGTATCTGGGATTTACACCCAAAATTTACACCTTTTTTCTGCGCAATTTTCATACATGAGGCCCCAAGTGTGCAAACCGATCCAGGCAAACCTAATTATATATATATATATATATATATATATATAACACAATACATATATTGTATAATATATAATATATATATATATATATATATATATATAATATAATATATATACAAAATATACACTATATATCATATATTACCTAATTACAGTGCCTTGCGAAAGTATTCGGCCCCCTTGAACCTTTCAACATTTCGCCACATTTCAGGCTTCAAACATAAAGATATAAAAATTACAATTTTTGTCAAGATTCAACCACAAGTGGGACACAATCGTGAAGTGGAACGAAATTGATTGGATAATTTAAACTTTTTTAACAAATAAAAAACTGAAAAGTGGGGCGTGCATTATTATTCGGCCCCTTTGCGCTAATACTTTGTAGCGCCACCTTTTGCTGCAATTACAGCTTCAAGTCGCTTGGGGTATGTCTCTATCAGTTTTGCACATCGAGAGACTGGAATTCTTGCCCATTCTTCCTTGCAAAACAGCTCGAGCTCAGTGAGGTTGGATGGAGAGCGTTTGTGAACAGCAGTCTTCAGCTCTTTCCACAGATTCTCGATTGGATTCAGGTCTGGACTTTGACTTGGCCATTCTAACACCTGGATACGTCTATTTGTGAACCATTCCATTGTAGATTTGGCTTTATGTTTTGGATCATTGTCCTGTTGGAAGATAAATCTCCGTCCCAGTCTCAGGTCTTTTGCAGACTCCAACAGCTTTTCTTCCAGAACGGTCCTGTATTTGGCTCCATCCATCTTCCATCACTTTTAGCCATCTTCCCTGTCCCTGCTGAAGATAAGCAGGCCCAAACCATGATGCTGCCACCACCATGTTTGACAGTGGGGATGGTGTGTTCAGGGTGATGAGCTGTGTTGCTTTTATGCCAAACATATCGTTTTGCATTGTGGCCAAAAAGTTCGATTTTGGTTTCATCTGACCAGAGCACTACCCCTTCGGCTACGCACTCGCGCCTCGCACTTTTTCCAAGTGCGTGGAGGCAGCACTGGAGCCGCTCAGACGCGCAGGGGTAAGAATTTTAACCTACATAGACGACGGGTTAATTCTGGCCTCATCCAGGGAAGTGGCCGTGAGTCATACGCACTGGGTCCTGACATTCCGTGCTGCATTGTCCGTGGACAGACGGATGAACACTACCCGTCTGGCCAGGGAGGTTCTGGCGGGCCCCAGAGTCCCCGCTCGGCGCCTCAGGTCCCTGCTGGGAATGATGGCGGCGGCTCATGCTGTGGTGCGGCTAGGCCTTCTCCACATGAGGAATTTTCAGAGGTGGTTCTCACGCCTCAGGCTTCACCCCTCCCGGGACGGGGGGAGGCTGATCTGGGTTCCACAAGTGGCACCATCGGACATCAGGTTCTGGCTCACTCCGGGTCTATTGCGGGACGGAGTGACTCTGGCCTGCGCCGTGTCTCACGTGGAGGTGTTCACGGACGCGTCACTCGAAGGATGGGGCGGGGTCCTCGGCCAGAGCTCTGTAGGAGGCTGCTGGTCGGACTCAGCCCGTCACATCAACCTGCTGGAGATGGAGGCAGTGCACAGGGTACTGCTGCACTTTGCTCCTCAGCTGCAGGGGAGACACGTGATGGTGCGCTCAGACAACACCACAGTGGTCTCCTATCTGAACAGGCAGGGGGGCACCAAGTCCCCCGCTCTCCATCGCATGGCAACGGTGACGCTGCTGTGGGCGGCGCTTCACCTCCTGTCTCTCAGGGCGCGCCACGTCCCGGGGGCCCGGAACGTGGGGGCCGACAGGATGTCCAGGGGGGGCCCACTCCAGGACGAGTGGGGCCTGGCCCCAAGGGTAACTGCGGAGATCTGGCGGAGGTTCGGCCGTCCAGTGGTCGACCTTTTCGCCAGTGCAGAAAACGCACAGTGCCCGTCCTGGTTCGCCTTAAGGGCCGCGGACGAGCCGCCCCTAGGCGTGGACGCTCTGGCTCATTACCCCTGGCCAGAGGGCCTGCTGTACGCTTTCCCACCAGTGCGTCTCCTGCCGGTCCTGCTGCGGAGGATCGAACAGGAGAGGAGGTCGGTGATCCTGGTGGCTCCGGACAGTCCGCATGCCCGGTGGTTCCCCTTCCTGAGGGGCATGGCGGTGATGGAGCCCTGGGCCCTCACGGACGAGCCGGGGGCTCGAGTCCAGGGGGGGGGGGGCCCTGTTTTCACGCCCGATAATCGGCCGCAGGCTCTGGGTTTGGAGGCTGAGAGGCGGAACCTCGTAGACCTGGGTCTTCCTCCTGCGGTGGTGGAGACCATTCAGGGAGCGAGGGCGCCGGCCACTGTGAGGGCCTACGCCACGAGGTGGAGGCTCTTCAGCGACTGGTGCGGTTCTCGTTCCTGGGACCCCAGGCGTTGCCCGCTGGAGGGAGTCCTGGGATTCCTACAGGAGCTTTTTGACAAAGGGAGGGCTGTCGCCACCTTGGCGGTGTTCGCGGCAGCCATTACCTCGGGTCACGACGGATTCGGGGGGTTCACAGCCCGCTCTCATCCGTTGGTTAAACGTTTTCTGCGGGGGGCGCGCAGGAGGAGGCCCCCGCTCCAGAGAACGCCCCCGGTTTGGGACCTCAGGGTGGTCCGTAGGGGGCTGTCGGGTCCGCCTTTTGAACCGGCGGCGGAGGCGAGTCCCGAGTGTGTCGCTTTTAAGACGGCCCTCTTGCTGGCGTTGGCGTCTGCTAAGAGGGCGGGCGACTTGTGTGCGCTCTCTGTCCATGCGTCTTGCCTGTCTTTTGGAGAGGGCGACGGCATGGTGGAATTGTGGCCCAATCCGGCCTTTCTCCCCAAGGTCATCACGTCGGCCTTTAGGTCGAGAGTCATCAGGATTAGGGCTTTCTATCCGCCACCGCATGCCTCCCCCGAGGAGGAGCGGCGGCACCTTCTGTGTCCTGTCAGAATGCTGAGGCATTACCTGGCCATGACTTCGTCATTCAGGTTGGGTGGTCAGCTGTTTGTGTGTCTGGGCCCCAAGAACAGGGGCGCCCCGCTGTCGGCTCAGCGGCTGGCGCACTGGGTCGCCACGGCGGTGCGGCGGGCGTATCAGACGCAGGGTCTGGCCCCCCCGGTGGGCTTCAGGTCGCATTCCACGCGTGGGATGGCGGCCTCTACGGCCCTTCTCAGGGGGGCGTCGGTCGAGGACGTCTACCGTGCGGCTTCTTGGGCGTCGTCCTCTTCTTTCGTCCGGTCTTATCTTTTGGATGTGTCGGACCGGTCGGTGGCCCATTCCGTGCTGAGTGCAGCGGACTGAGTTAGACCGTTAGGTCCCTCCTCTGAGGGGGCCTTCGGTTGACTTTCCGCCCTGGTTCAGGAGCTCTTGGGAGAGGCGTCCTACAGGTGCGGTACTTATATGTGTGTTTGGTCGGTCGGTAGTCCACGTCGGGAGCCCTTGGGAGAGGCGTCCTGGGACTACGGGTGACCTACGGTCTGTGTTACGTGGGGGTATCCTTGGTAGGAGTGGCCCGGTAACACGCATTTGTTCTTCTGCCCTGAGTCCTCTCACTGTGTGAGGGTCTTGCTCGGGCGGAGCTCCAATCACCCTTCGCTGGCCTACTGGGAGTACATGTTACTACGGCCTCCGCGTTGTGTCCCACTAGCGAAATCCTAAGGGACGTAGCACCATGACGTAGAATTAATAGTTACCTAATGTAACTTACGTTCTACGAATAGGTGCGTAGTCCCTTAGCTACGAGCCCATCAGGCCAGCCCGGCTTGGCAGAGTTCAAGAGGGGGTGCGGCCTTGTGCAGGGGCCTTTATAGAGGAGGGTGGCTGGTGATTGGAGCAAATTATTTTGATCTCTCTGGCGTGTGACCTGGGGGTCACGAGTGATATCCCACTAGCGAAGTCCTAAGGGACTACGCACCTATTCGTAGAACTTAAGTTACATTAGGTAACTATTAATTCTCATGGAGCTACCTGCTCTGAGCCCCTGATATGTGGCTCTTTGCCCCCCATAGACCTGCCATCGCTACCGCTTGATTTGAGCCCATGATCTACATAGGCGTGACCCAAACAGCCTCTTTGAGATAAAAGGGCTAGGCCAAACAGAAGCTCAAATTACACCAAATTAAATAAAGGTTTTCTGCCCCAGCCAGTTCTACGTCATGATGCTACGTCCCTTAGGACTTCGCTAGTGGGATATCACTCGTGACCCCCAGGTCACACGCCAGAGAGATCAAAATAATTTGCTCCAATCACCAGCCACCCTCCTCTATAAATGCCCCTGCACAAGGCCGCACCCCCTCTTTCACTCTGGCGCCGTTTGAGATCTACCACAGTACTTACTTCATTCTGAGATGTCTTCCTTGTTCGTCCGAGTTCCCTTCGCCCTCCGGCGTCGGGCGTCGTCGTTGGATCCAGACGGTGGAGGACTTCACCTCTGTGGGTGCCACCACTCGAGGAAGGAGGAGGATGCAACCCACGTTGTGCCCGCGGATGGACCCGTTCGTCCATTACGCGACACGTGAGTGGCCTAAGCCCCTAGCAGCCAAGAGGCCTGCTCTTGGGTACGACATGTACTGCAGCGGGCAGGACTGGTCCTGGACCGGTGATCGAGGATTCAGTCCGCATGGCCCTGCAGCCCTCCGCATCCGTGTGGCCCGGCACCAGACCTCTCCTTCCCTCCGAGCGGGACAGGATGTCTTTGGCTATGCTGGATAGATGTTATGCCAATGCGGCACAGGTCGTCACATTGGCTAACAACATGACATTCATCACGGGGGCCCTGGATAGGTCGCTCTCCTCTGGCCAGGCGCTCAGTGGAGACCTCCTATTGCAGGCGAGGACCACCTCGGCGGCGATCCTGCGCATGTGCCAGACGCTAGCCGTGGATGGTGGCCCGGACACCGAGGATTCAGTCCGCATGGCCCTGCAGCCCTCCGCATCCGTGTGGCCCGGCACCAGACCTCTCCTTCCCTCCGAGCGGGACAGGACGTCTTTGGCTATGCTGGACAGATGTCACGCCAATGCGGCACAGGTCGTCGCTGTGGCGAATAACATGGCCTTCATCACGGGGGCCCTGGATAGGTCGCTCTCTTCTGGCCAGGCGCTCAGTGGAGACACCTTATCACAGGCGAGGACCACTTCAGCGGCGATCCTGCGCATGTGCCAGGCGCTAGCTGTCGATGGCGGCCGCTCCATGGTAGCAGCTCAAGTCGGGGCCAGGCACCTTTGGCTTGGGCTTGCTAACATCAGAGAGGCGGAGAAGAGGCAGCTGCTGGACCTGCCTGTTTCTCAGACGTCCCTCTTCGGTCCGGACATGCAGACCCTGGTGGCTAGACTGGAGACCGCAGCGTAGGACTCGGCTAGCCTAGCCCAGCACCTAGATCCGAGGCGCGAGGCCCGCCCACCAGCGCGGAGCCGGGACAGAGGCAGGGAGCGTTCGCGCGGGAGGCGCCCTGACCCATATCCACACTCCGTGGCCTATCGTCCCCCCTCGACGAGGCCCCCGGGTCCAGACAGACCCACGGGAGGCTCGCGGGACCAACGCACCCACCGCCGACCTCCCTATGGCAGAGGAGGTCGGGGTGGGAAGAATTCTTTCAATAAAGGCCGACCGGCATTTCATCATTACTCGCTGTCTGAGTCTCATTTGGGGGTATGTAACATGTCAAATAATCTTGTGAATTCTGATTGTGTTACTTCCCGAGCACATAACGTTGCTTCGCTAGGCCTGCAGCCCCCAGAGCAGGGTTTGCAGTGCGCTACGCGAGCTACGAGCTCAGGTTCACTGGTTCAGGCTATGCCCTCCCAGAGAGAGGTCAGGCGGAGGGATCTGGTGAGTAGTGGTGTGTGTGCTTCGGCCGAACGCGTGCTAGCCCCTCTGAGCTACAAGGCTAACACGGGGTTTCCCACTCCAGGGGCTCGCGCCCTCTCCATGAGGCAAGAGCCAGGGGGGGGCACAGCAGCCGAGTCACGTGTGATGAGCAGTCCCGTACTTATGACGTCGGGCCTGCAGGACACGTGACCGCCCCCGGCGCTCACGGTGTGACGCAGGGGGCCCCCCGGCCCTTTCGTCCACCCCCCCCCCTGCTAGGAACACCAGGAGAGGGCGGGGCCGTGACGTCTCGTGTTCCAGCTCCCGTTCCGCCCCTCACAGACTTCTACGACATCTGGAGGGAGCAAGGTTTGCCGACAGATCTATGGCTGCAGAAAACATTACGCAGGGGTTACGCACTGCAATTCTTCCGAAAGCCACCACCATTCCGAGGCGTACGGGCAGTACGCTCTCAGGTACGGGGATCAGTAGAGGCACTGCAAGCGGAGGTCTCCTCTCTGCTGAGTCGAGGCGCGGCAGTGGAGGTAGACCCGCAGGACGCCACCAGGGGGCCACACTCAGGGCTGGACTGGCCATCGGGCGTACCGGGCAATGCCCGAAGGGCCGATGCCCATATTTGGGCCGGTCTGTCTGCCTCATACAAAAAAACATGTTTGTGAAAAGTGTAAATCCGTTGAGAAATGTCTGAGGGGAGCGCGCGTGTCCGCGGGGTACATGCTGTATGTACTCGAACGGGATTCCACCACCTCAGCGGCCGCAGTGTTCCCGCATCCAGCGGCTCTGAGCTGGACGCAGGAACCGCTCACCGGGAGCCGCTCACAACACAACACGGTGAGCGCGTAGCCGCAACGTGACCATGTACCCAAGATCATAAACGCGCACAGGACCATGCATGTCTTTTCGTAATTTGTGCACCCAATAAATACACCGCTGCAGGAAACAGTCCGCGTCTCCCCTCTCCTCTAAATTAAAGCTCGGGTACCTAAATTTTCCATTGCATTAAAAGTTCATGTTTGAGCCGAAAAGTAAAATGTTGTGAACAGATTAAACAGATTTAGAGCCAGCTAATGGCTGACAATATGCATTTCAGATATTTTTGACCAATTCTCATCCCTGTAACAAACAATAGTATTGTCTGTGCCCACCTCCCTCACTCTGAGACATGTTTATTACTCTGTTTAATGTAGACTATTGTACTTTATTTTATTGTTGAAACTGGAGAGATCCTGATCCTCTACAGTATTTGCTTCCACATACTGTATAAACCAGGGGTCGGCAACCTTTTGTGCCCCTAAAGTGGCTCCTGGAGCCTTTCCAAAAATGTCTGAAAATGGAGTGTGAGGGCTATATTTTATTTCTAGTTTCAATGTGGTTTCTGTAGGAGGAAAAACATTCTTAACGTTTTTCAATGCTGCAAAAACTTGTATAAGTAATATTAAATTTTAGCATTTCTGTACGTAGTGCGTCATATCCTGTGACGCGGCCCCGTGCCAGGCGGCCGCTGCTGTAAACAAACCGGTGTGTGTGCATTATAGACTGTGTGTGCGCATGGATCCCAAAGATACAGAGAGAAAGAGTCGATAAAACTGGACTAAGAATGAGAATGAACTTTTGCTTTCAGTCAATGAGGAAGGACTGCTTCATGTTTGCGATGTAATGAAAACAATAATGAACAATGAAGCTTTAAACATCGTTCACTGAAAGATTCATTCATCATAAAGTCAGAGCACCTATTTTCAGACTTCAAAAACCTCCACAGAGACGGTGAAAGAAAAGGCCATTAAGGACATTCAGCTCCAGCAAACTTCAGCCTGTGATGTGATCGATATGAACAGACAGTGATGCAGGTGAACTCGGAGCCAAAAAGCAGATGTATTTACTGTATTTGTACAATTGCATGAAGGCAAAAAAAGTTAAACTTAAAGCAGAGTTGTCACGTGGTGCGTCATTCTCTCCAGGACACCCTGCAATGAAAATACACATTTGATAATCATGAATGGTTTTCATGTGTTTGTAGCCTTTACTTTGTCATTTAGATATTAGTCTAATATAGCTAATATAGCTAATATAGCTAATGTAGCTAATGTAGCTAATACAGCTTCAGACCCTGTTACCTTCATATAAGCCTTATACAACGCTGTTTTTTTTTTTGTCAAATATGGCTCCTTGAACCTTTTGAGTTGCCTGGGCCGCTAAAAAGACACAACAACGGTGAAACAGGGCCATAACTGTCTGAACATTTGTAAACATCGCAGCAGACACAATAGCTACTACGGCAAGTCTTCAGGGTCCAACCTTAATGCTATGTATTATGGTATGAATACTCCAAAGAATTGAAAAGACAAAAAAGTTACGGCCTGCGCAAAAGGACTTGATGCTCATCACACACTGTGTCAATGTTCCTCAAAAGCGAGTGTGCCTGGAATTCAGAATCTCCAGATATTGGTTAAAAATCAACGCAGAGGCCCAGAGACTCGCGGTCTGGACCCAGGGACTCCCTGGTCCCGGGCACCCGCGGTGTGATTGACGCGCGGGGACAAGGACCAGAAAGATTATGCCCCTGGAAACCACCGTGGGACAGCGCCGCCGGCTTCCGCTCACGAGCCCTTTTTCTCGTCAAAAAAGGGGGGTTTCCCCGGGCCCTTAGAAGGCGAACCAGGGGGCTAGAGACATGGGGGGATTTGGAACCACTCACTCGTCCGTGACCTGGCTACCACCGGGGTGGGCTTTGGCTCCCGCTCAAACCGGGCCTGCGCCCTTCCTGGGAAGAAAGCCCCTCTTTCCCGGGGTCCTGAAAGCCTAGCCAGGGGGCTACAGACACGGGGGTGACCTGGGACTTCCCATGGTCCGTGGGGTACCCGCGGTGTGAATTTGACCTGCGGGGGGACAAAGGACCAAAAGTTATGTGCCCCTTGGAAACACCGGTGACAGCGCCGCCGGCTCCGACTCACTAGCGCCTATTCTCGTCAAGAAAGGGGGTTTCCCGCGAAGAAGCGAACCATTGGTCTATAGTCATGGGATTGGACCCACGCACTCGTCCGACCTGGGCTTACCACCGGGGGTACACGTTTTTCCGTTACCTGGTTTTTTTCTCTAACACGGTCGATCCCTTTGACAGGTTGTGTGGGGGGGTCGCCCAGCCGTTCAACCCGAAGTCATTTATATCTGGGACCCATACAGACACATAATCTTTTTTTACTGGGACTACTTTAAAGTAATACAAACAGTCAATAAAACCAAACAACTATTTTAAAGGGTTTTTTATTTTAGATGTTTTTTTCGAATTGCAGTGATTCTATTATTTTTGACATAGAATTTAATGCCACTCCATGTTCCGATTCTATGTCATCTGGTGAGGCATTATGCAGGCCAGGCATGAGACTATCCCCAGGACCTTTCCAGTCTGTATGGAAAGGTTCGCATAGGTCTTCTAAACGCCTTCACCTCAGATGCAGGACCAGTGTGCTTTCTTACACGTTCAGGGAGAGAAATAAAAATATATTAGCAATATACACTCCCAGGGTTAGGACCAAGCTGCCTGGCTGTAATCCCCCACCTGGTACACTTACCAGAAGGGGCACTGGCCACTACCAGGGGTGCATCTGGATGAATGGTTGAAGGTGCTCACCGCTTGAAGTTTCTTTTAGCCCGTCCGTTTGTGAGAGGATCTCTACTGCTACTCCCTGTCCGCACAGAAAATAAAAATACAAGTGGCCTTTAGGTGAAAAAAATCATACATATTTTAATAATATCAAGAATTACCTTCAGGCTCAATTTGTATCTGGTCGAGGGCTTCTTTCCTTTCGAATTCCGTCACTCTTCCCTGCTTCATGGCCATCAACACTTTGCTGATATTTGGCCAGCTCCAGTGTCCCCTCTGGTATCCTGTAAAATTGCCTTTGATCGAATGTCCTTGGCCGAGGAAGTTGAAATATGTCATCTCTATCAAGTTCCATATTGGAGAACTGTAGACATAGTAGCTATGTGCTTTCAAGATTTGGTGAGATAGCATCTCTGGATTCACCGCACCAATTCTTTGGCTACCTGCGTAAGGGAGTCTGATCCCCTGAGTGGGTGCTTCGCCCGGCGAAAAAGAAGTAGGGGGTGTTTGTCATTGATGGAACATGGGGACCTGCTGTGACTCCACCCAGCCACCCACCCCCCCACACACACACCCCCTACTCCATCGAAGCTATCTTGTCAAGGAACACATTTTGGTCCGGGCTCTTTCAGACTTCTTGGCCGTTATTTTCAAATGCGTTGAAAAATGCTGACACAGCTTTTTCTCAAGTTGGACATGTCCCTGAGCAATGTCAGAATGGCTTCCCAGTCTTACTTCTTCAGGATAGGGCTGGCAGTGGCATCTTTGAAACCACACCTTCCCTTTCTTCGATTGAAAATAAGACCTCACAAAGAGTCAAAACTGCCCAGTTAAGACCCAATCTTTAGACGTTGGGCTCACGTATAGGGTTGCACATTGCAGGTCGACATACCACAAGATGTGCATGCTGGCTCTAACGTACCTCAGTCAGAGGGAGCAGTCCCGGAATGTTCCACTTGGGCTTTGCCGGCGGTTCGTAGGCACTAGAAGAAACAAGACGTCCCCACCTCTTCAACAAAAAGCAGCCCGCTGCGTTGAGGTTTTAATAAAATTCATCACACAATGCTCCATTTTTGAGTCAATTCAAGGATAAATGCTAGCTTTCTGAGGGCTATGGCCGTTTTGAGGACAAGGATGAGGCTGTATTGATTGTTTCCTCATCATATCGCTAGCCACAGACTGACTGCACTCAATCACATGTAATTGAAGGAATAAAGAATTCCTTAATTGTTTTTCATTTTCCCTCAGGGGTGGGGCGTGAGGAAGTAACCGTACGACTGTCTCTCATCTTCGCCTAATGTAATAATAGCTTAGTTCTTATCATGCCCGTGTTTTAAGTACAGGTGCCTCTCCAGTCTCAGAATCCCCTTTTTCTGCTTTGACAACCCGTACCTCATCCTGATGCATTGCCAATTATAGACCTCAGCTTTTTGCTGATGCCCGCCGGTACAGGCGGCTAGGAGCAGAGGGGCTGGAAACTACTTCGTACGGCACTGTTTTATAAAAGACAGTAAAATTTACAGAAAAACTCTGTGAAATCCCTACAGTGTTGTAGGTAAAACTAAAAAAAAAAGGAATTTTGTTGAAATCACATACATTATTTGTAAACCATTGTAACAATAATAAATGTAGTTTTAGCAGAACGAGAGCATTTTATGCAAATATATTTGTTAAAAATACATCTTACGGTAATGAAAACGTTAAATATTGTTACACCAAAAACTAAAACAAAAAAGAAATGATTATGTTGACAATACATTAACCATTGTAAGAAAATACAATTTTATGCCAGTTATTTCAAAAAGCATTCCAGAATGTAATGTCTTTACATTTTTTGGTTGATTCTGTCCAACATGTCAGTTAAACAGTGTATCATTGAGATTCAATGTTTTTTCATCACGGTTTTGGTTTATAATTTTTACATGCAGCATTTTGTATGTATCACTTGAATACAGAAGTACTTCTCTAATATGATGATCAAAATGACCTCGTACAAAACCTCCTTTTGATGTTTTAATACAGATATAATAAAAGCTTTATGATTATCACAGGCTGAATAACTAACTAGGACGATCTATCCTCAATGGTGCACTTTTTGAAATTTGGTAGTCTTGTCCTCTAATAAATTAAAAACACTGTATATGTTGTTTTATGAATAGAAATAATATTTTTATTATGTGTGTGGGTGGGTGTGGTGTTGTTCTTATTTTAATGTATCTTTACACGTGTCATCCATCATGACTAACCCTTTTACTCACGATATGAGAGTTTGTAAAAATGTTTGTATTTCAAAAATGCAAGTCCGCTGATCGTTTTTGATTGAATAGACGACTGGGGCGGAAGCGCAGGAAACACGCCGCTGCGCGCGCAGAACCTTGACCGAGGGCTCCCACGCCGAGGCACGGGACTCTGGATAACGATACAACGTGCCCACGGACTACAGAGATCAATGTGCCTAGCTTTTCGCTGGTCAGCCTGCTTTTAGTTATGTGGATACTTTACCCATAGTCCTTGTTTGATCCCCGTGTCTGTTGCGGAAATTTGAGAGTTTGACCGGAACATTTACATTTATTTTATAGAAAATGGGGTAAGGTGGTGTAAAGAAAGCGTGGTGTAAGCTAAGTGGGGGAGGTTAGCTACTTCATCGCAGTTTATAACCTGTTATAAATTTCTTTTGAGCTACATGTGAAGAAATTATACACATGTTCGCAGATCACGTGCGTCTTTTGTAGATAGACTTGGGACTCGTAGAACGCCATTGTCTTACATTGCTAAGTATCACAAGAAATGAACCTCACTTTGTGTTTAATGGGTTAGTCATGTGTATTCATAAATTTTCATCGTACTATGCTGTTAGGGTATAGGTGGAGTGAGAAGTGATATAGGGGTCATTTTTTAGTGTACGGGCATTTTAATATGCCGGTTCCATGTTGGGTCCGCCATTTGGTAACTGTAAATAAGTATAGACGTGGTGCATTTTAAAAGATATCACATTGATGTGGCAGTCCACGTGTATTGAAGGGAATTGAGGCTAAACGATTGCTCATTTATATATGCATCTGTTTCATTCCTCAATTTGTGTAGTAAGCTTAACTGCGGTTTCAAATTGGTATGTGGAAAGGATAGTGATGTATGTGCTTTTTTAGCTCTCATAGAAGATATGTACATGGAACCATGTGCAGGATATGACCACTCAGTTTGTCTAAAGGTGAAAATGGTCAATAATTGTTAACAGAATGGCGATAGTGTATCATATCCAGTTTATATGTGTAAATACGAGAGCCTGGCGTAAACGTAGGCTTTTTACGTTCTTCTCGTCTTTACAATGGGGTTTACACCCTGATGTGTTTGAGGTTAACAGGGTAGAAAATTGACAAATTACACAACGAACAAATCTGGGTACAGATCACAACAAGTCCCAGGTTACACTTGAGAATCTGCCAAGGCAAAAATATAGAAGATTTTTTCCTAAACAAACAAATTTGTATATTGATACTATAATTAGCTCTATTAGGGGGAACGATGGTAAATAGGAACGGTTTCATATGTTTTTTTCTGTCTTCACTTATAGGTAATAAGGTGTGGGGATAGTACTGGGTGCAAGCCATAGGGGTTCATTAAAGTCTGCATGCGGTTACATAACAACTGCTGGCCATTGGAGTATATGATATTTGAGGATCACACGCTCATTTTGGATGAAGATTTGACTGCAATTATAGTACTTTACAAGCAGGCGTCTCACTTTTGCTGTGGGTTATGGATTGGGAAGTAATGTATTGATGGGATTTTTGTGTTGGGGGGGGTAACAGGTAAGTATGTACATGTGTGGTGTGTTTTCCATAGATGTTTTTGTAGGGGGTTTGTTGTGTGATAAGACTCCTGAGAAAAGTTCTTAATACGGGTGGTATGGCTAACATTCACGGGTTATGTATTTGTAACTCTGTGGTCATACCGCAAAGTGCTGAGCCATAAAGCATCAACAGATAGGTATCATAAACGCAGTGTGGGGAGAAGTTGGAAATGTCACAGGCAAATAATTTACATGTTGATTTGGGTCAATGTTAGTATTGGGTAAAACGATTGATTGAATTTTAGGAGTCGGTAGTTGTGCCGGAGGGGGGTCCGTGAGATGAAATAGTCCACGTATTGGAAAAAAAAAGACATAGATGTGGTAAAATAGTCACGTCTCTCTCAAAGATATGATTGAGGGGAATATGTCCGTGGGTACTGGGGTACGTATCTACTCGGTATATGGGACTAAAGAATCGAAAACGTGCACAGTAGCGCGAACACCCTAAGTAAAAAAAAAATACAAGCTGAATTATTCGGACCACACTGATGAATAGTCCAAGTAGATAGAGACTGCAATCAATGCAGGTTACCTATGGCGGCTTGAAGTGATTGTGTATGTATGCCTCTTGAGGGAATCATAAAGAAAGACAGCTGCTAAATGATTGAAAAAAATCAATGACGATGAATAACAGTTCAAATGTTAATACCAGAGGAGTATAGTGCCTATTGAAGTACCACCGATGAAACAAAGCCGCCTCCATTCTACCAAGGGAAAAAGTATTAGTAACCTGTGTGGATGATGAAATTGTTTGTTTAATGAACTTGGCATTCATCACTCAAAGAGCTAACTGGTTTAGATCTTCAAGAACTTCACACGGAAAGTTGGATTTGAATGGGGATATGCTTTCGCAACTACATGACCAATGTTTGTGTGATAAAAAGTGAAAAATTAAGCAAATGAATTGCTAGGCGTCAGACGGCTGCGGGACAAAAGACGTTAAAGAGATGTTCCTGCTTCTGCTCAAATATTTTGATGTTAAGAGGAGTCTATGTACAATTATGTAAGACACTTGGTTGTCACCGACAGGGCCGCGGAATAAAAAATTATTATATTTTATTTTTTTATATAATATATAATAATATAATAATAAATATATATATATATTTCCATTTTTTTTTAACAGGATGTGCCGTAATATTGTCTGTGTGACTCGTCCGTGAGATGTCGTCTACGTTGTCTATAAATTTACATGCAATTCCGCTGTTGTAAGCGTGTATGGTTTGGAATGGAAGGAACCATGTATACTTTTTACATATCAGTAGAGGGCAGCTATTGATAAGTTATGAAAATGATAAATTGGGGATGCGACCAGCTGGAGAATGGTCATTCGCTGGGGGGAGTGAAAGTATAATTGGAGTGCGAACAACAAAGGGTGGGTGGGAGACTTAGGATCTTGTGCTTTGTGGATGAGTGGTGTAGGGAAAGTGATTAGAGATCGTTTTGGGAAAAATTGAATTATGCCGTTGCTGTACAGGAGGATCATACGCCGAGCGCTATGACCGGGGCATGATTGGCCGAGTGGTAGTGGTTTCTATTGGGGATATGGACAATTTTTGTACAACGGGCTCTACGCGAACGAAACTTCGGTTCTGGGTAACCGTGCGCAGTACAGAGTTCCGAGTGGACAGAACTCACTAACATGGCGCCGTCAAGAACCATGGACATCGAGTGCAGGACATCCCGTGTACAAGAATTCCAAAACACTGAATTGATTAGCGCGATTAACTACAGGGTTCCCAGGCACTTAAAATGCAAGGTTATTGTGTAGTGATTATTTTGACTTTTTGGGGTTGAGAGGGGGATTTTCTTTGTTTGTTTGTCACTACACAGTTAGTGCACTTTATTACCCTAATAACAGTGGTTAATTGGATACGGAGAAATATTAAATTTCTCTTAAGGTCAAGCCTGTCTGTATGCAATTTGGAGGAGAATAAAGGTTATTGTGATTTAGGCTATGTGTATAATGATAATTTAATTAAGATAAGATATAATCGTTTTTATTATATCAAGAGGATGGAAAGTTGATGTTTTGTTAACATTAGTACTGGGAGAACGTTTTTTAAATTTTTCTCCTGGTGTGGGCCCGCACTGATTTTTTAAGTGAAAATTGTGGACTTGGGGAGCATAATTTTGATATTACACTGATGTAGAAGTTCACGTAGGATGAAAGTAGGCACAGATGGTAAACTGACTTGACAACATGCAGTTGTTGTCGGTGGTAATGGGATGCTTCATTTGGGGTTTTACACGAGAATTTACATGTTGATTAGAATTACATATTTTTTGGCTACTGGGAAGTAAATGAGAGTCATGACTATTGGGTCTGGATGAGTGGTAGGTCAGGAGAGTATACAAATGAACATTCGCGCATTATTTGCTAGATGTGTGGGAATTATGGGGGGGGGTAACGTCGTATAGGGGGATTACTATTATACATATTGCAGATGGTATGGGTTTACACTCTTGAGTTGCTGTCAATATGGTGAGCATACAATCAGCGGCGTCAAAATCTTGCGGTATCTATATCAAATTATCTCTTTGTTTCATGTGATACTCGGGTATCATATCTAGTATTGCCATATTAGAGCTATTGATATTTACTAGCTATTCATATTAAATCTATCTCTGTCCTTGAGTAGCTCGACTCAATGGATACGTTACTTATATATAAATATCAATATAGATAGATATCTCGTAAAAATCGTTAGAGATATATCATAGCGTTAATTATATCATATCATCATAGCAGATATGATTTAATTATAGCGCAACTCGCTACTCACGCTTTCAGATATAAATACTATACAATCTAGATTTTGTGAATTCAACACGTACATATCTAATCGATCACATAGATAACACTAAAGCATGATACTTCTATTTCAATACATATAGTATATGTCTAGTATAGATATAACATTATACCTAGATTTTAACTAAGCAGTGAATTATAGCAGATCATTTAATTAATTATCGATAGGATCACGCTTGCTAGGTGTAAATATGGTAAAGATGATAAGTTTATTTTTTGTTTGTTTTTGGGGTGGGTGATTTATTTTTTGTTTGGTATGAAATATGTAGTTGTACTTTGAATTGAAAGGAGTTTTTGTTGTAATTGTAGGGTTATATGAGGAGGATGTCTAATTTATTAATGGTAATGGATAATATAGGGTGATTTACTATGAGATAATAAGATAAGTACCAACAGTTAGCGCCACTGGAGACAGGTACTTTTCTGTCCATGAGTGGGCGTTGAAGCAGATTGTGGAATTTTGGGCTTGGGGAGGGGTGGATAGGGGGGGTTTAAGGGGGGTGTGGTGTTGGGTGTATTGCATGAGATGATGGGGAAGGGTGGTTGGGGTACACATTGTATGTGGGGCTGTGGAAGTTTGATGGGTGATTTTATTTGTAGGTTGTGTGGGAATTTTGTTATTATGTGTTGGGGTTTGGTTGTTTGTTATGTATGGTTTAATGTAGTGTAATAGTTTCAGGTATTAAATAAGAGTTCATTCTGAGTAATGATAGATGGATGTGTGGCTGTAAGGGGGTTGACAAGTGGTCATGTCAAAATGGGATGAAGGGCTGTTTCATGATGTGAAATGGGGTATTGTGGTAACGACATATAGAATATGAGATATGATTATGGGGTAGTGAGGATTGGAGGGTTAGAACGTGGAGTGGGTGGGAAATTGTGTGGTTTGGTGGGGGGGGGGGGGGGGATTTAACATTAGTTTATAAAGGGTGGGGTGGAATTTTTGGGTTTATTGGAGGGGAGGGATTAAGTATATGGGTGTCGGGTATTTTAGGGGGGGGTGTGGTGTGGGGGGGGTTTTAGGGATAGGGTTATTGTGATGTTTTAGTAAAAGGGGTATACTTTGGATATTTTTATAGGTTTGTATGGTTGATTGGATGATAATAAGTACATTTATAAGTTAGAGGTGTATATGATTGAAAATAGTTATGTAAATGTTTTTGTTAATGTGTGGGAGGCAATCTATTTGAATAATGTTTGTAGTTTAATTATATGGGATATCTGGTGTGAATATATTTATTGACATATGTTTGATATGGAGATAGGTGATGGTAAGGTAAATATGTGGTTGTTTGGGGGGGAAAGGTATTGTTGATAGAGAGAGAGATATAATAATTAGTGGGTGTGGGTTTTGTAGTGTGGTTGGAGGTTTGGTATTGAGGCATAAAATTTTTTTTGAGGGGGCTGGGTGATTATTATGTGTTGTATGTTGGTAGGGTAATGGTGTAAGATAATGTTTCAGGGGAGGTGTATGTATTTGAGGGGATGTGTGTGATGAAAAATATATGTTGGATATTGGTATGGGTAGGGTTATGGGATAGTTATATGGGGTTTGTTGTGTGTGGGGTTAGGGATGGGATGAAGTGTTGTAAGTTAGAAGGGATGTTGATTCAATTGGGGAATGGGTACGTATGTTGATATGTTTTATAGGTTTATTGAGTAAAAAAATTATTTAGTAATAAGATATGGGTTTGGTTCTATTGTGTTAGTTGATGAATGATGTGTATCATTGGGGATTAATTGATTTGGTGTTAATTTGGGGGTTTATTATTTAATATTATGAAGAAGATGCGAGTAGGGAAAACTTTAGTAGATGGTATGTAGGGGATGTATGATTAATTTGAGGAGTGGATGTGGGTGGGTGGGGGGGAAGAAGTGGATAGGAGAGATAGGTAATTATAGGAGGATGAATATTGGGAATGAAATACTGGGTATTTATTGTTGAATATAATATGTAATGAGAATGGTGATGGGAAAGAGGGGGGTTGAGGGTATACTGGGAGTGGATGGGGGATGGTAAGTTATTTATGAAAGGTTGATATTGTAGAGTGGTGTAGTTGTGTGGGTATGATAGTAAGTATTAGGGTTGTGTAAACTTATGTTAGGAAGTTGATTTTTAGGTAGAAGGTTAATATAAATGGTATATGATGATGTGATGGTTTAATTCATAATTTGGGAGGGTTAAATTTGGGATTATTTGTTATGAAATTATGTAATATGATGAGTAAGGAATAGCATGGGAATTATGGGAGGTTGATGGGGAGTTGTTAGAGGGGGGTTATGGTGTGTGTGGATAGGGGGTGGAGAATAGGGGGTGAAGGGGATGTGTTGGTGGTGTTGAAGATGAGGGTTTTTATTTTTATGGTTCAATTATAAGGATTTGGGTTAGGAAGTGGGTTTTGTTTGGTGGTTTGTATTTTTTGTTGTGTGTTGAATTTTTTTGTTTGTGTTGTTGTTTTTGGGATGTTGGAGGGGTATAATGTGTGAGTGTGTGAGTGAAGTGGGGGGTGGTGTGGTGGTTGGGGGTGTGGGGGGGTGTGTGGTGTGATGTGGGTGAGTGTGTGGGTGGGTGTGTGTGGTATGTGAGAGTGGTGTGGGTTTGTGTGAGGGTGTGGGTTTTAGTGGGGGTGTGTGGGTTGGTGTTGAGTGTGTGTGTTTTTGTGTGTGTGGTTGGTTGGGTGATGTAGTGGGTGTGTGTGGGTGTGTGTGGGTGTGTGTGTGTTTGTGGGTGGTGTGTTGTGGGTTAAGTGTGGTGTGTGTGGTGTGTGTGGGGGTGTGTGTGTGTGGTGTGTGTTGGGTGAGTGTTGTGTGGGGTGTGTGTTGGTGTGTGTGTTTTTTGTTTGTTTGTGGGTGTGTGGGGTATTGGTGTGGGGTGTGTGTGTGTTTGTGGGTGTGTGTGTGGGTGTGTGGTATGTGTGTGAGTTTTTTTGGTGTGTTGTGGGTTTTGTGGTATGGGTGTGGGGGTTGATGTGGTGGGGAAGGGATATAAGGGGGGGTTGTTTTAGATTGTGGGGTAAATGGAATTAGGTGTTGGTGTGGGTTGATGGTGTTGATAAATTATGTGGGGGATATGTGGATGTGTGGGTTGGGTTGTTGGGGGGGGAATGGGGGGGTGAAAAGGGAGTATAGATGAAGGGTAATTGAGGGGGTTGTGATTAGGGAAAGGGGGTTATTTTTGGGGGTTGTGGTGTATGTGGTTTGGTATGGAAAGAGTTTTATTTTGGGTTGATGTAGGGATATATGTATTATTTAGGAGGGGGGATTGTGGATGGGGGGGAATGAGGGGGGGGTAGGAGGATGGAATGTAGGGGTAGGGATATGATGGGGGAATTAAGGGGGGGGGTGAATTGATATAGGGGGGAAGGTATTTTGAGGAAGGGATAATTAAGAAGGGGTGTTTTGGTTTTTTTGTGTATGTAGTGTGGGTTTTTTTTGTGTGTAGGGTGTATGTAGAGGGGGGTGAGTTTTTGGGTTAGGTGAGGTGTTGGTGTAATGTGTAGAGGGTAAAGTGTGGATATGTGTATGGGTGTGGAGATGTATTTTGAGGTTGGAATTGAAGGGTATGGTTGGGTTGGTTGTGGAGAGTGTAATTGGTTATTGTGGGGGGGTTGTTTGGGGGATAGTTTTAGGGGGGTTTATTTTAGTTTATTGAATAGAGAGTAAATTTGAGGATATGTATGTTATAAAATATTGGGGTTATGATTGGGGTTGGGATTGGGGGTTTATTGGGTGGTGAAGTGAGGTTTTGATGTGGGGTGGGGTGGTGGGGTAAGGGGAGGGGAAGGGTTAGAGTGGAATGGGTACGGGGAAGGGTAGGATGGGAGTGGGGGGAGGGAAAAGAGTAGTGGGTAGTGAAGAGATTCAATGGATGTTTGGGAGGTAGCAGATGTGTGAGGGTATTTTTTTTGGGTATGGTAAGTGGGTTTTTACTATTATTAGAGGAAAATGAGGAAAAGGATGTCAGGATGGGTGTGTTTAAGAATGTATTTTTAGGATGATGGATGGGGAATTTAGGAGATGATATGGATAGGATAAGAGAGATATATGATGAGGGGATAGATAAGAAATCTGGGTGGGTAAAGATATAATTGGTGTAAGGTAGAGAATATTTGGAGGGTAAGGTTGAAGGGGGGAGATGAATTTGGGGAAGGGGATTTGTTAGGGAGTGAGATGAATGAGTAGGTTAGGGTTTTAGGTGTATGGGTAAGAATATGGATATTATTGATAAGATAGATTATTGAGTAGGGAAGGGTGTGGTGTATTTGTTGTTAGTTGGGGAGAAGGATATAATGTCTTTTATGTAGGATATAGTATGGGTGAAGAGGAAATGTGGTGGGTTATTTTATAGGGGAGTATTTGGGTTATGTGTAGAAGAAGCGATGCATTATGTATTTGAGAGTGATGGTGATAGAGGATAGAAGGGGTAAGATGGATGAGATGTTGAAGGGATGTGGTAGGTGGAGTTGGTGTAAAGTGGGGGATATATTTATGGGAAGGTGTGGGTGTTGAAGGGAAAAGATTGAATTTGGGAGGGGGGTTGGGGGAGAGGGTTGTGAGTATTAATGGGTGGAGAGGGGGGGTGGGGGGGTGGGAATGTGGACTAGTGATGGTTTATTTTTGGGGGAATAGATGATAGATGGGGGGAGGTGTTTTAGGGTGACAGGGGGGTAAGGGTGGGAGAGGGGGGGGTTGTGGGGGGTATGATGGTGGGATAGGGTAATAAGAGGGTGGTTATGGGGTTAGGGGGGGGATGAGGGAGGGTGGGGATTGAGGGGGAGAGGGGGAGGGATGTGGGGGGAAGATTGTGGATGTAAGGGTTATGGAATCGGTTGGGATGAATGTGGGGGTGAAGGGGATGGGTGAGGAGAGGAGGTGGGTTGGGAAGATGGGGGAGGATGTTGAATGATTGATAGGGTAGGGGAGGGGGAAGGTGGGGGGGGGGGGTAGTAGAGGAGATAGGGGGAAGGGGGGGGGGGGGGGAGGGTAGGATGTGGGGGGGGTTAATGTGTGGTGTTTAATGAAATTCAGTATGTAAAATAGTGTTGTGAGGGGGTGTTGGTTGGTGTGGGGTAATATTAGTGGGGAGGGAGGTGGGAATTGTTAGTGGTAAGGGGGGAATGTTTATGAAGAGGATATTATTGAAGGTGATGATGAAGGAGGTTGGGGGGGTGGATTGAGGGGGGGGGAAAAAAGGAGTTTATGGGGGTTAATTGATGATGGGTGGGGGGAATGGGTGGATTTGGGAGAATATAGGGAGGGGGGTTGAATGTGAGAGGGGTGGGTGGGGTAGTGGTTAGGGTGGGTTAGGTGGTGTTGGTGTTTGTTAGGGAATGGGGTGTATGAATAAGTTGGTGGGTTAGTGGGGAGATGGGATGGTGAGTGTTTTTTTGTATTTGTTTGATAGGTGGTTTGAGTTTATTTGGGTTGGGAAAGGTTAGGAGGAATGTTTGGGGGGTGGTTTTGGTTGATTTGGTAGGTATGGGAGGGGGGAATTTTGTTTGGTGGAGAAGAAGGGTATGAGTTGGAGGGATTTTGAGGAGAAGGGTGGTGAGGGGTATGAATTGTTGGAGGGTAGGAATTGGGGAAGGATGGTGGGGGGGGTAAGATGGTTGTGAGGGGTGGGGTAAGATTTGGGTGGGGAGGGTGAATGTTTGAATAGATGGTGGGTAGTTGGGGGGGGTGTTGGGGGTTGTGTATGGTTGGTTAGGTAGTTGGATGTGGGTTTTAGTGTTTGAGTGGTGGGGATTGTAGTGGGGGGGGGGGGGGGGGTTTTTTGTGTGGGTGTAGGGGGGGAAGGATTGGAGAGTTGGGTTTAGGGGTTAGGGGTGGGGGAGGGGAAATGTGGGGGGGGGGGGGGGGGTGTAGGGGGATGGGGGTAGGTTATGTTATTGAGGGGGGGTTTGTTAATAGGGGGGGGTTGGTTGTGGTTGGTTAATTTTTTGAAGTTGGAGTAGATATGGAGAGAGGGGTGTATATGTTGTAGGGGGGGTGTGTGTTTATGTGTGTGAATGGTTGGGTTATGGGGGGGGATATGGGGGAAGAAGGGGGGGATATTGAGGTGGGAGTGAATGGAATTTGGGGGGTAGGTTTGGGAGGAGTGGTGGGGGGGGTGGGTGTGGTTGTTTGGATAGAGGTGAGGTATTGGATAATTGTAATGATGGGGGTATAGATGGGGAGTGAGTAGATGTGGGGTGTGGGGTTTGGGGGGGGTGGGGGGGGGGGGGGGGTTTGAGGGGGGGGGGGGATGGAGGGATAGGGTATTTTAAATGTAAGAAAAGAGAATGGGGGAGAGGGGTTGGGTATATTGAAGGGTAGGGGGATTTGGGAGGAATATATTGGGTTAAGGAGATGGGTTTTGAATTGGTAATATTTTTTTGGGTAAGGGGGTTGAGTGTTTGGGGGAAAAGTTTTGATGTTAAGGGGGTTTGGGGGGGTTGTATTGGGGGGGTAGAAGTATAAGGGTTTATATATAGGTGGGGATGGAGGGGGGGTAGAGGATTGGGGTGGTATGGGGAGTGTGTTAGTGGAATTTTGGAGGGAGTATTTTGGTTGAATAGGGTGATGGGGATTTTGGGGTGGGGGTTGGGAGATATGGGTAGATTTGTTGGGTGTTTTTAGGGGGTGTTTAGGAGTAGTTGGGAGTGAAGAGTAAGGAGAGTAGGTATTATAATAGAGTGAGGTATAATAAGGTATAATGTGGGAGTTTTGTTTGGGTTTGGAGGTAAGGGATTTAGAGATTTGGGAAGATTATGAATAGGGGGATTTTTGGTATGGTTTGGGTTAATTATTGTTTTATAGGGAAGAGGGGTGTTAGAAGAGGGGGAAGGGGGTGAATGGGAGAGGGGGGTAGGGTGATTGGAATGGGGGGAGTGGGTAGGGTGAGAGGTTGGGGTGGAGGAGGGAGATGGAGGAGGGGAGAGAAGGGAGGGGAGGAGGAATTTTTGGAGGGTTAATTGATTTATTTAGTGAGGGAGGTTGGGGTTGGGGGGGTTTGTATTAGGGGGATATTAGTGATTGAGGGTGTTGGGGGTTGATGGGGGTATAGGGTTTGTTTGGTTTGTTTTGTTGTTTTTGGTGGTGGGGAGTGGATGTTTTATTATTGTATGGGGGGTGGGTTGGGGTGTGGGGTATTTGGGTGGTTTTTGGATTTGGCTAGTGGGTGGGGGTGTGATGGAGGGGAAGGGGTGGTGGATTGAGGGGGGTTTTGATTTTGGAGGTTGGTGTGAGGGTGGTTTTATGTGTTATGGGTGGGGGGGGAGTGGAAGGGGGGGGAATGATTTGGTGTGTTGGTTAGGAGGTGGATTTGGGTGTATAGGAATTTGAGATGGTTTTGGTGTTATTTTTAAGGGGGTGTTTTTATGGGTGAGATTGGGATATAGGGGGTTATGTAGGGGGGTTTGGTGATTTAATTTTTGGGTTTGGGATAGTATGAGGGTTGGAGGGGGGGTTTGTTAGGGGGGATTTTTGTTGGGTAGTATTTGGGGGTTTGGTTGGGGATTATGTTTTGTGGGATGGGTGGGAATATTGTGTTTAGTGTTGTTGGTAAGGTTGTTGGTGTGGGGTTATTTGATGGTGTGGTTTTGGGATGAGAGGAAGGTTTATAGTATGGGTTGTTGGGGGGTATGGGGGGGGTATTGTTGGGTGGGGTGGGATTATTTGGAAGGGGGGGGGGGGGGGGGGTAATGAATTTTAGGGGTGGGTGGGATATGTGGGGTGGAGGGTTTGGGTTATGGGAGGGGGGGTATGGATGGGGTGGTTTGGGGGAATGGAAAGAGGATAAATGTAGAAATGAAGTAAGGGTGGGGGGATGATATTTTTGAGGGGGGAGGGTTGGGAGGGGGATTTGGGGATATGGGGTGGTGGATAGGGGGGGGGATTTGTTGGGGGATGGTTTTGGTGGAAGTGTAGGGGTGTGATAAGTAGTTTATAGGGATGGGGGTTGTAGTTATGTGGTATGGTGGATGTTTTGGGTTGTTGGAAGGTGTGTTGTTTAGATGATTTGTTAGGGGATGGGGTTTAGGGTTTTGGTTGGGTGGGAGGGTGGTAGGAATTATGTTAATGGGGTTTAGTGATGGAATGGGAGGGGGGAGGGGTGTGTGTGGGTATATTTGATGTATTTAGAAATGAAGGGGGAAGATTTAGAGGAAAGATGAAGATGTTTGAGTGGATGTGGTAAGGTTGGGGTAGATTTTGGGTGATGGGGGGGGGTTGTTAGTGGGTGGTTTTAAAATTAGTAGAAGAGAGGAGGGGGTGGGTTTGGTGGGGGGGTAGGGAAGGGTGGGATGATGAGGAAAGTATGTAAAGAAAGTTGAATTGGGGTTATAGAAGGGGGTAATGAGAAAGAGTAGGTGTATGGGGTGTGAATGATGAATGTGGTGGTTGGGGGAATAAGGTAGTGGAGATTTAAAGTTGTTTGGTGAATAGGAGTTATGGGGGGAAGTTTAGGGATGGGGTTGGAGATGGGGGGTGGTATGGATGTGATTTAGATGTTGGGGGGATGGTTGGGGGATTTGTGAAAAATGTATAAGGGGTAAGTTTGTTGTTTAGTGGGGTTAAATGGAGTATGGGGGGAAGGGTAGGGAATTATGGTGTTTTGGTGAGGTGGATGAGTGATTTAGGACGGTTGGTATGGTTTTGTTGAGGGTTTGGGAGGGGGGAGGTGGGTATAAGGTTTGGTAGGGAGGGAGTGGGGGTGGGGAGGGGGTGTTAGATGGAAGTGAATGAGAGGTAATGTTAAATGTAGGAGGGGGGGGAAAGAAAAAAGGAGTTGTATAAATATGATGTGTGAGTAGAGTAGAAAGGGTGAATTGTTGGGGGGGAGGGGGATTTAATGTGTGGGAGTTAGATTATTTAGGTGTTGGTATATGTGAGTAGTGGAGTATGGGATATGTGGTTTGTGTTGGTGTGGGGGTATGAGGAATTAGTAGAGAATGGGTATTGGAGATGAATATGGATTGTGTATTAGTAATGTGGGGGGTATAGGGTGAGGGGGAATTTGAGATTTGGGGGTGGAATGTGTGAGGGTGTGGGGTAAGGGTTGGAGTTGGTATGTAAGAGTAATGTGACTAAGGGTGAATGGATAGGGTAGTAGGTGTGGGTTTATTTTGGAGGGGTTGGGGAAATAGTTTAGGATAGGGGTGGGGTTGGAGGGAGAATGGGTTATGGTGTGGTGGAAGATATATTTAGGTAGGAGATATTTGTTTATATAGAGTGTTAAGGATATAAAGATTGAAGGTGGATAAATGGTGGGGATGGAAAAGTGGGGGGTAGGGTAATGGGGGGGGGATGTATGAATGGAGGATTGGGCAGTTAAAAAGGGTGGGTGTGGGCTTAGTTGGGGGTGGGAGTATAAGATGTATAGTGGTTGGTAGAAATGGGGGATGATGAGGGTGGTATTGGATAGTGGTGTTGTAATTGTATAAGGATGTATGTAGGGGGATTGGGGGAAAAGGGGGGTTGGAGATAGGGGAAGGGAAGATTTTTATGAATATATGTGGTAAGGTGTATGAGTATTGGTGGGGGAAGTTTGTAGTTGATTTTGTGTTGATAGGATTGGAGGTTTTTTTTTGAGTTTTTGTTATTTGAGGGTTTTGTGGGGAGGGGGGGGGGGAAGTGGGTAGGGGGGGGGGGGGGGGTGTAGTTTGGGGGTGGAAATGTGTTTTTTTGTGGTGGGAGAGGGGGGAATGGAGGGGTTAGAAAGGGATTTTGGGGTAAAAAAGGTTATTTTAGGGGTTGGGGGGGGGGGATGTAGTTTGGTAGGAAGTTGGGAAAGGGGTTTTGGTAGAGGGAGTGGGTGGGTGTTATTATTTTTTTTATGTTGGGGGGTGGGGGAGGGTGGTAATGAGAGGGGGGGTTTTGATTATTTGGTGGGGGGGTTTTATAAGTTGGGGGGGTGGAGGGGTGGGTAAAGGGTTGTGAGGGGAGGGTAGGAAATAAGGTTTGGTGATAAATAAGTGAGGTAGGTGATTTAAATAAAGGGGGGTGAAATGGAAAGTAGTGGAGGGGGGAAATTTTTAAAAATGGAGATTGAAATAGGGGGAGGAAGGAGTAGGAAAGGTTTAAAAACTGTGGATGGGTAAGTGTTGTGGGGAGATAGGTGAGCTAAGAGGAGGCGATGTGAAACAAGGGGTGGAGATATGGGGAATTTAAGGGGAGGGGGGAAGGTGGAAAAAGAGAGTATATTTTGTATATAAGGGAGGTTAAAAAAGGTATGGGGTGGGGAAAATGGGAAATAAAAAAGGTGGTATGGGTGAAAGAAAGGGAGAGGAGGGATGGTGAAAGTTTGAGGGGAGGGGAGGAAAAGGGTTGGGGAGAAAAAGAAAGGTAGTGAGGGTGATTTAGGAAATAAAAGGGGGTGAAATGGGGAAGGTAGTGGGAGGGGAATTTAAAATTGGGGAGAGTGAAAAAATGGGGAGAATGAGTGATAGGAAGAAGGTTTAAAAAAGGGAGGGGGGGTAAGTGGTTGTAAGAGTGATGAGGGCTACGCGGAGGGGAGATGGAAACCGGTGGTTAATAGGCATTATATTAGGGAAGTGCAAAAAGAGAGTAAAATTTATATCAGGAGGGGTGAACGGGTACTGGGTGTAAATGGGTAAAGAAAGGCGATTATCACTGGAATATGAGGTGGTGGGTGATTTTAAATATGTATGGATGAGAGGGTTTAACGATGGATATCTATTAGCTTGGGCTGGTATTTTACAATATAGTGGTATTTGTGACGATAGTACCTTGTGAGAAGAAGGATACTTGTGTGATTTACAATGGTGAATGGGGGTGTTGGATTAAATTTTTATTTAGGAGGTTTTGTGTAAACGGAAGTATGGACGTTGTTATGGATGTGTGTCCGCTGAGATGTGTACAATATGTTACAGAAGTTTATATGGGCCAGAGTGGCTCGTTGGTGGTGTTGGCTACCCCTGAGGATATGATAGTATATATAGTGGGTTAAAGGGGATATCGAGCGGTTTTTATAGGTTCAAAAGTTAATTTGGAGGTCTGAGGGATAATCGGTTATTGAAGGCGGTTTACCTGATGGGAAGATGCTTTCACTAACGCACATGTGGTCAAGCGGCGGAATGATGAGTTAGTATGGGACGATGGGGCATGAGAATTGAGGTATGGTGTGTAAGAAATGTTGTAATGAAATTATTTGTATAAGGGGAGGTATTTGGCAGTGTGGTGGAGAAGGGTAAGATATGTTGGTGTATATGGAATTGGGGAATGTGCATAGGAACGTTTAGGTTGTGGGTTCAAGGAAACAAGTAGAAACATGAAATACGGTATAACTATGTGGTAGGAGGGACAGTGGGAAAGGGGAAAGTAAACAGGTAAACAAATACGGGCAATTGAACAACTGTTTGTTCAAGGATATGGCTAACTATCTGAGTGATGCCTTACAATCGAAGGTGGTAGTCACTAATACTTGAAGAGGGTATGGGAGGGATTTTGGTGGCTCTGATGTATTGGGTGTTCGAGATGGACAATCCAAACCGGAAAACAATAGGGATTTAAGGGTATGGTAAATGGGGTTGTTGGTTGGGCAGTTATGTTGGATAAAAAGAGTTCTGGAGTCATGGATTTGTAATTATGATGCGAATAGTAGTTTATATTATATGTGGGGGGAGCACAATGAGCTCAATACAGGCGATTATGCTTATCTCGGCAAGTTTGTTGAGCAGCGCGGCCGAAGAATGGGAAAGACCGACGTATTATGGTTTTGAATTGGATTGTCAGTTGACTGATTGGAGAATAGTTGTTTTTACTTATAATTGTTTTTTGATGAAGTGATAATTAGGTAATAGTAGGGTTGTGTTTTATTGAATAATAAAAGTAACTCATGGGTAATAGAGTTGAATTGATAGACATATCTCTACAATGTTATGTATGTTGTGGTTTTGGGGAGAATGGTGCAAAGGTGGGGGAAAGATAGTGGGGCAGACAACGGTTTTTATTAATGTATGATGTTATTATTAGGGAGAGGAGATGGTTGTATGCAGTTTAATAATTTAAAGAAAAGATTTGTGTCAATTATGGATTATTAAACTTGTGTTTATTATAACTTGTGTCCTAGTGAGGGAGGGGAATAAGAATAACTCTTGTGTGTGGTCTGGATTGTGTATTGGTATTAATTGTTGAGGGTTATTGATGTTGGCATGACAGGAGGAGTGGATAATTTATGTTTTTGTATGTGACATGAAATGGGTTAGGGTGGTGGATACTTTATGGATAGTTAATTGATTTGAATTTGGTTGTTAAATGATGGTTTTGTATTGGAGTAGGGGGGGGGGGTAGACGAGGAAGGGGTTAATGATGCGCTGGTTGTTAGTGGGGTGGAATAAGATAGTTAATGGTATTGACATTGGTACAGGTGCTGGGGGTGGGTAGTTCGGGTAATTATTTGGTATACGTGCAGCTAAGAGCTCTCCGTGTGTGTTGGTGGAGAGGCTGACCGGTGAGCGGTTCACGAGTAATGATCTGAGACGATGGTTGAAGTATATCAAATGGGAGGCAGATGTGGTGTGGGAATACACGTTAGGTGATTGAATATGGGCAGCCCAGAGACTAAGAACGACGTCCAAGCAAAAAAGGTATAAAGGTTTTAATTCACTTTTCACAAACATGGTATTTTGTATGTGGCAGACAGACACGGCCGTATATATATATATATGGACAGAGCAATTCGGGCATTGGACACTCGTACGCACAGTTGGGACCAGTTCACGAGCCCTGACCGGGGAAGTATTTTGGGCGGTGTTGAAAATCAGCCCGGTAATCACGGGACGGTCGGAAATATATCATCAAACGCGGAGTACATAAAATGGTGAGGTCAAATGCACAATTTCACTAAACGGGATACTATTTGGGGAAGATATGAGAGGGGTGGTGTGGCTCAGAGGATCTTAACAAAGAACATTGGGGTATATGCGTTTGTAGGATGACGTCGGAGCAGTTAGAAGGTGAACATAGTCCACGGAATGCACTCGTGCGGCTACTGGTGGACAGGTTTGTAGGCCAGATACGTTCCCTCAAAATGGGCTGCCTGCGCATACTATCATGCTACACGGCGCGGCTTGGGGGATATCGGGAGGGTCATGTCGGTGGGCGAGACCGTTAAGTCCCTGTACTATACCGGGATGAACGAGTAGCAAGACTCCTCAGTCGGGGTGCTGGGGCTGGGGACGGTATTGGAGAGCGGTGGGTCGGAGAGATGAAAACTTTTCTTGAAACTAATGAGAGACCGTTGGACTGGCACTAGCGCTTACCACACACCCAAACCCTGGGATCCCAGTGGGGATGACCAGATATTATAAACGTGTGATTGTGCAAATACTAACGCTATGCTGGTCTATTTACAGTATATGCAGGTCAGATATGGCATATCTGGTACTAACGGCCCTTCCTCCATACAACAGTGAGTGGGTCCTAGGATGCAGCCCAGCTGGGAGTCAGTTCACGGCCCTGGCCGGTAGAGATGGGAAGGGGATATACGTATATATGAACTAGAGGCCCCAGGGCTGGTGCTCTTGGCGACCGGTCTGTCGGAAAGATGAAGATTCCCTGTCTAACCTGATTTTACTCAGACCGTACGTTGGGGACCCCCCAATCAGGCTAGAGGTCTGAAAGGACTCGCTTTCTGTTACCCATAATAGGGGCACAGAAAGGCATCCAATCGAAAGCCAACGAAAGCCCCGCCACGACACAGAAAAGGGTGCGTTCGCACCGTACGGGGTAGGAATTACCATGTTATGGCTAGTAAGTTGGTACGCGCGAGTGAACGCGGCAACGGTTGGCCAGCCCTGGGTAATAAAGACAAGCCCCTCTGGGGTGCACAATAGCGGCGTGGAGCACAGGGGAGGTCGGGGAGTGTTGGTGGTGGTCTGTTATGGACAACAAGAGCAGGAGGGGACAGATGTCAGTGGGGCCATTGGCAGTGTCTTGCTGTTGTCTCGTAACGAATCTCACATCTGACTCCTATCTCACCCGTATTCAACAAAACACGATTTCAAAATATCATGAAACAGGTCGGGTAAACAGATAATGCCTAGATGGGCGCACAACAGGGCAGGAGAGTAGGTAGTCGGCTGAAGGATGAGGCAACAGGCTTGGCCATTACTACTAGAGGTTGGGGAAGACCAGAGGGACTGCAAGAATGGACGGATTTACAACAACGGTTAAGTACAAGTCAATCGGATAATTTGTCCACAAGGAGGAGGTGTGTAAGGAGGCCGTTAACTCACTAAACATACAACAACGAGGTGATGGGAAATGTGAGAGTTTGGCCTCCGTATCCACGCGCCGGGGAATAGTTCAGAGGAGGACGTATCAAACGGGTGAATGAAGACTGTCTAGAGCAAGGGGCGTCATACTACGAGAGGAGGGTCGGGAGCCGGTAGCCGGGGGATACAGCAGGAAGAAGTAGTCCTCTCCCGGGTGGAAGCCAGGGATAGGGATGGGTGGATGGGGTACCGGATGTGCATGGAGAGGGGGTAAGAGTGGGTGTGGGGATGTAGGAGTAAGAGAGGAATGATGGGAGAGGGAAGAGAATGCTGAGGACAGGCCGAGGGACAACAGTATCTAGCCTACCATACGGTGTATCCTGTCATCAAGTCACAAATATAACTCAAGACTCCCCCGGATCCAAGCCAGCGTTGGGGGGATAAACAGAGGGGACATTGGATTTTTGTAACTGGGAGGACGCAACGTGGACACACGCGGCACGCTGCCAGGGAGACAAAACGAGTGACAAGAAATAGGTAAGGGCACTTACAAAACAGACGGGCGGATAAGAACCCATGGTAGGTGTGCTGGGGCGTCGAGGGCTTTAGTGTTGGAGAATGTTACTGGAACTTCTGAGGGGTTCTTGTAAGAGTGATGATGACCTGATAAGCATGTGTGGGGGCAAAACGTAGGGGTGCAATATGGGGAGTCAAGGTATGCTAATGATGGACCTAAGTATGGTCCGACATAGAAAAAAGAAAGGGGAAGATTGGGAATGTAGGGAGAAAAGGAATGGTTTTAATGAGATAAGAATAGGGAAGTGAAAGGTCTAATGAGGGGAGGGTGCAAGTGGTAATATATATTATGGGTTGGGGGTAGGGATGGGTGGTATGGGTGAGGGAATGAGAGGAAGGAGTGGGTAAGTGGTTGTGTCTGAGAGAGGTGGCTAAAAGTGATGGGGTAGTATGAAGGGATTAAAAATGGGGTTAAATGTGGGGTGTAGAGCTAGTGAATGGGAAATATATGGTGGTGATTGTATTGTGGGAAGGAGAAAGTACTAAGGAGAATTGTAAGGGACATAAAATGATCAAAGTAGGTGGGGGTGTCGGGGGGAGGAGAGGGGATTAAGGGTTGTAATGGGAGGGGAGGGGTAAGAGGAATAAGGGACTGTAAGAAGTGTGAAAAGTAGAAAGAAGAAGGTGAATGAAGGTGAGTAGGGATTGATGGGGTGGGGGTAAGTAGGGAGTATTGATAGGGAATAATGGTGAAAGAAGTGATGGAAGGGGGGATAAAGAGTTGAGAAGATAGTGTAGTTGAAGATGTGTAATATTGGATTGGGGGGAGGGGAATAGGGTAATTATAAAGAGAATTGTGTAAAATGTTTGGGAAAGGGGTGTTTGGGGGGGGGAAGATAAAGGGGGGGGGGTAGAGGAGGGGTGGGGTGGTAGGAAGTAGAAGTGGAAAGGAGGATTGGGATTTAAGGAATTTGGTTAAGAAAAAGGATGGGAGGGTAGGAATGAGGAGGTAAGGGATTGGGAAAGTTGGGGAAAGTGGAAATGTGTGGGGAGGGTATGGAGGAAGATGTATTTTTATGGGGGGGTTTTGGGGTTTTGAAGGGTGGTTTTGGGTGGTGGGGTGAGGGAGAGGAAGGGAGGATTAAGGAGGGTGTGTAGAGTTAGGGTTAATAATAGATAGGAAGATGGGGGAGGGATGAATGAGATAGGTGAGGGTAGAGGTTTAAAGAGATAAGGGTGAAGAGATATTATATTATGGGGTGGGAGGAGGGTGAAGGGATTAGGGGTAAGAGAGGGGTAAATTTAATGTTAGAAGATGTAATGGGATGGAGGGGAGGGGTTGGGGGAAATAAATTGTTTGTATGGAGAGGGAGGTTTATGGAAGAGAGAAAAAGAGAAGAGTTTGGTTTGAGAGGGGTAGTATGGGAATGGGATGGTTTTGGGATGGGGGGGGAGATATTTTGTTTGGGGGGGGTTATGGGTGGTTAGGGTGGGTTGGGGGGATGAGTTGGGAGGTTTTGTGGATGGGATGTTTGGGGGTAATTGGATATGAAAGGTTATTTATGTGGGGGAGGGTGGAATAAGAAAGATAGAGGGTTATTGGGGTGGTGGAGAGGGGTGGGTTAGTTTGGATGTGGTTGGGTTGGGTTGTTTAGGAAGTATTAAGGGTAAGAGTATGTTGGTGAGGAATAATGTAGGGGTTTATAATGGGGGAGGACTAAGGTGTGGGAAAATTAAGGGGCAAGAAGGGTAGGGGATTTTTGGGAGGTTTTGGGGGGGGTGTGTGTGGGGGATTTTGGGGTGGGAGTGGTTATTGGTGGGAGGTGGTGGTTCTTTTATGGAGTTATAGGGGTGGATTAGGAATTTTAGGGTTTGTAGTGGATTAGGGTGATGATGGGAGGGGATTAGTGTAGACGAAAGGGTAGGAGGAAAGGGAAAGAGGAAGGATGAGGGTTATAATTAAGGAGGGGGGTGGGATGGTTTGTAAGGGGGGGGAATGGGGGTGAACTTGTGTAGATGTGGGAGTGTTAATGGTAGTTGTGGTGATGGTAGTGGGGAGGGGATTTTGTGAGATTGTTAATGATGAATGTGATTAAAAGGGTTGAATGGGAGGGGTAAAGGGGGGGGGATTGGATTGTGTAAAAAATAGGAGATGTGATAATAAAAGATAGGAAAATAGGAGGGGGGGTGGAATATGTGGGAAGAGGAGAAGAGGTGGGGGGATGATGTGAAGTGTTAGGGATGGGGGGGAGTGGGGGGGATGTTGGGGGTTGGGAGTGGAAATTGGTATATTAGTATGATGGGAATGAATGGGGGGGTGGTAGGGTTTGGTGTAGTGGGGGTTGGGTTAATATAAAGTATGAAGTATGTCATTGGGAGGGTAATAAGGTAGTAGGAGAAGAGTGAGATTGTTAGATAGGTTTGGTTGTTGGGGATGGTTGAGAGGTTTTATTTGTTTAGAAGGGGTAATGGACGGAGAATTTTGTTATAGATGTTGGAAGAGTATATGGAGGGGGGGGGTTTGTTGGGGTATGTGATGGGGTTTTGAATAGAATGTTTAAGTGGGAGAGGAGATTGGTTGGGGTGGTTAGGTTTGTTAGTGGGAGAGATATAGGTGTAATAGGGTGTGTGATTTAGAGGGGTGATTATATTATTAGAGTATAGAGGAATGGTATGGAGGTTATTTGGGGTTTATTGGGGGGAGATGATTTGTATATTGTGAGTTAGTAGGGTTGGGGCGGATGGGGTACTAAGTGGAGTGTTTGTGTAGGGGTGGTTGTATAAAATGTTTGGGTTTGTAATTTTTGGGTAGAAGAGATTTTTATGTAGATATTGTATAGTGGATGGGGGAAGATTTTGAGGGGGGGGGGGAATGGGTTTTATGTAAGAATTTTGGGGGGGGTTTTTGATTAGAGGGTGGAAAGTGTAGAGAGGAGGGTAAATGGTAAAAAGGGGGGAAAGAGTAAAGGAGGGGGTTGGGTAGGGGAAGGGGGTTTTTATTTGTAATTTTGGGTGGGGAAAGGGGTTTAATAAGGGGGGTATTGAGAAGAAGGGAGTAAAAGATAGTGAGAAGTGGAAGGGATTGTTTTGGGGGGGGAAAAGGGGGGGGAAAGGTTTGGGAGTTATGGGGGGGAGTGTGTATGGGGGGGGGGTAAATAGATAGAGGAAGGTATGGGGAGTAATAGGGGGGGGGGAGGGGGGAGAAGAATGTGAAGGGATGGGGGAAGATATGGAAAGGGGTTGGTTTGAAAAAGGAAGGGTGAATGTTTGGAATAATGGGGGGAGTATGTATAGGGGGGGGGGGTTAAGGGGTAGAAAAGGGGAATGGGGGGTTGAAAGAGGGGGGGTTTTGGGTATAGAGGGGGGTATTTGGGTAATGTTTGTGTTGGAAAGGGGGGTTTTTTAATAAGGGGGGGTATGAGAAGGGGAGGGGAGGAAGAGATAGAGAGAATGGAGAGGATTGTTATGGGGGGTGAAGGAAAGGTGTAGGAATTAATGGGGGGGGATTGTGTATTGGGGGGGTGGTAAATAATAGAGTAAGTAAGGGAGTATAAGGGTGGGAGGGGGAAGAAAGATGATGTGAAGGGAATGGGGGAGATGTAAAGGGTTGGTTGAAAAGAGGGAGGGGAGAAGATTGGAATTTTATAGGTGGGGGGGGGAAGATTATAGGTGGAGGTGGAATTTTGAGAGGGGTTATTATGAATTTATAGTTGGGGGTGTGGGGGGGGGGGGAGAAATGAAAGTGTATTGAGTTGGGGTTAAAGGAAAGAGGGGGAGGGGTTGGTTGGGTGGAATGGGGATATAAATATATGTATAGGGGGGGGTAAGGGGGGGGGAAAGGGGTATGGGGAAGTATGTTGGGGTAATGTGTATGATAGTGGGGGTAGGGAAGATAGGTTGTTTATTTTATGGATATTGTTAAATTTATTAGTGGGTGTGGTTGGGGTGGGTAGTGGGGGGGGAGTTGTTGGTGGAAGTGTGTGAGGTATGTGTTTGGTTGGAATAGAATGGAAAAGTGGAGTAAGTATGAGGGGGGTGGGATGTTGGATGAATGGATGGGTGTAGGAATGGTAATGGATGGAGGGTGTTGGGGGGATGGGGGGAGGAGAATATAAGGATAATATGTTGATTAATGGGAGGAGTATAGGGAGTGGGTGTGGTTTTGCTTTTGTGTGTGGATTGTGTTATAGAAATGGGGGTGGGTAATTGATGCAGGGAGGTTGAGAAATAAGTGTATAGTAATGTGGGGATAGGGATAGTAATGGGGGGATGAGGGTGTGGGGGGTTGGGGAAAGGAGGGTAGGGGGAGGGTGAAAGAAGGTGGGTGTGTGAGAGTAGGATAGAAAGGAAGAAATGTTTTGTATTTGATTGGGGAAGGGTGGGGGGGTTTTTTGATGTATGTTGGGTTGTTTTGATTGTTGGTAGATGGGAGATTGGGGGGGTGAGGGGGAGGAGAGGGAGGAGTTGGAAGATAATGAAAGGGAATGGGAATGATTATAGGGGAGGGTTTGAGGGAAAATAAAGGGGAAAAAGAGGGGTGGAGGTTTTTAGGACGGGGGGTTGAGTTTGATGGGGAAGTGGTTGGGGGGGGGATTTGTGGGTAAGAGATGGAGAGGGATAGTTGGTTTAGGGATTATGTGGTAGTGGGAGGATTTGGGGGGGGGGGGGTGGTGTGATTAGAAGGGTGGATAAGGATAATATGGAGGGGGATTAAGGGGAGGTGGGGGTGGAGGTGAAAAGGTGGGGGGGGGAGAAGAAAGGGAGGGTTTTGTTGTGGGGGGTTGGGATGTGGTGGTTATGGAAAGGAGGGTAGAATAAGATAATAATGAGTGATTGATGGGATGGTGGATTTGTTAAGGGAATAGTGAAGGTAGAGGGAAAGGTTGGGATTGGGGAGTGGGGTTTTTGGATGTATATGAGGGGGATATTGGGGGGGGTTATGGAAATGTGATTGGATGTTGGTGAATATGGAGTAGGAGGATGGGTTTGGGAGGGATGGGGATGAGGGGTTTAAGATAGGAAATGAGGAGTGGGGGGGGGTTTTGTTGTAAGATATTTGTGATTTTAGGGGAATGGGGTGTAATTGGGAGGGGTAGGGGGAGATAGGTGGTGGGGGGATATGTGGATGGAGGTATTAAGATTGTTGGGATGGGATGGGGAGATTAGGGAAGATGATTGGGGGTGATGGGTAAGGGTGTGGGGAATAGGGGAGGGGAAGGGTGGGGGGGAAGGGTGGATGATTTGTTTATATGAGGAAAATAAGAGGAGATTTTAGGATAAGGAGGAGGGGGTGGGGGGGGGTTTGTTTGTGGGATGATTATATTGATAATGGGGGGGTGATATTGATTGGTTGAGGAGTGATGGAGGTGTGAGTGGGGGAAGGTGTGGGGTGGGGGGGAATGTGGTGGGGGTGGGGGGAGGGGGTGGGGGGGGAGATGAGTGGAAGAAATATTAAGTAGGGGATGATTGATATGGGTGTTTTGGGGGGTTGGTTGTTTTTTGAAGGTTGGGGGGGATGGGGGAAAGATGGGGGGGGAAGGAGGGGTTGTTAAGTAAGTAGAGAGAGGGAGGGGAAGTTGGTTGATGAGGTGGAGGTGATGGGAAAGGGGGGTTGGTTGGGGAATAATTGGGTAGATGTGAAAAGGGGAGAGGGTATATAAAGGTAAAGATAAGTGGGGAGGGGAAGTTTGTTTGGTAATTGAGGGTGGGAGTGGAAATAAGGGTATGGAGGGATTGGGGTATGTGGGTAGGGGTAAAGTAGGATAATGATAGGGTTTTTTTTAGGGTTTTGGGTATGTTTTTAGAGGGGTTTGAAAGTATGGGGTGGGGGGTGGGGGTTTTAAGTTTTTTTATTTGGGTTGGGGGGGGGGGGTTTGATATGTATGGTGGGGGGGTTTTATTGGGTTATTTGTGTTTGGTGGGGGGTTATGGTTATGTGAATGGGGTTGATTTGTTTGGGGGTTTTTTGTATGAGTAGGTTGGTTTAGGGTTTTGGGGTTATAATTTTTATTTGGTTGTTGGGGTATGTTTATGGTTTAGGGTTGTTTTTTTATGGTGGGGGGAATGGATGGATTTTGATTGAATTTGGGTTGGGTAGGGTATGGGGGGGGGTTTAGGGATTATGGGAGGGGTATATGGGGTTATGGGTGTGATTGGGGGGGATGATAGGGGGTGGGGGGGTGTTGGGTATGATATGGGGGGGTTGGGGGTGATAGGGGGTGTATGTTGGTAGGAGAATTTGGTGGTGGGGGTTAAGTTGAAAGAGTATTGTAAGAAGGTGTTGGGGTTGTTAGTGTGTTGTGTTTGAGGGTGGTGGTGATATGGAGGTTGTTAGTTATTGAAGTTGGAATGTTAAGATTGGGGGATAGGGGGGTTGGGGTGGATTGGGAATAGTTTTGGTTTTAATATGGGTGGGGGGGTGGGGGGTGGGTGTTTTTTGTTGTAGGTGGTGGTGGGTGGGTTGGGTAGAGGTATAGGGGTTAAGATGGTGATGTTAAAGGGTAGATTAGTGTGGTGGGGGGGGGTTTTGGGGGGGGGTGGATTTTGGATCTGGAAGGATTGGGGGGGGGTGGGGGTGTGTAGTAGGGGGGAGGTTGATATGGGTGTTGATAGAGAGGGAGGAGGGAAGAGAAAAGGAGTGAGAATAGGAAGAGAGAGGGGGTAGTTGGGGGTGTTAGAGTATTATGAATAGGGTAGTAATATGTTATTTGGGAAGGGGGGTGAGGGGAGAGGATGGATGGAGGGTGGGTGGGGGTGTAAGGATGTTGAAGGGGGTAAAGGGAGGGGGGGAGGTTTGGGGTGTGGGGTAAGGGTAGATGGTAAGGGTGGGGTGGATATGGGGGGTTTTGGGTTGAGTGAGGGTTTGGATTGAAGGTGGGTGGAGTATAAGGATGGAGATGGGGTGTTATGGGGTTTTTGTATGGGTGAGATTGGTGTTTGGTTTATGATGGGGAGGGATTGGGTGATACGAGAGGGGGGGTTTGTAGGGGGAAGAGGAGTTTGAATGGGGAAGTAAGGGGGGGATGTGGTATATGTTTTGGGGTTAAGAATGGGGGGGGGTTTGGGGGGGGGGGTGGATTGGGGTGATTTATGGGTATTAGTAGAGGAGGGTGGTTTTGGGTAGAGATATTGGTATGGGGGTGGGGGGTAGGGGGAATGGGTTTGAGAGGGGAAAGGGGGAGGAATGGGGGGGTATAGGTTTTTGAGGGGGGAAGGGTTTTGGGTGATATGGGGGGTGGATGGAGGGGGAGGGGGAAAGGGTTTGGGGAGGATTAATTATAATATAAAAAAATAGAGGGATATTTTTTTTGATTATGGTAGGAGATGTGTGGGGTTTGAGGTAGAGGGGGAAAGTGGGGGGTGGGGGGGTATGGGTGTGGTGTTGGGTTGGGAGGGGTGGTAGATATGTTTGTTTGGGTATGGGGATATGGGGATGGGGGGTGTATAGATGGGGATTTTGTTTTTGGGGATTATGGGGTATTAGGTTTGTGTGGTGTGTGGAATGGTTGTGTGGGGTTTAGGTGTGGAAGGGGGAGGTGATAGGTGGGAGGGGGGAAGGGAGGAGAGGCGGTATTAGGGGGGTGGGTATAGAGGTGGGGGAGGGGGATTTATTTTGTATTTGGTATATATATATATGAGGGGGTTTGTATAGATAGGAATGGGTATAGGGGGATTGAGAATTGGATTTTTGTGTGTGTTGTGGGGGGGGGGGGATATATATATTTGTGGGGGGGGGGGGTTTAGTTGTTGTAGAGTGTGGGGTAGAGGGTTTGTGGTAAGGGGGGATGGTTGGTGGAGGGTAAGGAGAAGGTGGTTTGTTGGTGGGTAGGAAGTGATTGAATGAGGGTGGGAAGTAAAGTGAGGAAGGAGGGTTATTTTATTAGGGGGATGGAATGGGTGGTTTTAGGATTTTGGTGAAAAGAGGATGTTGGGGTGGTTGGTTGGGGTATGATTTTATGGGTATTGATGGGAGTAGAAGGGAGGGGGGGGGGGTTTATGGTTTGGGTTGGTTGGGGGGATTGAAGGGATTTTTGGGGTGGTTAAGGGATGGGATGTATGTAGGGGGTGGTGGGAAGTTGGGTGGGTGGGGGGTGGGGGGTGTGTGATTGGTTAAGTGTGATGGATTATGAGGGGTGAGATAAGGATTGTGAGGGTGATGGAAGAGAGGGGGGATAATATTGGGATGAGGATTAAGTAATGATAGATGGGTTGATATAGATGGGGGGGGGGTGTAGGGGGGTTTGAATGGATTTTTGGAAAGGGTTGGTGGGGGGGATTGGGGGTGTTGGGGTTTTAGTGGGTTGAATTTTAGGTGGTAGGTTTTGTGAAGGTGGGGGGGGTAAGTGGTGGTGGGTTTTTGGGGGATAGGTGGGGTTTTTTGATTAAGGTGTGGGGGTTTGTTAAGTTAGAAAGATTTAGTGTTGGTGGGGGTTGGGGGAGGGGTAGGGGGGTAGTAGAGAGGGGGTTATTTGGGATGTTATGTTGAGGTTTAGGGATGAGGATGAGATTAAAAATTTTGATAATTGGTTTAGGGATAGGGGGGGGGGGGGGGGGGGGGGGGGGGGGGGGGGGGGGGGGGGGGGGGGGGGGGGGGGGGGGGGGGTAGAAGTGGGTTGAGGTAATATAGGTGTTTGGAAGGGAGGGTTGGGTAGGGATGATGGGATGGTGTAAGTGGGAGGATGGTTGGGGGTTGGGGTTTGGGGTGGAAGAGGGGTGGGTTTATTTTGGGGGTTTGAAAGGATTTTGTGGGTTTTTAGATTAGGGTTTTTATGGGATTGGTTGAATGGGTGGTTTGGAAGTTGGTTGAATATGTGGTATATATGAGAATAATGGGGATTAATGGTTTTTGGGGTGGTTATAAGGGGGTTGGTGGGGAAATGGGGGGGGGGGGGTTTGGTTAGGGGGATGGGAATGAAGAGATTTGTAGGTTGGGGTGGGTGAGGATGGGTGTATGGATATAGGTTGGGGGGGGGGGGGGGGGGTGGGGGGGGGGGTTGGGGGGGTTTGGGGGGGGGGGAGAGATTAGTATGGTAATAGGGGGGGGGGGGTTTTTTTGGGTATTTGGAAAATTGTTTGGATTGGGGAGGGATGTAAGGGATGGGTATTATGTAGGGGTTTGTGGTGGTGAAAGGAGAGGGATATGGTGGGGGGTGGTTTGGTGGTGGAGTGGGGATTGGTGGTGTATGGGGGTGGATTATAGGGGATGTATATGGGGGTTGGGGGGGGGGGGGGGGAGGGGGGGAAGGGTGGTGTGGGGAGGGGGGGGGGAAGGTGGTTTTAGGAGGTAGGGGATTTTTGTTAGGATGGAGAGGGGGTAGTGAGGGGTTGGGGGGGGTTAGGGGGGGTGGTATGGGTGGGTTAATGGTTTTAGGGGATTGATTGTGTGGGGATGATGTAATTTGGTAGGTGTTTAGTTTTTTGGGGGTGGAGTAATAGGGGGAGTATGGTAAATTGGGGGGGGGAGGTGGTTGGGTTTTTGGGGTATGGAGTTAATATTTGTGGGGGTGGGTGAAGTGTATTGTGAGGGGGGAGTGGGGGTGTGGGGGTTTGGTGTGTTAGGGGGGGTTTTGGTGTGGAAGGGTAGGTTATGGGTGGTTATGAAGAAGAGAGGAAAGGGGGATATGGGAAGAGGTGGTGGGGGGGGTTAGTTGGGTTTGGGGTATTGGTGGGTTTGATGAGAGAAGTTAGGATAGGAGTAGGGGGGTAAGTGAGATGTAATGTGGAGTGGGGGGTATGTAATATGTAGGAGGTAAGTATGTTAATGGGTAAGAGAGAGGTAAGAAAGGGGAAAGATGATTTTAGAAGGGTTTGTTGTGAGAGGTGTTAAGTATGGTGGAAATGGATAGTTATTGGAGGAAGGGGGGGTGGGTGGTTGGGGTAGTGGGGGGGTGTGGTGGGTGGGGGAAGGTGGGGGGGATATATGTGTGGGAATAGTTGGAAAATTTAGAAAGGGGGTTGGGGTAGTGTTTTTGTTTAGTTATAGGATGGGATTGGGGAAGGGTATGTTGATGGGGGTGGGTGTTGTAGGTTGTGGGGTTGTGTGGATATGTGGTGTAGGGGGGATATGGTGTTGTTTTGTATTTAGGGTGTGTGATAATGTGGTGGGTATGGGTGTGGGGGGGTATGGTGTTAGGGGGGGTTTATGGGGTTATTGGGAAGGTGGGGGGGGAAGGATTGTGGGGGGATGGTTTTTGGTGTGAAGGAGATTTTTTGGGTTTTTATAGGTGGGGTATAGTGTATAGATGGAGGTTGTTGTTTTGGGTTAAAAGAAAGGGATATTAGAAAGGGGTATAATGAAGGGGGGGGAGGGGGGTTGGTTGAGGATGGGGGGGGGGGGGTAAGGATGTGGAGGTGGGTGTTGTTTGAATTGTGGGGGGATATGGATGGAAGGGAGTGGATTGAATAGTGGGTATGGAGGTGGGGTGTAGGTGTGAGATTAGGGTTAATGAGAGGGATGGAGGTGAGGGAGAGGGGAAGATGGGGGGTGAGTAGTAGGAGGATTGTGTATATGAAGGAGGGGGGTAGGGGGAATAGAGGGTGGGAAGAGGATTTGGGGTGATTGATTGATGAGGAGGATTAGTGGAGGGAAGAGAGGAATGGTGAGAGTGGGGGAGTGTGAAGGGAGAGTGATTGAAGTGAATGTTGGAGTGAGAGTGATTTTTAGAGAGTGTAAAGGAATGAGAGAGAGGGAGGGAGGGTGAGAGAGATAGTGAGAGTTGAATGTGAGAGAGAGTGAAGAGTTTGAGAGAGAGAGTGAATGAGTTTGATAGAGATAGAGAGTGAATGAGTGAGAGAAAGAGTGATAGAGAGTGAATGAAGAGAATAGAAAGAGAAAGAGTGAGAATTGAAAGAGTTTGAAAGAGAGAGGTGGGTGTTAGAGAAAGAGAGAGAGAAATGTAGAAGAGTGAATGAAAATAGAGTAATGAGAGATTGAGAGTAAAAGAGTGAGATTGAAAGTGAAGAGTTTGAGAGAAGAGAGTGAATGAGAGATAGATGATTTAATGAGAGATTGGAGAGAGAGTGAAGGGGGTAAGTTATGAGGATTTGGGGTGGGTGGGTGTGTGTGGGGGGGTGGTGGTGGTGGTGGGGTTTGTATTTAGGGAGGTGGTAATTATGGTTTTGGGAGTGGGGGGGGATTGGGTGGGGTATGTTGAGGAGGAGAATGTTGAATTTTTGGGGTTAATTTGGGGTGTTGTATTGTGATGAGATTATGTTAAGAAAGGTGGTTAGAAGGGGTATGGTTAGGGAGGGTAATGGTGGGGGAGGTTGATGTGGGGGGGTTGGGGGGTAGGGGTGGGTGTGGGGGGGGGTTTGGATTGGGGGGGGGGGGGGGGTTTTGGGGGATGTGGAGGTGGTTGGGGGGGATGTGGGGATGGGGGTAGTGGGTATGGGGGTAGGGGGGGGGTTGTATTGGGGTGGTTGGGTGGGTAGTTTGTTTGGGTGGGGGGGGGTGGGGGTGGGGGGGGGTGGGAGGGGGGGTGGGTTGGATGGGTGGGGGGTTGGGGGGGGTTTAATGGGATAGGGGGTGTTAGGGGTGATGGGGGGGTTGGTGGGGGTTGTTTGGGGGGGTATGGGGGGGGAAGGGTAGTGGGGGGTTGTGGGGTGTGGTGTTGTGGGGGGGTTGTGGGTATTGAAATATGGATTAGTAATTAGGAGAGGTATGGGTTTGGGGGGGGGGTGTAGGGGAGGGATTGGGAGGGGTTTGGAAGTGTTGTGGGGGTATGGGTGGTGGGGTGGTGGGGGGGGGGGTGAAGTGAGGGGGTTGAGTTGGGGGGTGTATTGTTTGGGGTATTGGAGGGGGAGTTTGTTTGGGGTGTAGGATGGGTGGGGGGGGGGGGGGTGGGGATGGGTGTTGGGGGGGGGGGGGAGGTGGATGGGTTATGGGGGGTTTATTGGGGTGTGGTGGATTGGGGGGTGGGGGGTGGTTGGATGTTATATGGTATTTTTTAGGTAGGATAGGGTGGAGTAATGGGGTTGGAAATGGGTTTGGTTATTGGGGGGGGTGGGGGATATTGTTGATATGTGGGAGGTGTTTATATGTTAGGGGTGGATTGTTTGTATTGGTGGGGAGTGGTTTAGGAGGGTTATGGGTGATTATGTGGGGGTGGGGGGAAGAGGGGATGGGTTGATAGTGAGATAGAATAGTATTATTTTTAGGTGGTGTGGTTTGTGTGTGGGTGGGGGTGGATTGTGATTGAGGATTAATATGTTATTTGAGGGGGGGGATGGGTTGTTAGGGATTTGTGGATTTTGGGGTGGGTGGGTGTAGTTATGGGGAAGGGGGTGGTGTATGTTTGTTGGAGGTGGGGGGATGATTTATAATGGGGTTTGGTAGGGGGGGGTAGGTTAGGTTTGGTATGGGGTTTGGGGTGGGGGGGGGGGGTTAGGTGGGTGAAGGATGGGTTGTATGTTTTTGAAGGGTTGTTTGTAATGGGGGGGAATGGGGAGTATTGTTGATTTGGTGTAAGGGGTTTTGTTGAGTAATAAATTTTTTTTGAAATATGTTTTTTTGGTGATAAGGTGGGTGATGAATGGATGGGGTTATGGGGGGGATGATTGATTGGTGTGGGGTAGGGGGGGGGTGTATTATTTTTAATATTATGTGAATAGATGAGTTGGGTTTTATGTTAGTGGGAGGTATTTGTAGGGGTTGTTTGGGTGAAAGGGGGGGGAGGTGTGAGGGGGGTGGGGTGGGGGGGGAAAAGGGGGATAGAGAGAGAGGTTTTTGGGATAGAGGTTTTTGGGTATGTATTTAGGGATTTATGGGGGTGTTTTAGTTGGTATGTGGGAATGGGTGATGGGTTAGTGGGGGTGAGGGGGGGTTTAGTTGGAGTGAGGGGGGGATGGTATGTTAGTTTGTTATGGGATTTGAGATGGGGGGGGGAGTGGGGGGGGTATGTTGGGATGTTTAGGGGGGGGGGTGTTACATTGGTAGTTTGGAATGGGATTTGTGGTAGAGGTTATTATTATATATGATATGGTGGGAGTGGTGTATTTTTTATTGGGAGGGTTATATTGGGTTGTTGTTATGGAATGTTGGAATATAGAGGGAGGTTAGGGAATAGATGGGGGATGTTGAAGGGTGATGGGAGTGTAAGGGGGGATGGGGTGTGGAATAGGGGGGGTAGATATAGGGGGGGGGGGTAAGGGGGATGGGGTGGTGGGGGGGTGGGTTGTTGGATGAGGTTTTGTAGGGTTATTTTGTTGATGGGGTTTGATTGGGGGTTTTGTTTGGTGGGTGGGTTTTTGTTTTTGTGTGTTGTTTTTTTTGTGTGTGTTTGTTTGTTTGGGGATGTGGGAGGGGGGGTATTTGGTGAGGGTGGTGTAGTGGTTGTGGGGGTGTGTGTGGGGGTGTGGGGGTTGTGGTGTGTGGGTGGGTGGTGGGGTGGGGGGTGTGGTGTGTATTGTGTGTGTGTGGGTGTGTGTGGGGGGTGTGGGTGTGTGGGGTGTGGGGGGTGGTGTGTTTGGTGGGGGTGTGGTGTGTTTGTTGGGTGTGGGTGTGTGTGGTGTTGTGGTGTGTGGGGGTGGTGGGTGGGTGGTTGGTGGGGTTTGTTGTGTTGGGGGTGTGTGTGTGGGGTGTGTGTGTGGGGGTGGGTTGTGTGTGGGTGTGTGTGTGGTGTGGTGGGGGGGTATTGTGTTGGTGTGAGTGTTGTGGGGGGGTTGTGGTATGTTTTTTGGGGTTTGGTGGGGGTGTGTTGGGTTTGTGGTTTGTGTGTGGGGTGTTGTGTGTTTGTGGGTATGTTGGTTGTGTATGGTTGTTGTTTTGGTTGGGGGGGGGTGTTGTTGTGTGGGGGTGGGGGGGGGGGGGGATGGGGGGTGGGGTATGTGTTGGGGGGTTTGTTGATTGGTGGGGGGGGTTTAAATGGAAGTAGGGTGTGGGTGTGGGGGTTGGATGGGTGTTGAGAAATTAAGGGTTGGAGAGGGTGATGTGGGTTGGGGGTGGTGGGAATGGGGGTGTGAAAGGGAGTATAGATATTGGGGTTAGTGGGGTGGGTTGTATGGTATGGGATTTGGTTATTTGTGGGGTTGGTGGTGGATGTTGGGGGGGTATGGATGTAGTTTTAATTTGTTGATGTTGGTAATATGTATTATTTTAGAGGGGGGGGGATGGATGGGGGGAATGAGGGGGTAGGGAGAGGATTTAGGGGTGTAGGAGTTTGATGGGTGGGTTTTAAGGGGGGGTAATTTGGGTTATTAGGGGGGGATAGGTTTTTTGAGGGGAGATATAAGTAATGGTGTTGTGGGGGGGTTTTTGGGGTTATGGTAGTTGGGGTTTTTTTTGTGTGTTAGTATTAGAGGGGGGGGTGGGTGTTTGGGGTAGGTGAGTGTTGGGTGTATGGTTAGATAGAGGTAAGTGTGGATTATTGTGTAGGGGGGGAGAGATTGTGGGGGGGGAGGGGGGAATTAGGTTGGTGGGGGGGTTGTGGGAGAGTGTATTGGGTTTGTGGGGGGTGTTGGGGTTAGTTAGGGGGGGTTTTTTTTAGTTGTTTTGAAAGATAGTAATGTGTGGATTTGTTTGTAGATTTATTTGTTATGGGGAATGGGGTGGGGATGGGGTTATTTGTGGGGTGAAGGTGAGGGTTTTGATGGGTGGGGGGGGGGTGGTGGTATTAGGGGTGGGAATGTTAGAGTGAATGGGGGGAGGGAAGTAAAGGAATGGGAGGGGGGGGAGGGGAATATGAGTAGTTGGGAGGGAAGAGGGTAAATGGGATTTTGAGGGAGAGTGTGGAGGGGGGTATTTTTGGGTTATGGATGTGGGTTTATAGTATGAGAGGGAATATGAGGAAAAGGGATGTGAGGTGGTGGGGTGTGAAGGGGGGATTTTTTAGATGTTGGATGGGGATTTTTAGGAGAGTGTTAGGGATAGGAGAGAAGAATATTTGGAGAGGGGACGAGAGAGGAAGAAAGATGGGGGGGGGTAATGGAATTGGGGGAAAGGGAGAGGGAATGTGTGTGTGGTTGTGGGGGGGGGGGGGGGGGTTTTTGTGTGTGGTGGTGGGGAGGTAAGGGTAATGGGGGGAGATGAATTTGGGGGATGGGGATTTGTGGTGAGTGTGGGGAGGGAATTGAGTAGGTGGGGGGGGGGTTTTTGGGGGGGTGTATGGGGGGGGTTGTATATGGGAGTTTATTGGGGATAAGAGAGGATTATAGGTTGGATGGTGGGGTGTATTTGTTATTGGGAGATTGATATAATGTATTGTGATGTAGGGGATATAGTGGGGAAGAGGTTATGGGGGGGGTTTTTATAGGGGAGTAATTGTGGGGGTTATGTGGGGTTAAGAAGGAGATGATTTTGTGGGGGTTGGATGTTGAAGGTGATTGAGAGGGATATGGGATGGGGGGGGAATGTTTGAGGGGTGGTTGGTAGGGGATGTGGTGGGGGGAGGGTTGGGTGAGGGGGGGGTGTGTGGGTGGGGGGGGGGTTGGTGGGTGTGGGATGGGGATTATGGGTGGGGTTGGTGGGGTGGGGTGGTGTATAGGGTGGTGAGTTTAAGTGTGAGAAGGGGGGGGGGTGGAGGGAGGAATTGGAATGGTGTATGTTGGGGTAGAGATATGATTAGGGGGTGGTGTGGGGGATGGGGGGGATTGGGGGGGGTGGGGGAGAGGGGGGGTTGGGGGGGTAGATGTTGGGTGGGATAGGTAAGATGAGGTGGGTATGGGGGTTTGGGGGGGATGAGGAGGTGGGGATTGAGGGGGAGGAGGGAGGGAGGGGGGGGAAGAATTTGGATGTATGGGGTTAAGGAATAGGTTGGATGATTGTGGTGAAGGATGGGTGGGGGAGGGAAGGAGGGTGGGGGTTGGGTTGATGGGGGGGGGGGATGTTATGATGAGGGTAGGGAGGGGGAGGTGGGGGGGGGGGGGGGGTTAGTAGTAGGATTAGGGGAGGGGTGGAAGGGGGAGATGGGGGGTTAATGTGTGGGGTGTTTATGAAAATTATATGGAAATAGAGTGTTGTAGGGGGGGGGTGTGGGGTTGGTTGGGTAATTAGGAGTAGGTGGGGAGGGGAATTGTAGGGGGTAAGGGGAATGATGAGAGGGGAATATTATTGAGGTATGAGAAGGAGTGGGGGGGGGGGGGGTGGATTTGAGGGGGAAATGAAAAGAGGGTATGGTGAAATTGGGATGATGGGGGGTTGGGGGAATGGGTTGGGATTTGGAGAATATAGAGGGGGTGGAAGGTGAGGGAGGGTGGTGGGGTAGTGGTAGGGTGGGGGGGTTTATGATTGGTTGGTGTTTGGGTGAGGGGATGGGGGTGTAGGAATATGTGTGTTAGGGGAGATGGGGGAGGGTGAGTTTTTTTTTTATTTGTTTGATAGGTGGGTTTAAGTTTATTTGGTGGGAAGGTTAGGGGAGGTAATGTTTGGGGTGGGGTTTGGGTTGATTGGTAGGTATGGGAGGGGGAATTTTTGGTGTGGTGGAGAAGAGAGGGGGGTATGGGAGGTTGAGGGAATTGAGGATGAAGGGTGGTTGAGGGGGGGTTATGATGTTGAGGGTAAGAATTGGGGAAGGTATGGGGGGGGGGGGTATGATGTGGGAGGGGGTGTAAGATTTGTGGGAGGTGAATTTTGGATAGATTGGTGGGTAGTGGGTGTTGGGGGTTTTTATGGTTGGGTTATGGGGGTAGTGGGTATGTGGGTTTTAGTGTTGAGTGGTGGGGGATTGTTGTGGGGGGGGGGGGGGTTTTTTGTGTGTGTGTGGGGGGGAAAGGGGATTGGAGGATTGGGGTTAGGGGGGTAGGGGGGGGGAGGTAAATGTGGTGGGGGGGGGGGGTGGGGGGGGGATGGGGGTGATGTTATTTATTGAGGGGGGGTTTGTAATAGGGGTTGTTGGTGTTTTAGTTTTTTGGAATGTTGGGGATAGATATTGGAGAGAGGGGGTATAGTTGTGTTAGGTGTGTGTATGTGTGTGATATGGTGGGTATGGGAGAGGGGGAAAGGGATATGTAGGTGGGAGTGAATGGAATTTGGGTATGGGTTGGAGAGTGTGGGGTGTGTTTGTTTGGGATATGAGGTGAGTGTATGGGAATAATGTAATGATGGGGGTATAGGATGGGGGAGGGGAGTAAGGTGGTGTTGTTGGGGGGGTGGGGGGGGGGGGGTTTGAGGGGGGGATGAAGGGATAGGGGTATGGTATATGTAAGGGAAAGAATGAATTGGGGTAGGGGTTTGGGATATATTGAGGAGGGGTATTGGGATTTTGGGGGAGAATATATTGGGTTAAGGAGATTGGGGTTTTGGAATTGGTAAAGTTTTTTTTGGTATGGGGGGGTTATGTGTTGGGGGAAAGTTTTGGGATTGGTTAGGGGGTTTGGGTGGGTTGTAATGGGGTTAGATGATATGGGTATAAATATTGGTGGGGGATGGGAAGGGGGGTATAGGATTGGTGTTGGGAGGGTGTTGTATTTTGGAGGGAGGTATTTTGTTGATAGGGTGATGGGGAGGTTTTGGTTGGGTGTAGGGAGATATGTGGAGATTGGGTTGGGTTGTTAGGGTGTTTAGGGAGGTAGGGTTGGGGAGTGAAAGAATAAGGGGAGAGTGAGGTATAATAGAGTGAGGTATTATAAGGTTATATGGGGTAGTTTTGTTTGGGGTTTGAGGTATAGGGATTTAGAAGATTTTGGGAAATGGATTATGTATTAGGGGATTTTTGTAGTGGTTTGGGGGGTGAAGAATTAGTTTGTATGATGGAAGGTATGAGTTTTGAGGATGGGGGGAGGGGGGGGGGGGAGGGGTATAAGGGAGGAGGGGTGAGGGTGATTGGATGGGAGTGGGTAGGGGGTGAGAGTTGGGGGGGTGAGGAGAGATGAGAGGGAGGATAGGAGAGGAAGAAATAGTGTGTGGGGTGAATTAGATTTTTAGGTAAGGAGGGTGGGGGTGGGGGGTTTGTATTATGGGGATATTTATTGATGTGAGTGGTGGGTTTGGGGGTGTGATGGTGGTGTATAGGGGTTTGTGAATGGTTGTTTTGTAGTTGTTGGTGTGGGGAGTGATGTTTTATTATTGTATGGGGGGGTGGTTGGGGTGTGGGTATGTTTGTTGTAATTATGATTTTGGGATAAGGGGGGTGGGTTTGATGGAGAATGGTGATGTGGTGATAAGGTGTGATGTGATGTTTGGAGGGTGTGTTGTGAGGGTGGTTTTATGTGTATGTGGGGGGGGGTAGTGGGAGGGGGGGAATGATTGTTGGTGTGGTTGGTTAGGAGGGTGGATTTGGGTTATAGGAATTTTGGAGGATGGGATTTTGGTGTTATTTTAAGGTGGTGGGTTTTTAAGGGGTGTGATTGGGATATAGGGTGGGGTTAATGTATGGGGGGTGTTTGGGTGATTAATTTTTGGGTTGGATAGGTATGATGGGGTTGGAGGGGTTTTGGTGGGGATTTTTGGGTGGGGAGGTATTTGGGGGGTTTGGGTTGGGATATATGTGTTTGGGAGGGGTGGGGGGGGGGTATTGTGTTAAGGGGGTTGGTAAGTTGTGGGTGAGGGGTATATTTGTGTGTGGGGTGGTTTTGGGGATAGAGGGAAGGGTTTATAGTATGGGTGGTTGGGGGGGGGTAAAGGGGGGGTATTTGTTGGTGGGTGGGATTATTTAGAATGGGGGGGGGGGGTAATGTATTTTAGGGTTGGGTGGGATTATTGGGGGGGAGGGGGTTTGGTGTATGGATGGGGTATGGGATGGGGGGTGTTGAGGGGGAATGAAGAGGATGAAAGTGAAATGAAGGGTTCTGTTTGGGGGGATGATGAATTTATGGAGGTGGTGAGGGGTTTGGAGGATTTGGATGATGTGGTGGATAGGGGGGGGGGGGGGGGGGATTGAATTTTGGGTTGATGGTGTTGGGGTGTGATTAAGGTAGGTATTTATAGGGATGTAGTTGTAGTTGATTGTGGTAGGTATGTTTTGTGTGTGAGGGTGGGGATTAGGGTAGGTTGATTTTAGGGATGGGTTTGGTTTTATTGGTTGGAGGGAAGGGTGGAAGGAATTAGGGTTAATTGGGTGGGTGATGGGTGGAGGGGGGAGGTTGGTGTGGGGTATATTTTGATTGATTTAGGAATGAAGGGGGAAAATTTAGAGGGATGTAAATGTTTGAGTGGATTGTGAATGGTGGGGGGGGTAAGATTTTTGGGGGTATGGGGGGGTGTTAGTGGGTGGTTTTTAATAATTAGTTGGGAAGGGAGGAAGGGGGGGTTTGTGGGGGGGTAGGAGGGGGGTGGAGTGAGGAGGAAAGTATGGAAAAGAAGATTAATTGGGTTATAGAAGGTTAAGGAGAGAGAGGTAGGAGGGTGGTTGTGAATGTATGGATATGTGTGGGAGGGTGGGAGTAAGGGTTGGGGATTTTAAAAAGGTTTTTTTGTTGGTGACTTAGGAGTTGATCGGGGAGTTTAGGGATGGGGGGTAGAGGGGGGGTGGGGATGTTGGGGATGAGTTGTTGGGTTGGGGGTGGGGTGATTTGTGAAAAGGGTAGTTGAAGGGTAAGGTTTGGGGTTTAGGTTGAATGGAGGTATGGGAGAGGGGGGTAGGGGAAAATTAGGGTTTTTTGGGAGGGGGAATGATGGGGATTAGATGGGTTTGGATTGGGGTTTTGGGTTGGAGGTTTGAAAGGGGAGGGGGGGTAGAATGGGGTTTGGGTGGGAGGAGGTTGTGGGGAGGGGGGGGGTTGGTTTTGTTGGAAGGGAAGGAGAGTAAAGTTAAATGTAGGATGGAAATAAAGGAGTTGTAGTAAATATGAGTGGGTGATTAGAAAGTAAAGTTAAATGTTAATTTTGGTTGGGGGGGAGGGATGAATGTTTGGGAGTGAATATTTTAATTTAGGTGTTGAGATGTGAGTAGTGGGGAGTTGTAGATGTGGTTTGGGTGTGTTGGGGGTATGTAGGGAATAGGAAGAGAATGGTATGGAGATGAATATGGATTGGTGGTATTATTAAGTGGGTATAGGGGTGGAGGGGGGAATATTGATATTTGGGGGTGGTGGGGGGAATGGGGTAATGTTGGTGTAGGTTGAGTTGGTTTGGGTGAAGAGTAATGTGTATTTTGGTGAAGTTGGTTGGAGGGGTGTGGTGGATTTGTGGGTTGTGGGGGGAAAAGTTGGGAATAGGGGTGGGGGTGGGGAGGGGGAGTATGGGGGGTGTGATGGTGTGTGAAGAAGATATTTAGTAGGAGTTTTGGGGTTTAAGGATTGAGTGTTAAGTGATTAATGATGAATGGTGGATAAAAGGGGTGGGGGATGGGAAAAGGAAGGTTGGGAAGGGGGGGGTGGTATGAATGAGAGGGAAGTAAAGGGGTGGGGTGTGGGAGTTGATGTGGGGTGGAGAAGAAAGTTTAGGGTTGTTTAATGGGGGGGAGGATGAGGTGGGGGGGTTGGAGGGGGGGTGTTGTAATGGGTATAAGGGATGTATGTAGGGGTGGGGAAAGGGTTGGAGATAGAAGGAAGGATGGTTGGGAAAGATAATTGGTAAGGAGTATGAGGTATTTGGGTGGGGGGATGGTTCGTGAAGTGGATTTTTTGTTGATAGATTGGAGTTTTTTTTGAAGGTTTTGTTTTGGAAGGTTTTTGGGGGGGTTTGCGTGGTAATGTTTGGTATTTAGATTGGTGTAAATGTATTTTTTGAGTAGGTAGTTGGGTTAACCTGATGATAGAACAGGATAAGGGGTCCATAAAAGGTATTAATATAAGGTGTTTGGGGTGCGGGGGTTTGGAAGAATTTTGGTCTTCAAGGAGAGGAACGGGTTTTATATTAAAGCAGGGTATTGAGGGTGTATAAAATAATTAAATTTGTGTTGAGGGAGGTTGTTTAAAGGAGAGTTGTGTGGTTTTTATTATATAGGTGTGTTGGAAGTATTTACAAGTGTGGGTTGTATAGGACTTTGGATGTGACGTTTGAGGAGACGGACAACGGGGGGGGGGGGGGGGGGTTTGTGATCCCTGGACAGGAATCTGATGAGGTGCATAAGACAAAAAAGGGGGGTTAGAACTGGTAAGGAAAGGTGGGAGGGGGTAAAAAAGTAACTTGGTCTCTTAGAAACAGGGTTAGGAAGTATAAGGGAAAGGGTTTACAACAACCGTGTACTTGAACGAGTTAGGAGATAAGTGTGAGGTAGCGGGAAGAGCTGTCCCCAGGGTGGTTTGACAAAGGGCAATGTACTGGTTCTGGTAATGGGCCAAAAAGAAGATGCATATTTCAAATACCGAGGGTAACCACCGGGGTCATGGGGGGGCACAATGGTGCCAAAAAACCGTGTAATTTGAAAACAAATGGATAGGAGTGGCACAGGTTAGAGGATATGAGGGGATTTTCATCGGTCACGGGATATATGTGGGGAGCACATGCACGGTATAGAAGGGTGCATTGCAATAACCCCGTGGTAGACTAAGAAGGTAGTGGTGGCGGGGGGAATATAAAATTGGACAGTGAAAAAACGGGGTCGACATGATAACGGGAAAGGCGGATAAAACTTGGATGGTGGAAAGTGAAGTGGGAGCATAGTGAGCGGTAAGAGGGAGGAGATGGTAAAAGAGGTGGGTTGGTGAATAGGGCATTATTATTTAGGGTAAGTTGGGGAAAACGAAGTATTTGGAATATATGAGGGTTTGAAAGGGAATGGGGGGGTGGGAACCTGGGGACAGTCAGGAGTGTATATGGGAACGGAGGGTGGGGGTTAAATGGGAAGGGTGTTGAGGTGGAAATGGATATATATGAGGGTGTGGGGGATTTTTGGGAATATGGGGAGGATGTGTGAGATTGTAAAGGGGAGGATGTGAAGTTTTTGTTATGGTGGGGAGTGATTGTAAGGGGGTGGTGTTTGAAATGTTTTGTGATGATAGGGGTGTAAAGGTTTGTAGGGAAGGTGGAAGTGGGTGGAGGGAGGAGCTGGGGGTATTTGGGTATGTAGGGTTTGGGGAATAGGGGAAAGGGGTGGGGGATAAATGTGTTGATATTGTGTTTGGGGTATTTAGGGGGATGAGAAGAGGGTGGGTTGGTATAATATGTTTGAGGGAGTAGGTAGGTTTTGAGGGGGTGAGTGGATGGGAGGGTAATGAGAGGGAAAATAGGAATATATAGATGGTGGGAAGGGGAAAGATGGAGGTGGGGGGTGGTGGTAATGGGAATGGGAGTATTTGAGTTGGGGGGGTTAGAGTGGGTTGGTTTTTTGTTTGGCTAGGGGAGGGTGGAGTGTGGTGGATAGGTGAGATGGGGGGGTTTTTGGATGTGGGGAGGAATGAAGGTTGTGGGGGGGGGATTTGGAATAAGAGGGTATAAGGAGAAAAGTAGAAATAGGTGGTAGGAGAGGGGGGGGAAGGGGGATTTTATAGTTCAAAAATAGGGAATATTTGAAAAATAGGGGTATGTGATTGAGTGGAGATATAAATGTGGATGAAGTAAGAGGGGGTAGATAAAAAGGATTGGGGGATTTGGGGGGTGGGGAGGGGGGTGAGTGGGTGTAGGGGGGGTATCGGGTGGGAATTAAACAAGGTAAATGTTTTGGGTGGTTAGGGGGTGTTATAGTGTGGTTTGTGAGTTTGGGGTGTATGGAAATAAGGGAAGGATATTGGAGGTGGCAAATGTAGGTGAGTCAGATAGGTTGATGGGGGGGTGAATGGAATATATATGGATGATGGATATATATGTAGAAGGGGGGGGGGGTATGGAAGAGGAAGAAGGGATTAGAGATATATGGGTTTGTAGTTGGTTAGGTTTATGTTTTGATTTTGGGGGGTTGTGGAAGGTGTATTGGGGTTGGGATGGATGGGGGGGTTTTAGGGGTTGTTGGGGGGGAATAAGTATGTTAAATATGGTTTAGTTTTGTTTTGTGTGAATATATTAGAATGGGGATGGTATGTGTGTGGGGTTTTGGAGGAATGGTGGAATAGGGTATAGTTTGGGGGGGGGGAAGGGTATAAAGGGGTGTGTATGGTGGGTTGATTTGTAGGGGTGTGGGTATGTGGGATGATGGGGATTAATGTTTTGTTTTGGATTGTGGAGTATGTATTGTGTTGTTTTTTATGGGAAATTGGGGGGGTGGGGTTAGTATGTCTTATAGTGTGGGGGGGGTAAGGGTGGTTTTTGGGGGGTTTTTTGGTAGGGGGTTTGGATGAGTGGATGAATGGTGAGAGATTTTGGATGGGGTTGAAGGGGATATTATTGGGTTAGGGGGGGAGATTTATGTTGGGTGTTTGGATTGGGTATGTGGGTGGGGGTAAATGAGGTTGTGGTGTGGTTGGGGTGTAGAGGTATGGGGGAAGGATGAGAGGGTGGGTTGGGGAGGGGTATTTGTAGTTTATTTATGGATGGGGAAAGGGGGATGGGGTGGAGGGGTTATTGGGTAGAGGGGGGAGGGGAGTAGAGAGATAATGGGGGGGGGGGGGTGTGGGAGAAAGGGTGGGAGGAGGAAAGAGGAATGAGATGTGAAAGGGTTGAAGTTTATAGGAGGGAGCGGGTGGTGGGGTAGAGAAGGGAGGTAGTGTGTATGATGGGAAAAAGGGGAGGTATATATATAGAGAGAGAAAAGATTTATGGAGAATTTTAGTGGGTATTAAGGGGATCTTTATGGGGGGGGGGTTGGGGTGGGGATTATGTAAAGAAAATGTTGTGGGGATTAGGGAAAGGAGGGATGGGGAAAGGGTAGAAAGAGGGGGGCATGGATGATGAAAGGAAGGGGGGGAAGGGGATGGAGGGGGGTTTTTTATGACAGGGTAAAAAGGGAAAGTAGGTTTTTGAAGAAAGGAGAGGAAATTTATGTGGGGTGGATATAATAGGGAAATGAATTGGTAAGTGTGGGGGATGTGTGTGTGGGGGTGGGGAAGTGGTTATGTTTATGTGTATATGGGGTGAGGGAGGTGAGGGAGAGTAGGGTGAGGGGAGGGGTTGGAAATAGGGATGGAAGCGGAGAGGGATAAGGGGGGTTGGGTGGGGTGAATTAGGGAAAGATATAGGGATGGAGTAGATGTAGAGATGGGAGAGAGAGAGTGGGGATTGAGGGAGGTAAGGGAGGGGAGTGTAGTTTATAAGGAAAGGGAGAGAAAGGGGATATGTAAATGTAGAGAATAAGAGGGGGGGAGGGAGGGGGAAAGGTGTGGAAGGGGGGAGGAGAAGTTGTTATAGGGGAGGTTTAAGTTGGTGTGGAAGGGTAATGGAGATTGAGAGATAATAAGGGGGGGGTGAAATTGGGGGTGGTAATGATTGTGTTAAAAGGTTGGGGGATATAAGTGGAGGAGTTTGTAGTGGGATTGATGATGGTAGGGGAAGTTATGGTATATAGGGAAATAATGTAATTGGGTGATGGGGGGGGAATAGGATGAAAAGATGGGGGGGAGGGGATAGGAAAGGAGGTGTGGGAGGGGTTGGGGTGATTAGTGTGGGAAGTGTTGGAAAAGGGAGGGGGGGAGAGGAGGAGGGGTAAGGGAGGGGGGGGGATTGTTGTGTGGAAAGGGATAAAATGTGGGATATGTAGGGGGGGTAAAATAGATGGAAGGGTGTGGGGGATTGTTGTATAAGGAGGGGGGTAAGATGTGGGGATATGTGGAGAATTTAATTTTGAAAAAGTTAGGAAAAGGGATAGATAGTAATGGGGAGGGAGAAAGTGGGGGGGGGTGGATGGTAAGGGAGGGAGTGAGGGGGGGAGGAGGGGGAGAGGGGAAAGAATAGGGGGGGGAAGGAAATGGTTTTTTTTGAATTGGGAAAAGAGGGGGGGGAAAATGTGAGGGTGGGGTAAAGGGTGAGGGGTGGGGGGTGGGGTAAGGTGGTAAGGGTGGGGGTATAAGGTGAGGTGGGGGGATGTGTGTATGTGGGGAAGTGAAGGGGAAAGATGGAGGGGAGAGGTAAGAGAAAGATGAAGAGAGGAGAAAGGAGGAAAATATTTATAGAGGATATGAATGGGGGATATGTTAGGGTAAATGATAAGGGGAAGTATGGAGGGATATAAATTGGTGGGTAGGAGGAGAGATGGTGAAAAAAGGGAGATGGAGAATGAGAGAGTTGTGGGTAAAAAAAGGGAGAGTGTATGGAGGAGGATTAAAGGGGGGGGTTAGAAGGAAGAGGTTAGGGGGAAAAGGAGAGGGGGGTGGTGGGTAGTGAGAGAGATTATTATTATTAGGGGTGGGTGATGATTTGTGTGTGTGGAAGAAGGAAAAAGAGGAAGGGGTATTTGTAAGTGTAGGTAGGTAAAAGGGGGGTTTGGAAGAAGGAAGTGTGAATGAGGAGGGATAGTAGTGTGGTAGGGGAGAAGGGGAAAGGGGGGATATAAGATGAAGTAAGGGAAAGAGAAGGGGGGGAAGAAAGGATTATGGGGAGGGGGGAAAGGAGGGATAGGTGTGGGGTTGAGGGGGGGGGGGGCGTTGTTGGGTGTTTGTGGAAGGTGGGTGGGTGGGGTTGTAAGTTTTGATTGTTAAGGGAAGTGGGATAATAGGGGAGATAGAAGAAAGGATAGGGGGAGAATGGAATATGAAATAATATTGAGAAAGTAGAAAAAGGAGAATAAAGGAGTGGGGGGATAAACAAGTGGACAGGGGAGGGTGGGACAGGAGGAAGATAGGGAAGAGGATAGAGATGGATTGATAACATAAGTGATGGAATGTAAGGGTTTGGAAGTAAAAAAGGGATTAAGAAAAATGGGAGGGTGGGGAGGGGGGAGGGAGGAGGGAGGTTGGGGGGTGAATGGGAGGGAAAGTAGGTGGGGTATTGTGTGAGGGGAGGAGGTAAGAGTAGAAGGTGGGGGGAATTAGGAGGTGGGTTTGAGGGGTTGTATGGGTTGAGATGTAGGGGATATGTATGGGAAGACTTTGGAATAATGAAAGGGGAATAGTGGATTGAGTGGGGTGAAAAAGAAATGAGATGAAGAAAGGGGGAAGGTAAGGTAGAATAGGGGGAGGGGTGAAGGTGGGTAATAATTGGGGGTGGGTGTAGGGATGGGGGGGGTATGGGGGTGGGGGAAAAAAAAGGAGAGGAAGGATGGGTAAGTAGGTGTGTGTATGATGTGAGGGGGATAATGGAGGGGGAGTTGGAGGGTATGAAATAGGGGTTAATTGGGGGGGTGGAGAGAGGTGAAGTGATTAGGAGAGATGGTGGGGGGGATTTGTTTTGGGGGAGGGAGAAAGTAATAAGAGAAGTGTTGGGAAATGAAAATGATAAAATGGGTGTGGAGGAGTATAGGGGATAAGGGTGTGTATGGAGGGGAGGGGTAGAGAATAAGTACGAAGAAGGTGTTGGAAATGGAAAAGAAGGGGTGAATGGATGTAGGATGGATGGATGGGGGGTGGGTTAAGGAGGGATTATAAGATAGGAATAATGGTGAAAGATGTGGATGGAAAGGGGGGGGATAATTTGAGTTAGAAGAGGGAAGTGTAGGGTTAATAATGTGTAATATGGGGAGTGGGGGAGGGGGATGAGTAATTAGAAAGAAGAGTGTGAATATGTGTGGGGGAAAGGGGGTGGTTTGTGGGGGGTAAGATAAGGGGGGGGTAGATGAGGGGGTGGGGGGGAAGGGTAGGAAAGGGGTGGAAAGGGGAGGTTGGGGATTTAAGGAATGTGTTAAGAAAAAATGGGGTGGTAGGGGGGAATGAGGGGAGGTCAGGGATTGGAAAGTGTGGGGGAAGGTGGGAATTGTGGGAGGAGGAGAAGATGTATTTTTTATGGGGGGGGGGGGTTTTGGGTTTGAAGGGGTTTTGGGGGGGTGGGGGGTGAGGGAGGGGAAGAGGGGGGATAAGGAGGGTTGTAGAGTTAGGGTGAAGAATAAGATAGAAGATGGGGGGGAGGATGAAAGAGGAGAGGTAGGGTAGAGGGGGTTAAGGAGATAAGGGGGGGGGGGGAAGGGGAGATTTATATTATAGGGGTAGGAGGGGTGAAGGGATTAGGGGTAATGGGGTAAAATTGTAATGTTTAGAGATATGGTAATGGGAAGGAGGGAGGTTGGGGGGGAATAAATTGTTTGTCTGGAGGATGGTTTAGGGGAAGAGAGAAAAGAAGATTGGTTTAGAGGGGGGTAAGTATGGGAAATGGGATGGTTTTGGGATGGGGTGATTATTTTGGTTTTGGGGGGGGGTTATTGGTTTATTGGGTGTGAATAAGTTGGGGGGGGTTTTTGAATGGGATGTTTGGGGGTAATTGGAGATGAATGGTTATTTATTGTGGGGGGAGGGGGAATAAAGAAAGATAGAGGTGTTTGGGGTGGTGGAGAGGGGTTGGGGGGTTAGTGGGTTGGGTGGGGTGGGGGGGGGGTTTAGGATGGTATGAGGGTGAAGAGTTATGGTGGGGAGGAATATGTAGGGTGTTTAAGGGGGTAGGGAATAGGTGGGAAAAGTTTGGGAGGAAGGGGTGAAGGGGATTTGATGGTAGGGGTTTTGGGGTTGGGGGGGTGGAGTGTGGTGGAGTGGGTGGGGGGGGGGGGGGATGGTGGGGTGGGGGTTTTTATGGTGGTGTGGGGGATGTTGGAGGAGTTTTAGGGGTGTTGTTGTGATTGGGTGGATGGAGGGGGAATTAGTGGTAGATGTGAAGGGGGTAGGAGGATAAGGGAATGAGAAGAGGGAGGGTTTATTAAGAGGGGGAGGGTGTTAGGGGGGGGGGGGGGGAGTGGGTGAAATTTGGGGTTGTGTGGGGGAGGGGTTGTAGGTTGTTGTGGGGGGGTTTGGTTAGTGGGGGGAGGGATTTTGGTGAGGGATTGGAATGAATGAAATGGGGAGTAAAGGGTTGAATGGGAGGGGGATTGGGGGGGGATTGATGTGTGTAATATATTGAATGTGATAATGTAAATAGAGGGGTAAAGAGAGGGGGGGGGGTGGAATTGTGGGTAGGAGGAGAAGGGGTGGGGGTGATGGAAGGGTGAGGGATGGGGGGGGAGGGGGGGATTTGGGGGGGGTGGGAAAGGGGGTATAGTTTGAGTTTTTTGGATTAGTGGGGGGTGAGGGGGGGTGTTGGGGGGGGAGGTGGGGGTTGGGGGGGGTTTAAGATATTAGGATTGGGAAGTTGGTATATTGGGGAGGGTAATTAGGGGGTGAGTAGGGAGGAAGAGGGAGTTGTTGATAAGGGTGGGTGGTGGGATGGTTGAGGGGTGGGGGTTTTTTTGGTTAGGGGGATTGGGGGTAGGATGGGGAAATGGAGGGAAATGTTGTTAAGATGTTTGGACGGAGTATATGGAGGGGGGGGTTGGTTGGGGTATGTGGATGGGTTTTGATGAGAATTAAGGAGGGGAAGAGGAGATTGGTGGGGTGGGTATGTTTGTTTAGTGGAGTGGGATATAGGGTGGTATAGGGTGATTGATGTGGAGAGGTGATTATATTATTTAGGGAATAGTGAATGGTTATGAGGTTATGTGGGTTTATGGGAGATGATGTATATTGTGAGTTAGTAGGGATTGGGGAAGATGGGGATAAGGTTGGGAGGTGGTGTTTGGGGGGGTGGTTGTATAATATGGTTTGTTTGATTTTTTGGGTAGGAAGGAGATTTTGGGTAGGGGTGAGATATTGTATAGGGGTGATGGGGGGAAGAATTAGGGGGGGAAGGGGGTTGTATGTTGAAATGTTTGGGGGTTTATTTGATTAGGATTGGAATGTGTAGAAGGGAGGGGTAAATGGGGGTAGAAAAGGGGAAAGGAGTAAAGAGGGGGGGGTTTTGGGTAGCAGGGGGGGGTATTTGGTAATGTTGTGTTGGGGAAAAAAAAAATAAAAGGGGTTTAATAAGGGGTTGGAAGAAGGGAGAAGAGATAGGGAGAAAGTGGAGAGGATTGTTTTGGGGGGGGGAAAGGGGAAAGGTGTTGGGGGAGTTAATTGGGGGGAGTGTGGTATGGGGGTGGGGGTACTATAGATATAGGGAAGTAAGGGGGAGTAAACAGGGGTGGGAGGTGGGGGAGAAAGAGATGTGAAGGAAGGAGAAATTTAAAGGTTTTATAAAAGGAGTGAAGGGGTGAAGGGTTTGAAGTGAAAGGGGGAGTATATAGGGGGTGGGTTAAAGGGTACGAGAGAAAAGGGGAATGGGGGGTAAAGAGTGGGTTTGGGTAGAGAGGGTATTGGTAATGTTTGTTGTGGAAAGGGTTTAATAAGGGGGGATGAGAAGGAGAGAAGGAGATAGGAGAGAAGATGGAGAGGGATTGGTTTTGGGGGGGGGAAAAAGGGAAAGGTGTTGGAGTTAATGGGGGGAGTGTGGGTATTGGGGGGGGGGTAAAAAGATAGAAGAAGTTAATGGGAGTAATAAGGGGAAGGGGAGAAAGAATTTAAGGGAATGGGGATATGGAAAGGGGGGGTTGGAAGAAAGAGGGAAAGGGTAAAGATTTGAATTTTATAGGGGGGGTTTGAGATTTTATAGGTGTAGGGTGGGGATTTAGGAAAGGGGGTAGTAGGAAGTTTATAGGTGGGGGGGGGGGGGGGGGGGAGAAATGAAAGTGTATTGAGGTTGGGGTTAAAGGGGTGAAATAGAGGTTGGAGGTGTGGGAGGGATATAACTATATGTATAGTTTGGTTATAAGGTGGGGAAAGGGGGGGGTATGGGAATTATGTTGGGGATAAAAAGTGTAATAATAGGGGTGAAGGGTTTTAGGGTTGTAGTATTTTAATGGATTGAGAAAAATATTATTAGTGGGTATGGTTGGTGAGGGTGTGGTTGGTGTTGAGGGGGATGTGATGTTGGATGGGGGGTATTTGGTGGGGTATGTGAAAATAATGGGAAGAGGTAGTTGGTCTGATGGGGGTGGCTTTTTGGATGGGGAATGGAAGTGTGTAGGTAAAAGGGTAATGTTAATGCGGGTGGTTTGGGTGTAATTGGGCGGAGCATAAGAAGGAAAAGAAGGATGTAATGGGGATGGGAAGGTATAGGGAGTGGGTGTGTATTTTTTTTTGTGGTGGATTTATGTATAAAACATGGGGGGTTGGTAAAATGATGTAAGGGGAGTTGAAAAATAAGGTAAAGGTAATTTGGATAGGAATAGTAATGGGGGGGATGAGGGTTGTTTGGGGGTTTTGTGTGATAAGATGGGTTGGGTAGGGTGAAAAGGAAGGTGGGTTGGAGAGAGTAGAGAACAAAAAAGAAAGGGAATATTTTTGTTTTTGTATAGGGGAAGGTGGGTTTTTTTGATGTATGTGGGTGTTGTTTAAGATTGTTGGTAGTATGATATATGGGTGAGGGGTAGTGAGAGGGAAGAGTTGGAAGGATATAGGAAAGGAGAATGGGGGAATGATTATAGGGGAGGGTGGGGGAATGAGAATGGGGAAAATAGGGGTGGAGGGGGTTTTGGAAGGGGGAGGAGTTTGGGATGGGAAGTGGTATGGGGGGGGATGTAGGTAATGGAGATGATATGGAATTGGGTGATCGGTGATCTGTTTGAGATGGGATGGAGAAGGGGGGTGATGTTGATGAGAGGGGTTGATAGGGGGGGGGAATATATGAGGGGAATTCAGGGGAGGGTGGGTGTATGTGAAAATTGGGGGGGGGAGGAGAAGGGAGTTTTGTTGTTTGGGGGGGATTGTTGGGTTATGGAAAGGTATGGGGGATAATAATGATAAGTAATGAGTTGCTTGATGGGATGGGTGGATTTTGATAAGGATAGGGGAATAGGAGGGAAAGGGTTGGGATTGGAGTGGTTGTGGGAGGTATATAGGGGGAGATTGGGGAAAGGAAGATGGGGGTTATTGGGATTTGGGGTGAAAATGGAGGTAGGTGAGGTGGGTTTGGAGGGGAAGGGGGGGGGGATGAGGGGTTAAGATAAGGAAGGAGGAGTGGTTTGTTGGTAAGATATTTGGGTGGGATTTTAGGAATGGTTTGGTTAATGATGTGTAGGGAGATAGGTGGTGGGGGGGGGATATGTGGAGGGATATGTAAGATTGTGGGAGGGATGGGGGATTTAGGATATGGATGTGGGTGATGTGAAGGTGGGGGTAATAGGGAGGTAAGGTGGGGGAGGTGGGATGATGTTTTTATATGTAGAATAAGAGGAGATTTTGATGAAGGAGGAGGGGGGAGGGGGGTTGTGTGTGGATGATTAATTTTGGAGAATGGGGGGGGTGGGATATGGATTGGTGTGAGGGATAGGGAGGGGTGGAGTGGAAGAGGGGGTGGGGGAATTGGTGGGTGGGGAGGGGGTGGGTGGGGGAAGATGAGTGAATGATATGTAAGTAGGATGATTGATATGGGGTTTTGGTGGTTGGTTTATTGTTTTAAGGTTGGGTTGGATGGGGAAAGGCTGGGTGGGGGGAGGAGGGGGTTGTTAATAAGTAGGAGATATGGGGAGGAAGTTAGGGTTGATTGATGTGGAATGTATGGAAAAGGGGGTGGTTGGAATGGGAGAGAATTGGAGATGTTGAAAAGGGAGGAGGGGTATTATAAAGGTAAGATGAAGTGGGGGAGGGGGGGAATTTGTTTGGTAATATAGGTGGGAGGGGGTGAGAAGAAGGGGTTATGAGGGGAGTGGGTGATTGTGGGTAGGTAAATAGGAGTAAGTATAGGGTTTTTTTTAGGGTTTTGGGTATGGGTTTTTATAGGGGTTTGAAAGTATGGTGGGGTGGGGTTTTATTTTTATTTGGTTGGGGGGGGGTTTGATATGTAGGTGGGGGTTTATAGGGTTATTTTGTTTTGGGTAGGGGGTATGGGTTATGTGAATGGGTTTGATTGTGGTTGGGTTTTTGTATGAGGTAGGTTGGTTTTAGGGGGTATGTTGGGTTATAATTTTTAGGTTGGTGGTGGGTGGGTATGGTATGGTTTATGGGGGGATGGTTTTTATGGTTGTGGAAAGGTGGGATTTTGATGGAATGTTGGGAGTTGGGGTAGGGTATGGGGTGGGGTGTTGTGATTATGGGTAGGGGTTATGGGGGTTATGGGGTTGATTTGGGGGAATTATAGGGGGGGGGGGGTTTTGGGGTATGGATGATGTGGGGTTGGGGTGATAAGGTTGTATGTTGTGGTAGGAGATTTTGAGGTGGTTATTTTGAAAGAGGTTATATTAAGAAGGTGTTGGGTGGGTTATTATTGTTTTTTTGTGAGTGGTTTGGGTGATATGGGAGGTTGTTATTATTGAAGATAGGAGTTTAAGATTTGGGATAGGGGGGTTTGGTGGGTGTAGGGGGAATATTGTTTGATTTAATATGGTTGGGTGGGGGGTGGTTTGTGTTTATTTGTAGGTGTTGTGTGGGTGGTATGGGTGAGGGTATAGGGAGAATTATGGTGAGTTAAATGTTAATACAAAAAGTGTGTTTGGGGGTGGTTATATTGGGTTGGGAATTTTGTAAATGTACGATGAGAGGGGTTGATGGGAGATTAGGTAGGGGTGGCGGGTTGCTAGATGTTTGATAGAGATGGGTGGGGGGGAGGGGAGGAGAAAATGGAGTGAGAATAGAAGAAATAGGGGAATAGGTGTTAAGATATAGGAAATATGGGGATATTAATGATTATTGGTAGCAGTGAGGTTGAGAGGGGATGAATGAGGGTGGGTTGGGAGGGTGTATGGAATGTGTGAAGGGGGGGGGGTAAAGGAGGGACAGGGGGAGTTTGGGTGTGGTGGAAAGTTGATGGTAAGTGTGGGAGATATGGGTGTTGGTGGTGGGTTTGAGTGTGGGGGGGTTTGAAGTAGTGGGGGTGGATTATAAGGATGTAAGGATGGTGTGTTAAGGTGTTTTGGTATGTGGTGAGATGGGGTGTTTGGTATATGATGGGTAGATTGGTGATAGGATTAGGGGGGGTGGTTTGTCCGGGGGAAGAGGATTTCGAATTGGGAAAGTATGGGGATGTGGGGGGTTATATGTTTTGTTAAGGAAGGGGGGGGGGGGTTTGGGGGGGGTGGAAATGGGGTGGATTATGGGTATTAGGTAGAGGAGGGGTTGGGGTAATATGGGGTGAGGAAGTATATTGTATGGGGGTGGGGGTGGGGATGGGGTTTTGGGAAGGGGAAAGGGGGGGGGAGAATTGGTGGTATAGGGGGGTTTTGTGAGGGGGGGATGGGTTTTGGTGATATGGGGTGTGGGATGGGAGGGGGGAGTGGGAATGGTTTGGAGGATAATAGAGGATATATTTTTTGATTATGGTAGGAGATGTGGTGGGGTTTTGATGTAGGGAGGGGGAAAAAGGTGGGTGGGGTATGGTGGTTTTTGGGGAGGGTGGGTGAGATATTTGTTTTTGGTTATGGGATATGGGGGATGGGGGTGTTATAGATTGGGGGGATTTGGGTGGTTTTGGGGATTTATGGGTTTTGTAGGGTGTGTTGGGTTAGTGAAGGTGTGTGGTTTTAGTGTGGGCAGGGGGAGGTGATAGGTGGAGGGGGGGAGGGAGTAAGGAGGTATAGGGGGGGTGGGTATATATGTGGGGGAGGGGGATGTGAATTGTATTGGTATATATATATTTGAGGGGGGTATGAATATATATGAATTGGGTATAGGGATTGAGAATTGGTTTTGTGTTTGTGTTGGGGGATATATATATTTGTGGTGGGTTTATGTTGTGAGAGGTGTGGGGGTTTAAGGATTGTGGTACGGGGAGGGTGGGGTGGGTAGGAGAAAGGTGGTTTGTTGGTGGGTAGGGGAGGGTTATGAATGAGGGGGGGTGGGGGGAAGTAATTGAGGAGGAGGTTATTTTAATTAGGATGAATGGGGGGTGGTTTGGTAGTGGTGTGAAAAGGAGGATGTTTGGTTGGGGTTGTGGGGAATGATGTTTGTATGTTAATGAGTGGAGAAGAAGGGATGGGGGTTAATGGATTATGGATGTTTGGTGCTTGGATTTTATATGTGGTAAGATGGGGGATGTAAGTCAGGGGGGGGGTGTGGGAATTTGGTGTGGGTGGGGTGGGTTGGTGTGTGATGATAAGTGTGTTATGGTGGATGAAGAGGGGATGGTAATAAGGATGGTGAGGGGTGATGTAAGAGATGTGGATAAAGATTTGGGATTAGGAAAAATAAGAATGATGGAGATGGTTGATAATAGAATGGGGGGGGTAGGGTTTGGAAAGGGATTTTTTAAAGGTGGTGGTGGGGGTGATTGGGTGTTGTTAGGGTTTTAGTGGGTTGAATATTAGGTGTAGTTTGGTGAAGTGGGGGGGGTGGGGGTAAGTGTGGTGGGGTATTTTGGAATAGGTGGTGGTTTTTTGGATAGAGTTGTATGGGTTTTGTGAAGGTATAGAGATTTGTGTTGTGTGGTGGGTTGGGAGGGGGTAGGGTAGTTAGAGAGGGGTTTATTGGGGATGTTATGTGAGTTTTAGGGGATGAGGTGAGATATAAATTTGTTGTTTTTGTTTTAATGGAGGGTGGTGGAGGGTAATATAGGTGTTTGGAATTGAGTTGTGTAGGATGATTGGGATGTGTAAGTGGGGAGGGATGGTTGGGGTTGGGGTTTGGAGTTAAGAGGGTGGTTATTTTGTTTGAATGGATGATTTGTGGGGGTTTTTAGATTGTATGGTTTTTATGGATATGGGGTTTAATGTGGTGGTTTGGAAGTTGTTGAAAATGTATAGATGAGGAAGAATGGGATTAATGGGTTAATTGGTGTTGATAAAAGTGTGTGGGAGGTGTGGCCTAGGGGGGGGGTTTGGTTAGTGGGATGGGAATTAATATAATATAGATGCATTTAGGGTTTTAGTTAATGATAGTGTATGTATATAATTGGGGTGGTGGGGGGGTTGGGGTATTGGGAGGTCATATTATTAATGGTAATATGGGGGGGGGGTTTATTTGGGATAATTGGAAGACATGTTTTGGATAGGGGATTATTAGAGGAGAGGGGGAATTATTAGGGAATGATGTTGTGAAGGCGGATGAGATTGGTGGGTGTGGAGATATGGGGATAGTGGGATTGTATGGTGTTCTGTGTTATTAACAGGGAAGAGGAAATTTGTAGGGGGAAGAGGTGTTGGAGGTGGGGGAAGGGTATTGGAGTATTAGGGGGAAGTTATTTGTTAAGGAATTGAAGGGGGTAGTGAGAGGGAGTGGGGGTTAGGGGGTGGGATAATGTTGTTATGGGGTTTGAAGGTGTTGATGATGTGTGGGATTTTTCGGGGATAAGGATAATTGTGTGCACAGTCAAAGGCTATGGAAGAAGGGTGGAGAGTATGGGGATATAGTGATGAGTCATTATTTTGTGAGGGAGAGGAGTACTTGTGCGGTGGGGGGGAGAGGGTGTTGGAATGTGTTTGTGAAGGTTGTATAGTTGTTGCAGGGTTGGTAATGTGATTATATTAAGAAGATAGGAAACGGGAATGCGGGCCGAGGTGTTGTGGGGTAAATTTGAATGGGAATTTGGTTGGATAATAATGAGAGCGAGTTTCAGCTATGACTGAAATGGGTACGTGAGATGAACAGTAGGATGTGGTCTAGTCCACAGATATTGAGGAACGAAGAACCTGGGTATCAGAGGGCTGTCCGAAGGGGAACGATTACTTTAAGAAGGGGTTGGGTTTAATCAGGATGTTAATACATTGTTACAATGATCGAAAATTTGAATGTTACTTTGTTGGGATGTATGTTTGTGAACTTGTGGGGGTAGTGTGGGATTTTATGTTAGTTTTTTGTCAGTATATGTGTGGAGACACGTATTTATGACACTATCCTATTGTGTATTGGTTTCGTGATATTGTTTAATTACACATTTAATGTATAGGAAGGACTGTGGAAGGGTGGTTGTGATTTATATGGTGATTGTGATATAGGAAGTAAGAGTATATAGAGGTTTAAAGGTGGATGATTCGTTATATATTTAGTTGAATCATGTAGTATGGTCTGTTTGTATGAATGGTGTAAAATTATAAGGTATAAATGGGTTTACATGGTAGCCATGGAGGGGGGACGAAAGATGTGTGAAGTGAATTATAGTGTAATTGGATCTATAAGGTGTTAATAATATGATGTAAAGATTAACGGAGGGATGAAGAAAAAAAGAGGATATTATGCCTTTGGAAACATCCGGTTGTATGGGGAGTTTGCTAATTTGGTTTTTAACGAGGATGGTATTAGGATTAATTTTTTCACTTTTATGGTGTTGTACAAAGGGATGTCACGGCGATTACAGCACATCGAGTAAATGCTGAGTGGAGAACGGGTGTATCAAAAAGGAACCTTAGGATTACTGTCTTATATGATCTGGGACTTCAGTTTGGGTGCGATACGGAGTAATGTATTAATCTATTCAGTAGGACGGGCGTCACTATATGATTTATTATAGGTAGCATGGAAATCTTAGATGTAAAAAGTGAGGTCTCTATATGACTTTTATATACGTTTGTTAGATATACTCGGATCGAGCTTGATAGTTAATTTTTGCTTAGATAATCAAAGAGCCGCTTGTACGAGTTAATTAGAGAGAGGGAGTAGGGATCATATATAAAGTTATATAGCAATACTATCTCATCTATAAATATTTTGATAGATCGACGTTGAAATAGTTTATAGATCTATCACTGATCTAATGGCAATATTTCTAGACAAGAGATAGCTCTAGTTACAGATACTAGAACTACTCTATACCTATATCTAGATCCTTCTAAAACATATATAGTTAGATGAGACAGACACTCTATCAGAGAGACATTATACAATAGATGCCATGCTCCAGAGACTCTATTCCTGATAGACTTGATCGGATCTTCATATACTGAGATACGATATTGCATCGAATCTCGATAATTAGAGATATATTTATAAAATGCTAGCCTAGAGATAGATAGGAGACAGGTGTACAAAGATATTATTGCTATAGTTTATGGTTTTTGTTTTAGTGTTTTTGTGATGTTTGTTAGGTTTTGGTTATGATATGTATGGATGGGTAATGATGGGAATGTGAGGTTTGGGTGTGACATAGGTGGATGTAAGTGGATTGTCTTATAATTTTGACTGGATATGGTAATATGTGGAGTATTATAAATTGAGAAATATCACTTAAGGAAACCAAGTGTAACGAATATATAATGGATATTTTACAGTCATTGGTGTGGAGTTAAGAAGTGGGTGGGATAAGTTTGGGATGTGATGGGGATGAAATTTGGGATAGGGATAATGTGGTGGGTTTATTAAGGGAAAGACACCTGATGTGGGGGCTTGGTTGTGGGGGTTCAAAGTGAAGTGGCATTGGAATGGTTGGTAGTGTGGTTACTATAAAGGGGGAAGGATTTATGTAATTTTGTGTATTAAAGGAGTAATTGGGTAATGGGTTTTGTGTGTATGGAATGGTATCTGTAAGTATAGTGGTAAAGGGTGTTATACTGTTATATGTTTCAGGATAGGGATTTGTTTTTGCAATACCTGTGTTGACTATGGGTCAGGTATAAGTGTTAGTAGGGCTGTTTAGTGTGTTGTGTGGGATATCAGAGGTAACTCACATATAGAATAAATGAACGCTGAATAGGATTCTTGAGGATTTAGGTATGAAGAGTGAGGTTTAATTGGTGTTGTGTGGGTGGGGGGGGGGGGGTGGGGGTGAATTTCAGATCGATATGGTGTGTTGAATTTTTTGGTTTTAATTGTGATGGGAGGAGTTTTTATAGGGGGTGTGTAGTTTATGGTATTGTGGGTTTTGGGGGGGGGGTGGTTTGGCGGTAATGGGTAGATTTGTGCAGTTGTGTTTAAGGGTATATGTGTTGATTTGGAATGGTTTTGTGTTGGGATTAATAGGAAGACTGATAGGTTATTTTTTAGTTAGGGATATGTAGGATAATTTTGGACAGGTTTGGGTTTATGGGGGTGTGGGTGGCAATTTAAGATAAAGGGCGGGATATTAAATGTTTAGGGGGTGTCTGTTAGTATTGTCTTTTTGTATTTGTTTTAGGTAGTGGTTAGTCTAGTGTGGTGTGGGGGGAAGATGGGTATTGATGATAAATAGAGAAGATTAATATTATTAGGAGGTGGTGGGATTAAGTGTGTGGTTGGGAATGTAATGTGATTGAGGTTAAATATGTATTTTGAAGGTTGGGATGTGTAAGGTAAGGGTTATGTGAGTTTGGGGGGTTGTGGTGGTTGTAGTTATTGGGGAAGGGGTTTTTTGTATGTTTTAGTGGGGATGTTGGGATGATTAGAATGGGTTGGAAAGGTCGTTAGGGGGTTGTTGGTATGGGTTTGGTTGGGGTGGGTTTAGGGTGGTATGATGTTTTATGATAGTTTTTAAGGGATGTTGTGTATAGGGTTAAAGGGGAGTTATGTTGATTTGGTGTATAGGTTTTGATAGATAAATTAAATTTTATTTTAATATTTTTTTGGTTTGGTTAATTGGTTTGTGATGACTGATTGGTTTATGGTGGGGGGATGATTTATGTTTGGTTAGGTTGGTTTATTTTTAAATATTATAAGAATATATATTTGGGGGTTTTAATTAGTGAGGTATGTAGGGATTGTTTGTTAAAGGGGAGGTTGAGGGGGGTGGTGGGGGGGGGGAAAGTGGGGATAGAGGAGATGTAGTTTATGAAAGGAGTTTTGGGTATGTAATTATGGGGGATTTATGGGTGGATTAGTTGGTAAGTGAAAGGGTGATGGGTTAGGGGGGGTGTGGAGGGTTAAGTGAGTGTAGGGTGGATGTAAGTTAGTTTTTAAATGGGGATTTGAGATGTTGGGAGTGGGTGGGGAATGTTTAGGATGTATTAGGTTGTTATAATGTCTTTTGAAATTTGAATTTTTTATAGGTTATTATTAATGATAAGCTGATGGTGGATAGTGTGTATTTATTTATTGGAGGTAATTTTGTGATTATTATGTTAATGGAAATATTTGGAATATAGGGAGGAAAGGAAAAGATGGGGATGTTTGGGAATGGGTATGGAGTGGTAGAGGGGGGGATGGGGTGTGGTGAGAGGGTGGTGGATAATAGGGGGGGAAGGTGAGGATGGTGGTGGGGATCTTGTTGATAGGTTTTGTATGGTTAATTATTTAAGGGTGGGTTTGGGGGATTGGGTTTTGGGATTGGTGGGTGGGTTTTGTGTTGAGTGTTTGATTTTTTTTTGTGTGTATTGTTTTTTTGGGGGGCTTGGGAGGGGTATATGTGTGTGTGTGGTGGGAGAGTGGTTGGGGGGGTTTGTGATGTGTGTTGGGGTGGTGTGTGTGTGGGTTGGTGTGAGGGGGGGTGTTGTGTGTATGGTTGTGTGTGTTGGGTGTTGGTGTGTGTTGGGGAGTGTGGGGTGTTTGGTGGGTGTGGTTGTGTGGTGTGTGTGAATGTGTGGTAGGGGGTGTGTGTGGTTGATTTGGTGGGTGTGGTGTGGGGGGTGGTTGGTGGGTTTTGTTGTGTGTTGTGGTGGTGTGTGGGGTTTGTGGTGTGTGAGTTGTGTTGTGGGGTGTGTTTTGGTTGTTGTGGGTGTGTGTTGTGTGTGGGGGTTGTTGTGTGTGGTGTTGTGTTTGTTTTGTTTGTGTTGGTGGTGTGGTGGTGTTTTGGGGGTGTTGTGTGGGTTTGTGGGTTTGTGTGGTGTTGGTATTGTGTGTTTTTTGTGGTGGTGTTGGGGGGGGTGTGGGGGGTGGTTTTTGTGGGGGGGGGGTTGGATTGGGTGGGAGGAGATAAGGGGGTTGTTTAGATTGTGTTAAATGGAATGTAGGTGTGGGGGTGTGGGTTATGGTTTGAGAAATTTATGTGGGATAAGTGATGTGTGGTTGGGGTTTGGTGGGGAATGGGGGGTGAGAAAGGTAGTATAGATGATGGGTTAAAGTGGGAGGTTGTGATGGTAGGGAAAGGGTTATTTTGTGGGGGGGTTGTGTGTGGAATGTTGTATGAAGAGGTATGAATTTTGGGTTGGGATGTAGGTAATATGTATTATTAAGGGGGATGGATGGGGGAATGAGGGGTAGGAGGATGTAATGTAGGTGAGAGTATGATGGGGGATTAAGGGGGGGGGTGGGAATTGGGAATGAAAGGGGGATAGGGTTTTTTGAGGGAGGATATAATAATTTTTTGGGGGTTTTTGGGTGTATGGTAGTGGGGGTTTTTTTGTGTGTAGGGTATGTAAGGGGGGGGTGTGTGTTTGGGGTGTGGGTGAGGTGTTGGGTGTATGGGGTAGAGGTGAAGTGTTGGATATTGTGTATGGTGGAGATGATTTTGGAGGTTGGGGAATGGAAGGGGTATGGTTGGGTGAGTTGTGGGAAGAGGGTTTGGTTATTTGGGGGGTTTTTGGGGGGGATAGTTTAGGGGAGTTTTTTTTAGTTGTTTTGAATAGAGAGTTATATTTGTGGATTTTGTTGTTAGATATATTTTGTTATAGGATTGGGGTGGGGATGGGTTTTTGGGTTGGTTAAGTAAGGTATTGGAATTGGGGGGGGGGTGGTGGTAAATAGGGTGGGGAAGGATAGAGTGGAATTTGGGGATGGAAGGGAAAATGGGCTGGGGGGAGGGAATAGAGTAGTGGGAGGAGAGAGGTGTAATGGATGTTGGGAGGGAGAGGTGTGGGGGAGGGGGGGTATTTATGGGGTATGGGATTTGGGTTTATAGTATTTTACGGAATATGATGAAAGAGGGGATGTCGGAGTGGGGGGGTTTTAAGGATGATTAGGGGATTTAGATTGTGGATTTTTGGAAGGAGAGTTATAAGTGATAGGAGATATTAGAATATTGAGAAGGGGAGAGGAGAAAATATGTGGGGGTAGAATGAATGGGGTAGTGGAGAGAATATTGGGAGGTAAAGGGTGAATGGGGGGAGATGAAATTGTGGTATGGGATTTGTAGGTGAGATAGGAGGAAAGAGTATGGGTTGGTTTTTTGGGTGTTATGGGGGGTGTATGTAAATATGGGATTTTATTGGATAAGGGGAGAGATAAATGAGTTTGATGGGGTTGGGGTGTATTTGGTTAGTTGGGAGATAGGATTATAATTATTGTTATAAGATATAGTTGGGGAGAATATGGGGGTTTTTTTTAAAGGGGGGGGGGGGAAGTATGTTGGGGGTTATGTGTAGAAGAAGGAGATGATTTTTTGGGTGAGTAATGGGTTATGTAGAGGGATAGGAGGGGGAATAGATGAGGAGTTGAAGGATGTGAGGGGTGTTGGGGATAGGGGGGATATTTTAAGATTAGGGGGGATGTGGGGGGTGTTAAGGGAAAAAGGATTTGAATTTGGGAGGGGGTTGGGAGAAGGGTTGTGATTGAATGGGTGAGAGGGGGTGGGGGTGGGGGTATGGGAATTGGATGGTTTATTTGTGGGGGGGGGGAATAGATGAATATGGGAGGTGTAGGGGAAAGGTGGTATGGGGGGAGAGGGGGGGGTGTGGGTAGATGTGGATAGGGTATAAGAAGAGGGTGGTATGGGGTTAGGGGGGGGATGAGGGGAGGGGTGGGGGATAGAGGGGGGAGGAGGAGGGAGGGGGGGGGAAGATTGTTGGTGTATGTGTTATGGAATAGGTTGGGATTGAATGTGGGGTGAAGGTGGGTGATGGAGAAGTGGGGGTTGGGAGATGTGGGGGGGGATGTTTGAAGATGAGTGTAGGGGGCGGGTGTGAGGTTGGGGGGGGGGTAGTAGATGATATGGAGTGGAGGGGATGGGATTGTGGGGGGGGTATAAATGGGGTGTTTTCATGAGAAAATTAGTATGAAAAGAGTGTTGTGAGGTGTAGTGATGTTAGGGTGTGTGTGTGATAATATGATTAGGGAGGGAGGGTGAATAGTAGGGGTAAGGGGGGAATGATTATAGGATATAATTGAAGGTGAAGAGGAAGGAGTTGGTGGGGTGGATGAGGGGGAAAATGGATTTTATGGGGTGGATAATTTATGATGGGTTGGGGGGAAATGGTTGGGATTGGAGACTATAGGAGGGGGAGGAAGTGATGAGGTGTGGGGGTAGTTAGGGGGGTGGGGTTTTATTGTGGTTGGTGTTTGGTGAGGGGATGGGGGGTGTAGGAATTTTGGTGGTTAGGTGGAGATGGGGAGGGTGAGTGTTTTTTTGATTTGATAGAAAGGTGGTTTGAGTTTATTTGGTGGGAAGGTTAGGAGGTATGGTTGGTGGGGGGTTTTTGGATTGGGTTATGTATGTAGGGGGAATTTTGTTTGTGGAAGAAGAGAGGGTTATGGGGTTGGAGGGATTTGAGATGAAGGGTGGTTGAGGGTATATTTTGATGGTAGAAAGGGGAAGGATGGGGTGGTGGGTATGATGGTTGGTTGAGGGGGGTAAGATTTGTGGGGGATGGTGAATTTTGGGGATAATGTGGGTAGTTGGGGTGGTTGGGGTTTTGTATGGTTGGGGTTATGGGTAGTTGGGTATGGGTGGTTTTAGTGTTAGTTTGTGGTGGATTTTGTTGGGGGGGGGGGGGGGGGGGGGTTTTTTGGGTGTTGGGGGGGAATTGATGTGGAGATTGGGTTAGGGGGTAGGGGGGGAGGGTAAATTGGGGGGGGGGGTTTGGGGATGGGGGGAGAGGGATTATGTTTTGATGGGGGGTTTGTTAATAGGGGGTTTGGTTTGTGTTAGGGTTTTTTGAAGTTTTTGGGATAGATATGAAGAGGGTTATATGTGTGTAGGTTTTGTTGTATTTGTGTAGAATGTTGGGGTTATGGGGGATATGTGGAAGAAGGGGGCTAATGAGTGGGGAGTGAATGGAAATTGGGGGTATGGTTTGGGAGGAGTGGGGTTTGTTTTTTGATATGAGGTGAGTGAAATGGGGATAATTGTAATATGGTTATAGATGTGGAGGAGAGAGATGATTTGGTGTTGGGTTTTGGGGTGGAGTGGGGGGTTTGAGGGGGAGAAGGATAGGGTATTGTATAGGGGTAAGGAAAGATTGATTGGGGGTGAGGGTTTTGGGGATATTATTGAGAGGGGGTATGGGGGAATTTGGGGAGGGAATATATTGGTTAAGAATGGGTTTTGGAAATGGGTTATATTTTTGGGGTATGGGGGGGGTTGGGGAGTGTTTTTGGGGGGGGAAGTTTTATTTGGGTGTTAGGGGGTTTGGGGGGGGTTGTATTGGGGGGTATATTAGATGGTTTAAGATTGGTGGGGATGGGAGGGGGGGTAGAGGATTGGGTGGTAGGGGAGGGTTATGGATTGTGGAGGGAGTATTTTGTTGATAGGTGATGGGAGTTTTGGTGGGGGTGTGGGGATATGGTGGAGATTGGTTGGGGTTTAGGGGGTGTTTAGAGTTGGGGTTGGGAGTGGAAGAATAAGGGAGATTGAGGTATATAGGTGTAAGGTATATAAAGTAAATGGGGGAGTTTTGTTAGGTTTGGAGGTAAGGATTATTAGAGATTTGGGAAGGGGATTATGTTATAGGGGGGGATTTTTGTAAGTGGGGTTGGGAATTAGTTTGTTTGATGTGAGGGTATGAGTTTTGGGAGAGGTAGGGGAGAGGGGGTGGAAAGGGGGGGAGAGGGGGGGTGAGGTTGATGTGGATGGGAGTGGTGAGGGGTGAGAGGTTGGGGTGAGAGAGAAAGAGGGAGGGAGAAGAGGGAGAGAAGAAAAATGAGGGTGAATTGATTTTTAGGTGAGGAGGGTAGGGTTAGGGGGGTTTGATTTATTATGGGGATATTAGTGATGTAGGGTGGTGTGGGGGGGGTGTGATGGGGGGTGGGTGTATAGGGGTTTGTGGTAAGGTTTGTTTTGTTTTGTTGGTGTGGGGAGTGGATGTTTTATATGTATTGGGGTGTTTGGGGTGTGTGGTATTTTGTTGTATTTGGGATTTTGGGATATGGGTGGTTGTGGATGGAGAAGGTGGGTGGTGGATAAGGGTGTTTGAAGTTGGAGTGTGTGTGTGAGGGTGGTTATATGTGTATGGTGGGGGGGGTAGTGGAGGGGGGGGGGAATGGATGTTGATGGGTTGGTTTGGATGGGATGGATTGGGTGTATAGGAATTTTGGAAGGGGGGAGGTTGTGTTGTTTATTTTTAAGGGGTGGATTTTATGGGGGGGGTGAAGATTGGGATATTAGGGGTTATGTAAGGGGGGTTTGGGTGATTAATTTTTGGGTTTGGGGGGAATATGTATGGGAGGGGTTGAGGGGGTTGTTAGGGATTTTTGGGAGGGAGGTATTTGGGTGGGGGGTGGGGAAATATGTTGTTGGGAGGGGGGGGGGGGGGGTTATGTGGGTTAAGGGTTGGGTATGGGGTTGTGGTTGGGGATATTTTGGGGGTGGTTTTGGGAGAGAGGGAAGGGTTATAATATGGGGGTGGGGGGGGTATTGGGGGGTATTTGTGGGGTGGGTGGGATATTTTGAAGGGGGGGTGGGGGGGGTAATATTTAGGGTGGGGGTGAACAATTGGGGGGAAGGGGGTTTGGGGGTATGGAGGGGGTATGGGATGGGTGTTGGGTGGGGAATGAAAAGAGGAAGGAAATTAATAAGGGGTAAGGGTGGGATTGGAGATGATTTTTAGGGGGGAGGGTTGGGAGGGATTTGATGATGGTGTGGTGGATAGGGGGGGGGGGGATTTGGAGGTTTTGGTGGAGGGTGTAGGTGTATAAGGTAAGTTTTATAGGGGATGGGTGTTGTATTGAGGGGTGGTTTGGTGGATGTTTTGGTGGGGGTTGGAGGTGGTGGTTGGTTAGTTGGGATTTTTAGGATGGTTTTGAGGTTTATTGGTTGTGGGGAGGGTGGAAAGGAATGTAGGGTTAATGGGGGGTGGGTGGGGATGGATGGAGGGGGAGGGGTGGGTGTTGTTTATTTGATGGTATTAAATGAAGGGGGGGAAAAATTAGAGGAATTGAAATGTTTGGGAGTGATGTGTGAAGGTTGGGGTATATTTTTGGGGGGTGAGGGGGGGGGTGTTAGTGGGGTTTTTTAGAATTATTGAAGGGGAGGGAGGGGGTGTTGTGGGGGGGTATGGGAGGGGGGGAGGAGGTGGGGGAAAAGTATGTAAAGAAGGATTGAAGTGGGGGTTATAGAAGGGTAAGGAGAAAGAGGTAGGGTGGGTTAGTGGTGAATGGATGGTTATGTGGGGGGGGGGTGGGGAGTAAGTGTGGGGGATTTAAAAGTTGTTGGTGAATTAGAAGTTATGGGGGAGTTTAGGGATGGGTGTGGGTAGAGTGGGGGGGTGGGGATGTGGGGAATGATTGTTGTTGGGTGGTGGGGGATTTTGTGAATAGGTGTATGAAGGTAAGGTTGTTGGTTGTAGGGGTGAATTAGGATATGGGAAGGGGTAGGAAATTAGGGTGTTTTGAGGGGATGATGGGGATTTAGGATGGGTTTGGTTGGGTTTTGGGGTTGAGTTTGGGAAGGGGAGGGGGGGGGTAGAAGGTTTGTGGGGAGAGTGGGTGGGGAGGGGGGTGGATATGTTGAATGGGAATGAGAGGTAATTTAAAAGTAGGAGGGGAAAGAAAGTGAGTTGTATAATAAATATTATGGGGGTGATGTAGAAGTAAGGAATGGATGAATTTGGGGTTGGGGGGAGAGGATGATGTGTGGGAGTGAAGGAAACAAATTTAATTTAGGTGGTTTGGATATTTGAGTAGTGGATTATGGGAGATTTGGTTTGGTGTTGTGTGGGGGTGTATGTAGGGGGAATATGAGAGAATGGGTATGGAAATGAATATGGATTGAGTGATGTAGTAATGTTGGGGTATAGGGTGAGGAATTTGATGATTTGGGGGGGTGGGAATGGGTGATGGGGTTGTGGTAGGTTGAGGGTTGTTTGTGAAGATAATGTGTATTTGGGTGAAGGATGGGTTGTGGAGGGTGTTGGGTTTGTGGGTGTGTGGGGGGAAAAGTTTGGAATAGGGTGTGGGGGGTGGGGAGGGGGAGATGGTGTGAAGGTTGTTGAAGAGATATTTTAGTAGGGAGTTATGTTTATGATTGAGTGTTAAGGATTAATGGATTAAATGTGGAATAAAATGGGGTGGGGGATGGGAAAAGGAGGGGGTTGGGTAAAGGGGGGGTGGAATGGAATGGAGGAGGGTAAGTTAACTGGGTGGGTGTGGGAGTTGTTTTTTGTGGGAGAGAAATCTGATTAGTGGTTTATGAAGGGTAGGAATAGGAGGTGATGGAGGGGTGTTGTATGGTAAGAAGGGTAAGTATGTAGGGTTTGGGAAAGGGGTATGTAGATTAGGGACTGGAAGGATGGATGGAAGATAATGTGTAAGTGTATGAGGATATGGTGGTGGATGGTTTTGTAAGTGGGATTGTTGAGGGATTATAGATTGTTAGGTTTTTTTTTTAGTTTTGTTTGTAATGGTTTTGTGTGGGTGGGGGAGTTGGTAGGTGGGTTGTATGTTAGTTTGGAGGAAATGGTATTTTATGAGGTTGGAATGGGGGAAATGGAGGTTAGAAAGTATTTGGGTAAATAAGGTTATATTTAGGGTTGGTGGGGGGGGGAATGTTTTTTGTAGGAAAGTGTGGAAAGAAGGTGTTTATTGGTAGAGGGGTGTGGTGGGGGGGGTGTTAAATATTTTTTTTAAGTTGGGGGGTGGATGTGGTCATGGAAGAGGGGGTTTGATGTATAGGGGGGTGGGTGATTTATTAAGTTGGGGGTGGGTGAGGGGGGGGTGGGTGGAAAGGTTTGAAGGGGAGGTAGTGAAAAAAAAGGATGGTGATAAATGGAAGGGTGATGGTGAGGGGTGATTTGAATAAAAGGTGGGTAAATGGGAGTAGTGAGGGGTAATTAAAAATTGGAGATTGAAAAGGGGGAGAATTATTTAGGGAAAGGTTTAAAAAAGTGGAATGGTAAGTGTTTATGGAGAAGGTGTGAGGGTAGGAGAGGAGGAGGGAAAAAAAAAGGGGGGAATTGGAATGTTAGGGAGGAAGGGGGGGGAAAAAGGGGAGTGGGATTTGGATATAAAGAGGTAAAAAGGTAATGGGGTGGAAAATGGGAAATAGAAAAGGGAGGGGTGAAAAAAGGGAGAGGGAGGGATGGGTGAAAGGATTGGAGGGGGGAGGGAAGGAAAAGGTTGGGAGAAATGGGAAATGAGGTAGGGTGATTTTGAAATAAAAGGGGGGTGAAATGGAGTAGGTGGGGGAGGTGGGGGAATTTAAAATGGAGAGTAAATAAGGGGGAGGAAGAGAGTAGGTGAAAGGGGTTTATAAAAGGGGAGGTTAAGTGTGGTGGAGAAAAGAGGTGAGGTAGAGAGGAGAGGGGAAAAAGGGGGGGAATTGGAAAGTTAGGTAGGGGGGACGGGGGAAAATAGAAGAGGAATTTGGAATAGGAAGGGAGGGGTGAAAGGTAATGGGGGTGAAAGGGGGGAATGTAAGAGGGAGAGGGGGAAAGAGGGTGGGGGTAATTTGGGAGGGTGTGGATAGGGGTGAATGATATATAGAGGGGGGTGGTTTTTTGGTATTTGGTGAGGGGGGAATTTTGAAGGGGGGAGATGAAGGTTAGGGGGGGGAGATGGGAAGGGGGGGTGGTTTGTAATGGAGTTGTTATGGTGGGGGGGGGGTACAGTTGTAGGGAAGGTGGGTTGAGATGGGGTAAGGGATGAGATGGGGTTATTAGTGAAGTAGGGTTTGGGGAAGAAGGGAAAAGGGGGTGGGGTGGATAAAATTGTGATGATTTGTATGGGGGGGGTTTTAGGTGGATTAGGAATAGGGTGTTATGTGATAATATCTTTGGTGGGAGTAGGTGGTTTTGAGGGGGGGGGAGTGATGGGGTATAGGAGAGGGAAATGAGGTAAATATCGATGTGGGGGAAGAGATGTAGTTGGGGGTTGTTGGGGTAGAGTGGATTGGAGGATATTAGGTTGGGGTGTAGGAGTTTTTGGGTTTTGTTGGTTGGATAGTAGGTTGGGAGGGTGTGGTGAGTATGTGAGATGGGGGGGGTTTGATTTTGGGGGAGGATGGGAAGGTTGGGTGGGGGGGGGGGATTGGAAATAAGATATAAGGAGAATAAGTAGAAATAGGTGGTAGAGGGAGGGGTAATGGGGATTGGTAGTGATTAAAAAAGGTAAATTATGAAAAATAGGGGGATTGAGATTGGGAGTGGGAGATATAGATGTTATGAAGGAAGAAGGGGGGGGTATATAATAAGGATGTGGGGATGGTGGGGGATGGTGGGGATATGTATCGGGGTGGGTATAGGTGGGGGAAAACAAATTACATTTTAGTTAGGGTTGTTAGGGAAATAGGAGGGTTGATTGGGATGTTGGGGGGGTATGAACTGGATGTAGACATTACAGGTGTAAAGGGCTTAGAGGTCGTATATGTTGATGGGGGTTAATTGGAGAACATGTATCGGGATTTGATGGGAATATATAGACGGGTTGGGAAAGATAGGAAGAAGGGATAGGAAGAGGATATGTGAGGGGTAGTTTGTTAGGGTTAAGATATTTGAGTTTGGGTTTGGTAGGTGTATTGGGGGGGGGGGGGGAGATGGGGGTTTTTAGGGTTTATGTGGGAAGTAATTAGGTATAAATTTGTTTAGTGTTTGTTTTGTGTGGAAAGAATATAGAAATTGGAAGTATGGGGGTGTTTGAGAATGGTGAATATGGTGGGGGATAATAATGGGTGGAATAAAAAGGGGTGTTGAATGGTGGGGGTTGATTTGTATGGGTGAGGTTATGTGGGGGAGATGGGATTTTATTGTTAGTTTTGGATTGTGAGAAGTATAATTGTATGTTTTTTTATGGGAGATGTGTGGTGGAGGGGTATATGGGTATTATAGTGGGGGGGGTATGGGGTTGTGGTTGGGGGGGGGTGTTTGGTAGTTGGGATGTGAGGATAATGGTTGAGGATATTTTTGAGGGGTTTGAGGGTATATTATGGGAAGGGGGGGGAGATTATATGGTTAGGGTTTGATTTGGATTGGGTGGGTAAAGTGAGGGTTGGTGTGGGGTTGTGGGTGTAGAGGTAGGGTGGAAGGATGAGCGGGGTGGGATGTGGGGGGTATATGTAGTTTTTATGGATGGGGAAGGGGAGAGTGGTGGGGTAGGGGTATTGGTATAGGGAGAGTAGAGATTATATGGGGGGGGGGGGGGGTGTGAGATAAAAGGTGAGGTGGAAAGGAGGATGAGATGTGAAGAGGGGTGAAGGTATATAGGGAGGGAAGGATGGTGGTGGGGGGATGAAAGGATGGTGGTTTGAATGATGGGGAAAGAAGAGGGTATAAGAGAAAAAGATTTATGGATATTAGTGGTATAGGGGTATATTTAATGGTTGGGGGGGGTGGGTGGGGATGATGTAAGAAATGTGTGGGATGAGGGAAAGGAGGGATTGGAAAGGGTAGAAAGGGAATGAATGAAAGGGAAGGGGAAGGGAGTGGGAGGGGGGGGTTTTTGGATGAAAAGTAGAAAGGAATTGAGGTTTTGAAGATAAGAGAAATTTTTGGGGGGGTGGGGATTTAATAGGTGAGAATTGGTAAGTGTGGGGGGTTTGTGTTGGTGAGGGGGGGGGGAGTGGGGTTATGTTAGTTGTGTGGGTATATGGGGGTGAGGAGTGGTGAGGAGAGTATGGAAGGGAGTATGGGGGATATGGTTGTTTAGGATTGAAGAGGAGGGGAGAAGGGGGTTGGGGGGTGAAAGTAGGGGAAAAGATATAGGATGAAATTTAAGTATAGATGGGGATAAGGAGAGAGTGGGAGTTCGGGGTAAGGGAAGGGGGAGTGTAAGTATTAGAAAGGGAGAGAAAGGTGGGGATTATGTGGTAAATGTAGAAAATAAGAGGGGGGAGGGGGAGGGGAAAGGTGAGGGGAGAGGGGAGGAGTTGTTATATGGGAGGTTTAAGTTGGTGGTAAGGGTTAATGAGATTGAGAGAATAAATAGGGTGGAAATTGGGGGTGGTAATGAGTGGTGTAAAGGGGGGTTGGGGGATATAGAGTGGGAGGAGTTTGTAGTGGGGATTGAAGGGGGATGTGAGGGAAGTTATGGTATTAAATAAGGATAATGTAATTGGGTGGGGGGGGGAAGAGGTTATGAAAAAGGAGAGGGATAGGAAAGGGATGAGGAGGGGGGTTGGGGGTGATTAGTTAGGACGTTGAAAAGGAGGGTGATATGGAGGAAAGGGATGGGGGGGGGAAATGTTGGTGGGGTAAGGAAGTCCAAGTGGGAAAAGTAGTGGGAAAAAAAGATGGAGTTGTGGGATGTTGTAAAGAGGGAGGTGGTAAAATATGGTTGGGAAATGTATGGGGAGAATTTTTAGATATAAATAGATAAACAAGATAGAAGTAATGGGAGGGAGAAAGTGGGGGGGTGATGGTATGTGTGAGGGATAGAGGGGGGGATGAGTGAGGGAAAGGAGGAATAGGGGTAAAGGAGAAATGGGGTTTTTAATTGAATTGGGGGAAAGATGGGGTGAAAATGTGGATGGAGGGGTGAAAGGGGGGGTTAGGAGGGGGGGTGGGTATGGTGGTAGGGGAGATAACAGAGCAGGGTGGCATGAGTATGTGTGAATAGGAATGGTAAGCTGAGTTTGAGAGTAAGAGAAAGACTGGAAGAGAGGAGAACAGGAGGACAAATATATTTAAGTATAGAAATGTATAGAGGTTGATGAAATTATGAGATGGATATGGTAGGGTAAAATGATTAAGGAAGTATGGAGGAAATAGGAGTGTGGAACGTAGATGGAGAGGTGAAAAAGGAGATGGGAGAATGAAGAGAGAGTTGGGTAAAAAGGGAGATTGAATTTGAGAGGTGATATAAAGGGTAGAAGGAAGAGGGTTAGGGGGGGAAAGAGAGGGGTGGTGGGAGGAAAGTTGAGAGATATTATAATTATAAGGTGGTGGAGGGTTTTGTGTGTGGGTGGAAGAAGGTTAAAAGGAGAAGGGTATTTGGGGAAGTGGTAGGGTAGTTAAAAGGGGGGGTTTGAAGAAGGGAGTGTGTAATGGAGGAGGATAGTAGAGTGTGGTAGGGAGAAGGTGAAAGGGGGAGATGAAGATGAGGAGTAAGAGATGGGAAGGGGGAAGGGGAAAGATTGGATGGGGAGGGGGAAAAGAAGGGGGATTTGGGGTTGAGTGGGTGGGGGTTGTTGGTGTTGGTGTGGAAGTGGGTGTGGTTGTGTTTTGGATTGGTATGGAAGTGATAGAGGGAGAGAGGAAGAAAGAAGGGGGAGAATGGAAGAAGAAAATAAAATTTAGAAAGTAAAAAGAGAAATAGAAGGGAGTGGGGGATAAAATGTGGGGGGAAAGGGGAGGGGGGAAAGGGGAGGAAGATAGGGGAAGAGGAAAGAAAAGATGTAAATAAGGTTGAATGATTAGGGGTTGGAATAAAAAGAGGGAGTTAGATAAAAGGGGAGTATGGGGGAGGGAGGGAGGGGGAGGGGAGGGGGGTGAAGGAGGGGAAAGTAGGGGTGGAGTATTTTTAGGGAGGAGGGGTAAGAGTAGAAGGTGGGGGGGAATTAGAGGGGGTTGAGGGGTTATGGGGTTGATATGGAGGGGGAAAATTATGGGAAGAATTGTAATAATAAAGGGAAGAGTGATGGTGTGGGGTGAAAAGGAAATGAAGAAAATGAAGGGGTAAGTAAATGAGGATGTGAAGTGGGTAATTAGATTGGGGGGGGGTGGGGGTAGGATGGGGGGTATGGGGTGGCTTGGAGAGGGAAGAAAAAAAAAAAAAGAGGGTAAGTGGTTGGGGGTGTAGATGTGAGGGGGGATATTGGTTGGGAGTTGTGAGGGGGATGAAAGAGGGGGTTAATGTGGGTGAGAGAGGGGTGAGGGATTGGAGATATGTGGGGGGATTGTTTTGGGGGGGAGGAGGAAATAATAAGAGAGTGTTGAAATGAAAAATTGGGAAAAAATTAAAATGGGGGGTGGAGGAGGAGAGGGTGGATGAAGGTGTGGGTATGGAGGGGGGGAGGGGAGAGGAATAAGTATGGGGAAAAGGTGTGAAAATGAAAGAGAAGGTAATGGGAGTGGTGAGGATGATGATGGGGGGGTGGTTAAGGATAGTATATAGGAAAATGGGTAAAAGATGTGATATGGGAAGGGGGATATTGGAGTTAAAGAGGGGGGATGTAGTTGAAGATTGTAATATGGGGGGGGATGGGGAGGGGATGAGGAATATAAAGAGAGTTGTGGTAAATGTTGGAAAGGGGTGGTTTTGGGGGGGGGAAGATAAGGGGGGGGGGGAGATGAGGGTGGGGTGGGGGAAGGGAGGAAAGGTGGAAAGGGAGTTGGGAATTAAGAATGGGTTTAAGAAAAAGATGGGAGGGGGTAGGGGAATGAGGAGGGTAAGGGGATTGAATTGGGGAAGTGAAATGTGTGGGGGAAGGGAGGGAGGGGAGATGTATTATTTATGGGGGGGGTTTTGGGGGTTTGAAGGGGTTTTGGGGGGTGGGGTGAGAGAGTGGAAGATGGATAAGAGGTGTGTAGAGTAGGTGGAATAATAATATGAGGAAATGGGGGGAGGATGATAGGAGAGGGGTGAGGGGTAGAGGTTGATGGAGATAAGGGGGGGGGGGGGGGGGGGGGGGGGGGGGGGGGGGGGGTGAAGAGATATATATTATAGGGGGGGGAAGTGGTGGGAAGGATTAGGGAATGGGTAAATTGTAATTTTAGAGATATGTAATGGGATGGGAGGGGAGGTTGGGGAATAAATTGTATGTATGAGAGGATGGTTTAGGAAGGAAGGAAAAGAAAGATTTGGTTTGGGAGAGGGGTAAGTATGGGAATGGGAGGTTTTGGGATGGTGGGTGATATCTTGGTTTTGGGGGGTATGTTGTTTATTGGGTGGAGAATGAGTTGGGAGTTTTTTGGGATGGGATGTTTGGAGGTATTTGAGATGAAAGGGTTATTTATTGTGGGGGGGATGGGAATAAGAAAGATATAGGTGTATGGGGGTTGTTGAGAGGTTGGGTGGAGTGGGTTGGTGGGGTGGGGTTTTAGGATGTATAAGGTAGAATATTATGTGGGGGAGGAATATGTAGGGGTGTTTATGGGAAGGAAATAAGGTTGGGAAAAGTTTGGGGAGAAGGGGTGGAAAGGGATTTTTGGGAGGGTTTTGGGTGGGGGAGGGAGTGTTGGGGTGTGAGTGGGGATTGGGGGGGGGAGGGTGTGGTTTTTATGTGAGGTAGTGGGGGGGGGGGGGTGGGAAAAATTTGGGAGGATTTTAGGGGGTGTAGGTTGTGGATTAGGGTATGGGAGGGATTAGGTGGGTAAAGTGAAGGGTAGAGGGAAAGGGAATGGAGGAAGGAGAGGGGTTTATTTAGAGGGGGGGGATGGTTTGTAGGGGGGGGAATGGGGTGAATTTGTGTTTTGGGAGTGTGGTTGGGTAGGTTGTTGTGTTGGTTAGTGGGGTGGGGATTTTGGTGAGATTGTTAAGAATGAATAGGGGGAGTAAAGGGTTGAATGGGAGGGGGATGAGGGGGGGGGTGTGAGTGGTGGTAATAAATTGGAGATGTGGATAATGAAAAGATAGGTAAAGAGGATGGTGGGGGGTGGAATATGCGGTAAGGAGGAGAGAGGTGGGGGTATGTGAAGGGTGAGGGATGGGGGGGGATGTGGGGATTTGTGGGGGGGGTTGTGGAGGGATAGGGGTATATTAGTATGATGAGATGATGGGGGTGAGGGGGTGTTGGGGAGTGGGGGGTTTGGGTTAAATATTAAGGATGGAAGGGTTGGTAATTGAGGGTAATTAGTTTTTTTTTTGGGGATAGGGAGGAAGATTGAGATTGTTAATAGGGATGGTGTGGGATGGTTGAGAGGGTTTTTTTGTTAGGATGGGGTAATAGGAATGGAGAAATGTTGTTATAGATGTTGTAGGAGGTATATTTGAGGGGGGGGGTTGTGGGGTATGTGATGGTTTTGATAGAATGTTAAGTGGGGAAGAGGAGAATTGGTGGGGGGGGGTAGTTTGTTATGAGGTGGGAAATAGGGGGGTTAATAGGGTGTGTAGATGTGATATGGTGATATTATTATTAGGGTATAGGGGGGAATGTTATTGGAGGGGGTTAAGGGTTTATGGGGGAGGATGATTATAGTGGAGTAAGTGAGATTGGAGGATGGGGCGATTAAGGTTGGAGGTGGTGTGTGGGTGGTTTTAGAATATGTTTGGTTTGGTATTTTTTGGGGTAGGAAAGGAAGGATTTTGGGGGGTAGGGGTGAGATATTTAGAGGGGATGGGGGAAGAATTTTTGAGGGGGGGGAAAGGGGTTGTATGTGAGAAGTTTGGGGGGGGGGGTTTTTATTAGATTTGGTTAGGTGGGGGGGGGGGGGTGGGGGGGGGGGGGGGGGGGTTGTTTGGGGGGGGGGGTTTTTTTTGGACATGTGTAGTAGAGGGAGGGGGTAAATGTAGAAAAGGGAAAGGAGTAAAAAGGGGTTGGGGGGTAGAGAGGGGTATGAGGTAATTTTGTGATGGAAATGTTGGGATTAATAAGGGGTATGAGAAGAAGGAGAAGAGAAAGTTGAGAAGTGTGAGAGGTATTGTTTAGGGGGGGTGTGTAAGGAAAGGATGGAGATAATGGGGGGGAGAGGTGTTATTGGGGGGGGGGTAAATAGATAAGGTAAGTAATAGGATTATAAGGGGGGGGGATGGGGAGAAAGATATGTGAAGGGGAGGAGGAATGGAAAGGGGTTGTTAAAAAGATGTTAAGGTGAAAGGTTTGGGAAGTGAATGGGGGGAGTATGTATAGGGGGGGGTAAGGGGTATAAAAAAGGGAATGGGGTAAAGAGGTGGGGGTTGTGGTAAGAGGGGGGTATTTGGTAATGTTTGGGTGGCAAATGGTTAATAAGGGGGTATGAGAAGAAGAGAAGAGAAAGGTGAGGAAGTGGAGAGGGATGTTTTGGGGGGGAAAGGGGAAAGTGTTGGGGAGTTAATGGGGGGAGTGTTATGGGGGGTTGTAAATAGATAGAGGAAGGTAATGGGATTTATAAGGGGGGGGGGAGGGAGAAGAGATGGAAGGGGAAGGGGAGATTTGAAAGGGGGGTTGGTTGAAAAAGAGGGAAGGGGAGAAGATTTGGAAGTTTATATGTGGGGGGAGATTTATAGGTGGAAGGGTGGGATATTAGAAATGGGGTAGTATGAAGTTTATAGTGGGGGGGGGGGGGGGAGAAATTAAGTGTATTGGAGGTTGGGGTAAAGGGGAAAGAGAGGTTGGGATGGGTGGGAGGGATATAAATATATGTATAGGGGGGGGGGTAAGGGGTGGGAAAGGGTATGGAAGGGGATGTTGGGGTAAATGTGTATGTATAGGGGGGGTAGGGGGGTAGTAGGGTAGGGGTGGTATTTTATGATTTTGTTTAATATTTAATGGTTTGGTTGGGGGTGGGGTGTGGGTGGGGAGGTTGGGGATGGGAGAGTGGGGGGTATGTGGTTGGTTTGAATAAATGGGAAGTGGGATTTGGGATGAGGGGGGGTGGATGGTTGGATGGGGAATGATGGGTGGATAGGGAAATGGGGGTAGGAAGGAGGGTGGGTTGAGGGGATGGGAGGAGAATATATGAATAAGATTGATATGGGAGTGGAGTATAGGGAGGGGTTGTTTGTTTTTGTGGTGTGATTGGTGTATAGAAATGGGGGTGGGGTAATTGATGAAGGGAGGTTGAAAAATAAGGGTATAGTTAATGTTGGGGGATAGGGGGAATAGTATGGGGGGGGATGAGGGTGGGTTGAGGGGGTTAGGGAGAAGAGGGTTAGGAGGGTGAAAGAAGGGGGGGTGTGGTGAGAGTAGAGAGAAAGGGAGGATATGTTTTGTTATTGTATTGGGAAGGTGGGTTTTTTTGATGTATGTGGGGTTGTTGTTGAGATTGTTGGTAAGATGGGATATTGGGGGTGAGGGGGAGTGGAGAGGACAAGGATTGGAAGATAATGAAAGAGAAATGGGGCATGATTATAGGGGAGGTGGGGGAATGAGAATGGGGAAAAAGAAGGGGTGAGGGTGTGGGAAGGGGTGGAGTTGGGAATGGGAAGTGTTGGGTGGATTGGGTGGAATGAGATTGAATGGATGTGGGTTTAGGGGTGTATGTGGTGAGTGGGGAGGGAGTTGGGGGGGTGGGTAGGAGTGAAGAGAGGGAGGCTAAGCTAAAATTGAGTTGGGAATTAAGGGAGGTGGTGGAGGTTAAAAGGTGGGGGGGGGTATGAGCAAGGCAGGGTTTTGTATGTTTGGGGGTAGGGTATGTGTGGGGATATAAGACAGGCAGGGTAAGAATCATGAACATAATGAGTTGATTGAATTGATGGTGGACTTTAGGTTACGGATATGGAAGTATGATGGGGAAAGTGTTGGTGGATTGGAGGGGTTTTGGATGTATATGATTGGAGGTGGTATGGTGGGTAATTAAAGTGAAAGGATAGATGGTATAAATGGATTATATTATGTTAGGGAATGGAGGGAATTGGGGATGCGTGTAAAAAGAAAGCAGAAATTATTCGTGTGTAAAGATTGGGTAATAACTTAGTATATTAACTGAATAGGGGTATGTAAAAGGAGGAGTACGGGCGATCTAGTTGGGGTGGGGGATAATTTGTATGTAGAATGTAAATCTTGTTGTGGCTGGATATGGCTGAGACGGCCATAAGGAACAGAGGGAGCAGGTAACGGTTGGTAAACTGGGATTGAAGTGAGGGACGGGTATATGGCAGATGATGGTTTAAATGTCAGCTCCATACTCTGAGCAAATTGATGAAGACTTACAGTGGGAGTGTATATATTGAGGTATTCATATATATGGAGACTTTTTTGTGTGACAAAGTCAAAGGTATTTAGGATGAGCTTTCACTGAGGATTTGGGAAGATGGTGGGGATAGGAAATGGGTGGGGTGGAGCGGGGAGTGGTGGTGGGGTTAAGAAGACTTTGAAAGAATCAGAAATGTAGGATTACTCATATTGGGGGAATGTGGGGTTGGATTTTGTTATAAGTTTATGGGTTTGAAGGGGTAAATGAAGTGTGTTTGTGATGAGGGATTGTTTAAGATACGGTCTTAGAGATTTTTATAATATGGGTATATTGCGGTTACTTTGATGGGCAAGTAGGGTGTTGGTATAGGTGATATAATGTCGATGTTAAAATGGGGATGAGGGTATCTAAAGTGTAAGAGCAGGTGGATGGGGACGATTGTTTATGTAATATGATATTGTGGATGATGGAAAAAGGGTATGGCTGGGAGTGGGGGAGAAGTGGGTAGGGACAATAGGAGTAATGGATATGGGTTTTTTTGTAGTTATTGGTTTATGTATTTTATGGAGGGGGGGTTTGAAAGTATGGGGGGGGGGTGGGGAATTATTTTTTATTTGGTGGGGGGGGGTTTTATATGTAAGGTTGGGTTTATTTGGGTAAATTTTTTTTTTGGAGGTGGGTATGTTAAGTGTGGGAATGGGGGTTGATTTGATTGTGTGGTGTTTTTTTATTAGGTAGTTTTGTTATAGGGTTTTTGGGTTTATATTTTTAGTTTGGTGGTGGGGTCTTTTATGGTTTATGGTGTTTATTTTATGGTGGGAAATGGGTGGTATTTTGGATTTAAATAGGGTTGTGTAGGGTATGTGTGGGGGGTGTAGGTAATTATGGGAAGGTGTTATGGGGGTTATGGGGTGGTGATTGGGGGGTATTGATAGGGGGGGGGTGATGGTGTATGGATGCTGGGGGGTTGGGGTGAATAGGGGGGTTGTATTTGGGTCTGAGATTTTTTGGTGGGATTATTTTGTTAAAGGTATTTTAAATAAGGGATGTGGGTTTGTTTGAAATTGATTTTGTTGATTGAGGTGGTGGGTAGATATGGAGGTAGTTATATATTGGGAATTGGATTTGTAAGAGAGGGATTGTGGGATTAGGGGGAGAGGGGGAATAGTGTTTTGGATTAATATTGGGGGTGTGGGGGTGGTTGTTTTGTTGTTGGTTTGTGGTTGGATGGGTTGGGTGAGGATATAGGGGGTGAATGATTGTGAGTTAAAGGTAAGATAGTGTGTTGGGGGGGGTTTTGGGGTGGGAATTTTGGATTTGAGAAGTAGGGGGGTTGGGTTGTTAGTAGGGGGGAGGTTGATATGTGTTGATAGAGATGAGAGAGAGAAAATGGATGGATAAATAGGAAGAGATGAGGGTAGAAGTGTTAGATTTATTAGTGAAATATTATTAATTGTTATTTGGGGAAGTGAGGGAGAGGGGGATGAAGGGATGTTGGGTGGGGGTGTAAGTGAATGTGGAGTGGGGGTAAAGAGGGGGGAGGTTTGGGTGTGGGGGTAAGGTTGTATGGGTATGTTGGGGTTGGATATGGTGGTTTGGGTGGGGGTTGAGTGAGGGGGGGTTAAGTGAGAGGGGGGGTGGGATGATAAGGATGAGATGGGGGTGTTAATGGGGGTTTGGTAGGGGTGATAAGGTGTTTGGTTTATTATGGGGAGATTGGGTAATAGGGGAGGAGGGGGGGGGTGTTTGTATGGGGAGAGAATTTTGGATTGGAAGTATGGGGATGTGGTATATGTTTGGTTAAGAAGGGGGGGGGGTTTGGGGGGGGTGAATTGGGGGTGGAATTTATGGTATAGGGTAGAGGAGGGGTGGGGGTATATGGTGAGAAGGATATTGGGTATGGGTGTGGGGGGGGTAGGGGATGGGTTTTTGGGAGAGGGGGAAGGGGGGGGAAGAATGGGGTATAGGGGTTTTGTGTGGGGGTAATGGGTTTTGTTATATGGGGGGGGTGGGATGGGAGGGGAGGGGGAATGGTTTGAGGATTAATAGGGAGGGATATTTTTATTGATTATGGTAGAGATGTGTGGTGGTTTGATTAGGGGAGTGGGAAAAGGTGGGTGGGGGGTATGGGGTGTTGTGTGGGAGGTTGGTGAGATATGTGGTTGTTTGGGTTATGTAATGGGGGGATGGGGTGTTATAGATGTGGGGGATTTTGGTTTTTTGGGGGATTTATGGGTATGTAGGGGTGTGTGTGGTGTGTGAATGGTTGTGGGGGGTTTTAGGGTGAAGGGGAGGTTGATAGGTGGGGGAGGGGGGAAGGGGGGAGGAGAGGAGTATAGGGGGTGGGTATATATTGGGGGGGGAGGGTTATGTGTATTTGTATTTGGTATAATATATTGAGGGGTATGTATATATATGGAATTGGGTATAGGGGGAGTTTTTGTGAGGGGAATTGATTTTTTGTGTGTTGTGGGGGGATATAATATTTGTGGTGGGTTTATTGTTTTGATAAGTGTGGGGGTTAGAGGGGTTTGTGGAAAGGGGGATGGTTGGGTGGGGTAAGGAGAAAAGGTGTTTGTTGGTGGGGGTAGGGAGGGTGATTGAATGAGGGTGGAAGTAATGTGAGGAAGAGGGTTATTTTATTAGATGGAATGGGGGTGGTTTGTAGGTGGTGGTGAAAAGAGGATGTTTGGGTGGGTTGTGGGTATGATGTTTAAGGGTATTGGAGTGGAGTAAAGGGAGGGGGGGGGGTTTATGTTTTGTTGGTTGGGGTTATGGGATTTTTGGGAGTAAGATGTGATGTATGTAGGGGGGTTTGTGTGAAGTTGGTGGGGTGGGGGGTGGGGGGTGTGTGATTTGGATAAGGTTTATGGGATGATGAGGGGTTGGGGGAGATTAGGGATTTGGAGGGTGATGAAGAGAGGGGAAAGATTTGGGAGGAGGGGATTAAGAAGATTGAGAGATGGTTATAATAATGGGGGGGGTAGGGTTTGGAATGGGATGTTGGAAAGGGTGGTTGGGGGGATTGGGGGTGTTTGGGGGGTTTTAGTGGGTTGAATTTTAGGTGTAGTTGTGTGAAGTGGGGGGGGGTAAGGGTGGGGGGTTTGGGAATAGGGGGTGGGTTTTTGATTGAGGGTGTGGGGGGGTTTGTGAAGGTAAAGATTTGTGTGGTGTTGGGGGTTGGGGGAGGGGGGGGGGGTAGGGGGTAGTAGAGAGGGGTTTATTGGGATGTTATTTGATTTTTAGGATGAGGGTGAGATTATAAATTTTGTTGTTTTTGTTTAGGATTGAGGGGGGTGGAGGTAATTTAGGGTTGGTTATGGAATTGAGGTTGTGTAGGATGATGGATGTGAAGTGGGAGGATGGTTGGGGGTTTGGGTTTGGGTGGAAGAGGTGGTTTATTTTGTGGAATATGATTTTGTGGGTTTTTAGATATAGTGGGTTTTTATGGATTTGGGGTTTGAATTGTGGTTTTTGGAAGTTGGGTGGGTAATAAGGTGGTATATATAGAAGAATGGGATTAATGGTTTTTGGGGTGTTGTATAGGGGGTGGTGGGAATGGGGGGGGTTGGTAGGGGATGGGAATGAATAGATTTGTAGGTTAGGGGGGGTTGAGGATTGGTGTATGATATATTGGGGGGGGGGGGGGTTGGGGGTTTGGAGGAATTAGTAGTAATAGGGGGGGGGGGTTTTTTGGGGGTATTTGGAAGAATGTTTGAGATATGGGGAGGATGTAGGAGGAGAGGTTTAAATGTAGGGTTTGTATGTGAAGGCTGATGCTATGGTTGGGGATTGTGTTGTGGAGAGTGGGCTATGGTTGGTGTAATGTGGTGGGATAATAGGGGGGAAGAGCAAATGGTGTGGGAGGTGGGTGTGTGATGGGGGGAAGGGTGGGTTTTGTAGGAGTAGTGGGGTAGTAATTATAGTTTTCGGGATGGAATGGCGGGGGGTAGTAGAGTGTAGGGGGGGGGTGTAAGGGGTGTTAATGGGTTATAGGGGGATTTGATGGAGTGGGGGGGATGATGGTGAGAGTTGGTAGGTTTTAGGGGTTTTTGGGGTTGGAGTAATAGGAGTATGGGATGATGGGTGGAGTGTTGGATTTGGGGGGAGTAAATAATATTGGGGGGTGGGGTGTGTATTGTGAGGGGGGAGGGGTTTGGGTTTGGTGTGTTAGGGGGGTTTGTTGGTGGGAAAAGGGGAGGATATGGTGGTTATGAAGAAGCGAGGAAAAGGGGATGATGGGGAAAGAGGGGTTGGGGTGGTTATTGGTTTGGGTATTGGTGGGGGATATTAAAGAGAGAGTAGATAGAGGGTTAGGGGAAAGTGAGATGTAAAGTTAAGGGTGGGGTATGTTCATAGAATGAGTAAAGGTATGTTAATGGTATAGAGGGATGTAAGAAAGGGAAAAAGATAATTTTAGAAGGGTTGGGTATGAGAGTTTTAGTAATTGGGGTAAGGAATATTTATTGGAATGGGAGGGGGGGGTGGTGGTGTGGGGGGGGTAGTGGGGGGGGATGTGGTGGTGGGGAGGTGTGGGGGGAATTATTGTGGGAATAGGTTGGAAATTTAGAGGGGGGTTGGGGTGAGTGTTTGTGGTTGGTATAGTTGGATTGGAATGTAGGTTGATGGGTGTTTGTTAGGGTTGTGGGGGTTAGTGTGGAGTATGTGTGTAGGGTGAATGGTGTTGTGTTGTGATTAGTGGTTGTTATAAATATTGTTGGTTAAGGTTTTATGAGGGGGGTAATTGTGGTAAGGGGTGTATTTGGGATAATTTGGGATAAGGGTGGGTGGGAAGAATGAGTTGGATGGGTTTTTATGGGAGGGGGATGATTTTTTGGGGGGATTTTATAGGTGTGTATGTAGAGGGAGGGAGGGGGATGGTTGGAATTTGAGGGATAATAGGAATGGGGTATAATAAGGGGGGTAGGGGGGGTTGTGTGAAGGATGGGGGGGGTAGAGGATGGGGTAGGTGGGTTGTTGTTGAATTGTGGGGGGGGATTATGGATGAAGGATGGATATATTGGGTATGGAGGTGGGGTGTAGGGGTTGATATTTGGGGTTAATGAGAGATGGATTGAGGAGAGGGGAAGATGGGGGGGAGATTAGGGGAGGAATTGTTGTAAAGTGAAGGAGGGTATGGGGGAATAGAGGGTGGGGGAAGATTTGGGGATGATTGATTGATGAGGAGGATTATTGAGGGAGAGAGTGAATTTGTGATAGTGGGGAGTGTGAGAGGGAAGTAGAGTGTGAGTGAATGTGGAGTGAGAGTGATTTTGATAGAGAGTAAGAGGAAATGAGAGAGAGGGAGGTGAGAGAGAGAATAGTGAGAAGTGAATGAGAGAGAGAGTAATGAGTGTGAGAGAGAGATGAATGAGTGTGATAGATAGAGAGAGTGAAAGAGTTGAGAGAAAGAGTATAGAGAGAGTGAATGAGAGAGAAGAGATAGAAAAGTGAGAGTGAATGAGGTGAAAGAGAGAGTGTGTGTGAGAAAAAGAGAGAGAGAGAATGTGAGAAAGAGTAATGAGAAAGTGAGAGTGAATGAGAAGTGAGAGGGAGAGTTAGATTTAATGTGAGAGAAGTTTGAGAGAAGTAAGTAGAATGAGAGAGAGAGTGAGTTATGAGAGAGTGAGAGAGAGTGAGAGGGGGTAATTGTTTGTGATTTGGGGGTGGTGTGTGTGGGGGGGTGGTGTGAGTGGGGGTTTGTATGTAGAGGGTAATTGGGATTGGATTTGAGGTGGGGGATTGGGTGGTATGTGAGGAGGAGAATTTTTAAGGTTGTTGGTAAAATTGGGGGGGTGTTGTTATTGTATGAGATTATGGTTAAAAAGTGTAGAGGCAGGTGTATGGGTTAGGGAGGAAATTGAGGGCTTATAGATGTGGGTAATTTGATGGGCGTTTTGATGCACTTGTTTGGGTTAGCTTTTTGGTGTGTTTGTTTTAGTGAATGCCGTCGTATGTGACTATGTTGGTTGTATTGTGTACTGAGGTGGAAGAGGAAGGTTGAGGGGGGGGTGAGTATAATAGGGTATGTAGGTTATGGACTAATATATTATAGTAATTATTTAATGGTGGTATAGTTGGTGGGAGGTTCTGTTTTATGGTAGATGAAGAGGGGTAAAGATTTTTAATAGTGATAGGTGTAATGGATATGGTAAGGAGTGTATGTAAAGGGGTGGTCTTGTTGGGAGGGAAAGGTTATGTTGGGCAGAGGTTGATAAGGTTGTGGGTTATAAGTGTAATAAATATAGGAATTATGATATATGAAATTGGGTTAGTGAGGATTAGGTGATTGTTTGGAATTAGGTGTGGGGAGTGGAAAATAATATTGAGTTGTTTGGTGGTGGTGGGGTGTGGTTTAAATTTAGTTATGGTTATATGGTGGGTGGAATTATAGGGGTGTTCATGAGGAGGGAGTTATGTTTGGGGAGTAGGGTAATGGGGGGATGGGGTGGGGGGGGTAGTGGACAGTGGTGATGGGGTGTGGGGGAGTGTGGTTGGGGTAATGGTTTATGGGGTTTTGGAGATGGTGGGGGTGTGTAGGTTTTGGATGTATATTTATAGGGTATTATTTAGGTAGGGAAAGGTTGGTATTATGTTTAGGAACGGGTTAGGTTATGGGGGTGTTGGATATTTTAGAATGTGGGAGGGGTGTTGATATGGTTATAGGGGTGGAGTTTTTAATTATTTTTGATTTTTTTAGGGAGGGTTAGGTATATGAGGGGTGGTTGGGGTGAAGATGGTATGGTTAAAGTTAGAGAGATTATAATTATTAGGTGGGTGGTGTTTTTGTGTGGGTTGGTGGTTAGGGATTGAGGGTGAATATGTTTTTTTCGGGGGGATGGGGATTGTTAGTGTTATTGTGATTTGGGGGTTGGGGTTGTTAGTTATTGGGGAAGGGGGGTGGTGGTAATTTTGTGGGGAGTTGGGAGATTATATTGGGTTTGGTAGGTAGGTTAGGGGTGTTGGTATGGGTTTTGGGTTTGGGGGGGTTAGGTGGGAGGGAGGGGATGGGTAGTATGTTTAAAGGTTGTTGTGTTATTGGTGAATGGGGAGTTTTGGATTTGGTTTATAGGTTTTGTTGAGTAAGTAAATTTTTTTGTAATATGTTTGGTTTTGGGTATATGGTGGTGTGATAATTGATGGGGTTTATGTGGGGGATGATTGAATGGGTGGGGTTAGGGGGGGGTGTTTTTTTTTTATATTATGAAGTAGATGAGTTGGGGGGGTTTTATGTAGTAGGGTATGATATGGGATTGTTTGTGAAAGGGGGAGGGTGTGAGGGGGGGAGGGGGTGGGGGGGAAAGGAGGGGATAGAAGGAGAGTGGGTTTTAAAGGAGGTTTTGGGGTATTAATTAGGTGGAGTTATGGGTGGTTTAGTTGGATAGTGGATGGTGAGGGGGTTATGGGGGGGGTGAGGGTGGAGTGGTGGGAGGGGGGATGGTATTTAGTTTGTAAGGGGATTGGAGAGGGGGGGGAGTGGGGGGTATGTTTGGATGTATTAGGGGTTGGTTATATGGTAGTTTGGAAGTGGATTTGTGGTTGAGGGTTATATTTTGATATGATATGGGGTGATTGGTGTATTTATTTTATTGGGAGGGTTTGTTTGGGGAGATTTGGGTTTAGTATTGTGGAATATGTGGAGGTAGAATAGATGGGGATTTTGGGGGGAAGATGGAGGTGGTAGAAGGGGGGGGATGGGGTGTGGGATAGGGGGTGAGCGATAGGGGGGGGAAGGGGGAATGGTGGTGGGTGTTGTTGATGAGGGGGGGTTTTGATTGGGTTATTGTAGGGGATGGGGTGTTGGATTGGGGTTTTGTTTGGGTGGGGTGGGTTTGATGTTGTGTGTTGTTTTTTTTGTGGGGTTGTGGTTTTGTTTGTTTGGAGGGATGTGGGAGGGGGTATATGTGTGTGTGTGGTGGGGGAGTGGGTGTGGGGGGGGTGTTGTGTGGGTGTGTGGTGGGTGTGTTGGGTGTGTGGGTGTGGTGTGGGGGGTGGGGTGTGTGTGTAGGTGGGTGTTGGTGGTTTGGGTGTGTGTGTGGGTGTGGGTGTTTGTGGGTGTGGGGGGTTTTGTTGGGTGTGTGTTTTGTGTGTGTGGGGTGGTGTGGTGGGTGTTGTGTGTGGGGGGGGTTGTGTGGGGTGTGTTGTGGTGTGGTGTGGGGTGTTGGTGGTGTGTGGTGGGTGTGGTGTGGTGTGTGGTGTGGGGGGGGGTGTGGAGGTGTGTTGTGTGGTGGGTGTTGTGTGGGTGGGGTGTGTGTGTGGGTGTGTGGTGTTTGGGTTTGTTGGGTGTGGGTTGGGGTGTGTGGGGTGTTGTGTGGGGGGTGTTGGGGGGTGTGTTGGTGGGTGTTTGTGTGTGTGGTATAGGTGTGTGTTGTTTGTGTGTTGTGGGGTGTGTTGTATGTGGGGGGGGTTGATGTGTGGGTTTTTGGGGGGGGAATAAGGGGTTGTTTAGATTGTGAGGGGGTGAAATGGGTATGGTATTAGGGTGTGGGTTGTGTTGATGGTTTGAGAAATTTAGGTTGGGATTATGTGATTGTGTTTTTGTGTGGGGGAAAATGGGGGTGGAAAAGGGAGTTATAATGGATGGGTTAATGGGAGGGGTTTGTGGATGTAGGGAAAGGGGGTTATTTTGTGGGGTTGGTGTGGATGTTGTTGGATGAGGTTTTTAATTTTGGGGTTGATGTATGTAATATGTATTTTTTGAGGGGGGGTATGGGGGATGGGGTAAGAGGGGGGTTAGATATTTGGGGGGGTAGGAGTTGATGGGGGGGGGTGTAGGGGGGGGGTATTGGGATTTAGGGGGTATAGGTTTTTGTGGAGGGATATAAGAATGGGTGTTTTGGGGGTTTTTGGGTATGTAGTTGGGGTTTTTTTTGTGTGTAGGGTATGTAGAGGGGGGGGGTGATGTGTTTGGGGGTGAGGTGTGGTGTGGGGGTGTATGGTGTAGGGTAAGTGTATTTTTGTGTATGGGGAGATGATATGGGGAGGTTGGGGAATGGGGGAGGGTATGGTTGGGTTGGTGGGGAATTTATTGGTTATTGGGTGGGGGGTTGTTTGGGGGGATATTAGGGGGGTTTTTGTAGTGGTGTGAATAGAGAGAATATTTGTTATTTGTTGTGAGAGATATTTGTTTGGATGGGGGTGGGGGTGGGTTGTGGGTGGGGTGAAGTGAGGGTTTGGATGGTGGGGGGGGGGGTGGGTGGGTATAGGTGGGAAGGGTTAGAGGGTGGAATGGGGGGGAGGGAAGGGAAGATGGGAGGGGGGGGGAGGGAAAGTGGGGTAGTGGGAAGAAGAGGTGTAAATGGATTTGGGAGGAGAGGTGGTGGAGGGGGGATTTTTGGGGGGTATGGGATGTGGGTGGAATAGTATTTTTGAGGATTATGGAGGAAAAGGATGTGAGGTGGTGGGGTTGAAGGGGATGGTTTAGGATGTTGGATGGGATATGTTTAGGGGATAGTGTTTAGGGATAGGAGATAAGTAGAGGAATATTTTAGAGGGGAGAGAGAATGAAATATGGGGGGGGTAGGATGAATTGGGTAGGGAGAGAATATTGGGAGGTAAGGGGAATGGGGGGGGAGGATGAATGGGGATGGTGATATTGGTGGGTAGTGAGAGGAATTAGTAGGTGGGGTTTTTGGTGGTATGGGGTAGAATTATGGGGATTTTTTTGGATAAGGTGAGATTATGAGTTGGATGGGTGGGGGGGTGTATTTGTTGTAGGTTGGAGATAGGAGTATAAGTATTGTGATGTGTAGGGGATATATTGGGGGAGAGGGATAGGGGGTTTTTTATAGGGGAAGTATTGTTGGTTATGTGTAGAAGAAAGGAGATGATTTTGTTGGGGTATTGATGTGATGAGATGGGATTAGAGGGGGAAGAGGGGAGGTGGAGGGTTGAAGGTGGGGGGGAGTGGAGGGGGGTGGGTGGGGGGATAGGGGGGATATATTGATTGGGGGATGGGTGGGGGGTTTGAAGGGAAAGGATTTGAATTTGGGAGGGGGTTGGAGAGGTTGTGAGTTAATTGGGTGAGAGGGGGTGGGGGTGGTATGGGATTGGATGGTTTATTTTTGGGGAATGGGAGATATTATGGGGGAGTGTAGGGGAACGGGGTATGGGTGGGAGAGGGGGGGTGTGGGGGTAGTTGGTGGATAGGGTAAGAGGGGTGGTTATGGGGTTAGGGGGGGAATGAGGGGGAGGGGGGGGATTGAGGGGGGGGGGAGAGGGAGGAAGGGGGGGAAAGTGTGGGTTGTATGGGTTATGGAATAGGATGGGGATATGTGGTGAAGGATGGGTGGGGGATGGAGAGGAGGTGGGGGTTGGGATGATGGGGGGGGGGATTTGATGATAGGGGTAGGGGGAAGGGGGAGTGGGGGGGGGGGTATATTAGATATAGGGTTGGGAGGTGGAGGAGGATTGGGGTTGATTAATGATGGTTTATATGGTAGTAAATTAGTAATGGAAAAGAGTGTTGTTAGGTGTGGTGGGGTTGGGGTGTGTGGTAATAGGAGTAGGAGGGAGGGGGGAATGTGTAGGGGGTAATGGGTAATGATGAGAGGGATATTAATGAAGGTTATGAGAGGAAGAGTTGGGGGGGGTGGATAGAGGGGAGAAAAGGGATTTTATGGGTTAATTTTGATGATGGGTTGGGGGGGTGGAATGGGTGGGATTTGGAGAAGAATTATATGGAGGGGGGGTGGAATGTAGGAGGGGGTGGGGGGGGTAGTGGTAGTGGTGGGGTTTATGTTGGGTTTGTGATTGTGAGGGGATGGGTTAGGAATATGGTGGTTTTAGGGGAATGGGAGGGTGATTGTTTTTTTTGTATTTGTTTGATAGGTGGTTTTTATTTATTTGGAGGGAGTAGGAGGAGAATGGTGGGGGGTTTGGGGGTGGATTGGTAGGTATTGGAGGGGGGAAAATTTTTGGTTTGTGGAGAAGAGATGGTATGGGAGGATTCGGAGGGATTGAGATGAAGGGTGGTTGAGGGGGTGATGATGTTGGGAAATGGTAAATTGGAAGGATGGGGGGGGGGGGGTATGGGGGATGTTGTGAGGGGTTGGTAAGATTGTGGGGAGGTGAATGTTGGAATAGATGGTGGGTAGTTGGGGTTTGGGGTTTTGTATGGATGGGTATGTAGTGGTATGTGGGTTTTTAGTGTGTGATTTGGTTGGGGGATTGTTGTGGGGGGGGGGGTTTTTTGTGTGTTTTGGGGGGGGAAGGGGGGGATGGTGGAGATTGGGGGTTAGGGGGGGTAGGGGGGGGGGGAGGGGTTTAGTGGGGGGGGGGGGGGGGGGTTGTGGGGGATGGGGGGTAAGGGTTATGTTATTGAGGGGGGGGGGGGTTTGTTATAGGGGTTGTTGGTGTTGTTAGGGGTTTGTTAAGTTGGGAGTAGATATGTAGAAGGGTTATATGTGTGTAGGGGGGTGTGTGATGTGTGTAATGGGTTAGGGGGATATGGGGAGAAGGGGGGGGATATATGAGTGGGGGGAGTGTATGGATTTTGGGGTATGGTTTGGGAGTAGTTGGGGTTGGTGGTTTGGGATATGAGGTGTGTGTATGGGATAATTGTAATGATGGGGTTATAGGAGGGTGGAGGGAGTAGATGGGGGGGGTGGTTTTGGGGGGTGGGGGGTGGGGGGTTTTGGGAGGGGGGGGGGATAGGGATAGGGTATTTATATGTAAGGAAAGAGAATTGGGTGGAGGGGTTTGGGATATATTGAGAGTGGTATGGGGGATTTGGGAGAATTTATTGGGTTAAAGATGGGGGTTTTTTTGGATATTGGGTAATAGTTTTAGGGGTATGGGGGTGGATGTTTTGGGGAAAAGTTTTATGTGGTAGGGGTTTTGGGGGGGGGGTTGTATTTGGTAATTATTTGGGTTTATATATTGGGTGGGATGGGAGGGGGTAAGGGATTGGGTGTTATGGAGGGTTATATTTTGGGGATGGGAGTATTTGATTATTGGGGGGAGGATTGTTGGGGTGGGTGGGAGATATGGTAGATTTGGTGGGGTGTTTAGGGGGGTGTTTAGGAGGTAGTTGGGAGTGAAATGAATAAGAGAGTGAGGTTAAATAGAGTGAGGTATAATAAGGTTTAATGGGAGTTTTGTGGGTTGGGAGGTAAGGGGATTTAGAGATGGGGAAGATTATAGTATGGGGATTTTTGTTAGTGGGTTTGGGGTGAATTAGTTTGTTTGGGGATGGAGGGTTGGAAGTTTTGAGGAGGATAGGGGGGGGAGAAAGGGGGGTGGAAATGGGGGAGAGGGGGGGGGGTGAGGGTGATTGGGATGGGATGGTAGGGGGTAGAGGGTTGGGGGGGGGGTGGAGGAGGGGGGAGATAGGGGGGAGGAGTGAGAAGGGGGGAGGAGGAAGGAAATATTGAGGGGGTGAATGATGTTTAGTGAGGAGGGTAGGGGGGGTTGGTGTTTGTATAATGGGGATATTTATGAGTTGAGGTGTGTTGGGGTGTGAAGGTGGGGGGGGGGTTATAGGGGTTTGGTGTAATTTTTGTTTGTTTTGTTGGTGGTGGGGAGTGGAATGTTTTATTATTGTTTGGGGGGGGGGGGGTTGGGTGTGTGTGGGTATTTTGTTGTATTTGGGATTTTGGGGATATGGGTGGGTTGTGAGGAGGGAAGGGGTGGGGTGTGATGAAGGGGTTTTTGATGTTTGATGGTGTTTGTTTGAGGGGATGGTTTATTGTATGGTGGTGGTTGTGGGAGTGGGGGTGAATATGTTGTTGGTGGTTGTTATGAGGGTGGATTTGGGTTATAGGATTTTGAGGGATGGGTTTTGGTGTTATTTTATAAAGGGTTGTTTTTATGGGGTGAGATTGGGGATATAGGGGGGGGGTTTTATGGTAGGGGGGTTTGTTGGGTGATTAATTTGGGTTTGGATAGTGTATGGAGGGTTGAGGGGGTTTTTTATGGGATTTTTGGGTTGGGAGTGTATTTGGGGGGTTGGGTTGGGCTTAAGTTGATGTGGAGGGGGGTGGGGGGGTATTGTGGGTTAAGTGGGGTTGGTAAGGTTGTGGGTGGGTGGGTATATTGGTGTGGGGTTGTTTTTGGGGATGAGAGGGAAGGGTTAATAGTATTGTGTGGGGGTATGGGGGGGTAATTTTGGTGGGGTGGGATATTGGAAGGGGGGGGGGGGTGTTATGTATTTAAGGGTGGGGTTTGATATTGGGGAGGTTTGGGGTAGGAGGGGGGGGTATGGGATGTGTTGGTGGGGGAATGGAAAAAGAGGATAAAGTGAAATGAAGGGTGAAGTGGATGCTGATATTTTGAGGTGGGAGGGATGGGAGATTGGGGGGATTATGTGGTGGGATAGGGGGGGGGGGAATTTGATGTTTTGTTGGGGTGGGAGGGTGTAGTGGGTGTATAAGGGTAGGTTTATAGGGGGATGGTGTTGTATTTGATGTGTTAGGGTGGATGTTTTGGTTGGTTGGAGGGTGGTTGTTTATTGGATTTTAGGAATGGTTAGGTTTTATTGGTTGGGTGGGGAGGGTGGAAGGGAATTAGGGTTAATGGGGTGTGGATGGATGGGTAGGGGGAGGGTGGGGTGAGGGGGGTTTATTTGATTGTATTTAAGAATAAGGGGGAAAGATTTAGAGGGAATGTGAAGATGTTTGAGTGGATTGGATATGGGTTGGGGTAGATTTTTGGGGTGGATGGGGGGGGGGTGGTTAGTGGGGTGGTTTTTAAGAATTAGTTGAAGGAGGAGGGGGGTGTTGTGGGGGGGTAGAGGGGGGGAGGAGGGAGGAAGTATGTAAAGAAGGATTGGGAATGGGGGGGTTATAGAAGGTAAGGGGATAAAAGAGGGTGGGTGGTAGGTTGGAATGGGGATTATAGGGTGGGGGTGGGTGGGAGTAAGTTGAGGGGGGGGGGGATTATAAAGTTTTTGGGGTGAATTAGGGAGTTGGGGGATGGGGGGGAGTTTAAGGGATGGGGGTAGAGGGGGGGTGGGGATGGTGTGGGATTGAGGTTGTTGGGTTGGGGTGGGATTTGGGGAATAGGGTATGAAGGGTAAGGTTGTTGGTTGGTAGGGGGGTGAATGGAGGTATGGGTAGGGTAGGGGAATTAGGTGTTTTTGGGAGGGGGATGATGGATGAGAGGGGTATGGTATGGGGTTTTGTTGAGGTTTGGAAGGGTGAGGGTGGGGTAGAAGGTGTGAGGGATAGAGTGGTGGGGGAGGGGGGATTATTGGGAGGGGAATGAGATGAATGTTAAATGTAAGAGTGGAAAGAAAGATTTATAAATAGATGGGTGATGTAGAAAGTAAATGGTGGAATTTGTTGGGGGGAGGGGATGAATGTGTTAGTGAAGATGAATTTTAGTGTTTGATATGAGAGTAGTGGGAGTGGTATGGGAGATGTGTTTGTGTTTGGTGTGTATAGGAATATGAAGAAATGGTAGGGAGATTAATATGATTGTGTATGTAGTAATGTGGGGGTATCGGGGAGGGAGGGCCATTTTTGAAGATTTGGGGGTGGGAAATGGGGTGAAGGATTAGTATAGGGTAGGGTATGAGTGATGGGTAGATGAATAGTAAGAGTATATGGGGTGACTGGAGTGGTGGATGGTTTGGTGGATTAGTTTGTGGGTGTGGGTTAAAAGTTAAATATGGTTGTTGTGTGTCGGAGGGGAGTATGGGATGTAGGGACTGTTGTTAAGAGAAATTTATGGGGAATTTAGTAGGGGAGTTTAGTATAGGATAGAGGAAGTTAATGATTTAATGATGAATGTGGATAAAATGGGGTGGTGGATGGAAAACTGAGGGGGTAGGGTATGGGGGGGGTTTAAGGAATGGAGATGGGGAGATTAAAGGGGTGGGGTTTGGAGTTGTGTTTTGGGGTGGTGGGGTAGGGGAGATAAAGTGTTAGTGGTTTTTGGAATGGGGAGATGGAGGTGGGGTAGGAGGTGTGGTTTTAAGGTAAAGGGAAGTATGTAGGGGTTTGGGAAAGGGGTTGAGATAGGAAGGAAGGATGGTTGAAGATAAAGTGGTAAGTTATGAGGTATGGGTGTGGGATGGTTTGGAGTGTATTTTTGTGTTGATAGGTCTGGAAGCTTGGCAGGGCCTTTAGTTCTCAGCATCATTGGAGACATGTCCTTAACATCTGCAGAAGAAGAACTATTCAAACACTTTTCTTCTCTTACAGGTTGACTGAAAACGTCTTAAGTTTTCAGTCAGATTTGTTTGGAAATAGATTTCCAAACAAATCTATTTTTGTTTGGAAAACAACCCATTTTAAAACAAAAATAGATTTTAGCTTGTAGCCTCTCCTCGATCATGCTGGTAAAAAAATCATATGTCCAAAACGTCTCTAGACTGCGCCCTCCCACCATAGCCCTTTTTAATCCTGTAACCTAAATTGAATTGAATTATCAAAAATGAATGCAAAATGATCTTAAACAAATCAATTCAGAAAAATATAATTACTAAATTGGATTTTCATTTTAAAAAACAAAAATTAGACAGATAGCTAACACACACTTTTCAGACAAGACCATTCACGGCCCACATTTTACCCGAAGACAGAATAACGTGGTCTCTTTCGCTGTCCGGTCTCTTCCTATTCACAGACTCTGAGTCACAGTTGACCAGTAGGATTGCTCCATGACCACGTGGACCCCATTTCCAAGAATCCTAGTTTATCGTTTGAAATATTAATGAATACAGTGTTATTTTGAATAAATGCAGAAGTTATTAAATGTATTTCCTTTTATCCAAACCTTATCAGGGTTGTTCTTCTCCACTACACCATCTCTGTCCGCATCCACATCCAGGCAGATTTCTGTGCAACAACAGGAGTTGGTCACGGCCCCGGCCAGTACTAATACATGTGTATAAATGGTGTATTCAATCGTACCGACTGCGGTGAAGTGCAGAACTGCTTTGTCCAAGACATTCTTGTCAGTGTCATAATACCGGACTGAAAGCTAAACAGGGCAACATATGAGATCATAAAAGCATCCACACAAGCAATCCAATAGTGCAGTTGTTCAAATGATTGTGGGTCCTATTATAATGAGTCTGACCCCAAAGGCCAACTGCATTTGATGACCTCTGAAATACAGTTTAATTTACCTTGTTGTCATTTTCATGGTCACTCGCTTCTTTCATAGAGATGAGCAGGACAGAGTTGTCTGTGAGAGGCACAGGACTCAGGTGGGAGGTCTCCTCAGGCCGAGGACTGATGAGGTACTGAACATTGTGGGTGCATTTCACAGAGAAATATTTAGTTGTAGGAGGAGCGCTCCTGCATTGAAAGAAGAAATTACAGTGTTTGTGGTGCAAATAGACTCAAAACCAGTTTCATGAGATTAGAATCAGTAAACATAGCTTCACTCTTCGTAGTTCAGAAGCAGTTTAGTCAAAGCACACAACTTTTACTTCAAACTGTAACATTAGTCATAAGGATTGTGCAGTCCCTTGTATCTGGCGATACGGTGCATATCACAATATATACAAATATAAAGCGATTATTGTATACTTTTTATTGAGAACAAAACTCCAACAAGATGCTGCTGTGTATTTATTGTTTTTAAAAAATATATCCTATCATTATTGAATCTGTGTGAAGGGGGATTATCTTTTAATATTTTAGTTAGTGTGTGTGAGTGTTTTTGTGTGTGTTATAATAGTGTTATCATAGATAAAGTAGTTTAAGTTATTTTTATTGGATGACATTTATGTGAAAAATTCTGCTATAATGAATTACAAAATGAAATAAGGAGAACAGATAAAGACAATGTCGGGAAATATGTGTGCAAAAAGAGTATAAATTGCACTACATTGGCACATAAATAGTTAATTCACAATGGAATATGCATAATCAGAATCAGAATGGATTTTATTGCCCATTTGAGTAACAGGAAGCAAACAAAGAAATTGCTTTGGCTCTTTGTGAAAACAAGTATTATATAAAAATAGAATAAATTAAACAATGGAATTAGGCATGCATAAAAATAAATAACAAATATACATAACAATTGCTGATACTACTATTACATAAAAGTTTACTAAGTTACTTTAGTTACTGTTGATTATGTTGATTTGGTTGCAGTGTTAAAGTATTTTAAAGTAGACCTACACAGTATTGTCTTCAAGCCTAGAATGAAAGATGTCCTCTGTTTGCCAGTTGCCACAACACTGCCATTCATTCATTGTGCTTGGGTCAGACACTGCCATTATCCACACAAAAATGCCATCAAACCCACATAACGGTTGGTTTATCACTAGAGATCGTTCTAAATATTTTTTGTTATATGATATGTTATTCATAGTTTGTCTTGAAAACCAAACCACCATCCATTCATATTTAAAAGTATCTGTTGTTAATGTCGCATGCAGAAAGTGGAAAGTCCCTTTACGCTCAGTCTGGGCGGATCCTGTGAGACAAAGCTTACCTGTTCAGGTTCACCACCAGCTCTGTGTTAACGACGCAGACCACACTTGTACTTTTCCCATAGTCTACTCTCAAAGTGCGTTTAGGCGACATGGTGTTAAGCATGAAGCATGAAGAATCTGCTGCTATAGGAGTGAGTGCAGCTATATATAACTGGTAATTTAGGCTGTAACCTAAGGCTCTGTACAGAGCTTGAGTCCTCTTGCGCCGGAGGAGGTCACTCTCTGGTGACGAGGCTTTCTGCAGGCGATTGGTCAGCAGCAAGATAATAACAACACGGAAGAAGTCGTATCTCATGTCGCATTGAAAGATTCAGATTTTTGCCATTTTGCCTCAACACCACATTGGAATACATGTGCAAAAGTAAACAGTGTGCACCAGAGAAATACATAAATAAAATAAAAAGTCTATAAAGTACAGGGATAAAACAAGCTATAAGTACAGGAATAAAACGAGCTATAAGTGCAGGAATTAAACAAGTACAGGAATGAAACTAGCTAATAAAAAAGGACAGGAAACAATTGTCGCTGTGAAATCGAGCAACAAATACAGTTTCAATACAAGTGCAAGAACATTATGGCATCTCACAGAAAAAAAAAACATAACAAGAAATATATAACGTTTGCATACCTGTTCAGACATGTTTTTAAAGTTGTTCCAAGGACATGCAGAACACTTTGGGCTTTTCCAACGTCCAGACGACATGTGCGAGTGAATTGAGGAGTAGATTCTTCCCTTTGCCTCAAAAACTTGGGCAAAGAGGTGACAGCAACCTGTTGAAACATTGTCTGCACTGTCACAGCGCACTAGGATCACTGGGAGTGGCACTGGCTGGGGCAGAAAACCTTTATTTAATTTGGTGTAATTTGAGCTTCTATTTGGCCTAGCCCTTTTATCTCAAAGAGGCTGTTTGGGTCACGCCTATGTAGATCATGGGCTCAAATCAAGCGGTACCGATGGCAGGTCTATGGGGGGCAAAGAGCCACATGTCAGGGGCTCAGAGCAGGTAGCTCCATGAGAACCTCCGGACGGAACGGACCTCACTGGTTGTCCGTCATCAAAGCTTCACTGCTGGTGTCCCATAAACATGTGGACCTTAAAAAGTAACAACACAAGAATAATGTGCGCCTAAAGGAGGCTTGTCAACTTGTGCGAGCCAATGGAATTGTTGTAAAAACGTGGTGTGGGCGGGGCTTCGCATGTACCGCGTCATCTACTCGAATGCTTTGTTCCGTGATCTAAAACACCCGCAACCGGTTCCGGAGCAGGTTGTGTGCTGTGTTTGACGTCTTGTGTGAGCGACAGCACCAGAGGGAGCAGGGATGGCTGCTGAGGGTGTGTGGACTGGAGAGATGTCTGGAAGTGACGTGGAGGGAAGTGTTCGAGAAGCTGGGGCGGGAAATGAAAGCGATACAGATAGCGTTAAAGTCTGGCAAAACCAAAAAAAGAAACGTAAAAGGAAAAAAGAAAACCAAGGAACATCTCAATCGGAGGTAACAGACCACAGTGAAGAAGAGGTTGAAGAATTCAAAGTTGTGTTAACACTGGTTGAAGAGGGGGCGTCGTTCGGTAAGTGGAACCCGATCCATCTCACTCGGGAGGTCGACAGAGTGATTGGAACTGTCAAATATGCGAAAACGTTGAGGAACGGATCGTTGTTAATAATATGTATGAGCGCTGAGGACAGGAAGAAAGCGCTAAAACTGACTCGTATTGTGGGCCAAGAAGTCAAGGCAAGAGTTTTAGAAGACAAGCAAGTTGTGAATGGAGTTATTTCTGGTATCCCTCCGAGTGTCCCAGTGGAGGACATCAAATCGAGTTTGAAAGGAACTAACGCTAAGATTGTAGACATTAAACGTCTCAAAGCGTGGCGTAATGGCGAACGAAGTGATAGCTTCTCTGTTATGGTCAAATTCGAAGGAAAAGTACTTCCGGACAAAGTGTTCATTGACTTCATGTGCTATAATGTCAGGGCATATATCCCTCCACCACTTCGATGCTTTAAATGCCAAAAGTATGGCCATGTTGCTGCTGTGTGCAGAGGAAAACAACGATGTGGAAGATGTGCAGGGGAGCATGAATATGGAAAGTGTGAACAAGGAGCAAAGGTTAAGTGTTGTAACTGTGGGGGAGAGCACAGCTCTGCATACCGTGGATGTGAAGTTAGTAAAAGAGCTGCTGAAGTACAAAAAGTCAGAGTCTCCACTGGAGTCACCTATGCAGAAGCGGCTAAGAAGGTCCCTGCGTTGCCAAAGAAAGTAACAGCTGCAGTAGCCCCAACTACTAGTAGCTCCAAGTGTGATAACTGTAACAAAATAAATGAAGATACACTAATGATGGAAAAAGAGGATTTCCTACTCTTCATGGCGGAAGTAATAAACTGCACCCTGCAAGCAAAGGGCAGAACAGAGAAAATTGTAATTATCCTAAGTGCTGCAGAAAGACACCTTGGTATCAAAGATGTGAAACTGGAGTCGATTAACGAAAAATTAAACGTAAGGAAGAAAAACACACCAGGACAGCGATTGATACAACAATGTGGTACCTCATCCTCTTTATGTTGATTGTATTCCAATGGAATGCAAGAAGCTTAATTAGTAACGGTCAAGAATTTAAAAAGTATATTGTGGATCAGGAAGCTAAACCTCATTTGATCTGTATTCAGGAAACCTGGCTTAAGCCAGCCTTAGACTTTGTAATACCAGGATATGTGTCAATCCGTTGTGACAGGGAACAGAGGCAAGGTGGGGGTATTGCTACGTTTGTACAGAGTGGACTTAATTTCAAAGTTGAGGATATCAGTCAAGAGTTTATAATTACCAAAATATGGGCGAATGATGGTCAGTTTTCTGTGATTAATTTTTATAACCCTGGCAACAGGCTGAACTCGGAAATATTGAATAATGTGATTAGTAAAGCACAAGGGAAAGTTATTTGGTGTGGTGATTTTAATGCCCACAGCACATTATGGGGCTGTCGTAGCACTAATGCAAATGGGGTAGCTGTAGAAGAGTGTATCCAAGCTAACTCACTTGTGTGTATTAACGATGGAAGTGGTACAAGATACAATTGTTCAAATAATGTAGTGAGCACTCTGGATCTCACATTAGTTTCTAGTGTTATTGCAAGTAAGGCTTCCTGGGAGGTTGTAAAAGGCGCCCTAATGGGAAGTGACCATTTTCCAGTTATTACCAAAGTAGGAACAGAAGTCATTGAGGAAACTGACTCAAGAATTCCAAGATGGAAGCTGGACAAGGCTAACTGGGAGTTGTTCAGAATAATAGTGAGCCGCTTGTGTCCAGAAGACTTTGGGAGAGAAATTACAGATGTTGACGTGTATAATGAGGAATTAACCTCTGTTATCCTGCAAGCAGCAGGGGACACGATCCCAAAGGTTAAAGGAAAGAAGCAGAATAAGGGTGTGCCTTGGTGGAATGATGATTGTAGTGAGGCCATTAAAAAAAGAAATAAAATGTTTAAAAGGTTACGTAAAGTTCTTACATTTGAGTCCCTCCTTAATTATAAAAGAGCTCAAGCTCAAGTTAGGAGGGTTATAAAAACCGCACGAAGAACCTTTTGGAGGAGTTACAGCAGCAAGATTGGGCGAGAAACAAAGCTGGCTGATATCTGGGGTGTCATTAGGAAAATGAGTGGAGTTAAAGGAGTTTATTCAATGCCAGTTTTGCAAAAAGAAGAGGTCACTGCAGTAAACAATAAGGACAAGGCAGAGTTACTTGCGAGTACTTTTGTTAGTGTACACAGCTCGAGTAATCTATCTGAAGACATAAAGGAATGTAGAGATAGAACTGCAAAAGAGAACCCAGGTGTCGCTAACATGAAGAATTCCTTTTGTGATGATCTTGACCTGCCTTTCACTATGTTTGAGCTTAAACGTGCAATAGCTTCTTCTAAACAGACATCCCCTGGCAAAGACGGAATCTGCTATTCCATGTTGGCGAGAATGGAGGAGGAGTCCTTGGTAGCTGTAGTGAGGTTGTTTAACTTAGTCTGGGAAACTGGGAAGATCCCTGATGCTTGGAAACAATCTGTTATAGTGCCAATCGTGAAACCTGGAAAGGAAGCATCAGACCCATCTAGCTATAGACCCATTGCATTAACATCACAACTAGGGAAAACTATGGAAAGGATGATTACAACACGGCTGAATTATTATTTGGAAAAGAAGAAACTGTTCACCCCTTTCCAAAGTGGCTTTCGGAGGGGACGAAGCACCATGGATGCACTTGTCTGCCTAGAATCTGAAATAAGAAAAGCCCAAACAAATAAAGAAGTGGTTCTGGCTGTGTTTTTCGACATAGAAAAAGCATACGATATGCTTTGGAAAGAGGGGCTGCTGATTAAATTGTCCAAACTTGGCGTTGGAGGAAGACTTTACAATTGGGTGCTAAGTTTCCTGTTTGGAAGGAAAATAGAAGTAAGAGTTGGATGTGCCTATTCTGATACTTATACAGTTGAAAATGGAACCCCACAGGGAAGTGTTTGTAGCCCTGTTCTATTTGATATAATGATAAATGATATTTTTGAGAATGTAGAAAGTTCTGTTGGGAGATCCCTCTACGCGGATGATGGGGCCCTTTGGATCAGGGGTCGTAATTTGAAATACCTACAAAGGAAAATGCAAAATGCAATAAATGAAGTAGAAATGTGGGCTGGCAGTTGGGCAATTAAAATGTCTGTTCCAAAGACACAAGTAATTTGTTTTTCAAAAAGACACAAAGAAGTTGAGCTAAATTTGTATGGACAAAAACTGGAACAAGTCGCTATGGTTAGGTTTTTGGGAATGTGGTTGGATGAGAAACTAACATGGAAAAAACATATTGAGTCAGTCAAAGATAAATGTAAAAAAGTAAATAACATATTGCGATGCCTAGCAGGCCGAGATTGGGGAGGAGCAAGAGGGGCCCTAATAAGAATTTACCAAGCACTCATGAGGTCCTCCTTGGATTATGGCTGCTTTGTTTACATGTCTGCTGTAGAGACACACCTGAAGAAGCTAGACCAAGAACAAACACAAGCACTGCGTACATGTTGTGGAGCTTTCAGGACCTCGCCACTCTCTGCCCTTCAGGTTGAAGCGGGGGAAGCCCCTCTCCGTCTGAGGAGGATCCAGCTCATGCTCGCATACTGGTTGAACCTTCAAGGCCATGACACTCTTCATCCAACGAAAGAGACATTAAAAGATTGCTGGGAGCATCAAGAATCTGAGCTTTTTAGCTTTGGGTGGGTGTGCGAAGTCAAAGCACAACACTTTGACCTAAATGGTTTTAAATATTGCCCCACAGTCCCATGTTCTCCGGTCCCTCCATGGGTTTTTGAACCTCCCAGGGTTGACCTATCTCTCCATCAAAGTATTAAGGATAAAGGAACTATACCGGAATGGCGTATTGTGCACGAATATCTTGAATGTCACTATGATAGTCTGATTCTGTACACTGATGGATCTAAGGACCCAGATAGCGGACGAACCAGTGCAGCAGTGTGCATCCCAGAGTATGGAATCAATATTAGAAGAAGAGTCTCAAACCATCTAGCAGTATACACGGTTGAGCTGATCGCCATTTTACTTTCACTTAACTGGATTTTGATGAACTCTTGTGTCAATATTTGTAAAACTGTTATTGCATCCGATAGCCAAGCAGTGCTATTGAGTCTCAAATCTGGAAAGTCGTGCAGGATGGATCTACTTTATAAGGCTTATAACCTCCTGGCACAGGTGTATAACAAGAATATTGATGTGTCACTGGTTTGGGTTCCCGCTCACGTTGGAGTAGAGGGGAATGAGCAGGCGGATATACTCGCTAAACAAGCCTTAAGATCTGACACTATTAACATAAATGTATCACTAAGTCAAGCTGAGGGAAAAGCCCTGCTGAAATCTAAAATCATGAAGCTTTGGCAAGAGTGCTGGGACGTCAGTGATACAGGAAGACATCTTTATGGAATCCAGAGTAAAGTTGGATCAAACTGCCTGTGGGCAGGTAACCGTAAAGAGGAATCCATTATCACTCGTTTGAGGATCGGACACACAGGCCTAAACCACTCACTCTGGAGAATTGGAAAGCATGTGGATGGAACATGCCAGCACTGTACACATGAACCAGAGACTGTAGAACATGTCCTCCTGCACTGTGATTATTATAGAGAGCAACGAGTCTGCATGTCAACAGCTGTTGCAAAAGAAACACGCCCATTTAATTTAAAGACATTGCTAGATAAACCGTCTGTAAACATCCGCAAACGTCTAATCCATTTCATTAAAACCACCGGACTGAAAGATCGTATTTGAACTGCTGATTCTAGCTTGATTCCAATGGTCCACACACCCCAGTACAGTAGGTGGCGGTAATACTCCTTTTTTTGGTTGTCAACCGCCAAAAAAACAGCAAAGAAGAAGAAGAAGAACACCCGCAACCGGAATATCTTATGGTATAATTACGGAAATATAATGTTTACATTTCTACAGGCAACACGGAATGAACTTCTGTCGATATGAAGTGGTATCTTCATATGGTTTTGACTGAAACCCAGAGTTTTTGAACTGGATATCGCAGCAGCGGTGAGCTAGCAGAGCTAACGGAGCTAACGGAGCTAACGGAGCTAACGGAGCTAACGGAGCTAACGGAGCTAACGGAGCTAACGGAGCTAGCAGCGCTGGGAGGAGTGCTGGTCCAGATTGGAGCGGAAGGAATTTGAGATCTGAAGAAAAGCTTACATCTTGCCAAGATGTACTATGCATGTGTGGAAACATGATGCCCAGTGTGCTTCTATTGTCTGAGATGAGGATACTTTACATTTAAATGAAGTTCCGTGTAACCAGTGAAAAAGGGAAAGCATTAATGTTTTCTGAAGTGTAGCGTGCGAGCCACGTAGCGCTAGCTCTGTAGCTTCACACAGGAGGACTTTTAAAATGGCGCAAGATTGGCCTTTTCTTTCGAACCTTTTATTAATGGTTTTGTGTTGGAGGGCCTGCTGTGCGGCGCTTTGTCCAAGTACATGCACATGTTTCACTGGACCAGATGACACTCATGTTATGGAATGTAACAGGAAAAGGCTGTCGTCGGCTCCTCTTCAAGCGCCTGCGGAGGTGACCCAAGTGTGAGTAGTGTCTGCTGCTCTGCAAACACAATGCACAACCCAAACACAACATTGCAACATCCCTAATACTTGAACTCTTACTGCGTGAATCCTGTGGCATGTTGGTGACAGTTAACCTATAGCTGCGGTGCCTAACATGTCCCCCTTCTTAAATAAGATATCATGTTTGTCTTAACACAATCCGACTTGTCAAAAGTATAATGCTACGAACAAATCATATATACTTTTAAGTAAGAGCCCAGTGTGTCTAAGTCTGACGCTTTGAGCTCAGACTTGATCTTTTCACTTTTCTGTCTGAAAAGCTGATCTTTTGACAAATGCATGCACGTGAGCTAGAAGCCAAATGTTTTTATTGCCTGTTCCATTCGTGTTTTTGAAAATTGGGTACCCCATCTTTAATGAGTGTCTCTTAACAAGTTATTGATCTATTATTTAAATAACTTTCATCAGTATTTGATTAATATCTTACTATATTGTGAAGAGGGTTTATAACTTGTTTAGGACATGTAAATTATATAATAATAAAGTATTACTAGAATAATATATGTAATCCATTCAATTCCATTTAATTTTATATAGCCCTACATCACTACAGCAGTCGGCTCAGAGGACTTTGCAAGGTTGTCTTTTCACCATCATCAGATTAAATCAAACAGACAGGAAATGTAATGATAACGAACACATGGGAGCCATTGGTCCATCGACATACAACTAATGTCCATAAATGTCCTTGAATGTCATTGATCATCACTATCCTGAGACCTTCTTGCATTGTAAACCAATTTGAGATATTTTATTTTTTGTAAGTAGTAAGTAAGTAATCTTTATTTATATACCGCCTTTCACAGACCAGAGTCACAAAGCGGTTTACAATTGTTATTTTTTGGGCATTTGTCACTTCACACAGAGATGGGAGCGGGGTCGCCAGTACAGGAGGCGCATGCCAGACCTATTGTACATATTTTTAGTGGTAGGGGAAACCCGGCGTACCCAGAGGAAACCTACGCAGACACGGGGAGAACATGCAAACTCCACTCAGAAAGGCCCTGGTCCGACCAGGATTCGAACCCAGGACCTTCTTGCTGAGAGGCAAGAGTGCTATCCACTCAGCCACCGTGCCGCCTAAATTTGTAGCTGTTCCCTTCTGGCATTATTGTAATCTTGCTATTTGGTCAAATCTGTTTAAAAAAAAAAAAAAATCCCTTTGCAGCTCTTTGGGATCAAAACAACTATTTCATGAATTGTCAGAATAATACACCAAATAACTGCTCATCAAAATAATGAGTACTTACAGGTTGATGAGATGCAATATAACGTTATTATTTACATAATATTTAAAACATCTTCGCCACACTTGCACTTGAACACTGAAATTAAAGACTTGATTTGTTCATTTTGTTTGTGATATTTTTTTTTTACAGAAGCTTGAATCACAATGACCTCATAATGTTCCCTGTTCTTGGTGAAATTTCCTCCAACATCACATTACTATCATTGTAAGTATTAATGCCAGGTGCTTGAATAATTATGTGAAGCTGTTCATAAAGCCTGTTTCTGTTTTTCCTTGTTTTAGAATCCACAATCGCATCTCTGAGTTAACCATGCATCAGTTGCAGCCATATGTATCCTTGGAGTCGCTGGACCTCACATCCAATTCCATATCTGAACTCACCGTTGCATCATTCCCATCCATGCAGCTGAAATATCTGTAAGTCTATAACCGCTTTACATAGGTCATCTTCACATGATCTCAGAGAAATAGCAGAATGGATGTTGGAATCACATATAGTAACAGAATATCATGAAGACGCACTGGAACTTTAACCTTTTATTTCTTAATTGCACTAATCAGGTTGTTAAGAAAGCTCGTCTGTCTGTACTCTCTGTGTAAAATTTACCACAAACTCTAAGATCCTGCTTGACATTTTGCTTGTTGGTTCTGTGACTGTGTGGTTTGGCAACATCAGTCAAAGAAAGATGAGCTCTAAGAACAAGGTGCTCCATTCTGAGAGAGAGAGTGAGCTGCCTGTTCTGAAGGTTCTTTTTGAATCTAGACTCTTAAACCGAGCTTTTGAAATAATCAATGACTTTTCTGGCCCCTGGAAAAGCCATGTTCCAGATTCTTCCCTCTGGCAGAAGATATTTTTCGTGGAGATCTCGCTTTGCTAACAGCGTCTTCCCTTAAGCTGTTATCATTTCAAACAAAGCACTTCAATGATCGCACATGTATTAAAACTGCTTTATTTGATCGATCGTTTCTAGCACTTTTTATTCCTGTACTTTTAATCTTATTTTTCACTTGTGCTCTCTAGGGACTTTTGCAAATGTAATCCAATGTGGTTTAACTGCAAATGATAAATACAATGAATCTGAATCTGAATCTGCTTTTTTTAACAGGAATTTGAGTAATAACAGGCTCAGTGTCCTGGAGCCTGGCTGCTTTGAAAACATTTCCAGTTCCCTTCTGGTGTTGAAACTGAATAGGAACAGACTGGTGACTCTCCTTTCCAAAGTCTTCAAGCTTCCACAGCTCCAGTTTCTGTAAGTCATGGATCTCATCGTCTCATGGAGCAAAAACTGAAGAGAGATTTTGGGTTCCTGGCGATGCCGTAACATGTTTAATTTCTTTTCAGTGAAATGAAGCGAAACAAGATTAAGATAATTGACAGCCTGACATTTAAAGGGATGGACTCGTTGAAGTCACTCAAGTTGCAAAGAAATGGAATCACTAAGTTAATGGATGGAGCGTTCTTTGGTCTTAACAACATGGAAGAACTGTGAGTATTGTCACACAAAGGTTTTACAGAACTTTTTTCAGGTACGCTGCAAAAAGTAAAGAAATAGGAGAAAAATGGCAAAAATTTGGCTAAATATATCTTAATTTGACCACTTTCTGACTTCCTTAAAACAAGATTTCCCAATGGGACAAGCATTTTGTACTTGTTTTGAAAAGATACAAGAAATCTCTCTTGGAATGTGAAAATAGAGCAACACTTAGTCCCATTGGCAAATCTTGTTTTAACACAGTCAGAATGTGCTCAAATTAAGATAAAAAGCCCTCAAGCATTTATTACCTCATTTATAATTTTTTGCAATGTAATTATCTTTTTTCTCATCTTGTTCACAGAGAATTGGAGCACAATAATTTGACAGAGCTCAATAAAGGCTGGTTGTATGGTCTACGTATGCTGCGTGTCTTGAGGGTCAACCAAAATGCCATCAACATCATTCGACCTGACGCTTGGGAGTTTTGCCAAAAGCTGGTAGAACTGTGAGTTTTTTAATTCCCACAAACATTTTGTGTCACAACTCTTCCCCCAGTTGTGATCATTTTGGCGTTTGAGACTTCTGAATCACAACGTCTTTTTTTTTTCCTTGTACGTTTTGCAGAGACCTCTCCTTCAATGACCTGAGCAGACTGGAGGATACTGCCTTTGTGGGACTGGGCCTCCTGGAGAGCCTGAACCTTAGCGATAATTCCATTGGTCACTTGGGAGAAAGGGTGTTCACGAGCCTCGGAACTGTGCGCACACTGTGAGTCCACCGCTCATGTTTGTAGTGAAGGAATATATTGACAACTCTTTTCGATCTCACAACTTTAGTCGTTCAATTGGTTTCATATCCACACTACAAAACATGAGAGAATCATTGCGAGAATCAAGTTGTTTTCTTAATCTTAATTTGAGTACATTGTGATTGTCCTAAAACAGGATTTGCAAATGGGACAAGAACTGTTGATCTATTTTTTTCATTCCAAGGAGGACATTTCTTGTATATTTTTAAAACAAGATGATTTTGCTTTTCCCATTGGAAAATCTTGTGTTCTCAAATCAAGATGCATTTTGCCAAATTTGAGCAATTTGTGACTTATTTTTCATAATTCTTTGCATTGTAGACATGAATATTACTCCTGGTCTGAACACACTTCTTGTTCTCATGCCAGATTTGACATAAGTGCAAAAGATGGCACGAGATCAATGCCATCGTAGTGATCTTAGAATATGTGTGCTTTATGCGTGGCACAAAGGGGGTCAGTCTGGGAGGCACATCATTCTGGGTTCCCTAGTGGGAGAAGGACATTCAACAGTTCTTTCTGAACGGTTCAGGCAGGAGAAACAAAGAGGCCAATGACCCAGGCTGTAAACAGTGGAGCTATGAACTGTCCAAGTGCTAAATGGGGCCAATTAATAGTGCCTCATCAAACATACGAGGGCAGTGAACTGGATTGCACAGGGCAGCAGGGGTGTATTCCATTGTTAGACTTGTTATTCTGATTTGTATTGCTAATGACAACCCTGCTGAAGCCCTGTCTGGCTCTGTCCATTTTGTGCTAATCTTTTACCGCTTTCTGCTGCTGTCATTTTCAGAGATATTCGCAATAATGAAATCTCCTGGGCCATTGAAGACTCTATTGGTTTATTTGATGGAATGAAGACCCTCAACACATTGTGAGACATTTTATTTTCTGTGAGAACAACTATGAAACATGTTCCTGTAATAATGTTCTGCTTTTTAGACTGCTCCAGAGAAACAAAATCAAGTCGATCACTAAAAAGGCGTTTGAAGGCCTAGACGAATTGGAATATCTGTGAGTCATGAACCAGTTTTAACGTTGAACTTATGCCGCTCATACATTTTTTGAAACTTTGCTGTCTCCTTTTAGGGATCTGAGCAGGAATGAAATCATGTCTATACACCCAGAGGCTTTCTCCCACGTGAAGCTGAAAGTCTTGTAAGTTAACGTTTCTATGCAGTGGTGGTCTCAAATTATTTCCCTTAATTTCACTGAACTTGATTTTTGTTTTTTTTTATCATAATAGCGTTTTGAACACCAGTAGCCTGCTGTGTGACTGTCACATGCAGTGGTTGCCCCCCTGGCTCTTGGACAAGCCTTTTCAGACCTCTGTGTTTGCTGTCTGCGCACATCCTGCTAATCTACTGGGGCAAAGTGTCCTCACCATCAGCCAAGACAGTTTTGTTTGTGGTCAGTTCATCAGATGATTCTAGTATTTTGTTTCTTATATTTGTGCCAAGTGTGTAATACGTCTGAACACTCCACAGATGACTATCCGAAGCCTCACATCATGACACACCCAGATACATTGGTGGCATTACGGGGTAATAATGTGACGTTGAGCTGCGTGGCCTCGAGCAGCAGCAGTTCTCCCATGACCACTGCCTGGAGAAAGGAAGGAGAGGTTCTCTATGACGCTGAGGTGCACAACTACGCTCGATACCAGGACGGAGAACTGATGTACACCACAGTCTTGCACATGCTCAACGTCAACTTCACTGATGAAGGCCGATACCAGTGTGTGGTCTCCAACCATTTTGGATCCAATTACTCTAATCGGGCCAGGCTCACTGTGAATGGTAATTCCAATTTAAGAAAAATGTTACATTTTGATGAATTCATTTACACATAGGGCTGGGTGTTATGGCAACAAATTAAATCTCAAATTGATTGAATTGAATTTTTTGAACACACTCTTTACACCTGCGGTGACATGTGGCTGAGTGGATAGCACTCTTACGTCTCAGCAAGAACGTCCTGGGTTCAAATCCTGGTCTGCGTAGGATTCTTCCGGGTGCTCCGGTTTCCCCTACCACTAAAAACTAGGGATGTACCGAATCTAGGATTCGGTTTCGGATTCGGCCGAATATTGGCTTTTTTGACGGGGTTCGGTTTCTGGCCGAACCTTAGATCTTTCCCCACCGAACCCTGCACTTACACTATGCTCGTGTGGCTTTTGGATTCGTCACGGAAACCAGATTCGTCCGGAAGTGTAAAGAAACATGCACTAAACAGCGGAGGTTTATATCCTCTTGCTCTCTGTTGCTCTTTGGGTGCTGCGGGTGAGGGCTCTTCCTGGTCATGTGATCGCCGCGGTCCAATTAGCTCTAATAATAATAATAATAATAATGCATTTTATTTCTTAGGCGCCTTTCAAGACACTCAAGGTCGCCTCACAACAACAAGTAAATTAACATCAACAATTAAAAACAGTTAAAATACAATGTTAAAACAGCATGAATAAAACATACAGTTGTGGTCACAGTGAGTAGGCTTGTCTAAACAGATGAGTTTTGAGGATGGATTTGAAGTGTGGGAGTGAGTCGGTGTTACGGAGGTCAGGAGGGAGAGTGTTCCAGAGCTGGGGAGCAGAGCGACTGAAGGCTCTACTCCCCATGGTGACGAGATGGGCGGGAGGGGGAGCAGTGAGCCGGAGAGAGGAGGAGGAGCGGAGAGAGCGGGCAGGTGTGGAGACATGGAGGAGGTCAGTCAGGTATGGAGGAGCGAGCTTGTGGATTGCTTTGAATGTGAGGAGCAGGATTTTGTATTGGATGCGGTGGGTGATGGGGAGCCAGTGGAGCTGTTGAAGGACAGGAGTGATGTGGTTTATGGAGGGGGTGTGTGTGATGATGCGGGCGGCTGCATTTTGGACCAGTTGGAGTTTATGTAGAGTTTTTTGAGGGAGACCAAACAGCAGGGAATTACAGTAGTCGAGACGAGAGGTGACGAGGCTGTGTACAAGTATGGCAGTGGTGTGAGGGGAAAGAGAAGGGCGGAGCCGGCGGATATTTCTGAGGTGGAAGTAGGCGATGCGGGTGATGCTATTGATGTGTGCGGTGAAGGAGAGGGTGCTATCGAGGGTGACACCCAGACTCTTTACCTGAGGAGAGGGGGAAATGGAGGAGCCGTCAATGGGAATGGAGAAATTGCTGATTTTATTTAGGGTGGATTTGGTGCCAATGAGGAGGAGTTCAGTTTTATTGCTGTTGAGTTTGAGAAAGTTTGAAGTGAACCAGGACTTTATTTCATGGAGGCAGTTGGTGAGAGAGGACGGTGGGAGTGTGGAATTTGGTTTACTGGAGATGTAGAGCTGGGTGTCATCCGCGTAGCAGTGAAAGTGAATGTGGTGTTTTCTGAAGATGTAACCAAGAGGGAGAAGATAGATTAGGAACAGGATGGGGCCGAGGACAGAACCCTGGGGGAACCCCTGAAGTGACTGGGAAGGGACGGGAAGTAAAAGATTTGAGCTGGATGAACTGGGTGCGGTCAGAAAGGTAGGAGCAGAACCAGGAGAGGGGAGTGTTTGTGATGCCAATGGAGGAGAGTCTGTCCAGAAGGATGGGGTGGGAGATAGTGTCAAAGGCTGCGCTGAGATCAAGCAGGAGGAGGATGGAGAGTGAACCGGAGTCAGCAGAGAGGAGAAGGTCGTTGGTGATTTTCAGGAGGGCAGTTTCAGTACTATGGAGGGAACGGAAGCCAGATTGAAATTGTTCATATAGGTTATTGGAGGAGAGGTGGGCGTGGAGTTGGGCAGCAACAGTTTTTTCAAGTAGTTTGGAGATGAAGGGAAGGTTTGAAATGGGGCGGAGTTATTGAGGTCAGAAGGATCAGAGCCAGGTTTCTTGAGAATGGGAGTGACAGCCGCAGTTTTAAGAGGAAAGGGTACAGTACCAGTGGTTAGGGAGGCTTGAATTATGTTAGTTATGAGAGGGGAAATTGCAGGAGTGGAGGCTTTAACGAGAGCAGTGGGGAGGGGGTCAAGTTGGCAGGAGGAGGTTTTGGATTTCTGGATAAGGGTGGAGATTTGGGTAACACATGGTAATGTGAAGGCAGAAAACAGTTGGGTTGGAGCTGGGAAGGATGGAGCAGCAACATTGGGAGAAGATGAAGGAGTGAGCTGCTGGTGGATGTGCTGAATTTTAGAGGTGAAAAATGAGGCCAGGGTATTGCAGAAATCAGAAGAATAGAGATGAGATGGAAGAGAGTCAGGAGGTTTTGTGATGGTTGAGATGAGTGAGAAGAGTGCTTTGGAGTTACCTTCATTTGAACTGATTAAACCGGAATAATAAATGGATTTGGCTTTGGAGATGGAGTCCTTGTATTGGAGAATATGAGTTATGTACATGTTTTTGTGAATAGTGAGTCCAGTTTTTCTGTAGAGTCTTTCAAGTTGGCGGCCTTTTGTTTTGAGTTGTCTGAGAGCGGGAGTGAACCAGGGTGCTGTGAGAATAAAGGAGACAGAACGGGTTTTATATGTTATATGCCGGTGCGAGGGGAGGCAGGTTGTGCTCGAGGTATGTTCTGATTCTTGTTTTCACCTGTAATGCGGTTCTGATGGGATCATAAACTAACTGCCTATTCACCAACTTCATAGAGCCGATTACCAGTGCCAGGTACTTGTCATCTGACCTGCGTATGACCGTAGAAGCAGAGTTGGGGAGTCCATGTTTAGGCATTAGCATTAGCTTCTCTCCAACTTGTCTCATTGTACGAGTTTGGCATATTTCTCAAATGTCCATATATGAACCAGTGGAAGCTATTTATGCATGTATGGTGCTTTAGCTCTTATTTTTACATGACATGCCAGTGTTTCCCACACATAGACTAATCTGTGGCGCACCGCCACAGATTAGAGACCGCCCGCCACAAATTGCGTTTCGTATTATTATATATATTTTTTTTTTGTTACGTTATTTAAAACATGCATCGTCTAGTGCCGCCGCAGCGGTCAATTTGACAGCGGGGAGGGGGGTTTAAAATGTGGCGGCCCTTCGTAACTCTCACTCAAGCTACGCGTCTCTCCCACATACAGAGACCTACACACACACAGCCCCTCCCCTTCGTGCACACCGCGTGTCTCCGTCTCCATCAGCGATCATCGCTGTAAGCAGCTGTGTCTATTCATTTACCGCGGTAAAGTGGCCCGCATCTTTCAGCTCTATGAACATGCGGCCCGCATCGGGGAAAAGACGGTGCGCGTTTTGTTGAGAACTTACGGTAACAGCGGAACGTCCTTTCGGAGTCACCCATTTTTATCGAACAGAAAGCGCGCTGGGGTCAGGGAGACACGTTTTTGTGATTAAAACCTTATAGAGATGCCACCCGGCACACATAGCACCAGTCCCCTACGATTCCTCCGGCAGATTGTGAGTCCTCAGGAGGATAGCCACTCTATTGTTTACATATATAAAGTACACAATTTGGTCCGCTAGTGCAATTTTCAAGTATTGTAACTATTTACTGGAATAAGGTGTGCGACTAATTTCACTTGACTCATGACCTTATTATTGCCCTCTGCCACTGTACCAAAGACCAGAAACTTTTACTGTAGAAATATTGAGAAATATTGAGGTAAAGTAGCCATTTTGGTCCAAAATACCTCCAAAATAGTCAAAACATGTCACTTTTGATCTACTGTAACTTTTTACTGTAAAAAGGTGTGCGACTAATTTCACTGGATTCATGACCTCAAGATTGTCCTCTACCACTGTACCAAAGACCAGACACTTTTACTGTAGAAATATTGAGAAATATTGATTTAAAGTAGCCATTTTGGTCCAAAATAGCCTAAAAATGGTCAAAACATGTCACATTTGATCTACTGTAACTTTTCACTGTAAAAAGGTGTGCAACTGATTTCACTGGATTCATGACCTCAACATTGCCTTCTACCACTGTACCAAAGACCAGACACTTTTACTGTAGAAATATTGAGAAATATTGAGGTAAAGTAGCCATTTTGGTCCAAAATACCTCCAAAATAGTCAAAACATGTCACTTTTGATCTACTGTAACTTTTTACTGTAAAAAGGTGTGCGACTAATTTCACTGGATTCACGACCTCATGATTGCCCTCTACCACTGTACCAAAGACCAGAAACTTTTACTGTAGAAATATTGATTTAAAGCAGCCATTTTGGTCCAAAATAGCCTAAAAATTGTCAAAACATGTCACTTTTGATCTGCTGTAACTTATTACTGTAAAAAGGTGTGCGACTAATTTCACTGGATTCATGACCTCAAGATTGTCCTCTACCACTGTACCACTGTACCCCACTCCCCCCCCCCGACGACCACCACACATTGCCTTCAAACCTGTGGGAAACACTGCATGCACAGTAATATATATATACTTTATCACTGAAGTTTTGCTGTGAACTGAATGTATGTGTTTAATGATGGCCGTGATTATTTTAAATGTTATAATAGAATAGAATAGAATAATAGAATCTGGTCGAGCTACATGTCCAATTTGCAATGTCGATTTGTCTCGTGGTGGTAAAGGACCCTAAATAGTACACAACACCGCCGCTGTTAAAACATTTGCGTATGAAACATTAATGGACTAAGGATGGAATAGGATTCGGTTTTCGGATTCGGAAGAATTTTAACCAGTGGATTCGGTATTCGGTCGAACCCCAAAACTCTGGATTCGGTACATCCCTACTAAAAACATATGCAATAAGTCTTGCAGTCACCTCCAGACATCTCAAATATAATCAATGTTGTGCCTTTTCTCCACTATACTGTGCGACTTGGCTCATACTTTGACCTGGAGTTCACAATTTTTACTTCGGTCAACACTTGTGTAAACACCTATTTACACATTCTACTAACCATCTGTATCTGACTTTAAAATGGTTTATCTTGTTTTCTGTTGTTATAAATTGCATAGGTCACGGGACTAATACAGCTAACGCTTCTTTCCATGCAGAAATGCCATCTTTTCTAAAAACTCCCATGGACCTAACGATCAGGACAGGGACCATGGCCAGGCTGGAGTGTGCAGCAGAAGGCCATCCATCACCACAAATTGCTTGGCGTAAAGACGGAGGCACAGACTTTCCAGCGGCCAGAGAGCGAAGGATGCATGTGATGCCAGATGACGACATCTTCTTCATTGCAAACGTGAAGAGTGAAGACATGGGGATTTATAGTTGCACTGCTCAGAATGCAGCTGGAAGCTTATCAGCTAATGCCACTCTCACTGTTCTCGGTGAGTTATTGACCTGCTTTGAAATGTTTAAAACCAGAGAACATTTAATTTAATGTCTCACCGAAACTTTGTTTTTTGCTTCTTTGCTTTCTTTCCAGAAACTCCATCTTTCCTTAGACCATTGGAAGACCGCACAGTAGCTCGTGGAGAAACTGCTGTGCTCCAGTGTATTGCTGGAGGAAGCCCCGCCCCTCGCTTAAACTGGACCAAAGATGATGGACCCCTGATGCTGACAGAACGACACTTTTTTGCTGCAGCAAACCAGCTCCTCATCATTGTGGACGCAGGCCCGGCTGATGCTGGGAAATACACATGCATTATGTCAAACACTCTGGGCACTGAGAGAGGCCACATTTACCTTAGTGTGTCACCGTCACCAAACTGTGAGACTGGATTGGCCTATGATCAGGACGGCTGGACCACTGTGGGTATTGTGGTCATCGTGGTGGTGTGCTGTGTGGTGGGTACGTCTCTGGTCTGGGTCATTGTCATTTACCACATGCGGCGTAAGAATGAGGACTACAATATCACCAACACAGGTATCAGTCTGCAGTCATGGATTTACATGAGGTTTTGACACATGATTCAAATAGAAATATGCTTTGCTTCCAGATGAGATTAATTTGCCCGCAGACATTCCCAGCTACCTTTCCTCTCAGGGCACTTTGTCTGAGCCCCAAGAAGGATACAGTAACTCAGAAGCAGGGAGCCACCAGCAGCTCATGCCTCCTCTCTCCAATGGATATGTCCATAAAGGAACTGATGGTGAGTCCCTGATGACCTTTTTGTATCCAATCAATGCCTTTTATACATGTCCTATAGTGCAGAGGCACAATAACATGGGTTAAAACTAAAACCACAGTATTTTGAGGAGTGGACACTTTATTCATTTATGAAATGCCCTCTTTCATCCCGGCTGAAACTTTCAGAGTGCATCAGCTCTTTTGGAACACATTTTGTGTATAGATATTTGTCATCAACACAGGTGGATTGTTTAGTGCAGTCCAGCATTTGCTTGAGTGGATAGAACTCTGGAGAGTGTTTCTGCTTCCTCCCGAACAGAGTAATGCAGAGTTATTCGACCAAGTGACCTTTCACTCAGGCTCCTGTTTACAATATAAATATATTGGATTACATTATGCCACTAACTTATTAGATTTTTCATTGCAAATTATATTACTCTTTACTTTCTGTAAAATAGTTTTTTACTTAGTGGGTTTATTCTTAATCACGTAATATTGATTAATTTTTCAAACTTGGATCAACAATATTTTTAAACATTGCTCTCTGTTTAAAGATGCAGTAAGCGATTCTGTTAGCTTAGCCGTAGCACCAACTCGAAACCACTCCCCTCGCCTCTCCACCAAACCAAAACAACCGGCACACGTGAACGCGCATCCACAAGTGACATCATCTATCATCAGATGAACATGTCACATTCTCCTGATGAGCAGAGGAGTCACGTATCACGGCTGTGTACACAGCTGCAGAGTCGCGGCTGCTGCTGTCTCTGTGAGGTCTATGGAGAAGTGTAGAGGACAGTGTAATGTGTTCACTGACACTAATGATCAGACCGATGGGCTGTGTTCGTAGGTTTACTCTGCACTCATGTTGCTGCAGCCGTTACTATTTGATGGCTCGCGCGTATGTTAGTATTTGGGGCATTCACAGGCAGTCCGTACAGAAAGTATTGACATGACAGAAAGTGCGGTAGAGTAGTAAAATCCACATGTACGTGTTTGTCCTCATGGTACCGCTGGCTCTTGTGGTCAGATGTGAGACTTTATGAACTGCGTGAAGAGGAGAGACCTGCACACGGCCGTTATGTGTGATGTCAGTGAAAATTACCTTGTGAATGCACTGCCAGATCTCGGATGTCCTCCGCGATTATCACACAATTCAGTCATGTTTAGAAAATCCAACTCAGGTGCGCGCACTCGCGAGAAACAGGAAGAGGGTGAAGGGGGTAAACGCATCCCATTGGTTCGTTGGGGATGAACAAATCCCATTGGTTTATTTTTATCGGTCCGCTCCAAAGTATTATTTGTTAATTTTTGGAGACAATAGGCATCTGGTCAATCTCCCTTACTATTTGAAAACACATAATTACTTGACTACTGTTAGGGTTTAGGGACGTTTTCCCACAATGTTTTAAAAAATGCATCTGGAAAAAATCACTGACTGCATCTTTAAATAATGTTGAATCCTTTGATGCCCCAGGCGTGTGTTTTGGGGACACGGGCAGTGAAATGGAAGCAGACGGCAGTAACGTTATTTACTGCAGAATCGGTTCTATGTTCAATGGTCGGAGCAGCTTCCACCCAGGAGATGTCCGTGAGGGTCAGACAGGTCTGTCCTGATTAGAACGCCCTGGACGTGGTTCTTGACCCTCTGTGTGTTGTAGATACAATCTGTTGTTACAAATTGTGACATATGCTGTTATTCTTTCATTCTACAGCAGGTGCTGCTCCTCTGGTCATCTACTCTGACTGTTATGATAATGCTAACATTTACTCTCGCACTCGGGAGTATTGTCAGTATGGCTATCTCGGGGAAGATGATGCAATGGACCGGGGCCTAAAAATGAGCCTGACTGAGCATGCCCAGCAGGACAATGCTGTGATGGAAAACCTCTTTAGTAACCGGTGCAGCTGCTGTGTTCTCTCTTCCAACGACAAAAGCTGCAATAGCCATTCCCTTCCAGATAAAAACATTCATGGTAAGCCTACTTTACATAGTATGTTATGCGTTTTGATTTACAAAGCAGATTTATCATAGTTACAGTTTGAAAATAATGATCTAAAACTGCTTTAGCCTTTATAGATTATCTCTGTTATGAATTCCTGAGCTGATTCAGCACACTGCTAACATTGCCAGCAGTAAAAATCCTCTATTTGTGAGTTCTCACATATTGAGAGTCCATCTTGTTCTGTTCTCGCTGATCAGTTTGGTCAAACATCAGACCACTGAGGCACCCAGATAGAAGGAAACATTGGGTAGCAATGACCAGGTTAGCACACTGCTAACAAGCCTCTGCACACACTCTCCAATCACACAGTCTTCTGAAATCAAAACCACCAATGAATCCTATTAGAGCCCTGCACTTGGGGCCAATGACCGCATAATTACCTCGGGCCACGCTCGGGCACTTTTATTTATTCTTTTTCAGAGCGGCACATTACATTTACGAACGCACCCACTGAATATAGCTTTTTATCACACTGTAGTATTTGTTGTTCTGTATAGTATTGTCATTAGGGGTGGGAACCTAAGCGTACCTCAAGATACGATACGATACACTATACAAAGCTCACGATAACGATATTATCATAATAACAATATCACGATAACGATATCGCGATAACATTTTTATCACGATATGACGATTATCGATATATTTATTTCATGATAAATGGAATGGAGATGCGTAATGTAGCCATATATTAAGGATTGATACCAATTTAAAAAAATAATTTGTAAAAAAAAAAATGCATATTGATAATAGAATCGCGGGAGAAAGAATCGCGGGAGAAAGAATCGCGATATATCGTCACACCCCTAATTGTCATTGTCGACACATAGCGCTACCTTCAAGTGTGTTGTAGTTTATTGCAGCATCTGGGTATCATACAGCTGCGGCCGTTCACTTCGTAAACACACAGCACTATATACTACGCTAAAACATTGTTACGGGAGGTAAAAAAAAAATAGAAGTTGGGCTACGGGTTTCGGGCTTGAGAATTCAGAAACCGTGTCGGGCCGGGCTGGACTCAGGCCCAGATAATAGGGCCGTGCAGGGCTCCAAATCCTACACCAGTTTTCACACTTACGCAAGCACATGTTTGAACAAATTGAAGACTCTTGAGTCTGGCACACCCCTTTTCCCTGGACAGACACCACCTTAACCAACACATTTTTTAGGGGTAACCCTATGTAGTAGCCCCAAATATTGGGATATCTGAATTGTATCAGTCATTGCAACTGAGATCTGGGCTCACTGGTGACTGGAGTGGCAAGGCCACATAATAGCATAATTCATACACAAGGCAACTCAAAGTGCTGAACAAGACATAATAGCATTAAAATCATAAATAATCACAGTACATTAAAAAGTAAGATAAAAATATAAAATCCCTCAGTCGTATGCACAGCTAAACAAAACTGTCTTTAACCTGGTTTTAAACATTGTCAGAGAGGAGGCCTGTCTCACATTTTCAGGAAGATTGTTCCAGATTTTAGCAGCATGAATCTGAAAAGCAGCCTCTTCATGTTTAGTTCTGACTCTGGGCACTAACAGGACTCAATGATTTCATGTGGCTATTATTATTCAATTTAAGTCTGAATACTGAGTCCAGTATTACCCCTAGATTTCAAACCTTGTTTGAAGGTTTTAGGGAGAGAGATTGTAGGTGACAGATGACGCTCTCTGTTTCTGGGGACCAAAGACAATAATTTCAGTTTTGTCTGTGTTTAGCTGAAGGAAGTTCTTTTGCATCCACTCACTGATCTGTTGGATACAGTGAAGGAGTGAGTCCACTGGTCCATGTTCTCCTGCAGTCAGTGAGACATAGATCTGAGTGTCGTCTGCATAGTTATGATAGGACACTTTGTTTCTACGTATTAACTGACCTAACGGCAGCATGTAGAGATTGAACAGAAGAGGTCCCAGGATCGACCCCTGTGGTACTCCACAGGTTTGTTTAGCGTGTGAGCTGAACTTATGTTTAGTACTAGATGAGTCCTGGTATCCCTTATGTCTTACATTTGTTTTTGATTTGTTTTTTTCATTTCAGATTTTCTTGACTGTCCTCTTTTAAAAGATGGGAAATATCCACCAGTAAAGTCTCCGACAATGCTTTCCCAACTCCCGGTGATGGTGCACCGGCCACCCCTTTTGTGCTCCTCTGTGGATGGCAGTGTCGGGCACAGTGAAAGTACACAGGACCACAGAATGGCTAATAGGACTAATCCCTTAGAGAACCTCACTTCCACATAGACGGAGCTATTCATCTGTCGTTCTCTACCTCCAAAGACTTGTACATTCTGCCAAAGATTCCCTTGACTTGAAAGTTTACATTCCTCTTGACTCTGAAGAGAACGTTTGATGCTGGAAAGACCTCGTGTTGTGCTGGACACTCCATGTGTGCTGGACCCCACTCACACACCTCCAAACCCCCAGCTCTCTGTGAAGAACATTTGAATGTAATGTTTCTCAGCCATATTGGATACTGCCATGGGTGAAACAACAAACAAGCCATGACGATGTTCACATCTTCTTCTGTCATCACTGCAGTGGACTGGCACTTTCTCAGTACGTCAAGCTCAGTAGTAACTTGTAGCTGTAGCGCACGCGACCTAAAAACATGACTTCTTGGGCAGAATCGGACCAATATGACCAGCAGATTTTGATGATGAAAGACGTCGTTTGACCCACTTTCCCACTGCTGCTTTGACTTGGATTCATGCAATGTCACACAAACATGTGGTGTGTGTATGTACAGGAAATCTTATAGTAGCCTCTATATAATGTATATCTGTGGTTGTTTGTTCAAGACCTTACATTATTTTTGCACATAGGACAATCATTTGCTGCCTTCACAGTCATGGATACCTTCAATGCCTTCGCACTCATTACACATTAGATAAAAGCTGATTTTTGCTCTGTTTTAGGCACTTCATCAGCCCGGACCACTTTGTCTTTAAGGTTACTTTCCTTTTTTTTAAACAGACTGTGAAAGTGAGTGTATTACATGAATAGTTTTCTATATGTACTTAACATGTGCAGTACTTAAACATCAGTAACAAATTCCAGTGAGAGAAAAAACCACAGTAGAAGCACTCCTCTTTAGTCGTCGTCCCTTCTAAAATGAAAAGATTCAATTTAAATCTATGCATTTTGACTTAAGCTAAGTTATTTTTTTATACAATAGACTCTGCTTATGTTTGTCTTTAAATTATTCTTGTTATTAATGCACTTCATAAATGTATTGCATAAGGCAATAATGTCTCTGGAATATTCTTCGGTTTTTCACTGAACTGAGTTTTTTTGCTGATTTCTAATTAGCTTTGCATTCCTTAGCGTTCGATTTGAGACACGCCCTGCCTTATTAAAATCATGTAGTAATGTGATGGTGTTCTGAGACTCCACTACATCCAAGACTCTAAGAAATCTCTATCCACAGCTGAGTTTTACATTTGAAAGTGCTTTATCTCGTTTATTGCCTTAGAGCCTCCAGTGTTTACCAAAGTGTAATTATTTTTTGACCATTTCCAATGCTGCTTTTATATGTTGTTTTGTTACTTTGTTTACCTGTTTTTTTTTTTTTTACCTGTACATTGTGTAAATTGTGTCCCTTGAGCATTTTTGTTATGTAAGAATTCCAACATTAAACATAAATTCAAACATTAAACATAAATCTCGACATGTGAACGGTTATTGTAGATTATATACTCACTGTCTTTACCTACATTATTCATTCAAGTTATAGTGCAAGTGTTTGATTCTCTGACCCGTGTTGGCAAATTGAGGTCTTTGTAAAGTTCCCAGAGATGACTGCTGTTAAGAAAAGACATTTTAATGATCTTGCACAATATAGAATCACTCAGATTGTGCAAAAGACAGAAGTGTGCAAACATGTTGAAGGCAATAGCAGTGCTGGTTCTTTCAGTCCTAGTGCATTAGTGACTTGAAGTGACTCATTGTACAGTCTGACAGCGGTGGGGATAAAGGCCCTGCAGTAGCACTTATTGTGATTTAGGGTTGTACCAAAGAATAACAATTTTTTTTTCAGCTGAGCAATAGTATTTGATATTTTTAACACATTCTTGTAATAATCAACAGTCTTTAGGCACATATGCAAAGTATCCATCACTTTAACCTATGTTTTGTTCCTTCTGTTGACTTCAAATTGCTTTGTGTCTATGCTGTCACTTTTTTGAGTATTTAAAAAGAAAATCTCAAAGCATTGTTAATGTCTTCATTATGGAAACATATTCTCAAGAGTAGCCCGAGTTAAAACTTAATTCTTTAAAACAGCTACAAATTGGTTTGTTGACTTTCCGGCAAAATCCTTCGTACCCACTTTTCAGTACGAAGGATTTAGTCATGCAATGTTCCTTTTGTGCTTTGAAACACCAATCTCAATTTAATATCTTTGCACAGCTGGTCCCAAGAGCTGATTTTGTGTCTTTTTATTTAATATGGCCTCTTGTTTAGCAGTTTTTCTCATCTTCTCCCAGACTGAATAGTGAATCCCTTACCCTTCATATTTGAATCTGTAACATGTTTTAGCAATCTCCACATCTTAAATGTTCTATAATTATATATGATGTTTTGCTCATTTTAGATACTTATGAACATATTCACTTTTCTGTTGTTGCTATATTTACAATTTCCACTGCTACATCAAACTTTCCAATCTATCCACATCTGCATCTGTCAAATGCAGCTACTGAAAGATAAGACACATTGATCTGAACATCTCTTAGATAGAGGAGTAACAGGGTGGTACTTGTCGTGCGGCGGTTGTAACAGTAGAGGGCAGTGTTGACTTGCACGCAGATGGAACAGCATCCCCTGCCTACTTCTGGAGCTATTTTCTTATTTGATATACAACAGCGCGTAGACTCAACCATCGAATATGTTTTAGACTCTAGTACTCCAAGTGCTGCTGTGGTCACTTATTTCCGTATACCTCCAATTCCACGCGAGTGTTGATGTAATACCTCCGCGCACCACACGGAGGAGCCTGGTGCGCCTGGGAAGCTGCGTGAGTGCGAAAAGGGGCGTTTCTTTCCCGCGGTATCTCTCTTTCCGAGCTACCAGGTGTGTTCAGACCTGTAGCAGTCAACAGACGCGCTTTACAGATGTCTCCGAAGTGACTATGGATTCCTGACACTCGCGCTGCGTCTACTTCCCGCGCTCCTCCTGCTGCGCTTCAAGAGAGAGAGTGAGAGAGAGAGAGAGGACATCAAACGCTCTTCTGCGGCTATACAGATGCAGCACCAGGACCGCATCACCGCTGTATGACAGAAATATTACCATGCTTTTGACAACTTGACAGCGGAGGAGTCTCTAGCTCAAGTGGATTGGCTGCGCGGTTCGGTCTGCCCCCCTTCCCCATCCAGCCATCCAGCCATCCAGCCAGCAGCAATGGAGAGTTGCTCTTAAATGCATCATCCTCTTTACGCGCTGGAATCCCTTGGAAACATCGCATCCTCCAAAGTGCGCGCGTAAAACCCCAGGGGCTGGCACACCTTAACGGCTCTGGAGCAACTCGCACCACCAACAAAGACATGAAATTCTCCCCGGGTCTGGAGAAGAGAAGCAGAGGCATTATCTGGCTGCCTTGCGTTTAACATACCCCCCAATAAAGGGTAAGGGGGTTACCACGAACTACACGGCTATAGAGTCCAATACACAACATAATTTCAGTATGTCTAGAACATTAAAGAAGAAGAAACACTGGTCCAGTAAAGTGGTGGAGTGCGCAGTGTCGTGGGGGAACCTAGGGGACTTCGGCACCGTGGTGGAGATTCTTGGGGGAGCTGAGGTGGGACAGTTCCCGTACCTGGGTCAGATGAAGCTGGACGTGCTGGTGTGTCACGTCGGGAAGCTGCCCTACTATGGGGACGTGCTGCTGGAGGTGAACGGGACACCGGTGAGTGGACTTACAAACCGAGACACCCTGGCTGTCGTCCGCCACTTCAGAGAGCCAGTGCGCCTCAAGACCGTCAAACCTGGTACGTTGACCCACACACACACAGGTACACACACACACCTGCAAAGTGTCAAACTCGATGCTCAATGTTGATAATTATTTATAGCGTGGACATGTCTTGCAAAGTAAAATAATATGTAATAATAATAATATGCCAGATCTCTTTTTTTGTGCAAATCCATACTGTCTTCTATTATTGGCTCTATACTTCCCCTCTTTCTCAAGACGATAGTAACAGTGATGATGGGAACAATGGCGAGCAGCCCAGTTGGAGCCATTCAAACTAAGTGCACTTAACATGCGTATAGGAATAGGCCTGATTACAGCCTCCATTATTCAGACTCTAATGCTGCTTCTGCCCAGTCGCCACAGGGGCAGAAGTTGGGAGTGGTGGGGGTCCCATTGGTCTTCATTTGCCATTAGGCGCTGGGATAATTGCGTGTAACAACCCCTTCTGATTGGGTCCGTTCCCAAAGTTTTTTGAATCTGGTCTAAGGTTACACACCAGATGTATAGTAGCATCCTCTCCTCTCCAGAAACAGCTGAGCCCTCTCCACCCTGCAGCCTGGATCTCACATCAAAATTGTATGTCAGCCTATTTGTCTTTCATTATCTGTAGATGGCTTTTCACCACATGTCGTATTAGCGCCTGATTGATTGAACTGTCTAAAAAATGACATATTTAGCGTGATTTATGGGTATTTACAGTATGTGTGTTGCGGCTGCACATCAAAGCAGTATGGATGTGTGTGTGTGTGTGTGTGTGTGTTTGATGGTGCTACTCTCCCCTGAGCTCCTAACACTATGCTCTATATGCCCCACTAACCAAGGATGATTAATAAAGGCCATACAACAGCAAGGAAGAAGCAGCAGCAGCAGCAGAAGCAGCAGTAGCAGCAGCAGAGGATGGAGTGGAGCGAATGGTCTCTGTCTTTGGCTGTAGGCTGTATACTCCCACTTCAGCGCCTCCCTGTGCTCTTTTAAAGCTCGTAGGAAAGTAATGGGTCACCAGCGTGGCGGCATTCCTCACCTCATTCTTCTCTCATGGCACTTGTCATACTTGCCGAGGTGGCTTTGGCCTTACCCGCTTGCACATACAGTATGTGTGGGGTTTTTGTTGTTGTTAGTATGGTTCAGTTTGCTCCGTTCTGCTTCAACCTATTACTTAATGAATCATTTTACTTGATTAATCAGGAAAATGGCATCAGACTTTAATTCATTTGAGTTACAAGGATTTCGATGGGAGAATGCGAAAATACAGAAGCAACAAAGCAAATTAATGTATTATTCTGTCTGCATAAGTTTATTCAATAATGATGTGTGTAATGTTAACCTTAAAATCTTGTGATATTGTTGGGTTCAGATGCATAATTGATCATTTTGAGCGCTTTTGATCCACTGGGCACGTCTGGTCACCAACTGTTTCTTGTCGACCACAGCCGTACTGGAATCAAGCCATGAAATCACCAAACAAAGACAAATTAGCTTAAATATATTATGTAAAGAGAGCCTTAAAAAGTCTCATGATTTCTAATGTATTTCTGTGGGAACAATACAATTTTAGTACAAGATCAACACATTTAGAGTGTAATATTAGTCTAAAAATGTGTTCATTTATTAAATAATATTTTTAAAGTGAAAAAATTCCAATGCGTAATACATTCTTCCTTATTATGACCTTCTAAGGTTTGTCTGAGAGCCAGACTCAATAATGAAGGATCCTGACCTCGTGCCTTTGCACATTTCAGACCAATCTCAACCAAAGCACTTTGCAAAACAGTATTGAGCTGCAAGAAATCTACAAAACACTTTTTCTTTTAATATATTCCTCATTGGAAGCATCAAGACATTCATACAGATACGAAAAAAAGGAAGTAGGGAGGAGGAGGGGGGGTCTAATGGATTTATTGCATTATGGGGTGTGTGTGTGCGCAAGTGTGTATGTGTCTAGATCACTGCTATTGCTGGAAACTATAGTATCTATCTAACAGTATGAGGACAGAGTAAATAATAAATGTTTTGATAAAGTATTTGGGCAGTTACATCACTTATTTTTATTTGTCGTTTTTTTTTGTAAGCGTACGTCCAACTCCTTCCTCGTACATTTGCATTCCCACACCGCTCTGTGCTTTTGCTCATGAGCAGGCCGTGCGCAAAAAAAAAAAAGAAAAAGAAATCCCCTTCAGCGCACACATGCAGATGGGCCCTGTTCCTTTGTATATGTCCATGTCCACTCTTTGTGTACAGCGTGTGAAAACCTTATGTTTAATTCACTCTTGACTTCTTACATAATTGAGACGCTGGGGTGGATAAAGCCGCTGCACTCGCCGACGGAGGCCTGGGTGGATCAGCTGGGAACTATAGGACGAGCCATCCACGTACAGCAATGGGCAGATGCTCCCTCGCACGCGCCATGTCTTGAGATTATCTTCTGTATTCTCCTCCCTCCCAAAAAAGAAAAAAATAATAAACATTTTTAGATTGATACAGACTGATTGACTCGTGTGGACAGGTTGGTGTTGACTGTACGCAGTGCGAGAGGTTCAAGAGATCTTTCATTCGTCCCACAGTGGCGAAATTTCAGTGTTGCATCCCTGGCATTGAAGAGTAGGAGCGAGGAGAACACGGCAAAAGAGGAGTGGACGACATTAAAGTGAGGTTTGGTTTCAAATTTGGTGAGGACGGAACAGTAACTCTAAATACTAAATAAAATGTGTAACCTTAGCATAATCAAAAAGCAAGTTTAAAATCTCGAGCTTTAGTGTAATGTACAAGCAAGAATTGAACATAACCTTTCTGACTTTAGCCTAGTAAAAAAGCAAATATAAAATCTCTAGTTTTAGCTCAATAAAGAAGCAGTTATAAGATCTCTAACTCTTACATAATAGACAAGCAAAAATGAAATATAACTTCTCTGACTTTTGCCAAATAAACAAGCAAGAAGTAAAAAAACTAACCCCTTCTGACTTTAGCGTGATAAAAAAGCAAATATAAAATCTCTAATTTTAGCATAATAAAGAAGCAAGAATTACTTATAAGATCTCTGACTTTAGCCGAATATAGTGGATAGTGGACATATGTGGTTCAATATCGCACTTTCTGACAATATTCAAAGTATTATCATTTACAAGCATCAATCACACCAGTGTCTTGCCCAAAGATACAATGGCAGTATGTGCACTGCTTGGAAAACGTATACATACCGCATGAGTTCTCATTCATGACTGGTTTTGACTCCTGCTTTGCGTCTCTTGAAATTCAGATGCTAAGGTTAGGAAAAGGCAAGGATTTTATTTTTTGTATAGCCCAGTTCAGAACACAAGGCAACTCAAAGTGCTTGACAAAAACAAGATAAAAACTACACAAGGCATAAAAATACTCAAAAAAGTGACACTGAAAATGTTCAAACCTGTATTTGAACATTTTCAGTGTAGAAGACTGTCTCACATTTTGAGGAAGATGGTTCTAGCTGAATAAATCTGAAATGCTGCCTCTCCATGTTTAGTCCTGGGCAGCAGCAGACGGTCTGAATAGCATTGAAACACTTTTTTTTATTCTGTCTTGCTATTTTGTTAGTTTTTGTTTTGGGTTAAATTATGTTGCGTGTCTGTGGTCCTTTTTTAAATTAGTTAACTGTGGATGGAGCCTTTTATTGCTAAAATAGGTTTTTGACTGTTTTATCCAGACCATCATCACTTTTGTTCTGTCTTAAAGTAGCAATATTCTATCAATATTTGTCATTAAAAGACCCTAATCTTAAAGGTATTATTAAAACATGCTCTTTTCAAATACTTGTTTAACTGAAAACTGTAGTTCAGCCAAGATTTAGAATTTCAACATTTTTTTTTTTAGAGCCCCTAAAATCTTGTTTTCATTTTGATGTCCTGCCCTCCACCGTTTATCAGAAAGTCTGTGATCCGGGTTGCCAGAACTCATCGCGTCAAGCTAATCTCACTGGTAAAGAAACATGTGGCCGCAGAACTCAAAAAGTTAAAATTCCCAAAACATTAATGACAAAACAAGGAATGTACCAAGGATTTATAGCGGGGTCTTTGTGGAAAATGTGTTGTTTATAGATTTGTTGTTGACAAAACTCTGGTCTATTCAGATATAATGGTCCCAGCTGGATTCGTCTGCATATCTGGCAACCTGAGTCAGGCAGAGTGGGAGAAGTTGCAGTACCACTTTTGCCCAGATTTTTATATACGGCTCCTTTAAGTATACATTAGAGAAAAGACATGCATTAAGTTTACCAAGCGGTTTCATTACAGACAGACCTGTTGATCAGATAATGTTCCACACATCTGTAAGGATAGTGCAATAGAGCCATCATCATCGCTTCTTCAACATTTCATTTGCCCTCTTTTCCTTGGGTCACATCACGAGAACCTTTTGAATAGATGGAAATGCATGTCAAGTTGCCTCATTTTTTGTCTCGCAGATGTCCTTCCTGATGCAACACTATCCACTTTCCATGCCTCGGTAATGGACACCGCTCACACGGGTTATGACTCTGTGGCTCGAGGACCATTTTATGTGTGATTGCTGGAAAAGTAAATGGAGCTACTGGACTGGTTTCTTTTCTGCAGATTGGATTGACCAATGAGGGCTCTTATTTCTGTCACCTCCTGTATCACGTCAAGGTCTTCCAGAGCCTCCATCATTCCTCCACATCACACTTCTCATTTCCCCCTATCTTTGATTAAGCTGGAAGGTACCTCTATTAAAAGCCTGCCGCCTGCTGCTTCGCTCGCTGATCTATTTTTGCTGAAACTCCAACTAACGATCAGAGCGGAAGTGTGATCAAAAGCGCTGTGAATGCCATACCCGAATATCTCCTGCCGTATACATATTTCTGCAGCAGACTTATCTTCAAGCATTTCTCCTGAGCGCATCAGTATTGCCCATGCATCAAAAAACACAATTAATGTAACAGTTTATGTGACACTGAATCTTGCATCCTGTTTTAGCATACGGCCTGCATTGTTGTCGATTAATATATAATAATAGTCTTTGTGAAAGTCTTCTTCCTGCAGCTCTTGGGCGTGCTCAGCATGTGCTCGAGTAGTTACCATAGGAATGGCTCTTACATTCAACACTTGTGAATAAAACACTGGCACTTCTTACATTGATGAAGAAAAAAGGAAGGTTACTTTATTGCGTTTTTTTGTGTGAGTCGATCACGGAACACAAGGAATTCACAAATGTGATTTGAAACAGACAAAGAGGACTACAACATTAACAACAAGAGAAACTGGTGAGAAACCTGGGCGCTGTATAGAAAGTGTCCTGACTTCAGGTGTGGCCTTTCCGCTACTTTAATAGAGTTTGACATGTTTCCAATGTGATAAAAAATACATTAAAAAAAATAATGTTCCCGGTCGGAACAGGGCCTTTCTGGGTGGAGTTTGCATGTCCTCCCCGTGTTTGCGTAGGTTTCCTCCAGGTGCTCCGGTTTCCCCTACCACTAAAAACATGTACAAAAGGTCTGAATGTATTGAGTGAGTGAATGGATGGTAGTGGTTGTGGCTTTGATGCGCCAGTGTGTTCGGCGACTCGCTTCTGTCATCACCGTGTGTGGAGAGAATGGAAAACTATCTGAACAAGTGCTTTGGGTGACCTTGGTCTATAAAATGCGCTATATACACAAACATTACTTACTTACTTACTTACTACATTATAGTTTGGGTATTTAATAGAGTAAATTAAATTATTTACATTGAATCTATCACTTGATTAATGCTCGTACAGTAACATTAAATCGTTCAAAAATAGACTTAGAACCAAGTGAAGCTCCGACATGGGTCAAATTGAAAAAGAAACACTGCAATAAAAATAAGGTTACATTTTGGATTTTGGTTTCAAACTGAATTTTTTTTCCCCCCTGAAACATGAAGGATGTTTTGTGGAATAGAGAATGTGAAGAGATTACTAAATTAATCATAATCAAAATTCAATACATGACTAAATTACTAAAATAATCAACAGCTGCAGCTCTATTGATAGTAATGCTGTGAACACGTCCCACATCAGAATCAGAATCATTTTTTTTGCCACGTAAGTAACAGGAGGTCACAGACTAGGAAATTGCTTTGGCTCAGTGCAACAGTCAAAAAGAGATAATAAAAATAAGAATAAAAAACACATAAGAATAACAAACACATTCAGGTCCAGACTCCACTCTCTCCGATTCCCGTTCTTCTTTTTGTTTCTTTCCCTGCTTGTATCCTGTTGTGTGACGCACTACAGGAAGATGTTTAGGCGAGACTTGATTAATTATACATCCTTACAAAATTTCCCCCTCGCTTTTTATCCACAGGCAAGGGGCGCACAAAAATAAATATTTCCACCACATCGCTTAATCACTTTTGGATAACAATCAGCTAACCAAAACAACACCTTTCCTTTGCCTTTGTCATCCCCTGATCAGGCCAATAGAGAAAGATCACAGCTGACACAAGCCCCATAAGCCCTGTATCAGACTCCAATAGTGAGTGTGGGCTAATCACATTAATGCACCTCTCATACCAGGAAGTGCCTCTCAATGGAATCATCCTCTTGACAGCCGATGCCTTGTCACCACCGAGGATTGCAGGAGGGAAAAAAGAAAAGAAAAATAGAAGTAGTGTGGGAATACATGCAGGCCCGGTCAGATAACTTGACAACTGCTCCTGCCTTGGAAGATGTTCTGGCTGTCAGTCGAGGAGGCCCATGGCGCAGAGAGAGACAGCTTGCGGTGATTTAGGAGGGTTTAATTCACATTCGCCATTAAGACAGGCTTTGTTTTCAGTTCTCGGATCAGCTTCTGTGGACGCATCTTGGCTCCGCTATCGGATTAAACTGCGCTCAGTGTTGGGTACCGACGTGCTGCTGGATGTGTCCATTGGCGAAAAGCGTTGATTTGTGAAACCTCAAAAACCAGGAAATAGATGTGATATAGATGTGAAATACTAGTGATCTTAAACAACGTGACATTAAGCGTGTTAGTGGTAAAACGTTTTCAGACTTGGTTTGCAGAGTCTTCCAGGTTTGAGGGTGGCATTCAGTCTGATGGGGTTTGATTGAGTAGTTGGTTGGATTGATTAATTTATAATATATGAGTTAATTTTCAAAGTAAATAGATAAGGGGAATTAGAAAATATATATATATATGAAAAAAGGCTTGCAATTTCCTCTTCAGATTCAGATTCAGATTCATTTATTTGCCATTTGCAGTAAAACCACATAGGAACAACTGTGCAAGACTACCCCGGTGTGCACCAGAACGAGAAGACGACACACACCAGAGCTCTTAAGCTAATTTTGTTTTTACCACCGATGTCAAAACCTATTAAATACAAGTGGGGGACTGCACATTTTCAAAATGGAGACCAATGATGCAGTGTTTGACTTATAACTAGGTTTGGAAATGCATCCTTGCAATACATACATATATATATTGCACATAATAACAAGGGCTAAATAAATATTTATAAAACGTAATATATATTTTTAACAACATTATTTCTTTTTTTAACCTGCAAACATGGGAATGTTTATCAAATTTAAAATAAACATTTCAATTTGCTTAAAGAATCAATAGAATCATAATACTTGCAGATCAACAATATATTAATCCATTTAGGTTATGTCACTGAAAAAATAATCTACTGCTGGGGAATCACAGAAACCTTATTTTTCATCATTTGAAATCTTGAACTTGCAAAAGCTGAGCAAAAATATGGTAAACAGAATTGCTACATAGTCATAGATACATAATGTGTGAATAAAGGTAATATATTGTGATTGGCCTTCAGGTTTACATATGATATAAGATGTGCTTCTTCTCTGCATGGCCAGATAGTGCTTTGTCATTTACATGGTCAAACCGAGGTCAGCCGATCAGTTCTATCTCATTTCCACTCTTCCTCCATTTCCTCCGTCCTCTTCATCATCTCCATCTCTGAAGCGTTTTGTTGATCTACAGCCTGTTTGTCCTGGTCGACTCTCATCAAGTGTCCCGTCTCAACCCTGGAGGCGTCTGTCAGCCCAAATGCTGCTGTCCCGCTCTGCACTCACCTATCCACACACACACACACACACATACACACACACACACACATACGCACACATACATGCATCCACACTCACAGAAGTACGCACAGACCCAAGGAAATGAATCTAACCAGGCTGCAAAAATGTCTATTACCGCAGTTAATTTAAATGAGACAGTGACCCGGAGTAATTTGATGCAGCTGACTTCTGCAGAGAAATGTGGATGTTGAGAGAGCAGCTCATAAATGTCCATCCGGTCTATCAGAGACGAGATGGGATATTAAGATTCACTGCTTTGGATTCTAAGCCCAAATGACAAAGTTTGAAGTTCTGCAGTTCTTCAAACCAACACTAACATATTGTATTTTTGATAATGGTAACAAATGAACAGACCACTGTGCAGAGAAAGCAAAATGATACATGATTTTAGCTACACAAGTATATGATGTATGATGAGGAACTAAAAAGAGGCTCCCATCTGTTGTGTTTCTCCGTCAGGACTTTGTTGTTGGGGTATATTGGACTGAATCGAGTTGATCAAATGTATTATCACGTTCATTTCACACTGCTCCGAAGGCAATACTGATTTTGAAATTATAGATTGCACATTTATTCCATGCAAAAAGTTGTTGAACTATAAATCTAAAACATATGCACTGAAGAACACTCTAAAACCTATAATAGATTACTGACTTAATCAAAGGTAATATTGAATAGATTGATGAGTGAAATAGCTGCAGCCCCTGTGCACATCTCTGCTGGTTCAGGGGTAAAGCAGTTTCAGCGTGTGACTCGGTCCCCTGCATTTTCTCATTATTCTCACTTTAATCAAATTGGCGCAGCTCTTGTTGCACACTTGAGCAGCACCTGGGACGGCTCCGGCATTCTCAATGAGGACTAGGAAACGTGCGTTTGGAGCTGAGCCCTGAATGTGTCTGATCGCTGCTGCGGCGGCTGTCATTTGGTTTTGGTGACTTTGTTAGTATTTAAGGACATTCTATACAGACATAATATGCATTCAATGTGAGTTATGTGGCTATTCATTAGGGCTACAATTAAATGGAATCAAAATCAAAATTGTTTTTTTAGTTTAGATTAGGGCCTACATCATTCAATACATTTCCTTTGCAAAAGCACATTTTCTTGTTTCTTGCCCACTTAAAATCATGCAGGCCCACTGTTTATGGAAGGCCAGTGTTATTTTTATGTTTTTTTCATTTTATTATCTTATCTTGGGGTTATTGTGAAATATGTATTTCTTTTCTATTATTATAATTGATGTAATTGATGATTTATGACACCATTATGATATGATATATTTGACATTTGATTCAAACACTTCTAATATATTTTTAAGACAATACTTTTATCAGTAAGAGAAAAGAATATGGTTCTCTGTACAGTGGGAAGTGGATCATCTGGACAGCTTGAAAACCTTTCATTACAGAGAAAAACAGTGTGCGAGTACCATATGTACCATATGTACCATATGTACCTTATGCACCTAAGGTACATATATGGTACATAAAGTACCATATGAGTCTTTAAACACTCAAAACTCAGAAACCTGTCATGAAGCGCTTGGCTTTGCTAGTAATGTCTGTAGCTCCCTCTCAAAATCCAACAAATGTCAAGAGAGAAAAGAGCATGATGTGATTGAGGCTTTCTGAAGCGACCAGCTGCTGAACCGTTAGAAATACCAACAACATTGTGCGAAAACATTGTGGAGACTTACAGAAAACATTTGACCTTTGTCATTGCCAACAAAGGGTTTATGCCAAAGTAATGAGATGGACTTTTGTAATTGACTTAATACTTATTTTCTACCATCAGTTGCCAATAAATTCTTTGAAAATCGTCAAAATATACCTGTGACGGTAAGGACGGGCAGCTCTCATCTTTTGAAGTGGGAGGACTTGTACTGTTGGAGGCTGATTAAAAACTGTTCTGTCCCACTGTGTGTAAGTAACATGACGGGTCAGTCCCATCTGAAATCAGAGTTCACTTCACTTTCGTTCATATGACACATGCAGTCGCACAAATAATGATCCGTACGCAAAGTTTGTGACCAACACCAGTCATGTGTGTGTATGGCAGTGTTTTTCAACCACTGTGCCGCGGCACACTAGTGTGCCGTATGATATTGTCTGGTGTGCCGTGAGAAATTCGTCTACTTTGTCTAAAAATAGCTGCATTCGCTGTTGACGAGCGGTGACTTGTTTTGAACTGTGAGTAACCATGTAATACTTTTTCAAATCAGTAGATGGCAGCAGATAGCTAAGTACTTTGAAACTGAAAAATTGGATGCGACCACTGGCTGTAACAGGTCAGCATTGTGGCGAGAAAGGTAAAATTGGATGCGACCAACAAATGTGTGAGGGAGCGAGACAAGAGCTTTGTGGCGAGTGAGAAGTGAAAGTGATAGAGACGTTTTTGAAAATGAATTATGCCGTTTCTGAACAGGATTAACATCCTCCACTCTGCCCCGGGGTAGCTGTGGCCGCGTTGTAGTGGTTTAACTATGAAATGTACAATTTTTGTACAACAGCTCTCGCGAACGCACTTCTGAACTGGGTACCGAGCGCAGACCGTAGTCGAGTGGACAGAACCACAGACATGCGGACCGGACAGAACCATGGACTAGCGTTCAGGACCTCCCGTGTCCCTCATCCAAAACTCCTGAATTTAAAGCTCGGATACCAAAATGTTTCCCATGCAGTAACAATGCATGTTCTTTGTGTGAGTTATTATTTGACTATTTGGGCAGAGAGTGGATTTTCTTAGTTTTTTTCCACACAGTTATGCCACTTTATTCCCAAACTCTTGTTAATTATATCGAGAAATATTAAATAAAGCTTAATTTCAAGGCCTGGACTTAAGCATTTTGATGAGAATAACTGTATATTGTGAATATAGGCTACAGAGTATACTGTATACATTATAAGATAAGATATACTTTATATATCACACAGAGTATGTACAGTATATATTTTTTTACATTAGTACTGTATACATTTTTACATTTTCTCCTGGAGGTGTGCCGCAAGATTTTTTCAGTGAAAAAAGTGTGCCTTGGCTCAAAAAAGGTTGAAAAACACTGGTGTATGGGACCCTCTCAAAAATAAGATACTGCATCTCAACAGTCTTTCCCTCAATACCTCAAATCGACATAGCTGTGACACTGAGATGTACTTAATGAATCTGAAAAATGCAATTAACCAAATAAAGGTAAAGGTGCACTCTAATTATCCCCGTAAGGCAATTCAACCTCTGATACCGCTAAAGCTTCTGTCAGGAGCAGCCGTCTCCAGATGTTGATGCGCGGCTTGGTCAGGACTTCCACAGCTGGAGGATATTACCTTGTGTGCATGTTTTTAGTGGTAGGGGAAACCGGAGCACCTGGAGGAAACCTACGCAGACACAGTTAGAGAATGCAAACTGCACTCAGAAAGACCCTGTTCCCTGGTTTCACATGGTGGACACTGACATCAGGCACGGACAGCGCAGGCGACCTGTCTGAGTTTACAGAGAGGTTTAGAAGATATTTATATACTCTTCACAAGTATCAGGGAGGGGGTTAAAGATTAACGTGGTTTTGGGGAAACCCAGCTCAGCTTCAGCACTTGTCGTCTTCGGCACGTTGCATGTTGATCTATGTCCATGTTTTTGCTCTGGAAAAACCACATTTATTTTCGCAGTTCATCGCTGCTAGACGCGACATGATCTTATTGTGAATTCCTCAGGGTCTGCATTTAGCTCTCAGACATGACCTGAAGTTCTAACACACAAACTACACATGCTTGCAGTAAATAGGGCTGAGGAGTTGGATGTCAACAGCAAAGAGTTTGTAAATAGACCAACCTTTTCTACCCAGGGTCAAATCAATGTTTTTTTTTTCCTTTACCACGATATTGTTGTAGTCTACACAGGTCAGAGTCAACGCAAATGACAAGGGAGGGTTGTTAATGACTTGAATATATGTCATGAAAAACAGCCAAGTATAAAAATTACAGCCTCTGCTCATGAACGAGGCCTTTAATTGCATCACTTGAGCTGTGTAGTAGCCTTGATCATAAAGCCAACACAATGGCGTTTACAATACCTACAATTTCCCTTTGGGTATTTTTGTGTCAGTGGGAGGATGGAGAGGGTTTTACTTTCTCCCTGTTCCAATTAAAATCTCTGTTGTATTCCACAAAACGCCAGGTAGTGCTTACTGTGCCATAAAATGAGTGATTCTATTCCTGCTTTGTGAATCGGTATGCGTTGCTCTGCCGTAATGTCATTTGCTTGGTTTCTATTTGTTTTAAATCCACACAGATCCGCGTTAATGCACAGGTGTTGGGCTGAGTGGGTGTAACAAGCTTTATATATTGTTATTTTTTGTCCCCATTACTGTTCCCACTGTCCGCAGGAGAGAAAGCTGTTTAATGGTTCCATCTGCCTGGTTTTTGTAGCTTGTTGTGTGATCTTCCTCTTCCACCGTTTTGTCTAAAGTATGGGCCGTGGCATCTGGAAATGAAATAAATACTTATGTCTGTTTTGTTTTGATCTAGCTTTTATCTTGGGGATAGCAGAGTTTTAATGCTATTCTGTGGGACATTTGAACTTGTAAATTTAATCGTGACATGAACATTTCTCCAGTGTGAGATTGGTACCATCAGCAGCTTTTTCTCATCTAAAAACATTGGTGAAAGGAAAAACATAGTGTCTAAAGCAGACTTTGAGATTATTATCCATGCGTTTGTCTCCAGTTGCTTAGGCTACTGTAATGGCTTGTTCACAGGTCTCTCCAAACAAGCGGGAAAACAGCGTCCTGACTAGAACCAGGAAATATCACATTAGTCCAGTTCTCAGGTCTCTGCACTGGTTTCCTGTGACTCAGAGAAGAGACTTTACAGCAGCTCCTTTTGTTATAAGTCTCTCCATGGCCTTGCACTTAAGTACAAATGTACATACTGTATGTTAGTGCCATATGAACCAGCCCACACTCTGAGGAGCACAGGGACTGACCTCCTGCTGGTGTCCAGAGTCAAAACTAACATGGGCAGATTTATGCAGCTAAAATGTGGAACCATCTTCCTGAAATTGTGAGAGATGCGTCTACTCTGGCAAGTGGTTCTGTTTGGCTGTGCATACAACTGAGCGATTTTATCTTTGACTTTATCTTTATTCATTTTATCTCACTGTGGCTATTTGATTGATTTTTATCCAATGTGTGATTTTAATGCTAGTGAACTTCATGATGCTTCTGTTTTTTAGTTTTTGAATTTGACTTGTATGTGTATTATTTTCTTCTGTATGTTTTCATGTGAGAATTTAGTCTGTATAGGCCTTATGCACATAAACATTACTTATGTTGATGCATGTAAAGCCCCTCTGCGTGTGTGTGTTTCCGATAACACATTTTTATACAATAGGTTCAATTGCTTCTGTAAATTCTTACTACAAAACAATAATAGTAAGTAAGTAAGTAATGTTTATTTGTATAGCGCATTTCTACAGACCATGGTCACCCAAAGCACAGACACGAGGAGAATATGCAAACTCCACTGTTCCGACCGGGATTCCAACCCAGAACAGTCTTGCTGAGGAGGATAATAATGAAAGTACTTATCGTAATGTATCGAAGGTATACACAGATTCAAGCACCTGGATTGTTTTATCCATTCCAGCCGATATACTGGTTATCGTGACAAGCCTTCAAGTGGAGCCTGTTTATTTTACACGAGGTGACGAACCATACAGCAGCTGACTGACCCTGCTCTGTAGTGAAGGACGTTATCTAAATGCAAAACCAAGATGGCCACGCGCCTCGGCAGCCTGCTCCCATCGGACTTCACTATTCTCCAGATGTGCCACACTCTGCAAACGGATTTTATATACGGTTTTGATTGGGCCCCGGCAGCCCCCTCCCAGGTAATGGAGCCTGACATCTGAATTAGTCCAGTCTTTCAGAGGGCGATTAGCGGCCAGATTGACATCGTGGACGGGATGTTGATCGGGGCTTTGTTGGAGGCTGTGATGATGGAAAGGTGAGGGAGGAAGCAGCCTCATCGTGGTCGCGTACGGAGGGTGTACGGAGGGTGGCTGGTCTGGAGATGCCGTCTCTTTGATTGAATGAAGTCATGTATTTGATTGAAAAAAACAAAACAAAACATTGTACAATCACTGCATATAGGAATAATGATCAGTACATGTCCGAATAGAAAGAAAATCTAAAACACTCTGTTGTGGAATTTCTGCACAGGTTCAGAGCACAAAAATGTAAACAACCAAGAGCTGTAATATAATCTAAGTGCAGTTTATTCATCAGTAAATATGCACATATACAATGAAAAAGGAACGACATCAACCTTATTACCTGGCAGCGATCTGAAACCGTCTGCCCCGAATCAGGAAATTACTAGACATGAAATAGACAAGAGTAAACAAAGACATATCTAGACATAAAACAATGAAGTCAGTGTCGAGATGTGGTTCAAGGCTTCTCTTTACGCTTCCTTACGCTGATACAACTCTGAAATACAAAACAATCTTCTCTGTCCATGACGAGAAGATTGTTATTTTTCTTAGATGCAGGTATTGCCGGAGACATGTGGAAACACGTCTAACTTCTAACACAATACCAGATTGTATGTACCGTAATTCAACAAAGAGTTGAGGATTAGATCTCATAACTATTTGATGTTTATTCAGATTTACATACTAGAACAACTTCTTACAACTTTCCTTACAAAAAACAACCTTCAATAGCCATAAAAAAAAAACTTTCAATAGTTCTTCTATTTCATGTTTTTAGGTCTTGTTTCCATTAATATATTTTTTTGATGGTTAGATTTAACTTATATACATGCATATACATTGGATTTATAATGTCAAGGGCACATACTGGTTGCCTCGATTCTGTCAGTCTGCCCCAGGCCAGCTGTGGCTTTTAAATTGGCCTGTGAAGTGTCTTTGAGTGTCCAAAAATGTTCTATCCATCCATCCATCCATTTTCTTCCGCTTTATCCGTTGCCGGGTCGCGGGGGCAGCAGTCTAAGCAGAGACGCCCAGACTTCCCTATCCACACACACCTCCTCCAGCTCGTCCGGGGGGACCCCAAGGCGTTCCCAGGCCAGCTGAGAGACATAGTCCCTCAGCATGTCCTGGGTCTTCCCCGGGGCCTCCTCCCGGTGGGACGTGCCCGGAACACCTCCCCAGGAAGGCGTCCAGGAGGCATCCTGAACAGATGCCCGAGCCACCTCAACTGGTTCCTCTCGACGTGGAGAAGCAGCGGCTCTACTCCGAGCTCCTCCTGTGTGACCGAGCTCCTCACCCTATCTCTAAGGGAGCGCCCAGCCACTCTGCGGAGGAAGCTCATTTCGACCGCTTGCATCCGCGATCTCGTTCTTTCGGTCATTCCCCAAAGCTCATGACCATAGGTGAGGGAGGGAACGAAGATTGACCGGTAAATCGAGAGCTTTGCCTTTTGGCTCAGCTCCCTCTTTACCACAACGGTCCAATACAGAGACCGCATCACTGCGCACGCTGCACCGATCCGCCTGTCAATCTCACGCTCCATTCTTCCCTCACTCGTGACTAAAATGTTCTATGTAAAACAAATGCATAATTTTTATGATTATTTTTGTTTTTGCAATTTAGCTGTAAATAGTTCAATAAGACTAATAATAATTATAATAATGCATAAGTTTTATATAGTGCTTTTTGACATGTCATTATTCATTCACTCCATACACAGCAGTGACAAACTACTACTGGAGCCACAGCTGCCCTGGGGCACACTGACGGAAGCGAGGCAACCAGTATGTGCCATCGGCCTCTCTGACCACCACCAACCATTCACACACTCACCAGACTCATTCTAGGCAATGGGAGTGAAGTGTCTTGCCTAATGACACAACGGCAGTTTGGCACTTTACAGCCGCAGCCGCCCCACTGTGGCTGATGTTCCCAGAGGTTAAGTGTCTTGCCAAGGACACAACGACAGCAGACATCAGTGGAAGTCGGGGGAGAAAGTCTTGTGGTGGACTCAAACCCACGACCTTCAGGCTTAAAGCCCAATGCTCTACCAACTGAGCAACAGTCGCCCCAGTAGACTAAATATGACGTAACTCTGCCGTTTATTTCCCTGCTTTGTTGCTGAAATTGACAAATACAAAAAAACCTTATCCAACTTCATTGAACCAGCATCAGTGCCATTAACTAGTTTCAATACGTTCATCGGAATAATGTTCTGAATATATCGTCCTGCTTCAAAGATAGCTATTGTGATAGGCCTGCATACGTGGTGTTTGTAATCGTAATCCAAATACTGCCTGACTGTGAGTAAAAATCGCTTCATGATTTATTACATTTATTACTACTACTTTATTTACACATGTAATTGAAGCTTTCACTCACTTAATGGTTAAAACATCTCCCCCATTGTCCCCTATTGTCTTGCTCGCTGTGTGTCTTGGCTGAGCTCTGGTGTGGCCCAGCTGCTGCCTGCTCTTTTATTATCATTCTCAGTCTGTGAAGCTCATGGCAGCGAGGGGACGGCTTGCTTTGTAGAATCTTAATAGCAACAATCCTCCTTCTCCATTCTCTCCTGTCTATACGCCTGTGTGCCTGAATGCCAATGAGGTGTTAAGCTTGATGCAACATGGAGCAGATTGTGGCTGAAGGGCCTTTTTACCTGGTGAGAGGCGCAGAAGTGCCCAGAGCATGGCACAGCTGGTGGGATCTGCAGGGTTAGGCAAGATCGTGATTAAACATAGACACAACAACCCCCTTCAGGCACTTGGTTTTAAAGCTGGGGTACGTAACTTTTGATTTTCAGTAAAATAAATCACAATTAAAATGTGTTTTTCATGTGTGTTTGTCGCAACAGTGAGAGTATTGGCTTTGTGAATCAAATCACAACATAATAGATGGATAGATAGATAGATAGATACGTCATTGAATAAATACATAATTCTAAAAGTTACTAAGAATAGTACTAAGGGGCAACAGCTCTTTAGGTTACATGATGAATTTATCTTATTTGTTTTTCCTTGCTGATGCAGGAGGGTCTAAGGACAGGGGTGATGTTCCAGAAAACCTCAATATTCACCAATATTTATGTACATCGGTCATCTGCCCCTTATGACTCAATGGTTGATTCTCTAATCTGTGTTGGCAAATCAACAACTTTGTAAAATCCTCCTGAGATATCATGCTGTTATGATTTAGGGCTATTCAAAAATACATTGAATTGAATTGAGGGAGGGCTGGACTTCTCTTTTACTTCTCTTAGATCTGAAATGAGCCAAAACTCAGCAAAAACTAGTGAGAGAGCAAAACAATTTCAGAGAGCTGTAGGAAGTAAGTACATGGATTCACATAATTAATGTTTAAGTGGCTTCAAAGTTAGGATTTGAATACAGCTTAGACCAGTGTCAGATGTGCCGGGCTTTGTTGTGCAACTTTATACATGATAAGTATATTTTTCATGATTCATCTTCTCTTTGTAGCATGCCCCTAAAAGCATTAGATTGTGTTATTGTTAGATGTTGTATTAGTAGAACAAATGGGACTAGAGCTCCTCATGCTGCACTGAAACCAAAGAGAGTGCTTCTTTTCTGCACTCTGAGACAAACAGTATGTGGGAAATATTTGTTTGCGGAAAATACAATCTTGTTATGCATCTGGAGTTTTAATTCAGGTGTTATTGGCTCAGCTCACTATACTAAAGAGGTCCTTTGAGTTTTTCCATCTGGATAAAAAGGCATCAAGCAGTTTAATCTGCAGCTGCCGTTTAAACAATGGCATCTCCTGGAAGACGCAGCGACAAATGACTCCGGTAAGTCATGAATGGAGCTGGAATTAACAATTATTTTGAGAATCGCTTAGTTAGCTGATAATTAATTTATCTTCTTGTAGCCTTAAATCACAACAGTAGTTATCTCGTAGGACTTTACAAAAACGTCAAATTTGTTCACAAAAATCAGAATAATGAAACATTTCCAACTACAGAAATGCAATGATAGAAAACACATAGAGGCATTGGTCCATTACTGAGATAAGATAAGATAAGATAAACTTTTTTGTTCTCACAATGGGGAAATTTACAAATGTTGATAAAGTCCATGGATGTCGTTGAATGTCAAGAGTCCTGGATGATCACCACTGTGCTAGACATATCTTATTGTATCACAAAAAAACACTATAATATTGAATTATTATTTATTTTCACAAACATAATATGTTTTAATGTTTTAATCAGGGGCGACAGTGGCTCAGTTGGTAGAGCATTGGTCTTTGAACCTATGGTCGTTGGTGGATCATGTCACCTGCTCCCACTGATGTCTGCTGCGGCAAACATTTAACCCCACTTTGCCTGATGCCCCCCGCTGAAACACCAAACCGAGCAGCCATCTTCCCGTGGACCCACCTGCCCGAGGATCAGTGAGGGGCTGGGGCTGTGAGAATTACGTTAGCAGCTCTGATTGCCAACCCGTTCTTCACCCCAACCCAGAAATGGACTAATGAAGGTGATGAGAATGAATGAATACAAGATCAAAGAAAGTAATTGCCATTTGCAGTCAAACCCCATTGGAATAGCTGTGCAAGACTACCTCTGTTTGCACCAGAGAGTACACACCAGAGCTCTTGCCACGGTACCATTTTTCCGGAAAAAAAAAAGAATGTTTTAATCATCTCTCAAGTAATTGTCCAACCCCTTTTATGTGTATGTGTGTGTGTGATAATTAGAGCCCTATACGTCCATAACCTTGCATTATTTATATATATATATATATATATATATATATATATAGAGCTATTTTGAAAGATGGATATTGAAGCATTTACAGCTATAGCCAATAATCATAGCAGCTACTTATGTTGTATATTTTGTGTGCTCCCTGTATGTTCTTACTTTTTTCTTGCGATGCAACATAGGAATTTCCTCACTGTGCGAATGTAGGATCTCTTTCCTCTCTCCTTTTATACACACAAATATATAAATAAATAGTAAATCCATCCATTTTCTTTCCCTAAATCTATTTCTTGGTCGGGGGATTGACAGTCAGAGATACAATAGTAGTAGAAAATAGTAAATATTATTAGAAGTAGTGAATATTAGTATTATTAGTAGTAAATAGTAAACATTATTTTTGTTTACATCCATATCAAGTTTGAAGTTTTAGCTCCATGACCATAGCCACGGCTGATATGAATCCAATGAAGGTTGTGGAAGCTACATGTTCATGGCTCCCAAACTCCCCTGCCTCTTTAATCCATGTTGCAGCGTGCACATGCTTCTCCACATGACGCAGATGCAGAGGACCGCGGCGTGGACCGTGGCTCACGACGGCGCCCCGGTCGGCCAGTCGCTGCTTAATCAGATTACAGACGTTGGGCACAGTGAGACAGGAGGGGCTGGCAGATGGAAGCGCTGTGGTGGTTAGCATCTGCCGCTAACTCTGTTGTGTAATATACTGTACCGTGTGTGTGTCTCTCAGGGACCACGGGCATTCCACAGCATCGCAACATCCACTTTTCATTGGCTGAGCTGTTGCTATAGTAACTGTTTGAGGCATGGTACTTCCCCTGTTTAACCGATATGATTTGCAGAGCGGATTTGAATACGTATTTTTTTTATGTATATGTAGATTATAATGTTTATGATTTATGCTCAATGTGATGTGGGTTGTGAGGCGCTTTGTGTTGCCTTGTGTAGGAAAGGCGCTCTACAGATTAAAGTTGATTGATTGGCGTCTTGTTTAGAATGTGTGTGTTGTCTGGAAGTTTGTAGATGAAGTGAAGGGAATTGTCAAGGTATTTAAATGAAAATTCAAAATGAGATTATTTATGGAATCTGGCAATAGACCTGACCCCACAAAATGTTCCAGCCACAAGCCTTCATCAGGGAGAGTATTACTGTTTCAGGCAAGTTTCTTTGTATAGCACAGTTCATACACAAGGCACCTTAAAGTGCTTGACAAAACAAAATAGACACAATACAATTATATATCCATCCATCCATCTTCTACCCTTTAATCCATTTCTGGGTCAGGGGGGTGGCAGTCAGAGATGCCACCCAAGTCTCATAGCACCAGAATATTTATATAAAATAATAAATATTCACAGTACATTGGAAAAGAGTACAATCTTGCTGTTGTGTGCAGAGCTAAACAGAAGTGTTTTTAACTTGGATTTGAGCGTTGTCAGTGAAGAAGCCCGTCTCACATTTTCAGGAAGACTGCTCCAGATAAACATATCCTTCTGCACTGTTTATCTGCCAAAAACAACTTCCCACGTCTAGGATTATAATGTATGTATTGAAATACCTGTATTCATGTTGCTTACAATAACAATACAAATAATTCTGTTTCCCGTAGAATTAAATTATATTAAATTAGATTCAAATAATTGACTCTGAATCCAAAACCTGTGGAATACAATGTCATTTGATTTACCAGATTGCAATTTGCATACGCAGCTGGTTCCTCTCTGGAGTCAGGACATCAGAGGAAGAGCACATCATTAAAATACTAAAAAGTTACAGCATCTCAAAAAGTTTAACCCATGTATCGGGCCAGTATATTTTGTTTTCCAAGTATTGACCTTAAAGCACAATTTCTGCTTATTTGCAGACTGATTTTGCTTTAATCAATGAACACAAAATGAAAATGTTGTGCAATATATTAGGATACAAATGTTGCTAAATTGGATGACCCTTGGAGACGTGGACAGACAGATGTATTTTTGAATGAAATTAGGTGCTGGTTAGACAATATTGTGATGTGGAGTAAGCAAACTGGACAGACAGATAGATGGATAGATACTTTATTGATCCCCGTAGGAGAAATTCATGTGTCCAGTAGCAGTAAAAAATAAATAAAAATTGATCATTCTACAAAGCTAACAATAGTATTAAGAAGCAACAGCACTTTACAGCAGCAGAGGTGGAGTAGCCGCTTGGTTCGGACCATTTTCTCTGCTCCAATCCAAAGTAAAATTCTTCTTTCAAAAACGTTTTCAAAAAGTTAGCCTTCCTCCAGTGGATTTTCGCCTGATCTGCTTGGTTCAGACCATGAATCCTCTCCGCTCCGGTCTGGACCATTGTAAAACCATAAACACTGTATTGCAGCGAAATCTCAGGTAGAAAACAGCAAGAAAAAAAATAGCAATTGTTAAAGCACAAACCAACTGTTTACAAGCTACTTCAGAGCACATTTGAGAAAAAAAGACGGACAGACTTTATTTCTATGTTATGTATGTATAAGAAAGGGGCTTGAGATATGTGAAATGGTTGGTTGGTTGACCCAGAAATGCGTTAAGGAGAAGAAAATTGCTGGATGGATATAAGAAAAGGCTTTTACAATGTGGTAAGGTCTGTACTGTACATCCTTTTCTAAGCAATGGCCAATTATCTATCCTTTTGTATAGATTTAAACTCTATTTCAAGCTCAAAGTGGCAGCAAACCACCACTGTGTGATAACCTTTAGAAAAAAGTCTTGGATCATTAGTAGCAATTTAGTTTCGCCAACTTTTGTTCTCGCTCGTTTGAAAGGGCAGTTTTAGGATCAAATACGATGTAAGACTTTATTCTTTTAGAGAAATTGTACGGTCAATTTTGGATAGGTGCTTAGTCTGCAACAGATTAGGGGACTACTTTCACCTGAGGAGGAGGACTAATAGCACTGTGCGATGGTAAGATTCCATGACTCTTTTCTCTTTTATATTGACATGAATTCTGTGTTGGAAATGTATTCAAAGGAAACAGCACACAACATTTTCATTTTAAAATATATCTACATCATAATTTACCTTTTCTGAACCAAAGTTATAAGTGTGTTAAGAGATCCTTTTTTCGTCCCACAGTGGGGAAATTTCAGTGTTGCATCACAAGTTATAGGACAGTAGGGGAAAGAGGAGCACACGGCACAAGTTATGTGAACAATATCTATACTAATTAAAACAAAACAAAAACTCTAACTCTAGCATCAAAAATAAGTATAACATCTCTATCTTGAAAATAATAAAAGAGGTGTAAAAAAGTTTAACATTTGGCAATAAGAGGCCGAATATAAAGTACTATGTATTCTAGTGCAAGCAAAGTGTAGTACATGTTAGCATCTGTACATGTTAGCAGCAGTGTATTTACATCTGTACATTAGCAGCAGTGTATTTACATCTGTACATTAGCAGCAGTGTATTTACATCTGTACATTAGCAGCAGTGTATTTACATCTGTACATTAGCAGCAGTGTATTTACATCTGTACATTAGCAGCAGTGTATTTACATCTGTACATTAGCAGCAGTATGTTTACAACTGTACATTAGCAGCAGTGTATTTACATCTGTACATTTTAGCAGCAGTATGTTTACATCTGTACATGTTAGCATTAGTATGTTTACATCTGTACATGTTAGCATTAGTATGTTTAACGCTACATCTGTACATGTTAGCAGCAGTGTATTTACATCTGTACATTAGCAGCAGTGTATTCACATCTGTACATGTTAGCATTAGTATGTTTACATATGTACATGTTAGCAGTAGTAACATGTACAGATGCTAACAGCAGTGTTTACGTCTGTACATGTTAGCAGCAGATGCAAACACACTGCTGTTAGCATCTGTAGATGTTAGCAGCTGTGTGTTTACATCTGTACATGTTAGTTGTTGTATTTATTCTCGATTAAAAACACAAGTGGTTGTATTATTTATGTTTATGGACTTCAAGAATATTGTCCAATCAGAGAGCAGAATGAGGCCCTCATTTCGGTTGCCAGTTTGTTAGGAGACATTTGGCTGGTCTTGGCTGTTTCTCTTGTTGTAGAAGACACAAAAATAAGTAATCAAACGTAACACACGGTTGTTTCCCAGCAGGTGGTTTGCATCTAATCAGTAATTTTCGACAATTGTAAAGAAATTTGTGACTGTGGTCTGTGAAAGGCACTATAAAGATTACTTACTTACTCACTCACTTAGTAGCCACCTGTGTCCCTGGCTGGTTAGATTCTCACAATCATCAGTCGAATTGTAATTCTAATAATCTAATAATCTTTTTTTGTATAGCACTTTTCAAAACTGACTTCATTAATCCACTAAGACTCAATATTACACACATTGCTTTTTGTATTGGAAAACAACACGACATAAAATAACAAAAAAACCATAATATATATATTTTTTTCGAATGATATAATCCCTGGTGTTTTGTCTATGTATCTCTCTGGTCTCTGAAAGCGTCTTGAGAACACAATCCCAGGACCAACGCTATTCATTATCATTGTAATACTCGCGATCCGCAACTTTGTGACAGACTTTGATGGAATTTGAATTGTCTCGGCGGTATGCAGGCGACGGAGTGATTGTTGCGGTTCCGAGCTGAGCTAATTGAGGCAGAACGGCGGTGATGTGCCATGACACCGAGACAACAATGTGCTGTTTGGCTGCTTATTTGCAGACTGAGCTGTAATAGAGCTCTGGGTGTCTCTCCCGTCTCTCGCAGTCATGTGTTCACAACAGCTTGAGCGCAAACACAGCCGTCACGCAACATTATGGTTTTGGTATTGGCGTTTCCTCTCCATTTTTCTTCAATCTGACTAGTTTTCAAATACGCCGTTCATGGCTGTGCAGGTGTTGTATAAGTGCGTTCTTATGTGTGATTAAAGAAAATGTGGAATTATAATCTCATCCACTTAGCTACTGCAGGGGACAACTGTGACTACATGAAAACAGAGAATGACTTGGCTTTGACTAAAACTTTTGGACTGGAGTTTTTTTTTTTGATTGTTTTTTTTGATTGATTTTAATAGAAAATATGAAGAGCTTATAAGACAGTATAACACAGTCAGTCGGAGAGACATATTCATTTAATGCATCCAATTTCTCCATTCTTTCAATTATGTGATCATTTTCCGCCGTGAAATTTTTAGGGCTTAAGCTAATGTTTATTTTGATAATGGTTTAATCAAGCAGGTATTCTGTCAATGAATTCACTAGAAACATGAAGCAACTGAAGGACATTCTCACACAGGCTTATCCAACATTTTCACCCAGAGAGCTACTTTCTTAAGACTGAACTGGCTGGGAGCTTCTTCATTAACACTGGAACTCCCACAATTCTGAAACTACCAGAACTTCCAGAACCTTCATTTTGCCTGCTCGTGTGGAATTCTGAAAAAAATCCCCCAAAACAAGTAACCTTTATCCACTTTTATTCACACTTTAGGAAAAATGAAATGGGTACATTACTGTTCCAAAACTTAAAGCCGTCAAATTGACTGCTCTGGGAGTTCTAGAGGCACCCGAGGAATTAATGATTTTTTTATTGAACGGTGAGAGCGAGACTTAGATATTCTGTTATATTTTAACTGTATTTGAGCTTGTATTTGAACTAAATATACTAAATAGACTTATCTTTAAAAAATATCATTATTATCAACTAACTGTTTTTGATGTATTTCTGTTTTAATCACCAGCCTTCAGCAGTTTATTGAAAGCGACTAAAGGTAATACATCTGGTGAAAAGCTAAACAATTTCGGAGGATATTTCTCAGATTTCATTGGTTTCATTAGTAGCAGTCAAAATGACGGGAGTTATAGTATAGTTTCCGAATCTGGAAGTCGTCGTGTACATCCAGTTCAAACTACGCCTCTCAGACGGAATGGGGACGATACAAAGTGTGTGTTTTTGAGTGGACTCTGGGCAGAATGTGAGGCATGGTGAGGATCTCTGTGATTCAGAGAGGGCAGGTGGATGTCTGGCCACCCCAGGGCCGTCTGACTCTGTGACGCCTTTTCACCTCAATGAGCGCTGCTTCCACAACAACAACTACACTCTACGCTTTGTATAAATGTGCTTATCAATGTGTTTCAATCTCACAGAAGCCAAGGTAGATGTGTGTCTTTATCCTGGGATCTATTTACAACGAGGTCTCTGCTAACCTCACCACAGTCCTCTGACAGCTCTGGCTTTCTGTCACACTTTATTGACAGAGTGGAGAGCTGCAAAGCATTATGGGACTAAAGGCCTCAGGTGGACACATACACATGCATCTACACACATACACGCGCACAAATACACATGTACAAACACGCACACACACATGCACACAAACATCTATTAGGATGAAGAAAAATCTACAGCGATGCTCAAGCACACACATGCGCACACACACATGCACACACACGCACGCATATAAGGCATGAGAAAAATCTACAGAAATGCACGCGCACACACATACCACTCACACACACACACACCTATAAGGCATGAGAAAAATGTAGAGGGAACCAGGTCTGGAGTGACAGCAGTCGGACCAGAAGAGCCTTGGACACGCAGCTTATGTTGGGGGAAACCTGCTTTTAATTTGTCTTTCATGCCCTGAAGGAGTGAGAATCTGTGCAAGCATGTTTAATTGCCTACCTGACCTTTCGAAAGAAATGAAAACAGAATTAATAAATTTATTTTATGGTTCAGCTGGTAAGCTACACAGACTTACATAAAAATGTGGAACAATGTCATAGCGAGCAAAGACAAAGATGGGAAATTTTCTCCCCCACGGTTGGAGATTACCGTTTGTAGCAATAATTGTTTGGTTCTTGCAGTTATTTAATAGATATTTTTTGTTTGAGAACCTTTTCATCTCAGTAATCAAAAAGATTAATTATCTAAATTACAAGGATTTCTCTGGGAAAATGTCAAAAATCAGAAGCCATATTTTAATTGAATTTCAAACAAGATTGAGTGCATATCATGTGTGATGGACTCATTATTATTATTATACACAGTTTTGAGTTTTTTTGCACGCCATTTTAGATATGTACCGGTAGGTACGTATATTCCAAATATCTATGTTTATTTTTTAAATCACAACTCAAGGGACATTTATGTGTTTGAGTCTGTAAATGGAACAGTAATTTTATTTTTTTCTTCAATATTGTTTTCTTTCTCTCTTTTCTGTCAAATGGATAGTTTTCAAATGAGAAACTATTTGGTCGACCTAGAATTTCTTACAGATGATTCCTAATGTCTCCATTGTCAAATGGAAAAAAAGGTGCTTTGCAACCAACAAAAATTATACTCAATCAATAACAAAGGCAAGACAAAAGAAAATAGAAAATCTCACAGACATGAAACAGACAAGACACAGACAAGACACAGACAGACCCAGGCTCATAGACAGAAAGACAGACACAGAAAGACAAGAGACAGACAAGACAGACAGACACATTAGACAGACACAGACACGAGACAGACAAGACAGTCACATAGACAGACACAGACACATATACAAGACAGACACATACAGTATAGACAGAGACATGGTCAGACAAGATGCAGACACATAGACAGACAAGAGACAGAGACACAGACACAGAGAGTCACACCCTTTACCTTGAATCCCTCAGCTGCACAATATTACCAGCCTCAACCACCAAGACACATTTGTTTTAATTTGCCATTTAAATATTTTCAGACAAGGACACGCCATGCTGTAACATCAGAGATAATTTCAGAGGGGTCTGTATACCCAAATAGGACTCCAAAAATGAAATCTATTTTACACCCGCCCAAACAACACTTACACTTCTCCTCTCATCGTTTTGAATCATGTTAGCTGATTAGTATTCGGATACACACAATGCTTTGGCAAACGTATCTGGCTGACCGCGGCCTCCTACTGCTGCAAAGTCCTCTCCAATCATCTGCTCCACAAATGTAAACATTCACACGTCCAGACAAACATGATTTCTTTTTGTTTTTCAATCAACCAGAGCGTCCCTTCATCTGTGACCACAATATGAAATTTGTGAGGTTGTCTGATGTCCAACTGTGAGGGATAGAAGCGTTTATGGAGCTGGATGGAGTCGTTGTTTCATAGGAGAAGATGATGTTTATAAAAGCAGCAGGACAGGTAAAATAACTAAGGGATGCAAATAATATATTTTATGAGCATTTTATTCAGTGTTGGAATGTTAAAGTCATTTTTCCACCTTGTTGTAGAGAACCTGGATTAAAATGGTGAATGAATTACCTTGGTCTGTAAAATGTCTATAAAAAGATAATTTTCTTACTAATGTATGATCAGAGTCCAGTTCTCAGGTCTCTGCACTGGCTTCCTGTGGCTCAGAGAATAGACTTTAAAACAGCTCTGCTTGTGTACAAGCCTCACCATGGCCTCGCACCAAAATATATTAGTGACATGTTAGTCCCATATGAACCAGCCCGGACTCTGAGGAGCACAGGGACTGGACTCCTGTGCCCAGAGTCAAAACTAAACATGGGGAGGCTGCTTTTCAGATTCATGCTGCTAAAATCTGGAACAATCTTCATGAAAATTTGAGACAGGCCTCCTCTCTGACATTGTTTAAAACCAGGTTAAAAACAGTGTTTTTAACCTGTTTTAACTGTTTAGCTGTGCATACAACTGAGGGATTAAATGTTTTTCTTTATTTGTAATGTACTGTGATTATTTATGATTTTAATGCTTTCTTATTTTTTCAGTACTTTGAGTTGCCTTGTGTATGAAATTGTGCTACAAATACTTGCCTTGCCTTACCTAATGTAATATTTAAGTGAAAGGTGGTCATCTAACTCAACTGAATACATTTTCCGTAGTTAGTGGCAGTGTCTTGGTAACTTGTAAATAAATAAGTAAAATAAAACCCCTAAATCACAAACATTATTGCACAGATTGCACATTATTACACTTACATTGACAGATCCTCATCAAGAATTTTCCTAAAACTGCCCTGCAAATGTGAACAATTACTCAGATTAGTTTTGATAGTTTAGAATCTACATTATTTAATTTTTAAGCAATTATTGCGACTGAAGTAGCCTGGCCTTAGCCATCCGCACACTCTGGTCAATCATCATTGAAATGTAATGAGCACTATGGTGTGGTAAGACCAGGCTATTACTGAAGGCATTTTAAAAAGTTTTTGGAATTTGGATATAACATAAGATCCACTGACCATGTGCAAGTGACCAACATTCCATTAGTTTACCAGTTACAATGAGTGACTGGATAATTTAAATTCATAAACTCATGACCACTGAAACTGTATGACTGACCTAGTTATCGTGCTTTCTCAATACGGCATCGCAGACCCCTCCTCCTGGTCTCCCGCCTCGGTGTCCTTGTTTCAGTGGTCGAGACGGCTGACCTCCTTCTCCCCTTTCATCCTTATGCTCTGTTTTCGTTCTAAAACTTGAATTTTCTCGGTTATTCTGCCGCACGTGTAGCTGTTTTATCAGGCTCTCGTGCATTAAGCCCATGTAAGATGTTTGACAGAATAGGAAGTGCACAGACCATTCAAGTACCTGCCTTCTTCATCTTTGTGCTGCTTTCCTTCAGCGTCCCGGGGCAGTCACTCTCTATGGACATTGTAGTCAATAAAACACGTTGCCAAAGGGCGCGCGTGCTAAAGGAACAACTCGTGTAGTAAGGAGAGCATCACTTAAGTGTTGTCGGCTAAGTGGTGATCCCTGACTTCTTTTTACTCACTGCTTCCACCCGTGTTTACACAGTCACACGCAGGCTTCTACAGCAGCGCATGTGGCCACTACATGTCCATCTGTGAGAGGGAGGATATGCTGCAGGTCTCTCTATCACTGCCATAGACATAAATGTGTTGAAAATATTATTTATATTCTCGTTTACTAAGGACACATAATCATATTGTTTAACCCATAGATAAAAGCAAATAGAAAAAAAAATAAAAATCATCACACATTTGAATTAAAATTGTTGCGCTTAATCACAAATATTACATTTTAACACACAGAAAAATGCAAATACAAAGCATTTTTCTACAAAATAAAAATGAAATTATTACATTGAAGATTATGATTATATCAATGATGCACACTATTTCCTAACTATAGTAAATGTATGTGTGGCTGCACTTTTAAAAATGTCTGCAAATGCTCTGAAATAATATAAAAACTGTATTATATGAGGGGCTGAGGAATTCTATCCAAATGTATCTGATATTTATCTATTTATTTCTATTGTGAGCATGACAATACACCACATATTCCAGTTACCTTTCAAATAATTTTAGTTCTGTCACACAAAGGACAAAGAGCAGAAATGAGACAAAAATTGCATGAATACTGAACTTTTCTCTCCTCTACACGACAAGAATAAGAAAAACCTTCATTCATAAACTACTATGCGCAGCTTCAATTGCCTCTGAAATGGGCTATTTCCACGGAGTATTAGGAGTAAAAGTTCTGATGCTGGTGCTCCTGATTTTGCCCATTTTCTGTTGAAGTGAAAAAACACCCTTGTTCCACATTGTTGATTTAAGGGGAGGCTGTGATTGTCCTGAGGCAAGTTTCTACTCCTCTCTGAGCCTGTATTTCCAGATCTGAGGCGTGTCATCCGCACAAACGTGAGTGTGAGAGCGCCCATGTGCGTCGCTCTGTTTGTGTACACACCACTCAGATCTTTTTAGATTACTCACTGCCGATCTCTGGGGTCAAGCCCTGTATTGACTTGTTCTGAGATAGTAGAGTTGGAAGGTGCCTGGTGGTATAAGATCATGTCTAAGAGCGCGGTTATTGTGCTTGCAAAATACTAGAAATGATAGAAATATTTAACGGATGACAGCTTCAAAGTAAAAGAGGTGCTTTTTTTCCCGCTGGACATTTTCATTTTTCATTTGACATGTTTTTCATTCCTGTAAGAAAGAGCCCCATGAGTCAGTATTTGGCACTTTGGTCTGAGAGCTGATTGTGGCTTAGTGTGATAGGTCTAAAGCTCAGCACAAGTACTTGAAAAAGCCAGATCTTGTCAGACAGCTGAAGCTAAGCAGGACAGGGCCTGGTTAGTACAGTTACGGGAGACCTTTGGGAACACCAGGAGCCACAGTGGGGCGGCCGAGGCTGGAAAGTGCTAAGCTGGGGTCGTGTGCTTAGGCAAGTCACTTCACCCACGTTGCCTGAATGAATATGGACTATACATGAACGGCACATACTGGTTGCCTCTATTCTGTCCTAGGGCAGCTGTGGCTACATTTGTAGTTTATCACCACTGTGTATGGAGTGAAGGAATAATGACATGTGAAGCATCTGTAAGTGTCCAAAAAAGTGCTGTATAAACCAATGCATTATTATTATTAGGATGTGACATAAAAATATATGAAAAGCTTATAGAAACTGTTTTGAGGGACAGGAACCAGTTACAGTTTTTTACCAGTTTTTTAGTTGGAAAGTTTTAATATTTCCATTCCAAAGCTGCCCACATGCACTTTCAACAGCGATTTATCGACTGTTGCAAATTCAACCGCGGAATTCAGATTTGACTGGTAATGGTGATGTTAATATTCATAATAATAAACGTAAAATTATAATGATACTTCTCACGATTATCCATTCTCTAAATTGTAATGTTTGGATTTCCCTAAAGGCAAATTGTGTAATTTGGAGAAAAATACATAATTGGTTTTAGATTTAGTTTCTCCTCCTTTTGAACGCCATAGACATTCATCTTACCAGAGACATAATAATAGCTGTCTTGTTGCTCCTCTCTGCTCTTTCATAGAGTCTAAATATAACATATCCAAAGCTTATCTATACTCTAGCCCATGTAGGGCTGAAGGAAAAGCACACTTTGATCATCATGAAAGATCCCATGTCTCTCCAATTGTTCTGCTTGAGATATCCGTTTGCCCCCAGGCTCAGGGTCAGAAATGGAAGCAAATTGAGAATTACATAATTGTGCAACGTATGGGAGACCGCCCTGCTTGTATGTACGCTCCCAGCAAGAAAGAGGGTATCCTTTTTTTTTTTTCTGCAGACGGCATGTCTCGTCTTGAGAGATGACGGAGATGACTCACATATTCAGGTCAACTGCTTTTTTGTGAGCGAAGACACTCCCAAAGCTTTGACATCAACATGTGAAATACAGACTTGAGTTTAGCTGCATCATAAATCAATTTCAAATGTTTAAAAGTGCAGTTAAGGATTCAGGTTAGCTTAACATTTGCACCCAAGTAGCACTGAGTCAAAACCACTCCCCCTTCCCCCTGCCCTCCACCAAACCAACTCCCAGCACACATGAACGGTGTTTCTGTACGAACGCAGTCTGTGACGAAGCCCCCAAGCTTAATATGTGAAAGCATCACACTACATTAGGCTCAAGTCTGTGAGTGATCTGCCTGTCATACTTGACAAGCGTTAGCCTCTCCTAACTAACTAGCAATTAGCAAAACTCGACTAACGAAGCCCCCGCTGAAAGATCTCAGCTCCTGTGGACTCGCCACCTGTGGGAGGATCAGTGAGGGGCTGGTGCTATGTGTACTGGGTGCAGCTCTGACTGCACCCATACATACAACTATATGCATTCATGCACTAAAATATAAGGTGAGGGTTAAGGTGTACTTTATTAATCCCCGTAGGGCAGGCATGTCAAAGTCAAATACATCAGAGGGCCAAAAAAACAAATTTGCTGCGAGCCGAGGGCCGGACTGGTTCAATGTTTATTAAATCATTGCCTGCCAGCCTATTTCAGAACAGGTACTCCCATATTGCCAGCAGTTTCTGATGATTTTTATAGATTTTTCAAGACCCACAGAATATTGTGTACTATGACTATCTGAAATCCGAAACCAGATTCTGAAAGAATAGACTGCCTACTTTCATCAGCAAAAAGAATTTTGTTTCTAGCTTGTAATCCCCAGTTGAGTAGAGGGAAGTTTTACTGAAATCACTAAAAATCTGAGAAAAAAGAGGCACAAGTGCATCTAGCTGTTTTCAAACCATTCAGAGAGCGCTGCTGCCACCTGCTGGCTCAATTCAATATGCTCTCAAGCTTATCCCCAAACATATTAGATATAATATACATCTGGGAACATGAAAATAGCGGAAAACGCGCAATTGACGTAATAGTGCGTCCATGGCAGGCCACGGGCCATGTAAAATTCATTCCAAATCCGGCCCGCGGGCCTTGACTTTGACACATGTGCCGTAGGGCAATTTATCCTCTGAATTTGACCCATCCTGATGCTGCCAAGGCTTACATCAGGAGCAGTGGTCACATCCAGGAAACCAACCTCCAGATTTTGAACCGGAGCTGGAGGGTATTGTACATGGTTGTAGTAGTAGGGGAAACCGGAGCACCAGAAGAAAACCTATGCAGGATTATACAGTATTTTATAATTGCTTCTTTACTACGCAAAAGTTATAAATGTTATACTGTTATTCTACTTAAATAAAGGATCTCTTGATGTTGATCTTAATCTTAATGCATTTCCCTGATTCCCCTGCAGAATAGCCATTTTAAATCTGACCTTTTATATATACTGTACGTATAAATGTGTCTGTAATGAGAATCTGGTCTAAAATCTGCTTCATAGATGGTCGGCAGCTCGTTGGTAGCGGCGCTTTGAGGCGTCTTGCCGACTCTTTGAAGTAGCGTTCTCGCTCTGCTCTCACCCACTCCCAGGCCAATACTCCCCCCAAACCCAGCCTCACAACTGGGCCACGTTGCATCATTTTCAGTCAATGTTACTGAGTTTTTGAATGAACATCTATGACCTTTATGGGGATGTCTGAAGTTAGAATCAAGAAGCAAAAACATATGAAGGAGGAGGGGAGGGTCCAGGGACAGTTGTAAATATCTAGAAGACTCGACATTTAACGACATTTATGGACTTGATCAATATTTATAGACATTGGTCCTCCGAAATAACTACATTGGGATTTAGGGAAATAAAAAAATACATTGAATTGAATTTTCAACTAGATTAGTAATTGATGAAAAGTTGTCTGGACCAGGTTGGACATCTGCAATGAAAAGAGGTTTTCTTATTGTCCAAACAGACAATATACAGAACAGACCAAAAGTTTGGACACACTTTCTCATTCAATGAGTTTCCTTTCTTTTACTATTGACTGTAGATTCATACCCAGGCTGTGTAAGGGCTATTTGACCAATAAGGAGAGAGTGGCCTCGACAGTCACCGGACCTGAACCCAATCCAGATGGTTTTGGGGTGAGCTGGACCACAAAGTGAAGGCAAAAGGGCCAACAAGTGCTAAGCATCTCTGGGAACTCCTTCAAGACTGTTGGAAGACCATTTCAGGTCACTACTGCCAAGAGTGTGCAAAGCAGTAATCAGAGCAAAAGGTGCTACTTTGAAGAAACTAGAATATAAGACATATTCAGTTGTTCCATACTTTTTGTATTAGTATGTACATAATTACACATGAGTTAATTCATAGCTATGATGCCTTCTGTGTGAATCTAAAATTTTCATAATCATGAAAATAAAAAAAACTCTTTGAATAAGAAGGTGTGTCCAAACTTTTGGTCTGCACTGTACATCATAAGATACAGATTCATTTTATTTGCCATTTGCTGTAAAACCACATTGGAATACATGTGCAAAAGTCTCCAGTGTGCACCAGCCAAGTACAGCAATAAAACAAGCTAAAAGTGCAGGAATAAAACAAACTAAAAGCACAATAATAAAGCAAGCTAAATGTACAGCAATAAAACAAGCTAAAAAGTGCTAGAAATAAAACAAACTAAAAGCACAATAATAAAGCAAGCTAAATGTACAGCAATAAAACAAGCTAAAAAGTGCTAGAAATAAAACAAGCAAAAAACTTTAAAAAACAATTGTCACTTGGAAATCAACCAACAACAAATTTCAATACAAATGCAAGATGTTTCAACTTAAGCTGTTAGCATTATTTTCAAGAGACCAATTTTTTCTGCAACTTAAAACAAGTGCCTCGTCCTTGAGTGACATTACATCATCTTAAAATGCTTTTTTCAGTCCAAACCAGATTAAGAATAGTCATAAAACTAAATAGATAGAAATGATTGGTCGGTTACAGGCCTTGAATCCAGCTGAATGGCCGTGCTTATTTGAAGTGATTGAAATGGTACAAGGTTATATCACTAAGGTCCATTATAAACGTATCTTTTAAAATGTTATCAACAAATTCTTTCCCTTTCTGTGCTGACATCACATTTGCAAACAATATTCCTAAAGTCCAAACTCTGAGATCTTAATGTTGACAATGTCAGGCCGATTTGAACGTGGGGCTTTTACAATGATCAACAATGAGAAGAGAACAAAATAAACTATTTTTAAGAGTTTATGGGCAAATGTTAAACTCTTGATCTTTGAGAGCCTGAATAATAGGTATGAATGTAAATGAGAGAGTGAATGTCAACAATATCTGAACTCTAAACATTGTAAAGCGCTTTGGGTGACCTTGGTCTGTAAAATGTGCTATATAAATAAATATTACTTACTTACTTACTGAACCTTTTCAATTAAAATTCCCAATTGTGTAGAGCAAAAATAAAATAGGGTTGTAGTTGGGTCGACTTATTACAACAGGTCAATCAATGTCGTCTGACCCACTATAGTTAAACAACTAAAACAACAAGAAAACAACATTGAAAATGATTAACATTTTTCTGGTTTAAAGCAACAGAAATTATGTTCCCATTCCCCTATCCTCTCTTCTTGACTTTGAGTTTTTTCTTTCCCAGTGCAAGTTTTTGTGGCAGACCTTTGTATGTGTTGTTTTGTAAATACAATATTATTTTTATACGTTGCACTGGTCTCCCTTGTACTCATTCACCACAAGCTCCTTCCACAAATTTAGTTTCTTTCTGTCAGTTTTTTCTCTCACTTGCATCACTCAAGCCCTAACCTAATTTGTTATTATTTATTTACTTAAAATTAATGATACACCTTACCACTCGGATAACTACAATCTTGGCTATAACTCACGGTCCCCTTCAGGCTTGTGTATGATAATACATTTTCCATTTTCTTTGCTCAAAAGCTTACATAGTGTAACGGTACATAAACAGTAAATCCTTGGTTGACCATTTCATATTTTTCCCAACTCGGATACTATAAACCGAATAAGCAACAAATCGATCAAAGACTAATCGGCTGAATAAAAAATGACTTTAATTGTGTGGATATAGCCAGTCTCCAAGCCTATCGATCAGTGCAGCAGCAGGGCTTCCACAGAATTGACCCAGTTGAGGGGCGACCAGAGAAGCAGCATAAATCAGCCTGGACATACCGCTTTATCACTCTAATCAGCTCAAAGGTCTGCAGGATTGTAGCTGTGTGCTCCAGACCTGGGGTATTGACTTGTGAAACTCTCGACATGACTTGCATAGCGCTCGTGTCTAATAGATTTGTAAGGAATCTTTTCCAGCTCCGGCCAAAATAATTAGGTTGACTTTCTCTGGCTAATGCAATTAACAATGAGGGGTGTCCAGGCGGTGACCTGTGTGATGTTTGATTTCATGCACACATTCACAGTTGTCAGAGTCTAGAACAGCAGCAAGACGTGGTCTTTAATGTCAGGTTGTTTTAGCTCAGGGGTCTCAAACCGGTTCCAGAAAGGGACAGATGACTCCACCCATCCAGTCATCTGTGCTCCTGCTCTGTTTGGAGCTGTTGGATGTAAAACCTGCAGCCACATGGCCCTTTCTGGAACCGGTTTGAGACCCCTGTTTTAGCTACTCCTGCTGAAGTTCCATAGCGTCTTATGGTACTGAAAACTGTACGGACATGACTTTTTGTTAGGGGTCCACCAATTATTGCCCGGACTGACTTTTGGTATAAATATTGAACATTGTATTGGTAGTAGATTTTTTTTCTTTTTCTTTTTTACAATTCAAGTCCAGCCTATTGGTGGAAATGCCAATGATTTAACTCAACGAAACACAAAGAAGATAAAATCCGGTGCGGCTCAGGTTGGATCTAAAACCTGCAGTCTTTCTGGAACCAGTTTGGCTCACCTGCTTTAGGGACATGGCAACGTGGTTCGACCCTTTCTTCATCAGGGAAAGTCAAATTAGTCCATTATTTCTCTAGATGATCACCTGATCTCTCAGCTTTGTCCTATATATTTAGATCCCTGTATACACTCTTTCCTCTTGTAATTTTACAGATATTTATTAATCTTTTGCAAGACACTGCCACAGTCGAGTTCTACAGCTCGTATCACTGAAGTGCAGCCAAAACCTTATCTTGCCCAATTAATTATCTTGCCTTCATTTTAATCAAATCACTAATTGGACACACATTTGCCAAGCACATTGGGACCACATTTCTGCCTCTTTCTTCTCTAGTGACAATAAATAGACAGCATCTAAACATTTTTATGCCATGGTGACGTCGATATTGAGTTCTCTTACACCCATTCATCGCCGTCAGACTAACACAGAAAAGTGAAATATACCTTTTGTAACACTCAAATTCAGAATGCTGAGATCCTCGAAGCAAGCTAACTGGGGAGACTTCAACATTTCTGGAAGTGATTGAGACCTAAATGCTTATTGAAAAACAAGGGATGCATTGCGTAATGGAATAAATCATATTGAAAGCTTACATTATGCGCGGCAAGCTCAGAACTTGGCATCGAGCCACTCCCCAACAGACTACCAGGGGGGGGGTGCTTTCCCAGCCGTACTCTGGTAGTTGTGATAAAATTCCCGACTTGAGGGACATTCATACAGTTTGTGAAGGATGCTGGAAAGGAGGGTCCAAGGACAGTATGGGTGATCCAAAACACTCGGCATTGAACGACATTTATGAATTTTATCATTTCAAACCTTGGTCATATGCCCCTTAAGGACCTAAAGCTCTACATATTTTCAATCTTTCCCGTTTTGTTATGTCCTCCGAGATGACTACTGTTGCGATTTAGGGCTGTACAAAAACAAATGGAATTGAATCAAACTGCAAAAGCAAACCTTTGACTGTCCTTTACCTCAAACCCAAAGAATACACTGAATACTACACTGACTGATGTATAATTGAATGTGTGTACACAAGGTTACTCACACTTTATGTTAACAAAGCGAGTGGGCCTGATGGTGTTCCACAAATAACTATGCAGCTGAACGAACACCTGTGCGAGCTTATCTTTTCAGACTTTCAATTCACACCATGCATGACAATCCGCCTCTGTGACACTAGTCTGTAAATATTAAGAATATCCAGTTAGAGACTAGCCTGGTCGTACCACACCATAGTACAAATTACATTTCATACTAAGGTCTGGATTTGCTCCATTGAGTTCCGTTTACAGGTGGGAGAGGTTAACTCCTTTTGCAGATTGAAAGCATTGGATCTGAGTTTACTGTGACGTATGTAGTGCGTCCGAGTCTGTTTTTAGCATTTAGCATTTAGCCTAGCCATCTCCTTTGCCGCTAACGGAGCCCGTGGGGAGTAGCGCCCCAATCTTGACCAGCGATTACATTTGCTAAACATTACCCTTGCTCCGGCTTCAATTTCTTGATAGAACCAGACCGGATTACTTTACTATCGCATTTTTCGCCATTACCACACTACAACCTGCCTGTTCGACGCAAACTCTTGATATCACCCACAACTAACTACAACACCCGCCTTCCACGCTCTCTGAATTGTTGGTCGAAATTCAACCGCTTGTATTCGCTAACACAGGGACCAGACCCAGACGCTACATGCAGTGAAATGATGATTGAACGGAGTGTACGGATGGCTAAGGCCAGGCTAGTTAGAGACCAATATCACTGGCCGCGTACATTGTGATATGGATGTGTTGCAGTTGTCCGTATTGCAGTTTTTTTAAAGTAAACAAGTGACAAGAACAAAGCGGACTGTACGTTGTGTGTAGCAAAACCGTCATGAGGTGGATCCAAAACAAACACGTATAACATCAGCAACTTGATCAAACTTGTGAAAACTCACCACCACACAGACTTCTGCTAGCACCGGAGCATAAAAACAACGTACTCTACGATATAGCATTTGAATGAGTGGAATATAAAAGTGGCTCTTATTGTTGACTAATAAAACAATTACTAAAATGTGTTATTGTTAAAGCCTTTTCTTAATGATAAAATATGAAATAAAACATTTTAAATTTCACTAGTATTAGTTTTACGAATTCCCAGTGATAACACAATGCAGTACTTGTATTGGTATTCGGTATCGGCTAAGATTCTCGTACTCGTATCGGTTTTGAAAAAGTAGTATCGGTGCAGACCATTCTAAATGTGACACATCAGTTGAGCATTCTGATTTTCCTAAATGTGTGGAATTTTGATTAATGTGAGGGACCTGAATCACAATACTGTATATGTAGAATCGAAAAATGTGCTGTATCGCAATATGTTAAGAAAAGCAATAATATTGAATTGTGGCCCAAAAATAACAATACTATTGAACCTTTTGGAATAATCCACCTCCACTGTGGTTTAAACTTTAGGACTAAAATACTGTTTTGTTATTGTTTCGGCTGTATAATGCTGTTGTATTTGCTTTTCTGAGAACAAACTTTACATCTGCGCTGTAATGCATGACTACACGTATATTGTTTTAAGAAAGCAGGCAGATAATATGAACCTTTTGGGTGTGTGGAGTTTCCCTCTCATTTGTTTGCTGATGAAAGCCGGCTTGTTTCGGTGCATCTGGAGCATTGGGTTGTGTTTGCCGGAGCGCCTGAGCGTTACCTTGATGTACAGTAGATCAAGCAGCTCTTCACATGGCACTGAGCGGAGCAGTGCAGAGGCCTGTGAAATTCAGAAACGCCATGTGCTGGAAGGGAGGCCGCCTCTGATGTATTTTTAGACGGGCTAAATAATGAATGCCTCAAAAGACTTCGAGGACCCCAGCTGCCAAATACTCCACCCCCCCCATCTCACGCCGCTCATAGACCGTGGTTCTCCGTGGCACACCTGTGGATAACTTACTCCTGGGACCAGAGCTACCTGCTGCACTCTCTCACCTGGGTCTCTGTCTGCAGGACCTGCCTCAGGCTCTTGGGTCTCTCATGCTACTGGAGTAAACCTTTGTCACGCTGGATTATTCTCTCATCGTCACAAGCAGAAACCTTTGCACATCCCACCACCAAAGTCCAGATGCTCTGGTTGACATTAAGTTATGCTGTACCAAATCCTCAGACTATTACATTATGCACAGTTGTTTTCTGACTTTTAAAAACAAAAGTCTTTAAATTGGGAATTGGGGGAACTGCCTACTTTCCATTTGAATGTAGCATGTTTTATGTTAGGTCTAAATATAAGTGATATTTATAGTTTTACACTTCTAACACAAAATGGGAGCGTTGCTTTTTAATTTCCATGACTCTATCATACATCAATCCATCACTCTATTATATATCCATATACTTTGTAAATGAGACATGCTAAATGGACCAAAATGAACATAAATTATACATTAGTCATGGCTGTAGGAATTATGTATCCCTTAGGCATGATGGCTCTCATTCATTGGTCAGCTTACTGAAGCTATCAATTTTGTGAAAGAAACGTGAAGAGCAGTTCTGTAGTCTACATATAACATCCAGACTATCAGCTCGTACTTTTTTCTAGTTTATTTTTCACCCTGCGGCTTATATAGAGATGCGGCTACTGTATGTATTTTTACTGTGGTTGAGTTGTCAGGGTAGAGTTTATGGACTTATTATTATGACACCATCAAGTTTTAGTAGCTATAGGACACCGGTAGAGTCAAAATAAACTGGTGAATGAGTACAGGCATGGAAGCTTACTTTAAGCTGGTTAACACCCATCATTTAATTACATAGTGAGCAGTTAAAACAGTCGTCTCTCTGCTACATTACACCATGAAAAACTACGGCTTATACTGTATTTAAGTGTGGCCCGTAAAATGACATACAGTATATTTTCTTCAAACATAATTTCTTGGATGATCTGGCTCGTATACAGCGCACATCACTAACATTCCTATTACTATTTGGACTTGTGGAAATCCAAATTTTGTAATTTTACATTTATTTTGTAACTTTCTTTGTAAGAGTCTTTCAAAGAGAAGACCAAGTCAATGAGGAATTAAGTAAAAAGTGTCACTTGTGTTCATTACATAGTACGATATTACTTTTTGAGCCAATTGCATAAACGTGGATAAACATGGACAAATACTCTTGCCCAGCATCAATAGTTAAAATCCCAGACAACCACAAGAGTCCTGCACAGTTAAAGTTTACAGCTGTATGTTATTGCACCGTGTAAAACAAACCATATTCCAGCCCATGCTTCTCATCCCCTGGAACACGAGGCACTTTACCAAGTGCGTTATTATTATTGTTATGGTTATTATCATAATTCTGGAGCTGCTCAGGTTTGTCTTTATTAACACGGCTATTTTTGAACACCAAACTGCCAAGTAATTCCAATCAATCAAGAGCCTCGCACACAGACGAGCCCGTACACAGACCAGAGTGATGGAGGAGATGACAAAAGACGCCGTACAGGCCGGCGGGCACAGAGCGGGAAGATCCATGACGATCAGTGATTAGAATGGAATGAATGGAAGCTTGGGAGATGGATCGTGTGTGTGCGCTGAAATGTAGGTCCTGGGAGTAAAATGGCTGAACTAAATGTCCTAAATTTGACCATGGGGCAGATGAAGGCTTGATTCCAGAGGCAGCGGGGCACTCATTAAGCTATAGCACAGATAACAGTGGCTGTTCCGACATCAATATAGCCGCTGCCGCTGCTTCATTATCAGCCCCTGTGTGCGGGGGAAGTTTCCTCTATGTTCAGCTTACAAGTTTTAAAATACTGTGTAGGACTGGATACTCAAGGGTTTCTTACTTAACTTTTTGTTTATTAGTGGCTTACACTGCCCACATTGCTCAAATTTGCAAAATATATCTTAATTTGAGCACATTTTTACTGTCTTAGAACAAAATTAACCCATCGAACAAGCAAAATGATCTTGTTTCAAAAAGATGCAAGAAATATTGCCCTTGGAATGAGGAGATAAAGCAACAGTTGTTGAAATCAGACGAAATGTCTTTGTCCCATTGGCAAATCAGTCAGAATCTGTTCAAATAAGGATTTAGAAAATCTCGATTCAACCAATCATTACCTAATATTTTATATTTTGCTGTGTAGTATTTTTGAAATGTATAAATTACTGGTACTGTACCTAGCTTTTTTGGTTGATCAAAAAGGTTTGATCAGAGAAATTACTGAGATCTGATTGGTTCTTCTACGGTGTTCATCATATGTTCTAATGTCTGTTGTCTTTTTTAGTGTTTGTTAGAGATGGGTGAAAGTTTGTTAGATTTCAATAAGAATTAAAATATTTCCTTCTTCAAAATTAGATACTGCAGCGGTTGTTTTTGTGCAAGGTCCAACTCATTTAGAAAGATTATGTCAGGACCACACTTCCTCTCCCTGATGATCATTTCCAAAGTTGTTTTGTGATATTAAAATGTCTTTTCAATGTTCATTTCTTGATCTGTTCATTTGTACAATACAGACTTAAATCATTGCATGTTTAGCAAAACAACATTTGTCAGATTTGTTTGTATGTAGACTCTAATAGTTATTATTAACTATAAATAGTAGTAGTTAGTAATACTTAGTTATTGTATTGTGAATGTTGCATTCACATTGCATGTCATTTTCACATTTCAAATTAATTTCACATTTCTTACTTTTTCATGTATTTCCTACTGTACATCATTGTTTTTATATTGGTTCTGCAAAGGAATCAGATAAAGAATGCACATGCTCAATCATTTATTTCTGCTCTATCTTCACCTTCTACACAGTTTCTCTCATCTTCAATTCAATTCAGTTGATTAAAATCACAACAGAAGTAATCTCTGAGGAATTCGCCTACACACATCAGAAAATCTTACAAAAAATGTAAATTGGCTAACTGTCTCATATTTTGTGTACATCTGTATAAAGGGCGTTCTCGTTTCCTCCTCAGTCTTACATAGTACTGTCCCTGTTGCCATGGCAGCGTGTGTCCAAATCGGGCTTGTGGTGCATCCTGGGACTCTCATACAGGAGCACTCAGCTGCGCACCTTTGATGTAGCTATTGTCTTTCATCGATAGTCTTTGAATCATTTGTTGCTTTCGATCCTTGATGCTGTGTTTTATATTAATCTGGACTTTTATCTCAGTGGGTAAAAGCATCCTGCATGTATAAACTTGTTTTCATACCATTTATGTGCTACTTACACAGAGACACTGGGACAGTATTACAATAGGGTTGGGTTTCGGATTGCCCTTTCGTTTACATGAAGACGGTGTTTCAGGTGAAAACGCAAGTGTTTAGAAACAACCTTCAGAGTGGAACAGAACAGAAACGCTTCGCGTCTGTTCTACGGGGGGCTGTTTCACAGCTCTGTGAATTATTTGGCTTCGACGACCTCACTTCCCAATACGTTTATTTGGACTTGCGTTGAAGCCGTGCTTCTTTGATCCATCGTTTATATAATAAACAATTAATTAAAAAAACCTGGTGGAAAATGTTCCTTTTTTGGGGAAATTTCTCGGAAATTCCACTGTTTTGAATAGGAACAGTAAAAATAACGCCTCTGGGATTTCTTGTAGTTTCAGAATTCTGGAAGTCCTACGACACATTAATCTGCATTAAGGTTTTTTTTACCCCAAACATATACTTAATGCTTTATTTCCTACACATTCTTTATTAGATGTTTTTTTTCCCAAAGAAGGTGCCGCAATCAGTGATGAAAAAGATGAGATAAGCTGCACCTTGCAAAAAGCAGTGCAGATTCAGAATCCCTTAAATTCAGTACAAACAATCGTTTGGTGTGAAAACCTTGAGAGGACGTCCTAACCTCCTGCTAAATCAATACACGCCTTCCTGTTATCTCCAGTCCCACGGCAAACACAATCATTTCCTGCTGCTTTTCCTATGACCTTATTTGGTGTTCCTGCTTTGATAGTTATTTTTTTCTATTTTTTATGGATTCTCTTTGCCTTAAGCTTTTTGCTTGCTTCTTTTTCAGCAGCCTCAGCAGTTTTAGCATCCAATAAGACTATATAAGCAGCGGCGCTTTCCAAACAGCTGCCACTTTGGCTCGTCTCTCTGGTCCTCTGTCCCTGTGTCGGCAACTCGGTGTGGACTTCATATCCTGTCCCCACACTTTAGGGCACATAGTTTTTCACAAACAAACTAGGTCAAGTGGCCCAGATCGTCACCACAGGGTATTACCACACCTCACCCCCCACTTTGACCCCCTCAGCTGGGCTTCACGTGGTTCAGGCCCATCACTTCTGCCATCGTGCTTAAGCCAAATTTCTGAGTTCAGGTTCTGAACTGATGTTTATTTTGATGATCCTATCTACATGTTGATTGCTGAAGTCTAAGTAAAAATACAAGATATGAGGTAAAAATTGCGTGAATCAAGTGGTTTTTAACCTATTTTGAGTACATTCTGACTCCAAAAACAACATTTGCCAATCGGACAAAGCTGTTTGTTTCAAGAACTGTTGCTTTTTTCCTCATTCCAAAGGAGACATTTCTTGTATATTTTTAAAACAAAAATGTGTTTGTCTTTTTTAAGGCACTCAAAATGTGCAATTTTTGATATAAATTTGTTATGGATTATTTAAATCACCAGCGCATAATGTTAGAGCAACAACAACCTCTTCCTCAGGCAACTGCAAAGACGTGAAATAATGCACCAATATTATTGTGCATTTAACAGCAGCTGCAAAAATAGAAACTAAAACTTCAGCTTTGCGTGGTTTCTTTTGGACAAATCAAGGAGTAGAATTCTCCTCCGTGCAGCGCTCGAATCTGACCGAGTTGAGTTAGTACCCGCCGCCATCGTTTTTTACCTTTGTTCTCGGATACTGCACTTGTCTAAATGTACGTGCAGCGAAGTGAGGGTCAGAGAGGGCAGAGAATTCACAACTTTTTCTTCACGTGGGTGTGGAAGAGTCCTACCCAACTCTAACGTTTTACTGTCGCATCGTCTCTGTCTAAACGTTGCTTTAGATTAATCCTACAGCCCTAGTGGTTTGTAATGGTTACATAAGGCTTTATAGAACTATTGTTGTTTGCTTTCTATGAAAACAAACTTTACTTAACTTTATTTATCTAAAGATTGAGTACAGAGATTAACTATACATTTACATATATATACGTTCCCCTTTGTGTTGTTAATTGTTGTGAGAAGAATTGTGCTTGCCTTTTCCTTGAAGAAAGAAATATCCAGTTAATATACAAACGTGTAAACAAATATCTAATGCAGACACTTGACACACTTTATGTGCAGTGCCATTGTGACTCAGTCCATTACAAGAATACCATAGTCTCTTATTCTGTATTCTTCAGGGTCTGTATTTAAACTATGAAGGATATGACCTTATCTCGCTCTAAGAGCAGGAAGAGGACTTGATGATTGTTTGTATTGGAACCTTTCATGATGAAAACACCTTTCACAGAGCTTACTTTAGTGCACATAAGGATATTAGTTACTCTAATCTTCTTATGCCTCGATAGCATCCACAGAAGCTGGCCATGAAGTTTGTCTTAATACCATAAGAGGAGATTTGCTTGGTTACAGTGACCTGCCTTATGCGGGAAAAGCACTATTGCTGCAGCTTCTTAAGTGAGCACAGCATTTATTTCTCAGCGAAATAATACTGCATTAGCCCCAAGATCAAGCAAACCCTGTGCGTCAGATCCAAAAGGACTGAGCTGGCATCCGAAAGAACAAAGAAAACTTATGATCTTCTCTCAATACAAAGCTGTTTCTATATCCGCAACATATTATCCAGTATGTCATGGTAGTATGTTCCTGAAGAAATGTATCGTTTGTTTCCTTTAAAATGAGGGGGTCATAAACCTAAAGTGTAGGATAATATTACCATTTATTTTTTATTTTTTTGTGTGCAGATGTTGTGACACCAGAGATTGAATTGAAACTTGGGCAGCTACAGTCTCGACAGTAGCTTAACACGATCCTGTGTGGAGTTAATGAACATTACACCAAACCAAACAGTCTCTGTGAAAAGTGCTGTAAAAGAGAACTGACGATGTATTCACACTGTGGTTACGTTCATCTTCAGTTTACTACTCTCACATTCTTTGATTCCTCTCGTCAGACAGGAATCAGACTTACATTAGTAAGACCTGGATATCTTTTTAAATCATCTAAACTGTTACCTTCCTCTGATGGTACTTGCTGTGTTGACAAAGTCAGCTGGGACGCTCTAAAATCTTGGGACTTAACCCCCAGCCATAGTTGCAAATTTAGGTAAGATGGCAACAAAATGGAAAAAACCAAGATTGTAGTGAGTCTGGGGGTCAGCCTGTATGACCTTGTTAGACATTTCATCAATTTGATTAATTGATTAAAGTGATTTATGGTTCAGCCCGACAAGGACAGAACTGAGGGCTGGATTCAGAGTTCTTCAAACTTACAGTTGACTTCAAGCTGCATATGGCTGCACATTGTTTTGGATAATTTAGGCTTTATCTTAATCTCAGAACTTGTTTTTCTTAAATTTTCACATTTCTCCAACAGCTTGTAACCTAGCAACTGTAAAAGGGCACAGATGATAACATTATTAAAGCAGCAATATAGCATAGAACTTTTGTTTTCCTCATTGTTAAACTTAACCAACAAGAGAAACTATATATATTCCTCCTTCAAACTTCAATGCTCATTGTCGTAGCATAAGCATTTTCTTTCATATTGCTGATGCGGTGGATCAATACTTTTTCACTGTGCTGCAGTACTTACTACTATGTTACATACTCTACTATGACATCTCTCAAAGTCTAAATAACATTTTGGATGTTTTAAACTGAAAGCTGTTATTCATTTTCACAAAATGGGTTGAAAATTGTAATCTGTGCACCTTTTAAAAGCCAGCCTTCTAAACCTCCCACTCCAGACAGGCGGCACGTGTAATTGAAATTGAAAAGATCTTTTATTTAAGACTTTCTTGTCTTGTTCTCAGCACAAAAGCCTTCTGGAGTCGTCGGTGCCTTATTCATAATTTGTTCTACACATCATTGCCGTGCTGGTGGATTCTGCGCCGGGTTATCTGTCGACTGCAGACAGGGGAGTCATGCATACAACTCAAAGCAACATTTCCCTCTTTCGCCCAGGTCCAGAGTGAAGGCAGAGCAGGCCATAGATATATGTTTAATACACTGAGGCCAGACACAAGCGTGCAGTCGTGAGCGCGGAATAACAGCGAGACGGTGACAGGCAAACTGGAACAACATGATGGGTGTTTGGAGAAATGTGCACTAGACTCTGTCCCTCAGTGCTCTAAAGATAACAACAGGAAAAAGCAAAGATCAGCAAGCATACACAGGAGCATCTTCGTTACTGTCACTCATTTTTGTTCACTGTTTAGCAAATTAGCCATCTATATATAGCCGTAAACCATTTTCTTCTATAGCAGGGTGGTTGACTACATGAAGAGGTTTCGATCTCTCTCATTTATCCACATTCACACCTCTAGACCCCTCAGGCCAGTGGAGGCGTGAATGTGCGTGAATGATTTTGTGATCGAAACGCACAACTGATGTATATATAGTACATATGTAGGACCTTTCATAGTTTCTCAAAGCGCTTTCCATCTTGGTGTATTATTCATTCTCTCCACACACAATTATGGCTGCAGAAGTGGTACCACCAGCCCTTCTAACCATTTCCAAACATACCAATTGTAGATGTTTTTGTGTGCTGGGGAAACCTATTCAGATACAAGGATAGCTTGTTTTTGTGTTTTTTGGGGTGCATTTCTTCCTTTTCAAAGTAGCGCTGGGTTAGTCAGTAGCCAGCCATATTGTCTGTCAAGTTTCTCACAAGTGTTAGATGTGATTCTCTACTCTTGTTGGCAAATAGACCATTTTGTAAAGTCCTCTGAGATGACTGGCTCTGATTTATTGCAATACAAAACAAAATAGACTTATTTTTATTATTGTATTTTTCACGTAATAATATTGCGTAAATAATATGCTAAAATCCTGCTTAATTGGTTAGCATTTAGCTTTTCAACAGTCCAGCCTGCCGAGAATGACACCCACGCTTAAAGCAGGCATAACAGTCTTTATGTCATTAGCAAGAATACAAAAATCAACCCAAAACTAGGCATAATTATGATCTCCTCTGAAGAAGCGACTCCCATGTACTCATAGCGGTTAATTGCAGGTGTGCGCTCATCAATGCTCCTATTGTTCACGACACGCAGGAATGCCACGCTACGTCTACTTTGTTTTGTGCAGCGCTAAAGGTGGCGGCGTGAAAATAATGAATGTGAAAGTGAGTAAAGCACATGGCGGCAGTCCGTGGCCCAGGTGCGTGACAGCCAACCTCGGATCGATCAATTAGGACACTAAATAACCCAGCCCCCTCCCGTCGAGTCTCGCTCACTCTTGCATCGATTCTCCGCATGCAATCACATCACAGGCCATTATGTGGAGGGCCGCGACCTTCTGTTCCACAAATCTTCTCGGAAAGGCGAGTCTTTAGACAAAAATATTGCACAAAAGAAATTCCACTATCGACCAGAGTGGTGTAATTTAGACACTGGAAGTTGTTATGTGAAACAAAAAGAAGTTAACGAGATGGAATGGACGCCTGTGACAGTAGATTTTGGTCTTTTTTATGGGGTTTGTTCAAATGTCTGCGTTCCGCTAGTGCCTGGAGACGGCTCAGCTATGGCCATTGTGGATTATTACTTTAGTCACTCTCACCGCTTAAGACACACACATGAGGATCTTTGATGACTTCTGTTGCAGGAATCTTTCTAAACCGCCTGAACCACATTAAGGATGAAGACGAAGAGATCCTTTATTTGTTCCACAGTGGGAAAATGTCAGTGTTGCATCACCAGTTACAGAACAGTATAGAACTAAATACCAAAATGAAAACAAAAAAAAATCTTTTACTTTAGCTTTATAAAGAAGCAAGTATAATATCTCTAACTTTATCATAATATTGAGGCAAGCAAAAGATCTCTTACTTTAGCATAATAAAGAAGCATGTATAAAATCTCTTTAATTTTGCGTAATGAAGAAGAAAGTATAACATTTCTAACTTAAGCGTACTAAAGAAGAAAGTATAAAATCTCTAACTTTAGAATAATAAAAGAAGAAACTAATATCTCTAACTTTAGTCTGATATAGAAGCAAGTAAAATCTCTAACTTTAGAATAACATAGAAGCATCTCCTTACTTTTGTGGAATAAAGAAGCCAGTACAAAACCCCTAACTTTAGCATGATAAAGAAGCAAGCATAACAAATCATATATTTACATTCTTGACATTGTGTGAGAGCAGGTCTGCACTTTTTGTCAGTCCTCATTTTTCATTGTACAGTCTGACAGCAGCAGGAAGGAAAAAAACATAGCACCTCCTCCGAGTCCTCCGAGTCTTGTCTTTTAGTTTAGTAAGCATTCTACTTACTTGTCCCCGGCTCTGAACTCTATTTGAATCACTATTTGTGTTTTGACAAATTAAATATTCTATAATTGTACAATTGATTGCTGCAGCTTGTGCTCCGCTCAGCTCAGTGATTCATATAATTGCTTTTAGTTTGAAATATTCACTTAAAGCAACAGTATGTAGTTTGTGCTCTCACGGGTGTAAAATTGTCTGCATTTACATTTGCCAGTGTTATCCTTCAGTGTAGAGCATGAATACTCCTGTGGTCCTGTGCCTATTGGTTTTAAAAATAAGAATCTACCAGTATTTGTGATGAAATAACTCACATTTATGGTTTTCACACATTGACCTCATGTCGAAGAATGCAGAACAAATGTTGGTATCTAATATAAGATAAAACATTCTGAACATTCTCTTTTAAAATAAGAAAAAGTGCCTGCTCTTTGTACTTATTGAAACCATGCATCAAAAAGGAAACACTAGAATTCTCAGAGCAGTCAAATTTAAGCCTTGCCTTTTAGTTTTGGAGGTGGAATTATTCATCTCATGTACATCCTTGGTCTTCATAACGTTGGGACTTTTTCTGTGTCTATGTAGTTGATTTATATGTGATTATTTTGGATGAAATTATCTTTTACTGTTGAAATGTGTGTGGTTCTACCTTTAACTTATTTTCCACCAGATAATGTTGAGTGCTACACGCTCAGAAGTTAGCGTTAGCATTTTTTTGGCTGCACTTCAGTTATAATGACCAGTTTTAGCACCTGTTAAACGTGAACGAAGGGGAAAAACCTGGTGAATCTGGTGTATAACTAAACAATCTTTGGGAGAATTTCTCAGAATTCTATTGGTTTGAATGAGAGCAGTCAAATTGACGGCTCTGGGAGTTTTTGTACTTTCAAAAAGTCCAAGTGTTAAATGACAGCAATAGAAATCAAATCACGTCTGTCCATGTAGGTAACTGTTGTACATAATAATAATAATAATAATAATAATAATAATAACAATAATAATAATAATAATAATAATAATAATAATAATAATAATAATAATAATAATAATAATAATAATAATAATAATAATGAACATGCCACTAATGTTCTGCTGTTGCTTTAAATAATTGCTAAAACTGGTCATTACAGCAAATATGCAAAGCTAATGTTACCTTCTGACAGTAAACAGTGTGTTGCTATGGAAACTAGCACTTTAGATAATTTCCTAAAAAATATAGAAACAGAAAATGTCACAAAGTTATGAAGACCAAGAATGCACATGACATGAGTAATTACACTTCTAACACTAAAAGCCGTCAAATTGACTGCTGTGGGTGTTCTGGTGCTAAACCTGGTGCTTGAGCTCTGCAGCTGTGGTCGCTGGTGCCTGGCCAAAGTGTGAGAGATGACAGATCCAGGATGAGCAGCCGGTTTGCCGGTTAAAATGATTTATTTTTGGTCAGGTGCTGGTGGAAATGGCTCATGTCCATTTCTCAAATCCAAAAACGCCTTTCAAAGCTGGGGAGCTCCACTTTTACAGACATTTTCTCATCTGGAGTGGACACCTGACTTGAGGCAGAGCAATTTGGACTGAGATGGAGGTGGACTGGTAAATACTTGCAATCTCACTCCGGGCCGGTGGGGGTGGACCCAGAAAGACAATTATCCAATGCTTATGTATAACGTCTTCTTCCCTCTTGAAAACGTCTTTACAGAATGGTTCAAAGGTCGGCTCTTAGCCCAAAGCTGCGTTCCACATGTGTGTCAATGCTGAGGGGAGAATATATTTATGGCCCACTCTAGTTCAGCCACTGTGGACTTCAGAAGGCACTCGTTAAATGAATGGGGCCAGTGCGAGCTATCACATGCACAAATTAGTTTTTTCACATGTTTTGCGGGAGGGGCTGCCCACGGCCATTTTGAAAAAGCCTCGTAGACGCTAAAAGTGATGTCACATTAGTTTTAACGGCGGAGATAGGCTTGACTACGTTTGTTAATATTTACAGTCTATAGTTTTACATTATCTTTCCCAAAGAGAAACATGAAAAACACTTGAAATACTGAAATACGGGTGCGGCCATAAAAATACATGGCACAGGTTGAAATGAAGTTAGAGAATTGATTGCTACTGGTATACAAATCTGACAGGAAGTTGAAATTACACTGCAGTACATACATATACTACTTGCAGTCTGAACTAATGGATCTGAAAAGAGCCGTTGCCACCCATGAGCCTCACACGCACACATGGGCTTGGCATTTCTCTCTTTTTTTAACCGTCTGTACTCACTTCTACCTTGAGCCTACCATATAACAACCTTGATTCCTTTTCACTGACATAAAAAGCATTCTCTTGAACCCCTTGTCTTCAGTGGCTCTACACAACCTTGAGCACGCACACACTGACCGCTCTCTGTGTAACTAAGAAGGCTGCCTGTTTCTTGACTCTCTCGCCGTAACTGCATCAGCGGCACGGTCAGTGTGTGTCTCTTTGGTGCAGGCGGAGAGCTAATTGGTCCCATCTCCACTCGAGCCGCTGTTCTTGGGGGCTGCCATAATCTCGTTAGGCTGAGGCTGCCGGCTGTGTTGGGACGACAGGAAGTCCCCTCCATCATGTTGTTGTTGTAGCAGTGAGAATGTTCCTATAGAGAGTTCAGAGCCAGAGGAGAGGTGTGACTATAGTGAGCAGAGAGAGCAGTATCAAAACGGTGCTCAGCCAAATTCTGAGGCTCGGGACGTAAAACTCAGGTCAGCTATCACCTCCGAGCGCTCTGGCTATCGCATGGACTGTGTCACTACACTGCAAACAATGATACAATATGAGGTACTTGAGCGGTTTTTATCTTAATTTGAGTACATTAAAACAGGATTTGACGATCGGACAAATTCCTTTCGACTCATTTGTAGAACTGTTGCTTTATTTTACTCAGGTTACACGGTGGGTAGCACACTCACTTCTTAGCAAGACAGTTCTAAGTTCGAAACCCGGTTGGAATAGGACCTATCTGAGTGGAGTTTACATGTTCTCCCTGTGTCTGCGCAGGTTTCCTCCTGTTCCCGTTACCACTGAAAACATGTACAATAGGTATGAATGTAATAAGTGAGTGAATGGATGTGCTTCCGTCATCACCGTGTGGAGAGACTATATCTGAACACGGAACATTGTGTAGCGCTTTGAGTGACCTCGGTCTGAACAAATGCTCTATATAGATAAAGATGACTTACTCACTTATTTTCTCATTCCAAGGAAGAGTTTTCTTGAATCTTTTTAAAACAAGATAATTGTACTTGTCTCACTGGAAAATCTTGTTTCAATTAGAATTTTTTACTTAAAAAAAAATAAATGTTTTTTTCACTTTTTGCAGGAATGCTGGAATATACTGTGACGTAATATGTAAGGCAAGGCAAGGCAAGTTTATTTATATAGCACAATTCATACACAAGGCAATTCAAAGTGCTGAACAGAACAAGAAAGCATTAAAATCATAAATAATCACAGTACATTAAAAAAAGATGTATGTATATTAGGGCTGTCCAAAATAGCGCGTTATTAACGCGTTAACGCAAATCAATATTAACGCCGTCATTTTTTTTATCGCGCAATAAAAAAAAAATATTTTTTTTTTTTTTTTTTTTTTTTTTACTTTTTATTGCAGACAAACACATAGAAACAAAGAAAAGGACTAGTTCAGATACATTGTAGACAGAGATTACAAACAATATGTAGTTGGAGATACAGGGGGCCAAAGAAGAAACCCAGAAGGGCACATAGGAGGGGAGGGGGGGGGGGGGACATGAAGTGGGAGATGGGGGGAGGGGTTAATAAAAAAGGCAATACAAGCAAACAGTATACAGTCATAGATATACCGAAGGTAAACAGAGAAACAGCATAGAGCAGTGTCTCCCAAAGTGGGGTCCGCGGCCCCCTGGTGGGCCGCGAGGGTACTGCAGGGGGGCCGCGGGAGGTCATAAAAAAAATAAAAAAATAATATAATTATTTAATGTTAAATTTATAATGTTTTGTTTGTAATATTAAAATATTTGTGTTCATTATTTGACTTGAATAAGCCACTGTAATCATTTTTTGTATTACAATGTTTGTAGCAGAGGCTATTTCCCCAAAATAAAATAACCAGAAGAGCCTATTCTTAATGTTGTCTTCTTGGTTATTATTTTGGGGGGCCACGCAGACCCATCAGATTTTTAAGGGGGCCTCGGTGTTACTGAGTTTGGGAATGGCTGGCATAGAGTATTTACATGAACAAATTTACAAAATATTTACAGATTGTTTATCATCATCATAATGACACCATGATGTTTCTATACAGTCTATGGTCTATACCCACACATACACACACACACCCACACACACACATTGAAGGGGCTTTTTGTTACCAATTATTTATTTTGTCATCCATTTATTGATGATTTTGCATCAAATGTTAGTGTGTAATATAACACTACACATTGTTTTCAATAAAAAAAGCAATTGCACACAGCACGCAAATGTGTGACTAATTTGCGATTAATCGCGAGTTAACTATGAAATTCATGCGATTAATCGCGATTAAATATTTTAATCGTTGGACAGCACTAATGTATATATATGAAAGTCTTGCATTTATACATATTCCTCCATCCATCCATTTTCTTCCCCTTAATCCATTTCTGGGTCGGGGGAGTGGCCAGAGGTGCCACCCAGTACACAGAGCACCAGCCCCTCACTGATCCTCCTGCAGGTGGTGAGTCCACAGGAGCTGAGATCTTCCAGTGGGGGCTGCAGGCAAAGTGGGGATATGTGTCTTGCCCAAGGACACAACGACAGCAGTCATCAGTGGGAGTCGTGAAGTAGGTCTCATGGTGGGCTCGAACCCACGACCTTCAGGCTCAAAGGCCAATGCTCTACCAACTGAGCCACTGTCACCCATATTCATCTGTGTTAAACATTATTCTATTGCACTTCTGGTTAGATGCTAAACTGCATTTTGTTGCATTGTTCTGACATTGACAATGACAATTAAGTTGAATCTAATCTAATCTAAAATGTTAGAAATTCTCTCTCTTTTTGCAGAGTAAGTTTGGCGGCTCTTTCTATGATGAAACAATGCTGGAGCATGGAGTAAACATGCTGATGAATATGTGGAATTATTTAACCATATTTCAACTTCACTTACCGTCCAACATTTCTTTCAAAACAGAACATTTCAAACTGTTTGTACATTGTGAAATGTGTATGTTGTCCATCAAATCAAACAAGTATGACCATAATGCACCACAACTCAAAATAAAATGCTGTGTTTTGAGAGTTTCCCAGAGTAGGGTAATTTCATTGTTGCATCACCGGATACAGAACAGTAGGAATGAAGAGCACACAGCACAAGATAAATAAACAATAACTGTATAATATAATAAATAAAATCTGTAACTTTAGCATAATAAGGAGGCAAATCTGAAACTTCCAACTTTAGCAAAATGAAAAAGCAAGAATGAAGTATAAAATGTCTGACTTATGCATAATGAGAAGCAAGTATAATTTTGTTTTGTATATTCTAGTGCGAGAAATGTTAAAAGTGACAGTGGATACCTGTGGTTCTAGTATATTGCAGATTCTGATGTTATTAAAAACCCTAATTGCACAGATGAGTAAAGTGAAGGTGGATATTGCACACTGATATTAGTTCTTGCTTCGTGCTAGACTACGAAGTAAAACGGTTTGGAAACTTCTTGTCACAATAGAGGTCAGAGCAGGCACAGACAGTTGCATCTCCCAGCACAGACGGCTAAAGACTGTGGCGTTCATCTCTTATGCATGTTCTCCCTGTGCAGAGATTTGACTCATGTCCTGACAAATGAAGCTCTGTGTTGCCCCGCTGCTCCGCTTCCTCAGAGTCAAGAAGAAGACGAGGTTTTAAAGGATCACCTTGAGTGGCAAATACCGTCAGCACCACTCGGCCTGACGATCTCACTGCTGACGCCGCACACTACAAAACCATGTGGACTCTATAAACCCTGCCTTTTCCTTTTGCGTTTCCTTCACACACAAAGAATTTTGGTTTGAGTTTATTGTCCCCATTTCACATAGAAAGCCCCTTTGACAATTAACATATAAGACATAGAGACGACATCAGAGATTTTCTACTTAATTCTTGCTTCTTTATTTTGCTAAAGCTGGGGATGTTATACTTGCTTCTTTTTGTTATTATATTGTGGGCGGCGCAGTGGTCAGCGCTAGTGCTTCACAACAAGACGGTCCTGGGTTTGATTCCTTCTCCATGGCTTTCTGTGTGAAATTACCAACAGCTCCTCCGGTTTCTCCTACCACTAAAAACATGTACAGTAGGTTTGGCATGCTCCTCTGTCTGGCAAAAAAACCAAACCAAAACATTTGCTTTGTGACTCTGGTCTGGGAAAGGCGCAAAGTATATATTAAGATTCCGTGGATACTTATTTACTTATAATGCTAAAGTTAGAGATGTTATTCTATTTTAGTATAGAGTTATTGCTCACTTATCTTCTGCTTTGTGCTCCCCATTCCTACTGTTCTGTAACTGCGGATGCAACACTGAAATTTTACCACTGTGGGTACGAATAAAGGATCCCTTAATCTTAATCTTAAAACACATTACGAATAACATACAGATATATAATGCATAACATACAGACTTTTAATGGATATTGTTTTATGTATTCATTCAATATCATGTTAGGTTATTATTATATTATTATTATAAGAACACATAATTCCCGTTTACGTGACCTGTTGTTGAGAAAGGTACTAGGCTCCTTCTGAACCAGGCACGTCCGGGACTAAAGATCGTCCATTTGGAAAAACTTAGTAAGATTTAATGCTGCTACTTTTTCTCATACAATAAATACTACTGCTGTCAGATAGGAAAATGCAAAAGCAGAATACAAATATGCCATTGTTTTTGTAATTCATCACTTCCCAAACTCGCAAACGCCGCACTCATCCATTATACTAAATGTGTTTTGTAAATGGCTTGTGTTTTCAGAGCGCCGTCTCGACCAATCAGCTGGAGAGATCAGAGTATCGCTTAGTTCTCAAAAAGCTGATCAGCCTCTCTTGCACCCGGAGCGATTGCACTGTCAGGAAAAAAAACTAAATCATCATCATAATCATTGATCAGCCATGCACTTGTCTGCAGCCAACAGGTCTTAAGAACTGGGCTCCTGCGATTAAGGCACTTGTCAACTGCTATTTGCACAGTGAGGTGTCTCCGGCTTCCAACCTAATCAGCAGTGATAGCAGCCAGGAGAAAGAACACAGAAGGACACACATACCTCGGCATCATCAGCAGAAAATGTGTGTGATGGAAGAGCGAATACAGCTGCACGGTGAAGCGTTTGAAGGATTTTATGCAGCAATAATCAATACGCACACAGCAACATTTGAAGTAGTATCCTAGTAGTATTATAGTATTACAATTAACTTTCCTTTGTCAAATGAGGTATATAATGTGTGTGTGTTTTTTCTAATAACTGAGGTTAACTTTCATTATCTTTTGATCCTACTAGACCGGGGTGTTCAAACTTATTAGTGAGAGGGCCACTGTTCTTCCTCAATCCTCAAGATATGTCCACTGGGCAGACAACGCAGATTGTAAAAGACTGAGCTGAAGTTGGCTGAATGACAAATGTTTACCCTCTCCTAAGTTGCATTAGAACCTTGGATCGAAGCTTGCCACTGGTTCCGGGATTTACATCAAAGTACAGTATGCCTATATTGGAGGTATTGAAGTTGGCTGGATGATACTGCGATCTTGTGTCTAGGATGGTACTTGGGGTTAGCAAGGCAGAGGGCCTCGTGGTATCACACTGGGGGCCGCAATTGACCCGCGGGCCTGAGTTTGGACGTGCCTGTACTAGACAAAAGCTGGTATAACAATGATCATGTTGTTTCTTTATTAGGATTAAGATAGAGACTTAATACCTTCTTCTTATTAGGCTAAAGTCGGACATTTTGTACTTTTGTTGGTACGTTCTGCATTTTTCAACGTATTTTATAATGTTTTATCAAATTTTGTGATTGAGCCCTTAACGAACATCTAATATTTTTATTAGGTGAAAGGCTTATTACTCATTTATCCATTGGTTGTTGAGAATACCTTAACAAAACATTTTCCATGAAAACATTTAACCAAGTCACTACGTCTGCTTCGGTTTGCTGCAGTCATTTCAGTGTGGGGAATCCATCTCCCACATCTGCTGCTAAAGTGACGGCACCTTAACGCGCCATATCAATCTCCACTATCATTACAGTCCATTTAACATCAGCTGAGCCCCACTGCTCTCCCGGCAGACACATTTTTAAGCCATCATTCAAATTACAACCTAAAGCTTTTAAACAACAGTAGAAAAAGAAAGCCAAGACCCATACTCTCCATCAAAGTGAATGGACTTAACCTTGGCATATTTCTATCCTCTACATACATGAGTGCAACACAACTTTAAACTAAGAGGGCCACTTTAGTGCTCCAAACCTGCTAAATGAGGTGTAACAGTAGCTCTTGTTCATATATAACATCTGTGAGAGCTGAGGTGAGTTGAATAGCTTTCTCAATAGCTACATCAGTGCCACGGACACATTTTCATGCCATAATGAAAAACTAATGTCAGTGCATACAAATAAATTGATTCAAACGGTTTTGAGCTTCACAACAAGGTATTACATGTCTGTATTTGAGAAGCAGAAGTTGGGTGGATAACTATGAACTTGTATGTTTAGAATATCAATGGTGTTTTGGGTTAGCAAAGCATAGGGCCACACAGAATGACACAGTGGACCACAATTGGCCCCCAGGCTAGAGTTTGGACATGCCAGCTTCAAACAATCTGAGTGGAGGCTTCATCCGTCTGTGAGGGAGTCATTCAAGACAAACCCTGAAGGTAAGATGCGCTTTGCAAGGTCATATAGATGTATTCCGATATCTACACACAATAAATAAGTGAGTGATCTTATTTTGTATAGCGTAGACCATAATAGGGTACAACGGTGGTATGGTTCAAGCTAGCCTGACCTTGGCCTTTCGTAAGCTTCAATAAATTATTATTTCCTTACATGTACGTCTGGGTCTGATCCTATCTACGGGCTCCGTTAGTGGAAAAGGAGATACACGCACTACATACAGTACGTCACAGCAAACTCAGATCCAATCGTTTCAATCTGCAAAAGGAGTTAAGAAGCTCAATGGAGCAAATCCTGACCTTAGTACATTTTTTCAATGGTTTGGTAAGAACAGGTTAGATTCAAGCTAATGTTGGTGTGAAAACCTCTGAACGGCCACATGGACATATTAATTAAGTTCTTAGTGCAAAAAAAGTCAAAATGATTCCTGAAAAGCCAGGGTGAGACTTTTTTGCCATGAGATGCTAGATAGTACAGTAGCGACAGTGGCTCAGTTGGTAGAGCATTTACCTTTGAGCCTGAAGGTTGTGGGTTCGAGCCCACCTCAAGACCTACTTCACGACTCCCACTGATGACTGCTGTCGTTGTGTCCTTGGGCAAGACACTTAACCCCACTTTGCCTGAAGCCCCCACTGAAAGATCTCAGCTCCCGTGGACTCACCACCTGCAGGAGGATCAGTGAGGAGCTGGTGCTCTGTGTACTGGGTGCAGCTCTGACTGCCACCCCCCCGACCCAGAAATGGATTAAGAAAATGGATGGATGGATGGATGCTAGATAGCTAAGATCTATCTTTTTATTGTTTTATTTTCATTTTGTTATTTACCAGGTCCCACTGAGATTTCGGAAACCCTTTTCCATGAGAGTCCTGGCCCCAGAGATATGCGTACTATTGTGTATGTTTATAGTGATGGGGGAAACCAGAAGAAACCAATGTATGGATACACAAAGAGAAGATGCAAACTCCACACAGTCTGTAGGTGGAATCACACCAATCACTGTGCACCATGCCACAAATAGATTACTTAATTAAAGCTTCTTAATTTCAAGAAAAAGACACTGTAATACGATCAACATAACTGGCTCTCACAGTATTGTTCAAAATACAATTTGGTTTTATGACTCATGCATGTATGTTTTTGGCCTCAGTCACATACTGAGTTCAGCTTCATTCAGAAAACCTCAATTCTTAGAAGTATGAACTAAAGAAAATATAAAAAAGATGGAAGGCAGCACAATGGAATCTGGTTCGTCCACATTTTTCACAACATTTTACTTTAAGAAGTAAACAAGGAAACAATGGATATTTTTAAGACGTATAAATGTTAAATGGTAGCTGTAAACAAAACTATTAGAAAAACTAAACTACAGCTATTACAGGTCATGAGGTAGGATGGAGGCCCCAAAAAGCAGGAATTAAGATTAAGATTAAGAGATCCTTTATTTGTCCCACAGTGGGGAAATCTCTGTGTTGCATCACAAGTTATAGAACAGTAGGAATGAGGAGCACACAGCACACGTTAAGTGAAAAAATAGCTATACTAAACAAAATAAAAATAATCTAACTCTAGCATCAATAATAAGTATAAAAGCTCTATCTTGAAAATATAATATAAAAATTGACAAAGTACTGTGTAATCTAGTGCAAGTAAAGTGTAGTTATTTGTTAGCATCTGTACATTAGCAGCAGTAGTATGTTTACAACTGTATATTGGCAGATGTGTATTGCACATTCTGGTATAAGGTAAGGATATTGCAACGATGCGAGAATGCAAATAAGAATGATTTAATGTAGACTAATAAAATCAAACGAAACTCGTGAACCAGGAAAACAGATGAACAAAGACAGTGACAATGGACCAGAGACACAGGTTAAACATATTGGGACAGAGCAGACAATCAACAGGGGAAAGGGACATGTAAAATAAATAACACAAATCCACACATCCATACCATGACATTTCTAACTAACTATAACTATTCCCTCCTGCACCAAAATTAAAAAAAAGAAACAGTGACCCTTCTTCCCTCCATCAAACATGTTGGCAGCATTCATTCCTTGAACACAACCTCGACCTATCGATTGCCTTTTGAAAATAAAGTTGACATATGCTTAATGACAGTGTGAAAGTGCATCACAAAAGCAGTATTTGGACTCCCTCCATGACTCCCTCCATTTTGGGCAGATAAGTTGATTAATGGCCTTACTCCGTACATTTACATAGCCCTATGCAGTATTGATCTCTCTCCCGTTGTGTTTCTTATTAAAACATCTTCTGTATATTAATTACCGCTCTCTGTTAGTGACCTTCTCCGGGTCTACGTTTTGAGGAATTCGTTTTCTCGTCTCTCTCTCTCTCTCTCTCTCTCTCTGCTCAGAACTGTTTGGTTACCATGGCAACTACAACCTCTATCTCTGCTCAGCTCGGGACCAAGACGTTTCTGCGTTGAATGTTTGTGGAAAAACCCCTTGTTTACAAGTGCGTACGTCTTTTATTGTTTGTTAATAGCCTCTCGTTGGTTTAATTGTTTTGTGCAATTTGCTGATTGCATTCTCCATTTCAAATCAAAGCAAATTTCGGCTAAACTACATAAAATCTGAAAATTGTAGCTGAGGTTTTTTGGACAATTTGCAAAGATGATTAGCTTAAAGTGAAAGTTTCTCACTGAGTACAGAGTTGTTTTTAGTATTGCTGATCATTCATAGAAAACATAATCACAATAATTTGGATCATTACAGATGTTTCAAATGCAGTAAATTGTAATAAAATACATATTGTTTTCCCATTTTTACAATTACTGTTGCTTGATTGTATATGTATGCAAATATATACATGTACAATATAAATGATGTCTAAATATATAATACAAAAGTTTCTTCATGAACTAAGGAATGTAAATATTGTAAATACTTGTGAATGTGTCATTTCTGCTCAAATTAATGAAGGAAAATCAAATCTAACTCGAATCATACTGTTTTGAGAGTGAAAGAACAATTTTTAGTTTTCATGTATTATTGCTCACATCTACAGATTGCCTTCATTTAACAGAAAAGTGAAAACGAGAAGACCACCCACCTTCAGCCAATCACCTTCTGACAAATATAAAATATGGCAGGTTATCTAAGATGTGCACAGCATGGCGTGGTCTGGTTTGTTCACAACATTATACTTTTACAAGACTATTTCTGTAATATATCAATTATGAAACCTGTCTTCTACATTATTGAGAATAACCTTCATTAGATAAGCGTCTTGGTTAGAGCAATCATACAGTCCTGTACATATGATAATTAAATACCTTTCATTCATTCAATAGAGTGATGATAATCATGTTTGGCCTCTCTTCAGACTGATAATGTTCTGCTTCAGTTTTTATCTAATTTGTGGTTATTAGTCAAATATCAAAAGCAGAATTATTTTTATTGCCATTGTAAGTTACAGAAAGACACACTAGGATGTTTCTTTAGCATATGGTGCAAACAAGTTAGATATAAATAGATGTAAAGGCATGCATAATAATATAGCTCTTTTTTTATAACTGTCAACACGCCGACGCTTGACAACTCTCGAACACAAACAAGCCAAACGGAGCCTTCCAACCCAGTTTTGTGCTTTTTCTCTTTTAAATCATCGGATGAACAAGTTTTGTGATACTTTGTGAGGAAACCACTAGAGAGAAAAATGAATAATCCTTTTTTATTTTTTTTATTTTTTTTATTTAATTTTTTATCAAAGCTTTTCCTCAAAAATAAACGTTTTTCCTAACAGAATGGGTGACTAAATCAGATTTCTTGTTATTATCGTATTAGACCATTATCTAGTGTTGGAAAATTGTATATTTTACATTCTGATAGCATTTTAGTTTAGTTTTTTTTTTTAAAGACACAATGAATATAACTACAATATAACTAACGACACAAGTGACACACATGCGGGCAGGGCAGGATATTAATAAGATAAGATAAGAGTTCCTTTATTCGTCCCACAGTGGGGAAATTTTGATGTTGCAGCGCGCAGACAGGACAGTCGTAAGAGCACACAGGGAGCACACAAAATATACAAAACCATAACCGGGAGTAGAACTAAAGTTACAGGGGTAGCAGATTAAAAATAAACCTTACCCATGGCACTCTATCACAATCACACGCACTTAGAAAAAGCGTTTCTAAAGATGTCCCCAAAAGAGGCCACAATACAGGCCTGTGAAAACTACTTCTACACATATTTGTATTACATATTTAGAGGAGCATTATCTAAAAATCTGGCCCAAAGTGGTGCTGCAGCCTCTCCCAGACTCAGGTTGCCAGATATGCATTATGCACATCTGAATAGAGAAGAGTTTTGTCAACAACAAATCTATAACCGAAACCTTTCTCACAAAGATAGACATCTCCATTTATTCCTTGTTTTTTCATTAATGATTTGAGAATCATAACAAGACCTTTTTTAGAACCGCAGCCACATTTTACTTTACCAGTGAGATTAGCTCCATGCAGTGAGTTATGGAAACCCTGATCAAAGACTTTCTGATTCGAAATGAAAGCAGTAACAAGATTTAGGGGCTGTAAAACTAATTTTGAAATTTAGATATTTTGGCTGAACTCCTGTTATCAATTAAAAAAGTATACGAAAAGAGCATGGTTTATTAAGGCCTTTTGACATAATAGGGCCATTTATTGATCATTTGGCATGAAAATCTTACATATTGCTACTTCAAAATTACACACGGGCGGCACGGTGGCTGAGTGGCTGAGTGGATAGCACTCTCGCCTCTCAGCAAGAAGGTCCTGGGTTCGAATCCCGGTCGGACCAGGGCCTTTCTGAGTGGAGTTTGCATGTTCTCCCCTTGTCTGCGTAGGTTTCCTCCGGGTACTCCGGTTTCCCCTACCACTAAAAATATGTCCAATAGTTCTGGCATGTGCCTCCTGTACTGGCGACCCCGCTCCCATCTCTGTGTGGAGTGAGAGACAAATGCCTATAATTAACAATTGTAAACCGCTTTGAGACTCAGATCTGCAGTGAAAAGGCGGTGTATAAATAAAAACTTACTAACTTACTTACTTACACACTCTTGCTTTAACTCTAAATCGCAAATTTATACGGGCGAAATATATCCAAGTGTTGCATTCGTCTGTGTATAACCTTTTCATCACGCTGCTGACTACCTTCAAACTTATTCTTGCACGTTTCATTCAGCCGGGGTTTATTTTTCAGCCTAGAAGTGGAGGAACAATATTGATCAAACAGTGTCATGCCCTCTCCAATATGACCATCTGCTTAGCTCCCCTGGGTTCTGCCTGGACCTCAGCACAACAACTGCTCAGTCTGTGACCGCTTCATAACTTTGGAATCGTTATGAACACTGAAGGTCACGCCCCACTCTTTGTTCCGTAGATGCATAGATTTTCTGCAGTTAATCAATTTCTTTCATATTGCACTCAAAAATGACCTGTCTTAGAAAAGTGTTGTAAATACCGTGATATCAGGACTTTAAGCCACTATTTTTTTTCTACACTGAAAAATATGATAAAGTATGAGGTAAGAGTTGCTTGAATCGAGTGGAATTTGAGTGCATTCTTACTGTCGTTTGGCCAATGGATAAAGTCATTTAGTTTTATTTCAAGAACTGTTGCTTTGTTTTGGAAAAAAATGTCATCATGTTATAATTTTACTTGTCCCGTCACAATGTGCTCAAATGAAGAACAACTGTTTACTTATTTTTCATACCTTTTAATAAAGTAATTCTTTGAAACCTACAATAACAATGCAGCTATTATTTGTAATTTTCATTGTGATATATATTATCATTTTGACATTATAGGTCACATGTCAAAATACATAGACTGGTGACGGAGCACTGGCATGGAGGCTAATGGTAAAGCTATCTGCGGCCTATATTCAAGCGCGGTCTAAATATGGGCATTTTATTATGAAATTTAGGTGATGCGGCGTACAGTGGCTCAGTTGGTAGAGCATTGGCCTTTGAGCCTGAAGGTTGTGGGTTCGAGCCCACCATAAGACCTACTTTACGACTCCCACTGATGACTGCTGTCGTTGTGTCCTTGGGCAAGACACTTAACCCCACTTTGCCTCAAGCCCCCTCTGAAAGATCTCAGCTGCACCACCTGCAGGAGGATCAGTGAGGGGCTGGTGCTCTGTGTACTGGGTGCAGCTCTGACTGCCACCCCCCGACCCAGAAATTGATTAGGGGGAAGAAAATGGATGGATGGAGGTGATGCGGCGTAAATGATACGGTTTGGTTGATTTAGAACAATCATTGTATCAACGTATGTGATAACAATAATACTAATTATAATGACATTATTAATAACAAAAATATTAATGATTATATTCTGGACACTCAAAGACACCCCTATAAGCGCAATGAGTGCATTCCTCAATATATACTCAGCCACTGCAGAGATTGTGTGCACTTTATAATCTATATGTAGTTTAATAAATGCATTAAATTAAAGGGAAACTGTACCAGCCTCAGGTATTTAGCAATGCTGCTGGCATAAAGTATTTCACCCAATTATAGCTGAAAATGTACCACAAAAGACTACGCAACACTTTTCATTTCCATTTTATTAAAGAAACACAATTTTTATTTTTTCTCGCAGTGCTGGCTGTTTTTGATCCTTAATTGGTTTTGTTTTTTTAATCTCTTGCAGAAGATTCCTTAGAAATGACCACCACAAAAAAACAAAAACAATCATGAATCCAGAATAACTGTGGATAATGAAAAGCATATTTAAAAACATTGATCATACACTCTGCGCGCTTACAGCATACCAGTGTGGACATTTGCGTTAAAAGAGAACAGGGTTGGCTTTTAATTTTAATTTCCAATTCATAGTTACAAAATAACACTGAATGCATGTCAAATGAGGATGCAAGCAACAACCACCGCGCCTAAGTCAAACGCTAATAATAAAAGTTGAACCACAAACTTGATATCTAACCACTTCTCCAGGGCTTTAGGCAGACTTCATAAACAAGCTCCTCAGCAGTATCTCTTGCATCACACTTACTTCATATCAAATGTGTCCAATGATGCTTTTGCTTTGCCTGTAATATTTATCACTCTTCTTCTAAAGATAGAGACTTTATTATTTTCTATCATGCTAAAGCTAGAGATGTTATAATTGTTTTTTTATTATGCTAAAGAGAGAGATTTTATTTTATATTAGTATTCTTGGTAGTATTTCATGAACCTGGCCTGTAGGGGGCGAATGATCATGCTGTGCGGTGTACGGTTGTTGTAAGAGTCTTAACCGGGAGGAGGACACTCAATTCTAAGGGAGTACTAAAGAAAATTTCTCAAAAGAGTTTCAATTTCGGGCCTTTTAGGGGAAAAAACAGAAGAAATTGTTGTGTTTCGTTCGTGTGGCCTGCAGGGGCGCTTATCTGGGAAAGCCTTGATCGACCTCGCCCGCCTCATTCCAGTGATTTTTTCAAAGTGTACTCCTTTATATGAGACCACAGTTGGAACACGGAAGAAACTCTTGTCTTTCTCTCTATTTGCGCGGTTGCTACAAGCGTACACCGCACAAAAAGATGGCATTTTGACAGCGCTTCTTCTTCTACTATATCTCCGTGTATAAACCCGGCACACTGCACCGCCAGGGTACGTCACGTCCTGTCCTACGTTCGTTATTCGCGCCACTGCCCTGACGTCATATGAAACCCAAGAAGAGTGTTATTATTCAATCTCTTGTGCTGTGTGCTCCTCATTCTTGCTGTTCTGTAACTGGTGACGCAACACTGACATTTCTTTACCATTGGGCGAATAATGGATCTCTTATTCTTAATCTTAAAACACAAACAGGTTGGTTTTAGGCATTTTTCAAGTGGAATTTACATGTTCTTCTGATATTAAAATGGAGTGTATAATCCCCTCCACTGTCCTACTTTTTCCAACCTCCAAAGACATGCTGTTTGGGTCACCGCAGGACTAACCAATGAATGATGTAGGTCATTTTAGGGTACAAGAATGACGTATATGTTCACCATTAGGACTCCCACAATTCCTCTCTGCTCTCATTCAAACTTATGGAATTCTGAGAAATTGTTATCAACAATGTTTTAGGTTTTACGACCAATGTATTAAAAGCAATACCTAGCTTTGTAAGATTTTTTAGGCTTAACTCACTTTTACCAAGTGTTCAAAATATTTAGTATAACTTGAAATGCAGCAACAAGCAGATTGTTGAAAGGTTACCAAATGCTAACTGGTAGCAAGTAAACATTATGTTGCCATGGTAACTAGTACTGGCTGTACTCTGGGAGGTAAAAATAAAACCACTCTCATTTCAAAAATGAAATAAAAAAAAAAGTAATTACTCTTAACTAAAGGCTGTCAATTTGACTGCTCTGGAAGCTGAGATACCTTATATGCAATACAAACAAAAAACAACATGTATGTATTTTCACATGCATGTATTTTTGGCATCGATCTTTAGATCAAGCTTTTTTCACAGACACAAGTGATTAAGAGGAGGTCCGCTCTCACTGAGCCAACAGCTCAAAAAGTCACGTAGTGACTCACCGGGTTCTTTCTTACAAGTATGCAGCAAATGTGACCTGCTTTGTTCACATTCTCTTTCTATTGGGACTTACACCTTTCATGATTAATGATAAACAAATGTGATAAACCAGCTTGAAGTCACAGCTGTAATATTATATACTATAACACTGTACTGTCTTCTCTTCATAGATCTAACCTGTTTCTGGGTTGAAATTGTGGGTTATCACTTAAAAAGAATCCAATTAGATTTTATCTGAACTTTGTTGGTACATGCTTTTTTGCAAAACCAGTATGTGAAGTGAAGATGCCAAGACCTCTCACAGCGTTGCAGGCTGTAAAGCAGCGGAGGTCTCACACTGTGACGTGTTTCCACTTGCTTTACAGTTGAGTTGTGTCTGGAAATCTACCTGTAAATGTATCTTTATTTTCATCCAGTGAAGACGGTTGTGGTATCTTTTAATCACCTGTTTGTGTCAAAGGATTTTCTAGCTTTATTTTTGCTTTCCATAGAAAATCCCTTTTTTATTTGACACTATTTGGGCAATTAATTGATCAATATCTATACATAAATATAAATGTATTGTGCTAAAAGTCTTTCTTTGGCCAAATGTTTTAGTGTTTCACATGTTGATTCTATAATTGTCTCATATTCTTTAAATATGTTTTTTTTTTTTTTTTTTTTTACAGCGATCACAAATAAATGCATTTTAGGAATATATGAAAACCACATTATGCATAGGCCTTTGTTTGTTAGTTCTCTGTAATAAAGCTCTACCTCAGTGTTGTAAACTATAGGCTGCTGGGAGGTTGTGATGTCACTCAAAAGCGACATATTACCTTCAAAACAAACCAATTAATTTAATTCTCTTCTCAAAATCATCTGGAATTGCATCACACAATTGAAGTAAATCAAACAATTAAAACTAAAATCGGCGGCAGAAGGTTCTTCACATGTTTCGTCTTCTTAAAAGAACCCCCTGAGCCTTAGAATAAGAGTCACTGGTGCGGTCGGATAATAATACTCTTGATGTCTATAAATGTCTGGGATCATCCACGGTCCTTAGCCCCTTCTCTATCCTCTTCTATCCACATAATGCAGACATGAGATACATCCTAAAAATGCCACTTAGTGAAGTAACCCAAGCGTTTTTAAAGCGGAGAAACAACCTACTCCTCAGTGAACATATGGATTTGTGCAGGAACGAAAGACAAATATTTAATACCACTCTTGTTTTCAAGTGTTCAATACTGCTCATTACAAGCACATCTGGAGGAGAATACCCAATTATCAGGCCACTCTAGTTCAACTTTAAATAAAACATGTGTTGCTTTTATTATAACTTTACTTCAGTTTTAGTTTCTTGAAATCCTACCACAGAGTTAGCTATTGTTTTAGACAAGATGCAGGTATTGATTCAATGTTTAATGTTTGAGGTTCCTTTTATTTTAGCATTATGTTCCAAATCCTGTGTTCCTCTGGGGCTGTGCAGCAGGGTCTTGCCAGTCTTGCGTTTTAGCCGGTTGTTGGACCAATTTGTGTTCAGCATTAGGCTTTCGTTGCAGCTCTCCCAGCGCACGCACACCTTGTAAGATGGACTTAATTAAGTTTATGCTTTTCCTGGCAGAGCTCAGGGCTGGCTGCCGACGTGTGATTGTTGATTTATGTGTGGAATCCTCAAGGACAATCTGCGTCTTCTGCCACAGCCATAGGGGCACAAAGCAAATCCTAGTTTAGTGCCAGCTGTTTGGGGATTGTAGATGCAGAGAATCAACTCAATATGCATGCTTTCATCCCAGTTTCAAGATCATTAACCGCAAGAACTAAACGCAACAGCAATGCACAATGGCAGGTGGACAAATCAGTTCTCAGCTCTATATAATCATCTTTCACTTTCAGAGTTTGTTTCATGTTTGATTCCTTTGACAATATCTCTTTTGTGACAATGTTTGCATGGTTCAAACTGTGCATACTGCTAAAATTGATGAAAAATGAATCAAAACACGCTAATATTCTCCAAAATGTATCTTTATTGGTGCACATTTTGACAGCCTTAAAACAAGATCTGCCTATAAGACAAGCAAAATGATGTTGTTTTAAAAAGATACAAGAAATGTCTACCTTGGAATGAGAGAATAAAGCAACAGTTCTTGAAATAGAACAAAGAGCTTTATCCCATTGACAAATCTTGTTTTAAGACAGTCAGAATGTGCTCCAATTGAAGGTTGAGTACATTCATTCAAGCATAATGAATGTACTCTATGCTTTTATGACCTATGAGGTTATAAAAGCATTCAAGCATTTATGACCTCTAATTTTCTCATCTTTTTGCAGTGTAAAGCATTAAAACAACAATCCCACCAGACCATGTGTGAGTATAATGTAGTTTTACTGAGGTTGATTTTCAATAGACTTGCTCCTCCAATTCTAACTAACTCTCATCACACACTACCAAGTTAAAGCCGGGGTACTTAACTTTCTAACCCCAGATAATGGAACTTTGTAACAACATCTGTGTAAGTTATTCCTCGCTGTACTCTGATAATAAGTTTGGTTCTAACACTGGCTTTCATTTTCATTTTTGAATCTCTTTTGTTTTCGGTTTTTTGAATCCTGCTCCGAGCTTCAACACCATTGGATGCATTTGTCTGTCTTGATTGTCATTGTCCTTCATAAAAAAAATAATAAATGGTTCTTTGTGTCTGGGGTTTTATGCTGACATTTGTTAACTGATTGACAGATGGACGCGAAAGGGGTCGGTCGGTGTTCTCAAACCCGTAGCTCGGGAGGTACCTGTAGCTCGCCTCCCCCTTAAGGTAGCTCCCCAAATGATTCAGGAATTTGACACATTCTTTTTGAAGTCTTTTAACTTTACACGTTTTTATTATGCTCACTAATGTAGAGTTTTAGAGTTATATGGTTTAGTTACACAAGATTTGTTCAAAATTTTACATAAACTATATTTTATAGATAGATACTTTGTTGATCCCCCGTGGGAGAAACGTTGTGCCATTTCCGTAGCATAAAAGATGCTTTCCAAACAAAAACATGTTGAAGATCTCTGAAGTAGGCCTTGAGAAGTTTTTGCTGCTGCCTACTCTACTTTTCCTTGTAAGTATAAAATATGAACATAACCTGTATCCTTGTGCCTAATAAATAGATACAAATATATATAGATAAATACAATTGCCTTATTTTTTTCTTTATTCATTCTAGGTGTGTCCTTGTGCAAGAATCTGAGCCTTCCTCACCCCCAGTGTTTGTGTGTGCGTGTGGGTGTGTGTATGCTGTTGTATGAATGTGTGTTATCGGGTCCATGTAGTTGTATGGCTGTCTTTAATGTCTGAGTGAAACATAATTTTTCATTATGTATTCCATTCTGGTTGTGGCCCATAATTGCTTTGCTTTACACCATTGATCCAAGCGAATGCCGTAAATACTGTTATGAACTCTTGGGAAAATTAGATGCTCCCCGGGTTCTCAGCAGTATCTCATGGCTCTCACGTCGCGTATGTCATAAATACATCTGTAAAGTTTATGTGATTTCTCGGTGTAATCTGAGAAAGCTTATCATTCATTACTTCACGCTTCAGGCATTCAGAATGAAACTAGAAATCTGGCAGCGCAGTCTCTAAACAGTTTGGCATAATGTCTGGGAAACTCAAATGCAGCAAAAAGAAGAAAGTCTCTCTGTCTCTTTGGTTGTTTCGTTGTCTTTTGTGGAAGTGCCACGCAATGCACAGAGTTTGCAACTTTTACATAATAATAAGCATCCCCTCCTTCGGAATTGTCGATTTTTCTCTACACCGCTTTGTTTTGTCACACAGCCTGGTGTGTCCTTTAGTGTGACACCCTTTCCTCCTTTCCCATTGTGTTGTTTCAATCTCACTCCATCTGACTTCCACTTCACATTAGCAGCACATGGACACTACCTAGCATGACATTTATTTACCTTGTCATATCCAAAAGAACAATGTGGTTTTACAAAGGACAGACCGTGTTTTTTCGTTGGCATCTGGTGTCACAAGAGCTTATTGTTCTGTATTACTGGCATGTTTTTAGTCAGGGCTTTGTATTGACTGAATTGCCAAGTAAAGAATTGGTTGGAACCCAACTCCTTGAGAGGGGTTGGACGCTCCACTTTTCTGGAGTTTCCCGCGGGGAGAGGCGGCGAGCTGGGGTGGCCATTCTCATTGCCCCCCATCTCAGCCGCCACGTGTTGGAGTTCTCCCCGGTGAATGAGAGGGTCGCGTCCCTCCTCCTCCGGGTGGGGGACAAGTCTCTCATTGTTGTGACGGCCTACGGGCCTAACAGCAGTGCAGAGTACCCGGCCTTCTTGGAGTCCTTGGGAGGGGTACTGGACAGTGCACCGCCCGGGGACTCCGTTATTCTCCTGGGGGACTTCAACGCCCATGTGGGAAACGCCAGTGACACTTGGAGAGGGGTAATCGGGAAGAGCGGCCCCCCTGATCTGAACCCGAGCGGTGTTCAGTTGTTGGACTTCTGTGCCAGTCACAGTTTGTCCATCACGAACACCATGTTCGAGCACAAGGGTGTCCACCAGTGCACGTGGCACCAGGACACCCTAGGCCGGAGGTCGATGATCGACTTTGTTGTCGTATCATCTGACCTTCGACCGCGTGTCTCGGACACTCGGGTAAAGAGAGGGGCGGAGCTGTCAACCGATCATCACCTGGTCGTGAGTTGGATCCGCTGGCAGGGGAAGAAGCCGGTCAGACCTGGCAGACCCAAGCGTATAGTGAGGGTCTGCTGGGAACGTCTCGCTGAGCCCCCTGTCAGACGGACTTTCAACTCACACCTCCGGGAGAGTTTCTCCCAGGTCCCGGCGGAGGAGGGGGACATGGAGTCCGAGTGGACCATGTTCTCTGCCTCCATCGCCGATGCGGCGGCTCGTAGCTGTGGTCGCAAGGTCTCTGGTGCTGGTCCCGGCGGCAACCCCCGAACCCGGTGGTGGACACCGGCAGTAAGGGATGCTGTCAGGCTGAAGAAGGAGTCCTATCGAGCCATGATGGTTCGGGGGACTCCTGAGGCAGCTGTCCAGTACCGGCAGGCCAAGCGTGCCGCGGCCCGGGCTGTTGCAGAGGCAAAAACCCGGGACTGGGAGGAGTTCGGAGAGTCCATGGAGCATGACTATCGGTCGGCCTCGAAGAGATTCTGGCAAACCATCCGGCGCCTCAGGAGGGGGAAGCAGTTCTTTGCCAACACCATGTACGGTGCGGGTGGAGAACTGCTGACCTCGACTGGGGATATTGTCGGGCGGTGGAAGGAATACTTTGAGGTTCTCCTCAATCCCCCCGTCACGTCCTCCGTTTCAGAGGCAGAGGCTGAGGATGTTGGGGCGGATACATCCATCTCCCTGGCTGAGGTCACCAAGGTGGTTGGTAGCCTCCATGGTGGCAAGGCTCCGGGTGTGGATGAGATCCGCCCTGATTATCTAAAGTCTCTGGATGTTGTAGGACTGTCTTGGCTGACACGTCTCTGCAGCATCGCGTGGCGATTGGGGGCAGTGCCAATGGAGTGGCAGACCGGGGTGGTGGTCCCTCTCTACAAGAAGGGGGACCGGAGGGTGTGTTCCAATTATCGTGGGATCACACTCCTCAGCCTGCCCGGTAAGGTCTACTCCAAGGTACTGGAGAGGAGGCTACGGCCGATGGTCGAATCTCGGATCCAGGAGGGGCAGTGTGGTTTTCGTCCCGGTCGCGGAACACTGGACCAGCTCTATACTCTCCATCGGATACTCGAGGGTTCATGGGAGTTCGCCCAACCTGTCCACATGTGCTTTGTGGATTTGGAGAAGGCGTTCGACTGTGTTCCCCGGGGTGTCCTTTGGGGGGTTCTCCGGGAGTACGGGGTCGGAGGTCCTCTGCTGAGGGCCATCCGATCCCTGTATGACCGGAGCCAGAGCTGTGTTCGCATTGCCGGCAGTAAGTCAGACCTGTTCCCGGTGAATGTTGGCCTCCGACAGGGCTGCCCTTTGTCACCGGTTCTGTTCACTGTATTTATGGACAGAATATCTAGGCGCAGCCAGGGGTCGGAGGGGGTCCGGTTCGGAGACCACAGGATTTCATCTCTGCTGTTTGCGGACGATGTTGTCCTGTTGGCTCCAACGAACCAGGACCTGCAGCATGCACTGGGACGGTTTGCAGCCGAGTGTGAAGCGGCTGGGATGAGAATCAGCACCTCCAAATCCGAGGCCATGGTGCTCGACCGGAAAAAGGTGCCTTGCCCTCTGCAGGTGGGTGGAGAGGTCCTTCCTCAAGTGGAGGAGTTCAAGTATCTCGGGGTCTTGTTCACGAGTGAGGGAAGAATGGAGCGTGAGATTGACAGGCGGATCGGTGCAGCGTGCGCAGTGATGCGGTCGCTGTATCGGACCGTTGTGGTAAAGAGGGAGCTGAGCCGAAAGGCAAAGCTCTCGATTTACCGGTCAATCTTCGTTCCCTCCCTCACCTATGGTCATGAGCTTTGGGTAATGACCGAAAGAACGAGATCGCGGATACAAGCGGTCGAAATGAGCTTCCTCCGCAGAGTGGCTGGGCGCTCCCTTAGAGATAGGGTGAGGAGCTCAGTCACACGGGAGGAGCTCGGAGTAGAGCCGCTGCTTCTCCACGTCGAGAGGAACCAGTTGAGGTGGCTCGGGCATCTGTTCCGGATGCCTCCTGGACGCCTCCCTGGGGAGGTGTTCCGGGCACGTCCCACCGGGAGGAGGCCCCGCGGAAGACCTAGGACACGCTGGAGGGACTATGTCTCTCAGCTGGCCTGGGAACGCCTTGGGGTCCCCCCGGACGAGCTGGAGGAAGTGTGTGTGGATAGGGAAGTCTGGGCGTCTCTGCTTAGACTGCTGCCCCCGCGACCCGGCAACGGATAAAGCGGAAGAAAATGGATGGATGGATGGATGCCAAGTAAAGCACGGAAGAAAAATGTATATACACTCAGGGAGGATGATGAATAGTGACAGATATGATCCCAATATGTTTTATTCTGAGCCTGTGCTGTACGAAATACCTACTTCCATGAGGTTGGATGGTACAAGAATCTCTCGGACATCTCCAGACTTACTGCCATATCTCCGGCTCTCTGCCTAGAGACCAATTCCAATAAAAGATTTATGAATACGTAGCCTCTCCTGTCGCCACAGCTGCCCTTGGTGCGATTGATGTGGCTGACTTTCTGAGCATGTGGCGTTGTCAAATATTCAACAAAGTGCAAACAAAGTGTCCATATTTTTTATTTTTATTTTCAGCTATTCAAATTATAATGAGACTTTTTAGTATAATGTTTAAGAATGTGATAAAATATCTTTAGTAGAAAATGTATCGTGAAACAAGCATTTATAGCCCTAAATCACAGCAGTAGTCATCTCGGAGGACTTTGCAAACACAGCTCTGAGAATAAAGCAGTTCAAACTCACTAAATGCAATGATATAAAACGCATAGAGCCATTGGTCCAAGGGGCAGATGACTAATGTTCATAAATATTGATAAAGTCCATAATTGTGGTTGAATGCTGAGTGTCCTGGATTCTCACCACTGTCCTTGCACCATACTGTATCAACATGAAAAAACTCTAAAAAAAAGCAGTGGGAGGTGATTTTTCTTTCTTGAATTCAGAAATGTATTGGCTGCAAACACGTGAATGAACAACAAAACATAATTTTACCTGAGAAATTTCCAAAACACTTTCATAAGCGGTAGATTGGTTTAAAAGGACGGAAAACTGCTCTGAGAGTGATGTCATATAGTGGTTCAGGACTGACGCAGGAGATTTTTGAGAGAAGGGGAAGAGTCAAATGCTTGTGTCAGAAGTTCTGGATTTCAGCCCTGGATAGATCTAGAAATAACTTTTTTATGTTGGAATTATGTTGTAACATGTTGATTTTGCTTAATATGTCTCCCTAAAAACATGGACTATTTTTAGACTATGGAGTTATTCCTGTCTATATGCTTTGACTGCATCTGAAAACACGTTATGACCATGATTTGAGGTAGAAAATTGCATGTTGCTTGATTTGTTCCAAATATAACCCGCCAAATGCTGGTGCCACTGCAGCTGTGCCTATAAGTGACTGAACAATGGCTTGACTTGTAAATTTCATTGTGAATCATTGAGGCAATAAACACACAACCCGTCTGGGAAATCCGGCAATGGTAGAACTCAGAAGCGCCTTCATGTGGAGCCCGGATACACTTCACACCAAGGTGCCATTCCAAACTTTGCTGTGACAAACGGATTCCACATCCTCTCTTTGTTATGACGCTAAAGTGAGCTTAGCCGACTGAATGCTTCACGTTTCGCTCATTTGAGAGACAGAGCGACAGGGCGTGATCTGTCAAACGTCAAAGGTTGCGGTTGTTTCACACATTATATTAAGAGAACTGTGCTTTCCGGCCGTGTTCCAAAGTGTAGCTGCTTCGTCTGTGTCGCGTTCAATATTGGCACGACATCACGGAACACCAACAGACCTGTGTGTACATGACACACTCAAGTTATACTACTTGGGTCGTTGCCCAGAATTGGCTTTGTTAATGGCACGGGGTGACTTGCACAACATACTTCTGCGAATGTCTGAATAATGTGAAATTCCAGGTAGAAAGTAGGAGCAAAACGGTGGTCTTTTTCTCGTTTCTCTGATTATATTTCAACGCAGATACTAATTCAAGAAATGGCAGTGTTGCATCAGCAGTTACAGAAAAGTAAGAATGAGGAGGACAATGCAAAATTTAAGTGAACAATAACACAAATTAAAATCTCTAACTTTAGCGTTACAAAGAAGCAAGTCTAAAATCTACATGTTTGGCATAATAAAGAAGCAAGTTAATCAAGAAAGATAACTGCTAATCAATTGAGAGGTTATACGTTTCCAAAAGGCGGTTAGAAATGCTGCATTCAATTTGAGGTGAGTTGAGTGTTTATTTATTTCGAGTTCATGGACATCAAATCATCGATTTACAGATACTTGTTACAATATTGACATAATTCAAACTCGAAAAGGAGTGGGAGGAAGAAAAAAAATCGTATAAGTTCCCACCCCTGTGCACATCACACTTACACCCGTGTGTCCGGAGCCAGTAGCAAAGTAATGCACAACAACACGGCAACAAGCAGCCAATCCCGTCACAGCATCCCGGAATTTCATATGGTTTACATAATGTCTTAAATTCCAGGTTTAAAGATGACTCTGTTTGCCTGTTTACAACTGAAGGATTATATCTCCACTCTTTATAATGCATCGTTGTTATTTTTTATCTTAATCTCTTCTATGATACTGAGGTTTTAATGTTTATTGTGATGGTGTTTTGTGCCTTGTGTGATGTGGACTTCGAAGTGCTGTGTGTTTCATTGATTGATAATGTTAGTAGCCGGACAGTAGCTGCTGTTGTCACTCTGTGTTGATGAGTTTGCTTCGATTGTGTTTTTTATTTTTTATATCCGCCAAGAAAGTTGTGTGAGTGCATGTTTATAGTCCGCTTTCATTCAGTTGCCGTCAGGAAAAAACAGTACGTTAAGTGGCCTATGTATGTTCCTTTATCTTCCTCTTTATGCAATATGTATATAATCAGCCAACTCCTTCGTCGGTCTGCAAAACTCAATTGAATAACATATTTCCAATACCAGCTTTTAAGATGGACAGACAAACAGAATAAAAATGACAAATTTAATCATTTAAACTTGGGTTATTTACACAAGAGGCTCATGGGGCAATAGAGCATTTAAGCATGTGTGCAAAGAAAAAAAAAACATTGATTTGGTGATTAACTGCGTGTGTAAAATGAGAATAGATTCCCTTTTGTGGCTCGTTGAATCAAGCGGTTGCACACAAGTAGATCTGGAGTTGTTAGGAAAAAAAAAGAAAAAGGTTGACATATCTTTGACACACAACACCCACAGAATGAATCAGACTGAAGGCTACGCAACAAAGGAAGCTGCCCTGAGCGTGTTCTGTGTGTGACATCTCTCCACAGGTGGCGACTTGTGGATCATAACCGGCACAGTTGGATTGTGTAACCCTATAGATCCATGTGTGTAACCCATCTTCAGCTTTCGCCTCTGCACAAATGTTTGACCTTTTTGACCGGAATGTGTGACTTGTCTAGATGGATCATGTTAGCTCACATCAGCCGCTCCATGACACTGCTTATCCAACCAATGCGGATAACTCTTGGCTTTCATTATTACCCTGCGTTTACATTAGCACCCACGGAGCAGTCATTGTGACGGCTCCCGTCAAAATAATGGGATTCTGGAATAAGAAAATTCCCAAAAAAGAGATTTGTCCACTGCTTTTATTAAATTTCTTTATTACAGCTGGTTAAAATGAATAAAACACAGTAAAACGAAATGCTAACTTTTTGAAAAATGCTAGTGAAGCTTTTAGCATTTTACTTTGGACAAGAGCAGAGAAAATGGTCTAAACCAAGCTGCTACTCCACCTTGTGACCTGTCCTGCTCCACCCAGCGGTTACTCCACCTCTGCTGCTGTGACCTGTCCTGCTCCACCCAGCGGTTACTTCATCTCTGTTGCTTTGACCTGTCCTGCTCCAACCAGAGGCTACCCCATCTCTGTTGCTGTGACCCGTCCCACTCCACCCAGAGGCTATGCCACCTCTTCTGCTGTGACCTGAAGGGCTGTTGCTGATTATTACTATTTTTGACTTTTTAGAAAGATAAAAAAAATGTTTTAATTATTGCTGCTACTGGGCACCTGAATTTCTCCTGCGGGGATCAATAAAGTATCTATATATCTATCTAACTGATGCAAGTAAACAGTGTGTTGCTATGGTAACTAGCACTTGCTCCAAGCTGCAGAGATGGATCTGAACCAGGCAATCTAGGATGGAGATAATTTCCATCCATCCATCCATCTTCTTCCCCTTTATCCATTTCTGGGTCGGGGGGGGTTGTCAGTCAGAGCTGCACCCAGTACACAGAGATAATTTCGTAAACATAATGACAAAGATATAAACTAAACATAAAAACGGAAACAGTCACAAAGTCACACTAAATATGTGCATGTTTTAGGTCATTACACTTCCAACACTAAAAGCTCAAAACTATGTTGAAACTTGTTGAAATCTTTAAAGTAGGATCTCCCTGGTAATAAAGCGCCAGAGAAGTTTCTAGATCGTTCGATGAGGATTGAGTCCCTTGGGTGCCGTGTGGAATCCCTCTGTGAGCCCGGAGAGCTTTTCTGCGTTGATCACATCTGTTATTGAAAGTGCCACCATCTCTCTAGTGGGCCTCACCACTTCACATGGAAAAAAGAGGAGAGATCAATACGCTTGTGGTGCCCAAAATCTCACAACATATCTTCTCAAAACGACCTACTTTAACTTTTAGAAAATCTTCACTCTCTTTGAAAATCTTGGGATGGAAAGTGCTGCTTATTTTTTGAGTTTTTTTTGCTTTTGCTAACAGCGACACCCTCAATACTCAGCATCATGAATTAATAACCACGACAGTCATTTTTTTGTGAAATCAAATATAACGTATAATTCAAACTTGTGACACATTAAACAACGAAAACAGGATACACAATAAACAGGAAAACAGTTTGAAAAAAGGGTTGGACACAAAACATGGCACATTTTGTTTTAGCACCTCAAAGGTTGTAAATGTAATCAAAAGTTGAGTTCCTGATTTACATTGATCGAAACAATACAGGAGTGTTGATTAAATTCAATATTGTCTGCAGCTTTATTACGTTTTGTTTTAAATAGTTTTGTAATGACAGGGTTGCAAAAAGGGATGAACCTAAATGAGCCTTCTTTACATCACATTGGATAGTCAAGATGAATTGGCGGGTCAGACCTTTTTGAAAATGTGGTTATTTTCAAAGTTCAAAATTGACTATGACATTTAATTTTGTATTCAAACACAGTCAGTCTCTGCATTAAACTCACATACTTAGATTACAGCAGAAAGAATTGCAAGAGGGTCCAAGTGACATAAGGTGATGACCCAGGACACTCAACATTCAACAACATTTATGGATGTTGGTCATGTGCTCCTTATGGACCACTGGCTCTATGTGTTTGTGTTTTTTCTTGTGTTTGAACGGTTTGATTCTCTGATCTGTGTCCTCCAATAAAACTACTGTTGCGATTATGGCCCACACTAAAATTTATTGAATTGAATTGAAATAAAATGGTATCAGCAAGTAGTTTGCAGAGAGAATCCGTCTCAGAGGAACAGGTACCGTCCCCAGTTGAGAAGATTGCGCTTGTGTCCTGAGGCGTGGATGAGTCAGAGGTGTGTGTTGGTCAGTGCTGAGACACTCATTAGTGACTTTACATACTGTATGTGCAGGCGGGATCCTCTGTAACAGGAGCTGGCCTTCATGATTGTAATCATAACAACTTCTTGCCTTCAAAGTTTAACAGGTTGCCTTTACATTTAACATCCTAAGAGCTGTTGTATATTTTAATATTTGACCATTTGAACATCATAGCCAGAAAGACCTCTGTGCACTCAGGAAAAACCCCAAGGACACAGGATAATCAGACATGAGTCATAAAGATAAAATGCTGTTTAAACAGGGCGAATTATTAACTTTAAATAATAAACATTTTGACGAGGACAATCTTGAGGCAGACTGGGAGATTCACCAACTGCATTCTGACGCCTCCCAGTGGATAGGGGACGTCAGCACACCCGGAAACCTCCACCCTTGGACGCATAAGGATGACGTCATCGGAAGTCTCCCTCATGAGCCCGTGTGTGTGTGTTTTTTGAGGTCAGACAGGACAGGGCACGGACAGGGAAAGACCAGGCAGAGAATAGGAGCACTTTTGTTGAACATTCTGTATCTGATTGTAAAGATAATTAAATGCAGATGTTAAACTTGAATATCGTTTGCCTTACTTCTGCAACCATTTTGAAACACGTTAGTCAAAGGGAATTATTGACTACATTTGGTGACCCTGACGTGATGGTGCAGAAGAAAGACAGAGATGAGCTCAAATATAGACTGGGTCCGTGGGCCGGGAGAATTCTCTCTTCTCTTCTCTCTTCTCTTCGAAAGAGGTAAGCGGATCGTTACTTTTGAAAATCTGCACATTGTTTTAAATGGAAGAGAGAGAGAGAATTCGGCTCGACGGACTGCAGCGTGGCCAGACGACCGCCGTGATGGGTGTTCCATCGGACGCGATAGAACAATAGTCAGGTTTAGACGTTTTAACCTTGGGGGAAGCATGGGTCCCTCCAAAAAAAACAGAACAGATGATGAAAAGAGCCACAGGGGTATAAGTGCAAAAGAGGCACAACTGTTTAGATAAATAGGATTAGAGAAGTAGGGATAGTTAGGGTCAGAAGTTATAGGATAATAAAAACTCCATATCCCCCGGGGGCGGGGAAAAGGGCACAATTAATTTAAACAGAAGAAAAGCCAAGTATTTAAAATGTGGATTCTGATAATAATGATCTGATTAATGAGGAAAAAGAGAGCCTCTTGGCTGTAGTATACGAGTTTCATGTGAAGAAATGATCAGTTATGGAAGTTTTTCTCTTATTCTGATGTAATGTTTAATAGTCACAGAGAATCAAAAAAAAAAAAGAGATTCTGCTGGGACTATTACTCATGTAAGCAAATAGTAATGTTTTCCATTACTGACGTATTTAAGGATAAAATGTAAAGTGTCGTTTGACGTGAGAAAAACTTTTACCACTGATTTAAAACCTTGTCACGAGAAAAACGAGAAAAGTATTTGACTCCATGCTTCCTTTGTTCGGGAGGCCCCTCCCCTCCCTCGTTCTGTCCTCTCTCTCTCCCCTCTCTCTCTCTCTCTCTCTCTCGTGAAGAAAGAATTTTTTGTAGAAAATTACATTTATACACACGATAATGTTACTGACATGGAGTCATAGGATCACAGAACTTTGAGTTAGATTATAAAGAGGCATTATTTTATTTTTTATCTCCAAGGCGTCTAGACAAGTTTTTTTCCCTACATTTTGGTGATATAAAAGTTAGAATGATCTTAGAGAGCATTATACTTTTGGAAAAATAGGGCTTAGGATAGCAGTTGAATGCAGATTTGGTTTTCAGAATTTAATGTTTAAAATGTTAATAGTAATTATTTCATAGGTTTACTTAGATTCGTAATTAATCATTGGTTTTGTATTGTATTAACACACTTGTTTGTGTTTCTTGTTTGTCTGTTTTTTCTGAGAAAACTTCTGTCTGTTTCATTGGCCGATCGCCAAAATCGTCCCTGCCACAAACCACAACCGAGCATCATCATCATCATCAGCGTCTCCCCCTCTCCCTGCGGGTCGCAGGGGGCAGCATCGGCTGCAGCAGCTAACAGGAACTCTCGAAGAAGACTCCTCCTGCCTGTGAGGAGGCAAAGAAAAGACCGCAGACTTGTTCACAAACTGAGTGTTGTCCATGGGTGTTGTCCCATCTACGGAACAGAAGGTGGCGGTAATGCGAAAAATAGGCCGCCAACCGCCGGAAAACCTAACAAGAAGAAAATGATTGAAAAGAAAAAGACATTGCAAGGAGAAGAAAGTTATTGAAAGAAGAAGAAAGAAAGTGATTGTTTAAAGAAGAAGGAAAAAAGGCATTGAGGCAAAGACATCGGACACTTTGAGACAAAAGACATTGAAAGACGCCATAAGAGGACGTGGCCAGGCTAAATGAGACAGACAGAAGGTAAATATATACAGACATCAAAAGCACAGAGACATATTAAGTCATATTTACACATTTAGGTCATTCGTTCATAACACCACATTTAGCTGCATGAAAGAATACAGGACAATCGTTAAAATTAATTAGACTCTTGCTTTAGCATGAGACACAAGGAGATTAGAACAGCAGTATATTTAAAAGTAGAGGACTCTATTATTGAAACTAGTATTATTTAAAGTTATAGACGCGGAGAAGTTTAGAATTATTGATTTTGACTGCATGATCTTGGTAATACGGATATTTAAAGCAGTGTTTTCAACCTCTGAACCGTGGCTCGTTTCTCATTTAAGAACAATCACATTCACAGATGAAACTGGTGCTAGAAAGAGAACTGCAGCTTTTAATGGACGCTGCATTTAGTACAAAATGGTTTGTTCAGACAATTAAAGTTTGAAAAATGATTTAAAGCATTTCTGAATTTTGGCTAAAGGTGATATTGGATCATTTCTGATAACACATAGACGCAACACTGTTCATTGGTTGAAAACAAAGATGTAGGGACATTTTTTGAAATCTTTTATGACATGTTTCTCTTCCAAATAGCTAAATTAGAAACAATTAGGACAATTATGTCTTTGATAACTGTTGGCCGTTTATCTGAGACATGATTGGTGCAAGTACACACACATAAAACAATGGTCTTTTCTCCACATGAACGTGAAACAAAGGTGAAGTATTAAAGTTTGAAACTAATTTACATTTTTAAGGAATCCGAACTGGCTTTAAAAAAAAAAAAAGGGAAAAACATTTATTGCACGTGCATGAGTTTTTTTTTTAGTAACAAGAGCTCATTAAAAATATAGGGGACACAGTTTGTGACAAGCCCGAGTAAAGACCACGTGGTTTAAACACTAAAGTTTGAAATGGATCCTTTTAGGAAAAATCTCTCAAAGCTTTGCATGTTCTGCAGGCTCTGAAAGTTGCAACTATAAAATAGCTCATGAGACAATTGTAATTGGACATGGAAAAATATAACAAAGTTAAAATTACAGGCCTCTTGTGTATGTTATGTTATATGTTTGTGTATGTTATATGTTTGTGTATGTTATATGTTTGTGTATGTTATATGTTTGTGCGTCATGTCCAATACACTACGTTGACCTTAACAAACTGGACCAATACTAACGTGGGGTGTTGTGAGTGTGTTGTGAGTGTGTTGTGAGTGTGTTGTGAGTGTGTTGGGGAGTGAACGAGGAGTGCTGAACGGAATCATGGAATAACAAAAGTTTTCTGTAATGTTTTAATGTGATCATGGAATAATTATTTTTTGTCAACAGCATACGGTGTAAGTACTAGAGATTCAAAGATGACAAGCTTTATTGAACAGGTGTAAAAGTGAGAGTACTCTGGGATGAGTACTCTGAGAAAAGTACTCTGCGGAAAGTACTCTGAGATGAAATACCTCGCTGAAGGTACTGGGAGCCCCTCCCTCTGCTGTTTGTCCGGACAGTGATTCGGTCCAACCGCAGTGAGCGGTCATTGGGCGGCGGACAACTTTGGTTTGTAATTCACATTTAGGGGAGTATAAAATTAGAAACATACATATTGTTAAGTCTGTATTTGGCTACAGCCTCTCCCTGATGCCACACACCGTCTGTCAATGCAGTTATGTTTTGCCCAATTGGATTGATTGACAGGCCGCACCATGCGAAGAGAGGAAAGTGGGTGTTTCTTGTGTTCTAATGTTTGTTTTTCAGATGAAAGATAAACTGCACCTGCTTCAGGGATGACAGTAGTATGAATTAAGGAAATGAGCCTCTACTTTGGCACCAAAGCCCACAATATGAATTGAGGACGATCCGGGAGGAGCAACAGGATTGGAACAGTAATCTACACACACACAGATGCATGTTTTATACTTTGGACCACGACCAACAGAGGGGAGTATTGTATTGTCATAGGTGGTCATGGTCCTTAACCTTCTAAATCATTAGAAAGAAGTGTAAAACATATATTTACAAGAACAAATAAATAATAGAAAGGGCAGCCTAAAAAAGCAAAATGGGAAAATTATTAAGTAATTTTCGGAGTTGCCAAAATGAAATAAAATTCTATATTTGTCCCATAGGGGGTCATTCTAAATTTAGTGTTGTGCAAATTCAAAAGGAGAAATAATAGCGCTTATAACATCAAACGGATCTACTCTTTAAGATAATAGATCATATAATAATAAGATAATAATAGAATAGAATGAAATAGTCTGGAGCTATAATGTCATTGGATTCGAGGAGCTATAGGTTGAAGTGTCAGAATAAACAATAGTAATAATAGTTAGACTAGTGAATAATCAAAATAGTTCTATTGTGGAAATAAGTATCAATAAGGTCAAATTGTTCTAATAACTAAAGTAAAAAGGAATCAAATGGAGTCAGATTTTAGATGTTTCTGTTTTCCACATCTGTAGGAACTGGTGCAGAGGTGTTTATAGAGAGTAGTATTAAAATGCAGACATAGAACGACAGGCTTTAACACAATTTTAAATCTAAAAATAGCTCAAATATAACATTGCTCTTGACGCAGCCTCTGAGCTGCTCCATTGGAGAACAGGTTAAATGTTATTGTTTATTACAAACAGCTGATGTATTTACACACATTAAGTTTGGGACAACTCTTTAAACAGTTATAAGCAGCGGACAGAAGCCATGAATGTGCTTTTGTTTATTAAATAATTAATTTCATAGCCTTATAATCGTAGAGAACGTTTTAAAATAGTTAAAATCCCTTTCAGGCAACTTGATTTAGATGTATGTCTTTAATATTGGAGAACGACTGTGTTGTTTTTGGAATTGTCTGAAATACAATACATAGAATAATGATTTGCAGAACAAGAACCGGCCAATAAAAAATCGTCTATTGCCAATGCAATTGTTACAATCAGAACTCAAAAATTGGGAATATGCCTTTGCTCAAGCTGCAACCGAGCTTTAGAGTCACAATAGAGTAAAAATAGGAATAGATAAATGCATCAACCATAGATGCTTTCAAAAATAGAGATTATTTTTAGCCAAGGCTAATATCAAACGGTAAAAGGACCATTTCCTTCATATTATGTCTAAAAGTATTTACTTCAAAGGTAGATAAAGTTCAGTACAGTTTATGCACAGTTTTATTAGATACTGTCAAATTCACTTGTTTCAAACATGGGTGAATGTTGACAATGCAAAAAGCTAATGAGATAGATTAATGAGATCGATTAGAACCAACACAGATTCAAAAACATTTGAAAGCATTTTTATGTATTTGGGTATAGCACAAAAGTAGATCTTTAGGTAGTTTTGAGAATTTTAAGAGCTGTCGATTTGTCAGCAACAGATTAGAGAATCAAAATACCGTTGTATAGGGACTGACCCCAGAGAAACCTGCTAAAATGGATTAGCTCCTGTACGGATAATACCAATTTGATTAACGATGTACATTTATCCCAAACGGTCTGAGAGGAGGAAGTGACAGCACTTCCTGGTTCAACAAAATGTGTTTGGAAAAATGAGCAAAGCCCCACAAAATGGCACAGAGCCACTGATAAATGACAGCAAACCACCGTATAGATAGATTTATTAGATAAAAACATATGTTTAAGAATAGGGCTCAATAAAAGCAAAATATGCAAACATATTTGTAAATAGATTAGAATAGTTTAAACTATAGTGAATAGTTTTAGTGCATACATTACAGACGAGGTTGAAGAAGAATCAGAATGACAGCAGTGGTCATCAAAGAGTTTTGTGAAGGAATGTTTCGAATGTTGTTGTGTGTATTCTTTTTGTATTAATTCTTCACAGATAACGAGCCAGAACCAAGAACCAAGGCGATGATGGACGAGCTCCCCAGTCTCGGCACCCAGGAGGAATATTGAAAGATTGTGACCTAAATTGGTTTAATATAGGTCAACAGAGGGGAACTGTTGTATATTTTAATATTTGACCATTTGAACATCATAGCCAGAAAGACCTCTGTGCACTCAGGAAAAACCCCAAGGACACAGGATAATCAGACATGAGTCATAAAGATAAAATGCTGTTTAAACAGGGCGAATTATTAACTTTAAATAATAAACATTTTGACGAGGACAATCTTGAGGCAGACTGGGAGATTCACCAACTGCATTCTGACGCCTCCCAGTGGATAGGGGACGTCAGCACACCCGGAAACCTCCACCCTTGGACGCATAAGGATGACGTCATCGGAAGTCTCCCTCATGAGCCCGTGTGTGTGTGTTTTTTGAGGTCAGACAGGACAGGGCACGGACAGGGAAAGACCAGGCAGAGAATAGGAGCACTTTTGTTGAACATTCTGTATCTGATTGTAAAGATAATTAAATGCAGATGTTAAACTTGAATATCGTTTGCCTTACTTCTGCAACCATTTTGAAACACGTTAGTCAAAGGGAATTATTGACTACAGAGCCTATAACCAATGGAATTTGGAGAAATTCTCACCAAAAAAATATCATCTTTTATTAAACACTAAAACTGGTGAATGAAGTTTGAAATACAGCCAAAACAGGCAACCAAATGGTAACTACGGCAAGTAATTATTCTGTTGCTATGGTAACTAGCAACAAAAAGGGTTTAACCGCCTTAGGATGTTGGTTGCGAAGCGACTGAACATGGCTATATTTGAATTTTACTATCAAATGAATGGAGAAACTCCTGTGGACTCACCACCTGCAGGAGGATCAGTGAGGGGCTGGTGCTAAGTGTACTGGGTGCAGCTCTGACTGCATCCCCCCGACCCAGAAATGGATTAAGGGGAAGAAAATGGATGGATGGATGGAGAAGTCAACATTGTCTCGGAGTTCAAGGTATTTGAACTCACCTTGCCGATGCAAGAGGGTCTGTGGGACCCTTGTGAGGGTCCAATAAAAAAGACAGAGGTAATGATTAAGGACAACATTTAACACATTTCACGTTTTTTCACTTTAGAGCGTGCTTGTTGTCCAATTTATGGACAATTATCAACATTTATAGACATTGGTCATCTGCTTCTTATGGACCAATGGCTCTGTGTTTTTATCAATGCATTTCTTGTGTTTGAACTGTTTATGCTTCCTCCGTGATAACTACTGGTGTGATTTAGAGCTGAACAAGAATACATTGAATTTAATTGATTTGGTCGAAGTCCTCACAATTCAGGAAGAAAACAAAATTTCATAAAAAACAATGACATTGAAATAAACTTCATATTGAAACAGGACATAACATATGCATGATGTTGGCGTGTACAAAGGACTTTCAGACGGAATAAATTTGGTCGGTTTGTGAATAGAATATGGACTTGTATAAAGACCTGCCCTTCAAATAGAATTGACTGACAATATAGGTTAAGGACAGTTCTGTTTAGCTGAGCATAAAACTGAAGGATGTTTTCTTTACTCTTTTTAATGTGCAATGTTGTGATCTTGTTTTGTAAAGCCCTTTGTATTGTCTTCTGTATGAACTGTACTGTACCAAAAATACTATTCATACTATTCGGCCCGGGGACATAATAAAAATAGATTTTGATAGCATGAGTTCCTATGTGTTACTGTTACTGCACCGCTGCAAAATTCCATTTTTTTCCCGGACCTGCAAACATGCATTTGTGTCAACCCACGAGAGGTGTGTCTTTCCTGTTTTAATGTGATGCTTGGCGCTTGAATGTGCGGCGAAAGAAGACAACTCCAGGCCAAATGTCTGCTGACCTTATAGTCTCCGTGCCACCTCTGACAATTCTTTTGGCACCGATGTCAAAACAATAAAACTACGCCTTTACCTCTGAGTGTTTTCAGGCAAAGTTGTGAATTTTCAGGCTTCGTTGCTCGTTAGGTATAAGGTGAAAAGGTGGTCCACTTCAACCATGACAGAGATCGGCGGCTCGGTACGATATAGACACAACGCACTTTGTTTCATGTCTTTTCTCCATTTGTGGATGACGTTTCAGTGGAAAAGTAATGGAGTCCCTGCGGAGACAGACAGACAGACGATATGGTTCTGCTGCTGGGAGAGTGGAAGGATAATGTCACGAACCACTGCACAGACGTGAACGACATATAGGGGGGGCGAATGAGAGACCGAAGGAAGCAATCACATGAACAAGATAAGTGTGTGTTGTACGTTCACCGACAGACACACCTTTTATGTTTTAACCTGACAAATCCCCTGCAGTAAGAAGACTGAGTATTAGATTAACACCTACTGTCACGTACTGTCTGGCTTTTCTCATGTGCTCATTGACTTTATATTCCATTCAATTCAAATCATTTTATTTTTGTATAGCCCTGAATCACATCATTGGTTATCTTTGACTTTACTAATTGACTAACAATTTGACTTTACCAATTGTTAGCAGGCCTGGCTTTGAGCGGCTGGATGGCAGTGAGATAAACCCAAACAAAGTTGACGGAGGCAGGCTTCAGCTTGGTCCACTTATTTTTATTTTCTGTTTTTCCTTTTTTTTAAAGTGACCAGTGCAGACAAAGAAAAGGGTGCAAAAATGCAAAACAAACCAACACAGTGGATGAAGGACAGGAGCATGTGTTCCCCAGCAGCAGGACAGTGAAAATCAAACAGTGCAAACACAAGAAATTCAATGATAAAAATAACCCACATTGGTCCCCATGAGTTAAGAATCCACTCCCATGGACGGACGGGCTGTAGATCCAGGACTGAGGCTGCAGATCCAGGACTAAGGCTGTAGATCCAGGACTGAGTTTGTAGATCCAGGACTCAGCCTGTAGATCCAGGACTGAGGCTGTAGATCCAGGACTGAGGTTGTAGATCCAGGACTCAGCCTGTAGATCCAGGACTGAGGCTGTAGATCCAGGACTGAGGCTGTAGATCCAGTACTGAGGTTGTAGATCCAGGACTCGGCCTGTAGATCCAGGACTGAGGCTGTAGATCCAGGACTCAGCCTGTAGATCCAGGACTGAGGCTGTAGATCCAGTACTGAGGTTGTAGATCCAGTACTGAGGTTGTAGATCCAGGACTCGGCCTGTAGATCCAGGACTGAGGCTGTAGATCCAGGACTGAGGCTGTAGATCCAGGACTGAAGCTGTAGATCCTGGACTGAGGCTGTAGATCCTGGACTGAGTTTGTAGATCCAGGACTCAGCCTGTAGATCCAGGACTGAGGCTGTAGATCCAGGACTGAGGTTGTAGATCCAGGACTGAGGTTGTAGATCCAGGACTCAGCCTGTAGATCCAGGACTGAGGCTGTAGATCCAGGACTGAGGCTGTAGATCCAGTACTGAGGTTGTAGATCCAGGACTCGGCCTGTAGATCCAGGACTGAGGTTGTAGATCCAGGACTCAGCCTGTAGATCCAGGACTGAGGCTGTAGATCCAGTACTGAGGTTGTAGATCCAGTACTGAGGTTGTAGTAAGTAAGCTAGTAAGCTTTTATTTATATACCGCCTTTTCACTGCACATCGGAGTCTCAAAGCGGTTTACAATTGTTATTTTTTTGGGAGTGGGGGTGCCAGTACAGGAGGCACATGCCATACCTATTGTACATATTTTTAGTGGTAGGGGAAACCGGAGCACCCGGAGGAAACCTACGCAGACACGGGGAGAACATGCAAACTCCACTCAGAAAGGCCCTGGTCCAACCGGGATTTGAACCCAGGACCTTCTTGCTGAGAGGCGAGAGTGCTATCCACTCAGCCACCGTGCCGCCCGCACCGTTGTAGATCCAGGACTGAGGCTGTAGATCCAGGACTGAGGCTGTAGATCCAGGACTGAGGCTGTAGATCCAGGACTGAGGCTGTAGATCCAGGACTGAGGCTGTAGATCCAGGACTCAGCCTGTAGATCCAGTACTGAGGCTGTAGATCCAGTACTGAGGTTATAGATCCAGTACTGAGGTTGTAGATCCTGGACTGAGGTTGTAGATCCTGGACTGAGGTTGTAGATCCTGGACTGAGGCTGTAGATCCAGGACTGAGGCTGTAGATCCTGGACTGAGGCTGTAGATCCAGGACTGAGGCTGTAGATCCAGGACTGAGGCTGTAGATCCAGGACTGAGGCTGTAGATTCTGGACTGAGGCTGTAGATCCAGGACTGAGGCTGTAGATCCTGGAGTGAGGCTGTAGATCCTGGAGTGAGGCTGTAGATCCTGGACTGAGGCTGTAGATCCAGGACTGAGGCTGTAGATCCAGGACTGAGGCTGTAGATCCAGGACTGAGGCTGTAGATCCAGGACTGAGGTTGTAGATCCTGGACTGAGGCTGTAGATCCAGGACTGAGGCTGTAGATCCAGGACTGAGGCTGTAGATCCAGGACTGAGGTTGTAGATCCTGGACTGAGGCTGTAGATCCAGGACTGAGGTTGTAGATCCAGGACTGAGGCTGTAGATCCAGGACTGAGGCTGTAGATCCAGGACTGAGGCTGAAGATCCAGGACTGAGGTTGTAGAACCTGGACTGAGGCTGTAGATCCAGAACTGAGGCTGTAGATCCTGGACTGAGGCTGTAGATCCTGGACTGAGGCTGTAGATCCTGGACTGAGGCTGTAGATCCTGGACTGAGGCTGTAGATCCTGGACTGAGGCTGTAGATCTTGGACTGAGGCTGTAGATCTTGGACTGAGGCTGTAGATCCTGGACTGAGGCTGTAGATCCTGGACTGAGGCTGTAGATCCTGGACTGAGGCTGTAGATCCTGGACTGAAGCTGTAGATCCTGGACTGAGGCTGGAGATCCTGGAGTGAGGCTGGAGATCCTGGACTGAGGCTGTAGATCCTGGACTGAGGCTGTAGATCCTGGACTGAGGCTGTAGATCCTGGACTGAGGCTGTAGATCCAGGACTGAGGCTGTAGATCCTGGACTGAGGCTGTAGATCCAGGACTGAAGCTGTAGATCCTGGACTGAGGCTGTAGATCCTGGACTGAGGCTGTAGATCCAGGACTGAGGCTGTAGATCCTGGAGTGAGGCTGGAGATCCTGGACTGAGGCTGTAGATCCTGGACTGAGGCTGTAGATCCTGGACTGAGGCTGTAGATCCAGGACTGAGGTTGTAGATCCTGGACTGAGGCTGTAGATCCTGGACTGAGGCTGTAGATCCTGGACTGAGGCTGTAGATCCAGGACTGAGGCTGTAGATCCTGGAGTGAGGCTGTAGATCCAGGACTGAGGCTGTAGATCCAGGACTGAGGCTGTAGATCCTGGACTGAGGCTGTAGATCCAGGACTGAGGCTGTAGATCCTGGACTGAGGCCGTAGATCCTGGACTGAGGCTGTAGATCCTGGAGTGAGGCTGGAGATCCTGGACTGAGGCTGTAGATCCTGGACTGAGGCTGTAGATCCAGGACTGAGGTTGTAGATCCTGGACTGAGGCTGTAGATCCTGGACTGAGGCTGAAGATCCTGGACTGAGGCTGTAGATCCAGGACTGAGGCTATGGATCCAGGACCGCCTCGGAGCGCTTCAGTCCTGCACCGGACCTGTCCACGCTCTGCGGCTGCTGCGTGGCATTGGTCCTCGCTCTGTAGCTTAGGTCCTGGATCATTAGCCCGTCCGTCCGTGTAGGAGCGGATCCCTTTCTCAAATGTGGTCTCCCTGAGGTTTCTCACTTTTTTCCCACTGGGTTTTTGTTAATTTTTCCTTGCCGATGCAGTAGGGTCTGTTGGGCAGTTAGTGTCCAACTAGAAGGACACTTTGACATTCTACAACATGTATGGACATTTATCAACATTCATGGACATTGGTCTCTCCCTATGGACCAATACATATGTGTATATTTTGTGTCTTAACTGTTGATACTCTGATCTGTGATGGTGATTTCAATGGTTTTATTAAGTCCTCTGAGATGACTTCTGTTGTGATTTAGGGCTATACAAGAATAAGTTGTTGTTGTTGTTGACTGAGGCTGTAGAACAAAGACCAAGGTCACACAATCCAGAACTGAGCTGGCTCCCAGGCGGAAATGGGTTGCAGCCCATGAGTCAGGCCCGGGGAGGACTGTCAGCAGATTAAACAAAAAACTTGCACTTTTGTTTGCGTTATTGCTCTCTGAATTGGCTGGTGTTATGACCAGTTAAGGACCCACACCAGTCATAACAGGGATATGTGAAACAATCATTGAAACACAGAGTCAAAGAAAAGTGGAGTAGAACTCAAAACAACAAGGGTGGTCACAACTGATAAGCTAGGGAATCTAACAAAAGTATCTACGTGTTGTAAACGTAACTTAGCACCAAACTCACCTAACCAAACCTCCACACAGAAACAAATTAAGCCCAACGCACACCGAAACGCCTTGACGCGCGGCAAAAGAGCCGCCTCCTTTATTTTCTATGAGAGAACGCACACCAAGGTTGCAGTGACGCGCGGCGACGCTGGACCGGGCGCCACGATTCAGTTTTGTTGAATCCAGACGCGGCGCCGCGGCTGAAACTGTCCCTCCAAGCACCCGTAGTTTTCTTCTTCTGCGCTTCTTATCACGTAGCTGTGAGCGCGGTCTCAAATTTACACACTTGTCGGCGCTATTGCTCAAGTAAACCGGTCACAATGGACGAGGAAAGCTTGATAACCCAAGTACAGCGTTACCCAGAGCTAGTTATTAGCCTGTTTAAAAAATGGGTCCAAATAGTCTTTTCTTGTAATATTTGCCAGCATAATTTCACGTAAATACTTTGTTTCCTCCCCCAAAATATTAGTAGAAACTTCCAAACGTCACTCACCCATTTCATCTGCGATCAGCTGGAAAAGGACGCTAGCCAAGGCGTTCCGGTGTAATTTGACACATGTCATGAACGCGCGTCAAATGACGCGCCGCGAGGCGCTGCGTTTCGGTGTGCGGTGAGCTTAAGGCTACCACCTGGCAGCTTCTGGCACCTGAGAGAGAGAGAGCCGCCCAAGACACTCCCCGTTTAAATACTCTCCAATTTGCCCCCACTCCACCAATCATGCACCATCCTCCTCCAGGGCACGCCCACAGCACCTTCACACAGAAGCAGAAGGGAGAGAACAGCAGCACACAGGGAAAGACAACTCTGATGCACGTAACAGCTGGCTGCAGGAAGGAGAGGGTTTCAGAGGTCATGATAATGTAATAAAAAAATTGTGGATCTTGTGTGCTCCTGCTTGGTCAGAAATAAAACCTGGAAGCAGTTTACACGCCTGAAGAGATCCATACACAATGACCTGGAACCCAGACATAAACTTAATTGTTGAATTAAACTATTTCTGGAAAGAAGCATCTAATAACCAAATTTGGCTGTAGTAGCTTCTTTGAGTTCTTTGGACAATACTCGCTCTGTGCACTAGAGTCAGTGTTGCCGGTTGCATTTAGCTCTTTTAAGTGCACTCCTTTTCACTCCTTATTCTTGTCTCTATTTTTGCGGTTCAGATGAAGCCCTGGATCCACATACTAGTTGTTAGAGCGGATGAGGAGAAATATGAGCGAGCGAGGGGGAAAGACTTTGATGACAAGATTCGCTGCTGCTGCTCCCGATCTCTGAGCGTGTGTGTGCGTGTGTGTGTGCGCGGTGTGGGTGTATGCCTCCGATTCTGTGCATGTTTATTGGTCCCAGGAGAGATCCAGGAGCTCCAGAGATTACATGGGGGAGAACAGGGGGAGGACGGGGGAGAGGCATGAAGCTACTTGTCCCTTTAAGATGAGGGAAAACCCGGTTCTACAGGTGAAGCAACAACAGCATCAGACAGTGCGGTGGGAAATGTGGGAATAAGTAGGTCACGCATCTTGAATGAGAAATGAGTAGATTTATACGTTTTAAACAAGTGAAATCATTTGTTTGAATACATGTTTTTTTCTTTCTATCTTTCTAATTTTAGCTTTTTTTCTATTTATAGAAAGATAGAAAGGGATTAACACAATGCACTTTTTTTTTTTTGCGGTACATGTGAATTGAGTTAATCCTGTACATAAACTAATCACGCAGTTAGTAGTAAAAATAAAAATGCAACTAAATTCAACATCACATATTGCTGTTTTTGACAATTCTTGAAATATTTTGTCATACTGTATTTCGACCCATTATTGTGTAGTCATTGGACAAGACCTTATTAAATGGACTTAGGTACCCACTTGCTGTTTGGGCAATTCTTATCATATATAATTTGTTGATATGGAGTAAACTATCGATTGCCACCCAATGCTCACAACACCGGCCCCTCGCTGATCCTCCGGCAAGGGGTGGGTCCACAGGAAGATGGCCAATGCTCCTTGGTGTTTCAGCGGGGGGGTTGTTTATATGTATATTATAACTTATTTCAGTGCACATGTGGAGTAAAGTAGTAGTAATAACCAGTTATTAGTAGTTACCAGTATTACAACAATTCTGATCGGCAAGTGAAAAAGTCAAAATAGGCAGGGAATAAAACAGATGCAGCGTCTTGCCATGAACCACGTGTGAGTGAAACACATTCGCGCTTGAAGTGATTTTCACCTAGGGCTATTTTTATTCCTTCGCAAGAACAATCTCTAACTTTCCTGTGACATTTAACATCTGAACATGCGCTAACTTTTTCTCATCTCACTGTATGTCGTAATATCACACAATATGTTCTTTCTGGGTATTTCAGTCTGAGGCCTGTCCTGTTGCAACTTTACTCGACTTGGAACTTGTTAAAATCATGAATGCAGAATTTATATTAATGATAAGAGATCATTGTTAGATTTATATACTTTAGTTCTTGCTAGTTTTCTTCTAAAAAACAGTCATTGCATCAATATTATATGATTTAATTGTATTTTTTTAATTGATTTGAATGTAAGCATGTTTATCTTGTTTGGATCTTTTTCCATTTTTACTGACTTTTTTGTTGTACATTTAGGATTTGTATTATAGCTACACTGTTAAAAATGGAGTTGGAGTTTGTCCCAAGAAAAAGATAGAGTTTTGTTTAAATATTGTGTGAGAAAATCAGAGCGCAACATGCATTCTTCATCTTTTACAATAGACATAAATAGCTACTGAACAATTAGAATTACTTTTACAATCACAAGTAAACGATACACGTAAAAACCAGTGCTTCAAACGAACCAAACAATAACAGGGATTGCCTAAACTTTTTGCTTGCACGGGCCAAAGTGAAAATGTGCACACACAAAAAGCCAGAGTCAACAACACGAGTCTAGATTCATCTCAAACTGCTACAACCACACAGATTTAAAATGCTTCTTGTCTTCATGCCGCTGCCGATGATGCTCCGTTTTGTGCAGGTTAATGCCGCGAACTTGACGCTGGAACCGCAATGGCTCATGGGGGATCCTCTCACATTGATAAAACATATACAGTGCCTTGAAAAAGTATTCACCCCCTTGGCATTTTGAGTGTTTTGTTGCCTCACAACCTGAAATTAACATGGATTGTTTGAGGATTTGCATCAGTTAATTTACAGAACATGCCAACAACTTTGAAGATGTTGTCTTTTTTTTATTGAATACTTTTGCACAATAAAAACATACTTTTGCAAGGCATTGTATCTACACACATCTGCATACTGGTACTTTACATCTCTACACACTGGTACACTACATATCTACACACTGGTACACTATCTACAGGTCACTTTCAATTAAACACAAACATATAACATATATTTCCAAGTGATTATCACTTAGATTCCCATATTTTTGTAACAACTAGAACTTCCAGAGCCGTCATTTTGACTGTTTTCATTCAAACAAATGGCATTTTGAGAAAATGTTTGTTTTTTACCAGATTTATTGAGATAATCAATTACATAATTGATCTCACAAGGGAGAGATTCAGTAACTTAATTACTTTTTATAAATTACTAGTATTAGCACTATTAAGTACATGCTAAAACTGTACTTTTTATTAACAATGTTAATCTTGATTTTATTTTGTGAATTGATTCGAGCATAAATTCTACATTCTTAATGATTTAAAATATTTACATTGCCCAGTTTATGGAGATACTTTTTTACATTGTAATGTTGCCTACAGTGCTTACAGCGTATACATGCAGATATGTGTGTATATATACAATCAAGCAACAGTGTTTGCGATAGTTTCACCATGTGTTGGTATATTTACAATTTCAATGTCTATTTACATATTTATTTCTATTTGAAAATTTTCAGCTCGATATTAAGTGGGAAAGAAATAAAAACTTGTCCACCCCATGATTAAATTATCTACAAATTGATTCATTTTTGTTTTTGTGCATTCTTATGATCAAAAACAAGAAATAATGATGTAGAAGTCCTGCTTGTCAAACTGTCATGTTGGGATGCTGGTTTCAGTAAGTTTTGTCTTGTCCTCAGCTTTCAGGTTCCTAAAGGTCAGTCCTGAACACTTGCCTCATACATATTCATCCTTCACACTTTGAACGCGGCGGTCGCTGGACATTTTTAGGTCCTGCACTTTTATCTCCTTCCGTTTAACTGTGAGAACTGCTTTTTCACAGTACGTCCAGGGTCGACTACTCCCACGGACAAATCTGTCAAAACACTGTCCGAATATGGCTTGAGTTAATATTTCTTAAATGATTTATGGTTTGGGTTAATAATACTACAAACCATGTGACTTGTTCTTCACTCTGAAAACAGTTTTATCATTATAGCTTTCACATCCATGTTTTTGTTTTTTACGTCTGTCACATCTTTAGATCAGCTTTTTCAGACAAAAAAAAGAGGACGATCTTTACTCAGCCAATCAGCTCTCAGCCCAAAGAGGTAGTGAGTAGGAGTGACTCACCAGGCTCTTTTTTACAAGTATACAAAAGTTAAACAGGTTGTTCTGATTTGTTCCCAACATGTCACTTTTTCAAGACTCTTTATTGGGACCCAAATACTAGTGAATTCATTGTATCTGTTTATTTTTGCAGCTGAACGCATATTTTTGACAGCCTTTCATTAGCCATCCGTGAACTCAATTATCATTTCCCTACATGTGCGTCTGAGTCTGATCCTAGTGGCTGCGGTTATCTCAGTTGTATCCCATCCGACCAATCAGAGAGCGGGGGAGGCGGGTGTTGTAGGTAGGTGTCGGTGACGTCAAGAACTTGCGCTGAATTTGGTGGTTCAAGTTTGGCAATGGCGACAAATGCGACGAGTAAAGTGATCCGTTCTGGTTCAGATCGTAGTAAGAGGAATGTTTAACAAATTTAATTGCTGGCTCTACTTCCCACAGGCTCTGTTCGTGGCAGAGGAGAAGCTAGGCTAATTGCTAAATGCCTCTCTCACTCGGGCGCATTACATACATTACCACCAGATACGTAAATTCTGATCCAATTGTTTCAATTTGCAAAAGGAGTTAACCCCTCCCACCTGTGAACGGAGCTTAATGAAGAAAATCCAGACCTTTGGTACAAAATTAAATTCGTACGGTGGTGTGGTAAGACTAAGCCATATTTGTTATACAAATTTTTTTTTTCTTCTCAGAATGACGCAAATGTGGGATATTGCAGTGTTTTTCAACTCTCACTAATGTACCAGAGTGCCGTGGTACATTAGAGAGAGATGTTGTTTGGCGTGCCTAAGAATATAATGTGAGGGGATAAGAAAGACGTTTTTGCCCTTGTTGGATAGTTTTTCATTAACAATACAATGATAATAATAACACTCAATGACATTTAATGGGAATACCTTTCCAGGGTTACTTATTTCATCAGTTTCAGGTGGTGTGTCATGTGAGTTTTGTCAATAAAAAATACTTGCCACGGCGCAAAAAGTTTGGGAGACTCTGGAATATAGGTTATCATTTACAATCATGTGGAATCAATGATAAAGTAATAATAATACTGGAATTTCCCCACAGTGGGATCTTTTCATTTTAATCTTGAAATATCCACAGAAACAAGCAAACGGTGCAATAACGTTTATAGTTTTGATCACTGTATTTTTCCTTTTCCGTTCATAATTGGATGCGACGCGTATTTGTCACACTCTTGGAAACATATATGTATTTACTCTTCACTGCTGTGTTGTGACCATGTTTAAAGGTGCATTGTGATCGCAAAGGCCAGGACTTCAAGACACTTTGTGTATTAGTGATGAAGACTGCCCCCCATTTGTTTTAATAAAGACAATGCAAAGGGGAAATTGGACAGATCCATAATCATACTCTTCTGAGGGAAGGTCAGTCCTTTTAGAAAACTGCTGTGGACTTAAATAAGAATGGATTGGTTTTGTTGCAGGTGGAAAGTATTTCTAGGATTTGATTTTGTAGCACAGAAGAACAGTGATTGAATTATGCCAATATCAATCAATCAATAAATATGTTTATTTTAAAGCATTTGCAAACCAATTTTAACAAACAAAATCACAACCATTTGTTTTTTTCATGTTTTGAAAAGCGGTCACTACTATCCACTTCCTCTCATTCTACACAGACATACAGTATAACGTATATGTTTGTGTAGCAAAATGGTTCAAAAACAGCCGAAGGACACAATACAATATCATAAACACACACATGTACACGTACACATAGACATACACACATATACACACATGTACACATACGCACAAAGTCTCTCTGACCCTTACTTTTTTTAGATCTTTCCAGTCAAACTCTGCTACAACATGACAACTGTCCCTGTCGGTATTGGTCTCTGTCCTTACCTGTCCCTTTGTAGTACCTGTCCCTGTCTGTACCTCTCCCTATGTGTACCTGTCGGTCCCTGTGTGTACCTGTCCCTTTGTGCTACCTGTCCCTGTGTGTACCTGTCCTATAGGGCGGCACGGTGGCTGAGTGGATAGCACTCTCGCTTCTCAGCAAGAAGATCCTGGGTTCGAATCCCGGTTGGAACAGGGTCTTTCTGAGTGGAGTTTGCATGTTCTCCCCGTGCTTGCGTAGGTTTCCTCCGGGTACTCCGGTTTCCCCTACCTCTAAAAACATGAGCACTAGATTAAATCCTCTAGCTCAGGTAGTCTTGAACAAGCCGAGCATCAACATCTGGAGATGGGTTCCCGGGCGCTGTACTACGGGGACCACTGCTCTTGACGTAAGCCTTCGCGGCATCAGGATGGGTCAAATGCAGAGGATGAATTGCCCTACTGGAATCAATAAAGTGCACCTTTACCTTTATCCCTTTGTGTTACCTGTCCCTGTGTGTACCTGTCCCTTTGTGCTACCCGTCCCTGCCTGTACCTGCGTCTCCCTCACATGACATCTGCAGCTGGATCTTCACATCGCGGCTCATTAGCCTCAGCCGGCTCTCCGTCCACAGGCAGAAGCAGAGGAGAACAGTGCTGGATAATCTCATGAAAAATGTAGAGCTGCTGCGCCTCGGCTTTATCGGAGCGCGCCCGGTTTGTGCACGGCGCCGTCTCTTTGATGTTCCCCATTGATCTCCGCACACTGACACGTTCGTCAGCCCGCGGGGTGATTAGCCTTATTAGTGTAATAGAAGGAGCCACTGGCTGCAGAGATGCACCGAGCGGAAGAGGTTTGGACACACCACGATGGCTGTTATTACGAGGCAGATTCAGAGATGGAGAGGTAGTTTGGCAGTGAGTTATGACTTTCATTTGTTCTATTTATGAAATTCATACATTTGTGCAAAACAGTTCATCATTCATCAAATCAAACGTGAGAAGTGACATAGATAAGACTTTCCAAACCAAGTTTTTCTCCACGTTGACAGAAGAGATGATGCTAACTGTTATTGCAACCAAACACATGCCCCGTTGTTGTCAACTTCTTATTCACATTTGGTTTTGTATTGAATAAGACTGTCCAATCAATTTCAAATCAAATACATTTATCTGCATTGCTCGAAACCACAACAACCTCGACAGGCTGATCAGGAAATGTCTCTGTGAAATCTCTGTGATGGGGAGAAGCGAGGACTCTGTGGGAGCTGTGCTGGAGAGAAGGATGAGGGCTCTAATGCAGGGCATTCTGGGTAACTCCAGATACCCTCTGCATGACACATTGGCCGCTCAGAGGAGTATTGTAGAAACAGGCTCCTATCACTGCGCTGCCGAACGGAACGTTTTAGAAATAGAAAAATCCACAATTGTTATGTAATTAGAAATGTTTGTTTGTTAGAAATTTGTATAATTGATGACATAAGAAAAGATGGACTTTATTGATCTCACACTGGAGACATTTACAATACAAAAGTGATGTTTTATGTGTTTATATGGATGTGTTTTCTGCTGCTGGACACCTGAATGTCTCCCTACGGAGGATCAATAGAGTATCGATCTATCTATCTATCTTACAGTCGTCTCGAGAGGCGTCACACAACTCCCAACGGGAGGTCCAGGTTCAGGGAGTCCAAGGATTCAGGCTGGGATACAGTCCTCAGGTCCAGGGTTTTGAGTCCCCCCCACACGTTAATGGAACAAAGAGAGGGACAAGGGGTGAACAGCACTGCACGAACCACATTAAAGCATCAAGTCAAATATAAAAAATAAAATAGATAATGGTTGGGAGTCTGGTGCATCAAGCAGACATTTACAGAAGATGTGGATAAAAAAGCATGTGGGGCACAGTTTTGTATGTATGAGGCATTAAAAACAGTTTTGTATCTACGAGGCATTAAAAGCAGTTTTGTATGTATGAGGCATTAAAAACAGTTTTGTATCTATGGTGCAATGTCACATTTGAGATATTTGTGCAGGGATTTTAAACATGAAACACTGAAATTATGATTGAGCAAAACACCTGAAGAGTAAACCTCTGGGATCATGGGCAACATCGTGAAATGTGTTAAAAGCTGCATTGCAGGTGTTTCGTGTTCTCATGCTCGGCTGCTGTGATTTATTGGCTTGTTGTAACACTGAAAGCTGCAGTTGAATGCACAATGAGTTTTGACTGGTGGGTTATCAAAAGATGTTTGCTTTTTAAAAATGGTGAGGCATTGAAATTGCTAGTGATTTTTTTTTATGTCCATTGTGTGTCCACCAAGGTATGGAAAGGTCTAGAAAACTTAGAATTGCAGTTTTCTACAAAGGATTTCTACAATAGTTCTGGCATGCGCCTCCTGTTTGGCGACCCCACTCCCATGTCTGTGTGGAGTGAGAGGTGCCCAAAAATAACAATTGTAAACCGCTTTGTGACTCTGGTCTGTGAAAGGCGGTGTATATAAATAAAGATTACTTACTTACTTACTTAGATTACTTAGCAGCTTGTCATCATTGTATGAGAATAATGACATGGCACTTTTTTTGAGTGTCCAAAAAGTGCTATATAAAACCCATCCATCCATCCATTTTCTTCCGCTTTATCCGTTGCCGGGTCGCGGGGGCAGCAGTCTAAGCAGAGACGCCCAGACTTCCCTATCCACACACACTTCCTCCAGCTCGTCCGGGGGGACCCCAAGGCGTTCCCAGGCCAGCTGAGAGACATAGTCTCTCCAGCGTGTCCTAGGTCTTCCGCGGGGCCTCCTCCCGGTGGGACGTGCCCGGAACACCTCCCCAGGGAGGCGTCCAGGAGGCATCCGGAACAGATGCCCGAGCCACCTCAACTGGTTCCTCTCGACGTGGAGAAGCAGCGGCTCTACTCCGAGCTCCTCCCGTGTGACTGAGCTCCTCACCCTATCTCTAAGGGAGCGCCCAGCCACTCTGCGGAGGAAGCTCATTTCGACCGCTTGTATCCGCGATCTCGTTCTTTCGGTCATTACCCAAAGCTCATGACCATAGGTGAGGGAGGGAACGAAGATTGACCGGTAAATCGAGAGCTTTGCCTTTCGGCTCAGCTCCCTCTTTACCACAACGGTCCGATACAGCGACCGCATCACTGCGCACGCTGCACCAATCCGCCTGTCAATCTCACGCTCCATTCTTCCCTCACTCGTGAACAAGACCCCGAGATACTTGAACTCCTCCACTTGAGGAAGGACCTCTCCACCCACCTGAAGAGGGCAGGGCACCTTTTTCCGGTCGAGCACCATGGCCTCAGATTTGGAGGTGCTGATTCTCATCCCAGCCGCTTCACACTCGGCTGCAAACCGTCCCAGTGCATGCTGCAGGTCCTGGTTCGTTGGAGCCAACAGGACAACATCGTCCGCAAGCAGCAGAGATGAAATCCTGTGGTCCCCGAACCGGACCCCCTCCGACCCCTGGCTGCGCCTAGATATTCTGTCCATAAATACAGTGAACAGAACCGGTGACAAAGGGCAGCCCTGTCGGAGGCCAACATTCACCGGGAACAGGTCTGACTTACTTCCGGCAATGCGAACACAGCTCTGGCTCTGGTCATACAGGGACCGGATGGCCCTCAGCAGAGGACCCCCGACCCCGTACTCCCGGAGAACCCCCCAAAGGACACCCCGGGGAACACAGTCGAACGCCTTCTCCAAATCCACAAAGCACATGTGGACAGGTTGGGCGAACTCCCATGAACCCTCGAGTATCCGATGGAGAGTATAGAGCTGGTCCAGTGTTCCGCGACCGGGACGAAAACCACACTGCTCCTCCTGGATCCGAGATTCGACCATCGGCCGTAGCCTCCTCTCCAGTACCTTGGAGTAGACCTTACCGGGGAGGCTGAGGAGTGTGATCCCACGATAATTGGAACACACCCTCCGGTCCCCCTTCTTGTAGAGAGGGACCACCACCCCGGTCTGCCACTCCATTGGCACCGCCCCCGATCGCCACGCGATGTTGCAGAGACGTGTCAGCCAAGACAGTCCTACAACATCCAGAGACTTTAGATAATCAGGGCGGATCTCATCCACACCCGGAGCCTTGCCACCATGGAGGCTACCAACCACCTTGGTGACCTCAGCCAGGGAGATGGATGTATCCGCCCCAACATCCTCAGCCTCTGCCTCTGAAACAGAGGACGTGACGGGGGGATTGAGGAGAACCTCAAAGTATTCCTTCCACCGCCCGACAATATCCCTCGTCGAGGTCAGCAGCTCTCCACCCGCACCGTACATGGTGTTGGCAAAGAACTGCTTCCCCCTCCTGAGGCGCCGGACGGTTTGCCAGAATTTCTTTGAGGCCGACCGATAGTCATGCTCCATGGACTCTCCGAACTCCTCCCAGTCCCGGGTTTTTGCCTCTGCAACAGCCCGGGCCGCGGCACGCTTGGCCTGCCGGTACTGGACAGCTGCCTCAGGAGTCCCCCGAACCATCATGGCTCGATAGGACTCCTTCTTCAGCCTAACAGCATCCCTTACTGCCGGTGTCCACCACCGGGTTCGGGGGTTGCCGCCGGGACCAGCACCAGAGACCTTGCGACCACAGCTACGAGCCGCCGCATCGGTGATTGAGGCAGAGAACATGGTCCACTCGGACTCCATGTCCCCCTCCTCCACCGGGACCTGGGAGAAACTCTCCCGGAGGTGTGAGTTGAAAGTCCGTCTGACAGGGGGCTCCGCGAGACGTTCCCAGCAGACCCTCACTATACGCTTGGCTCTGCCAGGTCTGACCGGCTTCTTCCCCTGCCAGCGGATCCAACTCACGACCAGGTGATGATCGGTTGACAGCTCCGCCCCTCTCTTTACCCGAGTGTCCGAGACACGCGGTCGAAGGTCAGATGATACGACAACAAAGTCGATCATCGACCTCCGGCCTAGGGTGTCCTGGTGCCACGTGCACTGGTGGACACCCTTGTGCTCGAACATGGTGTTCGTGATGGACAAACTGTGACTGGCACAGAAGTCCAACAACTGAACACCGCTCGGGTTCAGATCAGGGGGGCCGCTCTTCCCGATCACCCCTCTCCAAGTGTCACTGGCGTTTCCCACATGGGCGTTGAAGTCCCCCAGGAGAATAACGGTGCACCGTCCAGTACCCCTCCCAAGGACTCCAAGAAGGCCGGGTACTCTGCACTGCTGTTAGGCCCGTAGGCCGTCACAACAGTGAGAGACTTGTCCCCCACCCGGAGGCGGAGGGACGCGACCCTCTCATTCACCGGGGAGAACTCCAACACGTGGCGGCTGAGATGGGGGGCAATGAGAATGGCCACCCCAGCTCGCCGCCTCTCCCCGCGGGAAACACCAGAAAAGTGGAGCGTCCAACCCCTCTCAAGGAGTTGGGTTCCAGAGCCCAAGCTGTGTGTGGAGGTGAGGCCGACTATCTCTAGTCGGTATCGCTCAACCTCCCCCACAAGCTCGGGCTCCTTCCCCCCCAGTGAGGTGACGTTCCACGTCCCAAGAGCCAGCTATATAAAACCGATTCAATATTTAGTTATTGTGCATACATTTGAAAAGTAATGAAGTCATCAGTGAAATGTACCCCTGCCCTCCCTTGATAGAGTGTGTCGGGGAGAGTGTGGATTTAGGCTTATAGCTGCCAGTTGGAGGTTCTCCACAGGAAGTTACAAAGACATGATTTAAAGTTTGGAGATGGGTCACCAGCAGGGGGCGCCCTGAGTGACAGCCATGGCTTCAGAAGAGCTTATGTCAGGGTTATGTTCAAGCACGTCCACTGGAATAAATGCAAGCAAAGATATTATTTTGAAATGCAAAGAATGGGGATGTTCCACTGGCTCTTGTGGGAAATGTGTTTCAGAAGGCACATTGACCAAATAGAGGTCTCTGAACAAAGTTTCAACTTTGTGAGTAATCGTTCAAGATGAATTCTTGACAGGTTTTATGGTAATGCTTCTATAAAAAAGATGACATAAGTAAGAGGTCTGCTTTCAGAATAAAACTGCTGTTCAGGGCAAAGTGTAATCACTTTGGTTACTGCCATCTTTTAAGAATCTATGTTTATTTAATGTAAATGTGTTGGTAATAATTTGAAAAGATGAAGACACAAATACTGAGTGACACCACCTACATGTTAAATCTGCTCCTGACAGACCTCAGAAGCCCAGCAGAGCAGGTTCTGGTTAATACTTATCCATGCTTCCCTTTCAAAAGCATTTGTTCAACAAACCCTTACATTTTCTTCTCCCACAATGAGCATGATTTATGGTAATGCATTACAGACTCCATTGAAACACTTTAGTCTAAGACAGGAGGCTGGTCAGTTTCAGTCCGATAGTCACACACTCAGCCTGATATCTGCATCAGTGCAGCGCAAGGTCACAGCAGAGGTCACAGCAGAGGTCACAGCAGAGACCATGGAGGACAGTCTGCATCTTTGTCTTTGAGCGGAACGTGGAGAACGGTGTGGTCCCCATCCGGCTGTCACCGCCTGCTCTGTCTTCATCCATGTTCCCGACAGGTGCTTCACGCATGGTTGCGTACCCGAGCTGTGTGTGTGTGTGTGTGCGTGTACAGGCTGTGTGTGAATGCTGTGTGTGATAAGTGGCTCTTTGTCTGTCAGCCTTTAACAGTGCCTCAGCTCAGACTGCTGCCTCTGCTACCCAGTTATGGATAAAGCAGAAGAAAATACATGCACTATTTAACTGTACCCACAGCCTTAGGTCAGGTTTTACTGAGTATACTGTCGCTGTAACAATTTAACATTGTTAGAATTGAATAAACAATCACCTGGGACAACTTGGGTTAAAATATTAGCACAATCTACTATTACATTTACAATCGACAGTTTCTCTCAATTTTTAAATATGTTTAAAGGGAACCATATTTGGAGGTCCCTTATATTTTCACAAATTAGAGAGATTGCAATATTCTTAATCCCAATTCTGTGCTTTGTGTTACATATGATCTATTGTTAAAGCCTATTTCTGTCACTGTGAATTTTTCTGTAAGACATCAGCTCAAGGCAAATTATTTTAGCCATTGTTAAATTCACTCTCTTGGCAACGGAGAGAATCTTGAATCTTGAACATATGTTTAATTACATCATAGACACGTCTCATTAGTCAGCAAATTGGGCTTGTTGTAGCTGACTCCCTCGTCTTTAAATAGTTCAGTTCAATGTCACTGAGACTTCACAGATGCGTAGTAGGTCATCCACAAGTTGGGTATGGTCTATTGCCCTGATATTGCCTTATATCATTTGTCAATAAGCTCCAGATTGCGAAGCAGGTCTATGTGATCGATCGGTCTCTGCAGACTCTTGAGATGCAGCAGCAGACCAATACAGAGTCAGGTTTGCGGAGCCTCCCACAAAGCCAAGGAGCTCAGAGCAGCTCGAGTACCGTAATTAAGTCCATCTAACTAATTCCTTCCAAACAATGCCACTACTAGTTTTCACATGCATGTATCTTTTAGCCTTTGCTATGTCTTTGGATCAGCTTTTTTCAGCCAGAAAAGTGAAAAAAAGAGTGGACCACCCTCACTTGAAAATACAGAAAGGACTCTGGTGTTGTCTCAGGATTGGTCAGAAGTAGAATTGCTACACCAATCAGATCCAGAAGCATTAGCGTGTGCAGCAGTGTGCAAAGGACATGAGCCTGTCAATCAAGCAGCTCTCTTTTGCTCTAGTAAGTAAGTATATAAGTAATCTTTGTTATATATAGTACATTTCACAGGCCTAGGTCATCCACAGGGCTATACAACGTTTTTGGAGAAAAGATATTTTTACATTCACTACACACACCTTGATGACGGAAGCGAGACGCCGAACTAAAAGGACAGTGGTGATGATCCAGGACACTCCACATTTACGGACATTGGTCGACTGCCCCTTATGGACCAATACCAATGTGTTTTAGGTTTTATTCTTTGTGATTGAACTGTTTGATGGTCTGTGTTGGCAAATTCCACGGTTGTGTAAAGTCCTCTGAGATAGCTACTGTTGTGAGTTAGGGCTATACAAGAATACATTTAATTGAACACACTAGCCCAAAGCCCCTGACCAACAACATCTGTTCTCTCTCTCTTTCCATTCATACCTATTGTACATGTTTTTAGCCGGAGCACCCAGAGGAAAACTTTGCAGACTCTGGGAGAACATGCAAACAGGAAGGCCTTAGAGGTGGAATCAAACCCAGGACTTTTTTGCTGTCAATTGAGCCACAAATATCAAACCTACATGTATAAAAGGCGAGTCAGGAGCAAAACAAAGGCTTATAGCAACATAACACATGCCCTGATGAGAATGCTTTATTTACTTCAGACACATTTAGTGTTTGTGGCTCTTTTGCACCATGCCTCACGTTCTCAGACGATGACACAGTGTGAGGATAAACACGGCCTTCCCCCTCCCCTTATGTGTGTGAAGACCACACACATAAAGTCTTTGTGGGGGGGGGGGGGGGGGGGGGGGGGGGGACCTTTACCACTCTGTCTGCAGCTCACCTGAGTAATCTTTAGGTCAATTACTTTGACCAGGAGCTCTTGCCAACAGCGATGGCCTGCTATCATTTTAATGGATCTCTATTACATACACTTAAAATATATGAGTCTTTACTGTCACTGAATGTCATCTGAAATATGCAACATCGACAAGAAAGTTAAGTGTGAATTACATTTTGACAAGTTGGCAGAAGTGTTGTTTTCCTTTGTCTGCTCTCCAAATCCTTCCCACCCACTCCCTCAGATTTTAAAGGTGACATAACATGCATATTTGAACCATACAGCTTTTGATCGTCTGTTTTTCCTATTGTTATTTACGCACAACCTGGAACACGGTTATTTGTTTTTTGAGTGATTTGTGGATAATAGTGAAAAGCACCCTAACACAAACAATATCTGAACATTGTAAAGCGCTTTGGGTGACCTTGGTCTGTAAAACTGCGCTGTGTAAATCTAGCCTTTAGAGGACATTGTTTAGCCACATGCCAATATTTGATACTTTCCTAGAGATTTTATACTTATTTCTTGCTTCTTGGAGATTTTAGATTTGCTTCCTTGTTATGCTAAAATTTGAGATTTTATACTTGCTTCTTCCTAATGCTTAAGTTAGACATTTTAGATTTGCTTCCTTAATTTGCCAAAGCTGGAGTTGTTATACTTATACTTTGTAATGCTAAAGTTAGAGATTTTATACTTGCTTCTTTCTAATGCTAAAGTTAAAGAGTTATAGTTGACTTATCTTATGTTATGTGCTCCTCATCCTACAGTTCTGTAACTGGTGATGCAACACTGGCATTTCCCCACTGTGGGACCAATCAAGAATCTTAAGACTCACATAAGAGGATTTGGTTTTATATTGTGATGTGTGACCTTCATGGTAAATCTGTGCTAAATGTTTCTGGTTGCTGTTTTATCTCCATCTGACCATCAGCACTCGGTAAATATTAGTTTTGTGGTGACATTTTGTTTCTCCTTCAACGGCTTCCTTGGCGCTCGGGCTGCGACAGGATGACAAGCTGTGTCTTGTCTTTGTAGCAGGGTGCTGTTCACACACATTTGCATAAACAGACGCTCGTTTAACAATAAAACACAACAAACTGGTCTACTATACTCCTTCCCCACAGACTTTATGTCAAAACCTTTTTTTTCCAAATGAAATGATCACCATTAAGAAGAAAAAAAAACAGTCTGAAATAAAATGTCTGTATGAGGTAATAATTCAATGTATAAAAATTCATAAGGTTATTTTTTTTTCTTACTGTCTTTTTTCTTATAAATGTATTCTATGTTCAAATAAACACAAATAAATAAATAAATAATGTTTTTCTATCAGTGCCTCGTGTAACTGACAAGAAGAGAATACGTTTTTTTTTTTAGATATTAGATATTTTGGATGATTCAACTATTAAAATGTGTTTAATTTTATTGCCATTTGATCTTTTTTTAGTCTGAAAAAGAAGCATCACTTTCACATTATTCTTATTTCAATACTATACCACCTAAGTTGCAAGTCCAAATATACAAAAACTTTAAATGTAGATACAAATTATCAATTTTTTAGTATTTTTTTCTAACAAAAACACTCTTCAGGGTTTAAACTCCCTCCATTCTGAAGCGCTTCTGTAAGTGGATAACCATAGTGCAATATTAACGCATGCATAATACCAAAGTTTTGTGCGGATACAAGGGCTTGACATGAGGGAGCAGGCTGTGTTGTGGTGATATGCTCTCTCATATCATATTCTGCCTGTGCAAAAAGGCTGTCATCCAACTGCAGATCAGGAAGACTAATTCAGACGGCTTATGCATGCTTAACAGCACTCTGCTTGGTTTTAACACATTATTTACACTCTGTCTTCGGGCGCAGAATGGCCGACCTTCAAAATGCAAGCCAAGAGTCATCGGGACACGGGAACACATTGTCATCATAGCAGTTTGGAGCTGAATTGTGCTCCTGTTACATTCCAACCTTCGCAAAAATTGAGGAGGTTCATCCAAAGCGTCTGACCTTTTTTTGTTTCGTAAATGCATTTAGTTTGTCCCGAAAAATTTGGTCTAATGTTTGGTCTTTATCTTTGAGAGGAGAGAGAGTGAAACCAGAGAGACACCAGAGAGACAGACGGGATAGACAGACCAGAGAGAGAGACCAGAGACAAAGATAGAGAGAGACCAGAGAGAGAGAGACAAAACATAAAATAACAAACATTAGTAATTGTCTCAGTATGAGTGCTACTCGGCTGTGTGAGGGTTGGTACAAAAATGCTGATCTAAACATGTGACTAAGGCCAAAATGACATGTGAAAGTTAGGCACCCCAGCCTTAAGATTGACCATAGCCATTTAGATAAACTTTGGTATTGTATTAAGGAGAAAGTTGGGAAGATTACTCTACAATTGCTGTACAACTTTGACTCTATACATTTTAAAACCATGTATTTTTACGCATTTGCTTAATACAGTTTGATCCAATGCATTGATCTGATCCATATAGTCTGTAAACTTCTGCCTTTTTCTCTCTGTATCTAGTCTCTCTTTAGCTTTAGCCTATCTTCTGCACATATATATTTGTGCAGGCATTACAGTGCAATGAGTGTGGTCGATTCTCAGAGTGTGAAATGGACTTTTAAAGCGATGCTACACCGGATAGTGATAAACGAGCCAGTATGACGTGCTGCCGGAGAATCAGAGCCTAATTGCAAAGTGGGGGGAGCAGTGTGCCGGCACGCTAAAAGCAAGGAGGTGTTGATTACAGCGGAACCACACGCAATCATGTGACACAGATCATTATCTTTCCGTATTTGAATTAATTAAAACCAGAAAAATTCATTAGCCACCTTCGTGAAGTTGCTTGGTAACCTCAATAAAACACATGTAACCTTCGATCCGTTTTGTACTCCCTCCTCGCAGCGATGTGAATTCTGATCTGCATGAATAAAATGTCCTTGACTCGACCATGACCAGTTTTTGGCTTTGTTGTAACTCTGAAACTATAATGCAAAGTAAATGCTTTTAATTTCAGAAATATTATTGTTATTATTATTTTGTTATTATTAATTAACAGTATTAGATATTGATCATTTGGGCCATTAACGCTAAGTGAGACTATCTTCATATTTCATGTTTTAGAACGTGAAATAATTATTTATAGCAATCAGTGAAAAATGTTGTTGCCAAGAATCAAGGGGGGTAAATAAAGCCTCAGCCTGCCTTATCTCTACGCTACCACCAGAGGGAGATTTATTTTATTATTTTTTTCAACATTTTAAAATGATGGGCTGCAGCCATTACCGTTTTATTGCAAAGAACCTGATTTAACTGTCAATTTCCCCAAAAAATTTCTGGCCAATACTTGTGTTAAAAATGTGTGTACAATTACATCATACTATTACAGAACTCAAAGCGTTCAAACAGAAGGGGCGGAGTTACATGTTCCAGAAGTCCTTGATATTAGCTTGAATTGATCTAAAAAAATAAATAAAAATAAACAGGCCTGTTTCTGAGAAAGGCTCAGACAATAGACCTTGAATAATCGGTCTTGTATAGAAACCTGGGCATCTTGATTCATTGTGTTTGAACCTCTCAGTTCCTTGTCTATATATTGTGCCTCAAATGGAGCTTTTTCTCAGGAAATCCAGTATCTTTTTCTTTTCAACGCCGAAAGTAACTTGTTTTTCCAACATTCCCTCCAGTGCTGGACTATGGAGACCTCTTATGCCCCAATCCAAGCACTACGGTCACTCAACTCTGTCTTTCATGCCTCCCTGCACTTTGTCACAAACAGTGAGCAGTTCTCTTGCGTTGGACAACCTTCTTTACCCACACGGCAGCTCACACTCTGGTAAAGACTCATTTCTTTCTGCCGAGTGGACTGTCTCCAGACTCAGGACTTGAACTTCTGACAGAAAACCATTAAACTCCCAAGTCTAATACCAATCGAACACTTTGGTAAGCTTATGAAAGACCTGAAAATGCATGAGCTTTCTCCATTGTGCAGCTAATAGTTGTGTACAATAATTAAATTCAATTTATTTTTGTATAACCCTTAATCACAACAGTAGTTATATGGGAGGACTTCACAAAACCAATTGATTTGCCAACACAGATCAAAGAAGAAATTCAAGAAATACTCAATGAAAAAAACACATAGAGCCATTGGTCCATAAGGGGCAGAAAAACATTGTCCATAAATGTTGATACATTTTCATACATTTTGTTGAATGTTGAGTGGAATCTGTAAGGAAAAACCTCCTGAATCGGTATGGAAAAACTGGAAAAATGGAGAAAAGTACCTTACGCTTGCTTTATTTGAAATGTATACAGTTTGGAAAAAGCCATCTTTGAATATTGAATCTTCAAAAAACAACACCCTGGAGATGGACAGGGGGAACTGAGGTTATGGCCGCAGACTGCCCTGTCGTAGCGGGACACAGATTTGGCTCCACGCTGAGCTGAGCTGTTCCCCTCTTAATACCCCCCTCCCATGACTGTATATCCAGCCAGCACAATCCCATACATTATGCACGCAGCGGCTTTATTGCATTATGTTTTTAGGCGAGCACACTTAGCGGGCTTGCAGCATGCACAGACCCTCTACTCCAGCAGCTCAGTGAATAATTCAACCATTGGGCTTCGGAACCGTGGAGCCTAATCAAAGACTACAGCTTTCAGCACGCACTCATTGGCAGTTGTAACCTCCAGCTTGGCACTGCAAAGATTTTAAATAGAAAGTTAAATTATCAAGCCAGGAGCAGTCCTTGGAGGCCAATGTGTAAGCCTTGAGAGACTTGGGGGCGATTCACAATCTTAAATTCAACAACTTTTGCATGTGTGCCTGTGAAGGGGCCATGTATGATGCATGCTCTGTCTGAATCCTCATTTTATCACTCCGTAATCCAGCATTCTCTTTCATGCTTTGTTTTGCTTGTTTCTCATACGTAATTTCCATCAGAATTCTTCACTAAAGTCAGCCGTGCTCCTTGGGATTTGTGTTTTTTTATGCACTGGGATTCATCAGCTTCTTTCACAGCCGGCTGGTCAACATCACAAAGTTGTATCATGTTTTAGATTTGTTGTTCTCTTTTCAAAAAGGAACAGCTCTTTTACTTTCATGCAAAACTTTGTGCTCTGATTACATAAATGTTCAATCCATCAAAAACTAAATATGAAACAAAAAGTGTATTGAAGAAATTTGCTCTTTTCGGTGTCTCTGCGGTTGAAATGTGCGTTTTAATCCTTTCACCTTCATGCATTCATCAGCCGTCAGCACATCCACACACTTGAATGTAAGATACAATATTGTATCAGAAAAGAGGAAACGACAGCTGAACTTTAATATCAGCCCATGCACCCGTACGTTTCCTTTGGAGTGGACCTAGTTATATTTGGATTGCATTTCTCACTTTCTCCCAGTTGTATTTATTTGCAAGTGATGAAATAGGAAAGAAAAACATGTTTCTACTCTGACTTCCTCCAAAGTTATTTTTTTTATTAATAGAGGTCCCCATTGGACTCATTCCCACTGAGCTAAAAACATAAAAATTACACTCAAAAAGCTCCATATTTCCTCTTCCTTGCACACTGAGCAACACACTATAAGGTGGATTAAAACAACTCAGCTTTTAACCTGCCTCGCCAGGTCGTATTTATGGCAAGGCATGATGTGTGAATACTTTGAGGAAATATAGCAGTGAAATAGACAGAAACAAAACTGTTTTATGACACTATTGCTTACATGTAAGCAATGGTGTCATTGCTTACAGGGGGGGCAATGCACCCCCATTGCCCCCCCTCGGAAGACGGCAATGTAATAATATGCATATCTCGAGAATCTCCCGCACTTTTTCCGCCGAAAACTAAAAATTCCCACGGTTTCCATTGTCTGTGAACGCACCCTGACTCCGTGTTGAGCATGGATCTAGCCGGTGCGGCGCTGTATGCTAGTAGTGCTTTTCATTGATTGTTGAACTCACATGTGCCGAGTCATGATGAAAACAAAGGTTAAGTGACACAGGGCCAACATTTGACATAAAGTATAGACAAACGTACTGCAGCGCATTACTCGTTCAGTTTGTAGTACTTTTACTGTGTGGATGTGTGTGCGTGCAATTGCACAGTGTATCATTGCCCTCTTTCCTTTAGTATAAACATGAAAAGAAAAGAAGGAGACATATGTCTTTTTTTGTAAAGAAATACCTATAGATTAGTATAATGAAACCTCACCTGAAGGTCAGACTCAGAGTCAGAATGTTTTGAGAATTTTCATGATGAGGAATTTGTTGTGTTGTATTAAAATATAGCTTATATAATTCAGTTTCAGAGGATGAGGGGGAGTCGCAGACAGGTGTTAGATTGTCTCTTGGCAGAATTAGAGAGGCATTTTTCACAACAAAAAAGACTGAGATTATGGATGGAGTGCAGTCGCTTGACCCCAAAAATCCTTAATTTTTGAAAAAAGAGCCCCTGTTTGCATTTGGCAGAACCTTTGAGTCAGATATAGAGGACCTTAAGCATGAGGTACATCAAACTAGGCAGCTTCTTGTGAGGAAAGAAAAAAATGGATTAGAGAGTCCCTATTGGACTTCCTTGTCTTTTTGGAACCTTTCAAAGAAGTGTTTCATGAGCTTTTGAGGCTTGCAAAGATCTCTGTTGTGATACCTGTCAGTACTGCATCTTGTGAAAGAAGTTTTTCTGCCCTAAAACGTAAAAACCCATCTCAGAACTACTATGGCAGATGATGGATTGAGTCATCCTCAGTGTAGAGTCAAGGAGGGCTAAGGGGCTGAATATGGATGAGTTTGTCAACATCTTTGCTGCTTTTCACTATAACCGCAGGATTTTGCTTTGCTGATATCCTGTAAAAAAGTTGCCTACATTTGTTAAAAGAAAAATGTAATGTAATGTTTGAATGATGTCATTTTGCACTTTTTTTTTCTTCAGACTACTGTTTAAATGCACTTTTTTGCTTTGTAGTGCACTCAGTTCACTTTATATAAAGAAGAAAGATAAGATTAAGATTAAGATGTATCGTTTAGCCAGCTTTTGTGTTAAATAAAATTACTGAATGGTATAAATGTGGACCCCTTAAAAAAAACCTTGCCACCCCCTGGCCACCGTCTGTATAAAAGTCTGTCTCCGCCACTGCATGTAGGGCCTTTATGCTGTCGTCAAAAGCAATTTGACTGACGTGTTCAGAATTTAATACAGAAATAAGGCCAAGAATGCAGGAGTTAAAAATAGAACATTTAATTCTCTTTACAATTAAATATTGATACAAAACCCTTGGAGCCATTAATTCTCTAAAACTAACCCTATGCTAAGCCATCCTAAACTTTCCCTCCAGGCCTGAAAATGTGCAGAGAACATGCAGGCGCTCTGCCATGTTCTCTGTCTCTATCCCTGCTCTTCTTTCCCAGACTGCCCTATCCCCCCTTTTATCAACATGTCCGATGACGTCACATGGTCTGAGACTGGTCTGGACCCTGGTCCTGGTCTTGGTCCTCCATATCAGCCTGAGCAAACAATGCCCCCCCACCCGTGCGGCGCCTGATTGTGTCGGACTTTGCTCTCTGCCAAAAGTGGGAGAGAGCCCTGCTTATACTTGGAGTCAATAATTGTCTGGTTTTGTAAGCTGGTCCTCCTTTATGATTCCCGTACTATCTTGTGTCCTTGGGGTTTTTCCTGAGTGCACAGAGGTCTTTTTTAGCTATGATGTTCAAATGGTCAAATATTGTCACATCTGTATAGTGTATATTTAAAATATGCAACAATGCCCACCGCTGTCAGACTGTACAACAAGTCACTTTAGGTCACTGCATTAAGACTGAAAAACCTGCTCTACTATTGACACTTCTTTCTTGATTGCCACTTTCTAATCGACACTGTTTGTACATAATATATTCTGCATTAACATGTTGCACATTTCTTACTTTTCGCACAATTCTTGAGTGTTCCTATCCTTGCCAATGTGACATGTGAATTTCTCCTGTGTGAGATTAATAAAGTACATCTTATCTTATCTTATGTTGATGAGTATTTTGGATATATGACAGCATTAGCAAGCCGTGCAACAAGATAAGATAAGATAAAACTCTATTGAGATCATAGTGTAGAATCGATATGTTACATTTGGCACCAATAGAATCACTCAGGGTGTGCAAACAGTAAATATGATAATGTTAGAAAGTGAAAAATATTCTAAAACTGCTGCTCTTTCCTTTTAAGTTTTGTCGCTCCAAGTTATTTCATTGCTCCAGATAGATGCTACGTTTTAATTTTTCCATTTTAGTTTTGACAGGTCATCCCCATGGGAAAATACACCGCGACACATCAACCTTTCCCAATGCTGTCCCAGGTCACCACGGCAACATGAGTCAAACACACTTGCAGTGTAGCTACCCCCCAAAGAAGAACAAAACATAAAACACAAATGACTCCTACTGCTGGGAAACAGGACAATACATTAATATTTTCATTCCACATTTTTGAAGCCATATCACAAGTTGTCCCTTCTTATAATTGCAAATAGAGTACCAGTAATCTAAAATATAAATTGTAATTGGTTAAATCAGTGTCTCTCAGTCTCAGCATTGATCATCACCTTAAGATTATTATGTGTAAAACATTGTACAGCTTTGAAAAATAAATATATGTTCTGTACACTTTCTATAGGGGACTTTTTTGCACTGGTTTCTTCTTCCGGGTCGGTGAGTCCAATTGACCGCAGTCATTCCGTATATCATCCCCTCCATTGGTCCTTGTTCATCATTCTTTGCCTCTATTTCCGCTCCCTTGTGAAACACATCCAGGCTTCCCTCAGGCTCTAATCCTTTTGGAAACGTTTCAGGGGAAAGCGGATTATCTGTCGGAGCTCCACAATTTTTTGGAGAAAGTTCACTCACACTTGATTAAATTAATCATTGTCCTGCAAAACGCCTTATGGTCTTTGCCCGTGGATGTTGGCAGAGATAAACAAGCATCTTTAAGTGATCCCCTCCAGTTGTGATTGACTTCGGGTAGAAGCCGTAGTGGCCCAGGCTTAAGGTGGAAGCGAGATAGTGCGGTAGGGCCAAGCTGTTTGCAGACAATTGGCGCACGGGTGAAGGCCAAAATCCTGGACAGTTTGATTTATTTCTGCTTCGTCTGTATTATGAAAGAGTGGAGGTGGTCTTGCTGTGCTTTTACAAATGGAAACCGGAGCCAGATTTCACTGTCAGACAACGTTTAACTCACTGTATCCTCTTGGTGGTCTCAAACAATGCTCACCCATACCTTGACAATATCCAATGGCCATTTTTATTTTTTTAGAACTTTTTTCATGTCCGCATAAATCAACAGAAGTCATGTGTTGTTAAATATATTTACTTAATCAACACAATGGAATTTTAAAATTAGGTTTAGACGACAACGGAAAACAGTGTAGTTCATCAGAGCGGGAGTTAGAGCGAGAGCCAGACGGGCAGAGTTTGTGGCACTAAAGTGTGGATTTAAACAAAACCGAAGGATTTAAGAAGAAAAAAAGTTCAGGATGACAAGGGACACTAAAATCCCCACACAATCCGACCTTTATGAAAGCTGTAGGTTCTCTGTCAGCTGAGGTTGAGCTGTTTTAATATGCATTGAGTTCTATGGGGAACATTTCTGGGTAGCCCGCGTGAATTTAGTCTGGTTCAGTCTGCAGTACTGCGAGAATCCCCCGAGCACATGAGTTAATCAGCTACAAGCTAGTAATACCCTATCCAGTTATTATAATGGATCCATGGGTACTGCGCATGTCCAAATGTACGAGAGGGGAAGTGGTGAGGTCTTCATGTAAACAAAAGGCCAATCTGATGCCCAACTCATTTTACCATCGCAGCGTCTTCATCTATAAGGCCTTATTGTTGCATATGTTTGTACACATATGGTGGAGTCTAGCTCTTTGGGGATGCACGTCTGACCAGGGTGGAGTCGGACAATGATGAACTATAGCTGCCGCTGCTGAGATACTGGTCACATCGGCCCGAAGGTTTCATTAGATTAAGATACGATAAGATAAAACCCTTCCCAGTACGGAAATTTCAATGTCATCGTTGCGCAGATTACAGCAGAATGAAAACAAAAAAGAGCAAATAAGAGCCTTCAGGTTGCACACATCGAACAGGATAAATCATTTAAGATAATAGATACTAAATTAATGAGATAATGAAATGAAAGTCGAGGGGTATAATTGCAGTTGATTCAAGGATAAGTGTTTACAGTAGTTAGCAGAAGACAGGAGACATCAAATTATCAGATGAATGGAAAATTAAAAAATGTAGCAAGGCCGTAATAATTATTGCGTGTGAAGTGATTTTTGGATCATCAGAACAGGAGAATGTACAAACTCTGCAGTTCTCTTGTGGCACAGCGGCATTGGTACTGTAAACAAGGCTTTTAGGTGAACAACTGACTTCTATGGCTGATTACTTGCTATTTATGCGATTTATTTTCTGCTCATGTCTATACACCATGCTTCAAAATGGGTAATCATGACGACAAAGATTACACTTGTTCTCATAAAATCACCAAAATACATCAACGTTCATGTTTCCAGCTTCATGTTTCCAAGCCGTATCCCATCAGAATCTCTTGACGGCCCCTCACACTTGTTTTCAGACGCACTTGCTTAGGCTGGCTTCTTTTAAAGTGTTTTTTTTGTGAATCTTCTCTGTGAAAGATGCTCCATAAACTTGACATATTTACTTACATCTGCCTGACAGCTAATTTACAGCACTCCCTTCACAGTTCAGTCAATCACAACGCAGAAGAAAAACACGGTACACAATACACAAAGTGATATGGGACACACTGGAGTACTCGCCATTATGTACTGCAGAGGACAATAACGCAGAAGGACTTGGTTACGAGGGAAAGAAGAGTTCTCCCAGCTTTCACGGCTAAGCTGCCCCCCTCTGAGAAACAGTATAACGATAATGCCTTCTGTTATCTCATATTGTTGAATAATAATTACACCGCTCTGCACCCCGTATGCGTTATCATACCACTAATCAGACATTTAATAGAGCATATGAACCTTGATAATGGGATGTTTGTCTGTGTTCTGCCAAATTGAAAATAATCTTCTTTTTATGACTGTGCTTGTGTGGACCCAATATGTTATCCTATAATGCTGCAATCAGATTTGTGTTCTAACAAATGTGCCTTGTATGAAGCTGAAAAGTTACTCCACATGTACTTCACTTGCTTGAATATTGTGGTTTTTTAATCTTAATTTGAGTACAATCTGACTGTCTTAAAAAAAGATTTGCCAATGTCTTATTTCAAGAACGGTTGCTTTGACGTATTATATTTTATCTATTTCATTCCAAGGGAGACATTTCTTTCACCATTTTTAATCAAGATCATTTGTCTTTGTCTCATTGACAAATCTTGTTTAAAAGGTGCCGAAATTAAGATACATTTTTCCGAATTACTTATTTTTCATTACTTGCAGTGTTAACTCTAGCTCACACTTGCCTTGATCTGCAGTTTAAGAAAACAGGAAAGATGCTCATTCCCTCTGACCACCTGGGGGCCGCCTCACACCGCATGGCCTCAGTCCTCAAAGGGCTGCAGGGTTTTGTTCCAACCTGAGCAAGAGCACACAAGACTCCAGCCAATTCCTCAAATCTTCAGGTTAAATCTAAACTCACCTGAGATAGTGTGCTCCTGCTTAGGTTGGAACTAAAACCTGCAACCTAAGTAAGTAAGTAATGTTTATTTGTATAGCGCATTTTACAGTCCAAGGTCACCCAAAGCGCTTTACAATGTTCAGAGTTTTGTTCCAATCATTCCACACACGGTGATGACGGAAGCGAGTCGCCGAACACACTGACGCATCAGCTCCAATCAACACCATCCATTCACTCTCTCATTTACATTCATACCTATTGTGCATGTTTTAGTGGTAGGGGAAACCGGAGCACCCGGAGGAAACCTACGCAGACACGGGGAGAACATGCAAACTCCACTCAGAAAGGCCCTCTTCCGACCGGGAATCGAATCCAGGACCTTCTTGCTGAGCCCGTTGAGGACCGGTTTGACACCCCCGCCTCAAAAACGGCTGAAGAACGAGGACTGAGACCATGCGGTGTGAGGCGGCCCCCAGGTGGTCAGAGGGAATGAGCAGCTTTCCTGTTTTCTCAAACTGCAGATCAAGGCTAGTTAGCAGATGAGTGACATAGAGTGAACACTGCAAGTAATGAAAAATAAGTAATTGTGCTATCCACTCTGCCACCGTGCCGCTAAGGACAGTGATGTTTCGGGTCATTGACATTTATTAACATTTATAGACATAGGACATCTGCCCCGTTTGGCCCAAAGGCTCCTATATGTTTGTTATTGCATTTTCTGTGGTCGAACTGTTTAATTCTCTGATCTATGTTAGCTATTGAGAATGCTGTTGTGATTTAGGGCTATAAAAAAAAAAAAATTGAATTGAATCAAAATATGCGCGCCTTACCCGTGTGCAATCAGATCAGGGCCTCTATAGCCATGTGGATGTGCAGTTTTGCTTCTTTGAACTGGTCAAATGGGGACAGGCAGTAATTACAGTATCAAATGCTCAGCCAGTGTTTGAAGTAGTTATGTAAACATTGTTTTTATTGGACGACCTCTTTTTGGATTAACTTTGAAATTGAGGACATAAGCCTCTAACTTATCATGAGCATAGATACAAGTGAGATGCACTTTATCATAAGGTCTGTTTGTAATAAATACCATACGATAGATTGTTTGTGTATTTGCGCATGCAGCTATATTCTCGCTGTTATTTTTTTCCCTTGTCCCCTAAATGATGCTTGCTCATGCTCTTTGGAAATGCTAAATTAAAAATAAAACGAAAGACCTTGCTCCTGCTTCACTGCCACTGCAGGAGGAGACAGAATAAGGTTGGCGATTAAACATTAACTACTTTACATCTGACAAGTCGACTGTAAAAAATATGCACCGTAATTACAGTTTTTATTCATGTTCCTTTACTGTATAACTTATTTCTGCCCATTTGCTCTCTTACTACTATATGTGATTATGCACATGTCAGAGCACACACCTGCGCTCCTTCCATGGGCCGGCTCAGCGTCCCAGGATGCCTCTAAAAGCTCTTGTCGCATCCCCCCCTCTGTCCGCTGACTCACTCGCCCCCATGCCCCACTGCTCTGGAGCCGCCTGGAGCCTTCTTTTGTACTTCCCGGAGTTCACTTTCCCTTAAGCCACGAACTCGCCAGACTTGGGAACCCATTGACTTCTTGTCCAGTGAGGTGTCTACACAAGTGGCAGCAAAAAGAATGAAATTCCCGGGTCCCTGGCTACACATGATATTTTTGAAGTACGGTTTTCCTTCTTTCATTGCAGTCCTCTGGCTGGCCGAACTCACGCAAATGTTTATTTTATGATCAGCATACATTTGACTAATCTTTACATTACTGCAGTGGGTCTGACTAAACGTTTCAGTTCGGCTCTTGGACATTTCAGATTCACATTCTTACAGAGCTGGTCTTTCTGGGGAGGGGGCAATCGCACTTGAGCAACACACCTCTAGAGGACGTAGATGATGTGAGATCTGACTGTAGACAGCAGGGATGTCTAGAGCAACGATTAATGTATAAATAATAACTCTGTTTGAACAGTTATAGATGATACATAGGAATTTGTAGCCGGGTAGCGGGGGCAGCAGTCTAAGCAGAGACGTCCAGACTTCCCTATCCTCACACACTTCCTTCAGCTCGTCCGGGGAGACCCCAAGGCGTTCCCAGGCCAGCTGAGAAATATAGTACCTCCAGCATGACCTGGATTTCCCCCGGGGTCTCCTTCTAGTGGGACATGCCCAGGGAGGCGTTCAGGAGGCATCCGGAACAGATGCCCGAGCCACCTCATCTGGTTCCTCTCAATGCGGAGAAGCAGAGTCGGTCGGGAGGAGCTCGGTCTACTCAGAGTTCCTGGCGTATGACTGAGCTCTTTCACCCCATCTCTAAGGGAGTGCCCAGCCACTCTGTGGAGGAAGCTTATTTTGACCCCTTTTATCTGCAATCTTGTTCGTTCTGTCGTTACCCAAAGCTTATTACAATAGGTGAGGGAGGGAACATCGACTGATTGGTAAATTGAGAGCTTTGCCTTTCGGCTAGGCTCCCTCTTCACCACAACAACCTCCAATACAGCATCAGCATCACTGCCCACAAAGCACCGATCCATCTGTCAATCTAATGCTCCATCCTTCCCTCACTTGTGAACAAGACCCAGAGATGAGGTCACAACACGTCAACATGTGTGTCTATGAACATAAACTGCAAGAGAAACACCATCCTGTCTGCAGACTCCAGTAAAGGTTACAAACATTCCATTTGTGCAATTAATCAGCTTCCTCAGAACGTCCTAACTAATGGAAACAGAATTTCTGATTTCAGTAACAATCACCAAACAACTCATTAACACCAGCACAGAAAACATATCTGCCTCTAAACATAAAACAGTTTACCCAACTTCTATCTCATTTAAAAGTTGAGACAAATATTGAAAACTAATCCTTTTGAACCACTGTTTTTCCACAAATATTTTTGGCAAACCTCCAACAGTGCAGCTCCCCATCAGCGCTCCAATGCTTCAATCCCTCCAACACTATTAAGAGCTCGGGGCACAGTTCTCCTGCAGTGAGTGCAGCTGTAAAGGATTGTCTTCGCCAATACGAGTGAGGTAATGGACTTGAACTGCTAATCCACATCTGGCAAAACACAAACACTACTCCACTCTCTAATTAATTTACTTTAACCGGAGTTCCCTGTCGATAGAAACAATCTTGGGAAAACACATTTCAAGGGCACATACTAAACTTTGTTATGTTCTTGTTCTGGTGTAATCCGCCGAATGGGTCCAGCTTTTTGAATAAAAAAATATGTATGAAAAACGTCTTTATGAAGCGACTATTGTGCTTGTAATGATTTTATTTTCCCAATAGTCCCAATGTTCTTAAGTATTGAAAATATCATCATACATATTACTCTTTTTTTTGGTCTCTCATTTGTATTCTGTTTGTAGCAGGGCTAAGACAATGAATCAGTTAATCCCAAGTTTTTTTCCATAACATACAACTATTTTAGTGACTTTATCAACATTTATGGACATTGGTCATCCGTCCCTTACAGACCATGTGTTTCTTTGCACTTACTGTGTCTGAACTGTTTGATTCTCGGATCTGTGTTGGCAAGTAAAGTCCTCAGAGATAATTGTTGTGATTTAGGACTATACCAAATTTAAATGAATTGAATTTAATGTGTATACAGCAGTAAATGATCAGACTCTACTACATGTAGGTGCAAATATAAACAAGTTTTGTCTGAAAGAAATATTCATAAAGATGTCCTCCATTGCCTTAACTTCAACTGTATCTGGGTCAAACAGAGATAAAATATGTACGGTCTAAGGACACTTATGGATATTAATGAACATCTATGAAAATGGGTTTGGTTTTAGGTTTAGATTTAGGCTTAGGCTTAATCAATGACTACTGTTGTGATTTTGAGTGATACCAAAAATACATTTGACTTGATAACATTGATTAGGAAGAACAATTGCTAGATTAATGGAGTACCAAATGAATCATTAGTTAGAGGCATTGTTTGTAATTAGGCATTGGGACTCCTCAATCAGTGGAATTGGACATAATAGTATGTATAATGCGAGGTCACAGCAGCAGAGATGGAGCAGCCACTGGTGATGAGCTGCTTCCAATCTTCTGGTCAATGTTTGCGGAGTTCGCTTGGTTCAATTTTCTCTGCGTGAGTGAAATACTGAATGGTTTATAACAAAAAAGGCAGCATTTATCCAGTGGATTTTACGCTTGATCTGGACTGGATCAGTGTACATTTACAGACTGTAAGGCACAAAACCACAACTTCTTTGTAGCTACTTATGACCTGCTGTTGTTTCCAGCGCATTCAAAGTGGGCGTATGTTGGAGCTTCAGGCCCACTTCCTTTGCTCTGATCACCTACGGATCTGTCAGTAGGTTTTCCATCTTAACTAATGCTCTTGTAATCCAGCGCAGGCACACACTCCTGACCCTGGGTTAACTGAGGCTGAGGGCTGTTCTCTCTCAGTGTAAGTGTCTCTTTTTCCTGTGCACATGTGTCCTGCCCCTTCAGCTCTTTATGCACTCTCACAAGATGCCCTCTTTGCTCACTCAGCAATAAAATGCACGGCCTATTGTGATACTTCCGCAAGAACGAGCGAATGGCTTTCTTCACTATAATCTATTGTAAAAAGAGGAAGACTTTTTGCCTGGAGAGCGCAGTTGTTTGAGCTTTCAGTCCAGAGCGAGATGACAAACCCGACCAGACTGGCATGATTTCAGTCTTCACTCACTTCATTTGCTAACAACATAGATCAATAGATACTTTATTGATCTCCAGTAGGAGAAATTCAGGTATCCAGCAGTAGAAGACTTGTCCAGGTCTTTTGTACAGTCTGACAGCCGAAGGAACAAAGGATCTCTTGAAATGTTCCGTTGACACATTATAAGCCTGTCGAGACGGTTACTGTCTCTCAATGTCAGTCTGCCGCAAACAAGCGACCCCAAAGAACACGGCACTGGCTACAACAGACTGGTAAAATATGTGCAACATCTGACTGCTCACATCAACACACCTCAGTCTTCTCAGGAAGAAGAGTCTGCTCTGACCTTTGGCCTTAGCTGACCAGTCCAGTCTGTGGTTCCAGGTGCACCATAATATATATATATATATATATATATATATATATATATATATATATATATATATATATATATATATATATATATATATATATATATATACAGTATATAATATCCTTCATTTATTGAAGGATCATTTCTTTAGACACACCAAATGACATCTCAAGCCAATCCGACACACCACACTGCACTGGTTGAAAAACACTGGTCTAAACAACAACAGCGCCACCGCCGCCACCATGTTTGTTTTTGTATTTCAATCTTATCTGCACCGGCACGTGTCTGAAATAATGATCCGATCTTTCTGTCAACTTGTCTGTCACGTAAAAAAGCTTTGTAAGGACAGAACCAGCCTAGATTTGACCCACATTATAGACCCCGCTGCGGAAGGATGAGTCTGACGGCGGGAATAATGGCCGTGCTGTCGACAAGTGGAGGTGACAGGCATCTTGATGTCAGGTTACGGGCGAGTCGGCTCTTTTCACCCTCCTCAAGCTCATTACAGCAGAGGGGAGGCGCATGCTGGAAGCAGAGGTTGCAGTACTGCGCAGAATAACTGATGTGTTGTTTGGGAACGCTGAAGTGAGGCGTCGCATCATCCACACTTTGTTTGAAGTGTGTTTTTGACAGATTTGCCGACACACACACCCAGTAAGGGGAGAGCTGTGTATTCAGCTCACCCTGCAAAGCGATCGTCTGAATTTTGGAATGTATTTTAAATGCATAAACAAACACACAGCCTGTATTTGACCCAATGTTGTATGTTTTTTGCTACTCTTTAACACCGGAACTAGAGAGCTAACAACTCAATGTGTGTCTTTTTGATTTTCCTAAATTTGTGACTTTTTCTGTAACAATATATACATTATTTCTTTGTCATTTTTTTTCTAAAATAATCTTTTATTTTGGAAACCTGAGAAATTATAATTTTAAATCCCATAGCAGTTACCGTGGCAACACATTGTCAGCAGGTAGCATTAGCATTTCAACAAGTATGCTTGGCTTCATTTCAAATTATATTCAGCACTTATTAAAAGTTTGTAAAGAGTAACAAACCTCATTGACTTCTTACTTTTAAGTTGTCAACAGAATATTTTTTCAGAGTTTCATTGGTTTGAATGGGAGCAGTCAAACTTGTTTTCTGGGTTTTGGGAATGCTCATTCAGCTCTTATAGTCCTCTTAAGCACTGAAGATAGTCATTCTGCAGCCTCAAATTGTGAAAAAAGGCCAACGTACCAATGGGCCGTATGCTCAGAGAGGCGTGTTGTAATTTCCTGTGAACTTGTAAGGGTCCGTTTACTGGTCTGTGCTAGCGCTATAGCTTTATGGTGAGTTTTAGTGAAATTGTTTAGTAATTAGATTTAGTAATAATAAATTTAATAATTTAGTAATCGATACATTCAGCTGTGAGACTGATCCAAAAGTGCTTTCACCTTTGACTAGGGTTACTAAGAGAGATAATGTAACTTTATCTGTACATACAAGAAGTAGTAACATAGTGCACCAACCATTTTGGATTATTTTGGAACTGATAACAAATGTTTGGATTCTCTTTTGCCAATTACCAAAAGATTACCAACCAATTTTGTTGTTAAACCGGTTTACCAACTGGACTTTAAACTTAAAAATGAGGTATGACATGAACATCTGATTTGATTGATCTGAAGTTGCCTGAATGATGATAGCTTATTTTTTCACTAGAAACATAATTCTAGAGATTCTCACCCTAATGGTTTGTATTAGCAGAGCTGACGTCGGATTGATGTAATTGCGTTGATGGTCACTACTTTGAGCATAATCTTAAGCGGATAATGGACCACTGCATGCGAAAGCCAGACCTCGCTTGTCTTGCTTATGTCGTCAGTGTGCCCCAGGGCAGCTGTGGCTACAATAGTAGTTTGACCACCGTGTATGGAGTGAACGAATAATGAAATGTGAGTGTTCAAAAAGCGCTACATAAAACCGATGCATGATTCTGATGCATTATTAAATGTAGGTATAACATAAACATATTGGCTGGAATTATGTTAGACAAAATTAATCATGAAACAAGCATGTATTTTTCTCGCAAAGTAAAAAATCAGACGCTCCCTGCTAAAGACAAGGTTACTCTGCCCATACTTTGTCAGAACCCTGTTTTAAAGTAACGTACGTCTTACTTAAACATGTCGGAGCCGCAGACTGTTGTTGCACTGGGCTTTCACCTCATTACATCGTCTAATACACTGCTTTCTTTCACTTTCCTCACAGCTCTCAATAATTCAGTGCATCTGACCGAGTTTCCTGCTTCAACAAAAACAGCACTTCTGTTTTATTTGGAACAGAATGCAACAGTCTTGGGATTCGATGTACCCCGTCGACGGTGGAATGTTTTAGACGTATCTCTCAAGCCTAATTTTGTCAACTCTAGAAAATACAAGCTTCACACACATTAACAGAACGATCGAACACGGATCACATGTGTTTTGAAAAATGTTGTTCTGCTGAAATGTCGACTTTCAAAGACATTTATGGACTTTGGACATTGAATTAATTTGTATCGGCCCAAATAGTAAACATGGACTTGCTTCAACTAGTTTCTTGGGTGCAAAGTCCTTTTTGAATCTTTTATTTTCTTTTCAAAATACTCTATAGATTTTTACCACATTTATTATTAATATGCATTTTTTCGAACTCGCCGTATACTGTCCACTCTCCTCTGCCGCTGTATAAATCTCTGTACACTAATATTATGCAGGCAGTGGTTTTTAACAAGAGACAGTAAGAGATCTTGTATTTGTGCTACAGTGGGGACTTTTCAGTGTTGCATCAGCAGTTACGGAACAATCAGGAGTTAATTAAGTGAATATACTTAATTACTCTATACTAAAAAAAAATATCTTTAAAGAAGCAAGAATTTAGTAAAACATCTCTAAGAAAGAATCAAATACAGAACCCTATACTGGAAAAAAAAATCATGAGTAAAATGTCAAATTAAAAAAAGATTTGAATCTGTTTTTCTGGGTTTTTTTTTGGATGAAGACAAATAAAACATGGATACTTGATGAATTAACTGACTTGACAAGAAATCTCCAGTGTGTTTTTTCTGATGTTGTTTTTGAATAAGAAAATGTCAACTCTTAATCAGAAATTGAATCCGGTTTATTCAAAACTCGTGAAAAATATCCCCTGTTTTGACGCTATCTGCGTTTTTTAACATTTCTCTTTGACCTGGAAACAGATAATTTTTTCTCGTTGCATGACCTTTTATTTGTCAAAAGCTGCAGTCCTGGACCTGGGAGCCTGTGTGTGAGTCCGCCTGCTGCTAGAATGAGGTGAAATGAAGTGTACAGCACAAGCTCCTGGACCTATGAGCCCGCTGCCTGTTTAACTTTACATAGTCCTGTAGCATCAGCGCCAAGTCGAGCGGCCGTAATGTCCTCCGCACACTCAGCCTTATGTAACTGAAGAGAATCTATGTGACGCCTGGACTCCGCGAGGTGTGAGACTCTCTCTTCTTTCACTCTCTTCTCTCTTTCTTTCTCTTCTCCGTCTTCTCTCTCTCTATTCTCTGTCGTCCCTCTCCTATCTTTCTCATTTCTCTCTCTTCTCTTCTCTCTTTCTCTTCTCTCTTTCTCTTCCCTCTCTCTCTTTCTCATTTCTCTCTCTATTCTGTCTTCTCTATCTTCTCTCTCTCTCTTCTCTCTCTTTAGCTTCGCTCTCTATTCTCTGTCTTCTCTATCTTCTCTTGCTCTCTTTCTCTCCGCATCTCTCTCTCTCTCTCCTCTTTCTCTCTATCTGTCTTCTCTATCCTTTCTCTCTCTTTCTTTCTCTTCCCCTTCTCACTCTGTCTCCTCTCTCTCTTCTCTCTCTCTTTCCTCTCTCTTTCTCTTCTCTCTCATCTTTCTCTCTCTCTATCTCTGCAGCTCTATCTTTATCATCTCTCTCTTTCTCTTCTCTCTATTATCTGTCTTCTCTCTCCTCTCTCTTTCTGCAGCTCTATCTTTATCCTTTCCCTCTTTCTCTTCTCTCTATTATCTGTCTTCTCTCTCTCCTCTCTCTCTCTCTCTGTTCTCTGTCTTCTCTCTCTCTCTTCCCTGTCTCTCTTTATCTTCTCTCGCTTTCACTCTCTCTCTCTCTCTCTTCCCTGTCTCTCTTTATCTTCTCTCGCTTTCACTCTCTCTCTCTCTCTCTCTCTCTCTCTTCCCTGTCTCTCTTTATCTTCTCTCGCTTTCACTCTCTCTCTCTCTCTCTTCCCTGTCTCTCTTTATCTTCTCTCGCTTTCACTCTCTCTCTCTCTCTCTCTCTCTCTCTCTCTCTCTCTCTCTCTCTCTCTCTCTCTTCCCTGTCTCTCTTTATCTTCTCTCGCTTTCACTCTCTCTCTCTCTCTCTTCCCTGTCTCTCTTTATCTTCTCTCGCTTTCACTCTCTCTCTCTCTCTCTCTCTCTCTCTCTCTCTCTCTCTCTCTCTCAGAGACCCCCCTCCAAACGTCACAACAGGTGTGGGGGCGAGCGCTGATGTGATAGGAGCCAAAGTGAAGCTTTTTGTTGGCTTCAAAGTGTGTTTTTCAACGTTTGCTTCGCTCCAAGATTTCTCAGATTAAAACTCCCGGAAATATGAGAGGTTAAAATAAAGATGTGTCTCTGAAATCACGAATGGACTTTCTAAAACCCAAAATGTAGCCACTCTCAGTCATTTACAGTAGATACAATCTCTGGAAAGCAGCAATATCCTTCTTCATATTTGTCATGGAAAACTTTGAAGATTTTAAGAATTTGTACCAACTTATAATTGTGGCAATGTGTTATCAAATGCCAAATCTATGTCGTCAGCTTCAGAGTAGTGCAATTAGTTTGTGCTGCAAACTGTTCTCAAACAGATTTGGGTTGAATTGTTACCAAATTATGGGAGCGTTTTAGAGATAATGGCTGAAAAAAGGCAGCAGTGACTTGTTCTCACCGTTTGCATCAGTTTTTGACACGCTAGTATCAACTATTTTAATAAGGTTTTACAGATTTGTTCAAGCTATGTTATAATGGCGCAGTGTTTTAAGTGCGGTCTCATGAATCTTTAGTAGAGATAGAGTCAAAGAAACAAATATTATTAGATATGATAACTTTGGATCATCAGTTAACATTGAGAAGGTATTTTGAAATGCCACCCAAAATTGTTTATTGTTTAGATTCAACCAAAATTGGCTCAAATATAAAGTTAAACACATTTGTTTTATATTTAACTGTTTCACTTCTAATGTTGTATTTTAGAATACATTAAATTTGGTTGCTTTGCAGAGAAAATACATGTTGTATAACATGGCTTGGTAAACCCATAACCATCAATGTTCGAATCCCTGTCGGAACAGGGCCTTTCTGATTGGAGTTTGCATGTTCTCCCCATGTTTACGTAGGCTTCCTCCAGGTACTCCGGTTTCCCCTACCACTAAAAACATGTACAATAGATCTGGCATAGTTCTGCGACCCCACTCCCATCTCTGCGTGGAGTGAGACAAATGCCCACAAGTGTGAACCGCTTTGTGACTCCGGTCTGTGAAAGACAGTATATACATAAAAATTACATACTTTATGTCCATCCATCCATTTTCTTCCGCTTTATCCGTTGCCGGGTCGCGGGGGCAGCAGTCTAAGCAGAGACGCCCAGACTTCCCTATCCACACACACCTCCTCCAGCTCGTCCGGGGGGACCCCAAGGCGTTCCCAGGCCAGCTGAGAGACATAGTCTCTCCAGCGTGTCCTGGGTCTTCCCCGGGGCCTCCTCCCGGTGGGACGTGCCCGGAACACCTCCCCAGGAAGGCATCCAGGAGACATCCTGAACAGGTGCCCGAGCCACCTCAACTGGTTCCTCTCGACGTGGAGAAGCAGCGGCTCTACTCCGAGCTCCTCCCGTGTGACTGAGCTCCTCACCCTATCTCTAAGGGAGCGCCCAGCCACTCTGCGGAGGAAGCTCATTTCGACCGCTTGTATCCGCGATCTCGTTCTTTCGGTCATTACCCATAGCTCATGACCATAGGTGTGGGAGGGAACGAAGATTGACCGGTAAATTGAGAGCTTTGCCTTTCGGCTCAGCTCCCTCTTTACCACAACGGTCCGATACAGAGACCGCATCACTGCGCACGCTGCACCGATCCGCCTGTCAATCTCACGCTCCATCCTCCCCTCACTCGTGAACAAGACCCCGAGATACTTGAACTCCTCCACTTGAGGAAGGACCTCTCCACCCACCTGAAGAGGGCAAGGCACCTTTTTCCGGTCGAGCACCATGGCCTCGGATTTGGAGGTGCTGATTCTCATCCCAGCCGCTTCACACTCGGCTGCAAACCGTCCCAGTGCATGTTGCAGGTCCTGGTTCGTTGGAGCCAGCAGGACGACATCATCCGCAAAAAGTAGAGATGAAATCCTGTGGTTCCCGAACCGGACCCCCTCCGGCCCCTGGCTGCGCCTAGAGATTCTGTCCATAAATACAGTGAACAGAACCGGTGACAAAGGGCAGCCTTGGCGGAGGCCAACATGCACCGGGAACAGGTCTGACTTACTGCCGGCAATGCGGACACAGCTCTGGCTCCGGTCATACAGGGACCGAACAGCCCTCAGCAGAGGACCCCGGACCCCGTACTCCCGGAGGACCCCCAAAGTACACCCCGGGGAACACGGTCGAACGCCTTCTCCAAATCCACAAAGCACATGTGGACAGGTTGGGCGAACTCCCATGAACCCTCGAGTATCCGATGGAAAGTATAGAGCTGGTCCAGTGTTCCGCGACCGGGACGAAAACCACACTGCTCCTCCTGAATCCGAGATTCGACCATCGGACGTAGCCTCCTCTCCAGTACCTTGGAGTAGACCTTACCGGGGAGGCTGAGGAGTGTGATCCCACGATAATTGGAACACACCCTCCGGTCCCCCTTCTTGTAGAGAGGGACAACCACCCCGGTCTGCCACTCCATTGGCACTGCCCCCGATCGCCACGCGATGTTGCAGAGACGTGTCAGCCAAGACAGTCCTACAACATCCAGAGACTTTAGATAGTCAGGACGGATCTCATCCACTCCCGGCGCCTTGCCACCATGGAGGCTGCCAACCACCTTGGTGACCTCGGCCAGGGAGATGGAAGTATCCGCCCCAACATCCTCAGCCTCTGCCTCCTGGACAGAGGACGTGACGGGGGGATTGAGGAGAACCTCGAAGTATTCCTTCCACCGCCCGACAATATCCCCAGTCGAGGTCAGCAGCCCTCCACCCGCACCATACACGGTGTTGGCAAAGAACTGCTTCCCCCTCCTGAGGAGGCGCCGGACGGTTTGCCAGAACCTCTTTGAGGCCGACCGATAGTCATGCTCCATGGACTCTCCGAACTCCTCCCAGTCCCGGGTTTTTGCCTCTGCAACAGCCCGGGCCGCGGCACGTTTGGCCTGCCGGTACTGGACAGCTGCCTCAGGAGTCCCACGAACCATCATTGCTCGATAGGACTCCTTCTTCAGCCTGACGGCATCCCTTACTGCCGGTGTCCACCACCGGGTTTGGGGATTGCCGCCGGGACCAGCACCAGAGACCTTGCGACCACAGCTACAAGCCGCTGCATACTTTATGTATACAATACAATACAATACAATACAATTTATTCTTGTATAGCCCTAGGTCACAACAGAAGTCATCTCAGAGGACTTAACAGAACCATTGAAATCACCAACACAGGTCAGAGAATCAACAGTTAACACATGGAGAATATAAAGCACACACAGAAGAAAATGTCCATACATGTTGTAGAATGCTAAAGTGTCCTGATCATCACCAATCCTTTCTGTTGGACACTAACTGTCCAACAAGACCCTCCTGCATCGACAAGGAAAAACTCTTAAAAAACCCAGTGGGAAAAAGTGAGAAACCTTGGGGAGAACTAGGGAAACCCACAGGGAGGGAGACCCATATGAGAAAGGGATCCGCTCCTCCGGACGGACAGGCTAATGATCTAGGACCTAAGCTAGCTACAGGACGTGGACCAGTGGCCGCTGAACGTGGACAGGTCCGGTGCAGGACCGAAGCACTCCCAGGCGGGTCGGGCGGGGCAGTCCGCAGGTGTAGATGGAGGAGGCCAGGCTCAGAGATCCCGTCATCGTACCATGAAACAGACAATGGGACAACGGGTGAATAGCAATGAACAAACTACAGTAAAAATAGAATAGAAATTTATAGAAAGTAGATAAAGTAGGAAGGAGGAGAGGATAGTGCTCAAGTTACCATACTTCTCCCAGCAAACTGACTCCCTATGCAGCTTGACTGACACTCTGAGGAGTTTAGCCTTCCCAGAGTCTTACCTTCCTAACCATATGCTAAACTAAAGAGGACTATTTTAAACCTAGCCTTGAATAAAGAGATTCATGGATTGCACACCAGGTGTGCAAACCGATCCAAGCAAACCTAATTATATATTATATATCATATACATCATATATACCATACATACCATATATATCATATATAATACACAACATAACATACAGCATAATATATAACATACTATACAACATAGCACAATACATTATTGTATAATATATAACATAATATACAACATAATACAGCATATATATATAATATATACAACATTATATATTACCTAATTATATGCTAAATTAAAGTAGAGTGCTTTAGGCCTGGCCTTGAATGTGGAGACCGTATCTGCTTCCTTAACATAAATGGGAAGCTGATTCCACAGTAAAGGAGCTTGGTAGCTAAATGCTCTGCCACCAACAGTGATTTTTGAGACCTTAGGGACCACCAGACGTCTGGCGTTTTGTGAGCGCAACGCTCGACTTGGTTGATACGACACTAACGTGTCTTGGAGATAAGAGGGAGCCAAGCCATTTATGGCTTTATATGTTAAGAGAAGGATTTTAAACTTTATTCTGTACTCCACAGGGAGCCAGTGGAGTGATTTTAACACCGGAGTTATGTGCTCCCTCCTTTTGGTACCTGTTAAGATCCTAGCTGCTGTATTCTGAACGAGCTGGAAGCTCTTCAAAGACGCTTTAGGGTACGCTGCCAGTAAAGCGTTACAGTAGTCGAGCCTTGAGGTGACAAACGCGTGAATGAGTTTTTCCGCGTCACTTTTAGGAAGGAAATTCCTAATTTTAGCGATGTTCCGTAAGTGGAAGTACGCCGTTTTAGTTGCTTGGCTTATATAAGCCTTGAAGGAGAGTTCTTGGTCAAAAATGACTCCAAGATTCCTCACAGTGTTACTGGGTATAATACTGACATTATCGAGAGTAATTATCTGGTTAGTGAGGGTGTCACGCAGGCGCTTCGGACCGAGTAGGATCACTTCTGTCTTCTCCGGGTTGAGAAGTAGGAAGTTAAGAGTCATCCACATTTTAAGGTCCTTTATTCAGGCACTGAGCTTTTCTACTGTAGCTGATCTGTCTGATTTGGCTTCATCGACAGATAAAGCTGTGTGTCATCTGCGTAGCAGTGGAAATTAATTCCATGCTTTTTAATAATGTTTCCTAATGGCAGCATGTAGAGAGTAAAAAGAATCGGTCCGAGTACCGAACCCTGCGGCACACCGAATTCTACTCCAGAATAAGGTGACGAGTTCTGATTTACGTTGACGAAGTGATACCGATCTGATAAATAGGATTTAAACCAGCCAAGGGCTGTTCCTCTAAGACCTACATCACATTCTAGCCTCTGCAGTAGAATGCTGTGGTCTATTGTGTCAAATGCAGCACTAAGGTCCAGTAGGACCAGCACTGACACTTGTCCATTATCAGCAGCTAGTAAGTCATTTGTGACTTTGACTAGTGCCGTTTCAGTGCTATGATGAGCTCTGAATCCTGATTGAAAGACTTCAAACATATTATTTTCCTGCAGGTGGCAGCGAAGCTGCTCAGCTATAAGTTTTTCCAGGATTTTAGATATAAAAGTGAGGTTTGAGATCGGTCTGTAGTTTTTAAGTATTTCTGGGTCCAGGTTTGTTTTCTTCAGAAGGGGTTTGATTACCGCGGTTCTAAAAGCCTGTGGGACATAGCCACACCGTATGGATGCGTTTATTATATTTACAATAGGCTCAATTATCAAAGGAAGTATGTCTTTGAAGAGCCATGTCGGAACTGCGTCTAACATGCAAGTTGAGGCTTTTGAGGATGTGACCACAGTAGGGATGTAAATCGGCGACCGTTTAACCGGTGGTTGACCGTCACAGCGTTAACCGGTCAAAGCTGTCGGTTAAAAAAAGAGAAAAAGGGGAGAGGGGAGGTCTCTTAATAACGCTATTTTAAGCCCCATTTGCACGGTGTGACGAGCGGGTCTGTATCTAGCTGTGTGCGCCCATGTATTATAAACTCCGGGACGACTCTCACGCCGCACGAGCCACATATGCACACACGCACGCGCGCACACACACACACACACACTTTCCCCCTCTCCATACGTAACATCCACACGCATCATCTCTCCCCTCTGTTACCGTCAAAGTTGCACACTGGCGCGGGTCAGAACTACATTGGAGCTTACATTTACACACACACACATATACATACACACACACATACATACAAACACACATACCGGTCTGTCGCGCTCCTCTGTGTCACGGAGCCCAAAGGATTCGTGCAAATACGCGGCTCCCAAAGGAGCCGCGTATTTCCCCTACGTGTTTTGCTGTAGGGGAAACATGTTTGTGTTTATGGTCCTCGGGATCAGCTCCACACACATCACTTGTATTTAAACTTTTGTGAAGACCTGTGAGACGCGGCTCGTCACTCGCTGCTCTGACCATGTGAACGAGCCGTCGTTTGCTGCTAGAAAGTTTTGGTATTAACCCGCAGCACAGCAGAATGGGAAGATTAAAAAAGCAGTTCTCTGTGCGCAAAGGTGCCGGAGCTGTTGTGGATTTGGGCGCCGCTGTCTCAACTCTGATCCAGTAGAACGCAGAGCTGCACTTATGAAAAGTACGCGGCTCGAAATGGCTGTTATTTCAAAGAACGTGGACTATTTTAAACTACGCGGTTAACCGGTTTCAACCGGTTAATGAGGCTCGGTGGTCGGTCATGAAAATTCATAGTTTTTTACATCCCTAGACCACAGAGATCACCTCTGCTTGGCTCACAGCCATGAATTTATCGAGGCCCACTGAAGAGTCTAAGTGGGAAGTCACGTATGCCGCTTAAGCCTGTCCACTACCAACAGCAGGAGTAACCTCCTCCAGTTTGTCACGGATGGATGTAATTTTATTATTAAAGAAGTGGAGAAAGTCGACACTGCTCAGTGAGCTTGGAATTTATTTATTTATGTATGTAATCTGTATGTAAGTATTGCAAATTATTAATAATAATTGAAAATCATTTCAGAGGCCTCTAAAAAATTTGAGTATTGAATTGATGGTTAACCTCAGATTAACTAGATGGACACACCAGCTTCCCCTATAATAATGAAGCTATTAATATTGTCAACACGCCTTGCTCTTGCCAACACACACCTTATCGCCTCTCTTCATCCCGATGCCATGTCCCACTGCTTCACAAACAGGTTGGACGTCACTTGGGTGTGATGGTGTCAGTGTGAGGCTGTCAGACCTCTGGTGCGGCTCCGGTCCTGCAGGTGTCATGGTTCCCTGTTGACTGAGTGCCACGGGGAAACAAACACACACGGGTTGATGAAGAGGACGGTGAGCACCTGTCATAGCAGTGTGATGGATGGGCCCATTCTGAAACTCACCCGCTAACTGTAATAGTGCCAGCGTTTCGGCCCAAACAGCACTGGAACAGCAGATTTCTAAGGAAGCACCCCAGGCTAAAGTGTACAAATGTAGCAGATGCACCAGGAAGAAGAGCTGTGGCCTGATTTCTCAAATGGACACGATGTTATGGGCTCATGTTGGCTGCACAAACTAGAAATGCGAAAGATGGTTTTATTTTATTATCTAATTATGAGCAACCTAAATTATTTGTTTTTGTGGTTAAAATGTGAATTAAATTAGAGTTATGGGCAGCACTAACCACAGTCGCAGTGGTAAGTGCTTGTGTCCAGAAGGTCCTATCGGTTCTATTCCACCTCCAGACCTTTTTGGGAAGAGTTTGCATGTTCTCCGCATGTCTGCGTAGGTCTCCTCCGGGTGCTCCAATTTCCCCTATACGACCAAAAATATGTACAATAGCGTAATAGAGTTTTTTTCAAAATGTTTAATAATTGATTGACTTGTTTTGCAGTATTAATTGATTTTATTGAATTATTTTATAGGGACAAGTTTACACAATCAACATGAGAAACATTACCTATAGCCATGGCTAATTAGCAAGTATACATTGTACCATCATATAAAATCACAAGAGGGCAGCTTTTCCTTTGACACACTGCCAAAAATGGTGAGGTGATAATCACTTAAATCAAGTGTTTTTTGTCTTAAAATAAGATTTGCTAACTGGACAAAGCCATTTAAGAACTGTTGCTTTATTTTCTCATTCCAAGGAAGACATTTTTATTTTTTATTTTTTTTTATTTATTAATTTATTTCAGGCAATGGCAAAAGTGAGAAAACGAGGTAATTAAAAGCAATTAATTACGGGGCGACAGTAGCTCAGTTGGTAGAGCATTGGCCTTCAGGCCTGAAGGTCGTGGGTTCAATTCCCACCTCTACACCTTCTCCACCGACTCCCGCTGATGACTGCTGTCGTTGTGTCCTTGGGCAAGACACTTAACCCCACTTTGCCCAAAGCCCCCACTGAAAGATCAAGGCTATGCTCACACTCAGAGAGCAGCCGTCCTCCTGTGGACTCACCACCTGCAGAGGGTCAGTGAGGGGCTGGTGCTATGAGACTTGGGTGGCATCTCTGATTGCCACCCCCCTGACCCAGAAATGGATTAAAGGGTAGAAAATGGATGGATAAAAGCAATTAAGTAATATAAATAATATAAAGCAAAAAACAAAACAGACAAACACAATAAAAAAACAAACAAACAAAAAATACATTAATTGTATCTTTTCAAAATACAAGATCATTTTGCTTGTCCCATTGGAAAATCATGTTTTAGTTAAATGGATAAATGTTGCCAACTTTGAGCAATGTTTGACTTCTTCTTCATTACTTTTTGCAGTGCATGTGTAATTGATTTCTAGACGACACAGTTTGTAGTACTTTCTGCGCCCCTGGATGTTGGTTGTCAAAGACCTGCTCTTATTATCTAACAGCGTGCACTTTCCCCCATGTTTCACTCAAGACGATGATATCTGTTTTCTGCTGACAGCATCACTTCCAGGCCCTGATTCAGCTCCGTTACACTTTTAAGGACTGGGTAGTGGGAAGCCTCTCTTTTATCATGAGTTATTTAAGCAAGGTTAAAATGCTGTCAAAGATGCATGTGGTCCTCCCTGGTGTAATAAATACTCATTCATCTGCTTTACGCCAGACCATACAGTATCTGGGGTAGCCATGGACAGGTTTTTCCGGACTAATGAGACTTGTTATGACAATTCACATAATAACTAATTTTGATCAATATTGTTCTAGTATAGTTCTAATGTATGCTCTTTCCACCCATTAACAATTTGCTCCAGTTTACAATGTCTGATAAAATACACATTTATTTCCTGATTTCCAAATTAGGGTAAGATTTAGATTAGATTGAAATTTATTGAAACTGGAGTGGCTTGGCAATCGTAGAAAAAATATCAGCCGTCAAGCAGAGAGCGAGAGAAAGACTAATTTCCTTTTTTTAATCAATGTGGTCTTTTGTGTGTGTGTGTGTGTGTGCGTGTGTGTGAGCGTGTGTGTGTGTGTGTGTGCGTGTGGGTGAGCGTGTGTGTGTGTGTGCGTGTGTATGTGTGTGTGTGTGCGTGTGTGTGTGTCTGGATCTGCACATGTGTTGAGCCAGCAGCAGCAGCAGAAAGGTGCAGCTGTGACATATCCCTCTTTCAAAGCGTTGTTAATTAAGTGACGGTCGCGTAGACGGTAATGACCTCCCTGTGGATGTCCCGGACTTGGGGAATGCCACCACACCAGACGATTGCTCACATTTATCTGGGTTTGGGGGGGAAAAAAAAGACCAATTAACGAAAACGTACTTAATGAGAAGGTAGAGATTTTTTTGTCTTAAGCCTTGAGGCGCCAAAGTTTTGTCAGAAATAGGATGCGAAACAAGACAGAGTATTAAAATGAAAGATAGAATATAACAGATGGAGTATTAATGGAGAATAGAAATGAATTAAATGGAGAAATGACATGTTATACACAATATCCTTTTTTCTCTTTACTTTAACCATGTCACAACCTTGTTCCTCATCGAAAAGGCAAGGCAAGTGTTAGGCAAAGCTACCCAGGGCAAGTTTATTTTTACCGTGTTTTTTTCATACACAAGGTAACTCAAAGTGAAACAGACCTGGAGTTGTTTGCAGATCCTTTCAGGCAAAGATCTGTTTTTTTTAAAAGAAAAATGCAATTCTACAAAATTCCTGTTCTATCCAAATAATCTCAAACATGATGATGCAATGATATGATGTCAACGTAACCATCATACTGCATCATGCTCAGTGCAGTTAGTGTCCATTAATTAGGTTCGGTCATTTTAAGGTGTAGTGTTGTTCTGTACAATTGCATGGCTGTGTTTTCAGCCGGTAATTTTCAAATTTGAACAAAAGTTTACAGAAAAATGAAAAAAATTACCGGTGTTGGCATTGGGAGTTACAGGCCTTTTTAATCTTTGATTTCACATGTCGGTGTCTCAGTGTCTCATTTTCTGTTTAATGGGCAATGAAAATGCATAATATTTCTTGTTGTATTGAAAAAACACCCACTGCACAGAAAGTGTCCTGACTCAGAGGTCCTGAATCACTTTTGCTATATCAGTGCCTATACGGTTACACATACATACTTTCTCCTGTTTCTAACCTTTTAGTGCAACGTTGGTGTCCTCCAAAACCAAAGTGAGTAAAGGATATTCATCAGATATGAACAGGGTTTTTCTGTAATGGTTTAATGCAAGGATTACATAATTCAGGTCATAACTCTTTAAGTTATGAGTGATTTATGTGCTTGGCTCGCCTCTTTTCCTTTCATATCAAATATGTCTATAAATTAAACGCTACATAATGCAGAACGAGAATTTTCAATACATTGCCAACCGTAATAAAACTTAAAATACCAATATATCTCCCTTCAAAACCAGCACTCAAAAATGACTGCTCCTTATTAAGAAACTATGATATAGGATATGCACTCACCACATCAGTATCAGACTAAACCAAGCCTACACTTAATTTTTCTAAAGCTCATTTCAAACAATGAACAACCAGAGAAGCATTTATATCCGACCCACTCACTGAATTTTACATGTATGCAATAACAAAAGCATGAGAAAGCAATGCAGCCGTAAAACGCCAAACAAAACACCAAACATTGAGATCATTGGTGATGTATCTTTTTAGGTTTTTACATACACGCGCGCACACACACACACACACACTGAGATGAAAACATTACGCAGAGAGATACAAGGCTGAGGTCTGCAGGTGATTGCAGGTGGAATTCTCTTTTTTTATCCAATCAGGCAAAGGGTTTTTATATTCCATTGATCCTTAATGGGGGCGAGTGAGTGGGTGTAGATCTGCGCCGGTCGCATGTGTAAGTGGCTGTTTCCTGCTGACAGATGCTGCCCATGTGCTGTGTGAGTGGCAGTTGTAGCTGGAGTCGAAGTGCTAATGTAATGTGTGTGTCGTCACGAGGTGCTGTTGGCACTTGAGAGTGGAGTGACAATCACAACAACACATTTCTGTACAGACTGAAACCAAGCAAATTATTGTACAGAAGAGCCATGGAGTCATTTTATTTGGCCATTCAAACTGATAAGGACACAGTTTATTTTGTCAAGATATGCAAAAATATATCTTCAGTAGTTGTAGGAAATATATGGTAATATCAGCCTGCCCTATCTCTATGCTAGCACCCGTCGCTGTCGTCAGGCCAATATGCTGCAAACATTTGTTTGTCCAACCCCTAGTGCCTGTGAAAAAATAATTAAGTGGGCTTCATTTCTTCTATTTGCATTTCTTTTTGGCTATTACTTACTTAATAAAAATGCTAATTTTGATTGACTTTTAGTTTACAAAATCCCACTGAGATTTTAGAATCTCTTTACAGGGAAGTCCTGGCCCCAGAGAGAGGGAAGTTATTGTACATGGTTTTAGTGGTGGGGGGAAACCGGAGCACCTGGAGGGAACTGGAGGAGACACAGGAAGAACATGAACAACTCCATTAAGAAACAAGAACAACTCCACTAAGAAAGGCCCCAGCTGGAGGTAAAACTGAAGCCAGGATCTTCTTGCTGAGAAGTGAGAGCGCCAAACACTGTGCCGCCCCAACAACACAATATCTATATTCAGAATCAGTAACTACGGCGCACAATTTCCAGATGGAGGCCACTACCCACTTGCATCAATCGCACTGTATTTTGTCAATATGATATAAAACTTGCCTTTTAATGAATAATAGATGATTTTGCTCCTCTGAAACCTTGGTTACCCACAATGGGTTGACCCGCCCTCCAAAATCTTGGGACAAGTGCTGTGAATTAGCCATAGACAATAGTTTGACTGTTTTCTGTATCTGCCCCTACTCAAATAAAGCAAACGATCAAAATAATGATGGTAATTATAATAATGATAATAATAATAATAATAATATAGTCTAGTTGTCTCCAATTTATAGATACAAGTTTAGTTTCAGTCAAACTGTACAAAGAGCCAAAGACAGTGAGCGATGCATCTCCACTGATGCTCCTGGCAATTCATTTTTCTCAAGTATTTCAAATATCTAATCAGAAGTCAGGAAAACTCATTAGTTTGAGTGTATTAGTGGAAATGAATTGAATACATGTTTGTATTTCTCCCCATGGACTGTTGTTTTCCTCTCAAAGCATATGGTCTCCACGCTGTGCTGAAAGGAGCCTTCTGCCCCGAGAATCCTCCTGTGCTGCTGAAATTGAACAAAAGGGAGATTTCAGGACAGTCTGCAGATGAAGTTGCCAGATTGGCCCTTGGTGCTCAGGTTGTGTGTTTGTGAGTTAGACCAGCTGTGATGTGACCTGCTTTTGGAGAGGTTTGAGAGCAACCTTTATTCCTCAATACACAGATGGAACAGGCCTGAGGACTTTAGGGCATTCTCATGATGACTGCCATAAAATACACATTTATTGGTGTGCAGAAAGTGAATCTTGTCTTCTGCACACACAAAAAAAAAACATTTTATTTGTCTGACAGTGGGGACGTTTCAGTGTTTCATGGTTACAGAACAGAATGAGAAGCACACAAGATAAATTAACAACTACTGTACTGTAATAAAATAAAAATAAAATCGAACTGTACCATAATAAAGAAGTATACGTATAATCTCACAAACAAGAAATATACTTCATTTGATGTCAAATCTTGTATATTGCTCACCTAGTTCGTGCAAAATGAAAGGCTGAATTTTACATTCAAGTTTCACAGAAAACTTTTCTGCGCATGTGCTCACATGCACATAAGCTACAGCTCGGACATCATGACACTGTGTGATTTCATGTAAAGTTGGTGTAAGTGGCAAAGATGAAGCCTCTGCATCACCGCACCTCCTACAATTAAACAATACAACACAACACAATGAGGCATAGATTTTAGATTGTTCTACACTTTCTCTGTTGGCCTGGGCTGTTTGGATTTTGATGTACTTTGACCAGCTCTGAATGAAACTTTGTAGCACTGGACTGATACTAAATTTGAAAATGGAAAAAACAAGTATTTGTATCCATCCATCCATCCATTTTCTACCCTTTAATCCATTTCTGGGTCAGGGGGGTGGCAATCAGAGATGCCACCCAAGTCTCATAGCACCAGCCCCTCACTGACCCTCTGCAGGTGGTGAGTCCACAGGAGGACAGCTGCTCTCTGAGTGTGAGCATAGCCTTGATCTTTCAGTGGGGGCTTTGGGCAAAGTGGGGTTAAGTGTCTTGCCCAAGGACACAACGACAGCAGTCATCAGTGGGAGTCGGTGGAGAAGGTGCAGAGGTGGGAAGTATTTGTAGTTGATGCTAATTGTCAGTTTATTAGGGTGAGTCCAACCCAGTTTTGTGGAAGCAGAACTCATTTATTTTAATGTCTTCGATGTATTTAAAAAAAAATTCTCTAACTGGAGGGTTTCGACACTAGTTGTAGATTTTTATATTCTGTCAGTGTGTGAGCACAATGCACACAGAATAGCAGAAAAGACAATGTTGTTAAAATGATCCTATACTTTAGAGCCGCCATATTTTCCTTCACTTTCTTTAGCGAAATACAAACTTAAACTTCTCTGAATCTATTGGGACTATTTTCTTCTGCAATTTGTCCGTGTTCCAATGCTGTTCCAATGCTGCCGTGTTAAACTGCTCAAAATGCATGAGTTCAGTGCCGGTTACTATAGCAACTCACAATTTACTTGCATCAGTTAGTGTTTACTTTGTTGTATTTCAGTTAAATTCATCAGTTTTAGCATGTAATAAAGTAAAAAACAAAACACTTAGGTGAGTTAGTCTTTTTGGGGGGGATTTTTTCAGAATTTCGTCCTAGTGTTTACTAATATTAACAAACCCCATCCAACATCTGTAATATCTGAACCATTGGCTGAAACCAGTGCTGTGTCAGGCCCAAGTCCGGGGGCAAGACCTTGACTGGTGTCTCCGTGGTGAATGTGTGAAAGTGTATGTGCAGCTTGACATGTGCTCAACGGTGTGATGTCTTTGTGCATTTCTAATCGTGCAGGATTTCACGCTGGAGTAAAGCATCCATCTATGCATTCTAGCTTTAAGGGACTTTCACCTAAATATGCATCATTGCCATCACTGCAAAAAAACTGAAAAATGATAAGGGAATAATTGGTTGTCTTATTATTTCAAGAACTGTTGCTAATTCCATGAGAGACATTTCTTGTATCTTTTTATCCATCCATCCATTTTCTTCCCCTTCGTCCATTTCTGGGTCGGGAGGGTGGCAGTCAGAGCAAACAAGATACTTTTGCTTGTCCCATCAGCAAATCATATTGTTAAGGCAGTCAAAAGGTTTATATTTTTCAAAATGTGAGCATATTTTGATTTATTTATCATCACTTTTTCCAGTGATTACCATTTGATAAGACAAAACAAAAAATATTGTTAGAACAACCTTCTAAGCCTGAGCTGTCCAAACCGGTCCAGAAAGGGCCGCTGTGGATGCAGGTTTTCTATCAGACCCAACAGGAGCAGAGCAGACTCCTCCCATTTCCTCAAATCTTCAGGGGAATCTTCACTGAGCTTACTTGAGGAAATGGGTGGAGTCTGCTCTGCTCCTGCTGGGTCTGATAGAAAACCTGCAGCCACAGTGGCCCTTTCTAGACCAGTTTGGACACCTCCAAGAAGACAACTATAACTTTATACTGTACATTCACTTTTTCGACTTTAATAGCCAATGACAAGCTCTGTAGGATCTAAGAATTGTAGGACTGATTACACACAAGGAAGTACTGTATGTTCACCATTAAAAATGCTAGACTCCGATTTAGACAAAGAAGCCACCCAGTTTATGTTGACAACACCCAGTAGAATCAATTCATTATTATGGCCTAAAGATGAAGCTGCAGCAATATTCTTGAAATCAGTGGCGGAGTTAGCCGGTCTATAAACGTCGGCAATGATTAAAAACTCATTTTCATTTAGCAAATAGACCTCTTTCTATTTGAAAAAAAAAAAATGTGATTGCACTCATCAAAAAACAACAGGGAGACGTAGACTAGACTGGACAACGGATATAACTCTGGCCACTTGACTAATTCTGAGTCGAATCAAAGGCAAAACTATTTTATTTAATGGTTATTTTAAAACCTTTCAGTCATGACTCACTGACGCACAAACCAGCTAGGTGACGAATCTTGAAAAAGTGAACGTCATAGAGAATGCATTATAGGCAAAGGGAAAGAAAAATAATGTGTGTGCGTGCTGCGTGTTCGTGCTGCGTGTGTGTGCCTGAGCGCGTGTGTGTGTGTGTGTGTGTGTGCTGCGTATTCGTGCTGCGTGTGTGTGCCTGCGTGTGTGTGTGTGTGCTGCATGTGTGTGTTGCGTGTGCGTGCTGCGTGTGTGTGTGCGTGTCTGAAAATCAAATACAAGTGGAGCATCAAGTGATTTGTAGTTTGCAACTATTGATTCCAGTGTGAGAGTACATGTCACTGAGATGGATTTTCTTTTAGTCCAAAGCCTCTCAGAAAGAGCACAGAGCATTATTATTGACTCATGCGTTTTTCTTTCTGCAGGAAAAGTTTTGAACTCGGACCTGCGTCACTACCTCAGCCTCCAGTTCCAGAAGGGCTCCCTGGACCACAAACTGCAGCAGATCATTCGAGACAACCTCTACCTGCGGACCATCCCTTGTGAGTGTATCCGAAGAACGCTTCCACTGCTTTGATCAGGGACAACGCACAGCAAACATCAGTTTCACAAAAAATGCAAATATTTCAGTTGCCAGCCATATAAAATCAGTTTTCAGCTTTATTCAATGATAAAATACAATCATAGCATTACTATCTCTCTCACACACTCGCACAAACACACAGTTACTATTGGGGGTGTGACGATATATTGCGATACTTTCTCCCGCGATTCGATTATCGATTTTTCATTTGCCAAGTATCAATATCAATTTAATTTTTTTTTTTTTTTTTTAAACATTTAAAAAAAAAAAATTGGTATCAATACTTAATATATGGCTACATTATGCATCTCCATTCCATTTATCATGAAATAAAGTGTATTTTTTCTTTTATTTATGCCATAAATTGGCATATTGTATGTTTCTGACCAATATATCGATAATTGTCATATCGTGATAAAATTGTTATCGTGATATCGTCGACGTGATAATGTCGTTATCGTGAGCTTTGTATCGCGTATCGTATCGTATCGTGAGGTACCCTTAGGTTCCCACGCCTAGTTACTATAGGTTTGATGTGAGAGTAGACAGATGATAAATTCCTATTACCATTAAAAGTGCAGTTATGTATAGATAAGATAAGATTAAGATAGATTTGTATTGATTTCACACTGGAGAATGTACATGTCACATTTGGCATGGATAGAAGTAAGTAAGTAAGTAAGTAAGTAAGCTTTTATTTATATACCGCCTAGAATCACTCAGATTGTGCAAAAGACAGAAGTGTGCAACATGTTAAAGGATATGTTTGGTTGTATTTATAACCGATTCTCTGTCTTTAGAGAATGCTGTCTTGATCGTGTCCAGAGAAAACAGGAGCTATAGGCACACCTGTTATTTTATTTTATTCGGTCAGGCATTGTTTCGCACAAGGTCCTTTACTGACACATTTTGGTTCTTTTTTTTCTTGTTGTAAAAACTATATGTGATCTCTGTAACCATGTGACCTGAGATCTGGTGTACTACTACTACAGTACTACTACTATTTATTTAAATATAGACCATGGATATGAAATACATTAAGTTTGTTATGACACTCGTGAAAAATGGACTCCCCAAAAAGCTCCGTAAAGCTTATAAATGGTGTCCCACATTATGTCAACAAAAATACTAGAGTGGCTGGAGCAGAGGAAGTTTAGTTATCACATAAGAGTAAATCTTCAAAACTGTAAGACCTGCACAGTTCTGGAGGAGAGGATGTTTCTCGATGTCCTTCCCTCTCTCTCGCCTGCATGCTCAAACAGGCACAGCTCAAATGTTGCATGTTGCTCATTGATCTGATATCAAGTAATTAAGAGTCCAGGATCTATGTCAGGGTTGATCAGTGCTATAGTTAAGTGTTGTAGAAAGTTGGTTGTGATTTGTGTGGTTTAATGACTGTAAAAAGTAAAAAGAAAATTAGGCTTGCAGTAATACCACATTTGAATACATGTGCAGAAGTCCCCAACCCCAGTGTACACCAGGCAAATACATAAAAAAACAAGCTAAAAAGTACGCAATTGTCACTGTAAAACCAATCTGCACAAACTGTTTAAATCTAAGATCATAACAATTCACTTTATTTTTGTATAGCCCTTAATCACAACAGTAATTATCTCGGAGGACTTTACACAACCGTTGAATTGGCCAACACGGATCACGAAATCAAAAACCTCTAACACAAGGAATGAAACAGAAAACACATTGGTATTGGTCCATAAGGGGCAGATGACCAATGTCCTTTTGATTATTCTAAAAGCTTGGTTTCAGAGTTTGGATTCATAGAGAACTTTAGAACAGGCAGCTCAGAGCTCATAGTTCTCTTTGCGGAGGCTCAAGGTTGATCAGAATCACTCAGTCAAGTGTTGTGGAACATTTCACAATGATCCATGGAAACAGAGTTGTGATTCGTGTGATATAAGAAGAAAAAACAAAACAAAAATCTCCTTGGACACCACCTCACTCTGAAGCACAATAGAATTACTCCGAGTTTTATCACATGCGGCAAGTCATTGGCAAAAAAGAAACACGTGTCAATCCTCTACAACCAATCAAGGTAATGGGGATTGGGGCGATTGTCAACCTTAGGGAGGGGGGGCAGAGGGTACAGGAAAGACACCACCCCATAGAAGCCCTGACTCAATCATCACAAGCTGAAAAAAGAGACCTATAAGACCAAACGCGGTTCGAAATTATTTAGTGCCAGAAGATAAGATAAGATGTGCTTTTTTTATTATCATTTTTAGAAATGGTTCGCCCCTCAAACCATTTGGTAAACATTAAACAAAGCTTAACAACAATTTTTTTTTGCCATCACAGAGGTTTTTGGGTTGGATTCAACAGTCCAGGTTGAACGTGGTGATGATTGTGAGCCAGTTGCTAGATTCTTTCCCACCTAGACAAAGTCAATCTGGAAAAAAATACACATTATCTATCACAAACTTTTCTTATTTACTGCTTTGCCTGAACATCAAATTGTATCAAATAATCTTCTGACACCTGCATGTAATTTAGGGCTAAGTTAGAGGAGCAAGGTTAAACATAGATAGTCGCATCAATTTTTGTCACTGACGTCACTTATAGTGTTTGAACTTATTGAGAAAAAAGCCAAATTAAACTCAAAAAGTCAGCACAGGGCAAATCCTGGGTAGCAACAACCTAGCAACCAAAGTGCCAATTGAGAATGGTGCTGGTCCGTTTCCTATTGACCCCATTATTGACCGTGACCCCATTATATAGCCAAATGGCACTATTGGCTATATAATGAGGTCAGAAGGCACCTGATTGATCAGACAGGTAGAGATAATCAAAAGAAAAAAAAAAACACCAGGACCAACTTAAGTTTTTTGGCTCAAAATGGTGAGAATGACAAAAACTATCACTGAGCACCAGGAGTTTATTTTCCAATGCAAGTCAATAGAGTCAAAGCGAGATGGAGGAACATAGCATGGTTCGCAATAGCATTAGCATTGTCCATCTTGGCGAAACCAGAAACCATGCCCAGTTTGTGTTGTTTATTGCTTGTTTGAACAGGATTGTAGTCTTTCTCATCTGTGTGTTTTCAGCCATGTCTTGGCATCAATCAAACAAACCCCAATGTCGTTGTTCCATAGTTCCTATACAGCCCTGCACACATGCTTAAGAGTCACTATGGCAACCAGGCCAAGGACATCTGGTTAAACTTTGTCACATTTATTTGCTCTATACGCCTTATCGAGAGTGCGATCTCAATCTTATATCTTCATAAATAGCCTTACATTTTTCACACTCCCACACCCTTGGCAACATCAACTATTCTCTGTTGCGCTGATCAGTGGGGAAGTAGCTGAGGAGAATTAGCTTTCTATATTTTCTGAAGAGGACTTTCTTGCAGCTTCTAAATTAAAAATGTTTGAGTAATCAAGCTTATTTTTGGAGGATCACTGCCAGGAAATATTCAAGTAATCTGTCTTTTCATGGATTTAAATTACCTATAAAAATTGTAATAAATTAGGTTAAATACATACATGTTTATATATTGATGATTTATTGTTATTTTTATAGAGATCCTTTATTCACACAGTAGGGAAACAACAGTGTTGTGTTACCGACTACAATATAAATGAACAACAACTCTATACTAAAATAAAATAAGAACTTTAACATAATAAAGAAGCAAAGATTAAGTCTTATCTTTTTTGAATATAAATTCCCTTAATAATTATTCAACATTTAGGTCTGATTGAGAAGATTGTATGCAGTTAATAGAATGTGTAGTAGAAATTGTAATTATGGCTCACCTCATTTAATGGTGCGAGATTTCCCGTACATGTTTAATTCTCTCTTCTCTTAATTAAGTAGTATTAATGTAATGGGTGCGTGACGAGAGGGAGTGTGGCGTGTGCGTGATCATATGTGGGATTATTATCTCACCTGGGACACACTTTTCCTTTTGGTCAACGTTTATTTTACACTGTCCCTATAAAGATTAAAATAATAATAATAAATAATTGATAATAATAATAATAGAATCAAAGATGAAGGAACATAAGAGCTTGTTTTAAGTGTCTGGATTCATTAGAGGTGCCACATTGTGCTCTTCTTTCACAGTCCATCCTATGCACGTGTGTGATAACAATTTGAGTGATGCACCATACAGCACTTGTGAGATTGTAGCCATTACTTGCATAGAGGTGATGTCACCTCAACTCAAACAAGCTGATCCAGAGAGGACTCTGCTCCTCTGCCTGTGAACCCGCCTCCCCCTGCCTCTCCCCGCCTCCCCCCGCCCGCTCAATGGGCTTCACGCTGAGTTGTTCACCTCTGAAGCAAACACTTCAGATTCGCCGGTACATGATCGTTTCATACCTGAGAATAAACTTTTTCCAACAATGGAAATCTGACATATTGAGCCCTATGTCCTTGATCCAGAATCAGACCCTAGTTATATAGTTTACAGAAGTATACAGCGAGTAATTAGCACTGAATAGTTCGGGGCTTTGTGTCAGCGTCTTTTATCGTGGGAATAACACTGGTTTCCAGATCAGCTTTTGAGTAAGTCCAGTTACAAGGTAACCCTAATTCTGTATCAGTCTTAGTGAAGTGACGCAGATGAACAGATTCGTCACGGATTTCAGAGGCAGCTACTCACAACAAAAAGTTGAGCTGCATTCTTCCTCTTCGGGCAAAATAGTGTGTAAAATATTTACACCCAAAAACACTTTTTCTCCAAGTTGACATGATCCTAACACTTTGTCTTTGATAAAAATTCTCTAAGTTTTTGTAGAAAGAAGAGGGTTTTGCATTTTCTTCAACATATTTGCATAATGTGTTTAGAAGCGCTGTCTGTAGTATCACATAATTTAATACAAGAAATCAATATCTTAAAGGGCACAACATTTTGATTTTGATTTTGAATTATTTTATCTGTGCCCCCAGACACAAAGTAAACATGTACCAATCATATGCATTTTCCATCAACAGTTTAACATATAAACAACTTCATTGAATACACATTGATTTTGTGATGTAATCTTAAGCAATGTATTATGTATGTGTCGGCCATTTTGTTTTACAGCAGGTTTTCCAATCAAAACATCTAAGATAAGTACCTTTAAATAAACATATACACAAATAATACAAAAGCTTATATTTTTACACAAGATTAGTGCCATCTATATGTTCATAAAATATTGGAAACACAATAATACTAGATACAATTACAAGTGTTATTTTAGAGCTACAGTATGACAAATCCCCTGCAGTAATTATGGTTTGAACCTTGTTGCGGCAACTTCAGAGGTTTACAAATACAATAATTCGGTCTTATTTACCTCATGGCACGTGGCCTGACTCTAAGCTACTTCTGGCAAATAGAGCAATATATCCAGTAAAGTGAGTTATCGTTGTCTGTTGGATTTTTATTGTTAAGCCACTAAAGGACAAAATCAATACGAGAAAGACGGATGAGAACGGTTGGGCCACAGATTTAGCATTTGAATAATGAATGAATACATATTTTTATAAGGAACATCCTGTATTTTTAAAACTATTCCAGGTCTGTTTCCAGTGATGCAAGCCAGGTGGAGAAACCGTACCTGTGGTTTCTTATCGGCTGATCAATAATACAGTCTCCCATAAAAAATATATACTGTATGTTGAATTACATGTGTTATAGAAATAGATTTCCTTACTCTCAAATAAATCACAAATCCATCTAATGTCCTCCGCAGTCCATATCATGAATGTGGAAATGAGACAGTGGTGCCGTGAGCAGATGTGGCCTGTGTGGCAATGCTGTGTAATGTAGTGTATGTTTTAGTTGATACATTTGTATATAACCCCAACCTCTTTGGCATTTATACATTCATGCTTTTTAAAGCTGCACTAACTGACTTTATTTTCGTATTCATTACGAAAATGCTATCCATGTCCATGTAGTGCATTGGGATATACGTCCTTTTGAAGAATAATTAGCGCAGATTTGTGCTGGCGTGACATTATATTTTAGATCGAGTTTTGATGAAACAAGGAAGAGATGTGTTTCGGGTCGCAGATTGTGACCAATCACAACGGACCACTAGCCCCCACTTTCGTGAGAAATCTACAGGTCCGTTAGCATAGACAGCTGAGTTAGCACAACAAGCCGAGGAGCTAACCTGAAGCTTCATGTCTTCATCACCGGTTACTGCTTACACAGCGAAACAGCCATCCAAAAGAAAGTCCCATTCCTCCGCGCTTCCCGGTTTTATCGTTTTATGGTCACGCCATCCACGTGCAAATCCATATTCATGTATTATCCATATTGGGAGACACTAGCTCCGTCCCAACAGTGTGTGTGTGTGTGGGGGGCGATAGCTTAGTGGGTGCGGGGAGGGGAGCAGAAAGAGCGAGGCCAGCGAGTCCACGGCTTCAAAATCCCAAAGTCAGTTAGTGCAGCTTTAACTCTTGGACTCCAAGAATTCTGAACTACGAGAACTCTCAGAGCAGTCATTTTGACAGCTCCCATTCAAATGTATGGAATTCTGAGAAAAAATAAATAAATCTACTACTGTTAATAAATACTGGTTCTTATCTTTAATACTAAAACTCGTGAATATAAATCAAATACAGCAAAACGAAATGCTAATGCTGATACAAGTAAACAGTGTTTTGCTATGGTAACTGGCAATGGCTCCAAGCTGAGATTGCTCTGAACCAGTAAGTCTTGGATCAAAACATTTTCATAAATTCCGTCAAATTGACTGCTCTGGGAGTTCTAGTGTTAATATTTGTGTTTCTGACATTCAGTGTCCCGTTCAAATAGGAAAAATACTAAAAATCTAGTACATTTGTGACTGGTAAAAATGGTAGCAGTTCCTTCAGTGGAAGTGTTGGGGGTCCTTCTATCGCAGGAGGAACTCTCTGACCGGATAATGGACACATTCACTTGTTAATGCTGTGTGTAAACTAGGGGTGGCAGTTGGAAAAAAATCAGACAATTCGATTGTATAATATTCAATATTTGCAATTCTTAACATATTGCAATACAACAAGTATTATGATTCGATTCCACGATGTATTGCAATTCTTGCCACTCATGATATTCAAAGGTATTACAAACATTTATGAAAATAAGGCCCTGTCCACACGAAGTCAAGCTCAGGCCTAAACGCAAAAATACTTTATCAATCCAGTGTATCGTCCATACGAGGCCGGCGTTTTGGGGGGGTGTAAACGAACATTTTTGAAACTAGGTCCCAGAGTGGAAAGATTTCAAAACTCCGTATATGCCGCTCCGTGGTTACTGCCTCTCCGCAATGTATCTGAGACGCTTGCGTCATCGCCCCGCCTCTTGTTAAAGCACGCATGCGCCGCACTCAGAAAATAATGACAACAACAATGTAGCTTGTTGGTTTTGTAATCCAGTGTGACCCAAAGCAACAGTTCAACCTCATCGTCCGTCCATACTAATGTAGTACCAGCTCGCCCACTCGCCATGTTGTCTGTTTACAAAATTCCGCGCATGCCCACGGAAGTTTGGGTTTGATCCCGTCATTGCGTCACAGCGCCACCAACAGGTCTGGCATAGTTTCACAGCGTTTTCAGGCGTATTGACTACATTCATATGGACGCACACATTTACTGAGCTAACTCCGTGTTTACAGAAAAAGTTTCTGAAATTATAAGCGTTTTGTCTTCGTGTGGATATAGCCTAAGACTGCTCAACTCCAATATAAGATTTATAATGGTCTGTACATTAACCAAATTGCAACAAATGTGTCCTTGATCTTGCTGTTGAATAAATGCATGAAAGCAAAGGACTGCAACAAGCGCCACCTTGTGGATGTAAAATGCAAATGTAAATTAACAGGGTGAACGTTAAACGGATAATTATTTAATAATAAATATTGTACCACTTTACTCAAGATATCCCAAGATATCCCAACAGTACAACAGAATCGGTTTTCCCCAACACAAATGTAAACATGTATGTTACGGGCGCCGGCACCGGGCCGTGCTGTGCCCCCAAGATCGGGTCGCTCTCTCCACGTCCGGCCAATCTATCTCTGCAGCTAATCATCACCAGCCCTGAAAAGCAACCTGCTCCTCCTGTGCGGGGCGGCTTTAATCAGTGTGTTTGTTCATGGATTTAGTACAAAGTAAGACTCCCTGTGTTTTAATTCTGAGTATTTTGCCTTTTATATTAAAGGATGTTTAATTAACCATTTACATCTTGTTTTTGTACGTTCCTCTTCCCCATATGAGCTCAACTATAGGGTTGTAACAATGTTAGACAGGTTATGATCACTGCAGTCCCTACATTTTGGCCTGCTTTACCTTAAAGAGAGGACCATACCGTGGTTATTAACAATAATGAAGTGTTCCCTGGCCATGTATTTGACCAACATAGTGTCAGTGCCATGTGCTATCAGTCTGAACTGTAGTCTGCTGTCTGCTGTGGGTTTGTTTATTTATTTTCATTTTTTGTGATGTCTTTTTTAATAATAATACTGTAAAATAGAATAGTGTTGGTTGGAAGTTTCTTTCCTTAAGACAAAAGTGTAAAGAAGCTTTTCGTTTACATTCATCTGTTGCAATCGACTCCAAAACTGTAGTTTTTTGTGTGTTAACTATTCAACCACTGAAAGATACAAATGTGGAAAGTCACCCCTTATCTGACTGATTTCTATCAATATCTTTTATTTTAACGTTTGAAGAGTTGAAACCATGACGCCATGTAAGGTCCTGAAGGAGTGATGTCGCACCACAGTTGTCACTTTCCCTGCGTTGACATTACAAAACCCGTATCATAGCGGATTCTGTGAGTCATTTCACGGCAGGACATCCGATGGCTCCAGCTCATAATCTCCTCATTGTGGACTGTGCATTGTCTCTGAGTGTGTTTGCGCTGTAGGCTTTGATTTACTGGGAATGAGCTGAGTTTAACATGTAAATTGTTATTCCGAAAGCAAATGAATATTTATGGCGGCATGTGTGCTCGGCTGGTTGCATGTTTAGATTGTTTCACTGTCCTCCTCCTGGGGGCGAGCAGAGATGGATGAGCTCCCTCTGCCCTCCTCTGTGACCCTCCTCACCATTGTGACGTCTAAGTGAATGAATGAATTTTCCTTATATCATGTCTGACAGTAGATTTCAGTGACAGAGATTACATATGAATGTAGTGGTGATGCATTAGCCGCACGCTATCCGCTTTATCGTAACTCTCATGGTCTTCCTGAATCTTATTTGGTGCTGGTCCATGTTGTGGGCTGTACAAGTTTTGGTGACATGCTATCTAAGTGGCCTTGAGTGCAAAGTGTCACAATCCTACTTATTTATTCATGAAGTAGAGTTTATATAATGCTCATGCAAATGTATTCATTTGGTGTCCATTTGTTCTGTGGAGAATCATAGATCAGGTTTTCCACCACAATAAAACAACTCTAGTTCATTGCGTAACCAGAGACCAAGCTGAGATTGCCTTTTTGTCATTTGCATTGAAACTGTACACACTCATATCCACAGTACAGTACACAGTTGTTCTTTTTGAGTATGTGAGAAAATTAGAAGAAATGGTCTTTGGGTAAAACATTTTAAATGCTTAACATGGGGATACACTAAAAAACGTAATAAAAAAAGTCAAAAATTGCTCAAATCTGGCAACATGTATCATAATGTGAGCACGTTCTGCCTTTAAACAAGATTTGCCAATGGGACAAGCTAAATTATCTTGTTTTAAAAAAATACAAAAAACGCCTCCCTTGCAATGAGAAAAATAAAGCAACAGTTCTTGAAATATTACTAAATTGTTTGTTCCATTGTCCCATTGGCAAATCTTGTTTTTAGAGAATGAGAATGTAGTTAAAGACAAAAACCTCTCAATTCTTCAGCAATTATTATCTCATATTTTATCACTGCAGTGTACAAACCAGTCAGTAATTGTTATTCTAATAGAAAGCTTTATCTGTTTTATATAATATATAAAAATTGTCCACTCACCTTTGGCCCTCCGCGGGCGGTTATCCCTCTCTAAGCTTGGGTCCTCTACCAGAGGTCTGGGAGCTTGAGGGTTCTGCGCAGTATCTTTGCTGTTCCTATCACTGCACATTTCTGGACCGAGATGTCCGAGGTTGTTCCGGGGATCCGCTGTAACCACTCCTCTAGCTTCGGGGTCACTGCCCCGAGTGCACCGATCACCACGGGCACTACTGTCACCTTTACCCTCCAGGCCCTCTCCAGCTCCTCTCTGAGCCCTTGGTATTTCTCAAACTTTTCATGTTCTTTTTTCCGGATGTTACTATCACTTGGAATTGCCACGTCCACCACCACGGCTGTCCTCTGCCCTTTGTCTACCACCACAATGTCAGGTAGGTTCGCCATTACCATTCGGTCGGTCTGTATCTGGAAGTCCCACAGGATCTTCGCACGCTCATTCTCCACCACCTTTGGAGGAGTTTCCCATTTAGACCTTGGAGTTTCCAGCCCATACTCTGCACTGATGTTTCTGTACACTATGCCAGCCACTTGGTCATGGCGTTCCATGTAGGCCTTCCCTGCCAGCATCTTGTACCCCGCAGTTATGTGTTGGATCGTCTCAGGTGCCTCTTTGCACAACCGACACCTTGGGTCTTGTCTGGTGTGGTATATCTGGGCCTCTATCACTCTGGTGCTCAGGGCCTGCTCCTGTGCAGCCATGATGAGTGCCTCTGTGCTGTCCTGTAGGCCAGCCCTTTCTAGCCATTGGTAGGACTTCTTGAGATCAGCCACTTCTGTTATGCTCCGGTGGTACATGCCGTGTAGGGGCTTGTTCTCCCATGATGGGCTCTCCTCCAGCACCTCCTCATCTCGCCACTGCCTGAGACATTCACTGAGTACGTCATCCGTTTTGGCCTTCTCCATGATGTAGTTATGGAGTTTGGATGTTTCGTCCTGGACAGTGGCTCTCACACTCACTAGTCCTCGGCCTCCTTCTTTACGGCTTACGTACAGTCTCGGGGTGCTGGATTTGGGATGGAACCCGCCATGCATGGTGAAGAGCTTTCGAGTTTTAACATTCGTGGTCTGAATCTCTTCCTTTGGCCACCTGATTATTCCTGCAGGGTATCTGATCACTGGCAGGGCGTAGCTGTTAATTGCCCGGGCCTTGTTCTTGCCATTGAGCCGGCTTCTTAGGACCTGCCTTACTCGCTGGAGGTATTTGGCAGTTGCCGCTTTCCTCGTCACCTGTTCGAGGTTGCCATTTGCCTGTGGTATACCGAGATACTTGTAACTGTCCTCAACGTCTGCTATTGTTCCCTCTGGGAGTGAGATCCCTTCTGTGTGGACTACCTTGCCTCTCCGAGTCACCATCCTGCTACATATATACATACACATATATATGTATATATATATATATATATATATATATATATATATATATATATATATATATATATATATATATACATACAACATAAAAGATATCAGCATATACTGTACAATGAACATTAGAATACGTAAACCTCAGACACAGACAATTATTACATATTCAGTGACAACAAGTTCAACACACCTTGCTGAGGTATAAATGGCAATTATTATAGTTTTTTGCAGTCAAAGTTTTTAGAGTATGCCAAGCTTTAAGTTGTATTAATCAGAATTATTTTTCTTGCCAATGTAAGTAAAAAGAAGTCACAATGTTCTTTGGCTCATGGTGCGTAGTCCTAAAAGTACACGCATGCACACAAAATGGCTACTCTATACAAGGCTTGTGTATAGTGATTTGGATTGTCACTGTACGATGACTCTGTTTCTATTTCCATCCAGGTACGACACGACTTCCTCGGGATGGAGAGGTTCCAGGAGTGGACTATAACTTCATCAGTGTGGGAGACTTCCGGATCCTGGAGGAGAGCGGACTTCTGCTGGAGAGCGGCACATATGATGGTAACCAAAAATCCAAATGTACAGTCATGGAAAAAGAGATTAGTTGACTTTATCACACACTCATTTCTCCACACTAAACACACCCTACACAAAATATTTAAATAAAACCACCATCCTTTTAGTAAATGTAGGCTCATTTTGTGACGCGGCAGCTGCCTCGACTGATCAGTTGTTGCTGGAAATGTCGCAGCACACTATTGTGGCATTTCCAGTGGCAGCTAGAGTTTAGTGGCATTTCCAGTGGCAGCTAGAGTTTAGCGGCCTTTCCAGTGGCAGCTAGAAGTTTAGAGTTTTCTTGTCAGGGCAAAAAAACAGATGAACACTGCAAAACTGGTGATGACAATGCGGTCTACCAACAATAAAACAATACAAAAATGTTGCTGCTGAGACATGATCCCAGACCTCTGCATCTTTTTGCCATTTTTTTCACTACTTTTCCTGTCTTTTAGTGATTCTCCTTCGCGTGTATTTAAGTTATGTTCTTCTCCATAGTCTGTACTTGTGGTCTGTACTTGCCACAAGTATCAGTGCTGTTCTCATTATACAGTACATGTTTGCTCCAGAGTGCTGCCGCAGAAACACCTGGTGACCTTATGTTAACTAACCCTGTCCCTGATCCCGCTGGAGAGTGTACAGTCACACCTCAGGACGTCCCGCCGCTGTTACCATCACATCTTTTATTCATGATATAAACTACACGCGCCTCTGCTTCCACTTCTACAGACACCAGAAGCTTGGCACAAAAACACCTGAAAGCAGTGTCTTTTTGGGGTTTTGGGATACACTGAATTTTTTTTGTAAACTTTGAGGTAGTAAATGCTTGAATCAAGTGTATTTTTACTCATATCATTGCATATTCTGATTGTCAAGAACAAGATTTGTCAATTGGACAAGCCATTTGGACACATTTCAAGAACATTTACTTTATGTACTCATTCCAAGTCCAAGGGAGACATTTCTTGTATTTTTTTTAAATCTTGAAATCTGCTCTGCTTAATATCCTCCCCTTGGGTATACCGAGAAGGGCCAGACTCGTTTTCATGTGGTTACCATTTAACAACTTCTTTGAGTCTAAAGTTCTTCAGTTAAAATGTAACCAAAATTTGTGTTTTTTTTATAACAACAAATATTTACAGAGGAGAAGGAGAGGGAAACCTGAGGATATCCAATGTGACCGTTGTGTTTGTGTGTTTGTGTGAACCGTTGTGTTTGTGTGAACCATGTGTGAACCATCTTAGCTCATCTACAGAATCTTCGGCTATGTTTTTGTTCTAACTAATTTCATGTGGGATGTGCTTTGAGGAAATTATTATTTTATTATTATATTTAGGTCATTTATGAAAGCTTTATATTTCACACAGTTGTATTCAATGTAGAGTGAGAAAACCTAAAGAATGGTTTCAACACACTGCCAAGGGGTCAGTGGTTTGCCCTTCATCTCCATCCTGACGTCAGCTGGGATTTTTACCTTTTAATGCTGGGCCGACCGTAGGTGCATCTGGAAAGAATGAAGAGCAGGGAGGAGATAAGCGCAGAGGCGAGATATAGAGCCGATCCAATCCCAGCGGAAGCCTCTTGTGCAGCACAATTTGGCTCTGACACAGATGTGTGGATTAGGTTCTCAAAATCTTGGACACTTTCAGTCTGCGAATCCTGGGAGAGAGTCAAATATGGATATGTCCCTCAGTGCTCCCACGCCAACCCTGTTTCTCTTTCTTTATATTCTTAAAACCCAGACCCAGGTTCTCTCCACTTTACATTATGACTGTCAATGTAAAAGCTTAACATATATTACAGTTTAAGATATCATTGATGCATATAGCAACCAAAACGTACATTTTGTTATAACAAAAACATATTTACAGAAGAGGAGAGGGAAACTTGAAGATATCCAATGTTTTCTTTCTGTTTGTGTGAAGTATGTTAGCTCATCTTTTGCACCTGCTGCAATCTTTTTGTTCTAACCAATTTCATTTGAGGAAATGATTATTATCTTACATATGTGTTTTTATTTTTATTTAAATGATCATAGTTTGCAATTAAACTAAAACTGGACTGAAGCTAAGGAAGGCAAGTGGCTAGAAGTATTGCTTTGATCAATTATTATGAGGTATAACATGCCATTGTAGCTCTCATGAAACCTATATTGGGTGTTGATTCCCATTCATTTAAATAGTGGGAGACAGTGTACAGTTTGCAGACTGGAAAAGGGAAAGGGAGGCCCTGCTATTTCAGGCATTTTCACTTAAAAATCCAAGTGAATAAATTAGTAGCTTTTTTAACTTATCATTATCCCAGAGGGGGCAATAAACAAGATCAGGGCTGCGATGGTCATGGTCATCGCTTTAGATGTTTTTTTTACAGTGAAAAGCTAATGATCCTATTCATGAGCGTGCAATTAGATGGCTGTGATCAAAGCATGGCGCTAATAGGATTGCTATAGGTAGTAATAAGCGTCTTGCTAATTTCCCCAAAAGGCTTCCCTGAGTGTTCATTATCCTAATAGTTTGTGTCTAACCTCTTTTTACCTTTTGGCCAGGTTAATGCATTATTATGTGTAATTGTACCCTGAAATCATTTTTTGCAGGCTTTGCTTTTCTGCAACATCTCATCAGTCAGAGCTACTCGGGTTGCATTATTGATCTTGCTTCACTCGTTTTGACTTGTTACCGAGCAACACCTCCCATCCCCTATACATGAGCAGCTTTGGGAGGTTCAGTCTGCCCCAGAGCAGGACGGAGCAGAACTCCCCTTTACTAAGATAAGATAAGAGAACCTTTATTCGTCCCACAGAAGGGAAATTTCAACGTTGCAGGGCCGTAGTCAGAGCACACAGGGAGCACAATAAATATACAACATAACCGCTATGCTTCTTTTATAAATCCATGTGTAAAATCATATCTGGTAGGATTATGCGTGGATAAATTGATATTCAGTGGGGAGAGGTAGTAAGTATCTGTAAAGCAAGCCAACATTTTTCTTTCTTCATTTATTGATTTATTTCAGGGAATGTAGAAAATACGGTCAAGTCATACTGTTAGATGTAAACATGATACCGAACATTCAATCAGATATTATCTTTATTATTTCAATTATCTACTAGTGACTAACTGCAACATAGCTGTTCTCTACTGTATATTTATGAATTAAAAGATTTTCATTCATGTTTAAAGTTGTTGCACAGTGCCTCTTTAACTTTTTCAAACACCAATATTCTATCTTGCTTATCAAATGCAAGCTGTTCATACTGTGAAATATGTGTAGTAAAGAATATAAAATAAGAAAACACATCTGTCACCGCTGTCACTCATACTTTTCTCATATGTGCAATAATCCCTATAGTAATGTCACAGTGAATGTACTGCGCCGTTATCCTACCAAAGATAGATATTTTATACTTACTACATTATTATGCTGATGTTAGAGATTTTGAACTTAATGCTTGCTTTATTATGCTTAATTTGGAGATTTTAGATTTTCTTCCTTATAATGCTAAAGCTAGATATTAGTTGATATACTTGCTTGTATGCTAAAGTTAGAGATTTGATTTGATTTATTGTTCATTTTTAGATTTAGTGTTCTGTAACCGGTGATGCAACACTAAAATTTCCCCACTGTGTGATAAAAAAAGATCTCCTATTCTTAAAAAGAGGGTAAACTATAATCATTGACTTGACTGTTGATTGGTTCATAGCCAAATCCTCACTCTCTCATAAGACACTTTCCACCTTAAATGCTTTCTACTGTATTCTGCCTGGCTTTTCCACACTGTCCAATGTGTTACGTATTCCTAGACATCATTGAGTTATAAGTATTATTTGCAATAATTGGTTCATTTCTCGTCTGTTGGAGTACCATGGTGCTCTGCCTGGCACTCACAGCTGCCATCTGTGCCAAACAAAAGTCAAGTAAAATTGTCTTGGCTTCTGCTCTCTAGGCTTCAGTCTGGGTTCAGTGTGGGTCAGTCTCAGTTAACAGGAAAGATCAGGCGAGTGGTCAGTGTGTGGACCGGGGAAAGACTGCAGGGACCTCTGCCAGCAAAGCATCATGGAACTCATGGAGTACTTTGTCACAAGCTGCAGAGGCTGGTGGTCAGAAGTTAACATTTTCATAGTGGTGCCTTTGTCTGTTGGTTTATCTGCTTTCCTAATTCACGTATAATAAAAAAACAAAACTGAATTTGTTTGTATTTGTTCAAATCCGATCTAAGTCTCAAAGTCTGCAACTGGTCCTATTGGGCTTGTTTTATATCAGCTGTAACGGCATGGTTCTTTCAGCTCCAAATGATCAGCAAAAGGAGAGGAAAAAGCGCCCCCCCCATGTTATTATTAATAATAAATGCACGCTTATAGACTGGATTATTGTGATTCATTTCAACTAGACCAAGCTTCCCACCTGCTAAAACTGGTTAATATAAATGAAATACAGCAAAACTAAATTCTAACTGATGCACATAAACGTGTGTGTTGCTATAGTTACTAGCACTTGCGCCAAGCTGAAACATTCATTTGATAGCTATAAAATACATATATTTACAGAAAAGCTACAACTTTTTGAAGACCGAATATGTATATAAGCAAAGTAATCGCACTTCCAGAATGAAAAGCCGTCAAATTGACTGCTGTGGGAGCTCTGGTGTTACAGTAATTGCCCACTTTTGCCATATTTCTCCTTACCATTTCAAAGTATATGTTGATAAATACATATATTTTTAAATGACAATCCGCCATTCCCCTTTCATTTCAGCATCTCCATTATCGAAAGCCTATATTTATTTCACATATATCAAGTGCGGTGAATGGAGTAAGGATAGACGACTTGACGGTTGAGTCCATTCATGATCTTCGCAGGCGAGATGAAAGACTGTTCTTGACCTTGTGTCCATTATGCACAGTGCCCTTGACAACACGATCTTTTCTCATCCCCTGCAGCAGATCCAACGGCATGAAATTGCTTGTGTGCAGTTTGAAAGGGGGAGACTTCCTGGCTCATCAACCTACCCACATTAAGATCACAAGTTAGACAGGCGTCTAGCTCATCAGCAACTCCATCATTGATTTATAACACTGGCAAGGCAAGGCAAGGCATGTTTATTTGTATAGCACAATTCATACACAAGGCAACTCAAAGTGCTGAACAAGATAGCATTAAAATCATAAATAATCACAGAACATTAAAAAGAAAGATAAAAATATAAAATCCCTCAGTTGTATGCACAGCTAAACAGCACAGTTTTTAACTTGGTTTTAAACATAGTCAGAGAGGAGGCCTGTCTCACATCTTCAGGAAGAATGTTCCAGATTTTAGCAGCATGAATCTGAAAAGCTACATATCTTGACTGTGCTCTTGTGTAGCTCTAAGATTAAGAGATCGTGGGGTATTGTGGGGAAATGTCATCGCATCACTGGTTACAAAACCGTAGGATCCACGATAAAGATGGAGGATAAGATAAACGATACCTCCATGCTAGATAAAATCACATTTAGCCTGGTCTTACCACACAATCGTACAATTTCATTTTGTACTAAGGTCAGGATTTGCTCCATTGAGATCCGTTAACAGGTGGGAGGGGTTAACTCCTTTTGCAGATTGAAGCGATTGGATCTGAGTTTACCCAATCACTGGTGACGTGTGTAATGCACTCGAATGGTCATATCACAGCCGACCCCTCTCACCCTGCACATGGACTATTCCAACCACTCCCCTCGGGCAGGAGGCTACGTTCCATCAGAACCAAAACCTCCCGCCATAAGAACAGTTTCTTCCCCTCTGCCGTTGGACTCTTGAACTCTTCATAACCTGTCCCCCTGCCCCTTTAAGTCACCTTGCTGTCCCCTATTACGTCACTTTACTGCCCATCATAAAGTCACTTTACTGCTGTCACCTTATTGCACTGCCTACTGCGCATATTGTATTATTGTACATAGTAACTGTAATTATCCTATTTTAAATTTTAGTCCTTACAAGTGTATGCTGATTTATTTTGCCTTACTCTATTCTCTTTTTTCTGACTGTTGCACTGAGCCAAAGCAATTTCCAAGTCTGTGACTTCCTGTTACCTACGTGGCAAAAAAAATAATTCTGATTCATTCTGATTCTGAATGAGTGAGGCATTTAGCATTTAGCCTAGCTTTAGCATTTAGCCAAGCTTAAGCTATCTCCTTTGCCACTAACGGAGCCCGTTGGGAGTAGAGACACCTTATCTCTGCCAGCAATGAAATTTTCGAAACAAAATCTTGCTACAGTTTCCGAACTAGAACAGATTAATTTCCTATAGCATTCGCTGCCATCGCCAAACAAATTTGATGCAAACTCTTGATGTCACCAACACCTACCTACAACACCCACAATCCCCTCCTCACTGAATGGTTGGAGGGGATTCAGCCAAAGTAACCGCGTCCGCAGACACTACTGTAGGATCAGACCCAGACGTACATGTAGGGAAATGATAATTGACCAGAGATTACAGATGGCGAAGGCCAGGCTAGTTTAATATAAAAGCAAGTATGAAATTGCTAGCTTTAGCATAATGAAGAAGCAAGGATTAAATGTAAAATCTTTGACTTTAGCATTATAAGAAGTAGGTATAAAGTCTCCACACTTTTTTTGAATACATTCTGACTTAAAACAAGATTTCCCAATGGGACAAAGCCATTTAGCATTATTTCATGATCAGTTGCTTTTTCTCATTTCATGGTAGACATTTCTTGTGTGTTTTTAAAACGAGATAATGTTTCTTGTTCAATTGGCAAATCTTGTGAAGGCAGTCAAAATGCACTCAAATTAAGATACATTTAGCAAACTTCGAGAAATGATTGGCTTATCTCACATCAGTTTTTTGCTTCTGTATTTAAAGCGTAATAAATAAACCAATTAAAAAAGCTGTATATTCAAGAAATATATAGTTGTATTTATACATCTGTACATGTTAGCAGCATGAGGACATGGGACAAAGTAAAGTGACAGTGGACACATGCTGTTCTATATTACACATTCTGACATTAGTTCATGTTATTGCACAGAAGGACAACATGTGAAGTCAACTCAGCACTGTTCGTTAGTCCTCATTGTTCCTCTTTTTCTTCTTCTGAGGCCTGTAGACATGTTTGTGAGTAATTAATCACAAAGGTGGCGACTGCTTGATGAATGTCAGGGTATGGCATCAGACAGGCAGAAGGATTAGCCGGCGTATCCAATCTTGCACCAGTCTGCCGTTGCCACCCCTGCTAATGAAGCCGTCTTTGACAAATGTGGCGGAGTGTCACTTGGTAAACATGGAGAGGGGAGAGGAGCAGAGGGGCCGGCTCAATCCCAGCCTCCTGCTCCTCCCCGACCCCGAGGCTGCATCTGCCACTGCTCCTAATCTGTGCTGCTGTGGTGCTGCAGACAAACAGGCCACTATTACTAACTCAGCTCAGAAGTAGTTTTGTTAATAGGGACATTACAGAATAAATCCACTTTTTACAGCCTTCTTCCTGGTTAGAGTTGTTTATTTACTCACGTCTTGTCACCGGGAATAGTAATACCGAAACGAAAATAATGCATCGGTTTTACATAGCGCTTTTTCAGGACAATCAAAGACATGTCATTATTCTTTCACTCCATACACAATGGTGATGAACTAGTATTGTAGCCACAGCTGCCCTGAGGCACACTGACAGGAGTGAGGCAACCAGTATGTGCCATCAGCCCCTCAGACCACCACCAGCCATTCTCATACAGACACACCAGACTCATTCTTGGCAATGTGGGTGAGGTGTCTTGCCTAAGGACACAATGGAAGTTTTGCACTTTACAGCTGCAGCCGCCCCACTGTGGCACCTGGTGTTACCAGCACTAATCAGTACAAATACTTTGCATGCAAATATTGTACATAGTCAAAGTGCAGGCACGGATGAGCGTGATGATGACACCTCTGGCGCATACTTTCTGTGGTGCTATTTATAGGACAATCTAAATCAGGGGCGGGCATTTTTTTTCTTCTTGGGGCCACATTTGAACGTTGCCTTAGAAAAAAAAAAAAAAAAAAGTATTAGTTTTTGAGCCTAGAACTACATATGAATGAATGAATGAATACTTTTTATTTCGAGCCATGTCAGACAAGAACATATGAAGACACCTTTGCTATACTGTATAAAGATTTCACCAAAAAGCATTTATCACATCATAATACAATAGTTTTAATTGCCATTGTTAAGTGGACTGTACCCTTTAGAGTGATTTTTTTTAAAAATACAGCTATATTTTAGTCGATTTAAAAAAAAATTAATAACATCAGTAACATCAGCAGCTTTTTACCATCTAAAAAACATTGCCAGGATCAAAAACATAGTGTCTAAAGCAGACCTGGAGATTCTTATCCATGCATTTGTCTCCAGTAGGTTAGACTACTGCAATGGCCTGCTCACAGGTCTGTCCAAACAGGCTGTAAAACAGCTGCAGTACATTCAAAATGCAGCAGCTCGAGTCCTGACTAGAACCAGGAAGTACGACCATATTAGTCCGGTCCTCAGGTCCCTGCACTGGCTTCCTGTGGCTCAGAGAATAGACTTTAAAACAGCTCTGCTTGTGTACAAGTCTCTCCATAGCCTCGCACCAAAATATATTAGTGACATGTTAGTCCCATATGAACCAGCCCGGACTCTGAGGAGCACAGGGACTGGACTCCTGTTAGTGCCCAGAGTCAGAACTAAACATGGGGAGGCTGCTTTTCAGATTCATGCTGCTAAAATCTGGAACAATCTTCCTGAAGATGTGAGACAGGCCTCCTCTCTGACAATTTTTAAAACCAAGTTAAAAACGGTGCTGTTTAGCTGTGCATACAACTGAGTGATTTTATATTTTTATCTTTCGTTTTAATGTTCTGTGATTATTTATGATTTTAATGCTATCTTGTTCAGCACTTTGAGTTGCCTTGTGTATGAATTGTGCTATACAAATAAACTTGCCTTGCCTTGCCTTGCCTAGTATTATAATATAAACATGTCAAAATACAAACAAGAATTTCACATTTATTAGATTTTTTTTTTTCAATACCAGTCCCACGCCAGCATGCCCCATTGATAATAAATTAAATCAATAACGTGTGTATAATTCTATGATTATGTAAAAATAACGATGAATTGTGTTGGTACAGTGTGCATTGCCAAACATACATCTCCAGATTCAAATCCTCTTCTTCTCGCGGCATAGATGGCACCAGTTCTGAGCCCAAATACAATCTCTGCAGATCCATTTATCCACAGATTTATGCGCTTTAGAACGTTGGATTGTGTCGCTCCTGCAGAGAGAAGCCTTATATTGTAATAATAATACATTCTAATCTTAAAACACAAACATAAATGCACTCGCGTCTATTCCAGCACATTATTGTATATGCGTTTTTTAAAATGACTTTTTTTCTACATTTTTTATTGTAGTTCTAATTCCTCTTTGTATAAAAAAACATAACTTCTCGTACTCTCCTGTATCTGTATTGTGCCGTGCCTCCTATTTAAGCAGATCAAAGATTCAGAAATTCACAGTCCCATAAGCAGCTTGGGTCCAAATGAAATGAAGATCGAGTTTGCCGCGGCTAATTGTTTTTCCAAAGCCCCAGTCTCTCCAAGGTATATCTCTCCATTCTTCTCCAATTATAATTAATCTTTTATCGGCACATGCTAGACAACATATTATCATAACAAGCATGCAAATATGTAAATCAACAAATGAATTGCCAAGGAATAGTATTTACGTAAATGCATCTGACTTCACGCCTTTATGCAATCAAATTATAACAAATGATGGAATTGTTAATGGGTGTGTACAATATTTATTATCCTAATGGAGGTTGAATAATTAGACCATTCTAAATTGAGCTCCACACAGAGTGAAATGTAGATGGATCGCCTCTTTACAATAATCATTAAGCAGTGTCTTAGTCCAACCCGGCCCACCAAGCACTTCGGAATATCAAACTCGGCTTCTCGGCGAGTTTCTCCACAGTGGCAAATTGTAAACTCGGATAACGCTAATTATAGTATTCAATGATCAGTTTAATTAGATGGTGGCAAATATCTAATAAAGAAATCTTAATGTTGCAAGTCACGGCAGCGGTGAGGTTATCAGCAGAGAGCAGAGATGAGAAAAACCGTCGAGAAAGCAGACCGCGGGAATTTGTAAATAGTCTGGGGCTTAGGTGTGACATTTAGGAAATTAACTTTTGATTTGTCAAGTGTGAAAAGGTTTGCTGATCTTAATTAGTCACACTGAGAATAGTCAACCCTTTTATTTGATCATCGTACTGTGTAAGTGTAATCTCGTCTAATTTAACTGATGGATAATTCTGCGTGTACAGCTGTAACCGTGAGTCTACAATATACATTAGCGAAAATAAGAACTAAAGAGAAAGAACGTCAACTACAGATTATCTTTTTATTTTTGTTTTTTGAATAAAACTGCAACAAAGAAAAGGACAACTTTATCTTTATTTTTTTTTTTTTATTTTTTTTGTGAATTACAAACTACATCCAGAAGGACAACACATTTTTCATCACATGTTGTTCCACATTTCCTGATTCTTTGTTCAAGTAAAATATGCCGTGCTTGGTCAGCTGAATACATACTTTTATTTGATATTGTTAAATATCACCATATTAGGAGGAAACAGTGATTTATGTCAGCTTTTAGCACCACTTTTAGAGGATGGGAAAACATTTATCAACATTTATGGACATTGGTCATCTGCCCTTTTTTGGCCAATGGCTCTATGTATGTTTTTTTATCATTGCATTTCTTGTGTTTGGACTGTCTGATTCTCTGATCTGTGTTGGCAAATTCGAAAATGTTTGGAAGTCCTCAGAGATAACTGATTTAGTGCTATACAGTAATACATTGAATGGAATTAACTTGGAACCACAAAGCGAAACAGAATTATCTGGCAGATAAGTGGTGAACAGTGTGGTCTTTCAATTTTTTTAATGTATTTATTTATTTATTTCAGGCAATGGTAGGCATTTCAGTGCAAGGTAGACAAACGAGTGTCCATTTCCAGTGTATTATGGAAGTTTGGAAGTATTTTTTGGGTCATTTGGAACCCTTATCTGTGACCAAGCTTCAACTCTCTTGCTGATGCCTTGAGATATTTGGTTCAAAAGAGAAACATAATTATTCTTTTTCATAATACCACAGTGAACCAGTCCTTCCGGCAGCCAAACACATCCACAACATGATGCTACCCCCTCTCCTTTGAGTGGAGTGAGAGGACAAGTGCCCAAAAATAATAACAATTGTAAACCGCTTTGTGACTCTGGTCTGTGAAAGGCGGTATATAAATAAAGATTACTTACTTACTTACTTTGTGCTTCATGCTTAAAGACCTTATGACGGGTTTGATTTATTTAGAAATACAGTTTTAATACAATTTTATATTAGAAGAGAACTACTAAAGGTTTCAAAATCAGTTGTTGTTTTTTTTGTCTGATCCCCCCAAATCGAAATAACCCCATAGCAACGCCCTTAGAAACGAAAAAACTTCACAGCCCTTGGTGACGTCAGAACGGGTACGTTTCAACGCTGTAAGTTGTTTACAATTTGGTATTCGTTCTTTTTTCGCGGATATTCAAGATGACAAGGCCGTGTACAGCGAGTCTAAGTTAACTACTAGAAAGCAACTTTTGTTGTCACTGAGATAGTCCAGTGGTTGTGTCAATAGATTGCCAATCCAGATACTTGGGTTCAAATCCCGCCTCGGACACTTTTTCACACTCAAAACGGCAATTTATGTGTAGTGAGAAATTGTCACCTGTAGAGGGCAGTATTGTGTTGGGCATCAGTGGAGAGAAGAGAGAAAAGGCAGTCCTGTGGCATAGATCCATGGTTTTCAATGCGTGGGCGTAACCCGCTATGACGTCACACACAGGTTAGAGCATAGACAACTTAAATTCATGAAAAACACGTTCTTTTTATAAAATGTAGGATTTTTTTTGCCGGAATCTCTTTCAAATTGACATTGTCATGCAATTTTGATATCCACTATTTTTTTTTTTAAAACCCGTCATAAGGTCTTTAAGGTGGATTTTTTTTCCACTCCAAACACGACAACCAACTTGTTTCCTCAGACTACTGAATACTTCTCCAGAAACTATTTATTCCATCCCTGTGTGCTTTAGCAAAATGTTGTGGTTTTAGAACATCGGCTAAAGATGTTAGACTTTGTGACTTTTCGTAGGCAAAAAACTATGAAGTAAGAATTGCAGTGTCTTATTTTGAGTACATTTGGACTGTCTTAAAAAAAGATTTGCCAAAGCCATTTAGTCTTATTTCAAGAACTGTTGTTTTAATTTCTCATTAGAGTGTCATGTCTTTTTTTTCTTTTTGTTATTGCCAAATCTTGTGTTAAGGCAGTCAAAATGAGCTCAAATTAAGATATAGTTTGACAAAATTGAGCAATTCGTGGCTTATTTTTCATTACTTTTTGCAGTGTAGGCAGCCTTTTACGGTTGTGTCTGTGCCGGTAAATACTGTTTTTCTTGTTACCTCCAAGATCTTTACAAGGTCCTTGGCTGTTGTTGGCTGCAGAACGCTACAGTTTTCTTTATAATGGATCTGATCTTGTAGAAACAAAGAAGTCTTAAATATAGTATAGCTTCGCACATGATGCTCACAGGTGTGTCGGAAGAGGTGTCGGTGCATTAATTAAACAAGAAAGATTTACAAGTGAGCAGCGTTTCGGTTTCACAGCCCAGAGTGGTCCCAGCCCACAGCGCGCTGCCGTTGTTACAGTTACACACAAGGATCTATGTACATACATTAAGATATTATGCTTTTGCTTCCTTTGAGTGTTATAGGCCTTAATATGAAGCAACAACAGAAACAGGTTCATTTATTTCACCTAAGACACTGCAAAACTGGAACAGCCCTCCTGAAAATGGGCTTCTTCTCTGTCAACGTTCAAATCCAGGTTCAAAACAATTGTGTTTAGCTGCATACTGTAGAGATTGTATATTTACTCTTTTTAATATACTGTGATTATAAATAATTTGAATGTGTTGTATTGTTTTTATTGTTTTTTTAAGTACTTTGAGTTGCCTTGTGGATGAACTGTGCTAAACAAATAACTTAACTTGCCTTGCCTTGGCAGCACTGATAAATACTGCGGATCATAGTTGCATTTGAAAACCAAATATATTTGACCTAGATTCAGATTTTTTTGGAATAATCACAAGTAAGGACTGCCACAGTAAATGAGTGGATAGCGGTGAAGCCTTCAATGTAGGACAACAAAGGATTACTCAAATATTTACAGTTTTATCCACAAGGACCATACAAATATCATGACTGTAGAGCCAAAAGCTTGGATTATTTGTCTTATTTAACCTTATATGTAATTCCTTTGCTGTTAGGTAACTACTATGGGACTCCGAAGCCTCCAGCTGAACCCAACCTGGTGCAGCCGGACTTGGTGGACCAGGTTCTGTTCGATGAGGACTTTGTCAGCGACATGCCCAGAAAACGCACCACGTCGGTCAGTAAGATGGACCGAAAAGACAGTGCGGTCCCAGAGGAGGACGACGACGATGACCGCCCTCCGCTGCTCAACGGTCTGCCCGGTCAGTAAATCACACGCACCACCTCAGTTTGTTCACTTTGCCCTTATGTTCTGTGCTGGTTTTTACTCTGGCCATTGAGATGAAAACAAAAAAATAATCTTGCGCACCCTTCAACGTCACTCAGAGAGCAATGTCACTTTTTTCTATTTTGAATTTTCTAAGATGCAGAAACAAAACAAATTCTATTGGTTTTTATGTTTTTTTGTTTTGTTTTTTAATTCCTAGTTTATATTTCATTCATTGAAGGCAACAAAACAAACAAACACATCAATATTCAAGAAGAACACAACATAAAACAAAAACACCACATAAAACATTATCATTATTTGAGATGCAGTTTGATGGTAAAAGTGCCTAAAACCAAGTGAGATGCCTCGATAAGGTAGATTTCAATATTGTGACTCAAAAGGAGATCTACCAAATGGTTGCGGAAGCCATTTAAGGCATAGTGAGAAATTTTAATGGTTAATAAAGGGTTTAGGGGGATCTTTTTTTTATGGACAAAGGTTAGGATGAAATAGCAAAGACAGTGATTGACCTCCTCTTTTGATGTGATTCTTTCCCTTATGTGGATCTCTGCCTTTCCTTCCTTCCTTGAGTTACCCTTTTTGGTGTGATCCGTTGTGGAGGTGTGTGGCCAATGAGAGACTTTCCCCATGAGATAAAACTTGGTTGAATCCTTTTGTGCTTCAGAGACTGATGCAGAGTCGAGGAGCGGCTTGCAGAGGTCTCTTTTTATTTTTAATCCTTTATTTGACAGGGACATAGCAAGTCAACATAGAACAAAACAAGCTTGTAACTGATGTGATGCAAAAAGTATTTATAGCTACAGTATTGCTAAGTCTCAACTCCAGTCCCTGTTGGGCCTTTCTACTCTACATTAACATCATGCAATGCCTTTTTCTTATCATGTACTTTTTACTTTAATCAAACCACACAAGGGGCGACAGTGGCTCAGTTGGTAGAGCATTGGTCATGTCACCTGCTCCCACTCATGTCTGCTGTCGTTGTGTCCTTGGGCAAGACACTTAACCCCAAATTGCCTGAAGCCCCCGCTGAAAGACCAAGATCATCTCGTCGGTGACAGAGCAGGCATCTTCCTGTGGACCCACCACCTGCAGGAGGATCAGGGAGGGACTGGTGCTATGGGTGGCAGCTCTGATTGCCAACCCCCCGACCCATAAATAGAATAATAAACGGGTAGAAAATGACATGACATGACATGATGATGACATGACAAACCACAGAAAACTCTGTTTCCGTAGATCATTGAGAACAGTAAATGAGTGGGGGATATGCCATCCCAGCAGTATGCAAGGACAGGGGGTGCTTGGAATCATTTTGAAGTATTACAGTGTTGGGAACCCTTCACTTTTTGTCAATAATTTGATTTGAAAGCAACTAAAGATGGAGCCCTGACCTTTTATTAGAGATATATATTGACCTTTATTTAACCATAAAAATTTTATATATTTATATATATATATTTATATATATATATATATATATTTTTTTTTTCAGAGGAAACGTATCCCAATGGCAAGGGAAGCGATTGTACGTGTCTGAAGGTGAAATCAAACCCTGGGTTCCATTCTTGCCGAGAAACTGAAGTTCTATAGCCACTGTGCCACCATACCGCTGTGCTGATAGGGGACGGCTATAATCAATAAGAGAAAAAAGAATACATAAAAAATATATGGAATCTTTTGTGTCCTGGATTCATGTCACAATTCTGCTTCTTTGGATTTAAATTTGGTATGTAAATAATCTAAAGGCTTATGCTATAATACCTCAATTAAAATCCAAATCAGGTATAGCATGAACATATCTATTACTTTATACAAATATATGTAGTAAATATATAAATATACAAATTGTCCCATATTTTGGAGACAATTTGTATATTTATAGTTCTATGGAGACTAGGTTTTGTAAAATTCTTATCGTATTGCTGTCATTCTTCTCCATTTTATTGCGTTTTTGTTTTCTCTAAAACTGTTATTACCGTACATAAATATATGTTCAGAAAACATAATGATTCTAAACCACTTTGCCGCTTTGTAACTCAGCAATTCATTTGAACATAATCTCTTTTTAGTTTGTAGATTTTCCGTCAGAACATTATGTATCTTCATAACCAACATGTTACGCTAATGTCACACAATATGTTACTTTCATCTGTCTCTGAACCAAATTTTTTTAGGCGACTTCTCCTCACACAAAATGGTCTGACATCAGAGTATGTTTTTTTTTTTTTTTGGTGAATAAAACATTCCCTTGACAGTCATGGCCCAACGCTGCTTGCTCAGCTGCAGAGAAGCTTCATAAAAAAATCCGCCGTCTGTTTACTCAACGGCTTTGTCACATTGAAATTCAACACAAAACACTGGCTAGACGTCCAGGCGCACTTTTTATGGACACAAATGATTGTCCGGAGCAGCTGTGGCAGAGGCCGTCCAGCACAGCCATAGATGGTTCCGAGCTCTGGTCCAGTAAAAATGGCAGCTAATGGGAAATGGATTTTTTTCTGTGGTTTGAATAGTGTGTGCTCGCCCTCGATGTCTCTCAGTGTTTTGTGAATTGTGTGGTCGCCCTGGATGTCTCTCAGTTTCGACCCCACCGTGAACCAGCCCTCTGACCCCAGCTTCACTTCAGACTCTCCCTCCAGCGACCACAAGTGTGCTTACTGTACACACAATCAGCTTTTCTGCGCAATTCACATGTAATATATTCTTCTGTAGCCACTTCAGGACAAGGTCAGACAGGAGAACCTTCTTTTTCCAATGTTGCCGGACTGCATATTACTCTACAATGACTAAAAATGGAGTATTCAAACCTTATAAATGATCTTGAAAATATGGAATTGTTTGATAAAGCTGTAATATTTATATAATTGTTGCAGTCAACTTTATAATTGTGAGAAATTTGTCTGGGGCTATCTACTCATACTGCATCAACATATTTCTGAGTCCAATACACTTATACTTTCAAAGATAATGAAGCTTAAGCTGAAGTTCAAATAGGTCGACTACCTACGCCATCCCACCAGGCTGACCCACGCCTTCCTCAGCCTCACATCAGCTTCATCAACTCCCTGCCAGCCGATAATCAAGCCTGCGCTTCTAAGATGGACATCCAATAATATAAGTTTTCAATACAGTAGTCTGCGTTATCAGTTTTTATCAGTTGTGGACAAATTTGGCTTAACAATCAATTTTTAATTCAACAAATAGTTCTGGTCCAAAAAAGCTAATGCCTCCAGACGAGGAACTGTCTACACAGAATTGTGTGAACATTGTTTGTTTGTGTGCTTTTTGTTGCTATTTTTGTTGTCTGTTTTTGTTTTTTGTTTTAAATGGACGTTTTTGCATGTCTGACTTAAAGATTAAATATCAATAAACTAGATATCATGCTTCTAATCACTGATTTCTGATGGAATCCACCAGCTTGGAACAGTACAAACTCTGTATCACATATGAATACTTATTTTTGTACCTGCTTTAATTTTTGGTTTGTGAATTGCTTTATTAGAATGACCAGCTAAATCTTAGCAAACTACTGTATCTGGCAACCCAAATCTGTCATGGCGCATTAAGCATAATAGCTCTGAACTGATCAAGGAAATCTAATTCTTAATCTATGTCACATTTTAGCACACATTTATACTAATATGGCCTTGTGATACCCAGGGAGTCAGACCTCCTGGCTAGCTCGCCACAAATCAGTTCAATTCAAAACATTGAAAGAAATGCAATGTTTTCTTTGCACCATATTATTTTGTGGAAAAGTGCACTCTACTTTAAACAGACAGATCAAAGAGGACATTGTTTTATTACCGTCGTCTTCCACACAGTAGACGGTGCAGGCATTTTTTTGTGTATCAATGTGCAGCTCATTATTCTTCTGCCTGAAAAAGGGCAACAACAGTAAAGGAATGGTGACAGTAATGAAAGTGCAGTTGTGAAAGTGCCTCAGGATCCACGGCTGCTCTAATGGGAGTCACCTTTAATGCTGCAAAGAACATGCAATGTGTTTCATAGTTGTTTAAGGCAATAGGTAGAAAGTATCACATATCAACAGTGCCATTTGGTATTTTTAACAGTTTTTAATATTATGAAATATTAGCGGCCGATCTAAGTTCTCACCCTCACCTCTGGTCATGAGCTTTGGGTAATGAGTGAAAGGACAAAATTGCGAGTTGAAATGAGATTCCTCCGCAGAGTGGCTGGGCTCTTCCTTAGAGATTGAGTGAGGAGCTCAGTCACACGGAAGGAGCTTGGAGTAGAGCCGCTGCTTCTCCACGTTGAGAGGAACCAGTTGAGGTGGCGCAGACATCTGTTTCGCTTCTCTGGAGAAGTGTTCCGGGCATGTCCCACCTGGGGGAGACCCCGGGGAAGACTCCGGACACATGTGAGGGACTGTTTCTCAGCTGTCTTGGGAATACTTCGGATTCCCCCAGATGAGCTGGAGGAGGTGTCTGTAGACAGGGAAATCTGAGCATCTCTGCTTGGTCTCTGCTGCCCCCGCGTCTCGACAACGGATAAAGCAGAAGAAAATGGATGGATGTATCTTATTAATAAAATATATATCTTTAGAGTCACGTCACAGATACATTTTCAGCACAGTGATTTGAGAGCTGTCTCTTTCTTTTCTCCTTGTGTTCAGAGCTCAAAGATGCATCAGACTGGAGGAAACCAGTGCCCAGTTACAACCAGTCGAGTGGGAACATGGACTTCAGGACATGGAGCTCTCTGCCCCGCGATGACAGCCTGGAGCCGCTGCCGTACAACTGGGAAATGGCTTACACCGAAACTGGCATGGTCTACTTCATAGAGTAAGTGCCTCTGTCAAAGTGTCGGGAAGAGGATTTCATCTGATAATGACAACCCCATTATATGTATTGGAAACAGAAGTCATTTTTTAATATATATATTTTTTATATATATATTTGAGTGACATCAAAAACAAACGATTGATAATAATAATGTCAATTCAATATCACATTTAAAACAAAAAGATTTACTTTGTAACTTATCAGGTGAGTCAATACAGTTTAGTTTAGTTTATTCCAAGCCGGTACAATACAACACAAGATAAAAAGAAACACATTACGATGCTATACAATATTAACACATCAATATAAAAGGGAAAAAATAAAAATAAATAAACACAGATGACATCACAATGTTTCATGTTATTTCCATGGAGACAAGGAGGAAACCCAACTTGGCCATGTTGCAGCTCAGGCCACACAGGCTATTTTTACATGGAATACTGGAGAGCAGCTTCAGTGAGAGACTTGTTCATCCTTGACGTGTGAAGGAGAGGTTCCGCAGGTCTTTCCTTCCTGCTGCTGTCAGACTGTACAACAAACAATAAGGACTAATGAACACTGCCAACTTGATCCACGTGTCATGCATCGTTACAATATCCTTAACTTATATCAGAATGTACAATATACTGCTGCCAAGGTACAGATGTAAATATACTGCTGCTAACATGTACAGATGTAAACATACTGCTGCCAATGTACAGATGTAAACATACTGCTGCTAAAGTGTACAGATGTAAACATACTGCTGCTAATGTACAGATGTAAACACACTGCTGCTAATTTACAGATGTAAACATATTGCTGCTAATGTACAGATGTAAACATACTGCTGCTAATGTACAGATGTAAACATACTGCTGCCAATGTACAGATGCAAACATACCGCTGCTAAAATGTACAGATGTAAAGATACTGCTGCTAATGTACAGATGTAAACATACTGCTGCTAATGTACAGATGTAAACATACTGCTGCCAATGTACAGATGTAAACATACTGCTGCTAAAGTGTACAGATGTAAACATACTGCTGCTAATGTACAGATGTAAACATACTGCTGCTAATTTACAGATGTAAACATATTGCTGCTAATGTACAGTTGTAAACATACTGCTGCTAATGTACAGATGTAAACATACTGCTGCTAATGTACAGATGTAAACATACTGCTGCTAATGTACAGATGTAAACATACTGCTGCTAACATGTACAGATGTAAACATACTGCTGCTAACATGTACAGATGTAAAGATACTGCTGCTAAGGTACAGATGTAAACATACTGCTGCTAATGTACAGATGTAAACATACTGCTGCTATGGTGCAGATGTAAACATACTGCTGCTAAAATGTACAGATGTAAAGATACTGCTGCTAATGTACAGATGTAAACATACTGCTGCTAAAGTGTACAGATGTAAACATACTGCTGCTAATGTACAGATGTAAACATACTGCTGCTAATTTACAGATGTAAACATATTGCTGCTAATGTACAGATGTAAACATACTGCTGCTAATGTACAGATGTAAACATACTGCTGCCAATGTACAGATGCAAACATACCGCTGCTAAAATGTACAGATGTCAAGATACTGCTGCTAATGTACAGATGTAAACATACTGCTGCTAATGTACAGATGTAAACATACTGCTGCCAATGTACAGATGTAAACATACTGCTGCTAAAGTGTACAGATGTAAACATACTGCTGCTAATGTACAGATGTAAACATACTGCTGCTAATTTACAGATGTAAACATATTGCTGCTAATGTACAGATGTAAACATACTGCTGCTAATGTACAGATGTAAACATACTGCTGCTAAAGTGTACAGATGTAAACATACTGCTGCTAATGTACAGTTGTAAACATACTGCTGCCAATGTACAGATGTAAACATACTGCTGCTAACATGTACAGATGTAAACATACTGCTGCTAATGTACAGATGTAAACATACTGCTGCACATGTACAGATGTAAACATACTGCTGCAAATGTACATATGCTATGATAGAACTACACTTTGCTTGCACTAGAATACACAATACTTTATACTTATTGCCAAATATAAAACTTTTACACTTCTTTTTATTATTTTCAAGATATAGATTGATGCTAGAGTTAGAGATTTTGTTTTATTTTAATTAGTATAGCTATTGTTCACTTAACTTGTGCCGTGTGCTCCTCTTTCCTACTGTTCTATAACTCGTGATGCAACACTGAAATTTCCCCACTGTGGGACGAATAGAGGATCTCTTAATCTTATCTGAATCATCATCATCATACCAACATCCACTGACACAAATACCTGTCCTTTTACCGTTAACTTAACAGTGATTCTTTGATGAACGTAAACCCCAGTGTCTTTAAATCAAATCATTAATAAGTGTATGTTTAAGAAATTAATCTTACATCTATTTCCTTTGGATGAATCAGTCTTCTTAACCTGAAGTTATGAAAACAAAACACATATCTACATTGTGGATGGCCAAACCCATGTTCACACATTTGTGACTTTACACAGTATTATTCACATTTGGCCCTGAGCCAGTTGTCTCTGTAGATTTCCGAGGGACATTGTGATTTTCCTGCTGATTACACACTCCACTTATTAACTCATTTGAGACTAAATGAGTTTGTCATATTTCACATTCAGAAGATTTTCTCTTTTGGAAAAGGCCACCTAACCATAAACAAGCATTGCATTTAAACTCCTGGATATGCTGCTAGTGGTAAACATAATTGCATTTAGCCGTAGTTTGTTCTGTATGTTGCTGTTTACACCACTCCTGTGTGTTTCAGTCACAACACAAAAACCACAACATGGCTCGACCCGCGCCTGGCCAAGAAGGCAAAGCCAGCAGAAAAGTGTGAAGACGGAGGTATGCTGATGATCCATTCAAGCATGTACAGATTCCATTAGCACTGTGTGGCTACAAGCATTTACACAAGGTCATTCCTCTGTGTGTGGCACGTTACATAATCCATCAATTTACACATTTTCACATATCCCTCGCCAGAATGAATTAGAACAGCCTTCCACAGCGACCTTAAACCAACCCTGTACTTCCCAGTCACATGGCCTCATTTTTCTGAACTCTCCAGCAAGTCTTCTGTGGGGACCAGCCATGCCTTTTTATCCCCAGGATGCTAATGTGACTTAAGTGCAGGCACATCTACAGAGTAGCTGCAGCTTCTATCATCTTGTTTTAATGGATTTTTACAGGAAAACGGAAAGTTAGTGGCAGTATTCCTTCTGAAGAGCAACTCCAAAAATCTCTAGTGCATAAAGAGCTCTTTTCCGTTTCCTCTTTCACTGCTTCACATATTCAGAAACTAGCCTAAAGCCCATTGAGCCTCTTCAAAGTACAGCTATTGCCCTTAGTTTGGTCACAAATCTGTTACCTCTTTGTACACAATATTGCAAGCTCTTCTTTGTTGTCGTTTCAGAATTACCTTATGGATGGGAGGAAATAGATGACCCTCAGTACGGCACATATTATGTTGAGTAAGTTGTATTGATTTATTAATTTGCACGTGATCAAAAACTGGGCACATATCATCATGCACACAGCACTCAAGTGCTTTTAGACTATGCTCGAGTGGGGTTCGGCTGTAGAGTGGAGTGCTTAGTGCGTGTTAGCTGCAAACCAGCATAAATCAATATCTAAAAATAAACAAATGGATCCTGCGTAAAGATAATTTTCTTCTGTTAGAGGCTTTGAATTATGTAAGACATGGGGAGGAAGCATTAACCTACAAATTTCGATTAGGATTTCCCCAATGTTCATCACAGGTGGTGAACATAAATCTCTGTGAGACATTTTGTCTTGGCTTTTATTTGAGAACAGGAATGAGCACAAACTGTGAATATTGTTTGTTTGAACAAAACATGCTTTCAAACACAGAGTCATCTAGGAAATTGATGAAACCACCATTTCAACACCTGGAGAGATTTTCAGCTGTGCATTGTGTATATTGCTGTAGGGGGCCGTAGGGGGCCATGAGGCGCACAATCTATGTGATGTGAGGGAAGCCGACGCACTGCTTTACTCTGCTTAGAGCTCTATACTGGACCAGGAGGACAAGAGAGAGGAAGGTGCTTTCTGGAGGGTCAGCAGCCAACTTAAAAAGAACAGTGATAAACAATAAACAAGAAACATACTGAAACACTAACGTTAAAAGACTAAGAAAACTAAACTGCTCATGATGGTGCTTTGTCGGGCCGGTACTGCTTAGCTCACAAGAAGCAGTGTGCAAACGTGTTGAATGTTTTCCAGTACTTTTATTTGTGATTTGTAATACTTTCTGTATCTTGAATACACATTTATGTTGCAGTCACATTAACCAGAAAACCCAGTTTGAGAATCCAGTCCTGGAGGCAAAAAAGAAGCTGAACCAGGCGACGCTCAAAAAGGCCAGAGCAGCGTCATCCCAAGGTAAGAACTGCATGTGGAGGTAAGGAGTTAAGGTAACAGTCTGCAAATTATTCCTACTGTTTTGTAACCGGTGATGCAACACTGACATTTCCCCACTGTGGAACAAATAAAGGAAAAATTTGAAATATTAAATTTAAAATGGACATGTTTTGATTGGAACTGCTTCTGTTAACTTTCTGACCATCCAAACAACATGTAGTAGATATGTTGCCTCACAGGACATTCAGACGCTTTCTTCTATAATATAATAAATAAGTGGCAGTGGACCACTACTGAAACCTTTTCAGCATAGTAATTTATTTATTGACAATCATGAGATTAAAAATAGGTAAAACTGTGTCTGTTATGATACAGATGTGGCATGTTCTCAGATGTAAAATGGAGGTAGTGATGTTGGGAGGACGGGAACAGATGGTGGAACAGGCCTCAGAGCCAGAGCAAAATCAGTCTCCTCAGGTGGGACCGGCCTGATTACAGATTACACCTACTGCACTTTGGCAACGCTGAACACTCAAGCACTCCCACTTTGGAGCTGCTCCTCAGACTACAACATTTTATCTTTACATAAAAAGCCACTTTTCAATATGTGATTAGAATTTACCTTCAATGCCTTGTTTGTGATGCAGTAATTAGTTTTTTTTATTTATTTATCTATTACCAATTATGTTTTGGATGGATAAAATACATACAATGACATGGTAGATGCCTTGCAAGTTAAGGAATCATTTTGGGACCACCAATATGTGTCCAAACTCTGCTCCTACTCCAAACACACAAACATGCACACGCACGCACACACATACTCACACACACCCTCGCACGCACATCTCTGTCTGCTTCACAAACTGTCACTGGATGATAAGCTGCCTTTAGTCTCGCACGGAGCACAGGGTGCAGCCACCGATAGGTCTGTAATTTGAATATGATTACAGTATAGAAATGTTGGAGCTATGGGTGGACACCTGGACACTACAACAGTCATCCGGCCTCATTCACCAAAATCTTCTTAAGAATCTTCCTAAAATCCTTCTCAAGTCGTTCTTAAGTAGATTTCTATGTGGGATTCATCAACGCGTTCGTAAACCGCTGAATTGTTCGCAGCTGTTCTCTTAGATTGATGAATGCCAACTCCTCGTAAGTAGAGTGCGCGTGCCAGGTGATTCATTAGCATAGGTACTTAGCATAGGTAACCGCCCATAAATGCCCATAAAAGGGCCGTGTGCAGACGCCAGAGGAAACAGAAACATGCCTAAAGCAAAGAGTTACACGCATGGATCTATACACGGTTACACGGAGCAAAAGAGTCACCCTTTTTTCTTCTTTTGCCAGACTGAGATTACAATGTTGACTTTAAAGTCGAAATATTATGAGAACAAAGTCGAACTAGCAAAATTATTAGCTTAATCTAAAATTATTTTGAGATTAATTTTAATATGTTATGTACTAATTTTAATATTAATCTCAAAATATGATGTACTAATTTAAATATTAATCTCAAAATATTATGAGATTAATCTCAAAATATTTCAGACCCTGGGAGGAGATCTAGCGCGGACCAGCGCTGAGACCAAATGCAGACCCGAGGAGAGACCATAGACTGGAGAGACCATAGAATGGAGAGACCATAGACTGGAGAGACCAGGGCGGACCCGTATAGATCCATGGTAGAGACCAGCACGGATCCGAAATAGATCCATGGGAGAGACCAGCACGGAGACTATCGCAGACCCTGCAACCTCCTGCAGCAGCAGTATATATGCCATTGATCTGTGGCCCGTGGATGGAAAAATTACCCTAGGATGGGGTCACTAACAGGCGGCATGATTTCCAATGTATTCAAGCGTTGGCACATTTAATTTAAAAATGAATTAAAAAATAGGCTAACTTACCACAAAACATGAAATGAATAAATACATACATATCACTGTAATGATGTATTTGATTGAACTTCACAAAAGAGGACCACACCAGCGTGCGAACATGTCGGCACTGAATGTGCTTAAGAGTGCTCCTGAGAATGTACGTACCCAAGAGAAATTCTGGATACGAGAAAAATTCATGAATGCCACAATCTTCGTAAAATCCTCGTAAGTAGGATTTACGTACAAATTTGTTCCTAAGAACGGTTTGTGAATGAGGCCCATTGTTCTGTTAAAAAGATATTACAGGAGAAGTAATACTGTTAAAGACAAGTTAGATTTATTACACTGTTAATATGTTTCGGCTGCAGAGCATCTTCAGAACTGTCTCCAGCCGTGGGGACATGTCATTTATCAGCTGGTCAGCATGGACGGTCTGATTGACGGCAGGTCGCTCAGACTGACTACGCCCCTCTCGCCCAGTGGTCTCTGGAGGAGGGTGTCCCATGTGTGGGACAGGAGGGAAGTTCTCTCTCTGTTGATTCTGTTGTTTCCCCACTTTCTGTCTCCATGGCGACAGGTGTTGGATCCTCCACCAGAATAATGACACACTGCATTTTTGATTAACTTAAAAAATGTCACATTTTATAACCATCGAAACCATACACTATGTACAAAAAGTTTTTTTTTTTATCTCCTTACCGTTGGAAGTTAAACTTCTTACTTTACAGAAAGTAACATAATGACTTAATCTCTCAAAATATTGTGACATTAAATCAAAAGAAATAATGTTGGTAAAAATAACTGAACTAAAACCATGACAACTAAATGAGAATGTTGTTTACATGTGTAAACTTCAGGTTTCCACCTACCCACTGGTTTCTTGGCCAAGCTGAATGTTGTTGTGTTGGGAATATACAATATCAAAGAGAAAACCCAGAGGAGAGTATGAGGTTTTTGATTTGTGAATCACTGATGTGTTTCCAATCTCTCCACACGTTTCATGTGGAACATCAAAGAACTGCAGGCGCTGCATGTGTCTCCTGACCTTTCAGACTCGCTCTCACTGAATTCTTTTGGCTGATCACAACTTAATACTTACTTACATACTTTAATTATTTTATGTTTTTTCTTCTGAAACACTATTTTGTGTTTGTAACAGCATAGGTACGATAAAGAATTACAGGGACATTGTGTACCACTGAGTATGAAATGTATGGTGTATGATGATACATACATTACACATTATACCTTAATATCCATCATCAACTACAGCTTTTCCAAGAGCCGCATTACATTTGGTGAATAATGGCTCATAGGCTGAATGCGCTCCATTTGTTATTGTCAGGTCTATTTTTTAAGTCTAAGCTATTGCTGTCCTGGCCCCAGACTATAATGCTGCAGGAAAAATGATGTGTCCATGATCCAAAGTGCTGATACCACAGGACTGTGGCAGCTCAGTTTAATGCTATGTGACCCTGAGCAGCAGTTATCTGCTGTAATGCCACTACTGGTCCATATTGAGGCTGCCACTGACCTTACGCCACTCCCTCCTCAACTTATGAAAGTCTGCACTGAGGACATTGTTTGGCCACAAAGGCATTACATCATCACTATATGAAAGAAGGACCTTCACACGATCGTTCTTATCGTCTGTTGCCGCACACTAAACTCTTGATTCAAACGTTTAATAAACGACTACAGAATTATATTTTATTAGTTTTTGAATGTGATTGAAGTCTTCCAGCTAGATTAGTCATACTTATGAGAGCTTTCTTTTACACTCAAGTCAAGTGGCAATTAAAAAAATACAGCTAAAATAAAATGAAATATATTCAATTTGTCTTGTCTTTTTTCCATTCGTCTGTATGTATAAAGGGATTATGTTTAAAAAACAATGAAAATACTGGTTAAAATAAAATATCCCATTAAACTATAAATAGCTTTGTGTTGATGGATGCTGTTTCTCCGTAGGTAAGGGAGGGTCCGCAGGCTTCACATCAGACCCCAGTGAGCTGAAAGGAGAGATGTACCACACTGCTTTGAAGAAGAGCTCCCAGGGATTTGGCTTCACCATCATCGGAGGAGATCGGACTGACGAGTTCCTGCAGGTGAAGAACGTGCTCTGTGACGGACCGGCTGCAGTCGACAGCAAGATGGCGTCTGGTAAGATAAATTAAGATATTTAAGAAATGTTGGTTTATATCTATCCTCCTTGATGAAAAGGAGCATTATCAATCGGTTGGGTTTATGTGACATCACAACATTCCAAAGAGCCTTATAGTGGAGGAAAGCTGAAAGATCTTTCCTGGTATACGGTAACCATACAAAAGTATCACTTCTGGTCTTAGGGTTAGGGTTTTGGTAAACCTAACCCAAACGCTAACCCTGAGTCCCTGAGTCCGTAATAAAGGCTTCATTCATTCATTTATTAGTTTAGAGCTAATGTCCTGGGTCGATTCACATAAAAACCCGGTGAGAGAAAAGGAGAAACCTCAGGAAGACCCTTATTGATGGAGGGATCCCCTGCCATGGACTCAGGCTGTAGAATGAGGACCGGGGCCACGCCATGCAGGACTGAGGCAAACAATTCAAAAGTGGACTTTGATTAAGGTTTTAATATCTGGTAATATGTTAGTTGTGTGTTGATGTGCTAGTACAAATACACAGAGGATTGATAGATAGATATGATAGATATGATTGATATGATAGATAGATAGATAGATAGATGGATAGTTTGTTGTTTTAAACATAGTCGTCGTTGTCATGATTGTGCCATGTGTCTCAAACCCAAGAAGGAAGCAGAATGTTTATGCAGATCTTGGCTCTCAAAGATGTGCACCCCAGACTGAGAGGGGAAAATCAGGGGGAACGGGAAAGAAAGGCTGACAAGAGACATTATTGACTGAATGATTTGACAGAGCATCTGTGGAACTGCTGTGCTTCTGGGCTGTTCCCTGTCTATAGTTGACAATAACAAACAGATAGAAATGACAGCAGCATCCACTATAGAAAATACTGGGCAAGATTATAGAGTAGAAGTCCTGCATGCCCTGTTTGACAAGGAACCTTACAATCCGCCTTGACCCGGAAGGAGAAGAAGCCAGACATAACAATGTTTGTGGAAAAAAAATTCTTCGGGTTCTTGGGTATACGTACATTATTACAATAATGCATCCAACCAAAAAGACAGTGAAGCTGACTTATTTTCTTTGCAGGAGTTGTGTGAGTGATGGAACTTATATTTGCATGTTTGAATGACCCCTCACCCTCCACCCGTCCTGAAAATAGCTTTTATTTGTTGCATAAAAAAAGAGTTGAGGAAGTAAATGCTTGTGAACAAATCAGGCCACAACATGCATCTTCATCTTAAGAGATATTCGAAAACTTCTTTCTCAAACTTGAGCCATGGACAAGTCTCATTGCAAACAGGGAGGATTATCTAATTTGTCTTAATTAAAAGCCTACATTTCTTACATAAGATAATATTGAGAAGTATGTACATTTTATTACGCTTTCTCTAGAATCCTGCTTCTTCCTACTGTCAATACACATCACCTGACGTATTGTGTCAAATTGTGTGAAACAAAAAGTTCTGTACTCGAATTTATCACAGGTTATTATAATACAACAGATAATCATTATACAGATCATAATTCTCCATTCAAACAGTTGCTGTAAGAGTACTTCATCACCACAATAAATTACTCTAGTAAACACAGCTGCCCTGGGGCACATTGACAAAAGTGAGGCAATCAGTATGTGCCATCAGCCCCTCCGACCACCACCAACCGCTTTTGCACACACCAGATTTGTTCTAGGCAATGTGGGTGAAGTGTCTTACCCAAGGCCGCAACAACAGTTTAGCACTTTACAGCCGGATCCTCCTCACTGTGGCACCTGGTTTCCCCATAGGTCTCCCATCAAATGACTAACCAGGCCCTGCCCTGCTTAGCTTCAGAAGTCTGACTGGATCTGGCTTTCACATGCAGTTACAGACCCATAATGTCTTTAAAACCTTCTACATTTCTTTCTTTGTTCAATTTCAGGTGACGTGATTGTAGAAATCAATGGACTGGGCGTGCTGGGGAAAACCCACCCAGAAGTGGTGCAGATGTTCCAGTCCATCCCCATCAACCAGTACGTGGACATGGTTCTCTGCCGGGGCTACCCTCTCCCTCCGGACGTAGACTTAACCAGCGACGACCCTCTCCCACCGCCTCCCCCTCCGCCCTCATCCACCCAGTCCCAGCCCCAGCCCACCACCACCACCCTCCACGGGGGAGAGGTGGTCACGGCCGTCCCGCTCATAAACGGACAACCTCTGCTGGTCAAGGGGGACGTCCTGCACGGATCCTCCCAAGAGCTCCACTACGTCACCACGGATGCCAGCGGTCGGCCCATGGTTGCCGCCCTGTCCAACGGCCGTCACGGAGACAATGCAGGGATGCTACAGCCGGAGTTGGTCAGTGTCCCGTTGATCAAGGGGCCCGGGGGGTTCGGTTTCGCTATAGCAGACTGCCCACTGGGTCAGAAGGTGAAGATGATTCTGGACGCGCAGTGGTGCCGCGGGTTGCAGAAAGGAGATGTGATTAAGGAGATCAACAGGCAAAATGTTCAGACTCTGAGCCATGTGCAAGTGGTGGACATTCTCAAAGATCTACCGGTGGGCAGTGAGGTCAATGTGCTTGTGCTGCGAGGAGGTGAGGAACTGTGAACGATCTTGTGCGTATCTCCTGTCGATATGTCTGTCCCTATATGTCTATGTGTGTCTTTCTGTACATATGGGCCTGTCACATCATTCCAATCGATTGCATTCATTGTATCTAGCATCTGCCATTCCAATATGTATAAGTAGGAAACATAGACTTTGAAATTTGGGGATGAAAAAATTGAGACATTTTGGGCTGTAAGGCATGGGTCGGGAAGTTTTGAGATTCCACGATATAATGATGGGGTACCTAACTGTTAAGATTAAGATTAAGAGATCCTTTATTTGTCTCACAGTAGGGACATTTCAGTTTTGCATCAGCGGTTACAGAACAGCAGGAATGAGGAGTACACACAAATTAAAATCTCAAACTTTACTATAAAAAAAGAAGAAAGTATAACATCTCTGGACAAGCATAGAAAGGAAGCAAATCTCCAATTTTAGCATAATGAAGAAGCACATATACATTTACCCTCATACATAATAAACAGAAAGAGATTTGTAAAAGTAAAGCATTGTGGAAAAATCAGACAAAAATAAAAATCTGTCTTCATCTTAGTAGAAAATATTGAATCTTGAATCTCTTTTCCGTCTAAAAAAGCTGATCCAAAGCAGTGAAAGAGGCCAAACAATACGTATGTGTGAAATCTACAGTGTGTTAAAGTTAGGTACCCCAGCTTTAACTGAAATCCTCTGTAATAGCTGTGCAAGGCAATCTCCCATGCCAACTTTATCATAATTTATCTACCTAATGTTCCAATGTGAAACAATCTCTGTTGCGGGGGCCATTGCATATAGTAGCTGAGATAGATGAAAATAATCATGATAAATGTGCAATCCGCTAGTGCGTCATCTCTCCGCCTGACCACTGCGCTTACAAGAAAGACTTCTCAGCGGGAATGTAAACACTGTGACAGGCCTTGTTTCTTGTTTCTTTTTCATCTATTTAATGTTGTGTTTGGATGTCTTTTGTACGTGTGTAATTTGTTGTCACCACGACTTCAGCAGTGCTCGTGGGCAGTGGGGTCAGCGTCTTGATCCTGGCAGGAGGTACGCTGGGGGATTTAGGGATCGACCGCACCGAACACTTTTTGTTATGCAAGAACGGTCTCCAACACTTGCTTTGTGGTCCGTCACTGCAGTAAACACCCGATTGATTCACCTGCACTCCAAAAAAACGTAGCCATTTTTGTATCGCATTCTAAAAGATCGTATAAGCAGCTTTTGAGACGTCGAGATTATGAATGCGAGGTTCACGTACCCCCCAACCATGCACTTCCACTCCCCCCCTCCCCACACACACACACACATACACGCACACACAGCCTGCTTGAGACAGCTCCTGTGTGAGGAATACTGCAGTGTGAATGGTAAAAAAGGAGAAATTACATAAGTGCAAGGTTGCCTGATTTCCTACAGCGAGGGAGGTGGGTAAGCCCCCTTTAAATGTCTCCCACATGCATCTCCTGCAGCCTCAGGGACCAGCCGCTTCAGATGAACTCTCCAGTTAAGCTTTGATCATCAGCAGAGAACACGGGATCTGTGTTCGCTTCTATATGGACCGTAACAGCCGCAGCTAAATGCCTATTGTGGCTTGCTCGTCAGGCTCCTTCTTCAAGCCGCCTCTTAGACCCATTTCTCAGCCCATTTATCTGTTTGTACTATTGTAACCATATAAGCGTAGACAAAACTTAAGCGTGTACATATGTGACTACCTGCGTCCAATCCGGGAGAATCCTCAATGTTGTTTAAGATGGATGCAAGTTGAATTGATATGGTGTGATGTAAGGGTGCGAGTAAAACACATTTGGAGTTACGATGGAACTAATGTTCGAATTCCATGCAATAAGCAAATTGTGTTTTTACTGAAAGCACTCGCAAAATAGCAATAATGTGAGTTAAAAAAATAAAAAGAAGTGGACACAACAACAGAACAAGTTCAAATCAATGTTTGAGCCAAGCACATCATCTACTGAGAGACAGTCCAAAATATATACAAACAAAGATTTCAGATTATATTACCGTGGACTAACGCAAATTTTCCACCTTTGACTATACTGCTTTTGTAGAATTAAAAGTTTCTGCATAATGTTTCTGTTTCTCTTAGTCTTTTCTTAATCCATTTCAACCTCTCCAAACTAACCACATCCTCATCCATGATTAGTATCCACCTGACAGACTTTGTAAATTAGATATATATACATGCATTTATATTACGTGTATGATTCTTACTTTGCACACAGTGGGTGCTCATGTCCACTGCAAGCTGCACAACCATCTGATGTAATGCATGACCTCACATCTACCCTGTCCTGAACACTTAATGCCAGCTTTAACCCTAATTAGATCAGACCCAGTGGCTCAGAAGAGAAGTTGCATGTGAATTTGGACTGTGAGTAGCCAGCATCACTGAACTGAAATCAATTTGGGACTTAAGTATTTAGAATAGTTTGTCAGAAATGAATTGCATGTTTTTTTTTTTGTCCCATTCATTTAATAAGTAGATAGTAATGCCTTTGATAAGTAGATTTTGCATACATATTTTAGTTTTTAGTCCAGAAGTTCTTCATCTCAATGGGACTAAATGGAAATGATGATCTTTCTATACATATTTTTCTTCTAAATTTTTATCTCTGTTTTTTTTTATATAATTTCACTTCAACAACAATTCATCCTCAGTAAATCAAACATAAAAGCATCCTTAGTGCAGTGTATTTTTGTTACAGTTTTGAGCATTAGATAAGCAACCAAACGCCTTTTACTGAGCAGTAGTGTATCGTTTAGTAGAATAATCTATTGAATCATATCCAAAGTCACCTGTATCTAGCTCTAGCATATGTATCATGCCATATTAATCAAGATACATACCGTTATCACCCATCCCTACGTGACACTGTGACATCAAACAATATTAGAATTTCCCTTTTGTTGCAGCAAGGACGTTCCCTCCTCATCATTCCGAAGTGTTCTCCCCTTAGGAGTCGGACTAGACTGTTTATTAATCTAATGCTGGGGTTGGGGGTTTGTGGAAACAGTCTGAGCCGAGAGAGGATGGACGTGTGGGTGTATTACACAGAGAATAGCAAGAGTATTGAATTATATGCATGACTTTCTACAGGGCTTTGTGGACATGCCCTCCAGACTATCAAAATCACAGGGTCCCATGAAGTATCTCTATAGTATCGATGTAAGTTTATTTGCAAAAGGATGTAGGGTTTTGCTTCTGGACTCTCCTCATCCTCATCTCTCCCCTCCACTCTGATCATTGTTAGAGAAGCAGTGCCCCCTGCTGGAGAAGGCAGCAATGATTATATTTATGCTTTACATTATCTGCATTTGTGACCATATTGGCTTTGATGTTTTTTCTCTCTCTGTAGGTCAGACCTCTCCTGTGAAGAGTCTAAAGCCAGTAAGTTGAATATTATAACCACGTATTTCCTTAATTTGCGTGCGGTATTGGGACTTGTGCCCGGAGTATAATTGCAGAGCGTCTGGTCCTTCAGCTTAACTGGGCTCTATTGCAAATTAAATGATAGGAAATAACATTTGAATATTGATTATGTTTCTGGTTCCATGCTATTGTTGGCGCTGAAAAACGGTCTTAATTACTTCCATTCAGTATCAGTGGACTTGGGGGCTATTGTCAGGGGATATCGCCATGGTAATGAAGCATAAGATATGGTGCTATTATTAATGCAACAGTTTAAGATAAAGACGTTGGGCTTTCATTCTGAATAGGTCCGTCACAGCCAAAGGGGACATCTTTCGTTTTCCCATAGAGTTTAAATTGCCTGGGTGAATTCCATCACTTAGTTCTCCAGACAATGCAGTGTGCACCAAATGAACACAGTCAACAGCAAAATGACCTTTTTATTATTTCCCTCATTTATCTTCTTTACATCAGCAGTCACTTGTTTGGGATAATGAGCCGGAGAGGCTTTGAGTGCCCAGCGTCAGACGTGCTCACAGAAAACAATGCATGAAGTTTATTGTTTTATTTCTGGAGAGACTAATCTTGTTTTGACGTTGTGTGGCTCCCTGTGATTTGTAACATATGTAAGCAGTATGATAAAAGTGGCTGTGGTGGTTCTAAAAGACATACAGTCGTCATGTATAAGACATTTTATCCATTGCTTTGAATTGTCACTATAATCAATATATAATTATGTAATTTTCGGCCTGATGTAACACGTGGCTCCCTAAGTATTTTCTTTTGTTTAATCCTGATAACAAAGAAGTTCTTTTTCAATCAATCTATCTTTAATTATCAAGTGCTTTTTATATCAGTTTACTTTCATTTGTTTGAAAATGGGACAAGGACTATAAAAAGATGTTAAAAACGCTTTTTCATCTGGAGTCCCCAGAATACGAAGATTTTACAGTAAAGTACATTTATAAACGGATTTAGCGCTAAAATAGAACCATAACAGTTCTGCTTGAGACCTGATCCAAAATATGTTGGTGCCCAGTGAGCAAGATATATATATACAAAAAATGGTGGGTACTCCAGATGGCAAGTCTTTTTGGGAACACTGCAAAAAATATAGAATATGTGGAAATATTTGCTTGAATTTAGAGGTTTATATCTTAATTTGAGAACATTCTGACATTCTGTCTTAAAACAATTTATTCTGATTTTAAGAACTTTTGCTTTATTTTCTCATTCCAAGGCAGATATTTCTTGTATCTTATCAAAACAAGATAACTAAGGCAGTCAAAATTGCTCAAATTCAGATTCATTTTTGACAAATTTGAGAAATGTTGCCTTTTTTATTCATCACTTTTTGCAGCGTTGAACTTTGTGTGAAAAGTGGGGCGACATAAGTTTCTACCCCCTCTACAATGATGTGTGTGTATGTGTGTGTGTGTGTGTGTGTGTGTGTGCACAGAGACTGGAGATGACGGCCAGCACAGAGACTCTGGACAGTGTGGTGGACTTCGGCCCTCAGGCCTTACAGTACCACTCCAACACAAGCACTCTGCGCTCCATAGACTCCCCCAAACGAGACCCCCAGGAGACATACCTCAAGTCCAAAGCCCTGCTGGACAGCAGACGTAAGACGATGCTTCATCTTATTGTGTTTGGACTTTCAATAGCTATTTATTATGTTTGTCAATTTTTCCACAGAACCTCACACCAAAGACATTGACGTTTTCCTAAAAAGAGACATTGAAACCGGCTTTGGCTTTCGGGTTCTGGGAGGAGAGGGCCCTCAACAGCCGGTAAGTGATCGATTAAGTTACAAGGAATCTAAACAACAAAAGAACATGACTTTGTATAGAGACGTGATGATTGATGGTTCAATCTAAAGTGCTCGTGTTTGTCATGAAAGGTTCAAAATGACTGCCACACATTATTGTTCAATTTCAAAACGACTTTTTAATTTTTGTATTTTGATATTGATATTGGTAATTTAACACAATTAACCTAAGTATGTATCATGACTGAAATACTCGTCACTACGTTGCAAGAATACGCGTTGGTCATATTTTGGGCTGACGAGCGCCTGGCCACACGTCAGCTTGCTTGTGCTCCAGGCTTCTACCACAGGCACGTATCAGACTTCCGCCCTGCTGCCTCCTAAGTGCACCGCGGCGGAAAGCGGAGAGGCGCAATTCCGCTTCAAAAAAGGTTACAGGCGCAAGAAAACAAAATCAGTCGCACTTTTTGCTGATCATTGACTTACTGATTACGTCAATCAGTCACATCTACCTCCAGCCCAAACGTTGAAGCTTTAGTTATTTCCACTGCGGTGATAGTTATATACACTGTAAAAAACAATAAATAAAAACAGAAGAGAAGCTTTTATGAAACAATTCAAGTCATTTCTATTGTTTATTAGTTCTATTCACTGTAAAAAGCAATAACCAAAGCAAATACTGAGTTGCCTAGATTGGACAATAATCGCGATTAAATATTTGAATATTTGACGGCACTAATATTAACTCGATTACATTTGTGTTGTGTAGAATGTGTTCCCGCAGGTTTACATCGGGGCCATTGTCCCGAACGGCGCTGCAGAGAAGGACGGACGGCTGCGTGCGGCCGATGAGCTCATCGGCATCGATGGCGTGATGGTGAAGGGCCGCTCTCACAAACAGGTCCTGGATCTGATGACCAATGCGGCGCGCAACGGCCACGTGCTACTCACTGTGCGCCGCAAGATCGTCTACAGAGGTGCGGCCAAAAACACATCTTCTGAAGTTTATGAACATGTATCTTGTTCTGTTCGGTGGGTTTCATTTATTTATTTATTTGAATGGGACAGTGCATGTCAATGAACAGACACACTAAAAACATGAATTTAAACAAAGGCTAATTTCCATCTGTTAAGGTACACGGGCTTGGGTCTCCTGGAATGTACCTGTATTTGATAATATTGTAGAATCTATTTTATATATTCTCCAAGTAATGCTTTCACTTTAAATTGAAACTATTTTTGAATCTGCGTCCACAACAGCATTATGTAGATATCACGTGTCCTTCTTGATCAAAATTCTAATGCAGATATATTAATTACAAAAGTAATGGATAAGATGTCCACATTATGTTTGCACTTTACATTTGGGTTCACTATTGTCCAATCAGAAAGTGGAATCAGGATCACTTGAGTGACTTTTCGGGTTGCCAGTTTGAACTGGTTGTTCCAATGTTTTAAAAAAATTCTAATCAAGACAAAAACGTCTTAATGCATTGTAGCACAACAGTATGCCAAATTTATAAAAGGAGTAGCTCTCTTACACTTTTGTGCTGAAAAATGTAGCTCTCCAAGGGATAGGTTTGGAGGCCCCTGGTATGGACCGTTGCAAAGCCGCCCTGTCATCAGCTGAGACCCTGTTGTCCCTGGAACCCTTAAAATGAGATGACATTTGATCATCTGAAAATATCATTGTGTTAACTGTGTTTTTTCTCAAATCCGAGCACAAGATTGTAAAAGCTGCTCAGTGAAAAAGAGACGGATTTGACTCAGAACAAATGACTAGCAACTCTCAGACATAGCATCAGATCTGGACGGCCGTCTGTTTTGGATAACCACACAGACTTGCGACCATACGGCGAGCTTTAACAGTGTGCACAGGCGCCGAGACGTGTGAAATGAACAGTTCTGTCTCGTCAGACGCCACAGAGGAGGAGCTGCGGGACATGACTCCGGTGCTGGTGAACGGCTCTCCCAAACTACCTCACCTGCCCATGACCAACGCCATCGACCACGAGTCCTTTGACATCACGCTGCACCGGAGAGAGTCTGAGGGCTTCGGCTTCGTCATCCTCACGTCCAAGAGCAAACCGCCGCACGGAGGTGAGCCACGCGCACACTAAACTACAGCCCATTAACACAGTAGTCAATTTGACTGCTTTTAGTTTTGTCTTGGTCTTCAAAAAGTCACAAATACTTTTTATGAATCTTTATCAGAATCACAATCAGAATTATTTTTATTATTATTATACAACTTTGGAAATTGCTTTGGCTCTCAATGCAAACAAGTTGTCAAAAAAGTCACAATTAACAATAATAAAACATATAATAATAATTAAAACATCTTATCTATAACATGTAGTTTTTTTCTGGCATTATTTTGTTTATGAAATTATGTGAGGAGTTCTACCTTAAACTCATTTTCAATAAGACAATATCAAGTGTGAGTTACCGTAGCAACACACTGTTTAATGTACAAAGTTAGCACTAGCCTTTTTTCGGCTGTATTTCAGTTTCAGTTATAATGACCAGTTTAAGCGCTTATGAAAAACCTTATAAATGACTTATTTGAATGAATCTGGTAAAAACAAAAAACAAAACATTTTATGTAGGAATTTCTCAGATGACCATTGGTTTGAAAGGGAGCTTTAAACAAACAAACAAATGCATTATGTTAACTTTAGCCAAACAGCTTCACTTTGACAAGTCATGTATCAAAAGGATGAAGCATTCCTTATATTTCATAAAACATGTGGTTTGTCCTAACAGACAGAACTTAGTGCTTACAGAAAGTCCTTTTCTTTTTCAGACAATCTAGAGATGACACAAAGGCCAAAAAAATAATGTGCTTGTGAAAAGTATATAGAACTAAATGGTTTTGAGAGCGAGGAACTTTTAGATCCAATTGTTGTGACTTGACAGTTCTGAACCCAGTAACTTTTTAAAGAGGAAAATATAAGGACTAAATATTTGCAGAGTTCATTCTGGATTTAGGCATTCAGTTGGAAGAATTGTACAGAAGAAACTTAGGAATTAAATTTAGAAACGACACAACTGCTGTGAACATTGGCGCTGACATTGAAAAACCAATGAGGTGCTGTGATTGGTTTTTCAGGTTTGTTTTGATTTGTGTCAAATTGTGTGGATTTTTGCTTTGTTCCTGAAGCGTGCGTGGATGGAGCTGCTCTTAGAAAAACTGTGGTTAAAAGCTGAACAATGATTTAGCAAAAGATGAATTGGCATCGAGTCAAGTACTAACTTCTTTCCACTTTGATCTATGTGTATTGAATTTGCTGTCAAATATCGCTGGGGATATTATCAGATTCTCATTTGATAATATCACATTCTTTAATTCACATAAGACCAACAGAAAAAAAATATAAATAAAAATAACCCATACATGTGATATTCTCCACCAGTAGGTTGGAAATGTAAATATATGTATTTACTTTATGTCATGATAAATCAGGCACATTCAGAATTAAAGAATTTGCTTTATAAATAATTTAAGTTTGGGTTTGTGGGTTTGTAGTGTGTGTTCGAATATATATACAGTATATACATAATGTGAATGCATGTGTAAAAAAATTACTCTGGAATTAATTCAACAGACACTTTTAAGTGGTGTATTTATCTACAATACTAAACCAAAAGTACAGTCAGCAGAAATATATTCCATTCATTCAGGCATTTCCTGTTGCTTTATGTAGGAGTTAATGACTGTTCCACATCAATCACATTGGTATGAGTCGTAATTACGTCTCTGCATTTTTTTTTTTTTGAATCAGAGAATGCTATAATTGGTGTGTTCTTTGAATTCATAATTTCTTGTGATGTAGTCCAGCTTTGGATTATCCTTTTTATTTTATTTTATATTGTTACGTTACTTTACGATCACCTATATATAGAATGTTATACAAGTACAAAAATGGTATCTAAATGAGTTTTTTTTTTACAGCAGATATGTAGGACCATAGACTGTATATAATAACGGACAGAGTCACGCCTATCTCCGTTCATAGGAGTTGACCATGAAAAGTGCTTTCATGGAGCAATCCAAGATAGCCGCGAGTGGTCCCGCCCACAAAAAATTTTTTTAAAAACGCATCCGCGCATGCGTCAGCCGGCGCAGCTCCATTCATTTGAACGAGAGACTTCAAAAATTCACAGCAAGTAAACTAGAGTGGACCAAAAACATCCACCCCCCTCAGCATTGACACACATGTGGTCAACATGTGGTTCGGGCCAAGAGCCAACTTTTGGTCCATCCTGTAAAGACGTTTTTGAGAGGTCTGCCAATACTATATGTTAGCATTGGCTAATTCTTCTTCTGGGTCCACCCCCATCGGCCCGGGGTGGTATTGCAAGCATGTCAGCGCACGTCATTTTGGCCACTTTTGAGCTGGGACCTGCCCCCACTGGTATTAACCCTTTTGTGGTGCGAGGGTCTCCAGTGACCCCTTTCAATGTTATGATATGTAGTAACATGTAGTAACTAACATAGAGAGGAATGCATTAGAACAAGGCTTTATGATTATCCTCCACAGCACATTTATAAACACAACAAAACTGTTCTACAATTTAGAAATAAAATGTGTACATTATCTGATCCCACCTCCTTCCTCCAAGAGAACAAATCTTTTCTCACAGTAGTGCGTGACCCTTGTTGACACCTTTTTGCGCACACATACACAGACAACCCCTTGCGTCTCAGAAAGAAGGTCCTGGGTTCAAATCCTGGACTGAAAGAGGCCATTTTGAGTGGATTTGTTCTCCCCGTGACTGTGTAGGTTTCCTCCGGGTGCTACAGTTTCCTCCAGGTGCTCCAGTTTCCCCTACCACTAAAAACCAGCATGACAGGTAAAATCCTCGAGCTCTGACAGTCCTGATCAAGAGAATCAACATCAGGAGATGGGACCAAGGACGCTGTAATACGTCGACAGAGGCCCTTGTAGCACTGGATGATCAAAATCAAGATGAAGAAACATCAGATTCAGATGAAGAAGTGACTGAAGGATCTAGAACAGAGCTTTGTAACAAACAATGGGAAAGGTTTGATCTCAAACTCGTATGAAAATGAAGGCAGAGCAACATCAGCAAACATTGTAAAAATGAGCCCTGGACCCACTCAATTTGCAAAGTCACAGATCCAAGACATAAAGACTGCCTTAGAGCTTTTCAGACCAAACTCCAGAAAACTTTCAGAGAACTAGGGATTTCTGAAAACAAATTCTGAATTCTGAAGAACAAAGGCTCTTTTTACTAACAAATCAATACCAATCTATAGCACCACCAATATAACTATAAATTATATATTTATATATGTTAAACTACTTCAAGTTATATTCTAATATTGTTCTATTATAATCAAAAAACATTATTATCTATGGATTTCATATTTAGTATATTATGATTAAAAACAAGCTAGTTTTTCTTTTTCTTTGGGGCCATAAAATGATATGGTTCTGAAAGCACAAACGTATAGTATTAGAGTGATACTTCTTTCTTTTTAGTGGTCAGGACTGAGTGTGACCCCGGGTCAAAATAGACTGGAACGGGCAGGTTACATTTATTTGCCATAACCCATAACACATGTATATCTATGTATTAGACACTTTTACAATCAATCTGCCTCTCAATCGTTTTGTTGAGATGCAGATTGCTTCTGTCAAAGTGTGAACAATAAAGGGTTAACCTATTGATTCCAGTGTCTGCTTGCTTCCCAGTCATACCACACAAAATTGGGCGCATAATCGAGGGCAGCCCCACTGACCGCTGCGGCCTGCTCCACGTCGGGGACCGGATCTCTGCGGTCAACGGACGCTCCATCATCGAGCTCTCACACAGCGACATCGTTCTGCTCATCAAGGAGGCGGGACACGTGGTCACTCTGACTGTCATACCAGAGGATGGTGAGTAGATAGATAAATGGATAGATAGATGGATAGATAGATAGATAGATTTGAATTATCTTGTGCTTTCACCCTCAGAATACAAAGGACCTCCATCAGGAGCGAGCTCAGCCAAACAGAGTCCGGCTCTGCAGCACAGAAGCCTGCTCCACGGGTGAGTACTGGTCTGAAGGATGTGCCATGTTGTTAGGTAGTTTGTGAGACACCTGAGAAGATAGAAATACGAAAGCAAATTTCTGTGGTGCTAATGAAAAGATGACATTTGCTTTGAAAAGTTGTCGGATTCTGTACCTGTGATGGAGGTGTCAAAGCTTATTCTACTTTGCCCTAAAACCTGTGAAGAGAGTGAATCAGGCACTTTTGATGAAATATCCAAACCTCATATTTTATCTTTAATTGTTTACCTTGGATGGATGTGTTTGGTGACTCAGTTATGTTCCAGTGTTAGTGCTTTGAGCAAGGCTGTGTTTACCTGAGGAAGGCACAGGAAAGTGAGGAGTGAGGAAACAATAAAACACACTGTTTAATATTATTATCGCTCTGGCACCTACCTTTCTTTACCCAAGGTTTTCTTTCACGCTTGCGGCATAGTGTGTTTTGTTAGAATAAGCATAAGATAACATACAGTAAGGACATTTGTGTTATTTGTTCCCAGTTCCACCTTGGACTTGGAGGATAAAATTGACAGCCTCTCCTGGTCAGATCAGAAAGAGCAGGGGGCGCTCTGCATTACGGGTCCAAACCAGGTAACTGCATCACCTCATCTAACCGTTACTGTGGCAGATGTGTGAAGGCCAACTGACTTCACCTGTGAAAGAAGTGAAAAACGCTATAGAATATCTGTAGGAATGAAATCATTGGTGAACGTGACACAAGAATGCAATTTCTAATATATTCCTTTGCATGTATATGTTGTAATTGGAAAATTGCTATTTATAAAATAAGATGAAAGAATCAAGCTAAGGTAAGTTAAAGTGATTGTCTGGAGTTTGTCAGAAAGAGAGACAGAGAGGTACTTGATTTGAAAAAAACGATGCAAGCTCCCTCCCCCTTCCTGGTCTACGCCTACGTTTCCGTAACACTTTGAAATGTTAATCAGAGAACACATTATACATGTACATTATTAATACACATGCACGGAGGTTTTCAGAATTATTTGTGAACGTTTTAATGAAAAAAATAATGTTTTTATGCACAAAAAAAGCGATCGCAGCAAACCAGGAAGTGCTATTATTATGAATTGCACATTATAGGACACATCTGCAGAGGATCTGATTATAGATATAGGTTCAGTATATAAATGGGTAACTCGGATGTTCAGAATTCTTTGTTCAGTTTTCATGTAGTGCAGAGCCTAATAGAGGCTTGATTCGGAGGCTAAAAAAAGTCAAAAAATACCAATACAAAACCAATGTTTTTTTGTTTTTTTAAATAATATTAATTATTATAATTTGAAATTTATCTTGGCTTAAAGCTGAAAGATTAGGTCAAATGTATTTCAATTTTGAGTACATTTTGATCTTAAAACAAGATTTGGAAGGAAATATGTTCGGTTTTTAAAATAGAATAATGTACAAGAAAGTTCCCCTTTGGAATAAGAAATACTGCACTTGACTAAATGGCTTGAATGTTCTTGAATCCAAATAAAAACCTTTAAATTCTAGCCTTTATCCCCTTGCATTATCTAACGTAGTATGTAGAGGTTCAATGCATCTCTTGTAAACATCGTGATGATGTACTTATTCTTCAGAGCTTCCTTTCATCTCATTTTCCAACCAACTTGAAGATGTGCATCTTGTTCAGGGCCATTGCAGACGCTGCTTTTTCACAGTAGCGATAAGAGCCTCTTCATTTTCTCAACGAGTAGACAATGTTCAAGGCATAATGTGCATAATGGGTTTTAGGAACAATGGCAAACTGTCTTCTTCTACACACTCTGCTCCCAGCTGCTTTTACCAACAACAGTGCCCAGTGAACCAGTGAACCTTTCCTCATGGAACGTCCAATTTTTGCTGGTTTCCAATATATTTGTTCCCACTGAGAGGATACAAAAGTATGCTTTAAGTCTCAACTTAAATTTTGACTTAAACATGAATTGATACCTTAAAACTTGATTTAAACTTTATTCGAGGTCGCTGTGTCGTCATGGGACTACAGGCTTCCCTATAGTTTGGGCTGTTTTGGCTTTTCACCACACAAAAGACGGGAATGTGAATAAATGTATCAAAACAAACTTCCACATCGACACATGTGGTTTTATAATAATTGTGTTTTTGAGCAGTGGGGATGAGGCATCAGATTTATCCTCATACACTTATTCTTGAACAACTTGGTCACATGATTATAGACCTCTTTCCTATTCTCATCTCTATGTTATCCTATTGATTCCCAGCAGTCCGCTCTGTTGACATAGTTATATTTCGTATCTTTGTGTCTGAAGGACCAAAACTGTGAAATACTGATTCTAATAAAAGTTCACCTAGACAACGCCACACAATCAGATACAGAAATGGATTTACTTGCTGAATATGCTCAGAGACTTCACCAAAGTCCCGGCCTCTGTCTAAAGGTTACCTCCCATGGCCTAATTTAGTCGATATCAACACATGCACAATAGGTAAATCCTGACCAAGCCAGGCATCAACATCTGGAGATGGGTCCCTGGGCGCTGTCCTACGATGGCCACTGCTCCTGATAGACGCTCTAGTGGTATGAATACAGTGCACCTTAACCCTTACTTTACTTAAACACGCAGAAAGTAATACGCTTTTTGCTGCAGCCCACTCCTTTTGTGCAGTAATAATACTGTTCAAATGAATAAATAAATAAAATAAATAGCTTGCTAAGTCAACCAGGATTGTACTTAAGACTGAACTTAATCCTTTAATGTTCCCTCCTTAATCAAAATGATTCTTTTTTCTTTTTTTCTAGTTTTTGTTTTTATTATAGGCCTCTACCTCTCTATAGTTCAGATGCAGTTTGATTGTAAAAGTGCTTAAAACAAAGTGAGATGCCCCAAAGACGTATAATTCAGTTCCAAGCTTCAAGTCGATTATATAATGAATCAAAAGGTTTCCTACCAAATAGTTGAGGAAACCATTAAACACATTCATTAATATAAAAAACAACATGTATCAGTTTGTTATAAAAGTCTATCTTACTTAAAGCGGTGTTGCTGTTCTGGGTGTCTGCAGGACTGTATGACCATCGAGCTGGAGCGCGGACCCAGGGGATTCGGCTTCAGTCTCAGAGGAGGCACAGAGTACAACATGGGGCTGTTCATTCTGAGGCTGGCGGAGGACGGACCGGCTCAAGTGGACGGAAGAATCCATGTAAGTGACAAGTTAAGTTTTTTGTATTATTATCATTGCTGATGTTGGGGCTTTGGTCGGTATTTTTTGTTTTTTAGCTGAGGCCTCAATAGACTTTTCACTTTGTAATCATGTGGCCATACCTGCATGTGAATGCCAAATTGTGTGAGTCCTGTGGAGCTAAGCAGGGCAGGGGGAGGTTAGTACTGTGATGGGAGACCTTTGGGAACACATGCTGCTGGCTGTATAGTACCAAACACACACAGGGACTGACCTTCTGCTGGTACCCAGAGTCAGAACCAAACATGGGGAGGCAGAAGTTATCCTGACAAGGTTCAAATCCAGGTTAAAAATTGCTCTCTTTAGCTGTGCATACAACTAAGGGATTTTATCTTTACTCTTACTAAATTTTAATGGCCTGTGTGTGTGTCTCTATATTACATTTTTCAGCACTTTGAGTTGCCTTGTGTATAAATGGTGCTATACAAATATACTTGCCTTGCCTTCAACCACATTGCCTAGAATGAGACTGATGCGTGTGTGAATGGTTGGTGGTGGCCAGAGGAGCAGATGGCCCATACTGGTTGCCTCGATTCTGTCAGTGTGACCCAGGGCAGCTCTGGCAACAGTAGAAGTTTCTAACCACTGTTTATGAAGTGCTTACCTTTTCTTGCTTCAGCTTTCTCCTTTAGAGCTTGAACCAAGAATTTAAATTAACGTAAATGCTTGTAAAGTTGTCCTAATGCAAGAATGTAAATAGCTCAAATAAAAAAAGGTGAAAAAAAGAAAATTAATGAATATTGCCTTGTGAAGCATCTTTGAGTGTCCATAAAAAGTGCTATATAAAACCGATACATTCTTATTTGCACTATATATACTTCTTATTAATATGCAAATACAGCCCACTTCTGCAGCATGCTAATTGCAGCACGCATCTGCTGCAAAGTTTCTTAAGCTGCATAATATATACTAGCTCGCTTTCACTGGGGATCTGAGCTGTACAGTTTTAGTTGTAGGAGAAGCAGAAGATTAAAGCCTGATAAAGCACCACAGAGTGGTGTGCGGCCCCCAGAGGCCTTTGAACAGAGGAAATCATTAACCCACAGCTCCAAGAAGGATTTCCCGTAAAGAATATCTATAAAGGGTACGCTTAGAGTTATTTGTTAAGGTCAAGAATACTTTGCATCCATTGTTTTGATTCACGTTATAACAAGCAGTCCGTCGGCCGCTATAATAACATCAAATATAAATGTAAGTAAGTAAGTTTTTATTTATATACCACCTTTTCACTGCAGATCTGAGTCTCAAAGCGGTTTACAATTGTTAATTTTGGGCATTTGTCTCTCACTCCACACAGAGATGGGAGCGGGGTCGCCAGTACAGGAGGCGCATGCCAGAACTATTGGACATATTTTTAGTGGTAGGGGAAACCGGAGTACCCGGAGGAAACCTACGCAGACACGGGGAGAACATGCAAACTCCACTCAGAAAGGCCCTGGTCCGGCCGGGATTCGAACCCAGGACCTTCTTGCTGAGAGGCGAGAGTGCTATCCACTCAGCCACCGTGCTGGATTTTGCTAACTTGTTCTGAGAGCCATGAAAGCGGAGCTAATGGAATGGGTTTAAAAAGCACTTTCGTTGTTGAAAAGTGTGATTGTTTATTTATTTTTTACTGCTATTAAGGTTTTTTACAACAGCTGAGAAACGCCAAATACAACATGAATTATTACTTTGCCAATGGATGGAATAAAACCAGAATTAACAACAATACATTGTGATTTCGGGACTATTAGGCTCGTATATACAGTATGCCACACCCGCAACATTAAAAAAAATAATTACACATCGTCCACAGTTATAACGTGCTGACTTCCTGACAGACAGGAAGCAGCGAGTGCGTCTGGGGAAGAATGTCTCGGACTCTCGGATTATAAATACAGGAGCCCCACAGGGCTGTGTTCTTTCACCCCTGCTCTTCTCCCTGTACACCAACCACTGCACCTCCAGCCACGACTCCGTGAAGCTGATCAAGTTCGCGGACGACACCACCCTCATTGGACTCATCTCCAACAACGATGAGTCCGCCTACAGGAGGGAGGTGGACCGGCTGGTGTCCTGGTGCAGTGGTAACAACCTGGAGCTGAACGCCCAGAAGACAGTGGAGATGATTGTGGACTTCAGGAAGAGCACTGTCCCCCCACCCCCACCCTCCGTGATGGACTCCCCCATCACCTCTGTGGAGTCCTTCCGTTTCCTGGGCACCACCATCACCCAGGACCTCAAGTGGGAGCCGACCATCAGCTCCCTCATCAAGAAGGCCCAGCAGAGGATGTACTTCCTGCGGCAGCTCAGGAAAGCCAAGCTGCCTGCACAGATGTTGGTGCAGTTCTACACGGCCATCATCGAGTCCATCCTCACCTCCTCCATCACCGTGTGGTTCGCTGGAGCCACAGTCAGGGACAAACAGAGACTACAGCGCATTGTGCGCTCTGCAGAGGAAGTGATCGGCCGCAGCCTTCCATCGCTGCAGGACCTGTACGTCGCCCGAGCTCGAGGCCGGGCTGGTCGTATCACAGCCGACCCCTCTCACCCTGCACATGGACTATTCCAACCACTCCCTTCAGGCAGGAGACTGTGGCCCATCAGGACTAGAACCTCCCGCCACAAAAACAGTTTCTTCCCCTCTGCTGTTGGACTCTTGAACACTTCTTAACCTGTCCCCCCGCCCTTTATAAAGTCACTTTACTGCCCATCATACGTCACTTTACTTCACTGTACTGCTGTCACCTTACATTGTGTGCAGCATGTGCACTTGTCTATTGTAAATAGTAACGGTAACTCTATTTTAAATTTAAATTTATTCCTTAGAAGTGTTTTTTATTATTTATTTTTTATTATCTCTTTCTGACTGTTGCACCGAGCCAACGCAATTTCCAAGTCTGTGACTTCCTGTTAGTTATGTGGCAATAAAAATGATTCTGATTCTGATTCTTTAATGACGGAGTGTTTAACAGATTCACTGTTAGCTTCCATAGCTCATTCACCAGTCTGTTTTTGACAATAAACAAATGTGTCCCACAGCTACTAAAACTTTTTGGAGTCAAAATAATAAGTCCATAAAGTCTCTGCTCTGCCAAAAGCCCAACTCTACTACAATAAAACAAAAACACATATTAGACTCATAGCTATGTAAACAGCAGGGGTCAAAGAACGAGAAAAAAGTAGCTGCTTATGGTCCAAAAATTCCAACATTAAATGTTTTTTTGACATTTTTATTTATTTGCATTTATTCAAGCAGGTTTTTAAAAAAGCTTCCATAAAGAGACATTTCAATCCAGGCGGGATCTGGATCACTATATTTCTCTCAAATGTTGTTGAAAATTCCTAACCCTAACCCAACTTTTTGAACTAACTAACAGACACACAAACAAACCCTGGTGATTGGATTACGCTCTAATGGAGGCAGAAGTGAAAGGATATGTTTGTGTGAAGCTAGAGCCCAGTATAGAGAGTGTCCTCGAATCATGTAGCCATTCTTCTTCATTGGCCTTCCATCTGAAACCAAAGGCTTATTTAGTGTAAAATCATGTTTTTATAATCTTATGCATCCAGTTTCTATAGAATAACCAACCAGGATTGTAATTATGTTCATGGGGTTTTTTGTGATGACCGACTTTTCTGTTTTGATTTTTGGATGGATGACAAATCCACAGTGATGTTGTCCTTGGTAAATTAGACAACACGTTGAGGGATGAGTTTATCACATCATAATGATCGTTAGTGTAGAAAGGATGCAGCACAGTGGCCTGCAGCATGAATCAGATTTGTAGAGTGTGATATCGGTGCATGACATTGCCCAAAGAGCAGAGCACGCCAACAACTATTCCAGCTGAGAAGAGTGACAGACTTTATCCAGTGTTTATCACAATGTCATAATGTCCATTTCTCGTTAAGCATCATAACTCACGCTGATGTATGAGTGTCTTTATGGTTAGTGCCGTTAGTTTTAGATTTATTTTTTCATGGAAATCTCTTTTTTGTCTCTTTATCATTACAAACTTAATTTTACCAAGGCATGACTGCACACACTTCACTTATGTACACATACTCTAATCAATGATTATTCTGATAATCATAAAGTTGGCAGATTATTATTTTGCTTAATCGATTAGTGGTTTGGATCCCAAAAAATCAGTATTCATGGGATTTGTATATATTTAATTGAAACAAGTGATGCCCCTGGAGAACATCTTCATAGAGATGTCTTGTTTGATTTAAAATACACATTTCCATTTTCTGCATTGATTACAGAATTATCTGAGTCATAAAACATCTTGCTATGTAAGGTTCAGGTTTTTTGTTTTTTGCAATAGATTCTTTATTCATCCCAATGTATGAAACATTTTTAGTATGTAATTGCTGTAAATTCCATGATTATATCCTGTGTATAGTGCAATATAAAATAAATGAAATAAAATAAAAAATGCATGTGTTCACCAGCAAATACATATCCATTCATACACAAGTACATGCATTCTAAACGTTTCTAACCAACCGTTGTACAGTCTTATAGCTGGGACAAGGAACAAAAGAATTTCTTGAAAGTGTTATTCTTGTTTTCTGTGCGCTGGTATTATTGTTGTTTTCTATGCGCTGGTATTATTCTTGTTTTCTATGCACTGGTATTATTCTTGTTTTTCTGTGTGCTGCCCACAGGTTGGAGATGAGATCGTGGAGATAAACGGTGAGCCTGCTCGGGGCATCTCCCACACTCGGGCCATCGAGCTGATCCAGTCTGGAGGAAACAAAGTGGTCCTGTTGCTTAGACCCAGGGCTGGCCTCACTCAAGACAGCAGTAAGTGTCGCTCATATGGCCTCACACTTTAACTACTACCTAACTTTGGAGATTCATAAGAACATTCAAATCCAAATGGTCATGTACCAATGGCTTTGTCTGTCTTTAGCCTCCTCTATTCATCATAAACCAGAGTAAGAAATTAGAAAAATATGAAGCAGTGCTCATTGTGCATCAACGGAACACAGCATTTCCCCCTCTGATAATTTTGAAATGGAAAATGGACACAATGGAAATGAAATGAGGTAGATGCTGAGTACAATTGCGAGGGGGGGAATCTAATCACGGAATGTGCCTCAAAATAGAGAAATTGCACATGAGAGGGACAATAAAAACAGACAAACAATTTTAATAGATAGCACAGCACATCCATTCAGCTCACAAAGAGCGGTAACAACAGGAAGAAGAAGAAAAAAACATCTGTGAAGTACAGCTTTTGAATTTAAGTGTTGAGAATGCAATTGATATATTATTACTCCAATCACCGCGGGACCAAGAACCAAGTACCCTTTGATCCCAGGCCCTTTGTAGCCAAAATAACTGTCTTTTGCTAAACAAAGGTGTTCCCGGTTTTAACATTAGTGAATAATATAATTTGTAGAGACTCCCAGAGCAGTCCAATTGACGGCTTTTAATTTACCTTTTGTTACACCTTCTGAACTTTTTCTGTCTCCATGTTTACTTTTTGCAAAAGAAATCCAGAGGGATTCCTCTCCAGAGGGAACAGAATTCACAGAATTGCTTCGGTTTGAATGGGAGAATGGGAGCAGTCAAAAGGAGAGTTCTAACTCTAGGAGTCCGTGTTGATGAAATACTCATTATAACAATGCATTAAAAATACTTTCCAACACAGACCTGGTTGAATATGATTACGTTATTCCCTTTGTAAACACACAAGACTAGACTTCCTTATCGGTCATGAATTATAGTTATTTGTACTGTTTAACTTTGTATCGTGGTAACTGTTGATCTGTGACTTAATGTCTAATGGTGTTTTGGCTTATCTTGTTTGACCTGCAGGTAGCTCTTCCTCTACTCTGTGCTACTACACTGAGCACCAACACTAACATCCTCACTGCTTTCACTGGCCTCTTCTCTTTACCATGGTAATTCTGGGTCTCTGTTCTTTCTCTCACAACTCTTCACTGACCATTCGTGACATTATGACCTCTCCTCATCACCATTTACTTAGTTAGTAATAATCATACTATGTCATTAATCATAGTAGTGTTGAAAATAGAAGGTTCTACATACATTCCTTTTAAAAAGTGTGTAAGCTGCAAAAGGTGATGGAAAATAAGTTTAATAAATAAATATGACAATGGGACAAGTCAAATTATCTTGTTTTAAAAAGAAGGGACACAAGAAATGTCTCCTTTGGAATGAGTAAATAAAGCAACAGTTCTTGAAATGAGACAAAATGGCTTTGTCCCTTTGGCAAATCTTGTTTTTAGACAGTCAGATTGAAGAGGAAAAACACTTGATGCAAGCATTTTTTACATTGTATATTTATTTGTAATAGTGTTTTCTCAATTAGACAATATTATCTTCTGCACCTTAAGAGTTGTCACTTCATGGTTTTATCGTACGTAAGAGCATTGACTATGTTTACAAAGCACAAGAACATACAATACTTTTAAAGAGTTTTTTAAAATTGACTCTAATCAGCGTTGGTTCCAGACCGGTTTCGACCACTTTAAAGTCTCAGTTTACTTTTGTAGCTATAATTGTAACTGTATAAGCACACTTTTTGTTTATACAGTAATAAAACTACACCTTTTTTTATTTTGCAATTAATTCCATCATGCACCTTGCGTTTATCATACCAAGCAAACTAAAACAATCATCAAAATGCTGTGTATTCATCCCATTGAACAAAATGAGTAGCTCCTAAATGCTTCTACTGCCCGTGTCTCAATAAGTGAATTGTGCCATGTGCCTTGGTAACCGCGGTAGAAATGGTTTGATCCAGTTCCGCAAAATGGACTGGTTTTTCACACCTTCATCCGAGCAAATGGCCCTGGGTTTCCATGCGTCTTGATCAATCGAATGAAATTGGACTGAGATGCGAGATCCTTTATTCAGTCAACATTCTGAAGTTGCAGTATTGCACTTTGCACAAGATTACAGCATTAACTATTTACAGACAAACGACATGTTCAGGCTCAGCAGTTCTCATTGTACAGTCTGACAGCAGCAGGAATGAAACGCCTACAGAACCTCTCCTTCACACAGCAAGGGTGAATAAGTCTGGGCAAGTGATCTTGTTTTTCACCTGTGCTTTGTAAACATACTCAATGAAGCTGACAAAAGTGAGATATAAGTCCATTTTCAGTTCCCCCAACCTCACACAACATACAAGTCCCAGTGGGGGTCATAATGTTATGGCTGATCAGTTTACAGTCATCAACTCAACTTGTAAACTAACTTTCAATGTGCTTTTTTCAAGGTCCACACAATCCAAAAGTCATTTCACCTGGCGTCAGCTATTCCGAAGGAGATGTGTTTTTCTCCGACTCCTCGCCCATGTCCTCTCCATATTCCTCATCTGGGGCTTCCGTCTACGCTTCCTCCCATCTCTCCGGTAAACGCAAGCATTCTCGCAACTGGAGCACCAATGTTAATCTACCAGGCCTTAGCAGCTCGCGTATTAGCAACTCCAGGCCTCTGACTTCTGTGGACGAGGCGGGCGAGTGGGCCGACAGCGAGGCCGAACCGTCCCCTCGAGGCACGGAGGTGGCCATTTTTTATTTCAGGACCAGGCCAGGAAATGATGCGAGTAATCTAACCAGCCCAAAGAAAACTACGGATACACCAAAAGCCAAAGAGCGAATTCCCAGTCTTAAAACCACAGCCGGCGCGCAGGAAGTAACACAGGTTGGACCGAAAACCTCCCCGACTGGATTGAGAGTTAAAATGTCACACAACAAGTCACCTCCGGGCAACCAGCAGGAGGTGATAACCCTACAGCAAAATGACCGTCGACAAGCAAGGGGATTAAAGAACGTTTCCAGCAGAGAGAGCTTAGAAGAAAGCAGAAACGGCAACCTGGATAGCGGCGGATTAGCCCGAGAGATGGAAAAGAAAATAGGGGGAGAGAGGACAATGGTTGGCCACAAGCAAGAGAGTTTCAAAAGGAGGGTTGGAAGAGTGACGCATCACAACAGGACAGCTCAAAACGTAAATACACACAGGGATGCATATAGCAGAACAGATTCGGGGCACAAAGATGCTAAAATGAAAACGTCCAGGGATAGCAGCAGCAGAAAAGAAATCAAAACAGAAATGTCGTCGTCTCTAAAGGATATAGCAAGAGTGAGAAAGCCTGTGGATGTTCCCAGAGAGTCCAAAGGGAGAGAGACTTTCGATTTCAAAGAGGGCAGTCGGGAGCAATGTGTCGCCGCAGTTCCAGGGACTCCACACAGCCCAAAGGGACCTATTAGCCCCGGCGCATGGAAAGTGCCAAGCTCAGCGAAAATCCTCTCTGAAGCGGAGGTCTTTCGTGACCCTTTGTGAATATTGAATGCCGAAACCGTGACTTTGGGCTGTGCATGGAATAATAACCCGATTTTATTTCAGAGTTCTTCCATAAAACAAGAGGGGAGCATGATGGTGCCTCTTCTATGACCAATTTCTGCTATATATTTTTGAGACTTATCTTGACATGTAGCAGCGTTCTTCTGCCACATGTCTACTGCCTGAACCGTGACACCCCCGTGATTTTGGCGGGTTCGGGGTAGAGCCAGAGAAGACCTTATGAAATGTGAATATGTGCCAATTGCGCTTCACCCATTACAATGCAATGACCCCATATGCAACTTTAGACTTGCAGCCCATTGACAACAGTCTATCACGGTTTACGTTTATGACTCTTGTGCAAACTTTTCATTCTCGAACGCTCGCCCTAATAATGCATGTAGTTGATACCTGTTTGTTTTACTGCTTTGAACTTCTATTTTTTCCCAGCACAAGATAATCCAGCAAGCATTACTTTCATAAGACTGTTCAATTGTGACAGTTTCATTCAAAAGACCAGAAACTTGTGGTTTGAGATCTTGTTTACCGTCTGTATGATAGCCACTCTGTGTGTAATTTAATGAGATTATATAGATTAATATATATGTACATGTAGCTGTACCAAGCCATTCCACATTTTTATATCAACTCAACATTTTCTCCTAACCCCATAGAGATTACATCATCCTTCCCATGTATCAAGTGGTAGGAATAACCTCGCGTCTTTGTAGTTCATGACCTGTATAGCTGCTGTACCAAACTGTTGGCAATTGCTCAAAATGTGTCTCATGAAATTTAATATATACATTATTATATATTTGAATGTGTCATGTTTTACAGATTCTAACTTTTAAACTATCTATTGAACTCCATTGCACTGCATCTGCCCTAGTAGCATAAAAAATGGCATTGAGTTGTGAAAATGAATATTTTTTGTGACATGCTAAAAACATTGTTGGCTTATGTATGGCTTCAATATGGCTTTTTTCTTCTTTGTTTTGCTTGGTTTTTGTTTTTTAGTTTGTCTGTGTTTGAAGGTTTGTCAGGGTCCCTGTTATGATCATGAGAATCTTGTTGTTGATGGCACATAGATCTCCACTGATGTTCTGAAACTGCTTGATTGTGATGAGATGGAAAAGGTGTGTGTAGTGCTCAGGGAATACAAAGTAGCAACATGTGATCAGGGAGGTGAGCATCAGCAGACTGAGGTGTGATTGTAACGAGGAGGCGGGGGGAGTCATTATATCGTGGCGTGGGGGGGGGGGTCTGTTAGTGCAATAGTATGGATTCATCACTTGATAAATCCAATCATCAGGTGCTGACTGTGTGGCTTCTATAACAGTAAATACAGTATATCTCTCCCTGTCCTTCTGTACTTCTGCTTTTTAGTTCTGAAACGTTTGTTTCCCTTCTCTGCATCATAATGTGGCCTTGCATCACGTCATTAGAGAAACAATCCTCATTTTATCTTCTACATTATGTAGGGCTGATAGATGTAAATCTTTGTACATTGTACAGCACCTTTATAAATAGTCGCTGAGGGCAGAGGGAGAAAAAATACAGGTATAACAAAATGCTCCATTATTTTTTTATATTCAAAAATAGTATTTATCATGGATAGAAAATGATTCGCTATGACCTTGACATGGTGTTCTGTTCATGCACTGAAAATAAAGTTTTATGGAAAACATGGAGTACTGAACCTTATTTCACTTCTTTGTGTAACTTATGACAGTGTTATGTATGAATATTGTATAATGTCCATAATACTTGTTATATGAGTTTGGACAAAATATAACTTTATCTTTCTAAAATCTTTTTTTTTAAACTATTGTTTTAACCAATCGTAACCATTCCTGCGGCAGATTTCTCGTTGTCATGGCAGCCAAGTGCTTATCACAGTGCTTCGTGCTTCGGTCTTGGCAGCATGTACTAAAAATGAACCCAAAGTTCTGATTTATCCAGGAAAACATGAGCAGGCGCCAGACTTTCATAACTCCAATCAACTTTAGTCTCCCTAATGTGTTGCTCTATCATTAATATTGTTCTGCAAAGGAGAGAAGAACAATTGATTAAGAGCACTTTATTGTATCTGCTCAGTGCTGTAATGTATTTGTCAGATATAGCCTTGGTTTGTGAGTCCATCCATCCATCCATCCATCCATTTTCTACCCTTTAATCCATTTCTGGGTCAGGGGGGTGGCAGTCAGAGATGCCACCCAAGTCTCATAGCACCAGCCCCTCACTGACCCTCTGCAGGTGGTGAGTCCACAGGAGGGTCCTGGTTTGTGAGTCATTAATGCCAAAAATACACAATTGTCTGTAAGGTGATTTCATAATGTTCTGTTGTATATGTCAAGGCACGGTTTTGTTTCCACCACTAGGTGTCAGTATTCTCGTAGCGAACTCTAAACTGGTCATTTCAACATTCATTGTATTTGCCATTTGCAGTGAACCGCATTAGAATAACTGCATAGCGACACAGAAGGTTGCATCCTTTATTAGTACTATCCATCTTTCCAGACAATTGATTAACTACGTGTTATGGGTGACCACGACTTATTTAATGAAAACGCCTCATGTGACAGATGTTGAGCAGATTTTAAAGTAATCTATTCATATATCTGTAGGTCAGACTATACGTCACGAGGTACTTTAGAAGCGTAGACATTTGTATATGCTTCAGGTCATGGGTTATCATTCCACAGCCTGTATGTAAGACTCAAGTGAATTATGAAAGGGAGGACTATTATCAACATATTTTTCTCATTCTCAGCCTTGACCCAGATGGATTCTTGGAGGTGGGCTAACAAAAGAGAGGCCTTTCATTCTTTCACTTTGACACCGTGTTAGTGAAGATAAGAAAAGCAGAGCATGTCAAAAGCGTTGGATGAAATGCGCCTTCAGATATGCCAGCTGCTCCAAATCCTTGTAAGGATGTATTTAATCAAAGCAATTTGATTAAGCGGCCATTTACCCGTGTGGGCCCCTGGACTTTGTCTTTCCTTTGTGATGTTTCTGAGCAAAGTATCTCAGGCAACACAGGGCGGGACACTCCACAGTCCTTGTCAACAGACTGGAGCGGGTAATAATAATGGGTGGTGGAGAAAAAGCGCTGGAATTTACCCCAGTGCGTAAGGCCTATAGGCGCGGAATTTTCCCCATAATTATCCATGAACGACAAAACCACCAAACCACAGAAGATTCTTTAACACTTGGACTCCCAGAACTCTGAAAGTACTAGAACTCCCTGAGCCGTTATTTTGACTGCTCCCATTCAAACCAAAGGAATTCTGAAAAAATATCCCATCGATTTCTTACTTTTACAGTCTATCTAATTAGTTTTCTATTTTTACTCTTTAATAAATTTTAACGGGTGCTCAAACCGGTGACTAAAATGGTCTGATGAAAGGCTAGGCTAATGCTAACTGCTGACGGTAACAAAGCAGTTACCATGGCAACATATACGTCGTTTCTCACCCTTCAAAAATAAAAGAGCATTATAGGGAAAAAAACAATGACCCTATAAATAAACTACATATCGATTCAGAAAAAAGTCACAAATGTAGGAAGATCAAAAAGGTACACACGCTGAGTAGTCACACTTCCAAAACTGAAACCCGTCAAATTGACTGCTCTGGGAGTCTGGGTGTTAACATGCCATGGAGACATAGCAACGTACATAGAGGAATGAGTTTTTACAGGGATTTGTGCGTGTAGCCACCATTTAACTGTGTCATTCCATTGATATTCATGACAAACAAAAGGATTACCCATGACAACACAAAAGGGAACCCCGAGTCTCTCCTCCCCACGCGGACACGCCCATCTCTGCCCGAACAACATTCAGCTCAACTTGTTCCAGACAACACGAGAAACCACACAGCCAACCGAGCCAGTAACTATTTATAGTTTGTGCCTTTGTAGAAATACACAAAGCCGCTCCAAGTTGTGAGTCACTCTTTTTAATGCGGGCCCTGATCTCTACGAGTTTGGGATGTCAATCAAGCGACTGGAAGTTCACATCATAACCTCCGGTTTTTCATTCAAAATAATGTTCTCTTTTAGTTTGTTTAGTTTGATGTGTTTTTACACAATTTATAGGTCTGTTCTGGTTGATTTATAACACATCTGGCTCAAAATAAATCTTGTTTTATTACTAATAATTACAATAATAATAATGAAACAATTGTAATTTTAATTGGTATCATTTATTATTTATGCATACAAATAAAGGATTTCTCAATCGTATTTGAATTATTATGATCATAATATATTATGTATTGAATATATATAAAAATGCACTATTAAATCACACAATTATATAATGTGTTTTTGCAAATTCTTCTTGCTTATAAATGTTGTTGTTACATAGATATTGACTTGTCCTTATCAAATAATTCAATAAAATAAACAAATAATTCAGGAGATCTTGAAAATGGGACTTTTATATGTTTTTGAATTCGACCCGAAATAGGGTTAGAAAGAAAGTTTTGTTGAAAAATAAAATATTTATTAATAAAAATACACTGACTTCTGTCGTCACTTCCGCTTAGGTGTTGTACGTTAAGTGCGCTTGATGGTCCCAGACGAACGATCAGTGATTGTCCCTCCCTGTGGCCCCTCCCTCACACCAGACCCGTGCAGCGGCTCAGCTAAAGACCTGCTGGGACAGACCTGCTGAATCTCCTGCTCATTCTCCTGCTGCTTCTGCTGGACGAGGACCACTGTTTGAGACTATGGACCTGATCCCGAGCGCACGCGTCCAACAGCGGATGAAATCGGTGTTTTTGCTTTATCTGTTTGTGGCCAGAACTCTTGGTGAGTGATGCGCTGGGTTGTGTTCTGTGGATTATTTACATATCAATGTATTTTCTGTTGTCCTATTGTAAAACTCGTTAGGATTTATAGCCTGTTTAAGGCGAGTTATTTCATAAATATTAATCACTCAATCAATGTTATAGAACAAAGGGGCATATACAGTTTTGTCCATATACACATTCTTTAACCCATTTAAGTTAGATCTGGAACAGAACAGCACATAGAAACTTTAAGACTGAAAGTTTAGATAACATTGTTGACATTCATTTCTCAAAGAAACAATGCTTTTTCACTGTTTTGAAAAGGGGTTGGATGAAATAATCTAACCTGCATGTTTTGGATTTAAGAATCAGATTCAAAAGAATGTTATATGTATTGCTACTAAACATTAATATCATAATAACCAAACGTCTTTGTTCTCACATTGCCAGTATAGGCGTCATTAATATCAGGGATGCGGTCTCTGCACTACGCGTCGATAAACATCATATTAAGAGCTTTTGTTTCTTCTATCTGGAAGAACTTGAAAATAAACCGGGTAACAAGTGCACAAGATCGCTGCTGCCCTTTGTCTCAATTTTCAACACTTTCAAGTCTTCCTTTTTACACTGTAAAAAAGAAAAAGTTAGTTCAATTCAAAGCAACCAGCTGCGAAGGATTTTTGAGTTGAAGGCAGTAACTTAATTCTTCACGTTTTGAAGAACTACACTTATTAAGTTGTGTCAGCTAAGTTTTCCAAGTTCTGCCAACTAAGTTTTTAAATTCAAGTTACTGGAAATTTCAAGTCTGTAAAAACTTACCTTTTTAAGTTCAGATTACTGTCCCCCACATTAAACCATCATGACGTTTATTTATATAGCGCATTTTCAGACCAAGATCACTTGCGCAGTGGACTGTTAAAACGACAACTCAAAATTGTTCACCTTTTTGCATTCACTGACAATAAAATTGCCAGTTGGAACTGGAACTGTCTGTTGTGAGCCACTTGAACTCACTCTCAGAAGTTCACTACAACTTCAAAGTAAAATCAACTTGATATATCAAATAAGATATATCATCAGAAACTTCTGAAAGTGAGTTCAAGTGGCTCACAACAGAGAGTTCCAGTTCCAACTGGCAATTTTATTGTCAGTGAATGCAAAAATCTGAGTAAGGTGAACAATTTTGAGTTGTATTTTTTACAGTGTATTCAGAATTGTATGTGAAAGAGACATGTGGAGGCTCGAAACGTTATAAGAGATCAAGAAGAGTGATAAAAACTAATCTAAGAGAGAAAGTCATTTGTTGGAGCCTTATGCAAATTTATAACTAAACAAATACATGAATGCAATCTTCATGCTGTGTGCTGCCTTTCTTCACATATTGAGAACAGATTAGACTCTTCCTTGAATAACCACATCCATTTTTCCAGGCGACTGTCCCAAACCTGAGTTGAAAGAAAACATCGTCTTCACTCTCGAAACGCTTTTGATGAATGAATTCCTGGACGACTCCGAGATTACTCTGACTTGTGCCAACGGATATTTTCAACACAGCGGATCGGCCACAATGAAGTGCACTGATGGGGCCTGGAGCGAGCCGGATCTGATCTGCAAAAGTGAGTGTGTGGCAGGGATGAGAAGTCTGTCATAAATGGCTGTTACCCGTTACCGTGCCGACAAGGAATGCATTGTGGGCAGACTGGGCAATCTGAGATAAATATAGCATATCATATTTTTTCCCCCTCATCTTGATCACATCTGTATTTCTTATTAATATTAATACAACGTTATTAGGACCATAACCATTTCATTAATTAATTGCAACTGATTGAAATCATTGACTTAAGTTATTAGATTAATATTTTGTTTTGTTGCAACTTACATAGACATAAACATGCTAATTATAGAATGACTGCAGAATATAATGAAAATGTGTTTACAAAGTATTATTTATCAAACAACCCACTGTGTAACAAGGCATCACTATGAAGAGGTTCTCCAGCGATGTCACCTGAGCTTCGTTTTGAACAAATGTACATTAAGAAAAAAATCACAGAACTTTTGGGATCTAAACGATTAATGCGTGAATCACAACGACTGCGTGATCCACCAACTAATTTATGATCAAAATGACCATTGATTACAGCCCTGGATGTTGCATCTGCTCAGACAGGAGCAAACACTTGAAGGTATTGGAGGATTTTCCCAAAATTAAGGAACAAATTGCCTGCTCCCCTTTTTGAACAAAACTCTCCGGTCTTATTTGATGAGCATGTATCACCAGAATGATTGACAATCTGGAAGTAGAAAATCCTCTTTTATGCCTTTAACTTATTACATAAAATTGTATATTCAAGACAAACAATGTTATAGGATGGAGAGAGGTTGTCTGTCTCTTCTTCAGTCCTGTGATCTGTGTCTCTTGGTTTGAAGTCATTAATCAAGATTGAGAAAAAAAAAACACTTTCACATGTTTCTAAATGCTGTTGTTGTTTTTGTGTGAAGACACAAATATTGCACCCAAGTTATAAGCAACACAAGTACTAAAAAGTCCATCCATCCATCCATTTTCTTCCGCTTCATCCGTTGCCGGGTCGCGGGGGCAGCAGTCTAAGCAGAGACGCCCAGACTTCCCTATCCACACACACCTCCTCCAGCTCATCCGGGGGACCCCAAGGCGTTCCCAGGCCAGCTGAGAGACATAGTCCCTCCAGCATGTCCTGGGTCTTCCCTGGGGCCTCCTCCTGGTGGGACGTGCCCGGAACACCTTCCCAGGGAGGCGTCCAGGAGGCATCCGGAACAGATGCCCGAGCCACCTCAACTGGTTCCTCTTGACGTGGAGAAGCAGCGGCTCTACTCCGAGCTCCTCCCGTGTGACTGAGCTGCTCACCCTATTTCTAAGGGAGCGCCCAGCCACTCTGCGGAGGAAGCGTTCTTTCGGTCATTCCCCAAAGCTCATGACCATAGGTGAGGGAGGGAACGAAGATTGACCGGTAAATCGAGAGCTTTGCCGTTCGGCTCAGCTCCCTCTTTACCACAACGGTCCGATACAGCGACTGCATCACTGCGCACGCTGCACCGATCCGCCTGTCAATCTCGTGCTGCATCCTTCCCTCACTCGTGAACAAGACCCCGAGACAAGACATACTATTAAGTGTGTTTTCCAAAACCCAAATGATGGATTATTATTTTGTGTTCAACCGCTCACCACTGATACTTTGTCTCTTTGTATTGTTAGTCCATCAAGCTTGCTCCCTCACCTCAAGCTTGCTCTCTTTGTATTTGTAGTTCCTCAAAAATTTCAAACAACTTATTTTTCCATTGACAGAAAAGGATTGTGGACCCCCGCCTCCACAGCCACACATGAGCTTTACCACGAGCCAGGGCACTTTGTTTGGTGCTTTAGCTGTTGTCATCTGTGAGAAAGGGTGAGTGCCACTTTTTGATTTAATGCAAAGTCAGAGCCTTAATATAAACACACACGCACGCACGCACGCACGCACGCACGCACGCACGCACACACACACACACACACACACACACACACACACACACACACACACACACACACACACACACACACACACACACACACACACACATACTTGTCTTTATCACTTTGTGGGACCACCAGACCAGGACATGCATTGTGGGACCCAGCCTTTCTGTAGGGTTGACAGCAGCCAAAAAAATCAGGCATGGCCCCCTGGAGGCCCTAAACAGGAATACCACCTCAAAATCCAAGATTTCCAAAATATTGTCCCACACCAGACTGTTACTATACTTCTGGGGACTTAGCAAGTATTGCTATACTTGTGATGCCCAATCTTACACACTGTCAGGTTTTTAGCTACTTTTAGCCCCACACATACACACTGTCAGGTTTTTAGCTACTTTTAGCCCCACACATACACACTGTCAGGTTTTTAGCTACTTTTAGCCCCACACATACACACTGTCAGGTTTTTAGCTACTTTTATCCCCACACATACACACTGTCAGGTTTTTAGCTACTTTTAGCCCCACACATACACACTGTCAGGTTTTTAGCTACTTTTAGCCCCACACATACACACTGTCAGGTTTTTAGCTACTTTTAGCCCCACACATACACACTGTCAGGTTTTTAGCTACTTTTGGCCCCACACATACACACTGTCAGGTTTTAAGCTACTTTTAGCCCCACACATACACACTGTCAGGTTTTAAGCTACTTTTAGTGCAATACATACCAGGACATCTGTACGACTGTTTGGACTTTCTGTTGTTGATAAAGCGAAAATTTCTGTTACAACCTCATAGACGACTGTTGTGATTTTGGACGTTACAAAATAAATTGAATTGAATTATTTAAATCCTATTTATGGGGTGAGTATACTCAAATCTGTAAAGTAATAGAAAATCAGACAATATATTTAACAAAATGTAATGTTTATACATTCGAGAAAACAACCCTTTCAGAAGGGTCCATTAGTAGAATAACATCCACAAACTGTTGCCTAGGAAAATAACCCTATTAGAAGAAGGTTCAATTAGTAGAATAACATACACAAACCTATAACTATTACTGTTTACAGTGCCATATACTAATATTGGCATCAGTGAACGTGTTTGAACAAAATCATTTTTAAACCTTTCTTTTGAGGGCTGTTATTCTGTTTTTTACATAAAATTTTACAGCCAACCAATCTCTGGTTTTGAGTGCTTCCTTTTCGTTTTGCAGACACTTATCGCAGTCTTTTTTCCCTGGAACACGACAGGTGGTTATGAATGACATCAGGTGCTTCTCAACAGCGCAGACCTCTTCTTCTTTCCACTTTTCTCTTTTGACTGGTGGGCGGGCTAAGAAACAAGACGACAGAATTACACACAAACATCCACACATTAACTTCAATATGTAATGTACCGTATTTGTCGCACTAAAACGCCTTTAATTTTCTCAAAAAAACTAGAGTATTATGCCCACCTCTAATTTGAGCGACTAGAGCAGAACAAATGGCGCAATAGACACTTTGACGTGTGCCAAGAGTGAAGCAGCAACTTTTGCGTGAAATCAAGGTGTGTTAACCAATCAATTGAATCTTCTTGTGACATAAGGTGAGGAAATGGAACTGCCAGGTGAAAGTTGTTGCTGTATTTTATATTTTAATATGTACTAAAACTAGGGCAGATCCAGCTGATAGCATTTAGCTCATTAAAATGATGGGGGAAAGCACCACAAGGCTATTTTTTACTCATAAACTACAGTGCCTTGCGAAAGTATTCGCCCCCCTTGAACCTTTTGCCACATTTCAGGCTTCAAACAAAAATATACATTTTTTATTTTTTGTCATGAATCAACAACAAGTGGGACACAATCGTGAAGTGGAACAACATTTATTGGATAATTTAAACCTTTTTAACAAATAAAAAACTGAAAAGTGGGGCGTGCAATATTATTCGGCCCCTTTACTTTCAGTGCAGCAAACTCACTCCAGAAGTTCAGTGAGGATCTTTGAATGATCCAATGTTGTCCTAAATGACTGATGATGATAAATAGAATGCACCTGTGTGTAATCAAGTCTCCGTATAAATGCACCTGCTCTTTGATATTCTCAGGGTTCTGTTTAAAGCGCAGAGAGAACCATGAAGACAAAGGAACACACCAGGCAGGTCCAAGATACTGTTGTGGAGAAGTTTAAAGCCGGATTTGGATACAAAAAGATTTCCCAAGCTTTAAACATCTCAAGGAGCACTGTGCAAGCAATTATGTTGAAATGGAAGGAGTATCAGACCACTGCAAATCTACCAAGACCCGGCCGTCCCTCCAAACTTTCATCTCAAACAAGGAGAAGACTGATCAGAGATGCAGCCAAGAGGCCCATGATCACTCTGGATGAACTGCAGATAACTACAGCTGAGGTGGGAGAGTCTGTCCATAGGACAACAATCAGTCGTGCACTGCACAAATCTGGCCTTTATGAAAGAGTGGCAAGAAGAAAGCCATTTCTCAAAGATATCCATAAAAAGTCTGGTTTAAAGTTTGCCACAAGCCACCTGGGAGACACACCAAACATGTGGAAGAAGGTGCTCTGGTCAGATGAAACGAAAATTGAACTTTTTGGCCACAATGCAAAACGATATGTTTGGCGTAAAAGCAACACAGCTCATCACCCTGAACACACCATCCCCACTGTCAAACATGGTGGTGGCAGCATCATGCTTTGGGCCTGCTTTTCTTCAGCAGGGACAGGGAAGATGGCTAAAATTGATGGGAAGATGGATGGAGCCAAATACAGGACCATTCTGGAAGAAAACCTGTTGGAGTCTGCAAAAGACCTGAGACTGGGACGGAGATTTATCTTCCAACAGGACAATGATCCAAAACATAAAGCCAAATCTACAATGGAATGGTTCACAAATAGACGTATCCAGGTGTTAGAATGGCCAAGTCAAAGTCCAGACCTGAATCCAATCGAGAATCTGTGGAAAGAGCTGAAGACTGCTGTTCACAAACGCTCTCCATCCAACCTCACTGAGCTCGAGCTGTTTTTCAAGGAAGAATGGGCAAGAATTCCAGTCTCTCGATGTGCAAAACTGATAGAGACATACCCCAAGCGACTTGCAGCTGTAATTGCAGCAAAAGGTGGCGCTACAAAGTATTAGCGCAAGGGGACCGAATAATATTGCACGCCCCACTTTTCAGTTTTTTATTTGTTAAAAAAGTTTAAATTATCCAATAAATTTCGTTCCACTTCACGATTGTGTCCCACATGTTGTTGATTCTTGACAAAAAATTGAATTCTTATATCTTTGAAGCCTGAAATGTGGCGAAATGTTGAAAGGTTCAAGGGGGCCGAATATCTTCCCAAGGCACTGTATATGACGTGACCTTTTCAAAAAAGAAGTAGTGTAATTAGCAATATTTTATCAAACATCTACTAATTGAAGACAGAAGCAGAGCAGAGCAGAGCAGAGAGCATAAGAACTAGCAAGAGATAGCAGCTCCAATGACTGGGACAAAAGCCTGGATATGCTGAAACCAGAGACTGATTATTTGGTGGCGTAGTTCTGCTTTACTCACTAAATAATGATCGCAAAAGTCTGCTATGGTGACAGGAAACAGCAAACACAGCTCCTCCTAGTGATTACACGTAGAAGCCAAATATGGACAAAATTAACTGGAGCCATTTTTAAGGCGATGGAAGTGTGAACTTCCAAAATCATTTTTTTGTTGCTTTTTTGCTACTTTACCAGTGGAGCTAATCTCACTGGTAAAGTACCATGTGGCGCAGAACATAAAAAGGGTCTCGTTATGATTCTCAAATCATTAACGACAAAACAAGGAATAAAACCAGGATTTCTATCTTTGTGAAAAAGGTGTTGGTTATAGATTTGTTGTTGACAAAACTCTTGTATATTCAGCTGTTATGGTCCCAGCTCGATTCGTCTGCATATCTGGCAACCTGAGTCAGGGAGAGTGCATTACCACTTTTGGACAGATTTTTACATATCGCTCCTTTAAGCGTGAAGAGGATTAATAGGCCAAAACGGAACAGTAAGTATGTTCTGCTAAAATCACACCAGCAAGCCAACCATTTCATTCTTTTTCAGGATGTCTCGGGGATAGAGCTGCAACTAACGATTATTTTGTAATTGATTAATCTATCGATTATTTTTACGATTAATCGAGTAATCGCTTGGCTGTGAATTGTGTAGAAAAAAATATTTTTTCATCACAAAAAGCTAAAGTGGCAACACTCGAGGACGTATTGATGGCGTAAACTTAAAGTAAATGTTTGTAACAGGCTCTTTGTCTCATCCAATCAGATAGCAGAATTAGCACAGACAGATATTCATGAAATTATAAAAACAAAGTCGGTTTTAATCAAAAATACTACATTTTCATGTCATTTTTGCTCCGTTTGAGTCCGTGTGAACCAGAAAACGATTAATCGATTACTAAAATAGTTGTCGACTATTTCAATAATCGATTAGTCGTCGATTAATCGATTAGTTGTTTCAGCCCTACTCTGGGATAAGAGACTTTAACTACAGTACAGTACATGTGAAGACTGAAAATCCATTGCCTACATTGGACAACTCTGGCACGACTGAGAACCTACACAGATTAAACATGTATCTTTTCACAGAGGAAATTGATTAATTGTATTACTTTTAGATTCTGTTTGTTTCAATGGCTGACTTTGAGCTTCTGGTTGACTTTGAGCTTCTGGTGCTGTTGCATCAGGCTTCATTGTTCCAATCTCAAAGTTCTCATTGGGTTCTGCAGTCTCCTCTTCAGTCTGACTTAAGATTACACTTTCTGGAAGACACAAAAAAATGAAAATTCAGGATAAAAACATTGCATCATTCGTTTTTTTTGTCAGCCCTTATCTCAGACACTGTTATGTCCTGTAAACTAAATAAAAAATTGGGAAGAAAAACAACACTTTTGACAATAGATTGAGATACATTAAGACCTATTACTTATAATTTGTGCGTGGCTAACTTAAAACTGCACTAACTGACTTTGGGATTTTGAAGCCGCGGACTCGCTGGCCTCTCTCTTTCTGCTCCCCTCCCCGCACCCACGAAGCTATGGCCCCCCACACACACCCAATGTTGTTGACGGAGCTAGCCTCTCCCAATATGGATAATACATGGATATGGATTTACATGTGGATGGCGTGACCATAGAACGATAGAACCGGGAAGCACGGAGGAACAGGACTTTCTTTTGGATGACTCTTTCGCTGTGTAAGCAGTAACCGGTGACGAAGACACACGAAGCTTCAGGTTAGCTCCGCTTGTGTGCCAACTCAGCCGTCTATGCTAACGGAGCCCTGTAGATTTCTCGCAAAAGTGGGGGCTAGTGGTGCGCTGTGATTGGTCACAATCTGCGACCCGAAACACATTCTCTTCCTTGTTTCATCAAAACTCGATCTAAAATATAATGTCACGCCAGCACTTTTTCTTCAAAAGGACGTATATTCCAATGCACTACATGGACAGCATTTTACTAATGAATACAAAAATAAAGTCAGTTAGTGCAGCTTTAACTCATTCACATTTCAGTCATCAAACTGAAAAAATATGATGTCACAATGCTAGTTCTTCAGGTTTTAGCTAACATGAGACTCCAGGATCCTCGGAGCCTTCCCCCTCCCTCCTCGTCCAGCAGCAGCAGCAGCAGCAGCGGCTCCTCCCCCCGTCGTAATGTGGTAAGTTGCTTTTCACTTCAACATGTTGCATTTACGAGTTTATTTCTCCCCTTTGTCTAATGTACTATCAGCCCCTCCAGGATTTTGCGCGCAATTGTTGATTGATGAATGACTATTGCGGGGTAAAATGCTTGATTACGCGGGACATTTTTCCAAAAGTTTCCCTGTTGAGTTTGGAGGCGTGTGAATCTGGCTTGCAGCATTAGCTGCCAGGGAGCTATGGATGATGTTACCGTGTGGTTTATAGAAGGGACAGGGGGAGGTGATCCATGGCAGACCGGTGAGCAGGTCCCATGATGAGCAACAAGTGTTAGATTTACCGCACCATGTGCATTCTGCTGTGGTGCGTCTCACTGTGGAGGGTGCGTTAGGAGCGCGCCCGCTGCTGCTTTGGAACAGGGAGAGAGAGACTGACTGTTGCTCTGATCCCAGAGTCTGTGTGATTTTGCGTTCACACATTGAGAGATTCTGGAGGGAGTGACTATAGCAATCACTGGCTTATACTATAGTAAAAATAAACATAAAGTAGTGTTATTAGCGAGTATTGAAGGTTTTTTTTATCTCAATGTCATAACTGCTGAAGCCAAAACACTTGTTATAATGTGAAAATGTATGGTGATTTTATATTTTCCTTTGTGTAGTAGATTTTGGGGTCCTGGGGTCAACAATGCTGCAGCAGAGTTTGATTTGGATCAGCAGCTGACTTCTGCAGCTCTTCATAACTGATGAACTTCTGGATCCTGGATCTTATTGTCGAACAGACAAAGCTGCATGCAACACAATATTTCAGTGCACACACACAGCGTCTCCCATTCAGCAGAGAAAATGCATGAAGCCAGTGAGTCTAGCAGCTAAAAACCTTTTTGGTTTGACATTTCTCACTGGGTTTGTAAAAAAAACGAATCTGGAAATGTATTGGGGAGTGCGGAGGAAGTAGATTCCACCAGGTCACCTAATTACTATTCTTTATAAACTAAAGTAAAATTGTTTCACAAAGTGTTCAGAAAGTGTTATTTTTACTGTATATTTGTATAAAAAGTGTTTTTATTGTATACAAGTTGAATATTGTATGTGTACATAAGACAATCCTTTGAGTGTATTGTGTGTACACTTTTAATTTGTTTAAAAATAATTATACATTAAAAATATAACAAAGTATTGTTTCTGTTTTGTGTCATAAGAAGAAACTGTCATTCATTGTAAAATATCAGTAAAGACAAAAAAAAAAAAACACTTTTCTGCTTGAAAATGCATGTTTCGCAAAAAGGCTGTTTTCTCCAAATATTGGTCAGGAAACAGCATTTTGTGTGAAAGTTACCTATGTTGCACTCTCAATTGCTAAATTTTTTTAAATGAAAGCCAAGGGATAGAGCTTTCATTTGATATGTTTCATACTTGTGTCAACCAAGGGCTCACATTTCTATGCGGTTCAGAAAAACACTAAAAATGTCAAATCTCTGGCAGTATGAGGGAAGCTGCTTTTTAAATGGCTGGCATTGAAAAATTAAGCAGGCCTTGACATTAAGCTTTGGGCTAGAGTGGCTGGCTACATTTTACTTTCCCAAAGTCAAAAGTTGCTTGTCCAAATATGTATCAATACAATTAGTTGACAAAAGTTTGGCAATAAAGTGGCACTAAATATTTGGAATAAATATATAAAAAAATCCACTCCATAACATTTTACTTTTGTACTTTTGAGGGCGACAGTAGCTCAGGTGGTAGTGCAACAGCTCAAATTCATCGCGAGACCTTTTACTTTTTTCAATGACTCGATGTCTGCTGCTTGTTGTGGTCCTTGGGCAAGAACTTAACCCCACTTTGCCCAAAGCCCCCACTGAAGATCTCAGCTCCTGTGGCTCCCCTCTGCAGGAGGATCAGTGAGAGGCTGGTGCTTGTGAACTGGGTGCAGCTCTGACTGCCACTCCCCCGACCCAGAAATGGATTAAGAGGAAGAAAATGGACGTTATGGATGGATCTACTTTTGTTGCCCAACCATCCTGCATTGTTAATGCAGCGAAAATAAGGTACCCAAGCTTTAATGTTGTGAGTTTTGGTTGCGTTCGGAGAGGACATACGGGGAGACCGCACTTGCAACAAACTTGGGGATGGTCTTCCGGTGTCTATGTACGCGCTAGTTACCACATTCCGGCTGTGATTTCGCTGGAGCTTATAACGACAGCGCTTTGACAACGCTGTTTGTGGTTATATGCAGCTGCAGTGATCCCAGGGTCAGAATGGAGGGTGTGAATGCTGCGTGTGGAGAAAGTAATGCAAACAGCCAGCAAAGTGCATGCGGTCACACAGTGGGAAAAAGTTGGAAATTGCGGATTGCAAAACAAATTTAATCTGCTGGTTTCTCCTGATGCATGTTCATTGGTCTAGAGAATGTTCCAATGAAGAGATTTGTACAATTGATAGACAGCGCACTTGCCTGTCCCAATCTTTACTGGCGCCCCGGGCCCAAGTGCGACAACCGTTAATGTCGCGAGCCCTGTTAAGACTAGTTGAAAAACTGTCATTGCAAACTAAAGACATGTTCTAGTAGTAGACAACAAATATAGACAGATAAAAAAAATCTAAATTAAATACCTTTTGACACGAGTCCATCTAAAAGCTTCAGTGTCGCTTTCGTCCTCCACCGCTGTCTGCCTCGACGGTGTCTACATAAGTAAAACACATGTATATTGGAATACAGGAATAGATTTTACTACTAACACGATAGTTGTAACTATTGCAGGTGGATACCTCAGGCTCAATGAATTGATGTCATCACGGCTTTTGCCTTGGAATTCAGCAACAGTCCCTGCTCCAGAGCCAAAAGCACCTTGCGAATTTAGCAAGTGAAGGGTACCTTCTGGAAGACTGTAATAATTTGCGATTGCATCTCAACTCATGGCCTGAGGAAATCGGCTAATGATCAAGCTCAGTGTTTGTGGATTTAGGACTTTGTGATAACGTGGTCCGTTTGCTTCCTTTGTTTTGTTTGAGGTCAGATGTGCTGGGTTTTCCGCCTCGAGGACCCTTGGCAAACTCTCTTAGGCAGTCTGAACCAACTGTGGTAAACAAGTCTGCATTTGGTCTTGCAAAACAGGTAGCCATTTTTAACTGGGACTCACAAATCTCCCGTTTTGGTGTTGAGCAGATCCAATGACTCCCTGCATTGAGGGCGTCAAAAGGATGGAGACCTTTCTCCCTCTGTTTCCTGTATTTCGATTCTTCGAAAGTGTGGCAAAGCTTTTTTTCCAGAGCTGAAAAGTGCGTTCACCCAGGTCTTCCAGAGAATCCTCTCTTATTTGGGGGACAATTAGGCGACAGAGGCATCTTTGTTACTTCGCCTGATCTTCGCCTATTGAATGGAGTACAATTTGTGTTCAAAGTTAACTTTTGCCAGTGTGTCCATGTCTGGGAGCTGATGCCTCAGAAGATAACAAAGAGTGAATTTTCTGCTTTTCATTGTCTAAATAAGAATGATATGTTTGAACGTCTCTTGTAAAGGAGCCAATAAAGGGGCATTCACTTTGCCTCTTGGAGTGTTCTTAAAGATGCTTGCGGTTACCATATCATGCCATCTCGATTCATATATTTGGCGGAATGTGCGGTGGGCACTTTTTGCTGCACATAGTTGGTTATGAACATTCGAAACGACTCTCGACTAAACATGGATATTTTAGTCAAGCTGTTTCCTAGTTTGAGTGCCATAATTGGGTTTGAATGTGGCTGGATTGTTTTTTTCATGACCAGCTACAATCTTCACAGACTCCACAACATGCATGAAATTGCAGGCAGAACATGGTCTTCAATTGTTTGATTTTAGTATTTTTCTGGGAGCATAAAGAGAAGCTTTTCCCAACTTCCCTCAATTTTTTGGCGAATGTATTCATGTTTACCCCTTGTCATGGCCTAAACGGTGAAATAGATGTTCACCAAACTCCAGGATACTTTTGCTTCTCTTCAATGCGGATAAACTTCATCTTGTATCATGTTGGTCAAACACTACAGCTGTAGAAAATGGCGCGAGGGACAGCAAGATGGGGCGACAGTAGCTCAGTTGGTAGAGCATTGGCCTTCAGGCCTGAAGGTCGTGGGTTCAATTCCCACCTCTACACCTTCTCCACCGACTCCCACTGATGACTGCTGTCGTTGTGTCCTTGGGCAAGACACTTAAGCCCACTTTGCCCAAAGCCCCCACTGAAAGATCAAGGCTATGCTCACACTCAGAGCAGCCATCCTCCTGTGGACTCACCACCTGCAGAGGGTCAGGAGGGGCTGGTGCTATGAGACTTGGGTGGCATCTCTTACTGCCACCCCCCTGACCCAGAAATGGATTAAAGGGTAGAAAATGGATGGATGGATGGATTACAGCTGAGATGTGTGGTAAAGGACCTCTCCAGTGTAGTGAAACCAGAATCTACTTTTATACTACAGCTGAGATGTGTGTAATGGACCTCTCCAGTGTAGTGCAACCAGATTCTACTTTTATACTACAGCTGAGATGTGTGTAAAGGACCTCTCCAGTGTAGTGAAACCAGAATCTACTTTTATACTACAGCTGAGATGTGTGTAAAGGACCTCTCCAGTGTAGTGAAACCAGAATCTACTTTTATACTACAGCTGAGATGTGTGTAATGGACCTCTCCAGTGTAGTGAAACCAGATTGTAGTTTAAACTAATTTTGATATCAATGATTACAGTTCAGACGTAGTGTTGAATTCAAACATGAAGACAGTCATGATGTGTGAATTCTGGACATCTTCAGCACACTAAACAGACAACATTAATGTGACTCAAGCACTCTACATGTCAACTTGTTCACTTGTCTTTACCTGGCTCGCAATAGGAGAGTCGTGGCAATCAGCTTCAGACCTGCCCAATTCAGGTAAGCTGAGGTCAGGCTGGGCTTTGTCTGCATCCTAAAGACGGGTCCAACATAAAATGTATATTAACACAATATCATTGTACTGAATACAATCAATGCACTCATCTTTCTCAGTGTTTTATCAATAAAAGGCTAAGTGCAGCAAAATCCGACGACCTCTGCGTAATGTCATTACAGACAACCATGTTTAAAGATAAGGTATGATAAAGTTCATACCAAAAACATATTTAATACGGACACAAATAGATGTCACAACGTCAATTTGGCCACCTGAATGTAGTTTATAATAATAGAGCTTGGACTGTGTGCAGAGAAGAACACTAGACTGGATATGTGTGTAAAGGACCTCTCCAGTGTAGTGAAACCAGAATCTACTTTTATACTACAGCTGAGATGTGTGTAATGGACCTCTCCAGTGTAGTGAAACCAGAATCTACTTTTATACTACAGCTGAGATGTGTGTAATGGACCTCTCCAGTGTAGTGAAACCAGATTGTAGTTTAAACTAATTTTGATATCAATGATTACAGTTCAGACGTAGTGTTGAATTCAAACATGAAGACAGTCATGATGTGTGAATTCTGGACATCTTCAGCACACTAAACAGACAACATTAATGTGACTCAAGCACTCTACATGTCAACTTGTTCACTTGTCTTTACCTGGCTCGCAATAGGAGAGTCGTGGCAATCAGCTTCAGACCTGCCCAATTCAGGTAAGCTGAGGTCAGGCTGGGCTTTGTCTGCATCCTAAAGACGGGTCCAACATAAAATGTATATTAACACAATATCATTGTACTGAATACAATCAATGCACTCATCTTTCTCAGTGTTTTATCAATAAAAGGCTAAGTGCAGCAAAATCCGACGACCTCTGCGTAATGTCATTACAGACAACCAAGTTTAAAGATAAGGTATGATAAAGTTCATACCAAAAACATATTTAATATGGCACAAATAGATGTCACAACGTCAATTTGGCCACCTGAATGTAGTTTATAATAATAGAGCTTGGACTGTGTGCAGAGAAGAACACTAGACTGGATATGTGTGTAAAGGACCTCTCCAGTGTAGTGAAACCAGAATCTACTTTTATACTACAGCTGAGATGTGTGTAAAGGACCTCTCCAGTGTAGTGAAACCAGAATCTACTTTTATACTACAGCTGAGATTGGGGCGACAGTAGCTCAGTTGGTAGAGCATTGGCCTTAAGGCCAGAAGGTTGTGGGTTCAATTCCCACCTCTACACCTTCTCCACCGACTCCCACTGATGACTGCTGTCGTTGTGTCCTTGGGCAAGACACTTAAGCCCACTTTGCCCAAAGCCCTCACTGAAAGATCAAGGCTATGCTCACACTCAGAGAGCAGCCGTCCTCCTGTGGACTCACCACCTGCAGAGGGTCAGTGAGGGGCTGGTGCTATGAGACTTGGGTGGCATCTCTGACTGCCACCCCCCTGACCCAGAAATGGATTAAAGGGTAGAAAATGGATGGATGGATGGACTACAGCTGAGATGTGTGTAAAGGACCTCTCCAGTGTAGTGAAACCAGAATCTACTTTTATACTACAGCTGAGATGTGTGTAATGGACCTCTCCAGTGTAGTGAAACCAGAATCTACTTTTATACTACAGCTGAGATGTGTGTAATGGACCTCTCCAGTGTAGTGCAACCAGAATCTACTTTTATACTACAGCTGAGATGTGTGTAAAGGACCTCTCCAGTGTAGTGAAACCAGAATCTACTTTTATACTACAGCTGAGATGTGTGTAATGGACCTCTCCAGTGTAGTGAAACCAGATTGTAGTTTAAACTAATTTTGATATCAATGATTACAGTTCAGACGTAGTGTTGAATTCAAACATGAAGACAGTCATGATGTGTGAATTCTGGACATCTTCAGCACACTAAACAGACAACATTAATGTGACTCAAGCACTCTACATGTCAACTTGTTCACTTGTCTTTACCTGGCTCGCAATAGGAGAGTCGTGGCAATCAGCTTCAGACCTGCCCAATTCAGGTAAGCTGAGGTCAGGCTGGGCTTTGTCTGCATCCTAAAGACGGGTCCAACATAAAATGTATATTAACACAATATCATTGTACTGAATACAATCAATGCACTCATCTTTCTCAGTGTTTTATCAATAAAAGGCTAAGTGCAGCAAAATCCGACGACCTCTGCGTAATGTCATTACAGACAACCATGTTTAAAGATAAGGTATGATAAAGTTCATACCAAAAACATATTTAATACGGACACAAATAGATGTCACAACGTCAATTTGGCCACCTGAATGTAGTTTATAATAATAGAGCTTGGACTGTGTGCAGAGAAGAACACTAGACTGGATATGTGTGTAAAGGACCTCTCCAGTGTAGTGAAACCAGAATCTACTTTTATACTACAGCTGAGATGTGTGTAATTGACCTCTCCAGTGTAGTGAAACCAGAATCTACTTTTATACTACAGCTGAGATTGGGGCGACAGTAGCTCAGTTGGTAGAGCATTGGCCTTCAGGCCTGAAGGTCGTGGGTTCAATTCCCACCTCTACACCTTCTCCACCGACTCCCACTGATGACTGCTGTCGTTGTGTCCTTGGGCAAGACACTTAAGCCCACTTTGCCCAAAGCCCCCACTGAAAGATCAAGGCTATGCTCACACTCAGAGCAGCCATCCTCCTGTGGACTCACCACCTGCAGAGGGTCAGTGAGGGGCTGGTGCTATGAGACTTGGGTGGCATCTCTTACTGCCACCCCCCTGACCCAGAAATGGATTAAAGGGTAGAAAATGGATGGATGGATGGATTACAGCTGAGATGTGTGTAAAGGACCTCTCCAGTGTAGTGAAACCAGAATCTACTTTTATACTACAGCTGAGATGTGTGTAATGGACCTCTCCAGTGTAGTGAAACCAGAATCTACTTTTATACTACAGCTGAGATGTGTGTAAAGGACCTCTCCAGTGTAGTGAAACCAGAATCTACTTTTATACTACAGCTGAGATGTGTGTAAAGGACCTCTCCAGTGTAGTGAAACCAGAATCTACTTTTATACTACAGCTGAGATGTGTGTAATGGACCTCTCCAGTGTAGTGAAACCAGAATCTACTTTTATACTACAGCTGAGATGTGTGTAAAGGACCTCTCCAGTGTAGTGAAACCAGAATCTACTTTTATACTACAGCTGAGATGTGTGTAATGGACCTCTCCAGTGTAGTGAAACCAGATTGTAGTTTAAACTAATTTTGATATCAATGATTACAGTTCAGACGTAGTGTTGAATTCAAACATGAAGACAGTCATGATGTGTGAATTCTGGACATCTTCAGCACACTAAACAGACAACATTAATGTGACTCAAGCACTCTACATGTCAACTTGTTCACTTGTCTTTACCTGGCTCGCAATAGGAGAGTCGTGGCAATCAGCTTCAGACCTGCCCAATTCAGGTAAGCTGAGGTCAGGCTGGGCTTTGTCTGCATCCTAAAGACGGGTCCAACATAAAATGTATATTAACACAATATCATTGTACTGAATACAATCAATGCACTCATCTTTCTCAGTGTTTTATCAATAAAAGGCTAAGTGCAGCAAAATCCGACGACCTCTGCGTAATGTCATTACAGACAACCATGTTTAAAGATAAGGTATGATAAAGTTCATACCAAAAACATATTTAATACGGACACAAATAGATGTCACAACGTCAATTTGGCCACCTGAATGTAGTTTATAATAATAGAGCTTGGACTGTGTGCAGAGAAGAACACTAGACTGGATATGTGTGTAAAGGACCTCTCCAGTGTAGTGAAACCAGAATCTACTTTTATACTACAGCTGAGATGTGTGTAAAGGACCTATCCAGTGTAGTGAAACCAGAATCTACTTTTATACTACAGCTGAGATTGGGGCGACAGTAGCTCAGTTGGTAGAGCATTGGCCTAATGGACCTCTCCAGTGTAGTGAAACCAGAATCTACTTTTATACTACAGCTGAGATGTGTGTAATGGACCTCTCCAGTGTAGTGAAACCAGATTGTAGTTTAAACTAATTTTGATATCAATGAATACAGTTCAGACGTAGTGTTGAATTCAAACATGAAGACAGTCATGATGTGTGAATTCTGGACATCTTCAGCACACTAAACAGACAACATTAATGTGACTCAAGCACTCTACATGTCAACTTGTTCACTTGTCTTTACCTGGCTCGCAATAGGAGAGTCATGGCAATCAGCTTCAGACCTGCCCAATTCAGGTAAGCTGAGGTCAGGCTGGGCTTTGTCTGCATCCTAAAGACGGGTCCAACATAAAATGTATATTAACACAATATCATTGTACTGAATACAATCAATGCACACATCTTTCCCAGTGTTTTATCTAGAGAGAAATTTTCAAAGACTGCAGTTTAGAATACAAAATTCTATGCAAACAATAAACTGCAATGTCGAATGAATCCTGTAATTTTACTCACAACAAACATTAAATTAGTACTTGTGATTCTTGTATCAAGATAGAAGACCATTATGTCTTCTACACACCACACGCGTCTTATGGGAGGGTAAGACTCGCGTCGTGGCTTACAGCATGGGTCGCAGGGCTGATTTCAGATACGCACCCATTGTAGAAGCCAGAAACATGCACACTGTACGTGATGCGTTGACAAGCGCACCCGAAAGTCAAATCGAAATATGACCCACGCGTATTTCTGCCGAACGGCACTTGCGCTTTGAAGCGGTTTTCTATCAAATTGCAGTGAAAATATCCTTGTGTCTAGAGTCTTTAGCGGCTAGATCAGCCCCACAGGTCACAGAACATGTAGTAAACGTGAGGAGGAAAGGGTAAGTTTCCCAGTGATTCTGGACATTGTTTTTTCTTTCATAAATTCTCACGTATGACACAACTAGCACAGAGACCATGAGGACGAACACATACAGCAGAACTGTGTTGTACAAAGCAGTTCTCTGGGCTGTTCTGTCAGCTAAACTCCTCCATAGACTTCAAAGAGGCAGCAGAAGCAGTCGCTCTTTCGTTGACAAGAGACGCGCATCTGCCTTGATGCGTGTGGTGTGAAGCGGGCGGTATAGTTTAATCTTCTAAAATGCTCAAATTCAAGATCATACATTTCTAATTCATTATAAATTGCTATAACAACTGGAATATTTATTTATTTATTTAGACTCATGAGGCCTCTTTTCCACTTGCCTTTTTTCTCCATGGCCAGCCTGTTCCTCCGTAATCATATGATATTTCCTCCCCAGCATCAATGTCTCTCAATGCAAAAAGAAACAGATGAGGTTTGCCATCATGAATAAGTTTCTTCATTTTGCAGTTAGGGCGGACGTTATCATTGACCAATCTTCCAAAGCTTTGGTCTTCTCGTGATGCATCAATGCTAAGAAAAAAAAACTATTAATCACTAATATTTTTCAAATAATATCTTTCATTCTTTTCCCTCAAAGCAATATTACATAACAAATATGCTTTATTTTTTGTATATCTTACCACCATGTCTTCTCATGCCACTGAAAATTATACATGAAGACTGAACATCTTGGCGAATATACTCTACGGCGTCTTTCCTCCTCCGCCGAGTCAATCAGCTCCCCTTTGTACTCCACCACGAAGTCTCCTTGTTGTACTTTTTTCTTTGCAAATATTCCTCTTCCTAGCACAAATATTGAATTATTATCTAGGATGTCAGCTGTCATAAACTCATACTGCACACAACTCACCTTTAATACAATTAATGTATTTAACCTCCAATATATTTGTTTTGTCCATCCCTTTGGCAGCGTGCTCCAGAGCATCGTCCTTAGGCGGTTTTCTTTTTTTTGATGACATGATGGTGTAAATCCTATAATTATCGATGCAAAACGGACAATGCTTCAATTTAAGTGCCCCTTAGTTTACACACAAATGTAAATGAGTCAATGACTGATATAGAAGTTTTTTTGTTGCTGGTGCCACTCTCACCAGGAACGCAAACGATGGATATAAGGGATAAAGAGGAGCATTAATAGGGATAATATTTAGATCAGAAGAACGCCACAGACGGGAAGGAAATTAATAGCCTATAGCCACTTGCTTAAGGTTTCCCCTCCTCCCGAGAGTTTAGACCAGACCCAAAAAACCCAGCCCAGCCTGACCCCGCAAACGTGCGGCCCGAGTCATTTCCCACATGTTGAAGCCCGCGAACCCGCTGTTTTTATGTTACATAATAATATGCTTCGCGCGCTTCAATTTGTAATACCAGACTATGCAAAGATGGCATCATGTTTGGGAGTCTGGCGGCCAGAGACTGTACAAGATCTAAACCAAGCCAAAACTATGACTGAACCCGGTCTAAAAACAAGGTCTAAATTTGGACTGGGCCAGGTCTGCAAGGGCCAAAACTCTACGCCCTCCCACCCCTCGCGTTGCTGTTAGCAGGATGCTAACGAAAGCTAGCTTAACAATGTAAAACCTAACAAAACTCTACTTTCATTAGTTACATGCCATACTTTCAGCAACTGTGGCCCTAAAACCTCCTAAAATACAAGCAGTAAATGGGCTAATATTGAGACTTAACCTACGTGATATCAGAACAAAGAAACAAGAAGGAAATGATAACGTTAGCCTTTAGCCTAGTTAGCTTAACAATTCTACAACCAACCTGTCGGGAGTCTATCCAAAACTCTCCAAAATAAGTCTGGGCACTTCCCTTGCAAATGTGATCGACACAAACAATACATTTCATTCATTACATTACCTACTTTGAGCACCTGGCCTTAAAACCTCCGCAGTCGTTTTTTGTGTGTGTAGCTTCAGCTCCGATCTCCATGTGGTCAACACAGCTTTAACTTAGTGCGCATGAAAATGACATCATGGAAATAAAATTTAAACTAGTCTCCGAAACTTACATCTGTATAACAGTGCAAAATATCTGATATGGCCCAACTAGATGAAAATTAACAATTTGTAATTAATAAGAAATTAACTAAAACGTGATCAAATAAGCCATTTATCCCAATATGACTATGTGGGGAGGGGGAGGCTCTAGGAGTTAGTTTTACGTTAAGAAACTAACAAAATCATTATGAAAAACAACTTTTACCTCAAAGATGAGCTTTCTTTCTCCACAAACATGTGCTTGGAGCAGCTAGTTGACGTTAACATAAGAAGCCTACTCTTCAAACTAACTTCTGTAGTGTTTTTAAAGAATGCCTGTAGATTGGAAATGATTTAAAACACATTCATAAAAGTGATTTTTTTCCTTACCTTTTTTATTGTGATCCAAAAAAAGTCCTATGTCGCGTCCTGAATCCTGAAGTTCAGTGTAATCGAAAGGGAAAAGACAAGCGCATGCGCACTGGGCATAGTGTGTGTCAAGTGTGTGTAAGTGTAGTACCGCACTCCACCACTAGAGGTCGATACTGAGTAAATTCTGCTATACACACTTACACACTTGAAGTCGGTTTTTGTCACTTTTGGAGACCAAGCTGAAAAATTGCCAGAGCCTTATTTTGGGCCTATTTTAATTGAAAATATAGTTTATCTTAGTGGGGACCGGGTTTTTGGTCCCCACTAGGATTTTGGTCCCCACCCCGTGAGTGTGCTGTCAGGCGCCGGTCCTCTCAAGGTGATAAAGACAAACACACACACACACACACCCACTGTGTGCTTGGCAGATGCAGTCTTTGAAGCAAATACAGCACTAGTGTATGTCTGTGTTCACATTTTTAAACCCATATAAGGTAGATGTGGGACAGTAGAACATGGGGACTTTTACTTTTTTGTGATAAATTTTTTATGAATGGGACTTTTACTTTTATGACGTTACATGAAACTGTTGACATTGAATCCTGCAACAAAGAATGCTTCTTGCGTCAATATTCAAACTATCTTGTGTGTCTTTCAGATACTCTATCAAGGGCGTCGCTTATAAACATTGTTACAATGCTGGCTGGTCTGGGAAATCCACCAAATGTGAAAGTAACTGCTTCAGATAGACACATTAAAGCTTTTTTTAAGTTTTGAGAAATGCGTGTAACACTCCTTTTTTATCCCAAAGTTTTAGAATGCGATAAACCGAAGGACATACTCAACGGGAACAACTCGTGGATTTCAGACGGATATCCACGATATGGAGAGCACATAGTTTATAAGTGTCATGAAGGCTTTTCTCTGACGGGGAAAGACCACATCATCTGCAGTGAGGAGGGGGAGTATGATACTGCACCACCTCAGTGTCTCGGTAAGACTGTCCACACCAGGCACGTCAAACTCAGGCCCGTGGGCCAAATCCGGCTCGCAAGACCATTTTTAGTGGCCCCTGAAATTGTATTCAATTACCCTTAATAATAATAATACAGTTTATTTCAAGCAAATAAGTGTACAAGAAACAAAAATAGAATTTCAAAGTAGTGCATAAATAACCCTGAGTACATTTACATAATACAAAATTACAAATATTATATATCTGCAAGAGAAACACTTGCAGATACTCTTTATTTAATCCCACCCCTGGTTTCTTCAAACGTATTAATCATTGAGCTTCCTATTTGCTCCAGTACAAAATCAAAGCAAACGGTTCAAATCAACTGCTCAAGTTTTAAAGTAACAGATAATGGGTTTAAGGACATGTATATCTTTATCGCTGTAACTTGCCCCATTGATGGTGAGGGGCTACTGTGGAATGTTATATTTCAAAGTAAAGCCTCCGGAAAACAACCATGTGATTGTTTCTGTTCTAAAATGTGAACTAAAAAACAACTAGAAGTTACTTTTTACTTTCTTTTTTTAATAATCTCTTATTAATGTTAGTTTGACCCAGTTGTGGTTGAATCCACCGCTATACTAGAAAATATAATCCAAATTTATGTCAAATACCACTATTTTGTCAAAAGACTTTTACACCTCTGGCCCCAACCAGTTTTTACATTTTTCATTTATGTTTTTAAATTTGACTCCCGACCAAAATGAGTTTGACACCCCTGGGCTACACACTCACACATACAACACAGCACTATTCTCTTTCACTTGGCAAAAACACTGTTATTAGACATCTTATCTCTTATTCCATAATTTATTATTGTACTTTGAATTTCACAACAAACATTTCTGATGAGTTGGTCCATGTGCACTCCTTGTTTAGGAATTTAACCCTATAATGGTTTCCTCAAACATTTTCACTTGGTTTTAGGAACTTTTACCGTAAAACTGCATCTCAACCATTTGGTAAAGACCTATATATATAAAAAAAATTATGGGTTAAAATAAAGAGAAATGTAAAAACAAGTTATTTGTGTTAATAGTACTTAGAAAACCCCAAAAAAGAAATAAATGATTGCTGTCTTGAAGGTGTGAATGTTAAAGGGTTCAAACAACGTTGTATTTCTCTGTCTCGTGTCAAGTTTATAAATTCCTGCTCTGGGAAATGCCGCCACAACGTCTGGATTTCATGTATATGTTCCGTTCCTAATTGGATTTCATTTAAAACATGTGCTCTGCGTGAGTGAATCTGTATATTTCCAAAAATGCACCGGTATGTTCAGTATTTTTCTGGTCTGTTTGGGATTTGCTCTGATGGGCCTTTGCCAAACCTGCAGAACCGCCCTACTTTGAAGATAGACGTTATGTGTTTTAGGTTAGGGCTGTCGTAATATTGCCCTTAAAAAAGTATTGTGAGATATATTGTAGAGAATTGTATTGGACATTAGCAGCAAATAATATGAGCAGAAAGTGTATATGTCTAAAAGTAAGAATCTTCTCTTTAAAAAGTATTATCTTTAAAAAAAAAAGGTAAATTATGACTTGTTTTTTTTCTGCTGATGATTTTTATAACACATGTTTATTTAATGAAATGTTGAATCCTTCTGTAATGGCCTTCCATCAGTGGCAGAAAGGAGCTTAAATATTATCCTTTATCGCAATAACTTTAACCCCGTAGCACCTTCAGTTACACATATACATTAAGTTTAACAGTTATGGCAAAAGAAGTATCACGTTTTGGTTCATATGTTAGCTAAACCCAATGATGTATTGTATTTTAATTGGTAGCACTTTTGCTATCAATAACACGTATTATCATTATCACTATGCTACATTTATAAATTTGGTCATTGAATGCTGCTTTCCACAAATAGCACAGATTTCAAACAAAAAATCTACAAATATAAAATAAACATAAAATGATCATTTGTCAGAATTGGTTGTTCTGACAGGTTATTATGTTTCAATGTTGGATCTTTCTTTAATTGTCCGTCTTTGTAGCCAGTTACTGTGTGTCTGTTGTCATGTTTCTTTCCACATGTATCTTCATAGTACATCCCTGTGTGTTTTTCCTGCATTATCAGACTAACGGTCACTCTGTAACACCCAGTTATGTCATGTTGCACGTTCGTTGGGCCTGCACACTCTCAAAAACTGTCATTCTTAACTTGATCAAATGTAGAGGCACAAACACAATCTTTTCGTTTGTAGGGGTCACTAAAGAGGATGCATTTACTACTAATAATGTGAGACCGACACCGACACCGACTTCAACCACTACACATTCAACAAAAGGTATATTTCTCCATCTGCATCGCTTTAGATTTTTGATTAAGATTAAGAAAATCTTTATTCGTCCCACAGTGGGGGGAATTTCAGTGTTGCATCACCGGTTACAGAACAGAAGGAATGAGGAGCACACAGCATTAAATGAACAATAACTACTAAAAGTAAATCAAATACAATCTCTAACTTTAGCAAAATAAAAGAAGCAATTATAACATCTCTAGCAGTAGCATAACGAAGAAGCAAGAATTATGTATAAATCCATGGTTTAAGCATAAAAATAAGTAAGTATACAGCCTCTATCTTTAGCATAATGTAGACATTTCCATGCACAATATTGCATGGATATTATTGTTATTTGTGCAAAAAAACCTCAAGTGCAGTTTTTTGGAACATGTTTTTTGCCTTTGCTGCAGTGGAGGCATATGTTGCATGTAGAACTGAGCATGCTGCTATATTTCCAAATGTTCCAGAATCTTCCACAAGTTCAGGTGCTAGAGACAGCCCTCACACGGCCAGTGCCACTCCAACAGCCCCCTTGTCTGCACCAGGTACCACTGTGCCCCTGCATGGACTCAGGCATGGACCACCAGCATGGACCACAGGCAGGGGTGGGGTCACTGCATGCGTTTAACACTAGAACTCCCACAGCAGTCAATTTGATGGCTTTCTAGGTTTGGAAGTGTAATTACTTTTTTTATGGAATCCTTTTTTTTATTTCTTATTGAGTTCTACTGTCAAAGAATGAGAGACTTTAGGCACGTTCAGAAGCAGACGTGCACGTGGGACCTTTCATTCCAGTTTTTCAGGCAGAATGAAAACGGGGGATGCAATTTATACAATAATTGATGTCACATTGAAAGCTTTTAGTGTAGTCACAACAACAGAGTCAGATCACTTCCATGTTACGTCTGCGTTTGTCCGTTGTGTGAAGGTCTTTGTTCACACAACTTTTAACACCCTGAACAGTCATTTTGACTGCTTCTTTCATTTGAATGTAACATTCAAATGTAGCCATTATTCGATTACTTAGTAACCAACTTTCAACAGTAGTTAAAGCTGCTTTTCAAGGTCTCGAGTGGTTCTGAATTGTCTGCTTTTTTTAAAATAAAAAATCTGGTGAAAAAAAAAAAAAATATATATATTTATATCTGAGGGAATTTCTCAGAATTTCACTGGTTTGAATAGGAGCAGTCAAAATGACGGCCCTGGGAGTTCTATAGTAGTTTAAGAATCCTCGTGTTAGTCCTAGTGATAGGAGCCTGGGCTGGAGATGAACCCTGCTGAGAAAGAATGATAACCTTTTAAAATATTGTGTTCGAAGGTGGAAGCATTGTGACAGATGCAGAAAATACAACCTTATCGTCAACAATTCCCCGACATTCCCAAGGTATCTCCTTTGTTTAGATTTATCCATTCTTACCGGCAGGCAATGCCCAGCCCGAAATACGTCATCATCCTTCCCTCCTCAAATAAGATATTTGCTATGATCACAGCTCTATGTATTATAGTGGACAATATGTTTTGCCCTTGTTGTATAACCAGTAGTATTATCAGTACAATTACTAGACCAATTACACATTTAAAGCATGTATCAGTGTGACCTTCATGTGTTAAAGCAGTTTCCCTTTTGTCTCATGAACACGTGATTGTTTGAAGCTTAGAAACACATGCTGCTACAGAGTTAGTTAATATATCGATTCAAATCCTAAATCTTTACAAACTCGAAGCAACATGAGCATAAAAGGGCTTGTTAATCCTTCCCCCTCCTCCCGTCCTGACTGCTGTGAGGATGATATTTCTACTGCAAATGTCCCATACTTTTGTAACTTTTTGTCTTTCAGAAAATCAAAAAAATGACATTGTTGAAACCACAAAAGATGCTGGTGAGTTGACGTGAAAATAGTAAAAAATCGGCACAAACTTGGTTGAACGTTACGATTTTTTTTTCAGGATACACTCCAGTTATTGTCAGTGTGGTGTGTGTTACGTTAGGTAAGTTAGATTCATCATTTCTGAATTTAAATTGAATGCCAGCGACTTTTCAACTTGATGACTAGCATCTGATTAGACCCGCCCATACTCACCGCACGCAGCTTCCTGATTGGCCAAATTTTATTAAAATGCTTGACGCCCCTCGGTAAAAATGTATGGATAATTAATGGCTGTTTGATTCTATGATCTGTGTTGGTGCTTCTGTAAATTCCTCCAAGATAACTGCTTGTGTGTATGTGTGTGTGTTTGTGTTATGATTCTACAGTCGCATGTATAGCAGTTCTTTTTATTCACAAGATGCTAAACAAGAGAAAAGGGTAAGTACAAAACTCACAAAAAATTGCATGTTTTTTGTTGTTCTTAACTTTATTCTTGTAAGCCGAATATTTAACTGGCTGGTGTGCTATTGTTTCAAGTTTGGACCAATACTAATAAATTGCCACACACAAAAAAACTGGCTCAATACGCCATTTATGGAAAGAACATATTTTTGTTTCTTGGCTGGTGCTGAGGTGATTACAGGAAATCCTCTCTAAAACTATGCCAGAAATTTCCTCAGGCAGATTTTAATTTGTGCCTTATTTACTTTTCTAAACTCTACTAACAAAGCAAATAAATGTATTGTATTTCAGCAGCACAATTGTAAAACATATTCCTTATTTGATGACACTGTAGCTCTTATGACACCAGAGAAGACCTGAAGCCGGAGTTATTGCAGTTCCAAAATCTATAGTTTTGGCTGCTACTTCCAGGTATCTGTCCTTTTCTGCCTGTTGCTTTAATGTCACACTACTCCAATGTTTTACACAAATGCTTTCCTCCAACCAAGCATAACACTGTGACGACTACAGGTACGTGGTGGGAAATATACTATAAAATAAATATAACAATTTTCAGTGTTATCACAATTTGTCTCCTGCAGGTGAAACTCTGAAAGTAGAATCGTTCAAAGAGTTAATCATTTTTTTCTAATTCAACTTGAAATGTGAAACAATATAGACCAGGCATGTCAAACTCAGTGGATATTATTCGTGAAATGATTTCCTATTATCATGATGCAGCAGAATCTTATTTTCTCAGGAAAACAACCATATAATTGAATTGGTTCTAAATTGTTAACTTAAATGTAATTAGAAGTTAAGTTAAGATCTTTATTTTACTTTATTGTTTTATATTTAACTATGAATCTTCAATCACATATATATTTTGTTTTATATTTGGTCCAGTTGTGATTGAAAACAACTAGATAATAATATTCAATCTTTCGGCAAATAAAATGAATTTGTTAAAATACAAAAATATGTAAAACACAGTAATGATAATAAAAGTAACTTTTATTCCTTTGGCCCCAATCAGCTCGAAAGTTTTTAAACTTGGGCCCTGACCCAAATGAGTTTGACAGGTATAGACTTATGACATCATTAATGACATATGTCAAGCCTTAAGCCTTAATACTGAAGATTAAGGTTTACAATATCAAAATATTCTAATTCTCTGAGACGTTTTCTTTTTGAAGCTGTCAGCCAAAAAGATCTACAGTATATTATAACAAACTTAGGCTTGGTATATGTATGTCACTGTGTTTGTTATGAGTCTGTGATATATCAGTTTCACATTGTATTACACATTCTAGACTCCCAGAGTTTCACCTGTATAATTGATATGTAATTGTATTCTTTGAGTTGTGGGGGTTCTAATCACCAATAATCACACTAAACTGTAATTGGCTGAATCTTCCTAAAACAGACGTGTAAGGGCAGAGGGACTCGTGGGGAAGGTGATTACTTGAACTTGTTTCATTCAAGTATTCATTAAAGCTGCACTGTGTAACTTTTGTGGTTAGAGTCTGACACATAACAACAAAGTTATCTTAAAATCAGCTCCAGGAGGAAAAAATTGGGAAGGTTGCCAGACAAGTTGATCCGGCGATGTCCCCATGGATTACAATCTAATGTCATACTGTGGACATGACGTAGCAAAGCAAAAGGGAAAGACTCCGCCCCAAAGTGTTGCATCATGCGTCTTTGTAACTAAACACAATAAAAAAGCCAAATTCTTGTCTCCAGTTTCTAAGAAAGTTGTGAATATACATTTTGTGCCATATTGCCCTCCCTGAGAGCCTGCAGGAATGGTGGCATAGGCTGCAATCACATTCTAGAATCCCATGTTATGATTTCTGGTGTTGGACGAGGTCTGATGAAACTCTAATATTTCTGAACGTAACCTCAAAACATATGCACTCCACAAATATTGTCAATTGGATTCGCAATCATTTACATTTTTTACTGACAGAGATTAAGTTTGTTTTTTTTGTACTGTTGGATAAGACGATAAACGTTTTGATAACACTCATTCTTTAAAAAAATCATAAACCAGGACAACGAATGTTAAAATTAATAGATTCTTTATTCGCTCCACAGTGGAGAAATTTCAGTGTTGCATTATCAGTTACAGAACAGTAGGATTGAGGAGCGGAGCACACAGAATAAGATGAGCAATATCTCTATACTCAAATAAATGAAACGAATAATAAAGAAGCAAGAATTAAGTTTACAATCTCTGACTTTAGCCCAAAATCAGTTCAGTTCAGTAATAAAGAAGCAAGTCTAAAACCTCCAACTTTAGCATCAAGAAGCAAGTATTAGATCCAGTCTGTTCTAGTACAAAAAAAATATACAGCAGCATGAGGGTAGAAGAGGGATCCTGTATTCTTCTCACAGTGGGGGATTTTCAGAATTACAGAACAGAAGGAATGAAGAGCACACAGCACAAGTGAACAATAACTCTATACTAATAATAAAAAAAATCTATACCTCTAGCCTCAAAGAAACAAGTATATATAACATCTATATCTTTTACATGATCTCTATCTTTAACATAATAAAGTATAAAATCTCTATCTTTGACATGATACAGTATAAAATCTGTACCTTCATTCATTCATTTTCTACCCCTTCATTAGTCCATTTCTGGGTCAGGGGGGTGACAAAAGAGAGCTGCCACCCAAGGCTCTTAACACCAGTCCCTCTGACTGGAGCTTCAGGCAATGTGGGGTTAAGTGTCTTGCTCAAGGACACAACGACAGCAGACATTAGTGGGAGCAGTTGGAGTGGGTCCCGTGGTAGACTCGAACCCACAATCTTGCTCTACCAACTGAGCTACAGTACTGTCGCCCCTAAAATCTGTACAATTGGCAAAATAAGAAGCAAGTATTAATGACTGTGTATTCTAGAGCAAGCAGTATGTAGTTGTATGTTAGGTAGGGGTATGAGTATTAATATTCCAACACTATCATAGAGCTCTCAACACAGACCTCCCGCTCTCAGCCTATCGTTGGCGGTTTCTTTGTTTTCTCGAATGGGAGGGATGTGTCCGTGTCAGTTGTATTGTCCCCTGAGACGAATACGATCTTCAAAAGTGAAAGCTGACCGTTGCTTGGTGTTATCTCGTTCAGCTCGAATGGAACAGCCCCTATCTGTTGAGAAGCATCTGTGAGTGAGGAAGGATGTGCCCACAGACGGAGCAGGGCCCTGGGTGGAGGCGGACCACTCACACACACTGTTGCACTTATTATGGGCAGGTCTCCCGCCGGCTCTGGACATGTACCTACCAAAAAGCACCTTGTAAAATATTTTATTAACACGTGTATGTAAATAGCTGTTTGTACCTTATTTATAATAAACTGGAACCTCTTCATTGTGTGAGTGACTTTGTGGTTGATTTCTATTACCAGACAATATTATCTTTATTTCATTATCGTAAAATTTAAGGAACACCATTTTGTTTGGTTAGCATTGATTCAATGATTATGGAGTGAATGAATAATGTGAATGTGAAGCGTCTTTGGGCGTTGGAAAAATGCTATACAAGTAATGATAAAATATGAGATAATAATTGCTTGAATCAAGTGGTTTTTATCCATGTGAGCAGATGCTGACCGTGAAAATTTGCCAATGGGACAATTTAGTCTTATTTCAAGAATTTTTGCTTTCTTTGCTCATTCCAAGGAAGTCATTTCTTGTATATTTTGAATTTGTCTTGTCCAATTGGCAAATCTTGTTTCAAGGCAGTCAGAATGTGCTCAATAAAGATTTTGCCAAATTTGAGAAATGTTTGGTTGTGTTCATTAAGATAAGATAACATAAGAAAAGAGATCCTTTACTCGTCCCACAGTGGGGAAATTTCAATGTTGCAGCGCACAAACAGGACAGTGGCACACAAAATTCACAGTATAAGTAGCTGCTCTGTTTCTTGGCTATAGCTGTAAATGCTTCAATTACTTTTCGCAATGTGTACAAACAGAGCTGATGAAACAGTAACATTATAAAAGTATTAACAAGAAAGACACACATCCCCCTCCACTGATCATTAATAACCTAGCACAGTTTGGCGTTTGTGCCCCTCAGACGGCTGCCAACATGAAAAGAGCATTCATTTCTCAATGTGGAGAACTGACTTTGTGCAGAGCAAAACATAAAGATACTATCTTCCGCATTCTTCACATTCTCACGGCCTTTCTTTATTGTCTGGGCTGTACATAGTGGCTACATTTAATAGGATGATTTCTCCATGAGGAAATAACATGCCAGGGTTCAATAAACAATGGGACGACATGAATGGCATTTTTTAGGATGCGGTCTCAGTTTTGCAAAACACTGGAATAAGTTATGAGAAAAATGTGTGTTGGGAATTTTATAGGGACTGAAAAGACAAGTCCATAATGACATGTGTTATGAAATCATTTTGCCATTGTTCCTTACCTTTAACACACCAATTCATAAATAAAAATAAATAAAACAAATTCCACTATAAAGAATGTACAGTAAGAAGTTGACTGGTCATCCTGCAGCACTGCAAAAAGGGACGGAAATTAAATTTAAAAAAGGCTCACAATGTCGCAAAATGTATGTTCATTTGAGCATATTTTGACTGGATTAAAACATAAGAATCTTGACATAGAAAGATACAAGAAAAGTCTCCCTTGGAATGAGAAAATAAAGCAACAGTTCTTGAAATGAGACTAAATGGCTTTATCCCATTGGCAATTCTTGTTTTTAGACAGTCAGAATATATTCAAATTAATAATAAAACCAGTTGATCTAAGCAAATATTACCTCATATTTGATCAGAGTCCTAAAGTATACAGCATCAACGGTTGCTACAGTGAGGTTCTTGTTTTTTGCAATTTCATCGAAGGAACTCACGACTTCTCATCAGAAGTATTAATTATATGTGTTAGTTTGATTGTAGGCTGCGTGTGTTGTTTTATTAGTAATAGTAGTCGACAAGTAGCATCACTAAGAATATTTGTATCTGTATTCTTTAAAATGTGAAGCGCTTTGTGATCCTGGGCTGTGAAAGGGTGTTATTTACTGCTTTTACTTTTCTGTTTCAGTATGACAGAAAAGTAAAGTATAAAATTGCAAAAAAAAAAAAAAAAATGAATACACAATTAAGTAAATGAACAATGAGATAAGTACATATATAAATAATGTGTAGTTTATTTCTATGTCAGTATTTTGTATTTTATCGTTACCATAGCAACACTGTTTACTTGCAACAGCTGACGTTTGGTAGCATTTCAACATACTGTTTTTTACTTTTTTTAAAATTATATTCATCAGTTTTCACACTCATTGAGGTAAGGTTAGAAAAATAAATAAGAAATAAACATGTTTTAAGGAATTTCTCACAATTTCCACCGGTTTGGATGGGAGCTTTGGGAATTCTAGTAGTTTCAGAATTCCGGGAGACCTAGTCCTATAGTTATTATGACTTGTTCTCTCTGCTTTGATTCATATCTAAATCTAGGATGTGAACAGGAAGCGGCTCCGATGCTCAGTCACTTGTCTTCATTTCAACGACACACAGAGCAGCAGATCCGATCAAGGGAGGAACTTTCTCACAACCCTGACAACACTGCGGCCGTGTGTCCTGCCCACTGCGTCTGACCCCTCTCAACAAAGACCCCTCTTCTCCGTCACTTCAAATGCATTCTCATGACTTCAACGTAACGAAACCACCAGCAATCACACTGAGAACGATAACACTGCTTACAGACGGAAAAGCTTGACACGTCTTTATCTCAAAACACAAGATTTATATTCTCCGCTGCTGACCGTGACCTCACAGGAGGAAAAAGAGCCAGTGAAGTGGATTCTGAAGGGGAAGCTACGAATGTCTCAAAAAAAACAAAAACAAAGGGTAGGAGTGCTGCGTGGTTCAAGCGTGTAAAATTATCTAAAAGACTAGGTGCTCAATTGGAAGAGGGGTTTAACTTAGTAACAAAAAGTGGGGTGTTGACTTTCTAGGTAAAGGCCAAGCCCCGGCGATCCAAAATGGCGGCGTATTCAAATGAATGGTTTGTGCTCAGTGGCGCATGTGCCGGCACGGGCGCTGACATATTAGCGGAACTCGCCATATCACTCGCTATATTTGGACATCGTCTGGTCCTCCCGGTTCTGCGCAGTGGATGTGTGGATTTACAGAAAACCGAAGGATTTAAGAAGAAAAAAAGTTCAGGATGACAAGGGACACTAAAATTCCCACAAAATCCGATCTTTATGGGAGCTGTAGGTTCTCTGTCAGCTATTTGGTCTGGTTTAGTCTGCAGTACTGCGAGAATCCCCCTAGCACGTGGTTTCTTCAGCTACAAGCTAGTGATACCCTATACAGTTATTATAATGGATCCATGGTAAAGGCAAGTTATGAAGAGCTTAGAAAGTCAACAAATCTAAGGCGCTCATGGTCAATAGTTTACCTGATACCTGATTTATTTTCAAATGAGTTAAAAAAAAATGCATATTACTACATACAAGTTGTTTTAAAATCCGTAATTTGATTGAAAGCTTGAGCTCATTGATTCAGCTTGTGTATGAATTGAGGCTGAATTTTATATGATAATGTGTTACTTTTATCTCTATGCAGCACTTTGGAAACTTTTTTTTAATACAATGTGCAAAACAAGTGGATTGGATTGGATTGAGAAAATAAAGCAATAACTCTTAAAATAATAGTAAATGATTTTTCCTATTAGCAATTCTTGTTTTAAGACAGTCAGAGTGTAGTCAAATAGAACAAAAAATGCAATGATTACCTCATATTTTATCATTGTTTGCAGTGTATCCATTTTGTGAAGGCCTGTTCTAACACATGCATTCTCTTGATCTGAACAGTAATACTAAAACAGTTTGACTCAGAAAGGTGCAGTTCGTGGGGAAGCAGATTCTAACGAACTGTAGACAGATCCTGATCCTGTTTTCCATTGTTTGTGTCCTGTTGGGAAGGAAGGCAGGAGGTGTCGATTTGCCTGATGAGACATGGACGTTTTATGCTTGTGCAGCATTTCAGGATCTCTACATGGTCATGAACTGTTGGGGTTTAGCCTCATTGCATGGATTTGTAAAACTGAGGCTGTGTTCACATTTTAGCCCCAAGTAAACCACAGCTGACTTTGAGTAAACCAAATCTAGTGTTGACGTAAATAACGACTGTAAGGTGAGTTCATGTCCCGACAAAGAAAGCAATGTTGCCTTAAGGATTCGTCAGTCACCTTCAGTGTACTTTGATTCACTGACGACTGAAGTTTGAACATGCCCAAAGTGTATGTAATATCCTTACTATGCAGCATTATCATAAAGTGTTACTAAAACTATTAGATAGATCAAGATGTTTATTTCAGAACATGCTTAAATCAATCCACCAAACATAATTCAATTCAGTTTGTTTATGTATGGCCCTAAATCACAACAGTAGTCATTTCAGAGGACTTTACAAAACCGTTGATTCGGCAGCATAGATCAGAAAATCCAAATTCAGATTCAGATTCATTTATTTGCCATTTGCTGTAAAACCACATTGGAATACATTTGTCCCCAGTGTGCACAAGACAGGTATATACAATAGAAGAAGATAAAAGTACAGAAATAAAACAAACAGAACAGTAAACTATTGACACTGTGAGATGAGATCGATCGACTAAAACAGTTTCAATAAAAGTGCAAGATCAGTAAAGTGCTCTGTTTAAACTGATAACAGCTTGTGTCCTGTATCTCAGCGAGCGATATCTTCTGCCAGTAGGAAGAAGCTGGAACATGGTTTTTCCAGGGTGGCCAGAAGAGTAATGGATTTTTTGAAGTGCCCGGTTTAAGAGTCTAGATTTATAATTGTTGATTACTGTAAGTGCATACATGTTGTTGTATGTTGAGTGTCCTGGATCATCACTAACATAATAACACCATACCAACATAATAACAATGTACATGTACCATAGACTGTAATTATTAACGGACGTGGTCATGCCTATCTCCACGGTTGAAAGAAATGTGCCATCACTTTGAGCTTTTTCAAAATAGCAGCGGGGAAGGAAAATGTGAAAAAACGCATTTGCGCTTACGTTAGCCGGCACCAGCCCCATTCATTTAACAAGTGCCTTCTGAAGTCCATAGCGCCTACACTAGACTGGTCCAAAAAAAATACACTCCCCTCAGAATGGACACACATCATGGATTGTAGTGTTGGCCCAAAAGCCGTTTTCCAGAGGAAAGAAGACCCCATACAAAAGCTTTGGGTTATTCTTTTTCCGGGTACACCCCCACCAGCCCGGAGTGAGATTGCAAGCATGTCAGCGCACGTGCTCATGGATCTTTTTGAGCCGAGACTCGCCCCCCACTGATACTGTATGTACTCATTTCACATTTCATTTGAACAGACAAGGCATTACTAGAACACTACCAGATCCAAGAACAATAGACTACTAAAAAAACCAGAAACAACATATTGTCCCCGTGGCTGGTGACATCATAGTAAGATCAAGGAAGTAGCGATGATGGAAAGACGTATTTATTATTATTGTTTTGTTATCATATACAGTAGAAGGTGGTTTGATTGATTTTTGACGGATTGTATTCATTCGAGCAGACATTTTACCTTCATAAGTATTTACAATATATATAATCCTTTGTTTACATTACCTTTTGTACATGTTGCCTACAGTTTATACGTACACGTGCAAATACATAAACATAAAAATACAATCAAGCAACAGTTTACATTTACAATTTCAATTTCAATATGTATTTACAAATGCATTTCTCTTTAAAAAATGTCAGCTCAAAATGTGGGAAAGAAGTAAAAAAAAAAAAACATGTAGGTTTAGGATTAGGAACATTATTCAAATACATGCAATAATTTAGTTATTTAGCATTGAATATTGATAACTTTTAATGATTTGTCATGTTTAGTATGATTTAACACTTCGACTGAATCTGCAACAACGATCACTGTCCAGACCGGGGCATAGTTTGGGGATTTTGTCATTAGTTAGAAAAATACACAACATTAAAACACACATTGTCATACCAGTGAATATTTGAGATAACAGTTACCTTATTAGAATTTATTTTATTTTACCAAAGTAATGTTGTCAGAGTAGTTCAAAGGTTGGTGCATTGCTAAAGTGCAGGTGTTCTCAGTAAAACGGCTGCCACACCATAACAAGCCATAAATCAGCGACTTTATGAGAGTAATAAAGATCAAATAAAGCTGAGGGTAAAGTCCAAAGATGTTCCATATTCAACTGTGTCTTTGTGTTCACTTTCTGCTGATGACCAAGTCGCCATCACGAGTAATGAATGTAAGAAGTAATCCCTTGGTGCTTTTTCTTTCCCCAAACATGTTTATCACAGTCGTCGGAAGAGTAATTACTACTTTTTATATATGTGTTTGTGTCTTCATAACTTTGTGACTCATTATGTTTCTAGATAAAATTTAATTTATTATGTTCATGATATGATCTCAAATCTATCCTTGTACAGGACTGGTTCAGTGCAATCACTGATTGGAGCAAGTGCTATAGTTAGCAACACATACAGTACACTTGCAGCAGTTAGCTTTAGCTTGCATCAAAGATAAAAACTGGATAAATCACTTTTTAATAAAAGTTGTGAAAAACTACAACTGTTTATTGGGGGAATTTCTCAAAAATCCATTGATATGAAGGAGGGCCGTCAAAATGACTCCTCTGGGAGTCTAGTGTTATTTAACCCTAACCATGCAACCCACAAAATAATTGAGTGATGATGATTTCAAAGTTTCCTTGATCCTTATTCTTTCATTGCCTCACGACTGTGGTCATGGGGACGTGAACATTTAGTAGTGTGGGGCCTCCGTTGTGGGTGTTAGCATGGGGCCTCAGAGTGGGGCCTCAGTGCAGAGAGCTGCAGCTGTGTCTCGGAGTGTGCGTCAGGATTGGGCACTGCAGAAAATGACGGACCATCGGTCAAAAATGTCTCAAATTTGGCAAAATATATCTTAATTTGAGCACATTGTGACTGACTTAAAAACAAAATTTGTCAATGGGACAAGCAAAATGATCTTGTTTTAAAAAGATACAAGAAATGTCTCCCTTGGAATGAGAAAATAAGGCAAGAGTTCTTGAAATAAGACTTGTGGAGCCCATGGCACATACTGGTTGCCTTGCTTCTGTTAGTGTGCCCCAGGGCTGCTGTGGCTAAAGTTGTAGTTCAACAGCGGGTATGGTGTGAATAAACGTCTTTGAGTGTCTAAAAAATCGCTCGTCATCATTGAAGTTTTTGGTCCGATTGCACGACCACACTCTCTGCAGAGAAGATGTTTTCTTCCAGACAAAATCCTGGCTGTTGTGTATGGGGGAAAAGTCCTATTAGAAAACAGCCGAACAATGATTTATTGGGGAAAAAAATCCTAATCCTTGGACTCTGCCTTGAACTGCCTCAGATCCCTCTGGATGAGAGTGTGCTTGGATAAAAATGCATTGGTTTAAGTAGAGCTGTTCAACACACTTCACAGATCATATTCTTTCACTCCATACACGGTGGTGATAAACTACTACTGCAGCCACAGCTGCCCTGGGGCACACTCACAGAAGAGAGGCAACCGGTATGTGCCATCGACCCTTCCAACCACCACCAGACATTCAGACACACACACACACATCAGAATCATTCTAGGCAATATGGGTGAAGTGTCTTGCCTAAGGACACAATAACAGTTAGTCACTTTACATGAGCTACCCCACTGTGGCACCTGGTGATCCCAGAGGTCTCTCATCACAGTACTAACCAGGCCCTACCCTGCACAGCTTCAGAGCTCTTGACCAGAAGTTTGGTCACTGGATAACTTCAAAGGACTGTAGAAATCAACCTGTTCCATACACATATAATTATATTACATCATTTGTGAGTAACTTTGCCAAACACTCCTCCAGGTTTTGAGACAGAGTAAGAACATATTTCATTTGAAAAGACTAACACTGAATACAAGTTAAAGCACTGATCATTTATGGTGTTTTACTCTGTAGATCCATTTGGTTATCGGAATTCTCATGTTTTGTATCAAATATTGGTAAGACACAGTGAAAAACTTACTGTCTCACACAAGCGAGCCTGCAGATGGAAAATAACTGTACACTGTTGAAAGTGATGAAAACGAAGTAACTCTGAGAACCGCGGCCTTCGATGAAACGTTTCACCACTGAACGCTGTGACTAATGAGCCACATGTGCTGAGCTCAAAGGAAACCTCCTCATGTGGAAATGCCAGTCACTTTTGCCAAACCAATCCTCGGAGAGAGAAGTGATGATGAGTTATGTGCATTGGCCTGCGTCACGGGGCACTCCCTGTGAGTCAGTCTGCGGAGAGAGGACGGGGCTGAACCACTTGTTTTTGTTGATATGGCAACCGGACGTGTTTATGAATGTACAGTATCACATGTCAGCAAGAGATAAAGACTCAGATATGTTTTCATGCAGAAGACGTTACAATTTGAATAAAAAAAACAATAAAAATAGCAACATTTGAAATTAAATGGCATTAATCTGTCCAATAGCATTAATTAACCGTGCTCTTTTCAAATACTTCTTTAACTAATAACAGTAGTTCATCCGAGGTATTTCAATTTTAATTTTAGTTTCACAGCCCCTAAATCTAAATCAGGTTGCCAGAATTTACCGCGTCAAGCTAATCTCACTGGTAAAGTAACCGTATGTGGCCGTAGAACTAAAAAAAGGACTCGTTATGATTCTCAAATCATTAATCATTAATGACAAAACAAGGAATAAAACAAGGATGTCTATTGGGGATGTCTTTGTAAAAAATGTGTTGGTTATACATTTTCTGTTAACAAAACTCTTGTCCATTCAGATATTATGGTCCCAGGATTTATCTGCATATCAGGCAACCTCAGTAAGGGCAAGTGGGAGAGGTTGCAGTACCACTTTTGGCCAGATTTTGATATGCTGCTCCTTCAAAATAAAATAAAACAATCGAATTTATTTTATTTTGATCTAAAATACAGAGGTTTCACAGAAAGCCAAAGAACGTTCACTACTTCATCCAAATATAAACCAGCTGTTACATTTGGCCAAATAAACTGGAATCCAGAAGGTGCTCGAGCCAACTGGTCTGACGCATAAAATATACAAAAATAAAGGCATACACCCTCCTGCTTACAAGTAGCAGGTGGGGAGCACAGATTAAAGACTGGGTAACCTAAGTTTAAACCTTTTATATATCCATACTTACTTCACAAACCGCGGCTATCGCAGGTGGCAAGAGAATGGCACAGTGTGTTGAGCAGTGTTAGGCACAAAATAATGTCATAATATAAAGTAATGTTTGCTTGAATGGATTGGTTTTTATCCTAATTTGAGTATATTTTGTCTTTAAACAAGATTTGCCAGAGAGAAAGTCAATTTGTCTTTGAAGAACTCTTGATTTTTTCTCAATCAAAGAGAGACATTTCTTGTATCTTTTTAAAACAATTTGATTTTCCTTTATCCCATTGGCAAATCTTGTTTTGAGGCAGTCAAAATGTGCTCAAAATAAGACACAGGTTTGACAAATAAAAGCAATTTTTGACATGTTTTTCATCACTTTTTGCAGCGTAAGTACATTTCTGTCAATAAGTTCTTTGAAAATACCAGATTACATTTACTCTCAAAGATGTTTATGCAGAACTTTTGCACAAAGGTTTAACAAGAAAGAGTAGCTTCAACAAGGTGCAGACGGTGATCTGTATCATAAACACCTCAAACATGTTTGTAACGTAGTTTAATAACGTATTGGCTTTGTATCTATGTATTGTTGTTTTAAGTAATTAGTAATATGAAACTAATTAAACTAATCAAAGTAACTTAAATACAAAAAAAAAAAAACAGTCATCAGGTTATATAGCATTAGTTTAAAATAATGTTAAATATAACTTCAAGTGGAATCTGCACATTCGTTTTCACTATTTGCCATAATTTGAGTAAAACAAAAATGATCAGTGTAGTTAATTTACCTCGTGTGGAACGAAAAATAGCTTTCTGTGTCTTGAAACGCAACTCGTCCATCCATCCATCCATTTTCTTCCCCTTAATCCGTTTCTGGGTCAGGGGGTGGCAGTCAGAGCTGCACCCAGTACACAGAGCACCAGTCCCTCACTGATCCTGCTGCAGGTGGTGAGTCCACAGGAGGACGGTTGCTCTAGTCTGACTCTGAGCTGTCTTGGTCTCTCAGCGGGGGCTTCAGGCAAAGTGGGGTTGAGTGAGGACACAACAACAGCAGACATCAGTGGGAGTTGTGAAGTAGAACATAGGCTTGAACCCACAGCCTTCAGGCCCAGAGGCTAAGCTCTATACCGACTCTTACTCTGTCGCCCCTTCAGTCAAATTTTCATAACAGTAAATTAGTAATTCTGATACAACTATGTCACATCTACTAACACACTCTCTAACAACTTAACCAAGTAACTAGTAACAAATAATATTCTCCACTGTGAGACGATTAAAGGTTTATCTCAAGTAATCTTTAAGTAAGTAAGTAATCTTTATTTATATACCGCCTTTCACAGACCAGAGTCACAAAGCGGTTTACAATTGTTATTTTTGGGCATTTGTCCTCTCACTCCACACAGAGATGGGAGCGGGGTCACCAGTACAGGAGCCGCATGCCAGACCTAACCGGAGCACCGGGAGAAAATCTACACAGACATGGGGAGAACATGCAAACTCCACTCAGAAAGGCCCTGGTCCGACCGGGATTTGAACCCAGGACCTTCTTGCACTCATCTCATCTATATCTTATCTTATTTTAAATATATTACAATTTTAGCTTGGTAACACTTCAGAAGAGTAACATGAAATGCATCTAGACTCGATTGAAGGATCAACTTTCTTTATTCAGAAACACAGTCATTTCAACACAACATCAATTTGACTTTTCTTCAGGATTCCTTGTCTTTAACTTGTTGGGGATGTTTGAAAGTTCACACAATGTTAATTTGGTTCAGCCGTGTGCACTGGGATGAATAACGTGCCGACAGTTTGGCCTTTCCTAATGCTAATTCCTGGGACTTTGCGCAGTGAGAGCCCAGTGTAATTAAGTGTGACTCCAACAGCCAGGTGGGTATTAAACTATTACATTGTCTAAAATAATCACCCTGTCAAAAAAAAGGTGACAAAAGGTGACAGCCTGCAATTACAGCAAGTTCACAAGGCTTAATGGACACCAGCCTGCCTCGTCTTCTTCCACTCCTACGCAAACCTTGACATGAAGACATTTTGTGCTACTATAAATATCCCAGAAAGGTCTCTATCTACACTGCAAAAAGTGATGAAAAATAAGTAAAAAAGTGCTCAAATTCGGCAAAAATTATCTTTATTAAATTGAGCGCATTATTGGCCAAAGGGACAAGCAAAATGATCTTGATTTAAAAGATGCAATAAATGTCTCCCTTGGAATGAAACAATAAAGCAACCGTTCTTGAAAGGAGACTAAATGGCCGTGGGCAAAGACGGAACACCCAGAGCAGAACTGCAAACATAATATAATTCAAAAATGGCTCAAAATAGTAAAAACTGAAACCAGGAAGAAGACATGGGAAAAGACAACAATGGACCAACATCAAGAGGACAGGAGCACAGGGTCTAGATACAATAAGGGAGATATCAAAATAAAACCAGTTAAAAAAAATACAAAAACATAAATGGCTTGGTCCCATTTACAAATCTTGTTTTAAGACAGTCAGAAACACTCAAGTAATTATTACCACATATTTGATCATTTTCTACCGTGTACTTTCTAACAGCCAAGCGAGGAGTGTCATTCTTCAAACCCGTTCATTCCACTGTATCCTCTGCAGTCCGCGGGCGCCCTCTGGTGGTAGAATCCAGCAACGGCAGTCCTATCCCTGTTCTGCTGTTATTACCCCCACATTGTAACCGATTTCAAATGGTGCTAGATAAGATGGCAACTCTAAACACCAGAGGAAAACGGTCAGCCTTGGTCAGGGGGTGAAAGATTTTTGCATGTTGCTGGGAATATTCTGTAAAGGACAAACTTGTTTATGTATTTACATTGTTTTTACATCATTCCACTGTCCAGAGGATAATTCCCACGCAAGAACACCGATTTCAAATGGTGCTAGACGGATAGTGCACTCTATGGCACCACCTGAAAACGGTTCCCTGGGGAGGAGGAGGTGATGTTGATTGACGGATGTGTCTCCATCTGCAAAGTACAACAACAAGCATGAATTACCAGTCTTGTCTGCCTAAAGCTGGGGTATGTAACTTTGAATAGAAAACAAATTGACTCTGTAATCAAATCTGCAGCTCTCAAAAACGGTTTGGTTCTATCATTAGTTTTCAGATGCATGTGTTTTTGGCTTCTGCAACATCTGTAGATCAGCTTGTTCAGACTGAAAAGTAAAAAAAAAGTGTGTTGAAGATATTATAATGTCTAATCAGATAAAGACAGAATGTTACAGAGTATTTCTGTTAGGACAAATACAATATGTTTCAGAATCCAAACAAAGTCTATCTTACAGTAAATGAGCAATATTTAAATCTGGCCAAAACTGGTACTGCACTCTCCATGACTCAGGTTGTCAGATAGTCAGACGAATCCAGTTTTGTCAACAACAAATCTATATAACCGACACCTTTTTGACAAAGGCCCCAATAGAAATCCTTGTTTTATTCGTTGTTTTGACATTAATGATTTGAGAATCCTAGACCTTTTGTAGATCTGCAGCCACATGATACTTTACCGGTGAGATTAGCTTGACACGGTGAGTTCTGGCAACCCGGAGCACAGACTTTATGATTGGTGAAACGGTGGAGGGCGGGACATCAAAATGAAAACAATAGAGGCTGTAAAACTATTTTTGAAATTCAAATATCTCAAATGAACTATTGTTATCCGTTAAAGAAGTATTTGAAAAGAGCATAGTTTAATAATGCCTTTTGACAGATTAGGGCCGTTTAATGATGACTTGACATGAAAATCTTACATATTGCTCCTTTAAATAGATATTTTAGTTGAAAATGAGCAATAGAGTTGTGAATAGTATCACAATAGTCATTTATACTATATAGACAATTACTTTTCTTCTCTGAAACACTTAAACTTTTAATATAAACTTAGCATGAGTCAGCAATAATGATGTAAAAGCCATAGTGCTATTCGTGGCAGTGGCATTAAGACTGGCTTAAACATGCTTTGTCACTTTCACACTCTCCGACGTGGACAGGTGACCTCGCACTAATCCACAGCTCTTGAGAGAACTGTCTTTTGGGGAACATTTTAAAGTCACATATTCAATACTCCCTGCTCTCTGCTTCAACACCGCATCCTAATGATCACTCAATAGTCACACAAACCTATTGATAATGGAAAAATATTGAAATATTCACACTTACAAAAAATCATATGCGAAAGTAGAGAGTTCTAGTGTCCTTTTTAAAGCTGGGATACCTAACCTTCAAACACAAACACATTTAACAGTTTGGTTCTATCTCTAGTTTTCACCTGTATTTTGATTTGGGCCTCTGTTAAATCTTTAAATCAGCGTTTTCAAACAGAAAAGTGAACAACACCCTTTACTTTTACGAGTCTCTTTCTGTTGGAACAAACCAACAGAAAGATTTATGAAAACAATAATTAGATTCCACAGCTTGAAAAGAATACTAACGTTTTGTACGTCACTATATATATTTTTTTTTTGTAGAGCTGATTCTGACAGATTTAGTAAATGGTATGAATAAATTGATCAAGATTGTTTTTTTTTTCTTTCATGGATTTATGCAGGATTGCAAAGAGAGATTTAAGTGGCGTCTCCTCTTCAGTGTGTAAAGGTTGTGAAGAGCAGAATGGCGTCATAAAAGGCCAAACCCATGAGCGGGTGCTGTTCCAGGCCGGTGAGGCGTCCGTCCGTGTCTGGATCTCTGCGTAACCAGAAGGGGCTGGCGCTCTCAGCGTGTGGACACAAGTGCTAGAGTAGGTGCGTAATCCTCTTAAAGATTAAAGCTCCTGCAAGTCAAACACAAACAAAAACAGTCTCTTTTAAATGATATTAATTACATATACTATACCATGACTTACAGAATGTTTTCAACCAATCTGCTGCGTGTGCTTTACCTTAAAATAATGTTTCAGTTCATTTATTTATTTATTTATGTATTTCCGCCTAGACTTTAGTATACATGTTAAACTTGAAAGCTGCTAGACACAAAACAAAATAAGACATTTACTCCATAATAATACACACATTCTGCTCTTTATGCATTCACAACTCATAGATGTAGAATAATACTCTTCTGAGGTTAAATAATTGATTTTGAATGATTTCACTGTTTTACTAGGGATTTGTTTTATTATGCAGCACTTTGAAAACTGTATTTAGGAAAGGTGCTATATAAATAAAGTGGATTGTATAAAACAAATGCATCCTATTCTTCAGTGCAGATACAAAACTAGAAAACATGTTTATGTGTTGGATTTGATTGTAGGTTTTATTAGTATTTTGGCTATTATTTTATAGGTTAAATTGTACCCCATTGTACAATTTTATCACAAACTTGAATAACAGCCACAGGTTTTCATGTTAAACATTTTAACCAACTGCTGATGGAGCAAAACAAAAAGCTAATGGTGTGGGGTTGTTGCTTTCATGTTTTGTTCTGCACTTTTTCAGGTGTATGGCATAGTTGTCATACGGGTTCGACAGTATGAATCTGGCCTTCAGCCTAAAACCCCTTTTGGTCAAGAATTATTTAGCACGACATTTCTCATTGACTGCCATTGACGTATTTTGTCTGAGACCCTCTTTTCGACTGGAGATCACAGGAGAACAAAAAATAGCTAGAAACAAACGTATTTTTGCTGATGAAAATATCTGGTTTCATATTTCACATAGTCTTGACACATAATATTCTGTGGGTCTTGAGAATCAGTAAAATCATCAAAAACGGCTGGCAGTCTAGAGCAGGGGTCTCCAACCTTTTGTGCTCTGTGAGCTACTTTAATTTAAAAAATCAGGCGTGAGCTACTTATGCTCGGAAATATTTATTTTTCCGTTATGGTTTAGAGAAAATGCACAAAGTGAGAAACATGCGATATTATTATCAAAATAACGAACACTTGATATTGCCACAATTAAAACAAAGTGTGTACATGTAAACTTCACTCTAACAAAAAGCTCAAGCTGAAACATACTCAGTGGGATGGCTGACACTGCATGGCCTCAACAAGACTGGAGTATTGTGGAGTATAGCTACTCAAATTCACCCTGATGGAATCGTTCAGGTGTTGATCAGTCAATCTCGTCCTGTACTTTGATTTGATTGCATTCATGTCCGAAAAAGCTGACTCGCAAAGATAAGTGGACCCAAACAGAGCAGACACTTTCAAAGCAACCTCATTAAGGTTCTTAAAGTCATTTGTATCCACAAGGCTCCAAAAATGTCCTGAACTCTGCTGAGACTTGAGCAGAGTTGTTTTGTAGGTTTATCACCTCCATTTCCATTTCTACAGGATCAATACCAAAAAGTACTGCCATCTGACCAGAAATGTCACTTATGTCCACATCCATGAAGGGGTTTGCCATAAATGTCACACAAGGCTGAAGTTTGTCAAAGTCAACAAATCTGTCAACAAACTCCTGTCCAAGTTTTGCCAAAAGCTCACAATATTTGTCCACATTCAAAGCACTGGCTGCCCCTGGATTATTTTCACACATGTTTGAGAGAGAAGAAAAGTGCTGTAACTTTTTGTTTTTCACCTGCTGGATGTACAACGAGAGCTTAGCGCTGAATGCTCTCACAGCACTGATCATGTCTGACACATGTTTATCTCTGCCTTGTAACTGTGTGTTCAGTTGGTTAATTTTATCTGTTACATCAGTCAGAAATGCAAGATCAAGAAGCCACTCCGTATTATTTAACAACGTAATATCTTCCCCCCTTGCCGCCACAAAAGTCTTGATTTCATCCAGCAAAGAAATAAAGCGTTGCAATATCTTACCGCGACTTAACCACCTGATGTCCGTATGAAGGAGAAGATCCCCGTGATCCGCGGCGCATTCCTCCAGGAACAATTTGAAGCTCCGATGTTGCTTTGCCTTTGGTCGAATGGAGTTGATTATCTTGACAACAGGTCCCATAACATGGTCAAAATCCAGAACCTTTGCACATATGGCTTGTTGATGTATAATACAGTGGTAGTTCAAAAACTTGGGAAAGTCCGGGTCCGCTTTGCAATGCGCAATAAATCCGTTGTGGCGGCCAGTCATAGCAGGGGCTCCATCACTCGTTATGGACACCAGCTTTCTAATAGGGAACTTTTTATCCACCACATATCCTTTTACGACGTTGTAGATGTCTATTCCCCTGGTGGAGGTTTTTAGTGGAAGCAAGGTCAAAAACTCCTCTTTGGTGGAGAAGTCCTCAAACACCATACGCACGAAAAGAGCCAGCTGCGCGGTGTCACTCGCGTCCACCGACTCGTCACACTGAAGGGAAAACCATTGACTTCTCTCAATGTCCATATCCAGTGTTTTGTGGCATCCTGTGACAGCGCAGTAACTCTCCGGGCCACTGTATTTGCCCCAAGTTGCACATCAGAAATAGCGGAAAGAATCTCTGTCTTACTTTTGTGATCATCAAATAAAGTTTCAGCCACCGCAGTCATAGCATCCTTCACAATGGCTCCATCCGTAAAGGGCTTTTTGTGTTTTGCTAGTAAGTGTGCCACTTTGAATGACGCCTCCGTGGCCGCACAACTCTTTTTTGTTGTCTTGGTGAATAAAGATTGCTGTCTCTGAAGCGCTGATTTGAGCTCCTTCACCTTTTCTTTTCGTAGGTTGCTCCCCGTGGGAAACTCGTGTGAAAAGTTACCGTGGACTGAGACGAAATGGCGCTGAACGTTGCATCGTTTACCAACAGCCACACTGAACCCACAGATCAGACAAACGCATTTATCGTTGACATTTGTGAATAAAAAGTCCGTTTCCCACTCCTCGTGAAAAGCGTACGTTTTCCTCCTCTTAGCAGAGCTCATGGTGCCGCATCAACGCTGTCAAGGCCCGTGCACGAAACAAACGCTGGGTATCAGTTTGACTGAAACGCGCGATCCTTTGATTGACAGCTTACAGACAAATAATATGTTATTTATGTAAATGAGGCGGGACACACCAACGGATATGATAATATGATAGGCCAAATCAACGAAAAATGCGAATGTTTTTTTTATTTTTTCTCTCATGCTAAATTTAGGAAAATAATGGATAACCTTGCGCGAGCTACCCAAAATGGGGCCGCGAGCTACCGGTAGCTCGCGAGCTATAGGTTGGAGACCCCTGGTCTAGAGTTATAAAAACCTTGAAAACATGTGGCCTAAGATCTAATATTCATAATTAAACTACTACTACTATTTTTTATTTGTTTATTTTTTTCATTCCTGGCTCAAAGTTATCAAGTGAGAAAAAACTCAAAATCTTATCGTCTACTTCTACTACACTGCAAAAAGTGACAAAATATAAGTAAATGAAAGCTTGAATCAAGACTTTTTTAATCTTAATCTTTAGTATTTTTTGACTTTCTTTAAACATGATTTGCCACTGGAACAAGCTATTTGATCTTTATTCATGTGCTGTTGTTGTGATCCAAGGGAGATATTTCTTGATTTGTCTTGTACTGTTTTAAAGCAAGACATTTTTGCTTGTCCCAATGGCAAATCTTGTTTTTAGACTGTCAAAATGTGCGCAAATTAAGATAAAACCACTTGATTCAAGCATTTTTTACCTTATATTTTATCATTTTTTGCGGTGTACTACTACTACTACTACTTACTACTACTACTACTAATACTACTAGTACTACTAACATTGATAAACAAAGAAACTTGGCTTACCTATATTACACAATGATCTCTGAGGTGGCCAATAGTGACTCAGGCTATAGCACGCATGCCTTAACTGCTAGCTTCCATGTCGTAACTCATTTGCTAATCTATTTTGACAATGAACATGGAGGCAAGGCAAGTTTATATAAATAATCACTATATATTAAAAAGAAGGACGATACAATCCTTTAGTTGTATGCACAGCTAAACAGAACTATTTTTAACCTGGATTTGAAAATTGTCAGAGAAGAAACCTGTCTCACATTTTCAGGATGACTGCATGAATCTGAAATGCAGCTTCCCCATTTTTTAGTTCTGATTCAGTCCATAAATTCAATGATGAAATGACACTTGTTGTTTTGCTTCAGGTTACAAAACATCCAACGTGGCCCATTATGACACATGCAGATGAAAACTGCTTCACACTTGTCTATTAATACATCGTCATCCTGAAAGGCCGGCGTGGTTAATTTTAGCAACGTCAACCTCCTGCTGCGCCATAATCTCTGTGGAGGTTTGGAAAGGCACTGGGTCGCTCTGCACCTCGTTAGGCTCCTACAGCTACATAATACATACATTTTGGAATAGATAAGTTGGTAAAATATACACTAGAACTTCCAGAGCAGTCAATGACGGTTTTTCATTTTGGAAGTGTAATTACTCCACTTATGAACGTTTTTGGTTCTCCGTAACTTTGGGACTTTTTCTGTTTGTATATGTTGTTTATTTCTATCTCATTATGATTATCAAATGATCTTTTGATCATATTCTAGACTTGGTCTGAATTGGCTCTAGACTGGTCCTGGACTGGCTTGGTCTTGGACTAGTTCTAGACTGGTCTTGGACTAGTTCTAGACTGGCCTTGGACTGGTTCAGCGCAATCTCAGTTTTGAGAAAGTGCTAGTTACCATAGCAGCACATTGTTTACTTCCATTGTTTACTAATGAATAGTAATGAAACGCAAAACTCTTAAATTCCATTAATTGATTGTTAATTATAAATGTAAATGTGAACTTCATTGTCTCTGTAGGGAAATCTACATTTGATCGCCATAGTAACAGCGCCTGGGAACCCATCTCCAGATGTTGATACTTGGCTTGGTCAGGACCGAAGCTGGAGGATTTGACTTATTGTGCATGTTTTTAATGGTAGGGGAAACTGGAGCACCCGGAGGAAGCCTACACAAACACAGGGAGAACATGCAAACTCTACTCAGAATGATCAGAATAGTTAGGAAAAACGTTATGAAAATGAATCACCAAACCATTCAAAGGTAAACAATTACAAAGTCACTGCAGAAAGATGGACAGCAAATGAAATGTAGGGAGTTAAAGGGTGCATTCACACTCGATCCCAACTGGACCAGAGTTCACTTTAATGAGACGTATTCTGATTCTCTTGGGGCAAAAATGTGTGAGTCCGAATCATTTAAGTCAGTCCATCTCTCTTGAAACATTTCAGTGATGTTATGAGAGTCAGAACTAAACATGAAGAGGCAGCATTTTAGATTTATGCTGCTAGAATCTGGAACAGTCTTCATGAAAATGTGAGACGGGTTAAAACAGTTCCGTTCAGCTGTGCATACAACTGAAGAATTGTATATTTACTCTTTTGATGTCTTTTCTGTAGCGTGTATTGATGTTTTTATTTCTGTTAAGACAACAGCAATGTAGTCCCAGCAGAAATGTAGCCCCAGGGCAGCTGTGGCCACATAAGCATATTACCAGCACTGTATGACAGTGACTGAATAAAGCCATTTTATATGCTGTATAAAACATATGCATTATTATTATTTATTATGATCAAGTTTCTATTATTTACTATTATGTATTAATATGTATTATTATTTATGATATTGTAACATTATGTATTAGTATGTATTAATGTATTTTTAATATTATATATTCATATTCACCACGTATTTTCTCTTCTTATAATGGATGTATTATTATAATTATTATTTTTAACGTGTATTGATATTATTATTCATGATTTATAATAATAATGATAATTATTATTATTATTATCATCATTTTTGTTATTGTTATTACTGCAAGTTTGACACCGCTGACGTACAATGACATGAAAATAATTCTGATTCCGATTAACCTATGTTTGTTTAATAGTTGCCCATAGAATTGTAAAAGGCCTTTTCCATTTGTGTGACTCGAGAGACAGCGCCCCTCCCTGAAAAGTGGCCAAATTACGATTGAGGTCATGTTTCCTTGTTTTGTAACTAGGTCACTTGTTCTCTTCATCCATGGACAACCCCAGAAACACTTTTCACTGTAGATAGCGTGATACTCCAGCACTTTGCAAACACAGAACATTCAAAATTCAGTCTGAAACTTTATGGTGTGATGTGTGGAGTCATATTTCATCTTTTATCTTACTTTCGTTCAGTGATGGATCCTTATGAGCCACTTGTTACCATGGCGATAAGTCAGTGTTGTGTTTGTATATGACCACTATGTACATTGTTTTTGTAACTTAATTCCAGGTATCTTTGATTTGTACATCATCAACAGGACAATAGACTAAACTGGTGCAGGGATGAGTTTGACTATTACAGGTTTGAATCATTAACAGATCACCGTTAAAACACCCTTCATTACTCTTAACAGGGGATTGCTCTAAGGAGGGGATTGGATTAAAATAATCTTTGTGCCTCGACCAATCCCTTTTCAAACCATGCACAGGTTTTCTTGTTTACTCTATTTCTGTGAATAATTGTTTGTATATCTTGTGCATGTTTGAAACAAAAAAAACAAATGAATGAAGAAATAAATAAAATTGTCAAAAACTAAACTAAATCGAAATTGGGAAAGTTTTAATAATAACAAAATATGCAGATAAAACATAACACATTTGGAAGTTTCCTCAGAAGCTGGAGAAATAATTTGATCTACTGTCTATAAACTTTGCAGTGCCAAAAACAAATACTTGTTGTCAGCATCACTCTGATATTGAAATGTGTGAGGAGTTAATTCATGAAGTAGAGTCTGAAATGTTATCACTGAGACAAGGGTAAAATCCTGCTTGTTGCCAACTCATTCTCTTGGACCTTTCTCGCTTCTAAACTCGGTGTCGTGACGTCTGTTGCTGATTCACCTGATGACTGAACACATTTTGTAGACAGGAAGTGTGTGTGTGTGCGTGTGTGTTTATATCTGTGCATATGTGTGTGAATATGTATGTGTGTTTACATGTATAGCGGGACAGGAAGTGTGTGCATGTATGTGTGTATATGCGTGGCTGTGTGTGCATATGTATATGTGTGAGCATGTGTATAATTTGTGTGTATGTGTGTGTTTGTACGTGTGTATATGTTTTTTATGTGTATATGTGTGTGTACGTGTGTGTTCATGTGTGCGTGTGTGAGTCCGTGTGAGAGTGCGTGGTCACCTCTCCTCCGGAGCTGGATCCCCTCCCCTCAGATGAACCATGGGGACTTCCTCAGTCTCTGGATTGAGCTGTGGTCACATCAGACACATCTGCAGCCGTCAACAGTAACACAGTCGTCACACACACTTTTAGACAAGCTTTTTCAGAACCCTTCATTTCATAGTAAATAAGAAAAAAAGAATCAAGTTGTATAGATGTCTAAACAACATTTATCAATCAAACGATGTTCAAAAGACACATTATCCATCCATCCATTTTCTTCCCCTTAATCAATTTCTGGACACATCATTATTCATAAAATAAAAGGTTATGCAATGTTTCATATTTGTTGTGATTTGTCCCTTGAGGTGCGTCACTGTGTGTTTACAGTGAAATCCTAACATTCTGGCAACACAAGGGACATCTTACATATTTACATTAGGCCAAAACAACAAACAGGACAATAATAATGTAGCACACAAAACATCACATTCTACCCAAAAACAGATCAATGAATATAGAGCTACGTCACTATAGGCCTAAAGTATTATCATTGATGAATGCTGATGTATTGACTGTTGAATTGAAACATTTTGATTAAGTTTCTGTAAACTCTGATGTAGTCTTGGCCTATTCAAAGTCTATCGAGCTTTGTAAACAGTTTTGGAAATTACATTAGGCCTGTCCTATTTTATAACGCACAGCTCAACAGCCCCCCCTGTCTTCAAGGCAAGACTATCTCCATAAAATCAAGTGCGCACTACAAAGCTAGATTACTATTGAGGCGCTCCCGGAATCTCAGTGACGCAGCAAATGTTGTTTGATACCTGAACACATGACGGCCACACGGGCTGCGTCATCGCCTTCTAGATACATCCAGATCAAAAGCTTTCACTCCTCCATAAAGCAGAACAAACGACGAATTTCCTTCTGAAAGTATACAGGAGCGGCGTCATATCTGAATAACAAAACAACGCGTAAAAGATTTCCATAGTCCACACCAATCTGCGTATGGTCCTTTCCTTACACCAGGATTACGCACGATCCATCTCCTGCGCAGCATCCTATTCCTATCTCTGCCTTGGCACGCCAGCCCAGTGACAGCCCCATGCTTTGTTTACATGCCCCTTTTACACATTTAAACCACATAAACCCTCAAGATTCACACCCACGACTTTGCGTTATGTCTGGACCAAGCTGCGCGCTTCTCACTCGCGGTAAAATTCCCCCCTGGATCCAAGTGGTTTGACGGTCCTTCATGCTGACGCAGTTGAATTTACCTGTTGTCACGCAGATGATGAAGCAACCCTGGATAACACAGTCCTTCTCTATCTCCAGCGCCCCAGCTTTATGTTGACACACGATTACATAACTTTTATATCGGTTATTGGTCATGCGTATACACTTTTCACCTCTGGCGTTGCATATGCTTACATTCCCATTCAGCCTGTGAAATACATAGTGCGATTCCCTACGCAACATACGCAGGTTACTATCCCTATGGCGTAGTCAGAAGTAACAACTTACGCAGAAAGTCCGTGGATGCTTCCAGAAGAGTCTTGTTGTGGTTGCAGTCATCCCAGCCAGAGGATGTGTTGTTCTTTGCTGTTATGAAATGTTCAGAGCCACGTTTGTCACTTGTTTCCCTGATGATTTTCCATAGCGCAACACTGAGCCCGCCCATGACACTCCCCCGGATGCTGGTTGGACAGAACGTTTCCTCATCTCCTGAATCACATGTGGCTGACGCATGTTTACAAACATCGGCGAGATCACATGGTTATGACCCTTTACCGTAAACGCCAGCGCGCTGACGCACCCTGCCGTGTCGCATTGAAATCATCAGTGCAGACTTTATCAAGGACACGTACTCGGGCACAAGATCCATAATAATAATAATGATGATAATAATAATGATAATGATAATGATAATGATAATGATAATGATAATGATAATGATAATGATAATGATAATAATAATAATATTCATAATAATAATTAAAAATAATAATGCATCCGTTTTATATAGCACGTACTCAGGCAAAAGATCTATAAAAAAAATAATAATGATAAGAATAGTTATAATAATAATAGTAATAATTATTGTTGGCCTTTTTTGTGTTTTAACTGTTTGATTCTCTGGTCTATGTTGGCAAATCAACGGTTTGGTAAAGTCCTCTGATATTACCACTGCTGTGATTTAGAGATAAACAAAAATAACTTGACACTTAAAAAAACTTCACAGGTCATTATTCATACAGGGCGGTGATCAACAACTACTGAAGTGTAGTCGCCCTCTCTTTGTTTTGTACCACTTTCAGGAATGACAAAGCAAAGACTGCAATATCGCTCAGTGTCAGCAGATGGCGACATTTAATTTTCTGGTGACGGCTCAATATAGATCCATGGCTCTTGCTCTTTGCTTGGGTCCATCTATTGTTGTTGTATTCCTGGAATGTCCCACAGTATTCCATTTAATATTACCATCCAGCAAATTGTGGACGAATAGGAGAGCGATATTGTAGATAGAAGATAGATAGATAAATAGAGACAGATTGTTTTATTTTAGTTAAATAATGTATATCATATTCGTACCTTCCAATCGATCCATTCAACAGCAGAACAGATACGAAATGCACCTTTACATCTAATGGTGTGGTAGTTAACAATTTACAAAGTCTTCCTTTTCTGGATAGTAAGCCTATTTTTAAGATATTAATCATTACGCGTGATCCAGTGCCTGGTGAGGCACACTTTGTCTCTTCTGAAAAGGCCACACCTCCTCACGGTATTCCAGTAAACCCTTCTTCAGGCTTCTTAGAAGAAAACACAATCACCCAAGTTTAGTCATCTTACGACTGGGATGAGATGAGGTCACCGCTGTGTCAGATGGTACACTGACAGCATGTGGCCGCTAGATGGAGACATAGAACACGGAAATTTGTCAGTTGTTCAAAACATGCTGTTGTAAATAAGTGTTTAATTCAATTACATGTTATTACAGACTTTAGGTCCAATTTACAACAGACAGACAAGACAAAGATGAACAGACAAAAACAGTTATGACTTTAAAAGATTAGATTGTATGGATAGTTATTAAGATTAAGATTAAGAGATCCTTTAATTGTCCCACAGTGGGGAAATTTCAGTGTTGCACCACAAGTTATAGAACAGTAGGAAAGAGGAGCACACGGCACAAGTCAAGTGAAGAATAGCTGTACTAATTAAAACAAAACAAAATCTCTATCTCTAGCATCAATATATCCAAAGTGTCTAACGTGAGAGCGAGGGAGATACACACACAGTTAGATACACAGATAGATAGATAACAGAGAGAAAGAGAGAAGGATGGATTCAATTCAGTACCTTTTTTCAGACTGTAGGTCCAATTGAAAACATACAGACAGACAAGACAAACATTAGCAAACAAACAGTTATGACTTATAGCTATGACTTTAAAAGACTAGATTGAGTGGATGGCTATTTCAAAAGGGCTAACCTTTATCATTTTTGGAACCGACCAAGGTGTGTATCTCAAACATTATCAAAGCTGTATTCCCAGGGAAACTATTTGAAGGGTCTGTACGTGATGTTCTGCCGTTTGTTGTCAGTGGTGTAATCCTTTAATATGTCTCCATTGTGGAACCGTTATCAGTCAACCATGCGATGACCTCAGTGGAGCTAGTTTTAACTGAGCCGCTACATAATAAAAAGCTCTTTAAAGTTGGTGGACCTACATTTCAAAACCACAAAACTTGTACACAGCAAAAAAATTGATGAGAAAAAGGTCAAAAATGGCTCAAATTGAACAAAATGTATCTTCATTTGAGCACATTTGACTAAGATTTGCCAACGGGACAAAGCAAAATGATCTTGTTTTTAAAAAGATACAAGAAATGTCTCCCTTGGAATGAGAAAGTAAAGCAACAGTTTTTGAATTAAGACTAAATGGCTTTGTCCCGTTTGCAAATTTAGTTTTAAGACAGTCCGAATGAACCCATCTAAGATATAAACTTGATTAACAAAATTATCGACAGGGTATTTGTATTACATTATTTTTTGTCTTCATTAGATTTATTTATTTTAAAGTGAAAAACAGATGACCACCTCCCCTTAACCAATCCGCTTTCAGCCCAAAGTGCCAAATCCCAGGGCTCTTTGTGAAAATGAAGCAAAAGAGAACTGTTGTGGTCAAACTTATTCACTTTAACAATTCACTTTTACAAGATTCATTCTGATATAGCCCAAACAACATATTTATCATTCTATCATTCATGAAAACAAAAATAGTTAGTTTCGTCAGATTTAATTAAGGAATTACTGGATGGAGTTAAGTCTCTTTTAAAATAATATTTTGTGATATTGTTTGTTCATTTCAGCACAATTACATATGAATCTTATGGATATTCTGTTTGGATATAAATGTATGAAGATATATTGAGGATCTAGAAATTCATTATTCTATGTTTGGTTACAGCAGGTTGAACATATGTCGTATAATCATAAATATTGATTTGACAGTGATATTTGAAAACCAGGAAATGCACCCCTTACCACTCTGTCCCGTACCCTCATGTTACCAGTATCTACACATGTATACTTACTAATATATACTGTATATCCTGCAGTACATTTTATACTTACTTATTTAGGGGTGACAGTGGCTCAGTTGGTAGATTTTTGGCTTTTGATCCTGAAGGTTGTGAGTTCAAGCCCTCCTCGAGACCTTTTGACTCCCACTGATGTCTGCTGTCATTTTGTCCTTGGACAAAACACACCCCACTTTGCCTGAAGCTCCCACCGAAAGATCAAGGCTGCCGTTACTGACCGAGCAGCCATCCTCCACCTGTAGGAGGATCAGTGAGGGGCTGGTGCTCTGTGGTTTGGGAGGCAGCCAATGGATTGAGGGAAAAAAATGGATGGATGGATAGAGATTCTATTCTATTTTCTACTTATCTTGTGTCGTTCCTACTGTTCTGTAACTGGTGATGCAACCCTGAAATGTCCCCATTGTGCTACAAAGAAAGCATCTATTAATGTTTTGAGAAAACGTTTAAAATTAGTAGAAGTTCAAGTAAAGAATTAATGCAAAAACAAAACCTCAAAAGCACAAAAATTTGCCTCGGTGCCTCAACAAACTCAACTTTATCATCAAATTTACAAATGTTTTCTTTTTTATTCAGGATATTCTGTTTTATTCTCTGTATGTTGACACTTTGCGGACACCAGACCTATATATGCCAGAACATATTTGACAAATGTCTACTTTCAATCATTCCAAATATACAAAAAAAAAGTGTTTTATTTCATTTATCGACACGTTTGAAAGCTCTTTATTGTTTGTGACAAGTACATAAACAAAACAACTGATGAAATCACTCAATCATACCAAAAAATACAAAAACTATAGTGAGTATCAGTCCCTTTAACAACAAAACAAAAAATAGTCAAAGTCGCATTTTCATAGCTGGGTTTTCCTTCATTTTTTTGGATCGTTTACAACACTTTAGAAGCCCTTTTGGTTAAACTTCAGCTTGTCACTTTAACAATGCACAAGGCGGTGATTTAGATTTTTGCATGTGATTTCAAAGCATGGAAAAATCATAGACATTTCAATCAACTCCTGCCACGGCACCAGAAGCTTTCGGCCTTCAGAAAACCAAAACACTACGTATGAACTCACCGCCTTGTGATTTGTTTGAGTGACAAGCTTGAGTTTAACCAATATTCCTTCAAAAATGTTACTGATAAGAAATCCAAATTCCAATTATACAACTATATTTTGATACATTTACATTGAATGAACTATACTTCGAGACTGAGGGTAGCTCCCAAAATCCAAGTCATCATTTCAGTCCCAGATGAGGTTTTCGGAGCTCCGCAGTCACTGTTCCCATGTTCTTCACATTAACGGCATTGTCAGATATTCGGTTGTTCCCGTGTATTCTGGAGGAGGGGTGTATTCTCCTTCTCAGTGTGTGGACAGTCCATGAGGCAGCAGAGGGAGGCCATGAGGAGGTGGGTGTGGTTGGAGGTGGGGTGGGGCTCTTCACATCTCTGTGTCGGCGTCTGGGATCTGGGCAGCCGAGTGTCCGTTGGTGGTGGGGGCTTGGCTCGTGCCGTTCTCTGGAGGGGGGGATTCTCCGTTCAGCGTGGGTTTGTCCAGAGGCTCCTGAGGCAGAGGGGCCACGGATACAAGGGTGTTGGCCTGGTTCTCCTCGTCCACCTGGAAGGACTCAGCCTGAACGAAAATACGAAAGAAGTTAGTGAACGTACAGATTAGATTTCAGCTTTTTGCAATTAACACCACGTTGGAATTTGTCTTCTGTATTTAACCCATCCCTTATTGCCTTTAGGGAACTTTATCAGGACAGACCAGGAACCCATTTCCATTTGAATAGATTGCAAAAAACAGATAAGTGCCATTAATAAAACATTTGAAAGGATTCAAATTAGGACCTTTACAAGACGTTTTTTGTCAGGCATATTTTTAGTACCATCTTCTTCTTGAGCAAATTCTCAAAAATCTACAGCCAATAGCTAAATATATCAAAGATTTTAGCTGGAGAAAAACAACCTTATAAAAATGTTTAAAACGGAGAACTCTTTGTCATTTCTCAATTCCAGGACAACCAAAGCTGGAGGATTTGATGTTGCATCGCTCTCTCCCTCTTTTCTTACATTTTAGTCTGTTTTTATACAACTGCTTTTTTGAGATTTTATACTTTATTATGCTAAAGTAGTTTTACTAACCGATGTGTTTCAGAGCAACGTTTTAATGCTCCAGCTCAGAAAACAAACCGTTTTTCCAATTCTTTTGTTCTTTTCTCCTATAAAACTGTTGAACTCTGGAGGTGTTTGACTTTTGGCAACTGTTGTGTATTTTATTGTGTCGTTTTACTTATATTGTAACCTGCAACTGCGTGAACAGAGAGGCCGACTCACTGCTGTGTGTTTGTGTAGAGTCTGTTCTGCTCTGAAATACACTTTCACTCAAAAAAGTGATAAAAAATAAGTAAACAATTGCTTAAGTTTGGCAAACTGCCTCTTAACTTGAGCACATTCAGATGAGATTCAGATTTCAGATTCAATTTTTTACCATTTGCAGTAAAACCACATTGGAATACTTTTTAAAAGTCCCCAGTGTGCACACGACAAGTACATACATAAAACAACAATAAAAGTACAGAAATGAACCAAATAAAACATTTCTGTACTTTTCTGCCTTTTTTAAAGATTTTTCAATGGGACATATTTTTTATAAAAGATAGAAGAAATGTCTCCCTTGAATGAAGAATGAGAAAATAAACCAAAGCAAGTTCTTGTAATAATTCTTTGTCTCATTGGCCAATCCTGTCAGTCAGAATGCACTCAAATGAATCAATTCAAGATTTTATTACCTCATATTTTATATTTTTTTGCAGTGATGGGATCAATAAAAAATCTGAATCTGAATCCGAACATATTGCAACAGTGTAATCTTCCCGACAGCCTTGTTAAAACGGCTTCATGGGCAGATTTAGCAGATGAGGGTTGGAGAAGGTCGCCTGTTCAAACACAGAGTGAGGTGGGTTTGTTTGGGGATGTTGTTTGTTGGTGTTTATTGGTTCCGTCTGTGCGTGCTCAGAAGGGCGGTGTTTCTGCAGAAGAATGACTCACACACACACGTCACAGAATCTAAAATGTGCTCTGTGATTGCGAGCCATTATCACGAATAGTTGAGGCCTGGGTCAGAGGTCTTTGTCAATAGTCACATGACACGCTGCACACAAATGGGAGGCGGCACACATGCTAACGCTTAAGAAAGTGATGTCACGATGAAAAACAGAACCAAATGCGGCCCACTGAACCCACAAAGAGTACACTGGGGCCACAGCCTCAGATTGGGATGTGACCTCAAATCCTTTTGGGCTTTGGTCAAATAAACAGTTTGTTCTCAGTGAAGGAATGTAGGGTTTGCGTCTGCTGCTTTGCCTAATATGGACAAACACGCTTGTTATTGTATTTGTTTTATTGGAATTAATTAAAAACAGCATGATTATTTGTGCAAAACACTGCAAAAAATGCTTGAATTGAGTGGAATTTATCTTAATTTGAGTGCATAAAACAAGATTTCCCAATGGGGCAAAGAATTGTTGCTTTAAATTCTCATTCAAAGGGAGACATTTCTAGATTCTTTAAAAAAAAAGATAATTTTGCTTGTCCCTCTGTGAATCTTGTTTTAAGGCAGTCAAAATGTGCTTAAATTAAGACTCATTTTGACAAATTTGAGCAATTATTCAAAAAGCGACGGAAATATGTGTTTTACTTTTATTTCCATCGCTTTTTGCAGTGTAAACCCCATGATTGAATGATTGCACTCTACAATAAAATAGTTATTTTGATAATCAATTAGATGGCAGATTACTCACTTCAATTAATCGATTAGGGCTTTGATCCCTTAAAAATCAGAGAATATGGGATATTTTTTTTATAGATTTGACCAAAACAAAGCTCAAGTGATGCCTTTAGAGATGACTTTTACACATTGGGCTGTTAAAAGTACCATGTAAACTCTGTGACCATGTGACTTCATTCTGCAGTCATTGTCTGAGTCATAAAACCATTCCTCAGCATATTTAGTTCTGTGTAAGGTTATATATCAATAATCACCTGTTTTGTTTTTGTTTTTTTGTTACCATTTATTGTGTACATTGATTTAACTGCTATGCTTGGATTTGATGGATGCCTGCATATGAGTCCTTAAAGTAGCAATATGTAAGATTTTCATGTCAAGTTATCATTAAATGGCCCTAATCTGTCAAAAGGCATTAATAAACCATGCTCTTTTCAAATACTTCTTTAGCTGATAACAGTATTCCAGCCGAGATATTCAAATTTTGAGTTAATCTCACCGGTAAAGTAACATCTGGTCGCAGAACTAAAATTGGTCTTAAATGATTCTTAAATCTTTGATAACAAAACAAGGAATAAAATGAGGATTTCTATCTTTGTGAAAAAGGTGTTGATTATAGATTAGTTGTTGACAAAACTCTAGTCTATTCAGATATTATGATCCCAGCTGGATTTGTTTATCTGGCAACCTGAGTCAGGGAGAGCAGAAGAGGTTGCAGTACCACTTTTGGCCTGATACACTACTTACAGTGTATTAAAGGAGCAATACTTACATACTGCTCCTTTAATACAGTCTGAATAAATAGATGAATAACTGTAAATGACAAATCTACTTCTTGCTAATTGTTGTCACTCACCAGTCTTACGCCTTTAGAGTTTTTGTGGTGTGTTTTGAGGTAGTATCCAGCCACCAGCAGAGCAGCCAGGAGCAGACCAGCCAGCAGCACCGAGACCAGGACCAGTTTAGAACTCTTCCCCCAACGAGGGGCGGCTTCCTCCACATCCGTCTAAAGCAAAACAAGACATATTTACACATTCATATCTGATTGGTGAATGAAGCCGTTGCCCAAACTCCTCTAAGATGTTTCCATGCGGTACACTCATTAGCAGAACAATCATGCTATATCCTGAGGCGGGGAGTGATTCTGAAAGGCAAACAACGAGATGTATTTGCCAGTTTGCTGACTGTAGAAGTGGTAAACTCTGTGGTGAGGAGGTTATGTAAGAAGATGAAAGAAGTCCAGGGAGGGGCAGGCACACCCACAGCCAGGACTGAAGCCAAGGTGCAGCTAATATTCTGCATGTGTTAAATTCTCCCTTCCTGTCTGTTTACCATGAACCAATATCACAGATTTACTGCAAGTCTCTCCATGGCCTCGCAAAGTACGTGTGAGTGTCATCTGGACCAATTCGGACTCAGAGGAGCACAGGGACGGGCCTCCTGCTGGTGCCCAGAGTCAGGAATAAACATGGGGAGGCAGCGTTTTAAGATTTCTGCAGCTAAAATCTGGAACAGTTTTCCTGAAAATGTGAGATAGGCTTCGTCTCTGACAATGTTTAAATCCAGGTTAAAACAGTTTTGTTTAGCTGTGCATACAACTCAAGGATTTTACTTTTACTCTTTTTTTTCGGATTTTAATGCACTGTGTGATTGTTTCTATCTTTATTTGTTCAGCAGAGTGGCTCAGTTGGTAGAGCATCTTCCTTTGGGCCTGAAGGTTGTGGGTTCGAGCCCACCACAAGACCTACTTCACGACTTGCTGAAGCCCTCGCTGAAAGATCAAGGCTCCAGTGGACTCTCCACCTGCAGGAGGATCAGTGAGGTGTACAGAGTGCAGCTCTGACTACCACCCCCAACCCAGAAATGGATTAAGGGGAAGAAAATGGATGGATGGATGCTTTGCCTACATCAGACATAGCTTGAGATTTACCTTGTCTTTGATGTTGTCGTTGTTGAACTTATCAGCCATGCCTCCAACATCAGCTGCAAGGAAATAACCAAAAAAACAAAACAAATGAGATCTTGAAGAATTACCGTAATTACAATATACTGTAATCGAGTAAGTAAGGAATCTTTATTTATTTAGCGCATTTTACCGACCAAAGTCACCCAAAGTGCTTTACAATCCACAGTTCAGATCATTTCCATTCTCTCCACACACGGTGATGACGGAACGAAACGAAACATACTCCATCCATTCTCTCACTCACTCAGTACATTCAGACCTAATGTACATGTTTTAGTGGTAGGGGAAACTGGAGCACCCGGAGGAATCCTATACGCAGACAAAATTCAGATTTCTAGACAGTCTGAAATTATCTGTAGATCTGAAACATTCTACTCAAAAATTTGAAAAAGTGCATTTATGATTTTCAATCATGTCAGCATCAGTGAACATTTATGATAAAGATAAATTGTATTTGCTTATTTGAGTCTATGCCATTTGAGGACAAAAAACATTGAATCTATTTATGATTGTATCTTTTTGGGAGGTTGGTTTGTTTTTTATAATTGTGATGTGTGTTTTGTAAAGACTAATGAAGACCAAAAAAGTGTAGGCTGAGGCTCAAACTAAAGCTTTTTTTAATTTTTATTTATTTTTTATTGTTGAGATCATCAACTCAGCTCCTCCTGGAAGTGCCCAGGACCAGGTCCAAACACCGGGGTGGTTGGTCTTTCTCTGTCGCTGGACCCAGACTCTGGATCAAGCTGCCCCCGGATTTTAGAGTGCTTACTTATTTTGGCCATTTTAAATCCAAATGTATTTATTCAGGCTGACTTTTAACACTTTTAACACTCGTTAACACGGTGGCACTTTTTGAATGCTTTCTGAATGATTTTTAACTGTTTTATTGTTTGAATGCATGGATATTTTCATGGACTTGATAGGATTTTCTCATAAAGCACGTTGGGTTGCCTTCAGTGTTGAAAAGAGCTCTATAAATAAATAAAAAACTTGATTGATTCATTGTCCCTGTAGTAAAAACCAAGCTAAACTAAACAGTGAGTGAATTGTGTGCGGTCACCTTCCACGTAGTCTCCCATCACGAGGATCTGGTCGCTGCCGTCCTCTTGGTAGAGCTGAAGTTTGCAGTCTTCTCCACACAGCTCCTCAAGTACACTTACGATCTTTGTTTTTGTGTCCTCCTGGAACACAACATCATTAGGTTTGTATGTTTTAGTAACACTGACATTGACGTGATGATCGGTGAGGTGTGCAGCAAATAAGAAAATAACCGCTGAGACTCCTTTTCTAGTTTTATGTTAATGAAGATATGTTAGAAAATTCTATTAACTGTCCATTGATTATAATGTTTGATGTAGATTAACAACTCAACTCAACTCAACATGTCCACAACAAATAATTGAAATATGTGTTTTTGTATATTTTGCGTGTTTTTTGTCCAGTCAACGTAAAGTTGGTGACTTCAATCGAATCCACTTTAGTTGTAAAGCACATTTTATAAAACAAGATTCTAAGGTGCGGCACCGAGATTCAAGATACATATTCAAAAAATACAGGTGTGCCCGCTTTATATGTATAAATAATAGAATATACGTAGAATGAGTAAAATAACTGTCTTTTTCTGCTTTGTCTAGAAAAAAAAGGCCAAATAGTGATTCAGTTCTGAGGAGAGGCGAGTTCACATCAGGGAAGAATTTTTTTTTTTGGTAAACAATAAGAGTACAAATGTAAAAAAAAATGTAAAATACTGTTGGAATTATTTTTTTATCTCAAATATCCGTAATATTCTCCTTCAACACCTGACCACTGCATACTTGAAAGTATATAAGATGATTTTCAACTTCCAGGTTGATTATCAAAACTATTGGTCCTCCCAATTGCCAATCATTCTGGTGATACGTGCTCGTCAAATAATACCAGAGTTTTGCACAAAAAATGGACGGTTCTTTCCTAAAAATTCTGAAAAGTCTGTCTACATACCTTTAAGTAAGATAAAGTCAGTAAGTAAAACATTGTCTGTGAAATGCTATTCATGCTATACATACTTTCACCTGACTAAAAATTTTTTCTGTGCACACCTTATGCCAAACTGTTTTATTTTACTATGTTCTCGGCTTCTTTGAGTTGAGCGCAGTTGAAATCATAGCTGGTGGTTTTCGGACCACCTTACAGCTGAAACAGTGATTCCTGGAGACCTCAAAGTTGTTATTGTAAAGAGAAAACACTAACACGCCCATGCTACACTCCCACACTGCTGCCCTGCCCCACGGCATCTCTGTGCAGTACGCAGCCCACCCATTGAGAACCTCACCCTCCGAACACATCAGCAGCTACCTATGGCTCTGGGATGTGTCTCTATCTACCTGTCAGGAGTATCCGAGTATCATCTACTGTGAAGACATGGCTATAAGGCCCATGGTCCCTAGTTTGCATCAGTCATCAGAATGTTTTACAGTAGAACTTACACAATAGGTCATCAGAAGGTCTTACTGTATGTCAGACTGTACAACGAACAATGAAGACTAACAAACACTGTCAACCTGACCTCACATGGTGCAATTGTGCAATATTTTTAACTAATGTCAGAAAATATGACATGCTTCTTTATTGTTAGAGATTTGCTTTGATTTAGTACAGAGTTATTGTTCATGTATCTTGTGTGCTCCTTATTTTCTGTAACTGCTGATGCAACACTGACATTTCCCCTCTGTGGGACGAAATAAAGAATCTGTATCTACAGTCTGAATCTGAATCTACAGTGGAACTTACACAGTTAGAGTTGGACTTGAGTTTGAGACTGACAGCATTTTTATCCATAACTGCTTCCTTCGTCACACAAATGACATCGTCTTGTGGGACTGGCTGTTAACAAAAACGGTATAAATGATGATTAAAACATGTATACAATTTTTTTTATTCATTGATTTTATTGTTTTGAGCAAATGTTTTACAATCATAAGTATTGACAATATTTACATTTCTTAGTTTACATGAGTTTTTATACATGTTGCAAAAAGTGATCGATTGCTGTTGAAATGTCCCTGAATATCAGAAAGAAAATAATATTCTAGATGATTTGTTTATCTGATGAGATATAAGATAAGATGGCTTTTATTTGTGACAGTATAATGTGCTCTGGATGGTACATATAGTAAAATTAATCCAGCCAATTGAGGATAAGTGTCTTGCCCAAGGACACAACGGCAGCAGACATCTGTGGCAGTTGGTGGAGAAGGTCTCGTGGTGGACTTGAACCCATGACCTTCAGACTTAAAGTCCAGTATAGTCTACCAACTGAGCTACTGTCTCCCTAATGATACATTTAACCTTCAGGAGGATTCAGCTTTGCTGTATTAGTGTCCCTAATAATCATAATTATATGTTTATGTTTTGATTGATTGAATCTTTAAGTAATGATTATTCATAGTTTAGGAATATTCATCTTGTCTTTTTAGTAGAATTAAAAGTATTGGGTTCTTCTATACCACACAATGCAAGGTTTTGTGTAGGTAGGAAGGTAAAAACATCACAAAATCTTATATTGTCTGGTATAGAAGAACCCATCCATCCATCCATCCATTTTCTTCCGCTTTATCCGTTGCCGGGTCGCGGGGGCAGCAGTCTAAGCAGAGACGCCCAGACTTCCCTATCCACACACACCTCCTCAAGCTCGTCCGGGGGGACCCCTAGGCGTTCCCAGGCCAGCTGAGAGACATAGTCTCTCCAGCGTGTCCTGGGTCTTCCCCGGGGCCTCCTCCCGGTGGGACGTGCCCGGAACACCTCCCCAGGAAGGGATACTTTTAATAATTACTCATTCCTTGCGTAGAAAAATTCTGTGTACCTCTATGTCTGATTAGATACAAAAAGGACTTCAGTTTACACAGATTGGGCTCCGTAAGGATCTGTAGCGGGCATATATAATTATCACAACATGTCAACATTTCAAACTGCCCTTTACCTTGGGTTTATCACCATCTCCTCTGGCGGGGGCTGGGGTCTCAACCTTTGGCCTTTCAGTCTGGACCTCCACTGGAACCTGACCTTCTGCGGCGGCTGTGGTCTCATGGATAGGTCCAGGGGTCAGGAGGACCTCGGCCTGTTCCTGTGGGTTTCCTGCATCTGAAACAACCAGTGGGACTTTATAAAGAAATAAAATAAATAAAATAAATAAAATAAATAAAATAAATAAAATAAATAAATGACGATTTAACAAGACCGAATTCTTACCTGGACTTTCCGTTATGGGGATCATATCACCTCGAACTATCGCCTCAGCCACAGCAGGAGTGGTCACAGGCTTGGTCACCACTTCATCCTGTGCAATGGCTCCTGAAAATACAGGTGCAAATGTTCAGACATCTCTTGTCGTCTCCAGACTCCACCAACGTTTCATCCACACTGGTTTTCGTAGGTTGGTTAATGTTGTGTGAGTTCGATCGAGCTGATATTGGAAAATGAGGTGTGTCTCTGCACTTCCTATCTTGTTGGATCAGCGTTTGAGCTTAAGAGCCTTTGAATGTGACAGAGCTCTTTGGGGCCCCGAGATCGAAAAAGAGAAAATAATTGATTTTGACCCGAGCGAGATAAATGGAAGCATTACTTTCTGGAAGGGCATTGCTCTTTGACTTTTATCCTCTTCTTTCCTTTAGGGCAAAATGCTGATGTGTTTTGTTTCCACGGCCTAATTAATAATTATATATATATATAATATATATAATATATAATTATTTTATTATACAGATCGATATGGAGACTTTAATGTAAAAAGTTCATTTTGTCTTCAACGATGCTAAGAAGCTAGTACTGCACCGCAAAAAGTGATTAAAAAAAGAGAGACCAGAGAGAGACTAGAGATAGACCAGAGAAAGACCAGAGAGAGAACAGAGCAGGACCAGAGAGAACAGAGAGAGACCAGAGAGAGACCAGAGAGAGACCAGAGAGAGAGATCAGAGAGAAACCAGAGAGACCAGAAAGACCAGAGAGACTAGAGAGAGACCAGAGAGAGAACTGAGTGGGACCAGAGAGAACAGAAAGAGACCAGAGAGAGAGAGATCAGAGAGAGAGACCAGAGTGAGACCAGAGAGAGACCAGAGAGAGACCAGAGCGAGAGACCAGAGAGAGACCAGAGAGTGACCAGAGAGAGAGACCAGAGAGAGAGACCAGAAAGAGAGACCAGAGAGAGACATGAGAGAGAGACCAGAGAGAGACACGAGATAGACCAGAGAGAGAGACCAGAGTGAGACCAGAGAGAGACCAGAGAGAGACCAGAGCGAGAGACCAGAGAGAGACCAGAGAGTGACCAGAGAGAGACACGAGAGCGAGACCAGAGAGAGACACGAGATAGACCAGAGAGAGAGCAGAGTGAGACCAGAGAGAGACCAGAGAGAGACCAGAGCGAGAGACCAGAGAGAGACCAGAGCGAGAGACCAGAGAGAGAGACCAGAGAGAGACACGAGAGAGAGACCAGAGAGAGACACGAGATAGACCAGAGAGAGACCAGAGTGAGACCAGAGAGAGACCAGAGAGAGACCAGAGAGAGACCAGAGAGAGTGACCAGAGAGAGACCAGAAAGAGAGACCAGAGAGAGAGACCAGAGAGAGACCAGAGAGAGACCAGAGAGAGACAAGAGATAGACAAGAGATAGACCATAGAGAGACCAGAGAGAGACCAGAGAGAGGTGCTTCGCTCTGTAAGAGGACTATGAGCTGCCTGTTCTGGAGGTTCTTTTGGCCCCTGGAAAAGCCATGTTCCAGCTTCTTCCTTCTGGCAGAAGACATTGTTCGTTGAAATGCAGGACATTTTGAATCAATTGTTTCCTGAACTTTTTTTTATTAGTTTGTTTTATTCATGTACTTTTAATCTTGTTTATTTATGTATTGTCTAGTGCACACCCAGGACTTTTGCAAATGTATCCCAAAGGGGTTTTACTGCAAATGGCAAAAACAATGAATCAGAATCTAAAAGAATAATGAAACCTTTCTGGACACGTTTTTCTGATTTTGTGCAAAGCGGCACCACGCCCTGCCGCAGCTGCCCTTAATGAACAGCCTCTGCACTGATCTATGGTGTCAAATTAAAAGCCCAGGATCCAGAGGTTGAACACAAATACCCAGCATTCCTTTTGCCCAGATACCCCTCTCTCTCTCTCTCTCTCACTCTGCCTGAAAACAACAGCAGCATTACCTCACTTTGGAAACATCCCATAATACGCCTACCCCTGCAGATCTCATTACAGTGGCCTGGCTTCTGGATTATGTCCAGTGCATATGCTGGACTTGCCTGGACTTAATTTACAGAAGGTATTTTTTTCACCCATTTAAACATATTTTATACACCTGCTACTAATACTTAGACACTGTATGGACTTTACCCATGACTTCAAACGTGGCAACTAAATGAATCATTGTTATTTCAAAATGGCCGTGATCTTGATTCTTTTTGTCTGCTGCTAATTAATGTTGGTTCGTTGCTATTTATCCTGGAGCTACATATTCCAAATGTATTTAGATTTGGAAAGATGTGATTTAGAGATATCTCTGTTCTGATCATAGTGTGACATATTTTGATAATTTACAATATATTACTTAAGAATTATTAAGATTAGAAATGTAATGTGCTTGTCATTTTACAATATATAACGATGTATAATGTTGTCTGAATTCATAACTGTTGTATTGATCTTGCTCTAAACCAGTTCTTCAAAGTAAGTCAGTCATCTTGATCTATATAGCGCCTTTCACAGACCAGAGTCACAGTTTGCCACCATACAGAAGACACATGCCAGACTTTGTACATGTTTTTAGCGGTAGGGGAAACCGTAGCACCTGGAGGAACCCAACGCAGACACATGGAGAACATGCATTCCAAACATATTTGAACTATAGACACATTTAGAAACCTGCTCTAAACAATCTGACTCTTCATCTCCTGCTTTCACACAAACTTCAGACTCAGAGGTTGTCACAGAGGTTCTCACAGAGGTTCTCAGTCCTCGTGTAAATCAAAGGCGCAGACAGGTGCTGGTGCAGGACAAACACGGTCTGTGGGTCCAACAGGTGCTGCTCTAATCCCGACTGGACGTGTCCGGGTCAACGTCAGCAACTGTGTCTGCAGCTGTCACCTGGAGGTCACACCTGAAAGACTGCTGTAAACTATAGACTCTGTAAACGTTATCATACAGGCTAATAATCTTAATAGTATCAGAGTATGCGCATGGATTGAAACCGTTTTAGTTTATCGATTTTGCAGTCTCAATTGTTTCCTGCACTTTTTGTTTTATTTCTGTACTTTTAACCTAGTTTATTTATGTATTTGTCTCATGCACTGCTGGTAACTCCCTGTGCTACCACTAGAGGGAGATGTTACCTGTTTGTGCCTTGAGTTGACTAAAAACAGCTCAAGTCTGTTTTTGATGGGAAAACATTGGTATCACATTTTTAAAAGCAAAGAGATTTTGTATAATCACTGCAAAAAGTGATTAAAAATAGTCAAAAATGGGTCAACGTTGGCAAAATGTATCTTAATTTGAGCATATTTTGACTGCCTTAAAACAGGATTTGCTGGTGGGAAAAGCAAATTTATCTTATACAAGAAAAATCTCCCTTGGAATGAGGAAACAAAGCAACAGCTCTTGAAATAAGAGTAATGGCTTTGTTTTGTTTGTAAATCGTGTTTTCAGAATGTACTCAAAGTAAGATAAAAAATGAATCCCTTCAAGCAATTCCTCATGTTTTATCCTTTTTTGCTGTGATATGTTTCATTTCTCTTTTAGCAACAAAGATATCAAAAGCGTCTTGCGCCTCACCAATTGTGTAGGTGTGAAACATTGAAGGTCACGGGCTCCTTTGCACTGGGCGTCTAGACTTCTGTGAACCTTTTGGCTACACGCTGTCTCCATGTGCCGCGTGGGTGGTCTGAACGTTAATGTTATGGAGAGGATGAGGTCCGACAAGAGAATGATGGCTGCCCATAAATCAGGAGTTGGCATTTTTGTCTCTGCCCAGTAATCACTTAAAGTCACCGGAGATTTGTTGGAATGAAGCAACAAGAACGACTCCGGCACATGGGACACGCTGTGGTTTCTGGCGGGAAGTGAGTTTAACGACTGCAGTAAGAAGATGTGTACATTCATGTAGCGTGTGATACTGTATTGTTGCAAGTTTAAACAATAAAACAGTCAGACTCCTGATCTCTCACCCTGTTTAAGCACGTTACAAGCCCTTAAATGTAAAGTAATGTAATGAATGTATAGACTAGCATTAGCAGCTTTATGCAGTCTTGCATATATATTTATCTGTGTAAATATTTATCATACTCTTAACATCTAACCAATGAGTGTCAAAGTCAAGATCCGGCCGATTAATTATCTTGTCCCCCGGGATGATATTTGATTAGTATTAGAACCAGCCTGCACAGAGCCATAAGAAAATATTGGATTATTCATGACACTATTCATGATTGTTCAGGGCATGTGTTTTCTCTTTGAAGAAAATTTGTTTGTTTTGAAGAAAATTTGTTTTGTCTGTGAGCCTGAGCCAAAAACATAAGAATATGCATTTAATCATTAAATAAAATATGGTACACTGTGTTAGGTCTGGTTAATAGGTTTTATGCAATCATTTTAATATGTTTAAATACACAGTGAACCAGTCAGGCCCTCGGCTAGTAGCAAATTTGACTGATTGATGCTAAACTGTATTTCATTGCATTGTTCTGACATTGTAATGTTAATAAAGTTGACTCAATTCTAATCTATAACATGCAACAGACTAAACTGAAAATAAGGCATAAACAAATATATGAATATATGAAGCAATAGCTGTTATGGTCAAAAGGATATTTGGTTCTTCTATACCAGAGAATAGTAAACAATGTTATAACCGTAATGTTTCTGAGGAAGACAGAAGTTAACAGTTGAAACATGTCATGGTAATAACATCTGGTCTGGTATAGAAGAACCAAACACCTTTATTTATACTAACAAGACAAAAGGAACCTCCTTAGCTAGCTGTTTTGGTTACTTTAAGATTAAGCACAACTATCAATCAGTGAAATAGTCGTAATTTGTGTATAATTCATGGTTATTTAGCACTTATTAGTCCTTATTCTACCTGGCCTTATTCATCTAAAGGGTTTACTAAGTGGCACTTAATTAGCTGAGGGATAATCCTATATTTACCGACTAACGATTCATCAACAGAAACATTATTTACAGCTCCTTTATTTACAGATGTGAAAATCAAGGCACTTCCAGAATCCTTGACCTTGAGCCTCAGACTTTGAAGAAACCTTGATGGCTGTTTCTCCCTGATATTTCCATAATTGGAGATGATTTTCCCTCAATTACACCTCTGCACTGCATCTGCTGAGGGGAACACAATATATTGCATGCACCTCTGCAATTTCGGGGTTTAGAAAGGTTGTGCGGGATTGAAAATTGAATAGAAATTCAAACAAGATATCTAAACTATAGTTCTCTCACTTATTTTTACATGCATGTGTTTTTTGGCCTCTTCTTCAGACAGAAACAGTGTAAACACCATAATTTAGCAAAGCATCAGCAAAGCATCAAATAGTGACTCACAGGGCTCAATCTTACAAATATACAACAAACACACTGCAAAAACTGATGATAAAAAAGCTCAAATTTTGCAAAGTGTATCGTAATTCAGCACATTTTGTTTTAAAAAGATACAACAAATGTGTACTGAAAAAATAAAAGAGACAGTTATGTAAGATAAAATGGAAATGGCTTGAAATCTTGTGCTATAAGAAAGTCAGAATGTGCTCAAATTAGGATAAAAACAACTCGATCCAAGCAATTATTACCTCATTATTGTACCATTTTCTGCAGTGTACAGCCGAGATGAAGAAAGAGCATGTTGTTGTATGAACTGATTTAAAGATATTTTGGAAATTTTTCCCAAATTATAGGAAAGAAGTGCAATCCCATTATGTTGATGTTGATGATGCATCGGTTTTATAGCACCTTTTTTGGACACTCAAAGACGCTTCAGATGTCATTATTCTTTCACTCCATACACGGCGGTGATAAACTACTACTGGATACCCATATCTTGCATATCACCAGAATGTTTGACAATTAGGAGATCCAAGAGTCCACCCCGAAGAACAAAATCCTCCCAAAGACCTTCAATTCAAAAAGATTTATAATGTGTTGTTTATGATCACAGAAGTTAGGTTCCCCAGTTTTAAGTGAACTTTTTTCCCCTATAGAGAGACAAATAAGAACCTCAGGCTGAGCGCACACATAAATTGAACGCGCCCACACGTTCTCTCTCTTCTGTGCCGCTGCTTTGTGCTCGCAGCTGATTGTGCAGATATGAGTCGTGTGTCTCTCTGCCGCTGCACAAACACAAAGAGTCCGAGCTCAGTCTGACGAACCAGCCCTGACTCTGTAATGCCACCGCCACCAGGACTCTGTGGCTCTCTCCAAGTTTTTCCCACCAGATTGTATGAGTGACGGCTGAGGTCTGGCCATCCTCTGCTCTGCCCCCCCATCCCACAACACACCCCCCTCCCGCCACCACCACCATCGGCATCTCTCGGGACGTCCTGTGGAGGAATGTGAGACACGCCCTCTTCCCTCCCGTGTTAAGCTACATGTTATAGCTGTGTTCCCGTCACGCACTGCTAATACCAGGCATCCGCCGAGGCCCAGTGAAGATGTTGGAATATACTGAAATATTTTGGGAAACAACATGTTGAGAGGCCAATATAAACAGCTATTTCTGAGCCCAGAGGAGAGTAAAATAAATAACATTAAACAAGTGGTAAAGAACACAGACGTATTTGTATTGTGTCTATCTATCTATGTGAACAATGTATATTTATATCAAATGAATAAAAAAGTGATGATATATGAGGTGATTTTTGATTGAAATAGATTTTTTTTGTCTTTAAAGGTATGTAGAGAGATTTTTTTCCTCCGGATGGATCATCAAGACTATTGGTCCTAACAATTGTCAATCATTCTGGTGATATGTGCTCGTCAAATAAGACCAGAGAGGGCAGTTCTTTCCTAAAATTTGGGAAAATACTAATATATAATTTACTGTCTTAAAATTAGATTTACTAATTGGACGAAGCCATTTAGTCTTATTTCATGAACTGTTGCTTTATTTTATCATTCCAAGGGAGATATTTCTGGTATCTTTTTAAAACAAGATCGTTTTGCTTGTCCCATTGGCAATTTTTGTTTTAAGGCAGTCAAAACGTGCTTAAATTAAGATACATTGTGCCGAATTTGATATTTGATAGCCTGATAACTCTCATATAATCCAACCTTGTCTAATGGAATTATAGGGTGTAGTTATCTTTAGAAAAATGCTTTTAATATTGCTTTCAAACTAAGAGTAGAGTATCAATCAGCATTAACTACAGTAAATACATCTCCGACTTTCTCTGCACCACTAGCAAAGCCTGTGTGAAACATGAACCAGCTGTTCAGTGTTTTAAATTGGGCAGACCCTCAGATTCCATCGCTGCTTCTTGAGAAGTTCTTGCATGGGTGAAATTCCAAGTACACAAGGATATCTCCCATGATTCCATTCAAGTGTGCTGGTAAATGAGTCATGGAGAAGTGCTAATATCCGGCACACAAAAGTTATAGTTATAGTTGCAATCATTACTTTACATTTATGCACATTTGGTTGTTTGCCTCTTTCGGACCAATTATGGCTCTATGTGTTTTCTATCGTTGCATTTCTTTGTGTTTGAATTGTTTGATTCTCTGATCTGTGTTGGCAAATTCCACCGTTTTGTAAAGTCCTCCGTAATAACTACTGTTGTGATTTAGGGCTATACAAAAATAAATGTGATTGAATAGAATTGACAGTCTCCACTCTAATCGGGACAATGATATATTCATTGTGTTGAAGTCATGTTGACGTGTTTTCTCCAAATTGAATTTGTATGTCTTCTTATCACTGCTTTTACGCATACTTTAAGAACACATATTTTACATCAATTTTCTACAATATCATCAAATGCACAAACACAATTTGGGTCGGTCTGACGCGTCTTATTTCTGGTATTTATTAGTGGGAATGTAGCTGTCTTACATCTGTCGCTAGCCGGGGGAACAGACACGTTAGCCCAGATCTGTGTCCACACTTTCATGACCGTTGACAGTATATATAGACATGGCCCTCATATTTGAGAAGACATTCTTAAAATACTTGCCATTTTTGTAACACGCTTCAAGGTTTCAGCATTAATGTCGAGGTTAAATTCAATTCAAATTCAATTCAAAAATACAGTTAAAGTAGCAAAATATAAGATTTTCATGTCAAGTCATAGTTAAAAGGCATTAATCAACCATGGTCTTTTCCAATACTTCTTTAACTCATAACAGTAGTTCAGCGAGACATTTGAATTAAACTAGTTTTACAACCCTAAATCTTGTTATTGTTTTCATTTCGATGTCCCGCCCTCCACCGTTTTACCAATCAGAAAGTCTGTGATCCGGTTTGCCAGAACTCGCCGCATCGAGCTAATCTCACTGGTAAAGTAACATGTGGCCACAGAACTGAAAAAACGGTCTCGTTGTGATTCTCAAATCATTAATAACAAAACAAGGAACCTTTGTGAAAAAGGTGTTTGTTAGATAGATAGATAATAAAGGTCTATCTATCTATTTATCTATCTTGTTATATATTTGTTGTTACAAAACTCTTGTCTATTCAGATATTATGGTCCCAGCTGGATTCATCTGCATATTTGGCAACCTGAGTCAGCGAGAGTGGGAGAGGTTGCAGTACCACTTTTGTCCAGATTTTTACATTCTGCTCCTTTAAAGTGTTAGTTACAGTTAAAGTTGCTCTATACACAAGAGAAAAAAATCCTCACAGATATTTCCCTTTTGTTTTCTTATTGAATATTCAGAAAACAAATTAATAAAAGAATACAGCTGAGACATTTACGAGACATTTTGCTTTTTCATTCTGTTCTGAATAAGGACTGTTGGACTGTTTTCAACTCCAAGTCAAAAGTGCAGTAAAAAACCTCATCTGTCCTGGTTGTCATTTTTAGATCCTGTTTTGGTTCGTATTGTCTGTTTTCCTGTGTTTTTTTGAGTTTTACTTCCTGTTCTGTTGATTGCCTGTGCCCCGCTCTGAAATGTTTCACCTGCGTCTCCCAGTTAAAATCTTTCCCTCTTGGTTCTTTGAGAGTTTGTTCCATGGTTCTTGTCTTCGACCTCAGTTCCTCTGTTTTAAATTCAGTTGAGTTTTGTTTTTGGATTTTTGTGTATTTAATTATACTATTTTTGCAGTATTGTATTTTGGATGTTTCCTCCTTTCCACCACGTAGCATCATCATTAAAGAGACACTGTACTATTAGCAACAGTAAGTATTTTTCAACAATTCAATGGTGTAAATAGTCCCTCCCCTGGGCAGAACTGCGACCAGTATGATTTGCAGAACAGCTAAACCAATAACATGGAGCCTCAGGAATTTGAAATAATGTTGACCAATCAGGACGCTGGAGAGGCGAGCATGGGCGGGTCTAACCAGTGTTTGTGTCATGCTGTGGATTTTTAGTTGTTTTGTACTTGGTTTTATTTTGACTTCTGTTCTCTGAGGTTTTGTTTTACTCTGAGTAAACAAAAACTGTGTCGATATGTACCTGTGCTCCCCATTTGTTGCTGGTCCATTTTCTTTGTACCTCTGTTTTCCTGGTTCCTGAGTTTTGTGTGGAATTTTGCTTAGTTTTTGTCCCTTGACTTTTTTTTTTTTTTATTCCTTCTTTATTATTATTATTAATATTATTTATTGTCATTCTCACAATATTATCTTATATTATTATTTCTAGATTGTTACTTTAATGTTTTTTTTTACTATTTTTTTTATTGTGAAATACTATGTAAGCTACTGTGACAACGCAATTTCCCTTCTGGATCAATAAAGTCTGTATAAGTCTAAGATATTTTTAGAGTTCCTGATTTTCAGCACTTCACCTCATCACAGTTTATTTTCAAGTAGGTTTAATTCTCTCTTCACAATTTGAATGTACCTGTCTTCCCCTTTAAATCATGTTCTTTCCAGTTAAAACAGTAGTCTACTGGATTTGTTTTTGCTCCATCAGCTTTTGATTAAGGGCTACATTTCAACATGAAAACCTGTGGCTTTTATTCAACTGCGGAGAATGTGGGAATAAAAAAACTTTTAATTTAGCTGTTGCGGTCATATGCAGGGGAGCTCGGTAGTCTTGAAAGTGCTGCACTCTTGCTGCTCAAAATCCATAGTGAACCTAGAACCGGACCTTGAGGAGCCTCCCACTGGTGCTCAGACTCAGAACTAAACATGGCAGTATTTCAGATTCATGCAGCTAAAATCTGGAACAGTCTGTCTGAAAATGTGAGACTTGCTTCTTCTCTGACATTGTGCATACAACTGAACGATTTTGCCTTTACTCTTTTTAATGTGATTATTTATACCTTGTGCGATTGTTTCTATCTTTGAGTTGCCTTGCGTATAACTGTGCCATACATATAAACTTGCCAGTCTCTCGAGGACAGTGGGTACATGTGTAGAACGGGAATAAAGTTCACTCTGCGAGCAAGGAGCTGTGGAGAATGGAGGTTCATTGATCGGAATATGACATTTAAGTAGGTGTATTAAGTTTGTCCTCCTCCGACCGTTCTGGGGCACATGATGGCGAGCTGAGGCGGTGTCTGGCTCAGCGGCGAGGGTCGACACGGGTTTTGGAGGCTAGTGATGCAATATGGACTCTTACGGTCTCACAGTGCACATGGGGAACTGAAGGCGCCTGCATTGTATCCTGACCTGCACTGTGCACTACATAAAATTTTACAATGACGTAATACTTGCTTGAATCTAATGTTTTTTTTTTATTATTCTCAGGCTTTTAACAGAGTTGTGTGGTCCTGTTTTATTTATTTAATTTTTTTAGTTGGATTTTTTAATTGGATAACTGCTATTTCATTGTTTTATTCAATTTTTATTCTGACTTCATATTTTTTTATCTAAAGCTGGCAAAACAGGTATAGTTAAACTTACTTTTATCTCTGTACAGCACGTTTTAGACCTGTTTCGTAAAATATGCTGTATAAAGTGGATTGGATTCTGTTTTTATCTTCATTTGAGGACATTCTGAATGTCTCAAAACAAGATTTAAAATGGGACGAAGCCATTTAGTCTCATTTCAAGACCTGTTGCTTTATTTTCTCATTCGAAGAGAGGTATTTCTTGTATCTTTATAAAACAATATCATTTTGCCTTTTCCCTACGGCAAATGTCAAAATGTGCTTGAATTAAAATACATTAAGACAAATTTGAGCAATTTTTGCCTTATATATCCTTTTCTGCAGTTCTTTTGTATACACACATTGTAAACCATTTTTGTAACGCTTCCCTACAATAATTCTATGATTTAATATCCTGCTTTTGGTCCAAATGCACGAGTTAGGAGTCTGCCGAGGAATGTGACATCGGAAACCAGTCCCTTGGGGTTAAACATGCCATGCAACTCAAACCACTCAGGACCAACAGAGCACTAACATTTCAACCCCCATTTTGCCCCCACTCTTCCCATCGTGCTTGTCGAATAAATTGTTAGCAGTAGCTCCTCGCCCACCGGTTTGTGTGTTTGTGTTGAGGGAATAGTAACACAATCCAGCTCATATCACAGATTTATCAAAATGAGATATTCACGTTATCAGAGCAGCTTTGAACGCAGAAAGTGCTAAAAAAAATATGTAAAAATATAGCCCTAATTGTTGAATGGCTTAAAACAAAAATTGCCAATGCAAGACAAGCAAAATCAATTTGTTTTAAAGAGGAAAAGAAGAAATGTCTCCCTTGAAATGAGAAATTAAAGCAACAGTTATTGAATTAAGGTTAAAAGTTTTGTTCTTTTGAGACGGTCAAAATGTCCTCAAATTAAGATAAAAAGAATTCACTTTATAGAGCATAATTTATAAAACAAGTTTCAAAAGTGCTGCACGGAGATAACACATATCTGCCAGCTTTAAGAAAATAAAAAATAGAAGTTGTCCCTTGATTCAAGCCTTTTTCTACCTCCATATTTTATAATTTTTTGCCGTGTAGTGATTATGGTGATTATGATAAGTATTTATTAGTATTCTTAAGTGACTTTTGCTAACCCTAATGGACAGAATCCATACAACCTGGACTTTTTTCTTTCACTCAAAGCAAAAACCTGAGCCTGGCCCGTGGTCCTTATCTGCCATTTTGGGGGGATCACAATCAGGAAGCATAACATCTGTATCCAATTGTGAACATTATATATATTGTGAGATTTCATAACACTTTGAAGAAACTTTTGTTAAAGTTAAACTCATCATTCTATCAATGTGCAGAAGCCAGTACTTTTCCCTTGTTTTGTCTATCTGAAGGCCAAGCTACAAGCACACCGTGGAAGCTGCTGATTGGAGGTCTCCATGCCTCCGCTCTGTATAATACACTTGCATTCTCTTGTATCTGTGATCGTGTGCTTTGATCGTGCTGTCTCTACCATCGACAATAAAACATGTCTTCTGTCTGAATTAAAGACGCGATCCCAGACTTTGTCATCTTCTTCAGGTGGTGGAAGGATGCGGGCCTTGTCTGTAACATCTACAGAACAGAAGACCTTTTTTTTACACAAAAAGTGTTTTTTTTTTTTAAGCCAAAACTGAAAAACCTCAAGAGAATGCATCTGGACCAGCAACATGGACAATCTGCACAGCCCCTGATTCCAGTCAGGCTGTGAGCTGCTGAGACATGGACAATACCATCGTCCTCTTTTGCATCATCATTTGGAAAAATTGGGTTACACAATTTGGACATGATTTGGAACAATCTGGATTTCTGAATTTGGACATAATTTGGACTGAATTGGATTGCTGAATCTGGACACTGAAGCTGAAACGTGTGATTGAAAGACACGTCACAGAAGAATTCATGGCTCGACACAAATGCAGCCTGAAGAAACCAACACGGAGAAGTGGGAGAGACTGTTTTCAAAGCAATATCTGGAACCACCATCGACTGATGAAGTTTGGTATTTTACTGAAGATTGTTGACAAGTTTTATGAAAGATCTGAACATGTTTTATGAGTTTTTGAAGTATTCCGAGTTCTGAGTTTTTTGAGGTACCGAGTTTATGAGTTTTTGAAGTATTGAGTTATGATGTTATGTTGCTGTTTATCGATCCTGATGGTCACACGTGAATGTATGACCAGAGGGGGGAATGTGAGATTTCATAACACTTTGAAGCAACTTTTGTTAAAGTTAAACTCATCATTCTATCAATGTGCAGAAGCCTGTACTTTTCCCTTGTTTTGTCTATCTGAAGGCCAAGCTACAAGCACACCGTGGAAGCTGCTGATTGGAGGTCTCCATGCCTCCGCTCTGTATAATACACTTGCATTCTCTTGTATCTGTGATCGTGTGCTTTGATCGTGCTGTCTCTACCATCGACAATAAAACATGTCTTCTGTCTGAATTTAAGACGCGATCCCAGACTTTGGCATCTTCTTCAATATATCTCTCCCTAGGACCCAGACCCTTACCCCACCCCCAACTCACAATCTGCAGTTATGGCTTCACTTCCATTACCTTGAGAGCATCTGTCTGGATTTGTGTGAGTGCAGGTAACTTTAGCAGATCCGGTTGCATTGTGGGACATAGTGGGACGTCAATACTGGGGAGGAGGGTAAGTAGTCTGCACTTACCAGACTAGATTCTAAAACTACCAGATTCTAAAACAACCATTAGAAAGCCATTACTCATGAGTTTGTATCACTTGTGTTTGACTGTGCTGGATGTTTTTGGACTCCCCCAGATCTCCCCTTTGTGCCTTTGGACTTAGCTCAAAGATCACAGCTGCAAACCGGTGCCTGAGACTTGTTTTTAAGTGGTTTGATAGTTACGTTGTTCTGTCTCAAGGTCTCGGAAAAGTGTGGGACTTTAATGTGGGTATTTTTAAGTCGGAAACAGACAAAAACTTTTCTTTGGTTTTTAATGAAGAAAGATTATACATTTTATGTTATTTTTGGCAATTAAAATGATAAGGTTTTCATGTTTTGGGATAAAGCATTGTATTTTATTCTATACTTCTCTATTGGGCTAAAGTCAGAAATTTACTTTATTCTTATTTCTTCATTAAGTTAAAGTTATAGATTTTATATGTTCTTCTTTTTGATGCTAAAGTTAGAACATGTATTTAATTTTAGTTAGTGTAGAGCAGGGGTGTCAAACTTATTTTAGTTGAGGGCCAAATGAAAAATGAAAGGGCAGGTCAGGGGCCAAAAAAATAAGTGGGTTTCATTTATTAAACTTTTCTAAATAAATGACTTGTTTCACATTAGTTGGACATTCTTTTCTGATTAGAATTAGTTCAGTTCCAGTGACTGAACCAAAACTGGACCAAATATTGAAGGTGTAGAGGAAGATTTTCTAACCTGGCAAAAGCCAGATTGATGATTGTGTAGAACTCTAACGCGTTCTCCGCGATATCAATCTGGGATTTCTCCCGGAGAATCCTTTCGGGCAAAGGAGGGGTAAGCAGCAGAATACTTGAAGCTGATTGGGCGAAGTGACGCTGTGTGCCCGCCTACCAAGGTTGCCGTCCAGAAATGTACAAAGCGCCTCTCGCTGTTCATCTTTCAAAAAAGAAATTGGAGATTCTGCTAAAACTGACTTTGCGTCCGTCCTCCTGCGTAGCTATGTTTGTTTTGCTTCGGCCCGGCACTTCTTGCTTTCGTCAAACCCGGATATCCCGCCCTAAACCCCCAGACTGGCGCGTGATTGGCTCGCACACCCAGTGGTTCGACTCGAAAAGTGTAAGCGGGAGCGGTACAAGATGTATTCTCGAGTGTTTGTGAACTCACAAATACCGCGAGAATTCAGCTTGCAGGCAAGGTTAAAGATTTTCTACTTCTGTGTGTATCATCAAGACTATTGGTCCTCCCAACTGTCAATCATTCTGGTGATTCGTGCTCGTCCAATAAGACCAAAGAGATTTGTTCAAAAAGTGGAGAGGGCGGTTCTTTCATATCTTTAAGAGGAAATGTAATTGAAAACTTGTAATGAACATAACATAATAATACTAACTTCTAATTACATGTTAGTTAAATATTTCTTATGGAATTAAATGTAATGGTTTTTTTCTCAGTAATGAATAACATGCCATTGTCGCCTTTTTCCATTTATGCTGCTATTTAATATAATAATTTAAAATCATCTCAAGGGCCACTGGAAATGGTGTCGCGGGCCGGATCTGGCCCCCTTGCCTTGACTTTGACACCTGTGGTGTAGAGTAACCGCCCGTTTATCTCGTGCTGTGTGCTGCTAATTCCTGCTGTTCTGTAACCGGTGATGCAACACTGACATTTCCCCACTGTGGGACAAAGAGAGAATCTCTTCAAGCTTCAAGTACCTGCAGAAGCAACACACTCGAATAGTATTGGCTTAGACTTCATGACAAGTACATATAAAGTATAAATTAACTGAGACTTGCAAACAAAGTTGTATAAAGTTCATAGAAATTAGCAAACCACCTGCCCAGGCAATTAAAACAAGGAACACAAAGTTAAGACATTTTGTTTTTGATCCATTTGGTCTAAAATATCTAAAATTTTGCTAAACGTCACTTAAATTCAGCATGTTTTGACTGCCTTAAAACAAGTTTTACCAATGAGACAAACAAAATGATCTTGTTTTAAAAAGATATAAGAAATGTCTCCCTTGGAATGATAAAATGTTCTCAATTTAAGATAAAAAACACACAATTCAAGCAGTTATTACCTCATATTTTATCATTTTTTGCAGCACTTTTGGTCAATTTTTGCCTACACACGATATGCTTCTGTCTTTTCTATAACAGCAGTTTTGTTTTGCTGCTTGAACTATAATTTCTCTGGAAAGACGGATTTTCTTGTCGTCATTATGTACAGTTCAAACAATGATTTCCATGATTACAAGCCCCAGGGTTGGCATCAAAAAAACTTCAGAGACTTTAAGAAACCACTTCAGAGCAGCTGGGACCAAAGTCGTACGGCGTTTGTATGTGTAGACTCAGGCATTGACTCACAAACGCTCATTTTTCTATCTTAAAGCCCGATGCATTGAGTTATATTTTTACTCAACCATAAAACATTTCTTCTTGTGATCATGTCCTTGCTTTGATGCCACTCCTGCCCTTGTCACGCACACTGCCCGGGCTTATGTTACGCTGCTAACATCTGTGAATCTGACCGCACCGCACCAGAAACACAACCTTTACACCCAATACGTAAGAAAACATTGCAAATATGACACACACTGCAAAAAAATAACACAATGTGATGTAATAATTGCTTGAAACAAATATTTTTTTATCTTAATTTGAGTCATAATCAAGAACTGTTGCTTCATTTTCTCATTCCAAGGGAGAGATTTCTTATATCTTTAACATCCTTTTGCTTGGGTCCATACTGTTAAAGCAGTCACAATGTGCTTAAATTAACCCTTTAAAGTTCAATCCTTGAATAAAGCACTGCATTTTTTTTTCTAATAAGTAGGAGTTCTAATAAAAAAAAAATCATCTTTCTTTAATTTTTTTTAATTATAGGCCTCTACAGAATGTTTTAGATGCAGCTTGATGGTGAAAGTGCCTCAAACCAAGTGATAGAGATGCCCCAATGAGATAGATTTCAGCTTCAAGTTTATATAATGACTCACACTCAAGTGATCCACCAAATGGTTGAGGAAAACATTTCAGGGTTAAGGTACAATTTTGCCAAATTTGAGCAATTTACATATTTTTCATCACTTTTTGAGGAGTACTCTAAATTGATCATTAAAAGTATAAAACATTCATTTCAATGTTTTGTTTGTACAGAGGCACCGTGGCTGAGTGGATAGCACCCTCGCTTCTCAGCAAGTAGGTTCGAATCCCGGTCGAAACAGGGCCTTTCTAAGTGGAGTTTGCATGTTCTCCCCGTGTCTGCGTAGGTTTCTTCCAGGTGCCCCGGTTTACCCTACATGTAAAATAGGTCTGGCATGTACTGGCGACCTCACTCCCATCTCTGGGTGGAGTGAGAGAAAAATTGTAAACCGCTTTGTGACTCTGATCTGTGAAAGGCGGTAAATAAAAAAAAAAGAAACTTAATAACTTACTTACTTATTTCTCTTTGGAGGACTTTACAAATTTGTCAACTTGCCAACACAGATCAGAGAATCAAACTTTTCAACTTTGCAGATTGCAGACCCTCTCAACCATTGCTTGAATAGAATGCTGAGTTATGAAAAGAAATGATCAACGCTTATAAAACTTTTACAAAAACACACTTGGGACTTTAAATTGAATAATGTACAAGTGCATTGCTCCTCAAAAAAAAGTTCAAGTACCTGAATATCACAGTAACACGAGCACAGCTGCTCGCTAAAGTAAAGACTCCAATTCTAAATGTCACATGTTTGCTATTTTCTCGTAGCGGTGTGATTTTCTTGGGTTTGGAATCAAAAAGATGTTTAGCGAACAAATTCATCTTATGCAGCCATGTAAAACCCATTCTTTAGGTATAGAAATCCTGTCCGGCCATGATTCTCTCTCAAATCCGATCCAGCTGCCCTTCACCGATCATGATCTCATTCCCACAAGCTACATCCCCATGAACGGGACACATGGTTCAAATTAAGCAATCCACTGTGTGATTTATCAAGCCACAACACTGGGCCCAGGCTCAAACGTAAAGCTGGATTTCCCTGGATCCATTTTGTAACCCAGACTTAAAGTGTTTAGATAAATTGTACAGTATAACGTTGTATTTGAGGTTTTCCTTGCCGATGTAGGAGGGTCTATAAGGACAGTGGTGATGATCCAGGACACTCCGCATTCTACAACATTTATTGACTTTGGTTATCTGCCTCTTTTGGACCAATCTCTTTGCGTCTTTTATCATTTGATTCTCTGATCTGTTTGGTCAAATTCAACACATTTTGTAAAGTCTTCTGAGATAACTACGGTTTAGATTTAGGGCTATAAAGTGACACATTGAATTGATTTGAAATTCATGAATAAATGTGAGCGAAAGAACTTCCCTGTGTCACAAATGTGTTATTCCTAACTTCAATCATTGGTATTTAATGGGCTTTGCGTGAGAGAATGAATGGGCAACGGCTCCGGACTGACCTGCCATAAGTCCATTTACAGGATTTGAATCATTCAGGGAAAACATGAGGTTTTCATTGCCTTCTTTGGACCGGGTCTGTACTTCAATTTGCATTAGCTTTGTCTTGAGTGAATGAATGAAAACTTGGACCAACTCGAGAATTTAAGGCTTTGAATGACAGGAATAAAATGCATAATGTGTGTAGAGCTGGTTCAAAAACTTCAACAGTAACGGTAATGGTATTTTTTAACCAATAGCCAATTTTCTGTCTGCTTTTGGAATGCATGAAACAGATAAGATAAGATAAGATAAACCTTTATTAGTCTCACAGTGGAGAAATTTCAGTGTCATCGTTGCACATTACAGCAGAGAAAGGAAATAAGAGCACTCAGATTGCACACATCAAAGTCTATTATTTAAGATAATAGACAATAAATTTAAGATAAAATAAAATAAAATAAGAAAATCTGGGCTACAATTGCACTTGGTTCGGAGTATTTACAGATGTCTATATTATACATTAGCAGGGGAGAATATGAGAATATGAGCAGAATAAACATCAGAAATAATATCAACAGGTAAAGTGACTTGAATGGGAGAATTATCAGATGGATATGAATAATACAGTAAGATATCAACAACCTAAAAGCCTGACAATAATACAAATTAACTCAACCCCTTCTGTTCATCTCAATCCATAATACTGATTTAGTAAAATTCCCATTCACACATAAAGCCGTCTACAAGTTCACGGTTCCCCCCTTTGAAAAGCATATCATCTTTCCTCATCCTCCTTTGTCCACCTCCACAAATTTCCAACAAAAGTTTCCGTCTGCCCTCACTCTCGCATTGGATTATATCTCCTGTCAAATCTTTATCTTCTGTTTGTAGCATCACACATTCCAGACAGGCACACGGTTAAAACAAGGCTCCAACTTTATCCATACATACAAACAAACTCATGCAGGGCCCCACCCCTCCCAGCCAACCTCCACCCTACAGAATAAAAATATAAAATGTGTATGCTAATGCTTACCGTTCCAGAGCACAGAGACAAGAAGTAGTGAAACAGTGGTTATTTTGCAGAAATTGAGTTTCCGTGAAGATGCTGCCATTGTCCCGGGTGAGGTAAACTCGTGTGGGATGAGAGAGCCGGGTTTGAAGGAGAGAAGGAAAAAAGGAGGGAAAGAAACTGTAGGAGCAGGAGTGGGGCAGTGGAGGATAGAGTTTCCTGTAAGCCACACAGAGGCAGGCTGGATAAAGCAGCACTTGTGCTCTGTCACACTTTATATAGGACCACCCCTCCCTCCTGCAGCTACTCCTCCCCCGGCGCAGAGGCCTGCTTCTGGATCTACCCCTCCACATGTGGCCCATACCCGCTGCAGAGGCAACAGTTGGGTTTTGGGGAGTTCACACAACTGCAGCAGCATTCTTTAGAGTTGCTTTCATTTCTTAGAGATTAAACACAAGATAACTTTCTCGTGAATCTCAAATGAATGCTATACTTTATATTCTGTATATAGATATTGAAGCATTTGCAGCTAAAGGACTGCAGGGACTAGTATTGTATATTTTGTGTGCTCCTTGTGTGCTCCTACTGCTGTCCTGCAACATCGAAATTCCCCAACTGAGGCATTATTTTATCTTAAAGTATTCTGTGATTATTTATTTCAAACACCAAAAGACATTAAACAACAACCGGATACAATAATAAACAGTAATACACAGTTTGAAAGGGGTTGGATGAAGCGGACACTTAATTGTTTTTGGTTCCAACTCGTCTCACTCATACAACACACACGCGCGCACACACACACACACACACACGGTCATACTGTATTCAGTGTTCTGGAACAAAATACGTGTTTAGAGTATTCAACCCAACACTGACTATAGCAGTGTCCCCGAACCTTTTTGAGCCATGGCACACCACCAGCTGAAACTGAAACAAACATGTAACTCTGCACCCTTTTTAACAAAACAAATTGTGTTATATAGAAAATCAAATAAGTGCAAAGAAGTTATTTATTATTTATTGTTTATTTGGTTGGGACACATCACTCCGGATTGTAGCCATGGGCTAATTTGCATCCTTTGTCCCACATCCGCCCTCACAAACACACACTCATTCAACCTGAATTATTGCACATGTTTTTAGTGGTAGGGGAAATTGGAGCACCCGGAGGAAACCTAAGCAGACACGGGGAGAACATGCAAACTATACTCAGAAAGGCCCTGTTCCGACCGGGATTCGAACCCAGAACCTTCTTGCTGAGAAGCAAGAGTGCTACCCCACTCAGCTACTGTGCCGCCCTCAAGTATTTCTAATCTTGTATTTATTTTTTATTTCACATTATTTTGACCAAGTCGGTGATATTGGATAATTTCCCAAGTCACACCAAATAACATCTCAGACACAGACGTCCCACGCCACACTGGCGGAAAAAACACTGACTACAGCGTATACTTCAGAGTACAGTGTATCTTTTATGTATTTATACAGCTTGAACTTATGTTTGTGTAAGCTCTCAGTCGTACAGGGATTAGTCAAAGCAAAGGAAGGTTTCTCACCCATCATCTGTACTTCTTAGCAAGTTTTACTTCTTAGCAAGTTTTACTTGCTAAGAAGTACAGATGATGGGTGAGAAACCTTCCTTAGCTTGAACTTATGCACTGCACATTTTCTCATGTTCATAACCATAAACATTTTTTTTTTTTTTTTTGCCAAAAGTTCACACAAAAGTAACTGTGAAGTTAATTTCAAAATGATACATGATTATTTAAAAAAAAAAATAGAAAGGTGAAACTCGGCACAAGTATTCATACAGCATGGCAGCAAGTATTTTGAGCTATAGCTCCACAATATTTTCACATCTAGAAAATACATTTCAGTCCATTCCTCTTTACAAAACAACTTAAGCTCTGTCAAACAGTTTTCAGGTCTTTCCACAAATTTATTTTGGATTACAGGTCTATGAATATGTTTTTTTGAGCCATTTCGTTGTAGATAGTTTTGTCTTTAGGGTTGTAGTCCCGCTGGAAGGGGAATTCAAACTGTAACACTCTATCTTTGACCCAGGTGCAATTATTGGCACTGAGGTTCATTTCTTACTATATATTATTTTATCTTGTTTGACGTGGGCATTATCTGAGTGTTCTTATTATTCCTTCTGCTGGTATTTGCACGACTATAACATCCCACCTGGGATGCAAATGAAGGCTTATATCTTATCTTAACTTAAGCACATCACAGCTGTCGCCAAAACATTAATGATGTTTTTTACTCACACTTGAGTCAATATCTGAACTTATCTTTACATCCAATCCATGAATAGTTTGTTTCAATAGTTTTCTCAATAGACTTCCAAATCATAAGCTGCGTCTTTTTCCCAACACTTTGAACACGCGGCTTAAACTTAGGTGCAGCTTAATGTTTATGTTTTATTTTAATTACTGTGGAGGCAAGACAATTTTGCCAAGTAACAGTAGACCAACAGAATTTAATAAATAGTTCACAGAGGCAATCAGCCATTTGTGATGTAAAATACTAAAAGAAAAGCATAACATGTTTTTGGGTTCTCTGTATAAACATGAAAGCTAAAAGAGAACTGTTTTTGAGCTACATTCTGGTATGGTTGTGGTTTATAATCCGGTGCGGTAAATAAAAGTATAAAAGTACAAAATTCAATTTCTTTAAAAAAATTAGAGCATGTGGCTAATAATCAGGTGTGGTTTATAGTTACAAATACGGATTAAAATGTCACATATCAAATCGAACACATACATTATAATGACACCATTCAGCCTTAGCTTTCTTTATATGCATCGATTATGGACAAATACTGGTAGCTTTTACATTTACGTTCACCACGGCTGCAAACACTAATCCACACTGCTTTTCATTTGTGAACTGTGTCTTTCTTCAGCACATAATGAAAGCCACAGTGGACAATAGATGGTGACAGTGCCGCTTCTAATAGGCTTAGAATAGATCCAGAATATTAAAGCTGCTAAACAAAAGTGCCCACCGCTGTTATGCTAATTCCGTTAATCCATTCGGCAGAGTTTTAACAGGTTTCCTTCATCACTCAGCAAAGCCATCAATCAACATCTGTGTTAGCAAAGCCTCCGCCGAGGACTCTGCTTCAACCTTTCACACTTTGAGAAGAAGACCAACCCCCCATCAAGCAACAAGAGCCTTTTCTCCCACTTGTATTCACTTTGAGACATCTGGAACTGTTACAGGAGGTATGTTAAAAGACCCATAAAAATAGTTCTTACTGACAACAAGACAAAAACCATCACGATGAGCACAGGCGCTAAATACTACACTTGTAATTCAATACTTGGCAGTGTCCCTATATTTCCCCCCCCCCCATTTCCTCCCGTGCTAGCTGGCTCCCCTTCACCCCCACCCCCACCCACTCTGGGGCACATTCACCTCATCAGACAGCATGGTGTTGAGGCAGACAATTGGAGTCCAGCTGTGATTCCAGATGAGCAGAGGGAGGGTTAGGAGGCTGCGGTAGTGAACCCAGTTGCAGGCAAGTTTATTTGTATAGTGTAGTTCATACATGAGGCAACTCAAAGTGCCGAACAAAACCATATGGAAACAATCATGCATAATCACTGTCTGTATAAAAATCTTTCAGATGTATGTACAGCTTACCAAAGTAAACCAATGTTTGAACCTGGATTTGAAAATTGTCAGAGAAGAAGCCCGTCTCACATTTTCAAGAAGACGGTTCCGGATTTTAGCTGCATACATTTGAATTGCAGCCAGTTCTGGTGAAAACAATATTTTCCAATGGGACAAAACTATTTAGTCTTATTACAAGAACTGTGACTTTATTTTCTCACTCAAAGGAAGAAATGTTTTGTATATTTTTTGAAACAAGCCCATTTCCCTTCTCTCATGGGCAAATCATGTTGTAAGGAAGTCAAAATGTGCTGAAATTTGAATAGATTTTGCTGAATTTGAAAATTTTTTGATTTGGTTATCATCACTTTTTGATCCCATTAGCTGAAAGAACTGCAATCCACTGGACTTCCTGGGTCCATAGTCATAAGAGAGGTTGATACTGTAGTAGTGTGTGTCTTCGTGGTAAATATGAAGAATATTGCTCATTCGTGCCTGTGAGTCACAGATAGATGTCAAATGGAAATAGGAGCTGCAGACCTTACAGCCTCAGCACTGCAGAGTCAATACTCAGCCTTTGTTGGTCACCCATGTCCGTCGTTACATGTTATTTTTTTTTTTTTTTTACTAAATTCAAAAAGTAAAGCTTGGGGACTTAGCTTGGGGACTTAATTCTACTATTTTAACTATGTAATAACACGTATCTAACTCATCCCTTGCACTAAAAATACTTTGGTTTTATCACTAGTTTTCACATACATGTATTTTTGGCCTCTGTCACATCTTATAAATCAACTTTTTCAACAGAAAAGTGAAAAACAGGACCACCCTCACTCAGCTCTCAGCCTAAAGTGTGAAGTAGTGACTGTCTGGGCCTTTTCTTACAAGTATGTAAACGATTACATGTCGTCCGATTGGAAATGGCACCAGGTTGTTCTCTAAAGTGTATTTTACCAGACTTTTTGAGACTGTTCAAAACGGTATTCTTTTTGAAAATAAAAGTTACATACAAGCTGCATGCGGCAATGAAAGCCCTTGCCAACCTCGCGACTGCCTCCCTGGCGCCAATTCCATAAGTGTCATGCATTGTAGTTGCCGATTAATTCACAGCCTGATCGGACCAGGATTACACACGGAAGAAGCTGATTTAAAGGATCCAGTGTGCCCCTAGTGGTCAACCGTGGGACATGCACCCTCTGCGTATTGTAATATTTTGCTCGTATGGATCATAGACTGTATATATTAAAGGACGTAGTCACTGCTATATCTCCGCCGTTCTAACTAATGGGCCAAAAAATGTAACCTTGCCTGCAAGCTGAATTCTCGCGGTATTTGTGAGTTCACAAACACTCGAGAATACTGTACATCTTGCCCCGCTCCCGCCAACCCTTTTCGAGTAGAACATCTAGGTGTTCAAGCCAATCACGCGCCAGTCTGGGGGTTTAGGGCGGGATATCCGGGGGGTTTGACGAAAGCAAGAAGTGCCGGGCCGAAGCAAAACAAACATGGCTACGCAGGCGGACGGACGTGTAGCTGAGGCTATCAAGTCAGTTTTAGCAGAATCTCCAATTGCTTTTTTGAAAGATGAACAGCGAGAGGCGCTTTGTGCATTTCTGGACGGCAAAGATGTTTGTGCATTTTTACCTACGGGTTTTGGCAAACCTTGGTAGGCGGGCACACAGCGTCACTTCGCCCAATCAGCTTGAAGTATTCTGCTGCTTATCCCTCCTTTCCCCGAAAGGATTCTCCTGCAGAAGTCCCAGATTGATAGTGTGGAGAACGCATTAGAGTTCCACACAATCATCAATCTGGCTCTTGCCAGGTTACAAAAAATGGGCTCGCATGGAGTGATTCAAAATGGCCGCGGGGCTGGAAAATGTGAAAAAACGCATCTAGGCATGCGTCAGCCGGCACGAGCCCCATTCATTTAAACAAGTGACTTCAAAAATTCACAGCGAGTAAACTATATAGACTGGTCCAAAAAAATGCACCCCCCTCAGCATTGACACACATGTGGAACGAAGCTTTGGGCCAAGAGCCAACTTTTGGACCATCCTGTAAAGACGTTTTCGAGAGGTCAGCTAATGCTATATGTTAGCATTGGCTAATTCTTAAACCGGGTCCACCCCCATTGGCCCGGGGTGGTATTGCAGCATGTCAGTGCACGTCATTTTGGCCACTTTTGAGCCGGAACCCGCCCCCACTGGTATGGATGTAAAGATTTGACGCTGAAACTTTGATCAGGCCAATCCTAGCACTAGTACCAGATGTGAGTCTCAGCTCTGTAGGTCTGAGCCTGAGGCCCTGAGGGCTTGGCCAAAACACCGAAACCAATTGCATAACTCCAATCAATCCAGATTGGGAAATGACATGGCAGAAGTCTGTGTTATGAAAAACCAAGGACTAGAAGGAATGCTAAAATGAAAAGTGAAATTGGTGGCGAAAGTTCAGACCATCATGGCTGACTTCTTGTCAGAGAGTTCTCAGGGTAAAGAATACTTTAGGCAGAAAAATATTAATAATAATACAAAACCGGCGACTAACAATAAAATAGAAATATAAAACAGAACATAAGGAGAGCGACACAACTTTTGGATAACATGCACATACAGAAGACAGTAAATAGACAATAAACCATTAAAAAAATCAGAGAGCATGGTTACTTCTTCTCTGGTTCTGGGTAAAACTTTAAGATTTCTTTGAAATGTAAAGTGGTATATGAATAAAATGTATTATTATTAGTCCTACTGAATTCTGCATCTGTAGCCTGCAGCTTCAATCTGACAACTCTGCAATTCAAGAAAACGAACTATGACTTTTCACAGACCAAGGTTCTCCAAACCGCTCCTCGTGTAGTGCAAGTGAACAATGCCTCTATACGAAACAAAAATAATAATAAACTCTAAAGTTTGCAATATAAAAAAGTATAAAACCCATGACTTTTGCATAATGGTATTTTATACATGCTTCTTTTTTATGCTAAAGCTAGAGTCAGAGTTAGTTAGTTCATTATTATACACGTTATTTCAAATGCAGAGCATTATTATGGTTACCATGGTTACAGTTGTATTTCCTCACACAGACTTTCTTCATTTGGTTTTATTTGTTTATTATGAAGCCATGGTTCTGCATCTGTGGAGTTTTATGGACTTTCAAACATGACCTCATCAAATCTGGTGCAGAAAGAGTTATACTGAACTCTAATCAACCTATTTTTCATCAACAACAAAACATATTTTATAACTTATAAAATATAATATTGTCAATAACCAGGCTATACCCTTACCATTTAGTCGGACACAGTCACACCACACAATTTCAAATACAAAATTAATCTTGGTAGGATTTATTTACTAAAAATTTCATAAATTATGTTTTTTTTGCAGCAATTAAGTTTGTTATGTAAGATTATTTTACTAGTTTTAAGATTACAATAGTTCATGATCGTATTAGAGGAAAAAAGTCTGAGCAGTGAGTTTTTAAGCTTGCTTTAAGTATTGTTTTCTTATATCCAGAACTATTTTCTTGTTCAGGTAAATACGTATGTTATACGTAAGAAAACATTTCTCAAAAACTTTGTGTAAATAAAATTTATGTTTTTATACTAGAATCAAGTCATTTGGGGCTAGAGTTATTATTTTTTTTTTTTTAAATCCTAGTCATAATTTCTTGTTGAAATGGCAGATATTTCTTGTTTTAATCAGTATTTTACTTATGTCTGTTGATGTTTTTCAAAGAGAAATTTTCCAGTGTAAGAGATTTGTAGAAATGAGGAACAACCAACACAATTTAAACAAACTCTATAGTTAAATAAAACTCTAAAATCTTTAAATTTAGCTAAACGAAGAAGTATATATATATTTTTTTGACACTATATTTGACCATGCCTTATTTTGTTTCGTGAGTGAATTCGGTGAAATACCATCGAACATGTGTTGCTCGGGAACGCAGACGACCAAACTCTTCGTCAAACCAAAGCCCCAGTGTTTTCTGACGAGGAGTTCCCTTCCAGCTCAGCCTATACTTTTAAACCACAAAAATCTCAGAGATGTCGCAAAGTATGTAAAGGACGTGCCAGTATTTCAACATGCACGAGAACTCCTCCTTAATAAACAGTCACTCCAGAGCACATGTGGTTTCCATATGAAATAAATATTCTTGGAGAGAGGTGTGAGGAAAAGCAGATTTGGTCTCACTGTCTTTTTTTATCTAATGTTTTTATCCTTTACATTTCCTGATATTTATTTTGTTGTATACTCCCAGAGCAGTCCAGGTGACGGCTTTTTGTTTTAGAAGCGTCATTTTTCAGCTTATATGCATTTTTTGGTCTTCATAACTTTGTGACTTTTTCTATATATGTTGTTTATTTCTAGGCAATTATGAAACAATCTTTTATTTTTACCTCTCTCTCTTTTTTTTGACTGTTCCATTTATTTCTCAATGTACATTTTTTTCTTTTGGTGGTCCTGGTTCTGGTTCTGAGCCGAGTCAGCTTTTTTTTTTTCACTATAAAGAGTAAAAATACAGTGATGACTAGGTATGGAAGGACTGAACCCCTAGCTCAATGAATCCCAATAGTGAAGTGCTCATGGGTGAAGTTTTGCTCCAGCTCCAGTAACTGTTTGTGTCACACTCACCATTTTGAGTTTACACATTCTGTGCTTTATTGTTCTCTGCGATCGTGGAGTTCTTTCTCTTCTCCGTCCCCTTTAGTTCGGGTCTATACTTGTATATTCTTTTTGTATTACTTTCGTCTTGTCTTATCTTTTATTGTATTGTGATTATGTATGATTGTAATGCTTGGTGAGATTGTTTTCTTGTTTTTGAACAGTGCTAAATAAATAAACTTGCCTTTCCTTTTGGACACACTGAAAACCTAATGAAACATATAATCTCAGTCTCACATATTTGCCATGTTTTGAGGCTGGATTTCTACCAAGAGACACCAGAGGGAGACACATACTTCTTGTTTGTACCCATAGGCAATAAGTGTGTGTGTGATTAGTAACATACAGAATCACCAAGGTCAATGTTTGATTTGAGTATAAAGAGTTATATATAACATTGTCCCAACACCAATGACAAGTATTTTCAAAGTATTGAATTGCACTAATAATTTAACTAAACTTAAATTACAGAAATAAGGTAACTACAACCAACAATGTGAGACACTGTTACTTGTTCAATCAAACTCAGTGACTAGAGAGTTAGTTGATCGAAGTTGCTTTCTTCATATTCAGTGCATTTATTTCGGGTTCAGCCTGTAATTGGCCCTTAAAAACGCCAGGTGGCAGCATTAGTATTGTTGGTTTTACTGAGACCCACTCTCACACACACGCACACACATATATAGTTATAGTTAGCTGAAATGGCCATAAGAAAGCTTTTGGGATAAAGATGATTATTCAGTAGCTCAGTTGGTAGAGCATTGGCCTGCAGGCCTGAAGGTCGTGGGTTCAATTCCCACCTTGACACCTTCTCTACCAACTCCCACTGATAACTGCTGTCGTTGTGTCCTTGGGCAAGACACTTAACCCCACTTTGCCCATAGCCCCCACTGAAAGATCAAGGATATGCTCACACTTAGAGCAGCCATTCTCCTGTGGACTCACCACCTGCAGAGGGGCTGGTGCTACGTGATTTGGGTGCAGCACTGACTGCCACCCCCCTGACTCAGAAATGGATTAAGGGGTAGTAAATGGATGGATGATTATTCTCTGTCAGCATATCTTTATTTTATATATTCCTCCATTTGCTATTATAATGATGTGACATTTACCAGTACATTATCTCTTCACAGACACTCTTGGTGCCAGAACTAAAGCGGTTTAGATTGTAGATTACAAGTGGGGGGTGGATAGGTAATATGTAATAATTTGTATGCCGTTTACAGTTTTGACCACTGCTGCTGCTGCTGCTGCACCAAATATCCATGTGCTCAGTAACAGGTCAACACACATGCAACACCTGATGCACTAATTACCTGCCTTAAACACACACAGGTGTATGACAACATCCCGCACTAGTGACACCTAGAGGTTGGAGGTAAATATTGGCCATTACACACCGGCCCCTTAATTGTCACTGCACAAGAACAATTACAGACTTTTTATAGATAAAAAATAGGTATAAAGAACATTTTAGCTCTTTCAATATCAAACTATATACAATAAATAAGTTACACTCTAAATACAAATGATTTCAGTGACAAGATAAAGTCTTACATCAATCACTCAGAGCTGCCATCTAATACTCACAGCACCTGTCCATCACTGATCGTCCGGCAGCTGGTGGGTCGACAAAAGAATGGCTGCTTCGTCAACGATGACATGGCCTTGGTCTTTCAGCAGGGGCTTCAGGCAAAGGTGGGTTAGCCCTAACCCTAAACCACGACCATCAGGCCCAAAGGCAAATGCTCTAATAACTGAGCCACTGTTGCTCCAGTTTCCCGTCTTCGAAAAATGCACATGCACAATAGACAAAAACCACGGACAATAAGAACAAATTTACCTTGATGTACAGGAGTAAACTAGCCGTTCCTAAACCTTATCTTCCATCCATCCATTTTCTCCCCATAATCCATTTCTGGGTCAGGGGGTTGGCAATCAGAGCTGCAACCAATTCACAGAGCCCCAGCCCTTCTTATCCTGTTCATGCTTAATATAACAGTGACATATCATGTGAGGAAGATGGGACAAGATATCTTTTTTGTCTTATTGGTAATTCATGTTTTAAAGCAGTTAAATTAAGATACATTTGACCAGATTTGAGTAAATTTAACTTATTTTTCATCAATTCAGGATAGCATGAATTTATCTGTAAATCTCCCGTTAGTACCTGAGATAAACCACATTCCTCTGTCTAAAGCACAACGTACAAACTGCCAAACTTTGATGGACTCATAATGGACTTGTAACGGCTGCAGCAGCTTCATAAATCTGTCCGTTCCTCCTTCCAGAGCCATCAGGCGAGACATCACAGTCCAACAGTTCTCTCTCTGCTGTCAATTCTTTCCTAATCACCTTCTCCTGCATATGGAGCTCCCGTGTGCGAGGTGAGGTGAGATAGCAGGAGGCAGAGGGGGATGAGAGAAGAGAAAGGTTTGGAGAGCGTGTGGAGAATCTTTGGGCTTCATTCAGGTCGGGCACCTCCAGCTTCATGTGACAGGTGTAAGGGTCGGGGGCTGACTTCATACATGATTCCCTTCCACCCCCACCAACATTTCTTTCGCTCACTTGCCTTGCCCACCGGCCCCAGGGTTACACATGAATAATGAATCGGTGGTGCCTTATGGCGAGTGCTAAGCAGAGGCCTATATGCGGCACACTAAACGCTACCATAGCCCTGTATGTCTGCGGCTCACGGAGAGGAGGGGAGGCTGTTGTTTTTATTTGCTGCAGTTCAAAGGGACTTGGTAATTTATGGTTCAGGGAGGAAAGGTGAGGAATGACGTGTTGTTACGGACAAAGTCCTTTTGGTTTTGGTGTTTTGTTTCTCCTTGCCTCCACCTCTCAGACCCTCCCACCTCCAGCTGAGTGACGTCCCACTCACACCTGTGGGTAATCTGCTGGGAGGTATAAAGGGCCGGGATCGAGACCAGGCTGACTCTCTCTGCAACTTCGACCGTCCGTTGGACCTCACCTCTTTTGGAGCATTTTGTTTTGTGATTGAACAGTGGTTCTTTTGCACCTCTTTTAATAAACCTTTTACTTTTTGGATAGTGATGGGTTGATGAAGCTTCATGAAGTGTTGAACCTTTTCATCCATTGGTTCGAGAAAAGGTTCATTTCTTGATGCTTCATATGCTCACAAACCTCCTGTTGGTCAAAATCTGTATTGACAATTTAACTGTTTGTGAGGCTCTTGGTGCATAGGAATTAATACTGGTAACAGAAATAAAAATGTAATTTGATTGTGTATGACCCATTAATTCATCTGTTTCATTATGATCAATATCAGTAGTGAAAATGTATATATTTTAAATGACAATAAAATATAATGTACTGGTAACTGGTACAGTTGTCTGCTCCAATACGCACGCACGCACGCACGCACGCACGCACGCACGCACGCACGCACGCACGCACGCACACACACACACACACACACACACACACACACACACACACACACACACACACACACACACACACACACACACACACACATATACACACACATATACACACACACATATATATGTAGATATATATTTATATACATATTTAATGATGAATGATTATAGCTTTTCAAGTCAAAATCAATGTTATAAATCCAATGGGACAAAAAACATGTTGAAAGTGTAAGTGCTTTTCAAAGGACGTGACACAAATGGGGATATCATTTGGGATTGTGTCCCCATCAGTTGTTTAAAACCAAAACATTTCTGACAAAAACGCACTGCCGGTGAGATTCGAACCCCGGTCTCCCAGGTCCCAGCCCTGCTTCCCTATCAATTGAGCCAACCAGCTGATACTACAGCCCTCTCCATCACTGACTAAATTAATCACCAAGACAAACACACAGTTTGAGCGGATCTTCTGCAGTACTTCATGAATCGCTCCATATCCTGTGCTCCCGAGGCTTCAAACGTCATTAGTGACGTCACTCATCTAAAAGAACTCAGGCTTCGGCCCGCGCTCCGATAAAAACTTCAGGGATTTCTCGGCTCACGCCCCGAAGCGCCGACGCGGCACGACCCATCACTATTTTTGGACCTCCGCCTCCCGTCTCTGTTCCACACCCGGTTCTAATTTTGTTATTGAGCCACACTCCTAGACACCACCACCTTGTGGCTCGTAATAGTTGGGGGCTCGTCCGGGATCTGTGGAACTGCGGTGGGTGCACGGGAGTCATCTGTGCGCTCTTGGTGAGTCGTGTGTGTGCATTTGGCATTGTGATCTGAATTGACCCAGCTAGACTAGGGGGGGTGTCCAGCTTGGTTGATTTATTCGCCATTCCTTCGGGCATCCGTTTTTTGTTTTAGTTTATTATTTTCGGGACGAATCCTGGGCGGAGTGGATTCTCTGACGGGGGCTGCACGCCTCGAGCCCGGTGTTACGTCGAGCCGCGTTTCCCCGTCAGATACTGTTTCCCCTGCGTCTACTCGCCGCTCCGCCCCGCTCCGCGCCTCGCACGCGGCAAATAGTGCGCGTGCTTGTTCAGCACTCGTAACCAGCGAGCCGTGCTTGCGCGGCGAGGCAACTACAGACACAGTGAAAGCACCTGAGTGAAGTTGGCCCCTACCCCACGCAAAACTCAGTGAAAAATAGCCACACTCGTTAGTGCTGGTTTGTGCAGAAAAAATATCGTTTGTGCTGTTTTGGTTTTTCAGGTATGACAACTTTATATTAATATAGCCTATATATATATATAATATGATATGACAAATAAATAAATATGTATGTATGTATGTATGTATGTATGTATGTATGTATGTATGTATGTATGTATGTATGTATGTATGTATGTATATATACACATGATAGATAAATGTATTTATATATATATATAGGCTATATATATATATATATATATATAGCCTATATATATATATATATATATATATATATATATATATATAGCCTATATATATATATATATATATATATATATATATAGCCTATATATATATATATATATAGCCTATATATATATATATATATATATATATATATATATATATAGCCTATATATATATATATATATATAGCCTATATATATATATAAATACATTTATCTATCATGTGTATATATACATGTATTCCCTCAGTGTTAAACAGGGGAAACGCGTCCTTATGGCCAAATTACCCCCGTCAGATACCGTTCCCCCTGTGTTAAACGGGGGAAACGCATCCTGATGGCCAAATAACCCCCGTCAGATACCGTTCCCTCAGTTTTAAACGGGGGAAACGGTATCTGATGGCCAAATAACCCCCGTCAGATACCGTTCCCCCTCTGTTAAACGGGGGAAACGCATCCTGATGGCCAAATAACACCCGTCAGATACCGTTCCCTCAGTTTTAAACGGGGGAAACGGTATCTGATGGCCAAATAACCCCCGTCAGATACCGTTCCCCCTGTGTTAAACGGGGGAAACACATCCTGATGGCCAAATAACCCCCATCAAATACCGTTCCCTCAGTTTTAAACAGGGGAAACGCATCCTGATGGCCAAATAACCCCCGTCAGATACCGTTCCCCCTGTGTTAAACGGGGGAAACACATCCTGATGGCCAAATAACCCCCATCAAATACCGTTCCCTCAGTTTTAAACAGGGGAAACACATCCTGATGGCCAAATAACCCCCATCAAATACCGTTCCCTCAGTTTTAAACAGGGGAAACGCATCCTGATGGCCAAATAACCCCCGTCAGATACCGTTCCCTCAGTTTTAAACAGGGGAAACGCATCCTGATGGCCAAATAACCCCCGTCAGATACCGTTCCCTCAGTTTTAAACAGGGGAAACGGTATCTGACGGCCAAATTACCCCCATCAAATACCGTTCCCTCAGTTTTAAACAGGGGAAACGCATCCTGATGGCCAAATAACCCCCATCAAATACCGTTCCCTCAGTTTTAAACAGGGGAAACGCATCCTGATGGCTAAATAACCCCCGTCAGATACCGTTCCCCCTGTGTTATTTTTTAAAACTGGACACAAAAAACACAACCTCGAATCAAAATGCACATTTTTCAAAACACAATTTTCAATTGCTTGGATACAACACTAACAATGCAAAGATCACTGGATCATTTTACTTTAGTTTCACACCTTTAATATTGGAGGACCATTGGTTCATCCATTAAATTCATCTTTCTGCTATTTGATAACACCTCAATCTATTGAAATGAATGGGAAAAACAATCAGAGTAATGTAAAGACACATTTTTTCCACAGTAAAGTCCTCCACTGTTGTAAAGTGACAGTACCACTCACAGGAAGAACAGGATGTTACGGTAATTAGCAGTAACCTACATATTCTTCTGGTTTCCCTGGTCTTGATAGAGTAAGTCTTCACAGTGAACTGTAAAGGGTATAGGTTGTCAATTTACAGCACACAATGTGTTTATGTAGTGCTTTACATACATAGTATTTTCCAAATACTTTCTCAAGCAGTACAGTAGGCCTGCACTCTTACAGGCTGTAATCACTTCGTTGGGTTGGGTGTTTGCTACAGATAGACTGAGAGCAAGCAGGTGCAATGCTCATGTGACAGTTGATGGTCCTGCCACTATGCCTCTGAGTGATCATGTGCCCTGGCTACTTAGCTACAGATACAGTGCCTAGCGAAAGTATTCGGCCCCCTTGAACTTTTCAACCTTTTGCCACATTTCAGGCTTCAAACATTAAGACATAAAACTGTAATTTTTTGTTGTGTCAACAACAAGTGGGACACAATCATGAAGTGAAACGAAATTTATTGGATATTTCAAACATTTTTAACAAATAAAGAACTGAAAATTGGGCGTGCAAAATTATTCAGCCCCTTTACTTTCAGTGCAGCAAACTCTCTCCAAAAGTTCAGTGAGGATCTCTGAATGATCAAATGTTGTCCTAAATGACTGAAGATGATAAATAGAATGTACCTGTGTGTAATCAAGTCTCCGTATAAATGCACCTGCTCTGTGATAGTCTCAGAGTTCAGTTTAAAGCGCAGAGAGCATCATGAAGAACAAGGAACACACCAGGCAGGTCCCAGATACTGTTGTGGAGAAGTTTAAAGCTGGATTTGGATACAAAAAGATTTCCCAAGCTTTAAACATCCCAAGGAGCACCGTGCAAGCGATAATATTGAAATGGAAGGAGTATCAGACCACTGCAAATCTACAAAGACCCGGCCTTTCCTCTAAACTTTCAGCTCATACAAGGATAAAACTGATCAGAGATGCTGCCAAGAGGCCCATGATCACTCTGAATGAACTGCAGAAATGTACAGCTGAGGTGGGAGACTCTGTCCACAGGACAACAATCAGTCGTATACTGCACAACTCTGGCCTTTATGGAAGAGTGGCAAGAAGTAAGCCATTGTAAAATTGAAAATTGTGTTTTGAAAAATGTGCATTTTGATTCGAGGTTGTGTTTTTTGTGTCCAGTTTTAAAAAATAACACAGGGGGAACGGTATCTGACGGGGGTAATTTGGCCGTCAGATACCGTTTCCCCCGTTTAAAACTGAGGGAACGGTATCTGACGGGGGTTATTTGGCCATCAGGATGCGTTTCCCCTGTTTAAAACTGAGGGAACGGTATTTGATGGGGGTTATTTGGCCATCAGGATGTGTTTCCCCCGTTTAACACAGGGGGAACGGTATCTGACGGGGGTTATTTGGCCATCAGATACCGTTTCCCCCGTTTAAAACTGAGGGAACGGTATCTGACGGGTGTTATTTGGCCATCAGGATGCGTTTCCCCCGTTTAACAGAGGGGGAACGGTATCTGACGGGGGTTATTTGGCCATCAGATACCGTTTCCCCCGTTTAAAACTGAGGGAACGGTATCTGACGGGGGTTATTTGGCCATCAGGATGCGTTTCCCCCGTTTAACACAGGGGGAACGGTATCTGACGGGGGTAATTTGGCCATAAGGACGCGTTTCCCCTGTTTAACACTGAGGGAATACATGTATATATACACATGATAGATAAATGTATTTATATATATATATTTGTGAATATATATATCTATATATATATATATATATATAGGCTATATATATATATATATATATATATATATATATATATATATATATAGGATATATATATATATATATATATATATATATATATATATAGGCTATATATATATATATATATATATATATTACATACATACATACATATATTACATACATACATACATACATATTTATTTATTTGTCATATCATATTATATATATATATATAGGCTATATAAAGTTGTCATACCTGAAAAACCAAAACAGCACAAACGATATTTTTTCTGCACAAACCAGCACTAACGAGTGTGGCTATTTTTCACTGAGTTTTGCGTGGGGTAGGGGCCAACTTCACTCAGGTGCTTTCACTGTGTCTGTAGTTGCCTCGCCGCGCAAGCACGGCTCGCTGGTTACGAGTGCTGAACAAGCACGCGCACTATTTGCCGCGTGCGAGGCGCGGAGCGGGGCGGAGCGGCGAGTAGACGCAGGGGAAACAGTATCTGACGGGGAAACGCGGCTCGACGTAACACCGGCAAGTCCCAGAAGATATCTAGGTCTAGTTGTTCCTGAGTAGGAGTCTGGGTTCAATTCTTGTGTTTAACTACAGGATTTGATTGTCTTCAATGCACCCTGCATAACTTTTTTTTTTTTTTTTTTTTTTACATTTAAAAGCCTTTATTATTAACACATGATAAAATTATTATTGTTATTGTTATTGTTTTTACTGCTCATGAAACGACAAGTCAACTTTACCAGACTATTGCCAAACCTCTGGTCGTGTCTACTGTCCAAGGATACAATGGGACGATATTTGCCTATGGACAGTCTTCATCTGGAAAGACCTTCAGCATGATGGGCTGTGATAAAGACCCAGGAGTCATTCCTTTGGCTGTTGAAGACATCTTTCAGACCATTCAGACTGTGAGCCTCCTTAAACTGCTACGTTCAAAGGAATTCCTGCTCAGAGTGTCTTACATGGAAATTTATAATGAGACTGTGAGCGATCTGTCAGCCCGGCAAGTCCCAGAAGATATCTAGGTCTAGTTGTTCCTGAGTAGGAGTCTGGGTTCAATTCTTGTGTTTAACTACAGGATTTGATTGTCTTTAACGCACCCTGCATAACTTTTTTTCTCCCCGTGAGTGTGCGTGGGTGTGCGTAAGTTTTGAGCGCAGCTGTGTGCGGGCGCGTACTTGGCACATCCCAGGGGGCGTGTAGTTGTGGAGAGCAGCAGCAGGTGTGGTCAGCTGTGAGTGGGATCAGCTGTGATCAGGATCCGTGATTACTTTACGTCCGGTGAGTGATGGCTACATTTGTTTTAGAAGCCTTGGTGGCTGAACCAACGCAAGTGGCGTTGACTTTGTGTAGCAAAATGGATTGGCTTGAACGGGTGACGGCGGGAGATACAGTGATGTCCCCCGTGCGTCCTGGTGTAGAGCGCGTGGAGCAGCCACAGGTGGGCTCTCCTTCTGCGCACTAGGACCGCCGTGCTCTAAACATACCTTGTACCCGCCCCTGCGGTCAGTTGACCGCTATGTATTTTGCGCTGATACAGACTTTTGCCAAATGATTGTTCACTAAACCAGAACTTGATGTTGCAAAGGAATCGTGATCATAATGAAACTGTGTAAATTATTTGTCTAAATATGCTAAGTAATTGTAATTCTAGCCGAAATAAAAGACTAAGACGACACATTGTGCGTAAACTGATCCATCAAAATTACGATGACTTTTCAGGCTAGATTTATTTTGTAACTTTGCAAACACCTAAAAGGTCGGTCACTATATGTTATATTTGACTCAATAACAATATGTAAATTCAAACAATATAAATTATAGTTTAGAAAAGCACGGGACCATAACGTCTTCGCGCTGCTATATGCGTCTACTTCTTACGTCATCTCCAGACTGTTTTCTTTTTAGAGGCCGAAATCACCGTGGGAAATATTATCTAGATAATAATAATATTCGTATTGACACAAGATCATCAGCTAGGCTACCATCGCCAATGTACAATCTTCAATTTTACACGGGACACGTTAGAAATACAAATATATGTATATATATTTGTACAAATATATGTATATATATTTGTATTTATTTGAGACAAGCAGTGCTCTTTATGCTCAGAACAACATTATAATCATTGCCTTGCAGTGCGCGCTGTGCAGAATAACACACAGTGTTATCTGAATGAAATAAGAATGATATCCTTATTGATATGATGAGGGCCGCTTCTGCCACAGCCGCTCTCCTCCTGCAGTGTCCGCGGGTGACGAGAGGCCTCACAGCGCTCTCTCTGCACTCTGCCTTGATAGTTCATCTAATTGTTCTATTTTATTGCGATATTGTATTCTGCTGTATTGCCTTCTTGTATGTATAAATATAATAATGTAATTGATGATGAATGAAAAGGCAGAATGGAGCGACAGCGCGCACACAGACACCTGCGTATGGCTGGCATTACGCGGGTCATGTGCGTTATTGCTTCTGGACTTGTTACAACACTGCTGTCCGTGCCGTGAATGCACTACGGGTTTACGTTCAGATTTAGAATATTATAGGTGTTCTCCCCGCTGTCACTTTCTACCTCAAAATGTGACATCTCTCACCTCCGTCAGACTGTTCTCATTCAATGTCTTGAAGCACTGTCAGGGCTTCTACCGTGTACTTGCAGCTCTATTCATTTTGTACTCCTCCCTCTCTCCCAAATAATAATAAAAAAGTCCCTTTAGAGTCTAATGAAAACATATTGATACATTTTTATAAGGCGCGAAAAACCCCCGGGAAAGGTTACTATGACAACAGTCGCCCCTGCGCCATGTATCTCCATGGGGAAGCAGAAAGGGCTGTGGTTTATAAAAGTTAAAATGCGTGTAAATCTTGTTTTCTTTACTTTTTCCAAAACCAAAACACACCAAAATATAAACAACAAGTACCTAGAAAAAGTCATAAAATTTCAACTTCTGGCGTTTTGTTTTGAATACACTAATTAGCATATTAAAGTGAGTGACGGTCAGTTGACCGCTAGGGGCGCTCCTAGTGTTAAACGTTTAGTGAGTGGCAGTACCTCAGGTGTCCCAGAAAATCCAACCAGGGTGATGTGCTCCTCAGAGAGCAGGACAGGGCGTATCTTTGTATTGATGGTAGAGTAGGTGGCGCCAGTGTCCACCAGGGCCATCAGGTTGTCGTCCTCCACCCTTATGGGGAGCATAGGCTCTGCTGGTACCTTGTCCCCTGGATTTCCTAGGCAGCCCTAGTAAGATTGTTCATGTTCATACTCGCCCCAGTAGTTCCCATGCTGGAAATATTGTCCATCTCTCGGGGCCAGGTTGTCATTCGGAGCCGTCCATGGGGAGGGAGGGCCTGCGCGCTCTGGTCTGGGTCCCATGCCTCTCTGGGGGCCCCTCCCACGCACCATCTCAGGCGCTCCATGGTAGTAGGAGGCCTCTCCTTCAAAGGGGCAGTCCCTCGCCCAGTGACCGTGCCTGTAACAGAGGTGACACACATCCCTGCCCCCTTTCCAGCTTCCACCCCTTCTTCCTCCCCGGCCCCCACGCCCACCACCTCTGGCCCCTCCCCTTGTCCAGTCCTGTCGTGGTGGAGTGGGAAGTCCAGCAGGCATATTAGTCATCTGATTAATGGTTCCTTTTTTATTTTGGGTGGCTTTATTTCTCGCTTCACTAAGCTGTAACTTCAAAAGTTGACAAGTCATATCTTCAACACTCTTTCTTTCTTTAGTTTTATTTTCAACATATCGCTTAATGTGAAAGATTAAATTTGTTTTCCACTGTGCTGAATCCGGGTTAATATTATCTGGGTTGTCTTCAATCTTTGAGCGTATTGTTTCTGGTAAACCATTCAAAATAGCTGCTCTAAAAGGCATGACTTCACTGACCTTGTGAGGGTGTCTTCCTACTGTGTCCATCCACTTGGTCACACTCCTGTCATAAAATACAATTGGGTCCTCAGACTCCAGCCAAGTTAACTCACGAGGGGCAGAAGACAGCGGGGTTGGAAAGTTCTCCCTCAGTGCTTCATACCAGGCATTTGCATACTGGCCAAATCTGGAAGAATCACAAACATCAGCAGTACCAGCTTGTCTTTCAATAGCATCTCTCTCCCATGGTTTACTGCATGCTGCCATCACTGCCCGGACGTCACCCATCGCGACATCATGACCTGTAAACCATGTGTTCAGACTGGAAATCCAGTTTCCAGCTCCCTGACACAATGGAGGCATTTTGTCTTTTATAGTCTGCATGTCACTTACAGAAAAAGGATGGTACTCCCCAGCTGCGCCTCGTCCTGGTCTCAGAGGGAACATGGACTTTGTCTGAGACCTGGTTCTGCTTGCCACCGGTCTAGTTTCTCCAGGCTCCTGGTCTCCGTCATCACTACTGTCAGAAGAGAATTTAGCTCCTTTTTTAGCCTGTTTAGCTTTAAGTATTGGCTGGGCCATGGCACCGTCTCCCTTTTCATTTTCACTGTCCGTCCTAGTCATGGCTCTGCGTGCGGCTTTATTAATTAATTTTGCATTCTCCTGTCTAGCGGTCTCGTAATCATGGGTCCTACTTGGGGTTTCTTCTCCCTCAACTCTGTCTGTGGTGCATTCAGAGGTCGGTTTCCTAGCTCTAATATTTCTGAGAGAGTGCAGGAGCAGCTCCTGCACCTCTTGGATGGGTGGGGGTTGGTGAGGGGTGTGTGGGAGCTGTGGCGGGCTGCTGACAGCTGGATTTTGACTCGGATCTCTATTGTCCCCCACAGACTCCTGTTCTGTCCCTTCGTCAAATTCACTGTCTACAAAGTCATTGTCCCCTCTCTTTCCTACCGCCACTTCTCCTGAAAATGTATATTGTGGCAATATTAGATTTGGCTTACCTGGTTCTAAACCTAGAGAATATTTTGGTGGAGCCGTGGGTAGGGATGGGTATATATTACTCACCGGCATTGCTCCGTTTTCTGTTACTTTGTCTTTACTTACCATCGGTAATTTTGCCAACGCCGTGGCAGCCAAAGCAAAATTATGTACCTTGGTCCTCAGTTTCTCAGCCTTTTTTAGTTCCTTCTTAATTTTTCTACGCTCATTCCAACTCTCTCCCTGCTTTCCCTCAAGCTCAAGTTTATGCTGTTTTAAATTATTTTCCTCTTCCCGCAATATCTTAGCCAATGCGGACGCTGTCATATACTCAGGTATGACCCTTTTGTTCTGTATTTTTTCCCATGCTTTCACAGCCTTTCGTTTTGCCTTGTTCCTATATTTTTTATCCAGACCACTCAGAATCTGAGCCTCTATTTCTCTATATAGCTGCTCGATTGGAATGCCTGTCTCCATTTTTCGGGGGGGGCCCAAAATTCCCCCAGGTTCCAATGGTGAAAACCTAACTTGTGTGTTGACGCGTCCGTCAACCACGCTAGTCACAGCGGGCTTTCCTGTTTCTGGCAAGGCTTCTCAAAAAATCTTTACTTTTAATGTATTCTCGCAGGGTTCTAGCTACTTAGACTCCTATTTTATTTAATTTTAACGTATTTTCGCAAGGCTCTCACTACTTTTTAGGCTTTTACTATTTTTACTTTTTGAATTAGCTCCTCCGTGGACAAAACTTCTCTCCCCTTAATTTGTGTAGTCCAATATGCAGATTTTTAATTAGTCAAAAGGTATCTGCTTACCTTCAGTTCAGCGGCCGCTTTGAGGAGAGATGCAGAGTCCAAGGGAGAGGTTGAAAGTCATCAAAGGGATCACGTCGGGGTCACCAATTATTATATTAAAAAATGACGTGTTCAAAATCCCTTATAAAGATGACCATGATTCAGAAAGTTAAATTCAAAAAGGTTTATTTCCCTAATACAAAAAGAATCTAAAACAGCTGTTCGGACCAAAAGTAACTATCCCTTATTCTCTATATAAAATATAAAAGTATGATTTTGGTGGGCGCTCCACGCAAATCACACTCCTGTCCCTGGTCCGGTCTAGACTAACACAAGCATGAGGTTATTATAAGTAAATGTGCAAGGGGAAGAAGGGGGCGTGTCGTATCAGGCAGATGTCTGGTCCAAGGTCCGGCCTTTTCCTCCGTCTCGCCAAACCTGAACAGTCAGTCAACCTGAACCTCAACAATCATTCACGCACTACCCCTCCCTAATTCTATCGATTTATTAGTTCCTTTGAGATAAGGCAGAGGGATCTCAAGGCTTCTCCTCCAGATTCTGGACTCCATCTCCTTCTTTCACAACTTGAAAGGATTAGCAGAATCCCCCCAGATTAACTATCATTAACTCACCCATGCACTTTGGACAAAATGGGACAAGGGGAGTAGGGCAATACAAGGTCTTTCTTTTTGCTTGGAGACAGACAGAGTTCAATTTCAGGTCAATCTAATTCACATCGCCTTTTAGCCTATATTTAATACAACAGAATGCATTCCTCTCACGACACAGGTCCAAGTCGGAGGCCTCCACATTTCCCCGGGGGAGGTGCACATCCGCTCGGACAGCCTGCTCACGATGCCTGCTATCTTCAGCATTGCAGCCGGAGGTGGGATGCTCCTGATCATCGTGATCCTGGTGCTGCTGGCCTACAGGCGCAAGTCCCACGAGAACGACCTCACTCTGAAGAGGCTGCAGATGCAGATGGACAACCTGGAGTCACGCGTGGCCCTGGAGTGCAAAGAAGGTCAGCAAACAACAAACAAGTCAGGTTGTGTTGAAATACAAAAAGCTAATTGGATATTACTCCAATGTCGTATCTCTAATGAATACAATATTACTTTGTACTATTTGTACAAGTGTTGGGAGTGTGACAAGACTGAATATTGGCTCTTTTCATCCTGAAGAAAACTACAAATACCTTCAAAAGTTATGTTCACAATTTGCATCTTTTTATCATTGTGACTCTGCGTTTGGTGATCTTCTCTCACAGCACCTGTTTTCCGTAAGCCAAAAGAAATCTCACAAGATCATCTTTATACATATATATTCCTGTCCCATGCCTAACAACTGTATACAACATTTGAATTAGATGGAATTATTTGTAAGTTGTGATTGTGTCTGAGCTGAAAGTGGGGGCCAAGCCTTTGCCACCGCTATATAGCGCATTTCATGAACACAAGTTTCCAAGCTGCTGCCCAATAAAGGACTGATTAAAAGAAATCAATAATACAAATCATTAGAAATCTTAATAGGAGAATATATACAGTATATATATATATATACACACACACACACACATTTAAGTATATACAAAAACATAACAGTAAAAAATAAAATAAAAGCCAAAGCATAAAAATGGGTCTTTAGACGAGACTTAAAACAGAAGGTACAAATGTAATTTGGGGGGCCTTGTTCTTCAATGTTTATTTTTGTATGTTTTGTAAAGCGTCTTTAATAGATCCTTTATTCATCCCACAGTAGGAAAATGTCAGTGTTGCTTCACAAATTACAGAACAGTAGGAATGAAGAGCACACAGCACAAGATAAATGAACAATAGCTATACTAATTAAAATAAGATAAATCTCTAACTCTAGCGTCAAAGAAACAAGTATAAAATCTCTATCTTTAACATGATAAGGAAGTGACTGCACTTGGCAAAGTAAGAAGTGTTGCTCTAAAAGTTTGATGTATTCTTGTACTTTTACCGGCTTTTACCTGGCTTCCAAGGATATGTCCTGTTCAACTTGGATGCTGCCATTTTCAAATCGTTCATAGTTAAAATATTGATAGCAGGTCAACTCTTTAATCTGCAGCCTTTGCCGAGCTCCAGACAGACATCAATGAGCTGACCAGTGACCTGGACCGGGCCGGCATACCGTACCTGGACTACCGCACTTACGCCATGAGAGTCCTCTTCCCCGGCATCGATGATCACCCGGTGCTTCGAGAGCTGGAGGTGAGTCAAGAGCGTCTCTCTGATCCACGCTTTCGGGTTGAAGTCTTTCCCCTTATGTCTGGAATATACTCGAAACTTTCTGATTTATTGCATTGGTGAGATCTGTCAAAGTGTCGAGGGCAGATGTGAGTGGATGTCCATCTCCTCAGCACTCAGCAGAGCAGCTAACGGACACATCCTTTCAAAAGGTCTATCAAAGTTGTTTACTATCTTATATCCAATAGTGTCTTACAAATAAAATAATTAGACATGCACCAATCCAGCTTTTCCAAGTTTGAGCTACATTTTTACATGCAAGACTTGTTAGTGCCATATAAACCAAATCGGACTGAGACTGGCCTCCTGCCATCCAGTCCAATCCACTTCCAATCCAATTTATATTACACATTATATAAAACAAGTTTCCAAAGTGCCTGAAATTGAAATGAAATGCATGAAGTAAAAACAATAAAATAGTATAAACACAATATAATACCAAAACTCACGCCATGAAGGAGGAAGTATGCAATCATCTCCTAATTTTCAGCCCAAACCTTTTGGCACTTATGAATATTCAAATATTCAAACTGCTTGAGAATTACATTTCCCTCATTTTGTCATTCAGAGCGCTGCTTGTTCTGCCAGTGCCATGTTTCCAAAACCTTGAATGTCATTCCGATTGCGAACAGAAAACAACATTCATATTTTAACCAGTGCCGATTCTAGTTTTCAGGAGGCTCCAAGCAGAATGTGTTTCCAGGGCCCAGCTCACTGCAGCTCACTGAGGCAAGCGAGCGTCACATGAGATTTATGTCAAAGATGTACTTTCAAATACTGGATTGTTGAGAAGTAATGACGGGGCCAAACAATAACGTGTTAAAAAGTTGTAAAACGTTGCACATACATGTTCTATTCCATTAAAGAATCTTGTTTATCTGTTCAACAATTAACCCTGTGGGGTTTGAGATATGTGTTTTTATCGTGAGATGGATTCAATTTGTTATTAGAATCTTCCAAAATGATATACAAATAAAAACAAAAATCCTTTCCGGTAGAAGACGGCTGAAGCTGAAGCAGAAGCAGGCACTACATCGGACAATAGTACTGTACATTTTAAAGCTGGACATACTCCCACTATTTAGAGTTTGTTGGAGACAGAGATGTGCCGAACATAACAGTTAAGTGTACTTTATGAGCCACAATAAATGCTCTATCAACCACATGCAATGGCATCATAAGCTAATGCGTAATAATTCAGAAACAGTAATCTTGTAGTTAACACATCTATTATGAGTATTTACAAAACTTGATAGTCATACAAGTCATACACATTCTAATATCTAAAGTTTGTGGGTGCTTCATAAAGGGAATCTCCCTGGAAGCAGCTTATAGGCAGGCCCCAAAAACAATACATGTAAACAAATATCCCACATTACATAACAGTTCTTGAATAACAGAAATAGCAGTAACAGCTGGTAGGACTGGCCCTGATTTCAAACACAATAAATCAAGCCTTTATAAGACTCCGTAAAGCCCTGATAAGTAATCCGATGTGGCCGTGTGTGCAGGTGCATGGCAGTGGTCAGGTGGGCGTGGAGAAGGCTCTGAAGCAGTTTGCGCAGCTGGTCAATAACAAGGTGTTCCTCCTGACCTTCATCCGGACCCTGGAGCTGCAGCGTTCCTTCTCCATGCGCGACCGCGGCTACGTGGCGTCGCTGATCATGACGGCTCTGCAGGGCCGGCTGGAGTACGCCACCGACATCCTGAAACATCTGCTCTCTGACCTCATCGAGCGCAACCTGGAGAGCAAGAACCACCCCAAACTACTGCTGCGCCGGTAAACCAAGCTACACTTAAGATAAACCTTACTGTAGGCTTTTTAGGGGACGGTGTAAACGGTAGTGTTTTTGTGTTAAAAAATGTACATAAAGTATTTGGCCCACAAGAATGTACAGATCTATCATCAGAAAAGATAGAAAAGAAAAACACTGAAAATGGGGGATTTAACTTCTACTCAGGGTTATTTGAGTATTTGGAAAAAGAAGAATTTGAAGAAAGACGAGAATTTATGATAATAAATGATTTCACACAATTGCAAAAGTGTTGGCATTATCTATCATGATGTCTGAAATGTGGCCAAAGTATAACAACATCATTGTCTTCAACATTTCTGAAGGTTGTGTAAACTCTTTAGAATGTCAGCAATGCCAACATAACTTAACGAAGGAATAGATAAAAATAAAAGGTGAAATAAACTCAAAAAATCCAAACGGAAAAATAACAATTATCTATCGACACGTTTCATACTAACCTGCATTCAAAATGGAACATCACATGGAACTAGTTAAAGTACTGCGGTTTTTGTAACTTAAAAATTATGGGAGGAAATCATATGGAGGGTCTGTGTCTATGTTTGTCTGTGTGTGTGTGTGTGTGTACGTGCATGTGTGTGTGTGCACGTTCTGATAAAGGGTTCCAAATGTCCAAAAGCAGCACTTTTTATGGAAAGTTAGAAGACCTCCTCCATCCTAATTAAGCATAATAAAGTTTTAGTTTGAGTGATTAGATCCAGACCTGGACATGATTTGTCAAATATGTTCAAATTGCATTATATTTAAATGAGTGAATACCGATCCCTGCATTAATCATTCTCTATTTGTGATGATGTGATCCATGTTTGCTGTGCATAAACTAGAATAAATACATCCAGTAAAGATATCTTAACTCCAAGTCCACAGTTGACTCAATTTGATAAGTATTTATTGTTGGTTTATTACAAAACAGATTAGCGGAGTAAATCCTGCCCATGCCCTAAAGTATACTGCGGATGTTATTTGGGTTAGCCAACACTTTATAGCCTCATTTCCTCTATAAATACCACTCAGAGGACGAATTAAAGTCCCCCATGTCCCAAAGCTGACAATTTTTGATCAGTGCTGCTGCTTATGTTTTGGCAATAATAATTCTCGTGTGTGCTGTTCTTTCTAGTCCAGTTTGCAACTCCTTCTGATGGTAGAATAGTAATCATCTCTGCTGCTGTGACCTGAACGGCTGTTGCTTATTATTACTGTTTTTAGCTTTTTAAAACTACCAATTTATTTTCATTTTTGCTGCTACTGGAGTAGAGTAGTAGTTAGAATGTTATTATACAAAATGAAACAATGAACAATGAACGGATTGTTAAAAAACTATACAAGTACGAGTACCTTATTTTATGTACTTGCCGATAACAAGGAATTAAGGGGCTTGGGCCGTAACACAGATACAAAAACAAAACAAGAATTAAAGCGTTTGAAAAAGAAGGTTTGGAACGGTTTAATTCTGTGTATTATTTTGCTTATTTGACTCCAACTCCTCTCACTCATTCAACACAACCCAACACACATGGCACAACACAAGCACAAAACACACAATAAGACACAGGCCCAAACACTCTCTGACCACACACCTCCCTCCCACCACCTGCTCTGTGCTCAAGTCCTCACTCCTCTCCATACTTTTTGATTTTTGAGCAGCTTTTTAAACAGTAACAGATGTAAACATGTTTTTAACTCATTTGTCCAGTTGTTCCTCTGAGCAAAATCTCGCACAGAGACACAAAGTAGTTTTAAACTCAGGCTCATACAACTTTTGGCTTCCACTTAAATCTGGTTCTATACCTATACACAGCAAAACATGATCAAATATATGAAGTTATAATTGCTGGAAATGGGAAGTTTTTATCATAATTTGAGTAATTAAGTAAGTAATTAGCGTTTATTTATATAGCGCGTTTTACAGACCAAGGTCACCCAAAGCGCTTTACAATTTTCAGAGTCAAGTCATCAAAGCCCCCAACCAGCACCATCCATTCACTCATTACATTTAGACCTATTGTACATGTTTTGTAGTGGTAGGGGAAACCGGAGCACCCGGAGAAAACCTACACAGACACGGGGAGAACATTCAAACTCCACTCGAAAAGGCCCTGTTCCGACCGGGATTCGAACCCAGGACCTTCTTGCTGAGAGGCGAGAGCGCTATCCACTCACTTTCTCATTCCAAAGAAGACATTTTTTTATAACAAGATCATTTTGCTTGTCCTGTTGGCAAATCTTCTTTTAATGCGGTCAAAATCTGCTCAAATTAAGATACATTTTGCCATATTTGAGCAATTTCGGACTTATTTTGATCACTTTTTTGCAGTGTAGACTTGTAGTGTAGACTTCCGCTTTGTTTTGTGCAGTGGCATGAAACGGCCAAACAAGCGGGCGGACCGGTGAAAGAGCGCAGAGTTATAGAGAGTGGGAGGAACTTGCAGAGGAAGAGAAGTTAATATGGAAGAGTGAGTGCTGCATAGCTGTTGTCAGTCAGGATCCTGTTCGCTGTGGCGCTCATGAAAAATTCAACCGTGGCTTAGGTTTCGTGCTTCACCATCACCTCTCGCCTTTCTTCCTCTTCATGGCGCTACCTCTACTTGACTACCAATTGTTTTCCCATCGCTGAGACTACTTCCCTGAATCTTTCATGAGCTTTTCCCCCCTTTCTTTTTAACAAGGGGTTTACTTCCAGCTGTAGTTTGCTTATGGTCAAGATTGGACATGTTTTTATTCAAATTTATTTTGGGGTAGCTCGCTTTTTTATTGACGATTCGCAGTCTTGTAAAGTGAGTGCGTTGACCAGAGCACATTCATGTATTCATTCCAATGTTTTTTTTTGTAATGCCTTAATTCACAACAGAAGACATCGCGGAAAGGGCTTCTACACTAGAAGTCTCAGAGCAGTCAATTTGGCTGTTTTATTTTATTTTGGGCACGGTGGCTGAGTAGGTGGCTGAGTGTGGAAGATGAAGCACACAGAGAGGGGAACTTGGCGCACCAGAGCTATCTATCCACCATCATAGCACTCTCGCTTCTCAGCTAGAAGGTCAAATCCCAGTCAGAACAGGGTCTTTCTGAGTGGATGATCTCCCCGCGTCTGTGTAGGTTTCCTCCGAGTGCCACGGAAAAAATGCACGTTTGGTAAATCCTCCAGCTCTGGTAGTCCTGACCAAGCTGAGCATCAACATCTGGAGATTGGTTCCCGGGTGTTGTACTACGGCGACAGAAGGCCAATGGCATCAGTATGGGTCAAATACAGAGGATGAATTGCCCTAAAAGAGCTCACCTTTACCTCTACCTTTAATTCCTCTGCTTATGTATGTTTTTGGACTTCATAACTTTGTGACTTTTTCTGTTTTTTATATGTAGTTTATTTCCAATGAAATTATCTCGATCCTCGATTTTTTTCAGAGCTATCTCAGCTTGGAGCAAGTTGTAGTTACCATAGCAACACACCGTTTACATAAAGCAGTTAGTATTATTTTTCCTGTATTACAGTTATATTATCCAGTTTAAGCATGTATTAAAGATTTAAAAAGACGTAAGAATCATATTAATCAAATTTGTGAAAACTCAAACTGTTTTTTTTTTGGGATATTTTCAGAATTCCATTGATTTGAATGGAAGCCGTCAAAATGACTGCTCTGGAAGTTCGAGTGGTCTCAGAATTCTGGGAGTCGTAGTGTTAAATCTTTGGCATACTTGATAGACACGCTTTTGGATGATAGCTATTTGGTTGAGTGAGGCGGAACTGTTTTAGCCAGAAACTAGTTACTTCTTGTGCTTTTCAAATGTTTTTCAAATTACCAACGTACGGCAACATTTCATGAAAAAGAGAGGGCCCTTTTTATTGTTTGGCTACTGATGTATTTTTTCCCCTGGAGCCATGGGCAGTTTTGTATTTGGCCTTATGTCAAATAGTTAAGCGAAGCAGAAGTGTGTGAAAGAGCCTGAAGTGGCCATCCAGGATCCGGGCTTAATTATGTCATGACCCAAATATGCTTTAAGTGCGTGATCTATGAGCCACTGGGCAAGAATTTATGCTGTAGTACAATGACAATCACCAAATCTGGCTTGTTTTTACAAAGTTACCCCCTATAGAGCAGCTGTTGTGTTTTCAGTCTCCCATTCAGGCGAGCTCTTGTGGCTCTTAAATTATACAAGAATAATCAGTGCATTCAGGCTCGCAGTGGGACGTTGTCTCTTCTAACAAATGTGTGTTTCTTTCTTGTCTGGCAGAACCGAGTCAGTGGCGGAGAAGATGCTAACAAATTGGTTTGCCTTCTTGCTCCACAAGTTTCTCAAGGTAAAATCAAAGCTCTGTCGCACCATATCTCTACAGGTGTCAGCCAGATAGACGGGAGTAATGCTTTAAATTACTGCTGCTGATTTTCAAATAGGCCGTCCTGCACAAATACGGATGTAGATTATTCCAGTCTGACTTGATAGATAATAACCCACGCATTGATTGACATGAGATGGGAACTAAACGAGTGACTGCTAAGCAAATTACTATTAGTGAAAACAAAAACAAAACATGATAAATAATTTTTTTATTTTGACACGACTCACTTCTCGATAAGCATGACACAATACACTATCTAGATAAAGATTAGTTTCTTTATTATGACTCAAATACGATTGGCTAGTCTTTAATCTTTAATCAGTATTACTTAAATCTGTATCTATTTTCAAATTATCAATATTTATGTAAAACATTTTCAGTAATTCTTTATTTCATGTACTCAAAAAGACAAAACTAGAATACCAAAATTATTTAGATGTGATTATTTAGAACGAGTGACAGTTCGGCTTCATCATCGCTACAACGAAGCATTGGGCGCACTCGTTTTTTGTTTTTTTTTTGGCAGATGCTATGAGATTAAAGTCTGAATATTTTGACTTTAAAGGCAACATTTTCTGAGTTTAAGTCAAAATATTGTGAGAAACAACACAAAATATTATGAGATAAAAAATCACAGTCGGTGCATAATGTAGACAATTGTAGATATTTTCTGACTTAGAGTTTATTCTCGTAATATTACTAGATTAATCTCATAATATTATGCCTTCGACTTTCATCTCATAACACTGTGACTTTAAAGTTGAAAATATTCTGACCCTATTCTCATAGCGGCAAATAATGAAACAATAACGGGGAGCCCTATGTCCCACCGTACAATACAACAATAGGATTAATTAATTAAATTGATTAATTAAATCAATTAAGAACCTTCTATTTACAATCCCTTTTATCAACTTAAACAGCTTATTTGGATAAAATGTCACAACAACAACCCATGTCCATTTCAAATTTTCTCTCAAGGATACCAACGTGAAAATATGTATGTGTATATTTCGTACAGATCTGCTTTTATTTCCCACACAGCGCCTTCTCCAACAACAGTAACACACTCATCAAACTCCTCATTTCCCTCTCTGAAAATCACTGATTTATTTTTCATTCTCTGGAATCGACCCCATCTCCCTCTCCTCACTTTGATTGCATTCTCCATTTTTTTTTTACCTTGGAATATAAAACAGGAGTGTGCTGGAGAGCCCCTCTTCATGCTGTTCTGTGCCATCAAGCAACAAATGGAGAAAGGACCCATTGACTCCATCACGGGAGAGGCTCGCTACTCCCTGAGCGAAGACAAACTCATCCGACAACAAATCGAATACAAGACGCTGGTGAGTCATTCCGCCGCACAAAGCAAAACAGCAGTTGAGAGCGCTGCCTTTGTAATAGCTGCAGATAATAACCAGGATTAATGAGGCTCTTTGTGGAGATTAAATTGTTGTGCTCAGTGTTCACAAAGTTTCACACTGTGTTGGAGAACACTTTTACCACTGTCTGTTTTCGTCAAAAGCGCTGTTCAAAGGAAGATATTAAAACAAACTTCTGCATCAGAACACATTGTTTTGTGTTTTACAGTCCAGGATTAACAAAACTGTAATGATCTTCCTGGAAGGCCGTACTGGGACATTTAAATGTGGTCAAAAAGCATTGTTTTATGATAAGACGCATACAAAATCCTATTTCATAAACAAACTCGGTTCTCTGTGGTTCTAAGATTTTAGCCAAAATGATTGACGAGCCGAATAGCCTTGGGGTCGGAAACCTTTATAGCTGAGAGCCAAAAAAGTCTCACACTTTTAAATGTATTTCTGTGGGAGCCATACCGTTTTTACCGTGAATACAGTATGTGTGAATTTTTTTTTTCAAGATCAACACATTTAGAGTATCTTAGTCTTAGTGATCTAAGATTTGTCTGAGAGCCAGACACAATAATCAAAAAACCACATCTGACTCCCGAGCCATAGGTTCCTGAGCGTTTAAAGATTATATTAACCCTAACCCTAAATGCCTCTTATTAGGAATACGGCCCCAAAACTCGCTAATATGGCCTTTTAGTCGGCTTCTTCTGCATTCGACAAACAGTATGGGTAACATCGACACTCAGTCAACATACGATTCACAATATTTATGGACATTATTTAACCCGTTATCTTATGTTTTTGTTGCTGTATTAATTATTCTTATTTGTTTAATTTTGTAATCTGTTGTTGGCGATTCTATGACCCCCTTTAAGATGACTGCCGTAATAATTTTGGGTGAAACAAAAATAAGTTTAAATGGAAATTATACTGTGAGAACTGCAATCAGATTAAAACTATTATGGTGAAGATTAAAGTATTTTTGATAGAAAATAGTATTTCTTTCTTTCACTTGCAGCAGCTGACATACACAACTCTATTTTTGTATCAAAATAGGGAAATGGTAATAATAATTTTCAAATGGAAATATTAGTTTTGGCAGAACTATCAGCCCCTTTTCTCCTCGCTGTCCAAATTGATTGCAACCTTTTTTCAGTGAAACCTCAAAGTTTTCCACCGCACAGTTACTTTTCCATTAAAATGAAGCCGGCTGGGTCCCTGTGAATAAGTTTCCCCCAGGCTTTAGCCGTGGAGCAGAGCAGCCAGCGACAGGATGACACCTCTCTGATCACATGTCTCTGTCTGCGGAGCCTGTGTGTCTCATTACTGGTTTAATACCTGCCAGAGCCACACCACCACATCCTGGAAGGTGTGAAATTACATTTGAGGCCAAGATCCTCTCCACCAGGACAGTTTGGTGAGGAGCAGGTAATGAAAGCACCTTCCTACTAAGCAACACCTCTTCCCCGCCTGCTTCCTCCGCCCCCAGACGCTGAGCTGTGTGAATCCAGACAATGAGAACAGCCCCGAGATCCCCGTCAAGGTGCTCAACTGTGACACCATCAGCCAGGTGAAGGAGAAGATCCTGGATGCGGTCTACAAGAACATGCCATACTCACAGAGGCCCAGGGCGGGAGACATGGATCTGGGTAAGAATGTGGAATGTGGAATATGGCTGTCAAACGTGCAGTTCCATAATCCAATGCCCTGTGAATCAGAAATATTTTTATTGCCATTGTGAGTAACAGGAAATTGGTTTGGCCCGCGGTGCAAACACGTTATAAATGTAAAAATAGAATAAGGCATGCATTAAAAGAAATACAACATTTCTAAAAATCCTCCAATCTAGGTATTTATGTAAACAGTTTTAAAATCACTTCCACCTCTAGACAGGATTGTTGATTTACCAATAGAAAATTGGAAATGAAAATGAAAACCGTCTTTCCGCCATGAAAACAAGCAGATTAAGCAAAGAGCTCTGCAAAGAACAACACATCCTTTTTTTGTTCATTTTTTATTTGTGATTTAGATTATATGCTCTGGAATTCATGTGATTCTTATAAATTAAATTTTCCAGGAATGCTTCTCATGGAGTTTAAATGTGCGCTCCTCCTGTAATTATAACATATGCGTATAATATCATAATTTATAATATGATTAATATAGCTTATTTTAAGATAATACAAATGCAAACATTTACTTATGGTTTTTGGTCATTTCAAATTGATCAAAAACACTTTTTCACTGATCGCCCCTCGCTGCTGATCGGCTTTCAACTCACCTTTTGTCTTTTTGTCGAGCCGTGTTCAGTGTAAACACAGCGGCCAAATATAGCACAAATTTAGACACAAACTGTTTTACGATTAGGATCGTTACGTGTTTAATAATAATTCCATGTGTTTTTGGTGGAATTGGTAAGGCAATTATTATCGATTCAAAATTATCCATCCATCCATCCATCCATTTTCTTCCCCTTAATCCATTTCTGGGTCGGGGGGGTGGCCAGAGATGCCACCCAGCACACAGAGCACCTGCCCCTCACTGATCCTCCTGCAGGTGGTGAGTCCACAGGAGCTGAGATCTTTCAGTGGGAGCTTCAGGCAAAGTGGGGTTAAGTGTCTTGCCCAAGGACACAACGACAGCAGTCATCAGTGGGAGTCGTGAAGTAGGTCTTACGGTGGGCTCGAACCCACGACCTTCAGGCTCAAAGGCCAATGCTCTACCAACTGAGCTACTGTCGCCCCACAAACAGAAGATGAAAAAAAAAGCCTAATAGCCTAGCTTCACTTCTCCCTCTTGCTTCCTTTAATACAATATTAAAAGACTAATGCTGTTTCTGGCCAATTATTTGAGTGTATTTACTGTCTTTAGTGTATATGACAGGGACAGACCCCCCCCCCCCTCTCTCTCTCTCTCTCTCTCTCTCGTACCTGTTCACACTGGGGTAATCAGGGCACCTCTCAAACACTGACAGTAAACCTGGGTGACAGCACTCCTACACTCCCTCCTACCACGCGTCACCTCAGCGCCAAAAGATCCAGCCTGACGGGACATGAAAGAGAAACGCACCTCTAGGCACCGTCGGACAGAGCTGAGTAAAAGGGGGTTTACAGGTTTTACACTTACAACAACAAGTCGACTGGCGAATCCGGATAATAGTGAACACAATGTCAGTGGATGGCTGTTTACCGAATACTAATCAGACCTGTTGTCAGATAAAAAAACATGGAAGAAGCCGTCGTTGACATTTCCTTTGGCATCTCTGACTAACTTCAGCAACAATCAGGCATAACATTATGACCACTGACAGGTTAAGTGAATAACATTATCCCCTCATTATGCGGATTAGTGGGCGGGATATATTACAGCGCTTGAAAACATTTAGTTCTCACAAGAGCTCACTGATTTGTAAAGGAGACGTGGGCGACAAATTTAAAAAGTACACAAGGTAACAGCTTGTTTTGAAACTATTTTTTTTTTAAATAATTTGAATATCCTAATACAATTATAAAGTTCATATAGTCTCCTTATGTTTAGACTAAGGGTGTCCAACCTGTAGGTCGGGAGCTACCACCCCCTCTCAGGTAGCTCCCAAAAGGATTTAAGACTAAAAACTAGATTTAAGACTAAAAACTAGATTTAAGACAAAAAACTGAGGGTTAGGGGTTTGGATAGCGCATTTCGCAGATCACCCAAAGTCCTTTAGAAAAGTTTAGGAGTGCAAAAAAAATTATAAAAAAATGAATAGTACGCTGCCATGGTTACTAGGGCTCGCTCTTATCTACCATCTCTCCTCCATTTCAAATTAAAAGATAATTAAAAAAATAAAATAAACTAAACATAGAAGCAGAAGTTATGAAGATAAAAAAAAAAATTACACGAGCCGAGTAAATACCAAACAATCAAAAACTAAAAGCCATCAAATTGACTGCTCTGGGAGTATTTCTGTTAATAGACAAAGTGAGTTACCCCAGCCTTCAGACGGGAGTCAAAACCTCTCAATGTCAACAAAGACACGAGCCAAAAAAAAAGAAAAAATAGAGAAGTACATTGCTATTCAAAGTTACCGCAAATGACCTCAATTTTTGGGCACGGACACATAGCGGCAGGAACTGAAGACGATTTTTCTCAAAAGCTTGTCACATTGATCTTTCAGAGTGGCGTCAGGGCAGGACAGCACGAGTGGTCCTTCAAGACGAGGACATCACAACAAAGATCGAGAGTGACTGGAAGAGGCTGAACACGCTGCTGCATTATCAGGTACAGAGGCACAGACAGAGCCAGGAGCCGCATTTGGGAGGATCTGATTTCAAGATATTTTAGCATTCATTGATTTCCAGGGAGAAGACTTTTGTGGTGAATCAGCTATTGACAAGATTTTGTTTCAACCCTAATAGAAGAGATACACTGGTGCAATGCTAAGTACAAGCCACGTGTAAAGTAAACCAGACATCTGTTTAATGATCTACCCACTGCGTCTTACGGGAATGATCATTGTCGTTCAGGGCTCCTACAAAACACAAACACAACTAAATGATCTAAAAAAGAAAAAGTATAATAGTACTTAGCAAAAACGTGATGGAGATTAAATCTCTAATGGCTCAAATTTGGCAATGTTTCTTTTTTTGAGCACATTTTGACTGCTTTAAAATACGATTTGGCAATGGGAGAAGCAGAATGATCTTGTTTTAAAAAGATACAAGAAATATCTCCCTTAGAATGAGAAAAGAACAGTTCTTGAAAGAAGGCTAAACGGCTTCCTCTGTCCCATTGACAAAGACAGTCAGAAAGACATTCAGAATATAGTCATATTTTGTCACTTTTTGGAGTTTATATTAATCTGAAGCTGAAACTTACATGTAAATTGTATTATATCAATTCAATAGCCCTAAATCACATCAGTAGTTTTTTATGGGGACTTTTACCAAAATGTTGATTCACCAACACAGATCAGAGAATCATAAGGGGCAGATAACCAATGTCCATTAATAATAATAAAGTCCATAAACGTTTATAAAGTCCATAAATGTCTTTTAGCATTTACGGACATGTTGCCCAGAACCATTAAAGCAGATGTGTCTCGGTCAGAGGAGTGAGACTATGGAACAACTTAGACAACACAATTAAAAACTCCTACACATTAAAGACGTTAAAAAATAATATTAAACATAATATTTTAGAAAATTACCAAGCCCAAGAATGATAGGTCTCGCAGCTCTCCTACATTTCTATGACAGCCTTTTGCTGTTTCCTTTTGTTGTTAAAATGTAATTGTCTTCTCAAATGATTAATATCTGTCCGTCCTATTGTTTATTTTATTTACATTTTCTCCTGATCTTGAAATTTTGAAAGGGTTTTGCCCCATACTTTGGAGACTTTACTTAATGAAATTGGATTAGGCAAACATAAGTTATACTTCAGCCTAATCCCTTCGCTCACAACTGCGTTTGTAAATCTATGTTAAAGCATGTACACTACTGACATAAGATAAAGTGTTTTTGTAACCTTGTCCTTTTATTAATGCATTTTTATGTCAAAAAATTATAATTTGCATGACCGAATAAACAAACAAACAAACAAAAACCATCAATACTGTAACTTAGTCATTATTATTGAAAAATCACTTCAGGAGCTACTGTAAACAGCTTGTAAATGGAATGTTTCTTTTTCTAATGTAACGCAGCATTTGCATATTGTTTGTTAGTTTTTAGGTTTTTTTTCAAACCTGCAGAACACATTTTCACATTTCTTTACACTTATACAGTTTTGTAAAACCGCAATCTCAATGTTGTCTCACAATCTTTGCGAGACATTATTTTATTGTTTTTAGTTCTTATGGTCTTCTGCCCATGCCCCCTGAAGGACAACACACATCACTCATTCATATTCATATCACTCCCTGATAACATTTGAAGTCTTTGTCTTTAGAACATTTTGTCCACCAAATCCCTCTTTGTCTTTTCATTGTTTTGCTCATGAACTTCAAAGGTTGTAACCTCTCATGAATCACCCCTTTAGTCTTTGTCTAGTAGTCGTTGCTGTCGGCAGAATTTGCTTTTCACTATCATTTCTATCCATTTTGTCAGCTGTGTTTTGATTTATTGTTGTATGCATAGAATTATAAGGCGGAAAAGAAAATGACTTTTCTCTTAGCAAGCAAAGCAAAAAACTACAGCACAGACATTGCTGTTTACAGAGAGTGCACAGTCATCTGTCATTTGAGCTCTCACTTTAACGTCTCAAAATGCCGCCGCGATGATTTCACTTTGGAGACATTTCTCGTACAAATGGCTTTTCTTTATTTTTAAGCATTTCTTTCAAGAATAATGTTTACTGATTTAAACTCCGAGCTGACACCATCTGCGTTGTGCTATGTGTGTAATTACCAAAACTCTTTAGAAAAAAACAACTTTCCCTGATTACTTTCAACCCGACATCTGGTTACAGCAACTTTATTTAAAAAGAATAATACAATTAAAATGTTGATTTATCCCTATAATGCTGGGGCACAAACTCATTTTGAACAGGGGGCACATTTAAAAACGTAAGAGCTCATTGGGGCTCTTTTGTTCATGTTCATTTGTCAAAAGTTTATTGACAAATGAACTGTATTTGACATGTCCTACAGAAAATGAGTCAGAGGCACACGGTTGTGAAAAGTTCTAGTTTGATCTGCCATTGACTCATTTTTTCTAGGATAGTTTGCTTTCCCCATCAGAAGAACACCGGCTTCTAACAACTTTTGAGCATCTTAGCACTCACCTCTTCTTCTAATGTATTTGACATGTGTTTGGATATTGTTTTGAATTAGGTTTGGATTAAATCTCAACTGGAGGAAATATCAACAAGAGATGTATTGGAAGACTGGAAGTCACTTGAAGCCTGTTTGGAACTGAACTGAAGTCTACCTCATTGGGGCATCTCTAGCACTTGGTTGGAGTCACTTTTACCTTCACGCTGTATCTCAACCATTCAATTCTTTTTTGTTATTCCTGCTCCTACATTTTAGAAAATCAACACATTGCTTTACATCGCTTTCTTCAAGGAGTAAACATTAAAGGCAAACCTTTTCACTTTTGTTTTTGCAGGTGTCTGATCGCTGCGTGGTGGCCCTGGTGCCAAAACAGATGTCTTCTTTCAATATCCCCTCGTCAGCCAGCTTCCCGCGCAGCATCAGCAGATACGGTCAGTACGGATTCTTCCATCAGGAACCGCGCATCTGTTCATACAGCTTACACTGCACAAAATGATGAAGTATGAGGTAATAAATACTTCAATACTTCAAAAGTGTCTTTTAAATTCTAATTTAAGTACATTCTGACTGTCTTAAAACAAAATTAAGTCATTCTCTTCACAGTGTATTCATCAAACTGTATTACAGACTCGTAGTACAGAAAAATACAAACACTTCTTCTTAACACAAAACAACACATGAAGAGTTCATTTCTCAAAGGAATAATAACGAGACATTAGAGAGGCTTTTTAAAAAGTACTGTATATCAAAAATGGTGGGTATTGTTTTTTGCGGATGAACTCTATATATAATCATAACAATAAGCCTCACTTCTCAGAGTAAACCGCTGTACGGATGTCTTCAAGGTCAGACTGGAAAATCAGGTCTGAAAATCATGAGCAAAAACATCTTTCTAACCACACATTATTTTCTCTTCACATTATTTTGACCAATTGGTAATAAGGGCGACACAGCGGATGAGTGAATAACATGTTTTCTTCTCAGCAAGAAGGTCCAGCGTTTGAATCCTGGTCGGAACGGGGTCTTTCTGAGTGGAGTTTGCATGTTCTACCCGTATCTGCATAGCTTTTCTCCCCTACCACTGGGGGTCTCTGTACCCCCAGTGCAGAGTCCCCGAGGGATCATAATGAGTCACACTAGCAATGATATCTGATCCAGCGTCACAGCTGTGGTCTATGCTTCAAACAAACATAATCACAAAACTCATTAAAGCATAGTCTATGTCTGTCTGGTCGTATTGTTCAGGACGTGATATGAACAGATTCTATTAGACCTGCCTCCTTCAACTTACTCGAGTAAACAGTGAAGTTGAGTGCTTGTGAAGCCAACTGCTGTGGTTTGAGCCGTGCAAGGCCAGGAATAGTTGTTTCCAAGGCTGTTGCCAAGGCTGTTAAGAAAGCAATTCACGTCGATGAGGACATTTTGTATCTTCTTCCTGGCATCTCTGAGGTCGCTTTGGTCTGTTCCCATCATGCAAAGCTGTTCAGTGGTGAATCTTACAGACTAGAATAATGTGAGACGGCTCCACTTGATTACGCAATAGCACTTGATGATATGCAAACAACTTATAAACAAGAAAACAACTTAAACTATACATTGTGAAATCATTGTTCTTTGACTCCCAGCTTAATAGACCGGAGAAGGTGTGTGTGTTAAAGATAGGGTACCTAAGTTTCTCACCGCACACCATGGTACTATGTCAACAACTAGTTCCTCACTCAAAACTGTCTGGTTCTATCAGTTTGTATGTTTAAAAAATAATCTCTTTATGATCAGCTTTTTTTAGACAGAATTGTGAAAAAGAGAGGACCACCTTCGCTCAGCCCTCTGCCCAAAGCGTTAAATAGTGACTCACAGAGGTTGTATGCAAAACGAACATTGTTTTTTAAGACAGTATGTTGTATTTTTGTATTATGTAGGATTTTTTCATTTTTACCATAGCAACAAACTGTTTGCTGTTAGCTATTAGTATTTTGTAGCCTTTCAACAGTTATATTCACCAGTTTCAGAGCTTTTTAAAAGGTAGGAAAATGTAAAAACCTCATAAATACTTACTTTTAATAAAACTGGTGCAAAGCAATTAGCAAAAATGACTCGGCTTCTTATTCAGTATAATAATTTCCTCTACAACATCCTTCTCAAGCCACAGCAAAGACGTGAAAGAATGCACCAACATATTCATATCAATTTTTTCTCCCAATAAACGTTTTGATTGTGCGTAGGTGTGGATGTCCCGTTCCGGTCCACTCCCACCAGCCCGGACAGCCCCCACTCCCGGGTGCCCATGCTGACCCCTGATCTGGAGAGTGGAGTCAAAGTTTGGCATTTGGTGAAGAACCACGACCACGGAGACCAGAAAGAAGGAGAGAGAGGCAGTAAAATGGTGTCAGAGATCTACCTGACCAGACTGCTGGCCACAAAGGTACTGCATTGTATTTTAACATGGGGCAATATGGCAAAACTATCTCATCTAACTTTTATGAAATCGACATATTGCGAATAATTTGTGTTTAAACTAGGGCTGTCCAAAATAGCGCGTTATTAACGCGTTAACGCAAATCAATATTAACGCCGTCATTTTTTTTATCGCGCGATTAAAAAAAAAAAAAAACAAAGAAAAGGACTAGTTCAGATACATTGTAGACAGAGATTACAAACAATATGTAGGGGGGGGGGGGGGGGGGGGGCATGAAGTGGGAGATGGGGGGAGGGGTTAATAAAAAAGGCAATACAAGCAAACAGTATACAGTCATAGATATACCGAAGGTAAACAGAAACAGCATAGAGTATTCACATGAACAAATTTACAAAATATTTACAGATTGTTTATCATCATCATAATGACACCATGATGTTTCTATACAGTCTATGGTCTACCCACACATACACACACACACCCACACACACACATTGAAGGGGCTTTTTGTTACCAATTATTTATTTTGTCATCCATTTATTGATGATTTTGCATCAAATGTTAGTGTGTAATATAACACTACACCTTGTTTTCAATAAAAAAAAGCAATTGCACACAGCACGCAAATGTGTGACTAATTTGCGATTAATCGCGAGTTAACTATGAAATTCATGCGATTAATCGCGATTAAATATTTTAATCGTTGGACAGCACTAGTTTAAACTGTATTTCTTTAACGATTGAGAGCATTAAAACAACTAATACATACCATGCACTTTCAGAGGCAAGGCAAAGCAAGGCAAGTTTATTTGTATAGCACAATTCATACTGTACACAAGGCAACTCAAAGTGCTGAACAAGATAGCATTAAAATCATAAATAATCACAGAACATTAAAAAAGATAAAAATATAAAATCCCTCAGTTGTATGCACAGCTAAACAGCACTGTTTTTAACCTGGTTTTAACATTGTCAGAGAGGAGGCCTGTCTCACATCTTCAGGAAGATTGTTCCAGATTTTAGCTGCATGAATCTGAAAAGCAGCCTCCCCATGTTTAGTTCTGACTCTGGGCACTAACAGGAGTCCAGTCCCTGTGCTCCTCAGAGTCCGGGCTGGTTCATATGGTACTAACATGTCACTAATATATTTTGGTGCGAGGCCATGGAGAAACTTGTACACAAGCAGAGCTGTTTTAAAGTCTATTCTCTGAGCCACAGGAAGCCAGTGCAGACCCCTGAGGACCGGACTAATATGGTCGTACTTCCTGGTTCTAGTCAGGACTCGAGCTGCTGCATTTTGAATGTACTGCAGCTGTTTTACTGCCTGTTTGGACAGACCTGTGAGCAGGCCATTGCAGTAGTCTAACCTAGTGGATAACTAAACAGTATAGACAGTTACCCGTTCAAGACAAGTCAAAGTAAATTTTTTCATATCAAGTTTCTCCAACCTTTTCTCCCAGAGAGCTACTTTCTGGAGACAAATATGGCTGAGAACTACGTCTTTATTATGCTAAAGTTAGAGATTTTTTTGTTTCATAATTAAGTTAGATGTGTAGTTAATCTGTAACTGCATATACAACATTTGACATTTCCCGACAGTGGGATGAATAAAGAATCTGTTAATCTAAATCACACATTTCCTCCTCCTCAGGGCACTCTGCAGAAGTTTGTGGACGATCTTTTCGAGACTCTCTTCAGCACCGTGTGTCGAGGCACCGCGCTGCCGCTAGCCATTAAATACATGTTCGACTTCCTGGACGAGCAGGCGGACGGACATGGCATTCATGACATGGACGTCCGTCACACCTGGAAGAGCAACTGGTGAGAAGTTCACAAACCCCCATCCCGCCCCACGTGGTCCCCCCCAGGCTCACATGAGGACCAATGAAGAAGTATTATGCATTGTATTTGGCCATTATTAACACTAAGACAGGCCGCAAGAATGTCCTGGGTTCTAATAGCAGTCAAAACGGGGTCTTACTGACTGGAGTTTGCATGTTCTCCCCATGTCTGCTAATGTTTCTTCTGGGTCCTCCGGTTTCCCTTACCACTAAACCTATTGAAGATGGAGGATTTAATTTTGTACATGGTAAATCCTCCAGCTTTGTTAGTCCTGACCGAGCCAAGCATCAATGTAAATTACACTTGTTTACACAAGTTACACCAATGTTTTGAAATCAAATGGACTGCTCTGGGAGTTTTAGTGTTAAATGAAAACAACAGACGCCTCATAATATTAACTCGTTATAAGGGCATATAAGTAAGTCAGTCATCTTTATTTATGTATGGCACCATATACCTTTAAAAGATTACATTTTCTTAGTTGGTTTTATTTGCATGATTCTCACTCAATCTCAGCTTGCAGATATGAAATAGAAGTGTTGTAAAAGCTGCCTCCATACATACAAATTAAATGTAATTTTTGTTATCCTGAAACTAACGCATACACACAGGTCCAGGACGACAAAAATAAAAAATAAACAATTAATCTGTATAATCTGTTTACAAATACAAAATGAAACAAAATTGTCTCATTTCTGATGCTTCCCCCAAACAACAACATAAATTCCAAAATATACAAATACTTCTAAAATAGACAGTGTATACTGATTTCAAAATTGCAGTATTCACATTTGCTTCAAATGCCAATTTTTGGACCCAATTGTGTAACAACAACAACCTCAATGGCATGCCTAATGACTCCAATTTCCAATTTTCAAAACATTAATAATTTATATATAAAAGTAACATGTACACCCCTGATGGTTTCCTCTTTACTCTGTCGACAGCCTTCCCCTGAGATTCTGGGTAAACGTGATCAAAAATCCTCAGTTTGTATTTGACATTCACAAAAGCAGCATCACAGACGCCTGTTTATCGGTGGTGGCTCAGACCTTCATGGACTCCTGCTCCACTTCTGAACACCGACTCGGCAAAGATTCTCCCTCCACCAAACTTCTATACGCGAAAGACATCCCACATTACAAGAGCTGGGTCGAACGGTAAGTACTGTGTGTGTGTGTATACTGTATACTGTATACTCCCTTTAAGATACTCTTGAATACAACTTTGTTTTATAGTTTGGAGGTTTGAATGGGGGGAATGAGTTGAGTTGTAGCCCTCATTTTGACTGCACCCATTCAAGTCAATGGAATTCTAGTCCAGTTTTTCACTACATTAATTTTAAGAAAGTGAAAGGGAATTACTTTCTCTCACTTTAGAAATAAGTGCTAAAATTGGTCCTTATGACAACAGAAAAAAGGCTAATGCCAACTTCTGACAGTAAACTATGTGTTGCTATGGTAGCTAGCACTTGATATTCTCTGGTGGAAAATTAGTTCAAAGTAGAACCACTCACATTTCAAAATTAAAAATAGAATATCCTAATAAATAATTAAATAGAAAACTTACAAAAGGGTGATGAAAATGTATAGTAAAATGTATATTTATTTGAGTACATTTTAACTGTCTTAAAAAAGATTTGCCAATGGGACCACCAATAATATCTGGTTTTAAAACCATATACAAGATATGTCTCTCTTGGAATAAACTAAATATAGAAACTGAAACAGTCACAAAGTTATGAAGATCAGGAATGCCCATGAGCTGATCTGTACACTTCCATAACTAAAATGTGTCTAATTGGCTGCTCTGGGAGTATCTAGTGTTAAAGCTGGGCTCCTAACTTTTTTTCCTCATAATTATTACATTCTGATTCTGACAGAAAGAGTCTTGTAAAAGTAAAATAGTGTGAACCAAAACAGAGCCCAGTGTCATTACCAGTGTCTGAAAAAGTGTTTTGAGAAACTGAGTTAGATGGATTGAATACATTTATTTTGTGGTTTTAAAGTTGTATATTTCAGTTTATATTTAAGAAAACAAGGTAAACATTTCACTTGGTGTTCAACAATATTTTTCTATGTTCTCGATGGGTACACTGCGTTCCTTTAAAAATAGGCTCATGTTCTTATTGGTTAAATCACTCTTAAAGTTCTCGTTGTATTGTTCACTATCCAAATGTGAGTGATAGTCAACGCACGTGATAAATAATAGAAATATTTACTTACGGGATAATAGGTATTCAATGTTGAAGTACATACATGTAGGGCTTCTAAAGTCCCAGGCTAATCTACAGCCCTCTGTCCCTGGACAGACTTTTACACACCATGGATAAGGCGAGTATAAGATGACACATTTACAAATAATTTGCCCCATTTGTTCACACTACGTCCGTTTTTAGCAATCACACTTCTTCATCTTTGTGGAGCAGAGTCTCATGTCCAACTGTGACTAAAAAGTCAGAGTTCCACACATGTGAATCCTTCCCTCACTTTTCACCTCCACTGACTGCACATGAGTCCCCACACCTTTTTATATTTGCTTCTGCTTGCATTTTACATCAGGGACAGGTCCTGCTAGACAGAAATGGCTTTAATTTTTTTTTTTATTACATATTTCTTATTGCTGGGCTGTAATAAACAATTATTTAGATAATAATTTAGTTGGCCGAGCTTTTGATTAATGGATTAGTTGTTTAGATCCTGAAAGCTTAGTTGTGATTAAACAAGGAACTTTTTTTTCATCCCTAAATTATTGTATATTAAAGGAAAACACGTGACTGTTAAATTACTTTAAATTATGTTCATGTACATTACAACGTTCTGAAGGCCCTATGGTTTGTTGATTGTAGCGGAAAGAGTTCAAAAGTAAAGAAAATTCAAGTTTTTTTAAGTTAATTCCTCTGTAAATCCTGCGGTGCCCAGAACTTGTGACAATATTCATAAAAAAAAGCACAATGGTGGCCAGTAGAAAGGACTTTCAGACATAAAATATTATGGCAGGATTCTCAATCACACACGCTGAGACAAGACACAGGCCCAAATACTCTCTTTGCCTTTAGTTTGAAGGGATGTAGGGTCAGACACATCATTGGTATCCACATGAATGTTTAGCCACTGGCAATTCAAAGTATTTTTGAATAGTCCTAAATCACAACTGGAGTAATCTCGGAGGACTTTACAAAACCAAACCCACGACCCATGTCATCTGCTCCCACTGATGTCAACTGTCATTGTGTCCCTGGGCAAGACACTTAACCCCGCTTTGCCTGAAGCCCCTGCTATAAGACCAAGGCCATGTCTTTGAAGACATCATCCTGTGGACCCACCACCTGCAGGAGGATCAGCGAGGGACTGGTGTTTTGAGACTTGGGTGGTAGCTCTGATTGCCACCCCCCTCCCGACCCAGAAATGGAATAATAAAGGGGGAAAAATTGACATGACAAGTACAAAACCGTCAAATTCACACAGATCAGAGAATCAAACAGTGCAAACACAAGAGAACACATAGAGCCATTGGTCCAAAAGGGGTTGATGACCAATGTTCATAAATGTTGGTAAAGTCCTTGAAAGATCACTATCAAATTATCTATTTTATTTTGTTTGACTCCTCACTCCTGATTCCCTTTGCCGTATGGGCTCTATAAGGAGGCTGGTGCTGGCAGGAGAGAGGTGGGGCTGTCTTTGTGACGGCTGTGCATGTGTTCTCAGGTACTACGCCGACATTAGCCGACTTCCCGCCATCAGCGATCAAGACATGAACGCGTATCTGGCGGAGCAGGCGCGCCTCCACTCCAGCGAGTTCAACGTGTTGAGTGCGCTTCACGAGATCTTCACCTACGTCAGCAAATACAGCCAAGAGGTGAGCTGCTGTGTCACATGTTCCACTGCTGTCACGAAGGAGAATATTTCTAGATTTTCACAGGATCAGCATTGGATAGATTTAGTGTGAACAGATGCAAATGCTTACATGTAAAAACGTTGTTGAAGCGGCCAGGGCAGAAGGAAGTAGATATCTAAATCATCTATCTTGGTCCAATCAATCCAGACAATTTCACAACACATGAAAACAAAATAACACTGAAGCAACCAAAAATCTCTCACCATCCAAATTGATCAAAAATACGGTGTTCCACAATCATTTATGGCCATCCAAATAACACACAGATCTCACACTATAAACTAAGGCAACAGACAACGGTCAAAAGATATATTGCTCCACACTACAACCCCTGTGTATAGTTACTGACCCTTATATAGGGCATACAAATGAGATTGCGCCACTCACTGGTAGGAGGGAACAAGTACACACAGAAGACTTACCAAAATGGCACAGTTTTGAAAAGGGGTTGGAAAAAGCAGATAAACTTCCAAACCCTTCGCACCCATTCAAGACGGAGACTATTTTGGAACAGAAGCATTAAAAAAGTAATACAGAAGCAATACAGCTGCGCACACACACACATACACACACACACACACACTCAGATAAGACACAGGCCCAAATCTCTCTGACCCTACATCCCTCACAAACCAAAGGCAACGACACACCATTGGTATCCACATGAATGTTTTTATCCAATTCAATTCATTTTTGTATCGCCCTAAATCCCAACAGTAGTTATCTCAGGGGACTTTACAAAACCGTTGAATTCTCCAACACAAATCAGAGAATAAAACAGTTCAAACACAAGGAATGCAACGATAAACACACATAGAGCCATTGGTCCAAAAGGGGCAGATGACCAATGTCAGTAAATGTTGAAAAAGTCCATAAATATTGTTGAATGTCGAGTGTCCAGGATCATCACCACTGTCCTGTATCAGTTTTACCAAGGACAAAAATAGGACATATTTTGGGTTACCCCCTGCAAAAACCAATCAGGCTGTATTCTAGTTTTACACCACTCAAACTATATTATTACCACTGCATTGTTATATCCCTGACATTTAAAAACAGCTGACTTTCGGATAATACTGTGAACTTTATACACAATGTAATCAGTTGCCGTCAGTAAATCAGATTGCCCAGTGTTGGTATTTAGAATCTGTTATGGCGGCGTTATGGATAAATGTGCATATTTGTCATTTTGGAACGCGTCGCTGACTAATAACATGCACCGTGCCATTCTTCACTGGCTCACACTTACCATACTAATGTAATCATGTGTGTGCGTGTGTGTTCGTGTGTGTTCGTGTGTGTGTGTGATAGATCACCGAGGCACTGGAGCACGATGAACAAGCCCAGAAGCAGAAGCTGGCATATAAAGTGGAGCAGATCATCTCAGCCATGTCTGCAGAGAGCTGAGAGTCAAGCACACTTACTACACCTAAACGTGCACTGGTGAAACTCGCTGTCCTGGCCATCTGACGTTTCAAATGCGGGACGTGGATTCATGGATAAAAAAAAAAACTAAACAAAAAAACAAGTATACAATGTGAATGATGGAGCCGGTAAAATAACCCCAATTGGTTTGATCAACCTTGGATTTGCATATTTTTTGCCATTCATCTGACGGACCTCGGACCTGTAATTTGGCGACAAGTCCCTATAGGAAATGATTCGAGCATTTGCAATCATTCCACACTTTTAACGCCATACTTGTAACGTTTGGAATTGTCACAAAACCCCTGTTTACTATCTACAGTACATGGAAGGATTCTGCTTGTTACTGTGAAATGGCAATGGTGTGGTATAATCCACGAAGCCACTGGACCTCTTTCTATTGTAAAGATTGTTTTAAATTATTATTAACACTAGGACTACCACAATTATGAAACGACTAGAACTCTCAGAGCCGTAATTTTGACTGCTCTCATCCAAACCAATGGATGGATGCACCAGACCATTCCCCTTCCCATCTGAAATCTTTACCAATTTATTTTTCTTTTTGTGCTAAAATTGGTTAATATAAAACTAATACTAAAAACCGTGTATAATTGACTGGTCTGGGAGTTCTAAAGTTAATGTGGCTTTACATTGGATACAGTAAAATGGGAAATATTTATCTCCATGTAGTGTATTTCTCATCACTCCTCAAAACATTGCACAGATTCTGTTTTTGAAGTGATTTTTTTTCTTTTTTTTCTATACAGGCTACGCTATTTCATCTATAGCTGTCCCTGTTGTTACTGTAGGACTTAAAAGCTCAGTTCTAAATCACTAGAAAACGTGCAATTTTGACCATTGTGGTGTTGAAACGTCTTATAGCTACATACATTTTTGGGTTGACTGCACTTACAGTACATGTATGTACAATCACATACACAGAGCAGTATGCATCTCCTTGGGCCTAATGTATAAAGGGGCAATGCATACGTCACATAAACACACACAGACCCATACGCCAAACCACATCACACAGACGACTCCCAAAGCTCCACGTTCCAGTCCAGAGTCGTCCCTCGATTACTTTATTTATTTATTTAAAAATTTTTAGGACAAAATCCAAGGGGCAAATTTCCAACTCTGGAAATGCCCTTATAGCGAGAGAACGAGAACGCATTGGATATGGGCCATCGCGGCTACAGCTTTTGGCACTGTGTCTTTTCCACTGGGTAATGGTTCGTCTTTGTAGTCTTTTTACTTACTGTGCGAGAGTGTGGCACGGCGGGATCTCTGAAGACCACAGCACTTAATAAAGAATGGGAGAAACTTGAAAAGTCACTGAACAGATAAAGACTGGGCTCATTAAAGAGAAGAAGAGAGTATTTTTAGTGTCAAAAGTGAAGGACTGATTTTTTTTTTTTTGTCTTTCTCTTGCCATATCACTGGTGGAGTGTCATTAGAACTGTTGAAAGATGAAAGTTGTTAAGTCTTTTATTGATGTCTCCAGAGATATTATTTAACCGTATTGAAAGTTTATGAAGTAGCCAAATGGTTTAGGGCGAGACAGCACTTCCACTGGTCTCATTGGTTGGCATCATTGTGGGAAAAATATTCTTCAAAATTCACCCCATATTGCTATACGCGCTCTGAATTAGGTCTGTAATCAATCATTTTGTTGGCCAATTATTGTTTTCATTGTTTATTTCCTGAAAGGTCAGTGAGCGACTTGTTTAAGGATCACCAACGCAGATTTAACAAAAATAATAATTTGGCTAGATTTTGGCAGTCCTGAGTTTTAAAATTAGGTGTGATATAATGTCCATATTGATTCACGTCACAGCTACATTAGCGTCATATAAAGTCTTTTGTGACACAATCAAAAACAAATATTTTAAATGAATACAGTTGACAGCTGGATTCCAACGGCTCCGAGCTTTACAACGAGATACGGCATGACTATATAGTTTGAGCTGAAGTTGGCTGGATGATGTTGTGCTACTTTGTGTTAGAAATGCAGAGGGCCAGATAAAATGTCAGAGAGGGCCTCATTTGGCTCGCGGGCCTTAGTTTGGACACCCCTAATCTAAGTTATAAAACCTCTTCTCAGCTTGTTTAACCCTATGTAAGGTTGAATTAGATAACTGCTATCTCATTCATAACTTGTTCCTAGTACCCTACTCTAAATGTAAAATTATTGAATATTTATGTTATGATAAATTCGAACGAACACTAGTCTTTTGGCCAATTCTAAGCGTTTGACGGAAGTGTCTCGCCTAAAACTGTCACGGTTCACCGAGATGTTGGCTTCTCATAATGAACAGAGACCGGGAAATGCATTACTTTCATATTTCTAACACACACAACAATATATCAAGACCCAAACCCCGGCGTTCGTTGCCAAATATAACATGTCTCATCTTTCATTTATGTTAAACGATCGAAAGCTATTAATATAAGCTGCCATTGTACAGAAAAAGACAGATCCCATTTGTGATAGGTAATTTTTTACCGCCATGATCTATAGAGCGCTAATTCAGCCACTCAGAGATAAGTGTGTGGGACAAATTGAACTGTGGGAGAAAGCGTGATTAATGGACCCTACAAGCGCTGATCCTGGGTCAGATTAATCCAAACGGGGCCACACTGACCGCACCCACACCCCCAGCCTTTATTCTCATCAGTCATTGTTTACATTGATACTTGAATTCCACATCGAGTGACTATTGGGAACGCCTACTTACACTGAACCTCGGATCAAAATGCTACAAAAACACTGCAGTGATAGAAAATAGGTGAAAAATTGCAAAATATATCTTAATTTGAGCACATTTTGACTGCCTTACAACGAGATGTTCCAATGGGAAAAGGAAAATTATATTGTTTTAAAAAGATACAAGAAATGTCTCCCTTGGAATGAGACTAAGTGGCTTGTTTTGTTGACAAATCTTGTTTTAAGACGGTCAGAATGTGCTCAAATTAACGGCATTCAAGCAATTTTAACCTTATATTTGATCCTTTTTTGCAGTGAACCCTAATCGATTTGGTCTGTTAAATGTGCTACATTAATAAATATTACTTACTTATCTGAAGAAAAAAATCTTGCATGTTTTTTACCATATTGAACAATAATTGCGAACTAACAAACTTCAAATTGCTAAACATTTTTGGCACAGCCCCACAAAACCCTCGCCAACGTAGCAGAATTGCTAATGAGATTCTGAGTTTCTATACAGCGACCTGGCTTCACAGAAATGTGTCCCAACATTTTTCCTGCAAATTCTTTTGTTGTTTTTGTCTGTTATTGATTTTTGAAGTTCTTTTTCTTCTATAAAGTTTCAACTCTTAACCGTGAATTACAAGAGCTCTGAGGCAAAAAAAACTGAAAAAGCAATTATGGCTTCTGTCGTGCGATTCCTTCTTTGTGGCGTTTTTGTGAAGTGATTTGCCACATAATCAATGCTGCTGATCGAAGCTATTTTCATGATTGAGATTTTGGGGACGCTTTGGGATGATGTGAAGTCAGGTCGTTTTAAGGTCTCATAAAGCTGGAGTACTTAACTTTTGTTGTTTCATAAATACATTTTTTTGTCTTTAAGTCACAATTCTTGAACAACTCATACCACGATATGTTGGTTTAGTATTAGAAAACATCTTATCTTTTACAGACTGGGAGCTGATTGGACGAGTGAGTGAGTGAGTTAGTGAGGGCTGGAACTATTTTTCAACAAAAAAAATCACGTCAAAGATGTGACTAAAAATACATACATGTGAAATTTTTCAGCAAATTTTAGATGCGGGAACAAACCTTTTCGAGTTAAGTATTTATTTATTTTGAGTTTAATGTACATCAAACATTAATTATCAAATATCACTGCATAGAAATTTCTAGCAAATATTTCATTTACAAATACCTATTACAAAATGTTACATCATTCCAACTCAAAAAGGAGTGGGAGAAATAAAAATCGTATAAATTCCTACCCCTGTGACTATCATACACATCGACGACAACAATGACGGCAGCCAATCACGACGCAGCAGGCACCAGGGCAGCAACAATGCCTTTTCCATGTTTATTTTTTTTATCCAAAGTTAGGTACTCCAGTCTTATATTTCATTTCTATTCAAATGTTTTAGTGAAGTGGGTTTTCCTTATGGCCTCAGTCACATGTGGATTGTTAATGGGACTGTGGTGGCGGTGTTGAGGATCGTGTTTGGAGCATATGTCTCTGTATTGTTTAAGTCCTGATGTACATTGTAAGACTTATTAGCGTCTACTTGCTGCAGTATTTATTGCCATATCTATGATTTTTCTTTTTTTTTTTAAATCATGCTTTTTTAGGTTGCGTTCTGATTCGCCATTCAATCAGTCATTTTGTGTATGAAGTCGCTAATGGTTAAAATTGTCTGTACTATTTGTTTGTGTCAAAGGGGACAGTTTTCCCAAATGGACCTTGATTATAAAAAAAAAAAAGAAAAAAAGAGGAATGACTAAAAAAGAAATAATGGCCAATGTCAGAACTCATCTGTTCTCTGTGTGTTTTGAAGATGTTTATTTATAAATGTGCTGTGCAATATTCCGTCAAACATTACCTGTAATGTTTTTTTATAATGATATATGACTGTATAAAATGTGTAAATATAAAACGCTCCTATTTTGCAAGGGAAAAATCACTTTGTACTATTGTTATACATAAAATGAGCAAGTGAAAACAATACTTTTAGGCTGGTCTCGTCTGTTTGTTATTAAACTAAATTTTATTAATGTCAGCATTGCAGGTAATTCAGGTTTTAATTATAAAAGGAGAATTATTATAGAATATTTAATAACATATACATAATGTGAATATACTGCTAACAACAATGATTTAATCTCTCATTTGATAAGTGTAAAAAAAATGGTTTGATCTGCTTTTAACTTCGGCATTACTCAAACTACATCAATAACCGTTTGCTTTTCTCTGTACGGGTGGATGTGGGTGTTGTACTGCATAGAAGTGAGAAAATATACATCAGTAACTCAGGCGCTCTTCAAGAATAAAGTCAAACAACTAAGAGCGAAACGCATAACAATAACTGATGGTAGTGACATGACAGGTGAAAACACGTCTGCAATGAAGTCCATGATTTAAAAAAAGAATAAAACTTCGGATTCAGAGTCAGATTTGATTCATTCAGACATGTAAACTTTCAAATTAATGTTCATTACAAATAGAAAGGTAAGTGTGCATCCTCAGCATTCATTCTCAACATACAGTATCTACTTGGAAATGGGTTTTTTTCAAGAATGTTGAACGATTTAAACTTTTTACAGTCTGTTATCTCTTGATCCAACTCTCTTCACACATCAACCCCAACAATAGAAATACAACGCTGCTTTACACAAGTTCTCACAGTTGTTTATGTATACATTTCTTCATTCCGCAAATTATAAAACACAATCTCGCTGATGAAACGGTTCCTGGATACATGTATGTGCGGGTAGTTTGTTTTTGTTTATGTCATAGCCGTTTTAAAATCAACCCTAAAATTCAATGTTTTTAACTTGAATGCCTCGGATCCATGGCTTCACTCCCATCACAGTTTTTGGTATGTTTGTTTAACTTTAGCTCCTGCATCCAATGTGTTTGTATGTGTTTTATTGAACTGTCAACATGATGAGACTGGATCCTTCTGTGCAGCCAAATGAAGTCATTTTCAATATTCCATTTGCAGGAGTTATTCTATTGAACTGGAAGCAGGCCCTTTATTGAACCTGGCTCACGCTATAGATGAATGTGTGTCCCCCTCAAAATGAATTTGAGAACTGAGCCTGTGAGTATGAGTGCACCTTACCTCGAGATGGGATAGAAAAACTTTATTGATCTAGAACAGAATAGACTCACTCAGGGTGTGCAGAAAGACAGGAAGTGTGTAAACATGTTAAAAGGTTAAAAAATAGTCTCAAGTGTCAAGTGTTGCTGAAAACGGACAGCTTCTGTCAGATCTGTTCATTCTGATCATTTTATCAAGGAAATTAGTAGATAAATACAATACAAGAAAAAGTACTTATAGCTTTAAACGTACTTTTTATACTATTGCCTATTATATCATTCTGAGACCCTTCTTTTTCCATATTAAATATTAATGCCGTATTATATCAGGGTCTGTGAGAATTCCAATGTTAAGTCTGCCTGGCTGAGTCCATGCAGAAAACTCTAGTTAGGTTATACAAAACATCTAATCAGATTGAAGATGAATCAATTTGTATAATCCAAGAACAAATTCATACAAGCTCAAAGTGTTGCTTCTTCATCAGACAGTGCACCCATTTCCACTGATGACAGCCCTTTTTTTTTTTTTTACGAAGGCTGAAACTATAACACACGTATTACGAGCCACAAGGTGGTTATAACTGCTCCCAAAGTTTATTGTTTGTACAGATAAAGCCACGCTTCAACTGATGTTTTAGTCGTTATTTATTTTGTCACAGCCTTTTCTTTTACTGGACCTTCGACCAACCACCGTGAAAAACTATAAGCAAAAACAATATATTTGTCAATAAAATTCAACTTAAGTAAAATAAAACATCCACATTCATCAAAATAAAAGTACATACCGTGTGCGCCTTCTGCACTAACATTTAGGAGTGGTTAGAGTCCATTTTCAGTCCCTTTTTTGTTTCCAATTGCTGTACCTTTTCTTAGCGACCTTTTTGTGTCCGTGTTCTTCAATCACCGGAAGCCATCTGTCTCTATCCAATTGAACACGTGCCTTGCGCTCTGCTATTTCCCTAATCAACCACAAGGAGTCACTAGTGCAACACAGGTATGGCATAACTATTGTGAATAATCAACTTAAATTACAATATAAACAAAAAATAAACACATTTCTTCTGAGACAGCTACAGTGGTGGTGTCTAGGAGTGTGGCTCAATAACAAAATTAGAACCGGGTGTGGAACAGAGACGGGAGGCGGAGGTCCAAAAAGTAAAAGGTTTATTAAAAGAGGTGCAAAAGAACCACTGTTCAATCACAAAACAAAATGCTCCAAAAGAGGTGAGGTCCAACGGACGGTCGAAGTTGCAGAGAGAGTCAGCCTGGTCTCGATCCCGGCCCTTTATACCTCCCAGCAGATTACCCACAGGTGTGAGTGGGACGTCACTCAGCTGGAGGTGGGAGGGTCTGAGAGGTGGAGGCAAGGAGAAACAAAACACCAAAACCAAAAGGACTTTGTCCGCAACACCTCCCCCCATAAAAACTAAGCTCTACTCCTCGTTAACAGGAAAACAGGTTCTTCTGTAAAACACAAACTAATTCACAAAGTGGGAAAGGATATGGGTGCCACCACCACCACCCAAGTGGTAATGCAAGTCCCCTGTGACGCCAAGAGGCCTCAGCCACAACATTGTCCTTTCCACTCCAGTGCTGATACGAACGGTGTAGTCTACAGTCAGCAGCGCCCCTGCAGCAGCCGTTGATCCGGGTTGGACATCAGGGCCAGGGAAACCAGGGTGTTGTGGTCTGAAAAGAAAGTTACCGGGACACAAGGCGACCCAACAAAAAATGTAGGCGCTGCAGAGCCAGCAGCATTGCCAACGCCAACGCCATGCCCATGAAGGACAAAAACCGAAACACACCAGGGTCAAACTGTGATTTCGGTAGAGACCTCGTCAAGCAGTTTGGTTGGTCCAGGTATGCCGCAACTTAACACAAGTCCAGCCAGACTGAACTTGCGACCAGCTTTCTTATCTGTGGGTGGAGGGGACACAGAAGTGATTAACTCTGGCTTCTCAATGTAAACCGTGGTGTTATCAGTCCGTCCACACGACGGCGCACCAACACCTGCAAAATCAGGAGCAAGCACAGAATTACCAACGTCACTCTGCCTCCCTCTTTCAGACTGAGCGTGGGTCAAAACGCTCATGGGACACACTTTTCCACCTGCACTGTCATCCCACATGATGGACTCCACCCCATCAATTGGAGACTGGTCACGAACAGCTATAGGGAAAGCTCCAACTACGTGCGCGGGACTAACGTAAGCACTATGAGCCTTGGGCCACGACTCATAGAACCGCAAAATAGCACCTTTCACACAGTCATAGTCCAACATGTCTGAGACTGCCAAAGATGCACACGCTTCAGACGCCCTGCCACTTAGGTTGCACTGCAGAAGGATTGCCCACACATCCCTAGGCCAGTGTAATGCCCCTGCAATGCGCTCAAAAACACAAAAATAGGACTCAACCTCAGTCTCACGGAAAGTTGGTACAAGCGGGATATTTTGAGTCACGTCAAACTCAGGCGCACTGACCACAGGTGACGAGGAAACTGGACTGCGACCCGCTGATTGCAACTCCAATTGCCGCATCCTAAGCGCAGCGTCAGCCTCTATCTTTTTAAAGGCCACTTCGCGAGCAGTAACAGCCTCCGCTTCAATACGCTTTAACGCAATCTCACGCTTTAGCTGAAACTCACGCTCCTCCTTCTCCCTCTCGTACTTTAAACGAGCAACGCTTACATCCACGAGCACATCACGGGGAGAATGAACCAGGCTCAGAGACTTCACCTCAGTCTCTTCAAACGGCGCAGAAGGAGAGCCCACCTGTGGCTGCTCCACGCGCTCTACACCAGGACGCACGGGGGACATCACTGTATCTCCCGCCGTCACCCGTTCAAGCCAATCCATTTTGCTACACAAAGTCAACGCCACTTGCGTTGGTTCAGCCACCAAGGCTTCTAAAACAAATGTAGCCATCACTCACCGGACGTAAAGTAATCACGGATCCTGATCACAGCTGATCCCACTCACAGCTGACCACACCTGCTGCTGCTCTCCACAACTACACGCCCCCTGGGATGTGCCAAGTACGCGCCCGCACACAGCTGCGCTCAAAACTTACGCACACCCACGCACACTCACGGGGAGAAAAAAAGTTATGCAGGGTGCGTTAAAGACAATCAAATCCTGTAGTTAAACACAAGAATTGAACCCAGACTCCTACTCAGGAACAACTAGACCTAGATATCTTCTGGGACTTGCCGGGCTGACAGATCGCTCACAGTCTCATTATAAATTTCCATGTAAGACACTCTGAGCAGGAATTCCTTTGAACGTAGCAGTTTAAGGAGGCTCACAGTCTGAATGGTCTGAAAGATGTCTTCAACAGCCAAAGGAATGACTCCTGGGTCTTTATCACAGCCCATCATGCTGAAGGTCTTTCCAGATGAAGACTGTCCATAGGCAAATATCGTCCCATTGTATCCTTGGACAGTAGACACGACCAGAGGTTTGGCAATAGTCTGGTAAAGTTGACTTGTCGTTTCATGAGCAGTAAAAACAATAACAATAACAATAATAATTTTATCATGTGTTAATAATAAAGGCTTTTAAATGTAAAAAAAAAAAAAAAAAAAAAGTTATGCAGGGTGCATTGAAGACAATCAAATCCTGTAGTTAAACACAAGAATTGAACCCAGACTCCTACTCAGGAACAACTAGACCTAGATATCTTCTGGGACTTGCCGGTGTTACGTCGAGCCGCGTTTCCCCGTCAGATACTGTTTCCCCTGCGTCTACTCGCCGCTCCGCCCCGCTCCGCGCCTCGCACGCGGCAAATAGTGCGCGTGCTTGTTCAGCACTCGTAACCAGCGAGCCGTGCTTGCGCGGCGAGGCAACTACAGACACAGTGAAAGCACCTGAGTGAAGTTGGCCCCTACCCCACGCAAAACTCAGTGAAAAATAGCCACACTCGTTAGTGCTGGTTTGTGCAGAAAAAATATCGTTTGTGCTGTTTTGGTTTTTCAGGTATGACAACTTTATATAGCCTATATATATATATATAATATGATATGACAAATAAATAAATATGTATGTATGTATGTATGTAATATATGTATGTATGTATGTAATATATATATATATATATATATATATAGCCTATATATATATATATATATATATATATATATATATATATATATATCCTATATATATATATATATATATATATATATATATATATATATATATATAATAGCCTATATATATATATATATATATAGATATATATATTCACAAATATATATATATAAATACATTTATCTATCATGTGTATATATACATGTATTCCCTCAGTGTTAAACAGGGGAAACGCGTCCTTATGGCCAAATTACCCCCGTCAGATACCGTTCCCCCTGTGTTAAACGGGGGAAACGCATCCTGATGGCCAAATAACCCCCGTCAGATACCGTTCCCTCAGTTTTAAACGGGGGAAACGGTATCTGATGGCCAAATAACCCCCGTCAGATACCGTTCCCCCTCTGTTAAACGGGGGAAACGCATCCTGATGGCCAAATAACACCCGTCAGATACCGTTCCCTCAGTTTTAAACGGGGGAAACGGTATCTGATGGCCAAATAACCCCCGTCAGATACCGTTCCCCCTGTGTTAAACGGGGGAAACACATCCTGATGGCCAAATAACCCCCATCAAATACCGTTCCCTCAGTTTTAAACAGGGGAAACGCATCCTGATGGCCAAATAACCCCCGTCAGATACCGTTCCCTCAGTTTTAAACGGGGGAAACGGTATCTGACGGCCAAATTACCCCCGTCAGATACCGTTCCCCCTGTGTTATTTTTTAAAACTGGACACAAAAAACACAACCTCGAATCAAAATGCACATTTTTCAAAACACAATTTTCAATTTTACAATGGCTTACTTCTTGCCACTCTTCCATAAAGGCCAGAGTTGTGCAGTATACGACTGATTGTTGTCCTGTGGACAGAGTCTCCCACCTCAGCTGTACATTTCTGCAGTTCATTCAGAGTGATCATGGGCCTCTTGGCAGCATCTCTGATCAGTTTTATCCTTGTATGAGCTGAAAGTTTAGAGGAAAGGCCGGGTCTTTGTAGATTTGCAGTGGTCTGATACTCCTTCCATTTCAATATTATCGCTTGCACGGTGCTCCTTGGGATGTTTAAAGTTGGGAAATCTTTTTGTATCCAAATCTTTAAACTTCTCCACAACAGTATCTGGGACCTGCCTGGTGTGTTCCTTGTTCTTCATGATGCTCTCTGCGCTTTAAACTGAACTCTGAGACTATCACAGAGCAGGTTGCATTTTATACGGAGACTTGATTACACACAGGTACATTCTATTTATCATCTTCAGTCATTTAGGACAACATTTGATCATTCAGAGATCCTCACTGAACTTTTGGAGAGAGTTTGCTGCAACTGAAAGTAAAGGGGCTGAATAATTTTGCACGCCCAATTTTCAGTTCTTTATTTGTTAAAAATGTTTGAAATATCCAATAAATTTCGTTTCACTTCATGATTGTGTCCCACTTGTTGTTGACACAACAAAAAATTACAGTTTTATGTCTTAATGTTTGAAGCCTGAAATGTGGCAAAAGGTTGAAAAGTTCAAGGGGGCCGAATACTTTCGCTAGGCACTGTATCTGTAGCTAAGTAGCCAGGGCACATGATCACGCAGAGGCATAGTGGCAGGACCATCAACTGTCACATGAGCATTGCACCTGCTTGCTCTCAGTCTATCTGTAGCAAACACCCAACCCAACGAAGTGATTACAGCCTGTAAGAGTGCAGGCCTACTGTACTGCTTGAGAAAGTATTTGGAAAATACTATGTATGTAAAGCACTACATAAACACATTGTGTGCTGTAAATTGACAACCTATACCCTTTACAGTTCACTGTGAAGGACTTACTCTATCAAGACCAGGGAAACCAGAAGAATATGTAGGTTACTGCTAATTACCGTAACATCCTGTTCTTCCTGTGAGTGGTAAACTGTCACTTTACAACAGTGGAGGACTTTACTGTGGAAAAAATGTGTCTTTACATTACTCCTGATTGTTTTTCCCATTCATTTCAATAGATTGAGGTGTTATCAAATAGCAGAAAGATGAATTTAATGGATGAACCAATGGTCCTCCAATATTAAAGGTGTGAAACTAAAGTAAAATGATCCAGTGATCTTTGCATTGTTAGTGTTGTATCCAAGCAATTGAAAATTGTGTTTTGAAAAATGTGCATTTTGATTCGAGGTTGTGTTTTTTGTGTCCAGTTTTAAAAAATAACACAGGGGGAACGGTATCTGACGGGGGTTATTTAGCCATCAGGATGCGTTTCCCCTGTTTAAAACTGAGGGAACGGTATTTGATGGGGGTTATTTGGCCATCAGGATGCGTTTCCCCTGTTTAAAACTGAGGGAACGGTATTTGATGGGGGTAATTTGGCCGTCAGATACCGTTTCCCCTGTTTAAAACTGAGGGAACGGTATCTGACGGGGGTTATTTGGCCATCAGGATGCGTTTCCCCTGTTTAAAAAACTGAGGGAACGGTATCTGACGGGGGTTATTTGGCCATCAGGATGCGTTTTCCCCTGTTTAAAACTGAGGGAACGGTATTTGATGGGGGTTATTTGGCCATCAGGATGTGTTTCCCCTGTTTAAAACTGAGGGAACGGTATTTGATGGGGGTTATTTGGCCATCAGGATGTGTTTCCCCCGTTTAACACAGGGGAACGGTATCTGACGGGGGTTATTTGGCCATCAGGATGCGTTTCCCCTGTTTAAAACTGAGGGAACGGTATTTGATGGGGGTTATTTGGCCATCAGGATGTGTTTCCCCGTTTAACACAGGGGGAACGGTATCTGACGGGGGTTATTTGGCCATCAGATACCGTTTCCCCCGTTTAAAACTGAGGGAACGGTATCTGACGGGTGTTATTTGGCCATCAGGATGCGTTTCCCCCCCCCCCCGTTTAACAGAGGGGGAACGGTATCTGACGGGGGTTATTTGGCCATCAGATACCGTTTCCCCCGTTTAAACTGAGGGAACGGTATCTGACGGGGGTTATTTGGCCATCAGGATGCGTTTCCCCCGTTTAACACAGGGGGAACGGTATCTGACGGGGGTAATTTGGCCATAAGGACGCGTTTCCCCTGTTTTAACACTGAGGGAATACATGTATATATACACATGATAGATAAATGTATAATATATATATATATATATAAATAGGCTATATATATATATATATATATATATATATAGCCTATATATATATATATATATATATATATATATATATATATATATATATATAGGCAATATATATATATATAGGATATATATATATATAGATACATACATACCATACATACAAACATACATACATACAGGTTGAGGATTCCCCCGTCCCGTCGCCTGAGGAAGGTTATTGAAATTGTCGACGTAACACCGGGTGTGGCCTTTTTTAATAGCGGCCAAAAGAGGGGACTGTTGTATTAAATATAGGCTAAAAGGCGATGTGAATTAGATTGACCTGAAATTGAACTCTGTCTGTCTCCAAGCAAAAAGAAAGACCTTGTATTGCCCTACTCCCCTTGTCCCATTTTGTCCAAAGTGCATGGGTGAGTTAATGATAGTTAATCTGGGGGGATTCTGCTAATCCTTTCAAGTTGTGAAAGAAGGAGATGGAGTCCAGAATCTGGAGGAGAAGCCTTGAGATCCCTCTGCCTTATCTCAAAGGAACTAATAAATCGATAGAATTAGGGAGGGGTAGTGCGTGAATGATTTCTGTTCAGGTTTGGCGAGACGGAGGAAAAGGCCGGACCTTGGACCAGACATCTGCCTGATACGACACGCCCCCTTCTTCCCCTTGCACATTTACTTATAATAACCTCATGCTTGTGTTAGTCTAGACCGGACCAGGGACAGGAGTGTGATTTGCGTGGAGCGCCCACCAAAATCATACTTTTATATTTTATATAGAGAATAAGGGATAGTTACTTTTGGTCCGAACAGCTGTTTTAGATTCTTTTTGTATTAGGGAAATAAACCTTTTTGAATTTAACTTTCTGAATCATGGTCATCTTTATAAGGGATTTTGAACACGTCATTTTTTAATATAATAATTCAAACCAAATTGCAAATATAGACTTTCTTGATTAGCCGAGGAATTAAAGTAGGAATGTGACAATAACACAGTTCTGTGAGGTTTTGATACAACAGCAGCTAAAATCACAGCTAATTTAGAGACAAAGCAATGTTTTTTTTTTTTCAAAACAGATACATCAACATCAAATTGATTTTTCTTTTTCTTTGATTTGAATGGAACAGTGTATATTAACAAACAGCAAGTGCAAATGTAATTGCACCAGATTGTACCTGTGGAATCATTTACATTTGTTGTCCCACAGTCGTACGCACAAACAACTACAAACAAACAAAACATGTATTTGAAAAATGTGTAGGTGGAATGTGATGGCAGGACCGAGAAATCCCCAATACAACCCTGGGTACATCCAAGTGCATGTTCTGCTTACAGAGCATGCATTTGGACAGATCCAGATTATTGTAAATGTAGTAGTATATAGTCCAACAGTGTGGTTGTTGACTATCTTTCTTACATTACTGAAGTCAATATAATGGATAATTACAATCCTCTCTCATTTTATTTTCTATAGTCTTTTGTTTGCAGGGGTGGCCATCAATAGCTCTGTAGGGCGATTTAGAGGCTAGTGGACCATAAGGAACGTACAATGACAAAGGGACAGCGGTTAACCCAAGCCTGGCATTGACCCACAAACGGAGTGCTGCACAGAGGAGCAGTGACCCACATTGACACAGACAGACAATCAGCACACAACCGTGAGCCTGCAGCCGGACTCACCAGGACTTTATGTTGTCCGGTGAGGTTTGGTGGTTCACAAAGCAGCTGTGTGTCAGAGACTGTCAGAGAACACGGTACATCTCCGATCAGCACAGTGTAGTTGAGCCTGGCCCCTCCCGATGCAGATGGGACGAGGTTACGGCCCTGCGCGACAAAGAAACATGTCAACACACAGAGCAATTAGCAAGAACAATGTGTCATAACAAGTGCCTCATGTCTTCAGGAGTGGAATTTACATTTTGGGGTCAGTCAGTTACTACGAGCAAATAACAATGGTCTGTAAATAGTGCACTACCACCATCGACTGTATATAGATGGACAATGCTAAGCCCATAGCTCAACAAAGCCCAATAGGGAAGTGCTCATGGGCGAAGTTTAGCTCCAACTCTAACCCTAACCCTGGCTCTTATCGACTTACACTGAAAACTAAACTACTCTAGCTCATTAACTGTTTGTTTCATACTCACTTTTAAGCCTTAGAAAAATCTGTTTTTTTTTATGTTTGGTTTGTAAATCCAGATGTGATGTGATGGATCTTTTAGTGCTTTTAGTCAAATAGCACTTTTACCCTATTTGTGCTATTAGTCAATTTTGAGTTCTTAAATAACAAAACATTGACAAAAGACTATACTGCAAAGTCTGAAAAATAAGTGCAGAATGAGAAGCTACACAAATTCTAGCATCAATAGAATTTCAATTCAAGCGTCTTTAGATTATTGTATTTGTTATTTATAAGGCTTGTTTCCTGCCTAATGTAGCCCTTTGTTGCAGCCCAGATGCAGGGGAGAAATTCAACAGTCTTCTTAAAAATATGAGACATGCTTCTACTCTAATACAATTCCAGGTTTAAAACAGTTTTGTTTCGCAATGAAAAAGACAAAAGCTGATGGCTATATGGCGTACCTTGAGGATGATAGGAGCTCCAGGCTTTTGCTCCAGGACCCCGGTCAGGCTCAGGGGCTCCAGATACGGGTTGGGGTAGTACACAAAGCTGGTGTTGTTGTACGTGAGCAGAGCCTGGACGTTGTTGAAAACAAAGCCAAACTCTTCCACGTGTTTGATGGTCTCCTGGTCCGTGGTGTACTCCGCCTTCAGGGAGGGAGCGAAGCAGCTGATGGTCGTCCGATTCAGCACCTTGCAAACCTACAACACAGAACAGTTAGATATTTAATGTGCTATGGACTTCAATTCCAAACTATATGTTTTATTTACAAGCTGTTTTTTTTTTTATCTGCTGATAATCCAGGACAATTGACATTCACAAACATTTATGGACATTTATCAATATTTATGGACATTGGTCATCCCCGCACCTAATAATAATAATAACAATAATAATAATGCATTGGTTTTATATAGCACTTTTCAGGACCAATGGCTCTATGTGTTTTTTGTCATTGCGTTTATTGTGTACTATTTGAACTTTTTGATTCTCTGATCTGTGTTGGCAAAGTCCACTGAGATAACTGCTGTTGTGATTTCTGGCTATACAAAATTAAATTGAATTGACTTGAATTGCCAATATTGTTGTGTCCCCGCTGAAAGATCAAGGCTTTATACTGTATGCTCACACTGACAGATCTCTGAGACCTGGGTGCAGCTCTGACAGCCACCCCCCCCGACCCAGAAATGGACAAGAAAATGGATGGATGGATGGATATTGTTATAAATGAACAAGCAATCAATCTAGTCTCACTGCAGTTTCTATTGGAAATATTGAAGGTGCATTTTTTCTTGCCAGAGCCATTGTAAAATATGCATTAAATGTATTTATTCATGTATCTATTGATATATTTTAGTTGAACCTCTGAGCGCCAGCCACAAGCCCTCTCTATGAACAAATTGCAAAGAGTCAGAATCAGCCATTAAAAGAAATAAAAAATCAGCACAACATTACATAAAAATTGACTGACCAAAACACCCTTGGAAACCTGCTCATAGGTATTCCTGGGAAAACAAATTTAATTAATAGGAAGTATGCTATTTCCCAACCTTTGACAGCTGGATCCAAACCATTTGAATATTATGCCTCATTAGTCTATATAAACGCATTTTTTTTTTCTGCAAATCCGTTTAATACCAACTAAAAATGTCCTTGAAGCTAAACGCCAAGAGTGTTGTCTGTTAAATTAACCTAATTTCCTGAAATACATCCAAGCACCTTCATCACCTTTTGTTCTAATTTGTGACTGATACTGAAAAGTGAAACAATATTTTGCAAATACGTTTGATAATGAGCTTGCCCTCATTAAATGTATTATGACCCTTTTTTAACTGCTGATTTGTTGAGAGTTCAGATTTAATCCCTGAAGATGTTAATGCAGCCGGAGAATCTGAAATCCACACCGCTTTAATTGACTGGCTCAGATTCTGGGCTGGCATCATTAACACTGAACTTAATTGCCTCAGCGCATTTTTTTGGTACCCATGTCTGCAATTCAATGATTAAGTATTGATGATGTATGTGCAGGCAGTGTGCAAGAATACTACCAAGTGCTTTTACAAATGCTTCATGAAAAAAAGAGCAAGAAAGTGTCTAAGAAATGCCCAAATTCTTGATGTAAAATGTATTTACATAAATCTGCTACAACTATAGTCTTCATCATTATGCGTTTGTTAGCAATTACTACTATAATGCCATTACAATAAATGCAGTTTTGAAAAATGCTGAAAAATGACCTCTTTGGTTATAGGGTAAAATCAGCTTCTAGGAATCTTTGCCTCACTATGAATTATTAAAAGACCATGTAATACATAAGACTGGACTAAAGTTCTGCCTGAAAGTTCCTTCCCTAGACTCCCTTCAGAGTCTTGTGCTGCTGCAGTGAGCCCTCAGGCAACACTCTTGACTGGTCCAAATTGGAAAAGGTAAGGCTAAAGGTGAGTTGACTTTTGCCATCGGGGCTCAGTGCTGTGAAACCATCAATCACTTTGAAGCCACCAACAGCAGAGCTCAGCCTCAGCCTCAGCCACATAAATCACACTGCAAAACTCACTTGTACTTTGTGTATTTTTGTAAATCAATGACTCTCTCTTGTTTCAGTACGCCAAGTATGTGGGGAGAAGTAAAGGCTGGTCTGGAAAGTCACACAAGCTGCTTAAATTAGACTTGTATACAATTGAATGGGACACTGTGTTAATTAACCTCTAGGAACACCCGGTGCCTCAGTGGGGCGGCTGCAGCTGTAAACTGCCAAACTGCTGTTGTGTCTTTAGGCAAGGCACTTCACCCACATTGACAAGAATTTTGTCAGTGTGCCCAGGCAAAAAGGTATTTAACAGGAACAAGTTGCAGAGGAAATACTTATCAATAAGAAAACACTCCGGGAAACACACAGGTTACGAAGCATTGACTTGCCATGTGAAACCAAATCCAGAGTCCAGATTTCCCACTAAGATTAATTAAGCACTCTCTCTTCTCAGCAAGAAGGTCATGGGTCCTTTCTGAGTGGAGTTTGCATGTTCTCCCCGTGTCTGCGTAGTTTTCCTACGGGTACTCCGGTTTCCCCTACCACTAAAAACATGCACAATAGTTCTGGCATGCGCCTCCTGTACTGGCGACCCCGCTTCCATCTTGGAGTGAGAGGACAGAGGCCCACAATTGTAAACCGCTTTGTGACTCTAGTTTGTGAAAGGCGGTATATAAATAAAGATTACTTACTATTTACTACTAATAAGATTAAGAGATCATTAAGGGAAATGTCAGTGTTGCATCAGTATGTTACAGATCAGTATAGATGAGGAGCACACAACACAAGAAAAGTGAACAATAACTACAGTTTATATACGAAAATTAAAGTCTATACACGGAAACGCTAACTTTAGAATAATAAAAAGGCAAGAATAGAATCTCTAACTTTGCATAATAAAGAAGTAAGAAGGAGTCATGGTGAGGATTTTGTTTTAGTTTGACTTCCTGTTCCGCTGTTTGATTGTCTGCCCCGCCCTAATGTGTTTCTCCTGTATCTCTGTCTATGTACTCTGTGTTTCTTGGATTTTTGAGTTTAGTTTTTACCTTGGAATTTTATTTTTCATTCCTGCATTTTTAGTCCTCCTTCACTTCACACCGGTCGTCACAGTAAGAATAATTTACGTTTATGAACTGCTGAATATAAATACAAGTACACAGCTGCCAGAGATTACCAGAGCTATTGACACAACCTTATTGATGCATTATGAGTATGTTGTTGAAACACATCTCTGGACGATCACTTACATTTACAGATTCATGGCCGCCGTATTTGACTCGGACGCGTGGCTCTTGCACAACATCGAGGTTTGTTCCGGTGACCGTCAGTGTGGTGTGTCCACTGTGAAGGGAAAACAAAGTAAAGTGTCAATTAAAACACAAACACTGAACACAAACCGCAGAATGATTTCTTCTTAGCTGGAGAGAAATCAATCTTTAATTTGCAATCTCAACATTGTCTTGCTTTTTTTTGTGTTTGAAGAGTCATAGCTGGCAGGAGTGCTTGCTCATTCTTTGTTTAAAAAGTAGGAAAAGCCAGATCAAACGGCAAAACCAGCTGGCTGCTATTTCATATCCTCCTTTACTGTGAGGCTGGCATGACACAAATACAGGTGCGGCTTGTTTACATATCCGCTAGATCTGATTAGAATAAACGCACTCTCTAATCTTCATATAACCTGTGGCACATTTGGGTAAAAAGGCTGGAAAAGTAGATGGATTGGTAGATAGAACTTTGTCATGACAATTATGAGAAAAAGGGAGAACTGGTCATTTTAGCAAAGAGGTCGAAACGCCATTCCTTAAGTTTAAGTTTATAATATTAAGGACATTGGGCAGTTGCATTAAAAAGATGGCTGCACCAGATTCAGCATCGGGCTACTTTCCATCTGTAGTCCTACCTAGACAATACAATCATACAGACAATCATAGATTCAGTTCAAATAAAAAGTGCAGGGGAGTAACTTACAGTATATATTAAAATACAGCTCAATATAAAGTGCACCAACATATATATCAAAATTATGTTCAATAAAAAGTGAAAGTTACACATACATATAAAAATAGAGTCCAATAAGGTGCAATACTGAGGTACAGTTAGAAGTGAGACCCCTGAAGCTTGGAACTCAGTGTGTTTTTGGTCTTACAATACAATACATTACAATTTGTTCTTGTATAGCCCTAAATCACAACAGCAGTCATCTCAGAGGACTTAACAAAACCGTTGAAATCGCCAACACAGATCAGAGAATCAACAGTTAAGACAAAAAAATATGTCTCAATAACTTTGTGACTGGGGCGACAGTAGCTCAGTTGGTAGAGCATTGGCCTTTGGGCCTGAAGGTTGTGGGTTCGAGCCCACCGTAAGACCTACTTCACGACTCACGCTGATGACTGCTGTCGTTGTGTCCTTGGGCAAGACACTTAATCCCACTTTGCCTGAAGCCCCCACTGAAAGATCTCAGCTCCTGTGGACTCACCACCTGCAGGAGGATCAGTGAGGGGCTGGTGCTCTGTGTACTGGGTGCAGCTCTGACTGCCACCCCCCCCAACCCAGAAATGGATTAAGGGGAAGAAAATGGATGGAACTTTTTGACTGTTTCTGTATCTATATGTAGTTTATGTCTATTTAATTAGTCTATGAAATTATCTCGATCCAAGACTGATCTAGACTGAATCAGAACAATCTCGGCTCGGAGCATGAGGTAGTTACCATAGCAACACACAGCTTACTTGCAGCAGTTAGTATTTAGATTTGTTGCATTTCATTTACATTCACCGGTTTTGGAATGTATTACAAATAAACAGCACTCTGTAATCTTCATAAAACCTGTGGCACACTTTGGGGGAAAATGCCAGAAAAGTCAAGCATGAGGAAAAAGGGGAGAACTGGTCATTTTAGCAAAGATGTTGGAGCGCCATTCCTTCTCTTCTCCCACTTCAAAGACCATGAAAGCTTGGGAGGCTGCAGAGAGGCCACACATTCACCATGAGGGCTCTTGATTGCCGCACCACAAAGCTTCTCTTCTTGCTTGACTGAAGGAGCGTGGTTTTTCTCTGATGTTTTAACCTGTACAGACTCACTGCTGATAATTCCAATGAGAGCCAATGAGAAGGTGTACACTGCAAACATGTGTAGATTAGGAAGGAATACATATTTTGTTTGTTCTCGGCTTTAGTGACAGTTTCATGGTCAGTAGTTTATTTTAGCTGAGATTCCTTGGAAAAACACACATTTCTATTTTTAACTATAACTCACTGCAGTCCATCACAGAAGGGGGTGTGGCTTATGTATTATTACAGACACGTGGTTCAGATAAAATAAAATAAATATACAGCAGACTACTGTACCAGCGACACAACAGTTCAGACTGATTCTAATGTTGATCAGGCTCATGATAATCGCATTCGGACATTGATTCTGCAGACAAATAAATAAATCTGTAAATCTGAAAAGTCAGAATCCCATCACATTTCTACGATCACATGGTATAATGCTGTTGTTTAGTTTCCCCATCAAAAAGGTCCACACGATTACTTAAAGTGGATTCCTTTTACTTTCGAATTGTGAAAACAGTCTCCATGAAGACAGGCACTTGTTAGACCCGCCCATGCTCACCGCAGCAGCCTTCTGATTGGTCAAAATAAATTAAAAACTTTGTAGTGGGTCTGCTAAGGTATTATTCTCTACTCATAAATAGTATATTATAGAATTTGTGTCTTAATGTCTTTGTCTATGCGTGTAAACTGTTTGTTGTGCTTGATTCACTAAGTTATAGTCGTAGTTATGAGAAAGGAGAGATGCAATTGTAATAAAATTGTAGTTGAAAAATACTTAAATACCTTGATCATGGGACATTGGACATAATTGTAGATTGTGTTATGGTCAGAAATGCTTCTTATTTGTGTCTAAATCTCTTTTTTGTCTATACCTCTTATGATGTCAAAATGAGCTCATTTTGACATCATTGTTCATTTATCTTGTAAGTAAGTAAGTAAGTAAGCTTTATTTATATACCGCCTTTCACAGACCAGAGTCACAAAGCGGTTTACAATTGTTATTTTTTGGGCACTTGTCCTCTCACTCCACACAGAGACAGGAGTGGGGTCGCCGAACAGGCGGCGCATGCCAGACTTATTGTACATATTTTTAGTGGTAGGGGAAACCGGAGTACCCGGGGGAAACCTACGCAGACACAGGGAGAACATGCAAACTCCACTAAGAAAGGCCCTGGTCCGGCCGGGATTCGAACCCAGGACCTTCTTGCTGAGAGGCGAGAGTGCTATCCACTCAGCCACCGTGCCGCCCTGAGCTGTACGTTGTGCTGTGTGTTTTCCTACTTTTCTGTAACTGGTGACGCAACACTGACATTTCCCCACAGTGGGACGAATAAAGGATCTCTTAATCTCAATCTTATACATTATTTCTAAGAATAAATAAAATAGGTTTCAAATACTATATAAAACAGCTCAATAATCCTGTATTAACTTTATACCACTTTTTTAATTAACAATTATGAGGAAGGTAATTAAAGGAAGTAAAAAAACATCCCATTTCTGGTTGAATTATATATAAAAAATACTAATAACCTTTATTATATACATTTCATTTGTTGTTTATTGATTGCGGTCAAAGAAGTCTCATTTTTTGGTCACCTGTTGGAGACTGACGTTCTTTGAAATATTTGCATGATGATTGCTGTGGCCATGATTTCTGTGTAACTTCCCAATCAGCAGGCAGAATGATTATCTGTGCTCGGCTCGCTGCCATATTAAGAACATCTGTTTGATTTTGATCATTTTGGCTTGGAAGGGCACAGAGTTTGCAAAATAGTTGAATATCAAAGACTCAGCGGTGAATAAGTAGGATATTTCCGTGTAAATACACACACATGGATTCATCTGTGTTTCTCTTACTAGTAGCAGTTTAGTAGTAGTTATTATTATGGGTATTACTATCATTAATATTCCAAAAACAAAAGGCGTTTTGGGCTGAGCTGAAGCATTTATTACTACAAGTTAGAAAAACCAAGAAACGGCAAAACATCTGCATTCAGCTTAAAGTCAATTTAATACATTTTTTGGATACAAGATGAATTACTAATGTTATGATTACTGGTATCTAAGCACTGGTTCTGAATATGTGGGCTTTTTACTGTTAACCGAGATTTTAATTATTATCAAACCCGCCATTCTGAATGTATCCAGTAAAGTACAAGGATTTATTTCAAAGTTATGTATACCAAAATAAAAAAAAACGAACCACATTTTGAAAAAGAAACAACAAGGTTTAAAAAGGGGTTGGATGAAGCAGCTGTTGATTTGTTGCTAAGATGTGAAGTGTGTGTTGTTAAAGCAGCAACAATAAATGGAATCTTAGTCCAACAACATTGGAGAAACAATAAAATATATAAATGTTTGAATTATCTTTTTATTTCCAAGCAATACTCCTTTGTTTCTAAAATCTTGTTTCATGGTGGTCCCATCACATGTTATGAAGGACATTCTGGCCTCTGGATGGAGTAAATGAATCATTATGAAGCATCACGGAGCCTCATCTGAACATCACTGTTAATTGGACTTTTTGTAACTTTGCAGAATACATAGCCTGGCCTTAGCAATCCGTACACTCCGCTCAATCATCATATCCTGCATGTAGCGTCTGGGTCTGGTCCCTGTGTTTGTGATTACTTCGGTTGAATTCCATCCGACCAATGAGCGAGCGCAGGAGGTGGGTGTTGTAGTTAGATGTGGGTGACAACAAGAGTTTGCACCAAACGGGCAGGTTGTAGTTTGGCAATGGCAAAGAATGTGATAGAAAAGTATTCCGGTCTGGTTCAATCAAGAAATTGAAGCCGGAGCAAGAGGAATGTTTAGCAAATGTAATTGCTGGCATAGCGGGCTCTGTTAGCGGGCTCTGTTAGCGGCGAGGAGATGGCTAGGCTAAATGCTAACAACTCACTCAGATGCATTACATACGTGACGGTAAACTCAGATCCAATCGTTTCAATCTGCAAAAATAATTAACCCCTCCCACCTGTTAACGGAGCTTAGTGCGAAATGTAATTTGTACTATGGTATGATACGACCAGGCTACAGATTGCCCCCTCTCATCTGTATTACCTGGTGATGCTCCACAGAGGATCAATGCGCTGAACTGTTGGATCCTCGATGTACTCAAACGCCAGACTCCCCGGTACTTTGGCTCGGTCCACTGTCAGAGAGACCTGCACTGGCCCCGCCCCCGTCAGCGATGGCGCAGAGAAGCACACAATCTCCGACATGGTCCTCCTGGGGGCGACAGGCAGATTTATTGTTCTCTTTGATTGTGATCACCACGGTTACAGCTGAAGTGGTTAACCCGCGGCTTCACGCAGTTTTGAGCCCCCACATTAGTATGAGTGGAAGGGATCCATCAGGGCTGTCCCATCCCCTCCTCGTTAGACTCGCATTAACCATGGAACAGTGTAATTAGACTGAGCTCAGGCTAATGGCTCCATTGTTTCATCCACTGACTGCGTGAGTGGGGTATTTTAAACTTCAAATACAGCTAAAAATACCCTCAGTCATTGCTCAGGGTTTAAGAATACATTATCAGGGCATCTTATTTCAACACAAGGGCAAATGTTAGTATAATATGATTGAGTGCTTTAAGTCAAGACACACACAGTTATAAATATGTATATTAATAATAATAATGATAATAATAATAATAATAATAATAATAATAATAATGATAAAAATGATAGTAATTCTTTCCTCATACTGTATGTCTGTACCTACTTTTACACTTGTATATATAAACAAATATTTAGGATTTTTCTTGTTATTGTATAACAGGGGTCTCAGGAACAACCAGTAGCTCGCCCCCTCTTTCCAAGTAGCTCCCCAAAGGATTTAGAATATGCAAATATGCTGAATAATCTTACATTATACAAAAATACCCTAATACATTATACTAGAGTTGTAAGGCAAGAAATGGCTCAACTTTGGTTTTGTATTCATTTTATTTTTGTATTTATTTTGACAGTCGTAAAAACATTTTCCAATGAGACATGTAATAAAGACTACACTGAAAAAAGTGATTCAAAATTAGCAAAAAATGTATAAAATTTGGAGAAAAAAAATTAACTATATTTGAGCACATTTTGATTTCCTTTAAACAAGATTTGCCAATGGGACAAGCAAAACAATCTTGTTTTAAAAAAAATAGAAATAATACCGCATGTCTCTTGAAATGAGAAATCAAAGCAACGGTTCTTGAAATAAGACAAATTGGCTTGTCTCATTGCCAAATGTTGTTTTAAGACAGATATTTCAGTGTAAAGCTGCTTGTCCGATAAAAGGGAAAAGGTTGGAGTATATTGTTGTTACATTTTCTTTTCTGTCCCATAGTTGAAACTTGTGGTGAAATTACATAGATACCAATTACATTTAGTAATTACTTCTCCTAACGCAATCAAAGAATGTGTTTTGTGGATTAGTGGTTTTGATCGATCAGCGCCACTGAATGGAAATTGAAACACACTCGTATAATTATGCAGAATCACTCACCGGAACACGTCGCAGGTCTGGTTGCCAAAGAGCACAGTCACGGTACTTCCAGCTCCAAGGTTCTCTCCAACAACAGTGACTTTAGTGCCCCCAGACTCAGGACCTCTGCCTGGGGTCAACGCCAACATTGAAGGAGTCTGTAAAAAATGACAAAAATGATGTAACAAAAATCTCTGGTTTATACAATATGGAATTGGACTAAACAGAGGCAAGGCAAGGCAAGTTTATCTGTGTAGCGCAATTCATACAGAAGGCAACGGGACAAGACAAGATAGCATTAAAATCATAAAGAAAAATCACAGTACATTAAAGATACAAATATAAAAATATAAAATCCCTCAGTTGTATGCACAGAAAAACAGAACTGTTTTTAAACTGGATTTAAAACATTGTCAGAGAGGAGGCCTGTCTCACATTTTAAGGACGATTGTTCCAGATTTTAGCAGAGACTTCAAAGCACTACTGGATTTTCCTTTTCATTTTTATTTTTTCATGCAGATCTATCTATCTATCTATCTATCTATCTGGCTTTTTATCTGCAAATCTATCTTTTTATCTACAGTAAATGCTTTCTCCCTGAACAGCACCTGAATTTTACCAATGTTAGAACTTGTTATTACATAATTTATTGTTTATTTGGTTGGGACAGTACACCACTCCGGATTGTAGCCATGAGCATCCGTTGTCCCACATTCGCACCTCATCTCTCCTCATCCATTTCTTTGAGCAATTTAACTCATCAACGCCGTCCTTTTGCCCTAACCCTAACCCTGCACCCAAACCAAATTCCCAAACAAAAGCCCTCCCTTCCACCCGCCGCTCCTCACCACAAAGGAGTACATCTGGGAGGACTGAGCTCGCAGCTCGGGTCTGCACTGGCCAACACACAACATCACTGGTCCCGGCGCACTTTCTCTGGGGGCTTCTGCCATCTCGCACACAATCCTATCAAAAACAAACAACAAACACGTTCATATACATTCACATTTCAGCTTTATGCATGCAGGAGATAAACACACAAGCATCTTTTATGTATTGCGCAGGAGGAGGAAGAGGAGGGGGAGGGGGAGGGACAGAGAAGATGGCCTCTCCGGTCGACGTGATTGAGGCAGACTTTCATGGAAGTTGTGGGTCAATACGACGGGCCATCTTTCTTCCTAATGGGAAACCTATAACAGCAATATAACTCACATGATAAAGTACACCCCTCCCTCGTCTCCGGCAAGATCGCCACCCACCATTACCTCGCGTTACCATGACAACGCAAAGGGTTGTCTCCGATAAATCAGTATTGCCTGTCAGGTCAATAAGACAAAGTGCACCATGAATAAGTCATTATAGCAACTGACCCCATGCTGATATTAATGATTGGAACAGCCGTAATGCCATGTTTTAGAACTCTAAGCGCGTTGTATAAATGGTTTCGGCAAATGCGGAGCCACACGCACCAATCGAACTGTGCGTTTTTTTCCACCATACAATAAGAGCAAACGATGAATTGTCCCCAGTGAGCCATTACATTCATACATCACGTGAGTTTTCCAATTTTCTCCCGGCGTGTCCTTTCTGTTCTTTTTGCCCACATGGATATAAATAAAGTCCCAGCAGTTTCAGCGCAATCATATTACATAGCTGCGAGAGAGGCACATGGCTAACAGATTGTCCCTCCAGCCGGCAACACGCCCTGCATTTCAATTACAGCTGCGGCCCAAGTCCCATATCAACAATGATACAAAGACTGCCTGCTCCCTTAGCATATGACTACATCAATGCAACACACTGTCTCCATTAGGCTACAACCTGCTGTTTCATCCTGGAACATTTCTTTTTTTTCTTTTACAAATACTAGTCCTGGTGAGATGAAAAAAAATTAAAGAAAAAATCTAAGGTCGATTCTCCATGAATGCAGAAGCAATGGCCACCACGCATTTGCCGGCTAACGAATGTGCAAATGTGTTTTTTTCACAATTTCCTGCCCCTGCGCCCATATAAGGGAAAAGAGGTGGCACATTAGTTTAACCGGCGGAGATAGGCTTGACTACGTCCGTTAATGTTTACAGTTTATGGCTTTTTAGTGGTGAACTGGAGCACTTGCAAGAAACCTACACAGACACAGGGAGAACATGCAAACACAGAAAGGCCCACCGTGAAGCACAAGTGAAAATACAAGTATACAAGTTTAAATCCTAATTTGAAATCTGCTGATGGAAAAGGCAAGTGCATTTATAACCCTTGAGTGAAGATTTGCTTGTCATTTAATTTTCCCATTGCAAAACTAGAAAAGTCACAATTCGATATTTCTTCATGATCATGCAGCCATACTGTGTACTCTTCAGGGTTCATATGTGGCTTCTCTGACTTACTGTTCTGCTGTGATATAGCCTTCTTCTTGCGGCGTGCACGGGACTCCTGCCACCTCCACGTTTCCCTCCAGCTCAGAGAAGGACAGTCCCAGGTTAAGACCCTGGATTGTCACCAACGTGCCCCCCTCCAAAGGTCCAGCGATGGGGGTCACCTGCAAACAGGACCATCAGGGTGTGATTACAAAGAGGGCACTCGCTCCTGGTTCGGTGAAAGTCCAATGAAGTTCTGTACTTTTGGTTTGATATAAAGTGATTTGTTTGATTTACACTGCAAACAAATGACAAAGAGTCCAATGTGCTCGGATTAGGCTCAATATGTTTTCAGTTTTAAACAGGTTTCGTCAATGGGAGAAGCAGAAATGTCTTTCTCTTTCTGGGCAAGAAAAAAGTGCTACTATCCATGAAATAAGAAATACCAAAATATAGAACCAGAGTCAGAACTAAACATGGGGATGCAGCATTTCAGATTTATGTAATTTTCTCCTGTGTGAGATCAATAAAGTCAATCTTATCTTATCTTATGCAGCTAAAATGTGGAGCAAGTCTTCCTGAAAATGTGAGACAAGCTTCTTCTTGACTGTAAGGGCTTAACATGAGACACCATGGCATATTATTAGTAAACTAATTTTGCTAAGAAAACATATCATCATTCATTCTAAACACTGATGACAAAATGCAATTGGTGAGATCTAAATAAAAAGTCATAGTAAGGCATCATTCTAGAATAACAAGCGTTTTCTTACATTCAGTCCCTAATTTAGTTAAAAATACCTCCATACTGTTACAAATGCATAACCACATATGTAAAACAGCTAGAAAGAAGCATTCTATTCATATGTGTTAATTAACATTTTGGTATAATATCAGCCCCTACGCTGCAAAAAATATGACAGAATATGTAAGTAAGTAAGTAAGTAAATAATCTTTATTTATATACCGCCTTTCACAGACCAGAGTCACAAAGCGGTTTACAATTGTTATTTTTGGGCACTTGTCTTCTCACTCCATAGAGAGATGGGAGCGGGGTCGCCGAACAGGAGGCGCATGCCAATCCTATTATACATATTTTTAGTGGTAGGGGAAACCGGAGTACCCGGAGGAAACCTACGCAGACACGGGGAGAACATGCAAACTCCACTCAGAAAGGCCCTGGTCCGGCCGGGATTTGAACCCAGGACCTTCTTGCTGAGAGGCGAGAGTGCTATCCACTCAGCCACCGTGCCGCCCACCATGAGGTAATAATTGCTGGAATCGAGGCTATTGCTATGTTTACAGCTAACAATGTTCCAGGTTGAAAATAGTGTAGCTATACATACACCTGATGGATTTTATCTTTTAATGCCTTGTATTATTTCTTTTTAGTTTTGTTCAGCACTTTGAGTTGCCTTGTGTACTGTATAAACTATGCAACAAAAATAAATTTGCCTTGCCTTGGTCATGGCCAGTTTGACTATTTCCCCAGCTCTATCGGAAATTCTCTCCTCTTCTCATCTACGCTTTTTTTTTCAGATTAATAAAACATGCATCTGCCTCCCAAATCCATTGAAATACAGTCTAAACAAACGTGAATGCATAAAATATTCCCATAGACACCTCCAGTCACATTATCCGTCCTTTCCTGTATTAAGTGAAACTTCCCAGCAGGAATCCTCTAGACCTGCCGCGCTGAACAGGGGCTACAGCGGCGTGACACTGGCTGCTCTCTACTGTCGATTCATCGGCTCCGGCTCTTTCAAAAACACTAATAACATGACAGGGACTTCAAAGTGTCTGGGGCGCTTTGAAGTGGAGGAGCCTTGCATCTCTGTGCCTGACCCACTGTGCCTCATTGTGGAAGAATGAGCCGGAGTTAGTGGCATAAAAGATCCATCTCTTCTCTCTAAACAGTCTGAATGTGTTTATCTGTAGCACGTTTAGTAGGTTCAGACACTGTGCAAAGAGAGGGGAGAAAGACCGAGGGGAACACACACTCGGAGGGGAAATTGGAAAGGACTCACAGACGCAAAGCTGCTGTTCTAAAGGGAACAGGTTGGCAAGCTGTGTTTTGATCTGAGTGAGAGAGAGGGGAAGTGAAACGCATTCGGGGGACTACATTTGCAGGGAATTTTGCTATATCTGAGGCAAATATGAAGTTTGTTATAGATACAAATCAAGATTCATTGCATATTTTTTGTGATAGAATGGACTTACTATGGTTGTTGCTTACCATGCAAGTTTGGAAAAGGCATACACACATCCAAGCAGTTGTTAGAGGACATAGTTACGGTTTTCTTTAGAGTTCTTGGAGGTCAACACAGCTAATTGCTCCCACTTTTTTCATTATTACTTTCTGCAGAGAGGTAAGTTGTTGTAGAATGCAGAATCTGACCTACATATTGTGCACTGTATTACTGCTATACATTAGTATCTGAAGAACGGAGCGCATTTGTTCTGACCCACACTGCTAACCAATCTATATCTGAAGCATGTGTCATTAATCTCAAGTGAAAACGTCTCTGTTCTTATGCACATTGAAACAAATCATAAACAAATCTTTGTCTCCTTTTGTTTGATCTGGAAGGACTCAAAAATAAAACGGTCATTTCTTGACACAGACATCCACAGATATCCTTTTTTAACATTGTACCTTTTGTAAGTCTATCTTAAGTGATAATAAATGGTGCCATATAAGTATAATGTATTATCATATTATTGTTTATCTGAAGATTTATTGGCCTGACTCCTGACTCGTGGCTTGTGTACTTAAAGAAACTCAAACAGCCATTATGGTACTTCCACAGAGTTATCCAGCCAACTTCAGCCCACTCTCGTCATTGAGTCGAGAACCTAAACTCAAGGCCTTTCTTTTTTTTGTTTTTCTCTTATTGTCTGTACTGCTGTGGTCATTTACAGTAATTATCGTAAAGTCTTTGTAAATAATGTGAAAATATAATGTTGGCATAAAGCTTAGAATGTTAACTTCAAGAATTCTGAAACTCCAAGAGCAGTCATTTTGACGACTCCCATTTTACAGTTTTAGGTTTTCAATACAATTAAGATTAAGTAATTTAGTTTTTATCTTTAATACACGGAAACACTGTTTAATAGAAATGTAATATACAGTAACTAAACTAAATGCAAACGACTGCATGTAAACAGTGTGTTGCTATGGTGACTAGCACTTGCTTCAAGCTGAGATTAACCAATCACAGAACAAAATCTTTTCAAAAACACAATAACATAGGATTAGGGTTATAAATAACACATAAAAACAGAAAAAGTTTCAAAAACGTGCATAAGGGGAGTAATTACACTTCCAAAACGCAAAGCTGTCAAATTGACTGCTCTGGGACTTCTAGTGTTAGGCTTCAACTTGTTATTGGCTTCTGTTTCATACTGGACTGAGCAAATTTCTACTTTTTCCTATTCCAGTCCTGCATAATTCCCAATCCTGGCAGGTTCGCTTACAATTTGGTCCCAATTTCAACATGGTGTGTGAGCAACATAGAATTGTGTAATTTATACAACTAGAATAAAAAATATCTACCGTAAATGTAACGCTGTATTTTCTTTCAATGTCTTAAAAATGACATTTCTCCAAAAACAAAGCAGGCTTAGAAAAAGTTATACCTCCCGAATGGTCTATATTTTGTGGGCTTGCCATTTTCAAGCTATATATTGGCCCTGGCCTCCAACTCTTGTCAGTGGGGTGGTTTATAGACAGCCCACTTGTAAACATTTTGCTTTTACTCAGAGTCTAGAGAGAGAAAGAGAGAGAGAGAGAGAGAGATAGAGAGTGACTGGGCAAATGTCCAAGTCCACAACAGACCTCAGTGATGCGTGGGTTGGTGCACTTGACACTCCGGGCAGACAGGTCCAGCCACCGGCCAGCATAGGGGGTGGGGAGGGGGGTGCAGTGCTGCTTGAGGGTGCACTTGCCCTCGCCACTGCACCAGCCGCACTGAAACTTCCTGTCGGCTCGCAGACACATCCCACAGCTGTCCCTCTGGGCGCTGCATTTGTACAGGTGCACTGTGGGGCGGGGAAAGCGGGAGTTTAGTTTTCAATACCATAGACAGCCCTGAATCACAACAGTAGCTATTGAGATTCAGATTGTAATTAAGAGGTCCTTTATTTGTCCCACGGTGGGGACATTTCAAGTTACAGACACCAGGAATGAGAGCACACAGTACAAGATAAATCAATAATAGCTCTACACTAAAATAAAATCTCTGACTCTTGCATAAAAAGAAGAAGTATAAAATCTCAATCTTTAGCATAATAAGGAAAGAAGTCTAACATCTTCAACTTCAGCATGATGAAGAAGCAAGACTTAGTAACTCCTGACTATAAAATACTGAATATTCAAGTGTCTTGGAAGACTTTACAAAGCTGTCGATTCGAACACTTTCTCTGATCTGCGGAATTGACAACTTTGTAAAGTCCTCAGAGACTACTTCTGTTGTGATTTAGGGCTATACAAGAATAAATTGAATCTTGTCTGTCACTGAAAGTGCTAGCTGCAAATATGACAAATGTAAAGAATGGAATTTCACCTAAGAAATTTGCAATATGAAATTAGGGACAATAATTTTGATTACATTTTGTTTTGTGAGTGTGATGTCCTACTGCTACAATTAGATTATATCATTACAAGACAGAGACAACACTGCACAAAATATAAAAAAATGAGGTAATGATTCAACTTAGTGTTTTTTTATCCTTTGCCAAAAGGGACAAGCTGTTTATTCTTATTAGTCTCATTCCAAGGGAGATATTTCTTGTATTCTTTAAAACAACATTATTTTGCTTGTCCCATCTTGTTTTAAAACTGTCAAAAAGTGCTCAAAAGAAAATACATTTGGCCAAATTTGAGCAATGGTTGACTCATCACTTTTTGCAGTGAGGAGCTTTCAGACAGAAGATGGATGGATCTAAAAAAGCAACTCCAGGACTTTTTTGGATGAGAGAGCAATGTTGTAACGTGGTTAAAAGCTCAATTTTGAATATACCTCCTTCTACTGTAAGTGCCATCACATTCTTTTAGAGTGTGTTGTGTGTGCATGATGACAGGGCCTGGTAAAGTAATAGCCATCCTTGAGGTGCCCACATTGACAACACACGATGATGGAGGGGAATTTGATACAGAGGTCTGAAAGCCACCGAGAGTAAATATGAAGCTCCGTCCTTCACCTCTTCAGCTGCAGAGTGAGTGGGTGTTTTTTGACAACACTGGCCACTATTGTGAACTTTCTCTCAAGGCCCTTTGGGTGCCTTGAAGTGCTCTCTATAACCCATCTGTCCCACATGGATTGAGAGTTTTATGCTTCTCTGGGCTGGCAGTGATGGATGGCAGACGCACCTTTAATCTTCTCAGGATTGTCGATGATGAAATTGCCGTTCCAGACGATGGAGAGGTCCACTGCCAGGTCACTGATCTTCACACCCTCGTACATGTACTGAAAGTCACACAGAGTAACACACTGAGCCCAGAAGTGGTGTGGTAAAGAAACGGCGACGTAAAGAAACGCGGCATTGCAGGATGAGTGGAAGAGAGGGCCGTGGCGAGACGAGGCTTTTAAGCATCTGTCATCTGTGCCATGCCTGTCTGCTCCGCTCCTCTCGTACACACGGGACACAGACCCAGCTCACGGTGCCCAATGATCCACATCTGAAGAAAATGGCCTTTTCTTTCATTGTGGCGAAAAGCATGAGGTGTGTGATGAATTACAATTTGCCATCCCCTTTGTGACAAAAGCATCGTTCACTCTGAAGTTCAGTTTAACAGACCAAAACAAAATGATGTGAGTGGCTGCATCTTAGTGAGATAATTAACAGTTCAATGCAGACTATGAATAATACTGAATGAATACCTTTATAGCCTCATTAGACTTGCCAATGCATAATTTAATCTCCGCCTTAACTTGGAGATTTCTCCTAAAATAATTGATGACTCGTTCGGCCACACTGGAAAAGCCACGTTCCAGCTTCTCTGTTCGTTTATGCGCAGGACATCTCGTTTTGGTAACAGTAATTTACGAGTAATAATAAAACAGTAATAATCATAACAATTTGTAATTTTATGTAATTGTGTGTAACTTTTGCTGCCTCATGTCTAGGACTTAATCTCGATGGGACTTTCCTGGATAAATAAAATCATCATAAAAATTAAGCTGAATAAATAAACAGCTTCTTTCCACAAGCTGTTATCAGTTAAAACAAAACTCTTTAATTGCTTTTTTTTTTTTAATTTCACATTGGTTTTTGTACTTTTTTAGCTTGTTTTAGTCCTGTACTTTTCTGGTGCACAGCTGGGACATTTGCAAATGTGTTCTACTGTGGTTTTATAATTATACAGAGTTTTCGTTGAGTTTACAAGTTGCATTATCTTAAAATTATAAAATATAAACATAGGCTAACATAATCAGCACAGGAATATGGCACATTATTACAATTCTAACTTTATACAAATGTTAACCTCAGCATTATAAAGAAGCAAGTATAAAAGGGCTAACTTTAGCATTATAAAGAAGTGAGTATACAATATTTTAACTTTAGCGTAATAAAGAAGCAAGTATAAAATCTCTAACTTTAGCATAAGTAAAGATCAAGAAGCAAGTAAAACCTTAACTTCAGTATAATAAAGAAGCGAAAAAAATCAGATGGGTCCAAATAGGTCAGAATGGGTCGCTCCCTCTGACCCGGTGTATGTCTGGCTCATGTGACTGTGGTGCGTTCGAGGACTGTGGGTGATTTCATACCGAGCTGTTCTGGCACTGGACACTGGTGCTGTTGAAGCGCAGGGCAGTGACTCTGTGGCTGGAGCCCTGCATATGCACCACGCACTCGTACCCTCGCTGGCCCGACTGCGGCTGGGGCAGGTTCCGCGCCCTCAGAGTGATGGGACGCACCACTCCGGCTGGGATCAAGATCTGTCCCGAGTTTAGAAGCTGAGGACAGTCCTGCAGAAATAAAATGTGCTCTGGTGACATTTAAAATACTGTAGCAAATGTAACAAAACGTCAAGGATCAAGCTACAACAGCACAGAAACAATTGTCAGTCGGAAATCGAAGAATAATTTAACTGCTTTGTTTAAACTTATAGCGGATTGTGTCGAAAGAAGCTGTTAGCAAAACGAGATTGCCTGCATCTCAAGGAACCATGACAATTGTTTTTTGCACTTTTTAGCTTGTACTTTTTTAGCTTATTTTATTCTTGTACTTTTTAGTTTGTTTTATTTGCTGTATGTACTTGTTTGGTGCTCGGCAGGTTCTATTTCACATGCATAGGAGGACAGGAAAGTTGTAACATTAGCAAGGGAGAGCAGAATGCGAAAGTTTACAACAACCAGGAAAATTCATGTCACGGCGGGCACAGCTGGGAGACCTAATGCGACTGAATCTCACGTCTGCACCTCCCTCCAACACATCGCCCCCACTGGACATCTGGGCTTTTCAAAGTGGGAAGCTCACCTATATCAACCTTGCCTAGGTGCCGCGGTCAGTCTGTATATAAAGCCTTTCTGGGCCGATGCACACGCCAACTTCAGCTTTAGGTTGTGCTTGTGAACGCAGCCTCAGTATGTAACATGATTGTGTGCGTACCTCTGAAGCGTTGACCCTTCCCTCCTGGAAAGAACAGCTGCTGGGGTCGTGGGTGCACAGGTTTCGATATTTACACCAGTGACATCGGAAGGTGCTGCTCACACACGACAGGCAGCTGCAAGAAAAGTACAAATAAATCATTGTTTGTCAAAAAAATGAAGGAATACACAAAAAAAGGCAATGCATAACAATGTATACAGTCATAACGCATAAGATAAGATAGACTTTAATGATCTCACACGGGAGATATTTACAGAAAGATTACTTATTTATTTAATAGTAAGCTCAATTCACATTACGCATGAAAATAACTGAAAAAGCAACACGTCACGTAACATCACAAGAGAATGAGTGGAAGACGCTTTTATGACAGACGCCAAAACGTACATGCACAAAAATGTTTGTAGCCAAAATGTTAAGAGATATTTTACAAACTGTGCATGCAAATTATAGAACAGGACCCATACGATACTACAAACGCCAATAAACGTAGCACAGAATCATTCAATTTTGATGTTAATGAGCCGCCCAGGGCTATTGTGGACTTAATGTAGGCGCTTGTGTGTGTGTGTGTGCGCGCGCTTGTGTGAATGTGTGTTAAAGAGGGACATTTCTAAGCTGGGTATTAATAGAAGTAGACTGACAGGGCGCTGCTCCTGCCTGGATAATTAATTATGCCGGTGATGTGATGCTCAGGTGTTTCTGGGGAGCGGGTTGGGGTGATTTTTGGACTGAAATATTCACAGGAGTTCAGCGGGTCACCTGGCAACTAATAGAATCATGAATGAGTCTTTAGGCTGTGGAAATGTGCTCCCAACAGTTTCTAACTAATGGCTTCATGTGATTATTAGTATCTGGGCATTCGGAACAAGCATGAGGGGATAGCGTGAGGGCTAATTTTCTGAATCCGGCTTTAACACGCTCCATTAATCATGCATCTCCTCCCACAGTGAACATCCAACAAGACTCTTATCACGATTAAAGGTTAGTGAGGTGCAGAGGGAATCTCGCAGGACAAATGGAAGTGATGTCACGTAAAATGCTTTTCCAGTTTTATTACTGCCGTTTTGTTTTATTTACTCACTTTTTTTTACTTGTGAGTTTTGGTATTTGGCACTTCATATAATTTACCATTGTATAGAACAAGGGCTAAACCAGTAACACGCCATCTTCCAAATAACTTTCAAAACTAAAGTCAGAACTAAACATGGGGAGGCTGCTTTTCAGATTCATGCTGCTAAAATCTGGAACAATCTTCCTGAAGGTGCGAGACAGGCCTCCTCTCTGACAATGTTTAAAACCAGTTCTGTTCAGCTGTGCATACAACTGAGGGATTTAATATTTTTATCTTTCTTTTTAATGTACTGTGATTATTTATGATTTTAATGCTTTCTTATATTGTTCAGCACTTTGAGTTGCCAACTTGCCTTGTGTATGAATTGTGCTATACAAACAAAGTTGCCTTGCCAAAAGGATTTAGACGTGACAACTGCTGAACATACTGTATCTAATGTTATGATTGACTTTGATTAAAAGAAATCAGAGAAATCACTCAGGTCCAGAAAAGACAGTTCTTCTTTGTTAAAGGTCCTGTATGTCTGAATACAATGTTTATTTTGTGTTTGTGACCGAGCCTCTGTTATTGCAAGACAATTTTCAGACTTGCATTTTCAGTCTGACAGAAATGTTTATCCTATTATCTTATATTATCTTCACCTTGTAAGTGCATACTTTGACATGCACTCATGGATAATACAGAGGTCACTGCATTTTTTTGGACTAGATAGCTCCACATTTTATCAACCCAATTTATTTCAACCTTGTCTAAGGAGCAGCTCTTTACTATTTTTATTTTTCATCCCAAAAAGTAGCACTCTTGAGATAAAAGGTTGGAGACCCCTGATTTAGAATATAATCAACTATTCACACTCAGGTGCTTTTGAAGGATACACTGCCCCGCGGGTCACAAACCTCCTGAGGCTGCGCGCTCACACTGCACGCTTACAAAATGATTTCAATTGTCCTTAAACAATTATCCATCATAAACAGCAGACATCTAAAGCAGCACAGTTTGATTGATGGCGATGATAAGAAGAAAGCGAGATAAACGCAGACTGCGAGAGTGTAAAGGGGCTCATGTTGTTCACTCAGGCTTAAGCAGAAAAATGCTCCTAATTGGCATTCATCCCACCAGGATCCACCTCTGTGCGAGTATTTGATATTCAGACGGGGGTGCTCATGCCATTGTTTACCACTATAGTAAATACAATTGACGTGAACGTAATGGTTCAAAGTCAAAGCTTTCCTGCCCAGACAGAAGCTTCAATTACTGCAGCGATGAGCATTTCAATGAGGTGTGTTTCATTTACTGTGAAAAGTGACTGCCGAGCCAAAATCTTAAATGTCAGATTCGCTCCCAAAGGGCCTCCTCAGGGAGAAACATCACAAATAGAGTGTGGGTCTAATTGTCATCAGCACAAAAGTGTACGCAGCCATAGCAAGAGCTCTGGCGTAGAGTGTGCTTCTGTAATTGTTTCGGGCTAAACTGTTTGTTATTTTAATTCACAGAACATAAATGATTTAATATCACCTGAGGAGTTTTCTCTATGTGTATGTGTTGTTGTCATTGTTTGAATTTTAACCCTTTTGGCGCCGTAGAATTGTTACTTGTTATGTTATACTTCAGCCTAATCCCTTCGGTCACAAATGCGTTTGTCTGTCCAAGTATGTACTGTACATTAGCTGATATAAGCTAAACTGTTTATTAACCTTGTCCAAGTATGTACTGTTTATTAACCTTGTCCTTTTTTGATGCTTTTTTAATGTCAAAAAAATTGTCAGACCGAATAAACAAACTTACTACTACTACTACTCGAGCTTCTAATTCCAAGACACTTTCTATACAGCGACTTAGCTTCACAGATAAATCGGCCAACATTATTGATGAAAGTAGTTCACTATCTCCCATTAAGTTATAGGATGTCATCTATTGTCTTTCTTAAAGGGTTAAAATTGGACTCCAAGAAGAGAATCGGTCCATTTGGTGGAACCATAGAATATTGTAGAAAAGTGAATTATTTTTGTAATTAAAATTAAAATGAGAAACCAACATATAAACCCTTTGATTGCTGTCATTCTGGTGTTTAAGGCGTACAGCCCATTTTTAGAATATTCAAAGTATTTTAGATGTTTTATTTGGGGTTATTTCAAGATGGGGATAATCCAGGACACAAATTCAACGGTTTTGTAAAGTCCTTTGAGATAACTATTGTTGTGATTTAGGGAATTGAAAGCACTTTGCATGTTATATCTCTGTGATTTATTAGTTTAACATTGTGAAGTTAGTACAGTACAGAAGTAAATGTAATGAACACATTGTGGGGATCCAGAGAAATATAAAACCGAATAAACAAATCTACACTCAGAGCTTAGGAAATATATTGTCATTTGTTACCGCAGTTTATCTAACCAGTGTTGTAAAGTGGACGCCAAAAAACACATCGGGCTTGGAATACATTTAAATCTCTTAGACAAACTCTTAAAGTGCCACTTAAAACAAATCCCCAAACAAACGAGCCGCAGCAAATGCATCAGTCTGAATGAAATGGAAGCTGACAGGTAAATTGAACTTAGAGGTTATCTAACAGCCTCCCCTTAAGTGGGCGAGTGAACAGCACTACATCATTGTCCTGAATTAGCTTGTCCCCAACATAGATATAGAGCAAACACGAGGGTGGGGCTCAAGGATTTTATCAACAAATCGTAAAGGAAGTTTATTTGTATAGCGCCGTTCATACTCAATGTGTTTAACAAGACAGGAAAGGAAACATTAAAATCATACAAGGCATTAAAAATCTCAATATTCACAGTAGGTACATTTAAAGGGGACATATCATGAAAAATCCACTTTTTGTGTCTTAAATGCCTTATGTTGTGTAGTTGGAGTCTCTAGAAGTGCAAAAAAGTTGAAATCAGTCTCTTCATGGGTTGCAGAGAACACTTCATATTCTGTTTAGGTAAGATTTTTCAACCCGTTCTGATTTTGCCATTCTCTATTACGTGTTTGGAATTATTACGTCACAGTTTTTGCAGCGAGACTGCTATATAAGGGCATGGGCGTCTAACAAAACACTTCGGCCCAGCCCTCCTCTACTGTGCATCACTTCGAATTTGTAGTCCAAGCTCAAGGATGCCAGCGAACAGGGCTGGACTGGCCATCGGGCCGGTCTGTCTGCCTCATACAAAACACATGTTTATGAGAAGTGTAAATCCGTTGAAAATTGTTCGAGCGGGGCGCCCGTATCCGCGGGGCACCTGCTGTATGCACTCGAACGGGATTCCGCCACCTCAGCGGCCGCAGTGTTCCGGGGCATCTGCGGCCGCTTTGTAATGCGGCTGCGAGAGGCTGTGAGCGTCCAGCCGCTCGCAGCCGCTCCACCGTGTTGCGGCTGAGCGCGCAGCTTCAACGTGGCCATGTACCCAACCCTATAAACGCGCAGAGGACCATGCGTGTCTTTGAGTAATCTGTGCACCCAATAAATACACTGCTGCAAGAAACAGTCTGCGTCTCCCGTCTCCTCTCGAAGCGCGATCAAACGCCCTAAATAAAGCTCTGATACCTAAATTTTACATTGCATTAAAAGTTCATGTTTGAGCCCAAAAGTAATATGTTGTGAACAAATTAAACAGATTTAGAGCCAGCTAATGGCTGACAATATGCATTTCAGTCTTTTTTGACCAATTCTCATCCCTGTAACAAACAATAGTCTTGTCTGTGTCCACCTCCCTCACTCTGAGACATGTTTATTACTCTCTTGTAATGCAGACTATTGCATTTTATTTTATTGTTGAAACTGCACATATCCTGATCCTCTTCAGTATTTGCTTCCACATACTGTATAAACTAGGAGTCGGCAACCTGCGGCTCCGGAGGTGCATGCGTCTTTTTCCTTCTGTAGAAGGAAAAACGTTCTTAACGTTTTTAAATGCTGTAAAATTGTGCATAAGTAATATTCAATTCAAACATTTCTGTCAACGTAGTGCGTCTTATCCTGCGACGTAGGCCCGCGCCAGGCGGCCGCTGTTGTAAACAAACCGGCATGTGAGCTCTGCTTGTGTACAAGTCTCTCCATGGCCTCGCTCCAAAATATATTAGTGACATGTTAGTACCATATGAACCAGCCCGGACTCTGAGGAGCACAAGGACTGGACTCCTGCTGGGACTCTGAGGAGCACAGGGACTGGACTCCTGCTGGGACTCTGAGGAGCACAGGGACTGGACTCCTGTTAGTGCCCAGAGTCAGAACTAAACATGGGGAGGCTGCTTTTCAGATTCATGCTGCTAAAATCTGGAACAGTCTTCCTGAAGATGTGAGACAGGCCTCCTCTCTGACAATGTTTAAAACCAGGTTAAAGACAGTTCTGTTTAGCTGTGCATACAACTGAGGGATTTTATATTTTTATCTTTCTTTTTATGTTCTGTGATTATTTATGATTTTAATGCTTTCATATTTTGTTCAGCACTTTGAATTGCCTTGTGTATGAATTGTGCTATATAAATAACTTTCCTTTCCTTGCCTTGACTGTGCGCATAGTCAAGGTTTCCTTGCGACTTGACTGAGTCGATAATAAGACTGGACTAAGAATGAAAATTAACATTTGCTTTCAGTCAATGAGGAAGGACTGCTTCATGTTTGCGATGTAATGAGAAGTTTCTATGAGATAATTGTATCTGTGCTTAGTAACTACAAAAATGGCCGCTCGGGGTGGAGTTGTACCTGTGTCACCTGGATGGGGGCGGGGTCAAAAGCGCCTCATTTGCATTTAAAGAGACAGCACCAAAACAGGTTGCTCTCATACGCACCTCAGAACAGGTGTAAAAGAAAGGCCCGTGGAGCTACAAATAATGAGACTCAGACCCAGGCATTGCAGTTACGCTTTATATAGGCCACAAATTAATGATTTAGATGTAAAAATCCATTATTTGAAAACACGATATGTCCACTTTAAAAGTGTGCTGCAATCTTTCAGTTGTATGCATAGCCAGACAGAACGTTTTTTGTTTTTTATACATGGATTTGAACATTGTCTCTCATTTTTCAGGAAGACATAAATCTGAAATACCACCTCCCCATGTTTACTTCTGACTCTGGGCACCAGCAGGAGGCCAGTCCCTGTGCTCCTCAGAGTCCGGGCTGGTTCATATGGCACCAACATGTCTCGGATGTACTTTGGTGTGAGGCCATGGAGAGACTGCTGCTTTAAAGTTTATTCTCTGAGCCGCAGGAAGACAGTGCAGAGACGTGAGGACTGGACTAATCTGATCGTACTTCCTGGTTCTAGTCAGGACTCGAGCTGTAATGTCTTTAATACGTCACAGTTTTACAGGTTCTGCTTTACGCATGTGCGATGTTATACAGTATATGAATCATGTGTTTTTTCTATGCGGTGTGGTATTTATTCATTGTTAGGACAGTACATTTGGTTGAGACAGTACACATTAATGAACACATCACTCCGGACTGTAGCCATGGGTAAATTTCCATTCGTTGTCCCACATTTGCACTCACAAACACACACTCATTCACCCTGAACTATTGAACATGTTTTTAGTGGTAGGGGAAACCGGGTGGGAGTGGGATATGGAGAGAACAAAACTCAACATGAGATGGGAAAACATTGCACATGTGATTTCTTTGTTGAAGGAAATTATGGCAATGGTGTTCATGCAGTCCTTGACACCACCATTGCATTTACTGGGACTGGGTGATATGGCGGGAAAAGAATTTGCAAAAGGGAAATAACAATTATCTTGCTTTAAAATATCCAAGAAATGTCTCGTTTAGAGATTTCATGACACTTTGAAGCAACTGTGGTGAAAGTGAAGCTCATCATTCTAACAATATGCACAAGGCAGTACTTTTCCACTGCATGTTTTGGTTATATCAAGGTTGAAGCTACAGGTTGAAGGCACTGTGGCGAAAGCTGATTGGAGGTCTCCATTCCTCCATGCTGTATAATATCACTTGCATTCTGTAACATATTTGCTTGTGCTGTCCCTTCCATCGACAATAAAACATGTCTTCTGTCTGAATTAAAGACACAATCCCAGACTTTGTCATTTTTTTCACTCCCTTGGAATGAGAAAATAAAGCAGTTCTTTATATGAGACTGAATGGCTCTGACCCATAGGTAAATCTTGTCCGAAAAACAAAAAACAAAAGATTAAACCAACGCGATTCATGTCATCATTACCTCATATTTTCTCATTTTTTGCAGTGTCCTGAAACGTTTCAACTTTGAGAGAATCCTACAGTTGTCAAGTGATGGCAAGACTACATTATAGTATTTATGTATTTTAATGTGAGTATAAATGTATACATTGTTACAGTGGTGGGTTTGGCTGCCAGGGAGACTGTTTTAGCTAACTTTTGCAAAATAAAAACGTTGAGGTACAAAAACATAAAAGTACGAGCTATAAAAACGTCTCTTTCAATCATTATTTTCTGGACTTACGTTCTGTGGGTGCTGCAGTTGTAAAACTTCACCTCCGTGCTGCCCACCATTTGTCCTGTCTCCTTTGAGTTTAGTCGGAGCTCTATCCCGGCCCAGTCTGAGAGAGAGAGAGAGAGACTACAATGAGTGGAGGGAAGAGGTCAATATGCAAAACACTTTAATACTTTTATCTGGCTCCTCTAAAGAGCCACCTGGCGTCTGTGCTTTCGCAAGGGCATATTGCAGTTGGTGTGAAAAACCTTCAGTCAGAAACTTCAAATGGAGGATTAGTGTAAATGTGCAGAGAAAATTAAACAGCCCAGGACTACCTTTGGGACGAGACACACATGCAGAGTGGTCAATCCCAAACGCAGCCTGCTTTTGTTTACTTCTTAAATCTCGGACACATTTCCACCAGCACTGCCTTAAGCTGCTCATAGAATCCCATGCAACAATATGTCCGTGTTTTCGTTTTGTTTCTCTTATTTGAAAAATGAGGATAAAAAACTATATTTGCATCTAACCATGGTTTAAATGCAACAGTGTTTAAAGATTTATCAAAAAATTTTGAAATTGTTCTAAAGAAAATGACCTCTAACTATTGTAATTCTTTGGAAGTAAATAATTAAAGTAGCAGTATGTAAAAATCTGGCCAAAAGTGGTACTGCACTCTCCCTGACTAAGGTTGCCAGATATGTAGACAAATCCAGATGGGACCATAATATCTGATCTATAAAGATATAAATATATCTATAAAGAGTTTCGTCAACAAAAAATCTATAGCTAACACTTTTTTCACAAAGATATAAATCCTGGTTGTATTCCTTGTTTTGTCATTAACTATTTGGCAATCATAACGAGACCTTTTTTAGTTCTGCGGCCATATGGTACTTTACTGTTGAGATTAGCTCGACACGTTGAGTTCTGGCAACCCGGATCACGGACATTATGATTGGTAAAACGGAGGAGGGCGGGACATCGAAATGAAATAACAATACCAAGATTTACGGGCTGCAAAACTCATTTTGAAATCCAAATATCTTGGTTGAACTACTGTTATCAGTTAGAGAAGTATTGGAAAAGAGCATGATTTGTTAATGACTTTTGACAGATTAGGGCCATTTAATGATTATTTGACATAAAATTGTACATATTGCTACTTCAAATGAATCAAGTATGACCTATTGTGGACTAAAATTGCCTTGATTATAATGTCTAATGTTGCCAGAGCGTCTTATATACAGGTGTGCCTAATAATCTAAAAGTATAATAAATACCACAGCTCAAAGAGGTTAAGGAACACTGGTCTAAGGTACAGTACAAGAATGCTCAGTGAAAAGCACAGATGCACGGTTAGGGGTCCATGCTGTGTCGGTGACCTCACCTTGTCCCTCTGGTATGTGCGGAGCCTCCTTCCCCGCAGGAGACAGACACATCACTCTGTTCCCGTTCACGTGTCCTTCCACCTGCGCCTGCTGACCGAACGAGCAGGTGATCCCAGCGGAGAGGTCGGGCACATTGTTCACCTCCAGAAGCAGCTTCAACAAACAAAAGACCTATTATAGACCATAAACCACCAGAGTAAAGTACATCCATTTATTATTTCAGACGAGCTCGGTGTTCTCTCTTCACATTATGGATCATTGTCTGTTAAGTAAAACCTATAGGGATTTTTGTTTAGGCTGCCTATTTTATTTTTCCCCCCCAAATAATACACTTTGTGTGTTTAAATATCTAAAAATAATTCCAAAAGGGCAGTCCTAAAGTCATGTTAGTGGAATATGAACCAACTCGGACTCTGAGGAGCACAGGGACTGGTCTCTAACTGGTACCTAGAGTCAGAACTAAACATGGGGAGGCAGCATTTCATGCAGCTAAAATCTTCTTCCTGAAAAAGTGAGACAGACTTCTTCTCTGACCATTTTCAAATCCAGGTTGAAAAAAGTTCTGTTTAGCAGTGCATACAACTGAGGGATTTTATCTTTACTCTTTTTAATGCACTGTGATTAATTATGATTTTAATGCCTTGAGTGATTGTTTCTACATATTGTTTTGTTTAAAGTACAGTAGAGTTGTTACTATATTGCTCAGTTTTGCTAAACAACTTTACTTTTAATAATATGGTGTACATAATTTTATATATCCTGCACGGACTATATTTTTATCCTTTAACATGTTGCACACTTCTGTCTATCTACACCAAATGTGTAGCAGTAGTAGTTGGTAATCATTTATACAGTATACCGCCTTTCAGACCAGAGTCACAAAGTGGTTTACAATTGTGGGCATTTGTCCTCTCACTCCACACAGAGATGGGAGTGGGGTCACCAGTATAGGAGGCCCAGAACAATTGTACATGTTTTAGTGGTAGGGGAAATCGGAGCACCTGAAGGAAACCTACGCAGACACGGGGAGAACATGCAAACTCCACTCAGAAAGGCCCTCAGCCACCGTGCCGCCATGGAATGTGAAATGGACATTTCTCCAGTGTGAGATCAATAAAGTCTATCCATCTTATCTTATGATGGAAAACTAAAAAAAATTGGGATGGGAATTATCTCAGAATTCTATTGGTTTGAATGGGAGCAGTCAAAATGACGTCTCTGGAAGTCCGAGTCGATTCCTAGTGTGAAATGAAGTATGTCCAGTTCTCTCAGTTTGCTCTGACGTACAATCATCATCATTGACAAGTCCCCATGCTCCATCCCTAACCCTTGTACACTCTACACATGTTTCTGCTCTGCTCTACTACACGGTTGTAATTCCTCGTAAAAAAAACTTGTGGCAGGTCAGTGATTGGTGCAACAGTAAAAGCAGACTCACTGGAACGCTGTGTGCTGATACCGCAATGCTGTCGGGATGAGAGATGACCTTCACACAGCGGTCAATGTCGGTGGCGAAGCGATACAGCTCATCAGACCTCGGACAGCGATCCTTTCTCGAGCACCTGTGGGAAAAAAACAAAACAAACAGCAGACACGGTTACACTGAGGCACCCGGAAGAAATAAGAAAGATGAGGCCAGAAAATAGCTCTGCGAGAACATTTGGGACGTGATTGGATGCCTGAACTCAGTCCACACACTAAAAAAAGTCAAAATTTATTCATTTTCACATCACCACAAATTTTGAATGCAATTCTTATTAATGGGGTCTGCCTTAAAACAAGATTTGCCAATGGGACAAACAAAAAGTATTTTATTTAAAAGATACAAGAAATGTCTCCACTGGAATGAGAAAACAAATTCAACAGTTCTTTAAATAAGACTAAATGGCATTGTTCCATTAGCCAATCTTGCTTTAAGACAGTCAGAACGAACTCAATTTGAGATAAAAATATCACAATTCAAGCAATTATCACATTTTTTGCAGTGCAGTTCTCCCTTGTCATTATCACATTCCAAAATGTTAGAATTATTCAGAGCAATAAGAGGTCAATGAACATGATTCATGAAATAATAACATCTCATTGTTGTCTGTCTTTCAGAAAGTCAATGCGAGAACACGTTTTTAAAAAAGTTGATGTTTTTTCTGTCAGGAGAATGGACTCGATGATGCATTGAAATGTTCCATGTGTATTCATGCATTTTAAAAAGTCTTCAAGGCCGATGCCATTGCAAAGAAATCAAGCACTGGAATAAAATAGAGATGTTAAATTAAGAACTTGGTCACTTGTATGATGAAAAATGTACAGAAATAATGTATAAAGCTACTATATTAGTGATAATCCTACATAAATGAGTGCTTCTAAATGGATAATGGAAGTGTAAATAGGTATATTGTATGTAGATTCTTCTGTGTATGATTGTATTTTGATTAGGCGTGGGAACCTAAGGGTACCTCACGATACGATACGCGATACAAAGCTCACGATAACGATTATATCACAATAACGATTACATCACGATATGGCGATTATCTATATATATTTATATATATTGGTCAGCAATATACTATATGCCAATATATTGTATACATAAAATAGAAAAATGTTAAGTGAAAAAAGACACTTTATTTCACGATAACTGGAATGGAGATGTGTAATGTAGCCATATATTAAGTATTGATACTAATAAAAAATTGATACTTGGCAAATGCATATCGATAATCGATTGCAGGAGAAAGGATCGCGATGTATAAAAAAATCGATAAATTGTAACACTCCTAATTTTGATCCATAAATACTTGTTTATGGTATTGTAAAGTTTTAACAGTTCTTGAAATAAGACTAATGGCTTTGTCCCATTTAAAAAAAACATTTTTAAGTCAGAATGCACTCAAATCAAGCATTTATGTCTCATATTTTAACCTTTCTTTTGCATTGATTGAAATAATAATTGTGGTTTCTTGAATATATTCAGTGTTATTGACTTGTGTCTTGTGACAAAGTGAACTTCTGCTGTAAAGTAAGTAAAGAAGCTAAAAAAAATTCTTACTTGGATATAGCTTAAGGAGCGTTCAGGGAATGAGGTTGGGCAGTAGTGTGTCTCAAAACACAAGGCGGCCTCAGTTGTATATTATACTTGTATTATTGTACTATGTCATTATGTCTCCTTTTTTCCCCACTGAGAAAAAAATAAAGGTTTATCTTATCTTAGTTAAAAAGTATAGTGTCCTGTATTTACATTATAATTATGGTCTTCTTGCAACAAACTCATTTTCTTTGTGCATGTCTCCATTGGTGAGGTTGATCAAGTTTTTTTTCTTTATATCTTATCTTCTTCATTCTCACTGTGTGCCATAGTACTATCTCATTATTATCATTATTATTATCATTATGTCACAGTCAGAGTCAAAATGTATATATAAATGCTAATTTATTATTTGGTTTGACTCCAGTGGTGTGCGCTGGACAGTCGCTAATGTACGTATGTGTAAAGTTAATATGCAGTTCATTAAGATTGTAACACAAAACCCCATGCATAAAAACCCACAATATAAAATGTTCATCTTCTTTTATAGACCACAATTAAAAGTAACCGCACACTGCAAAAGAACCAAAGTAGTCTTTCATAAAACCTAGTGGGATCTTTATCACTTTGCTCATGTTTCTCCAATGTCTCCTCTTTCAATCTGCGATGCCAGGCCTGATAATTCATTTAAGATTTTACTGTTCTTTTCTGCAGAGCCAATTACGCTGAGTGTCACAGAGGAATAATCTTACCCCTTACATCCCAAAAGGAAATTACTTGTAGAGTGGTGGATGAGTTGGCTTTTTACTGTGACCTTACCGTACTCTTGTCTGGGTGACGCAAGAATTAACACACTTTGAGAGGAGGGACATTTTTATGGGTTGCATTAAAATTCAAACTAATAGAGCGTAAGCCGTGTTAGAGAAGATAGCAGTTTATAGTGGTTTGAATAGCAAAAATAACATCTGTGCTAGTTAATACGATATACTGTAGGTAGATAGATAAGTAGATAGATAGTTAGATAATTAATTATATAGAGAGATAGAGAGTTAGATAATTATATATAGATAGATAGATAGATAGATAATTATATAAATAGAGAGATAGAGAGATAGTTAGATAATTATATAGATAGAGAGATAGATAGTTAGATTATTATATATAGATAGAGAGATAGAGAGATAGATAGTTAGACAATTATATATAGATAGAGAGATAGAGAGATAGATAGTTAGATAATTATATATAAATAGAGAGAGAGAGAGATAGAGCGATAGATAGAGAGATAGAGAGATAGATAGTTGGATAATTATATATAGATACAGAGAGATAGAGAGATAGTTAGATAATTATATATAGATAGAGAGATAGAAAGATAGATAGATAGATAGATAGATAGATAGATAGATGATAGATAGATAGATAGATAGAGAAAAACACATTTATCCTAATCATAAATAACCGCAGTGCATTAAAAAGAGTAAAGATAAAGTCTTTCGGGTGTATGCAGAGAAAAACAGAGCTGTCTTCATACCTGGACCAGTGAGCAGGCCGTTACAGTGGTCCAACCTACTGCAGTCTGCACTATGATTTTATTTATAGTTTGAACCATAGTTTTTCAGGTGGTAAAAAGTTGCTGATGTTACTGATTTTATTTGAAATTTCTGAGTTCATTATTACCCCTGGGTTTCTTACTTTATTTAGAGGTTTTAGGAAGAGAGACCAAGGTGACAGAAGATGCTCTCTCTTGTTGTTTCTGGGGTCCAAAGACAATCATTTGAGTTTTGTCTGTGTTTAGCTGCTACTACTATTATAACTATTGAATTTCCTTGTCAGTCACACAGAGCATTGCCGAACCTGACCAATAGCACGTGCTTTAAACAGAAAATTACAATTGAGATTTTTAACCAATAAATCAGACCACTCAAACAGCAAACATCACATCAATTATTTTACATTAACCTTTTATGGCTTTCTTGCCCACCCTTAAGCTACAGAAAGTGTATTCTAATGGGTTGCTTTTGTATATGAACTTGTTACACTTTTAATGGATGAAAACATGGGTCTCGTGTATAGTAATACTAACGTAAATCTCAAAGCAATGATTTTTGCCTTGGAAATCCAGACAGTATTTGGTTCTCCTGTCTCCCCAGCAGTGTGCAGCTCGGAGCTAATAGACTGCTGAAGAGCATGAGGGGGCGGCGCCTCCAGAGAGGACTCAAAGAGCAGTGTAATTACAACACAATATAAAAGCAAAATGGGAAAGCGCTGACAGCTGCAGAGCGCGCAGTAGTCCAGGCAGTCACCTTCTGACCGTGCATCAGCTCAAGTGCGCCTTTCATCCAGCACCGTCTTTCACCACCTTTTATTTGGCCGCTTTTGTGGGAGTGTTTTGTCTGATGAGGGAAATTGCACCTCTTCCTACTTTGCATAGCCGGTAAAGAGAGCTCACTACATCTGGAATGGTATGAAATTATGCTGGGACTGGCAGGAAAAAAAACATAATACAAATAAAATAATAATAATAAAATAAAATCCAAACTCTTTAAAGCAGGTTTTTTAAACTTAAATAATTTTGAAACTTTCAGAGCCGCCATTTTGATTGCTCCTATTAAAATCAAGGGAAAGTCGGTGTGTTTAATCAAAATGCATCTTTGCTCTCTTTTAATAAGGGCAAAAATTGGTGATTATAACTGAAAATACAGAAAAAGTGTGCTGAAAGGCTAATGCCAACAGTTAGCAAGTTAACGCTATGTTGCTAAGGTAGTGCTGACACTTCTCCACTTCTCTAATCCATTTAAAAAGCTGATGGTAAACTTTTCAGAATGTCTTTGGATTGAAAGGTAGCAGTAAAAATTACGGCTCTGGGAATTGGAGTTGTTTCATATATCTGGGAGTATTTGTGTTAAAGTTGGGGTCTCCCTTTGCCAGCATTGTCCATAGAGCAGGGTTCTCCAACCTCTTTCATTCGGCAGAGCTACTTTTATACAACAGAAGAAAAGCTACTCCTTTTTGATAGAGCCGAGAAGTACGAGGAAAAAAAATTCTAGTAGAATGATAGAAAAAAAAGGAAAGATCCAAAAGATAAATAAAATAATAAAACGATCAAAAAAAAAATGACAGAAACAGAAAAAGGAAGACATACGTAAAGAAGAGAGGATGACAAATAGGTCCAAACAACACAAAACCAAGAAGCCAAATAAACACATGGAAAAAGAAATTGGGACTCAGGGAACCACCAAAACTATCAGGCATAGAAAGCAACAACACGCTCAGCACCACCCGGCTCAGACAAATCCACCCCGCAGATCCTGGAAACCGACCCGCGGGACATAAAGGTACGGTTGAAGGCCGCCGACCGAACACCCCACCGCCCGCCTCCGGCCAGTTTCTGGCGCCCCAGGTCAGTTCACGGGACAAGGCCATCCCCGCCCCCTCGCCGGTGCTGCGGGCTCAAATACCACACTACCGCCCCAACACACCCAGTGCCCGCCGTGGTGTGGTGAGGGGGGGGGTGGGGGGGGAATCTGGACCTCAGCCCCGCGTCACCGCCCCCCCTGCCCCCGGCTCCCGGACCCGCAGCCCGCACACCATAGTGGACCCACTCGTTTGGCGCCATCGCGTCTGCTCCGTCTTCCGTACCCACCCTTGTTCGTCTCCCCGTACGCGTGTCGTGCCACCTTCCTCCCGGACTCCGCCGCACACCGCCCGGCTACCAACCCGACCGGGGCCCCCGCTCACTTAGACACATCCCCCTACTCCGTCATTCCCTCAGTACCCCTACACCCCCACCATCCCCTGTGGCCGCCTCGCGCCACCCACCTCGGTCCGGAGCGGCTCCCCGCGAACGGGCACGAAGTTATGCGGTGCACGCGCTCCTCCCCCGTCACTCGCGGTCCCGTACCCCACGCGCTACTCCGCTCACGCGTATTTATACATTTTCCCCCTCGCCCTCCATTCAACACCTCACCGCCCCGGTTGCTACCTCTGCCCGCTCTTGTGGGCGGGTACTCTCCCGGCCGCCCGCGAGGGGGAACCCCCTTCACTTGGAGGGCCCCCCTACCACCCCCCCGTACTTCGCTTCCATCTGGGCCCGTGAGCTCGGGGCAAGTCCTGCCCCACCCCCCCACGGCTACGTGGCCTCCTCCACGTCACCCCCCCTTTCTTATCTGCCATGGCCTGTTCTCGCTGGCGTGCGCTTCACCCTACGACCTCCTCGTTCCCTTCCACGAGCTTCCCATTGTCCGGCCCCCCCCCCCCCCGCATTCGCGATCCTAGCTGCTTTATCCCCCGCTATTCCGCACTCCCCGTGTACCAGCTGCCTGTCGTCCTCGACATACCACCCGCCATTCGGCCCGCCACACACGTTTTACATCCCCTCCCCCGCCGGTTACCCCCCGCCACCCCGACTGTTCTCCCCGGGGGCTGCGAAGCGTCGCCGACCCCGGGCCCGTCCCCTGGCCCGCCCCAACCCACCCCGCCAGCCACCCCGCCTCCTTGGGTGCGCCTGCGTTCCCCCCCATCCCCACCATCTCCTGTTAACTCTCTCTGTCAACAAGCAGTCCGCCCCCGGCCCCCCAGCCCACACAGGCACACCCCCCGCCGGGACCCGCCTGACCGTGATCGCCCTACCCCCACCTTGGCCGGCCCGCCCGGGTTGCGCTGCTGGGGCCCTTCGTGCGCCCCCTCCGTCCCTCGTTACCCTCACACCCGCCACTCCATGGCAGCAGGCCTCTACCCCCCGACCCACAATGCCCGGACTCCACCGCCGCCGCCTTGAGCGCGGGCCCCGCTGGACCCCTGCGCTCCGCAGTCCTCTACTGCCCTCTGCCGCCTCGTCACGGACCGCTTTTCGGCCACCCACGTCCGCCGTCCGCTACACTCCTCCCGTTCCGGTTTCGCCTCCGCGCACGCCCCTCCAGCGACACCCCCTTCCACCCGCCACCGGCACCCCCCCTCGGCCCCGGACTGCGTCCCGGCATTGGTTGGTGTTACCGGCTATCCTGGGCTCTGTCACCCCGTCCCCTTCCTCTCCGACCTTCGGCTTACCCCCACTTCCTATCCCGCAATGCCACGCGAGGCGCGCTCCTTCGCGTTGTACCCCCCCTCCCGCCCTATCGCTCATCGCCTCCCGGCTGTCGTTCCCGGGGTATCCCAGGCGCCCGCATCTCCGCCCCGGCTCCGACCCGCCCGCACGCCGACACCCCGTCGCCCACACCCCCGAGGCCGGGGCCCGAGCGGCCCGCCGTAACCGCACCTCGGGGCCCCCCTCCGGGGCCCCCCCTACCTCCCGTGAGCCCGCCCGGCGCCTCGACCCCCCGGCCACCCCCCCCCCCCCCTCACGCGTGCCGTCACAGACCCCGCGGGCCTCTCGCCGTCCTCGTTGACGCCGCTCCCCCCTTACCCGACTCCCCCCGCGTTACACGCCCCACTACTCGCCCCTCGGTCCGGGCTGCGCCCAGCCTACCCGCCCTCGCGCGTCCTCACCGTCCCGACGCCCGCCCGCCACGTCCGCCCGGCTCAACGGCCCCTCCTCCCGCTGCCGTCTACCGCGGCCCCCGGCCCGACGTGCAGCAGCCTTCCACCTACCTTCACACGCTGACCCCCCCCCCCACCGCCCACTGCGCCCCCTGGGCCCCCCTCGCCTTCCCCCTGGGTGCCGTCTGTACGGCCCAACATCGGGACCCGATCGCCACCTTACCCCGATTCCGCCCTCCCTCGCCCGCTCTGGTGTTCCCCACCCCGTGTCGCCGCCCCGGGGAACCTCTGGCGCGCGCGGGGGCCGCCTCGACACCCCACCGCCCTTCCGCCCCTCCATGCTGTTGCCCCGCATACGCCGGTCGTACAGGACGCACCCCCCCTCGGCCACACGCCCGGACCCGGTCTCATCCCCGCCGCGAGGCTCCAGCGTTACGTACACCCCTGTGGGGCGGCCACCCCTCCCTCCTTCACCGCTTCCCACCGGAGACCCCCCCTCCCACGAGGACCACCCCCTACACTGACTCCTCTACGCCCGCGCCGCCTCGCCAACCTACGCCTCGCCACTATCTTCCCCTTGCACACGGGCGGCCCACCATACACCCGGCCCGTCCTCTAGACCCGCCCTATCGTGCGCACTGTACCCCCAGTCCATTGTCGCCTCGCCCCCCGCGGGCCTCCCTGGGGCACCCCCCCACCCCCCGGCTCGCTGCCGTCCGAACTCCCCGACCTGCTCCCGCTCGGTCGGCAGCTGGGGTCCCCGACGACTCCACAAGCCCGCCGGCCTCGACCCCCCACCCCCCCCGCAGAAACTGACCGCGCCTGGCCCGCAACACCGGGGCTTTAATCAAAATGCATCTTTGCTCTCTTTTAATAAGGGCAAAAATTGGTGATTATAACTGAAAATACAGAAAAAGTGTGCTGAAAGGCTAATGCCAACAGTTAGCAAGTTAACGCTATGTTGCTAAGGTAGTGCTGACACTTCTCCACTTCTCTAATCCATTTAAAAAGCTGATGGTAAACTTTTCAGAATGTCTTTGGATTGAAAGGTAGCAGTAAAAATTACGGCTCTGGGAATTGGAGTTGTTTCATATATCTGGGAGTATTTGTGTTAAAGTTGGGGTCTCCCTTTGCCAGCATTGTCCATAGAGCAGGGGTCTCCAACCTCTTTCATTCGGAGAGCTACTTTTATACAACAGAAGAAAAGCTACTCCTTTTTGATGTCATAATTAAAATCTATGTAAAAATTATGACACAACATGTGAAACAGATTTAAAAAATACCATGAAACTGTGAAATCCTGTATTTATACTTATAATAGATGTGCAATGAATTCTAAATTGTTTGAGCAGCTACCTGAAAGGAGCTTGCCCTGATGTAGAGACTTATATTGTTTTCCCATTCTCTTATAGTACACTAGTAATTCAATATAGGATCAAATATCATGGTTGTTGGTTGCATTAGCAATAAGTGCACACCATCAATCAACAAGCTAATCCCTCACAAACACAAGAGCAAAGGGGAAATGTACACATAAGGATTCCTCCTATTCTGTATTCAAAGCAGCTCAGATCTGAGTGGAGATATTACCAGCTGAAATTCAGACGTCACACTGTTAAATCCCTCCGCTCAGGTCAACCACCAACCCAGCGGCATGCGCAAAGACACAGCCGTTTAATCTCCTATATCCCCTTTACTCAATTTCGAGGTTTTATGCAAGCTAACCTGGGGGTCACATAATTAAGACAGAGGAGATAAGCTGGTTCATGCATCGTGTCCAAAATGCCAGTATCCTGCTGAGACCACTAAATTAATCCCTCTCTCTCCATTAACTTTACTAACCCTTGGCGCACTCACACAATAGACATCATTTTGAGAGGGTTGGTCAAAATATCTGTCCCCTAACCACTTCCTGCTTTTCTGAATGTCCCACCAGCTGTTCTTGATGGCAAGCAAACGTTAAGCCTGCTAAGTATTAACGAACAAACCACTTTCTCATGTCTATTTTAGGATTGCCAAGCCAGATGTTGGGAAAGTATATGGAGCTAAAAGTTGTGTAATGTCTAATAAAGATAAAACTTACATGTTGTAGAGAACACACCAGCCGCAGTGTGGGTCTCCTGAACTTAAGCACTCGGAGCATGAGCTGTACTGCCCACAGGCCTCGACAGGGACCTGGACCACCTGTAAAGAAAAACACATATTTTTTCACTATTAGATTTGGCATTAGCTTCTTTGAAAAAAACATTCAACAAAATAGTACAGGACAAGGCTGTGCTTAACCATGTACATTTTTTTTACTCAATTTAACTGACACAACAGAACACCTGGAGAAATGCAGTTAATGATTTATCAAGACAAAAAATAGTCAAGTTAGCATGTGTTTTCAAATAGGAATGGACATGACCAGAAGCCTGTAGCCTCAAAAAATAAATTATTATTATTGTTAGGGGAAGCTAGCGCTGTCAAGTATGGCAGGCAAATAGCTCACAGACTTGAGTGCTAGCAGTGTGATGCTTTCACATCAAGTTTGGAGGCTTCGTCACAGACTGCGTTGATTCGGTGCTACTCAGATGCTACTGCTAAAAGCTAACCTGAATCTTTTACTGCACCTTTAAGTCGCCAGAGCCAGGCAAAAGGTTTTTGATTTCTGAAAAGAGGAGTCACTTTTGATGTGCAAGATTATGCGTGTGTAGTGTGTACAGGAGTTAGAATAGGAAGCATGAGCACACACACACATACACACACACAGACGGACATAGACCGACATACTTCTGTAAATGTCAATGCTTGAGAGAACGGTGACACTGGGTTAATACAACCTGCTATCAATAAAGTTGATTATGGTAATCAAAACATAGAGCGAAAATTATGAAATGCAGAATAAAGTTTTTGTCATGATTCTTTTTTATCATTACTGTTTGAACACAGTGATATGTGGCAAGAGCTCTGGTGTGTGTCGTCTGGTGCACACTGGGCTAGTCTTGCACAATTTTTCCTATGTGGTTTTAATGCAAATGGCAAATAAATGAATCTGAATCTGTCTTTATTGGACACCAGGTTAAAACGGGGGAGAGAGAGGGTTGACTCAATCAGATAAGGTCACACGTCTAATAGTGCCCCATAATCAGAGTGACAGTCACAACTTGCTCTATGGTTCAGCTTCGGCTTGAGCCGCAACCCTCCTCCTCCCATCAACACATCGTCATTCATTACATCAGGCTATATTTCATTTGTAATTCAAATACATCATTCTCGTTTTAAATATTTATTACAATTTGATGTTCTTTTAGACTCGTCTTGTCTTCTTAGTAGAATTAAAATCACTTGGTTCTTCTATACCAGAAAATAATAGGTTAGTGATGTTATTACCTTGTCTAGTATAGAAGAACCAATACTTTTCATTACGTTCTACGCAACTTAATCCACTGTTTAGATGATTATTATGTGTCTTTATTTTGTTCATCACTATCTGCAGAACCTGGAGTGAGATAACATCTACTTGTGCCACTATAAAACATGAAAGTCAAGCGATCCATAAGCTCTCCATTAGCGCCGAGAGAGGGGCTACCGTCAAGCATGCAGCACCATCCCCTGCATACAAAACCAGGACTGTAGCCTCAGCCTTCCAAACCGGACTATTCTATATGTGCTTATTATTCAGGCTGCTGGACGTATGATGCAAGCAATTTCCTGATGTAAGCAATCAGAAATGAAGAGAGGATTATGGATTGGAGTGTCCAACGGTGCTCTTGATAGCATAAGTGGGTACTCTTTCAGGTCTGTGTTGGTAAAATGGATTATCAGCTGTTCTCTGGAAAATAACTTCTCTCTCTCCCCTTTCCCAGCAGTACAGAGCATTCGGTGCATTCCATTAGGGAAATGATTTGGTAGAGCAAGGGGGCGGAGAGCTCAGACTCTAAATCTGACACAGTTGAAATAATCCATTGAGTTGCGGTGGACCAGTGTTCATCCAAACTAACAGAGCAGGTTGTGCGGAGTGACCTTTACAAGGAGAGAGCTATAGATCCCCAGATTCACTGCTGCTCGGACATCACACTTGATTTGTTAAGAGGAGAACAGCGGAGCAGGAAGGGCCTGGCGTGAACTAAATAGGAACAAGACTTTTGTCGGTAGAGTTTAACCTGACATGGGCCTAAAAGATCAGCGACTTTAGAAATGACTGAAATCTGTCTTTGTGGCCTGTCATTTTCTGCTGTTTTAATTTGATATTAGCTCTCCTGTGGTTTTGTTATTGTTTTACTTCCTGTCCAGTTCCCCTGTTGATTGTCGGCCCCGCCCTAATATGTTTTACCTGTGTCTCTCTGTGGCTATATGTACCCGTGCTCCTCTCCACTTGTTGCTGGTCTGTCTTGGTCTGTCGTGGTATGTCTTGGTCTGTCTTAGTCTGCCTTTGTTCCTGGTTCCATTTTTGTTTTTTTTACCTTCGACTTTTGTTGTATAATGTTCCTGCCCTTGACTTTTATTTTCAGTAGATGATTATTTTTTAGATTCCTGCATTTCCTTCCATCACTTCACCACATTACAAAATAGGATCAATTTAATATATGCAGCACTTAAAATGCACCTTTTAAACTACTTTTTGAGTAGTAGAGAGAATTTAAGGAATGTCAGTCAGTTATCTACAAAGCAAAGATAAACATCTTTCTGGTGTAAGTTATTAATAGTTATGCAATTAATTAGCCTGGTCGTACCACACCATATCACAAATTATATTTCATACTAAGGTCTGGAGTAGCGCCACAATCTTTGCCAGCGATTACATTTGCAAAAAAATCCTCTTGCTCCGGCTTCAATTTCTTTATAGAACCAGACCGGATTACTTTATGATCGCATTCTTTGCCATTGCCAAACTACGACCTTCCCGTTCTGCGCAAACTCTTGACGTCACCCACTACTAACTACAACACCCGCCTCCCGCGCTTGCTGATTGGTCGGATGGAATTCAACCGATTGTAATCGCTAACCCAGGGACCAGACCGCTCAATTATCATTCCCCATGCAGGGAAATGATAATTGAGCGGAGTGTACAGATGGCTAAGGCCAGGCTAGAAATGAATAGGAAGGACAAATAAAACCGCTATAGAACATATTACATTTTCCTTATATGTATTATAATAGTTACTTCGAGTAATATGATAAAGGTTTAAGTTCAATTTCAACTCGATTCAATTACATTTATTTTTGTATAGCCCTAAATCACAACAGTAGTTATCACAGAGGACTTTACACAGCTGTTGAATTCGCCAACACAGATCAGAGAATCAAACATTCCAAACAATAAAATAGAAACCACATTGGTATCATCTATAAGGAGCAGATAACGACCATTGTCCATATTTGATGAAAAATGTTGTTTTGTGGAGAGTCCTGGATCATCACCACTGTCCTTTTAGTTAGTCCTCACAAGACTCTAACAGACCCTCCTGCATCGGTAAGGAAAAACTCTAAACCTTACTCTAACTTTTGTAGTCTATTGTAGTGTTGTAAATGTTCCAGCATGTGTTGTCTCTGCCACACCAGGATCGTGTCCATTGAATTGTTAAGTTGCTGTATTAAGCTTTCATCTGTGTTCAACGTAGCATGGCTCCCTCATAAATCATTCAGGCCCAGTCGTACTATTTAGTATTTCTAATCAAGCTTTTGTTTGTCTGTTCCTCTGTTCCTTCCTAAAACAAACACAGACAGCCAAAGAAAATCCTCTGCTCCCGAGAGCCTACAGTAAATCTCAGCCTGGCAGAATGTTGTAGTTGGTTCCTTCAGAGCCAAGGACGTAAAGGAAAAAAACATCAGTGTGTACAAGCTTTGGGAATACCATAATTTCACAACATCTGGAATGTTCTTATTCAAATGCGCCTCAGATTATGCTGTGATTTCCTCTGGGATTTGTGTTTTTAAGGACAGATATCTTCAAGCTTTTAGACCTTTTACTCACCCGTAAATGCAAATACGGGTGAACTATTTATGGGAATGATAAACTTTGAGAATGCATCGTATTCTACTGTAGATGAACTGTTTAACTCTGTCACCTCTAGTGTTTTGAATGTTCTGGACACCATCGCTCCTGTGAAGGTTAAAACAGTGAAAAATAAGCAGAAGGCGCCGTGGGCTAAAGCAGACTCGGTCAGGGCACAAAAGAGAGAGTGCCGGAGGGCCGAGCGGAAGTGGCGCAAGTCCAACCTCCAGGTTGATTACGAGATCTTCAAAGATAAGTTGTGCGAGTTTAACCAGGTGCAACGTAGTACGAGAGAAAGGTATTTTTCTGAAATGATTGAAGGCTGCAGCAACAATCTGCGTGTTCTGTTTTCAACAGTTAATAGATTAACAAACCCCCCTGTTCAGATGCCATTAGAGCTAACTTCCAAACGTAAATGTAATGAGTTTGCACATTTTTTCAATGACAAGGTTCAAGGCATCAAAAACGCCATTGTCTCCAATCCACAGATAACCATCCAACAGCCAGAAAGGCTCTCTGAGCTAACTTACTTTGCACCTGTAGAGGATCAAACTGTCCAAGAGATAATCTCCAGTCTGAGCGCCTCCACATGTAGCCTGGATGTACTACCCACTAGATTTCTAAAGTCTGTTCTGAGCAGTCTGTTACCTTCACTCACACAGATAGTAAACATGTCCCTTCATTCTGGAATATTCCCAAAGGCCCTGAAAACTGCAGTCATCAGGCCCCTGCTTAAAAAGAGCAGTCTGGATGCTACGGTACTTAACAACTACCGTCCCATCTCAAATCTGCCATTTATGGGGAAAGTCCTTGAAAAAGTTGTCTACCAACAGCTAAATAGATTTCTTATAATCAACAACTCATTTGATATGTTTCAGTCCGGCTTTAGACCCCACCACAGCACTGAGACTGCTCTCGTCAAGGTTACAAACGATATCCGGCTAAACACTGACGCAGGCAAAGTCTCAATCCTAATCCTGTTAGATCTGAGTGCTGCCTTTGACACTGTCGACCATGAGATCCTCTTACAGAGACTAGAGGACTGGGTTGGCGTCGCTGGCACCGCCCTAAGTTGGTTTAGGTCTTACCTTGAAGACAGGAAGTACTTTGTGGAGATTGGAAACTGTGTCTCAGATCATATGGCCCTGACCTGTGGAGTACCACAGGGGTCGATCCTGGGACCTCTTCTTTTCAATCTCTACATGCTGCCGTTAGGTCAGTTAATACGCAGAAACGAAGTTTCCTATCATAACTATGCAGATGACACTCAGATCTATGTCTCACTGACTGCAGGAGAACATGGACCAGTGGACTCACTCCTTCACTGTATCCAACAGATCAGTGAGTGGATGCAAAACAACTTCCTTCAGCTAAACGCAGACAAAACTGAAATGATTGTCTTTGGTCCCCAGAAACAAAGAGAGAGCGTCATCTGTCATCTACAGTCTCTCTCCCTAAAACCTTCAAACAAGGTCAGAAATCTAGGGGTAATACTGGACTCAGACTTAAATTTTAATAGCCACATCAAATCAGTAACATCAGCAGCTTTTTACCATCTAAAAAACATTTCCAGGATCAAAAACATAGTGTCTAAAGCAGACTTGGAGATTCTTATCCATGCATTTGTCTCCAGTAGGTTAGACTACTGCAATGGCCTGCTCACAGGTCTGTCCAAACAGGCTGTAAAACAGCTGCAGTACATTCAAAATGCAGCAGCTCGAGTCCTGACTAGAACCAGGAAGTACGACCATATTAGTCCGGTCCTCAGGTCTCTGCACTGGCTTCCTGTGGCTCAGAGAATAGACTTTAAAACAGCTTTGCTTGTGTACAAGTCTCTCCATGGCCTCGCACCAAAATATATTAGTGACATGTTAGTCCCATATGAACCAGCCAGGACTCTGAGGAGCACAGGGACTGGACTCCTGTTAGTGCCCAGAGTCAGAACTAAACATGGGGAGGCTGCTTTTCAGATTCATGCTGCTAAAATCTGGAACACTCTTCCTGAAGATGTGAGACAGGCCTCCTCTCTGACTATGTTTAAAACCAAGTTAAAAACTGTGCTGTTTAGCTGTGCATACAACTGAGGGATTTTATATTTTTATCTTTCTTTTTAATGTTCTGTGATTATGTGAGCAGTACTTCCTGCTTCTGGACAGAGCAGTCGCATTCTCTTGCTGCTCCTCGCTTGCTGCTTTTTTATCTCCTTTAATCATTTTTGCTTACATTTTTATTCCACAAAACACGGATTACTCCTTTTTACAAACTTCAACACAAGACTTGTGGAATTTACCTAACTTACAGCATGTCGGGAGGACGGGAAAGAACAAAACTTTGCGACGGCTGTTTTTCACTCAAACAGGAGCTAAAACTTCTTCAAGACCGAATGTTTGTGCTTGAATCAGAATTGGGGCTGAACACAACAATACCAGTGAAAGGAAATGGACCACATGGACAGAACGTAAGTTATGATGACGCTATTTCATTTCCCAAAATCAACAGAGACAATTGTTGGAACACATATGGTGCCAAGCCCAAACAAGGCAAAGCTAATGATAACAAGAGTGTCATAATGCCACAGCAAAAATCTTTAATTACAAGAAACCGCTTTTCACCACTTTTGGAAGATGAATCAGCAGTAGTCTCTACAACAAAGCTGCTAAAAACTGCAGCGCCTCCACCAAGGACAAACTGTGTCCTTATAGGAGATGGCTCGGTGAAAAATGTAAACATGGAGTCCATGCTCACTGTCTCAGTTCACTCTGCTAAAGTTGCTGAGATAAGAACTCTCCTGCCTAAAGTGTTATCTGAGAACAGTGGTGTGCGTACATTATTGATCCACACGGGGGCGGTAGATATCTATGAGAAGGCAAGCGAGAAGTTACGAATGGATTTAACGCTGTTACTGGATGACCTCAAGAAAATGGACATAACAATTTTTCTTAGTGGCCCACTGCCAAATATAGATGGAAAAATGGAGAAGTTTAGCCGTCTGTATCAGCTAAACACATTCCTACTCAATGAGTGTTCACGCAGAGGACTTGGCTTCATTGAAAACTTTAATCTGTTCTGGAATAGGCACGAGCTTTTTGAAGAAAAAGGCCCACATCTGAACAACTACGGAGTAAAAGTGCTGATGGATAACTTTGCATCTGCCCTAAGACCTCAGCCTGCGCAGCGCGTGCAGCCGTTGAAAGGGAGAAAGAAGAAGCAAAGGGCACAGACATCACGACCATCTCCACCGACTCCCGAGGTCTCTGCACCCCCACCGCCTCAAAAGAACTCCACACCTCCACGATTCAAGAAGAACTCAACACCTCCAAGGTTCCAAAAGAACTCAACACCTCCACGGCTTCGAAAGAGCTCAACGCCTCCACCCCCAGCATCATCAGCAGCTGCCACATCTTCATCAGCGCCATCAGCATATACAGCACCACCAGCAGCAGTGGATACAGCCGCAGCAGCAGTGGATACAGCAGCAGCAGTGGCTGCTCCATCATCTTCAGCAGCAGCAGTGGATACAGCCGCAGCAGTGGCTGCTCCATCATCTTCAGCAGCAGCAGTGGCTGCTCCATCATCTTCACCAGCAGCAGTGGATACAGCAGCAGCAGTGGCTGCTCCATCATCTTCAGCAGCAGCAGTGGCTGCTCCGTCATCTTCAGCAGCACCTTCCCCACCTACAGCTCCCGTGAAGCTTCCCCCATTACTCCAGGCTACAGTCAGGCCTGTACTGGGGGTTCCTCAACCACCTCTGTCTCCACCAAAGACTCCCTCATCACCTTCCATGGACCCGGCTTGGGTCCCCCCCGCTACATCCACTCCATCTAGGGAAAATGAGGACGACCTTTCCCTTTGTTTTCTATCCCCGCCTTCACTACTGGATTTACCGGAACACTCTGCAGGCATGATAAGATCGGCGATGAAGACTATTCCTCTCACACCCACTGTAGCCAGATCAAGAGTCCTATCTAACATTCAAAACTACTCCCCATACGTACCTCCAAAGCCACCTAGGGCGTCCAACTCAAATTCTCCCACAAAATCCACCCGTCCCTCCTCTAACCCCATAAGTATTCCACCCCCCCCCCCTCCTGCTCATTTAGCCCACCTCCCCCCCCCTAACTCAGCACCAAGAAACCCTCCACCTCCACTCCCCCCTCGTCCACCACCCAACTCAGCCTGCCCCTCCCCTAACCCATCACCAAAAACCCATCCACCTCCCTGCCCCCCTCGTTCAACACCCAAAAGCCACCCACCTCTCCATCCTCCTCCCCCGCCTTCCCCTACCCCTCTTTTCTCTAAACACTAGGATGCACAGGGTCTCTGCTTCGCAGCCACTGGCAGTCTAGTTAGAGGAGAGACCCGGCTGGGGCCCTGTCATGAAGCCACCTGTGCCATTCCCTTAGTGATAACACAAAGAATACATTACAGAAAAACATCTGGAGTTAATCAGTCTAATCTGGAAAATCTAATTCTTGTTCCGTGTAAGAATCAGCCGACCGCAACCGCTGATACTGAAACTTTGAAACTTGCTACGCTTAATGTCAGATCTCTTTGTAACAAGTCTTTTTTAATCAATAATTTTATTTCTTCTCATAATCTTGATCTTATGTTCATGGCTGAAACTTGGCTTGACCAAAATTCAGAAAATGCAGTTTTAATAGAAGCATCACCACCAAATTTCAAGTTTGAATCTGAAATACGGGAAAACAAAAAAGGAGGAGGCTTAGCTGCCATTTTTAGAGACCACTTTGTCTCCCATAGAATGTCTCTTGGGAAGTTTTCGTCATTTGAATATGTGTCTTTTAAAATACAACAAAAACAATCTCCTCCAATACTCTTCGTTGTCCTATACAAGCCACCGCAGTCATGTCACAGTTTTATTGATCATTTTACCGAGTTGCTTTCAGTTGTATGCACAGATTTTGATAGTTTGGTTATTACAGGTGATTTTAATATTCATGTGGATAATGTTGATGACAGAAATGCAAATGAGCTGAGTTCTGTACTTGAATCCTTTGATCTCACTCAGCACGTAAGTGGCCCCACCCACAGCAGAGGGCACACTCTAGATCTGTTAGTTACAAAGGGGGTGATTATTTCAAATGTAAACGTGGTCGATGTTGCTCTTTCGGCTCATTTCTGTGTTTTTTTGTGTGTTAATACTGGACTCAGACTTAAATTTTAATAGCCCCATCAAATCAGTAACATCAGCAGCTTTTTACCATCTAAAAAACATTGCCAGGATCAAAAACATAGTGTCTAAAGCAGACTTGGAGATTCTTATCCATGCATTTGTCTCCAGTAGGTTAGACTACTGCAATGGCCTGCTCACAGGTCTGTCCAAACAGGCTGTAAAACAGCTGCAGTACATTCAAAATGCAGCAGCTCGAGTCCTGACAAGAACCAGGAAGTACGATCACATTAGTCCAGTCCTCAGGTGTCTGCACTGGCTTCCTGTGGCTCAGAGAATAGACTTTAAAACAGCTCTGCTTGTGTACAAGTCTCTCCATAGCCTCGCACCAAAATATATTAGTGACATGTTAGTCCCATATGAACCAGCCCGGACTCTGAGGAGCACAGGGACTGGACTCCTGTTAGTGCCCAGAGTCAGAACTAAACATGGGGAGGCTGCTTTTCAGATTAATGCTGCTAAAATCTGGAACAGTCTTCCTGAAGATGTGAGACAGGCCTCCTCTCTGACAATGTTTAAAACCAGGTTAAAGACGGTTCTGTTTAACTGTGCATACAACTGAGGGATTTTATATTTTTATCTTTCTTTTTAATGTTCTGTGATAATTTATGATTTTAATGCTTTCTTGTTTTGTTCAGCACTTTGAATTGCCTTGTGTATGAATTGTGCTATATAAATAAACTTGCCTTGCCTTGCCTTGCCATTATTTATGATTTTAATGCTATCTTGTTCAGCACTTTGAGTTGCCTTGTGTATGAATTGTGCTATACAAATAAACTTGCCTTGCCTTGCCTTGCCTTGCCTTACTTCTTATAAATAGAGATTTGCAGGTCAAATACAGAAGCTTAGTTTTATGACGGCACAACAAACGAAACAGATTTTATTGCTCTCCTCTGTACTGGCCATTTTCATTTTAATTGCAGACAGAATTGCATTGTAAATCACAAAGATTAAAAAAAAAAAAAAAGCCAATCATTTTGTGACTTGTGCAGAATGTTCTCTTTCAAAGATTGGTGCATATAGAGAAGATCAACAGTAAAGAGAAAGGGTTTATTATTGGAGAATGTGTCTTTATGCTCAGCTGAAGTCAATTTTAAACCAGAATGTGTATTATTTACTGCAGCAATACGATATATCTGGGAGGGTTTAATGGTTGAACAATCTTGAAAGAAATGGAGCGAAAGCAAAGAGATTCAAACTGGAAGTTTCTGCTCTGGGCACTTTCTCGCTCACTGCAAATAAATGATAAAATATGAGACAATAATTGCTTGAATCGACCGTTTTTATCTTAATTTCAGTACATTCTGACTTTAGTTTCTCATTCCAAGGGAGATATTTCTTGTATATTTTTAAAACAAGATAATTTTGCTTGTCCCTTTGGTAAATCTGGCTTTCATTATTCTTGTTTTCAGAATATGCCCAAACATTTCGCCAATTTATAGCAATTTTTGACTAGGTTTTTTTTTCACTTTTTGCAGTGCTCACGTTCGCTCAAGTCTCCCTCCTTCTACAGACCCTCTGTTAATCAGTCTAATTCGCCTTAACTTCAGCTTGAGCAGCAACCCTCCTCCTCCCATCTCCACCTCGTCATTCTCTCCATCAGGATGTATTTTAAATCATAATTCAAATCCATCATTCTAGTTTTAAATACCTCATACAATTTGATGTTCTATTAGACTTCCAATGATGAGTCCGTCCATAACATATTTTGACATTTAAAACTTGGACTCCTACTATTATGAAACTACCAGAACTTCCAGAGCCGACATTTTCACTGCTGCTAACCTAACCGATGGAGTTCTGAGAAATTTCCCCAAAAAGTTTTCGCCAATTTTATTAAGAGTAAGTAATTGATAAGGTTTTTATCCATAATTAATATGTGCTAAAACTGCTGAATATATTATACAGTAACTTGAAATACAGCCAAAGCTTATGCTAAAGATCAAATTCTAACGGCTAACAGTTAACAGTCTGTTGCTAGGGTTACAAGAACTATTACTTTTCCAGGTGCAAAATCAAGTTGAGCCAGAACATTGGAGATAAAGGGCTTTAAAAAAAAATGTTATTGAAAGAAAGCAAAAACAAAAAACTATAAAGAAAAAAAAAGTTTTGAATACCAAGAAAGTGCATGAGTTGGGTAATTACCCTTCCAAAAATAAAATACGTCGAATTGACTGCTCAGGGAGTTCTGGTGTTAAAAGAAATTAATAAGCAACAACAGACGTCTAATGTATTTTTGATTATGGGAGAAAAATATTGTAAAAAAAAACATACATACGTATACAAATAGCACACTTGGTCCTAAAAGATTGAGTGATGCAGCATTGGAAGATCTTCTACTTGATTTTTATCACTTATGTGTCATTGATATTTGGAACAGCACCGTAAACCAGCTCAAGGCAAAACTAAAAAATCTGTTCTATTTTGATGCAGTTGAACAAGAGATTCTTTGGATGCAATGTGGGTTTGGAAGGTTATGTTGAACAAAATGTGTATACACTGTAGGTATTGGAATGAACCAAAACTGAACCAAAGGGACAGTTTTTGAAGACTGATTTATAGATACAAGTTATTACTAATTGTGTTTTTTTGGTTCAATGGTCGGAGTAAATGGAGTGATTCAGTTGTTTTCTTGGGACAACATGCACATGGAACAGTAAATCTGGAACAGTATACCTGAAAATGTGGGACTGGCTTCTACACTGACAAATCCAGGTTAAAAACATGAGCATACAACTGAAAGATCCACTTTTTTAATGTATTGTGATCATCTATATGTATACAAATCCCTTGTTTGCTTGAATGATTTCAATGTTTCCTGTTTTGTTCACTTTGAGTTGCCTTGATTATGATCTGTGTTATATAAATAAACTTTACTTGCCTTGCCTTGCCTTGAATGTAAAATAATGATAGATCTAGTCTCTTTACAGGGACACTGTCTGTAAGAGACAGAGCGAAGTCAATGGCTGAAGAAATCCTGTCCATCTTTTCACTTCAATTCAAAGGCTAATACAGACTGGAGTTATTCACAAAGCAATAATTCAATAGGCAAATCAGCTCATCTATTTTTGATTGCATTCTCTGGCAGCATCCCTCTCCTGTACACACACACACAGGCTGAATTCTGTGCCCACCAACAAAGAGCGGGAGGGCAGACAGATAGAGGTGGGGAGGAACAAAGAGGCGGATGGGATTTGCAGTGATGATTTTGCATTCTGTAGAGTGCCACTCACAGAGATTGCCCTGGAAATACCCTGAAGCAGTCCCCCCCATAGCCTGCATTAAGTTTAAAGCCATGTCTTCAAAAAGCAGACACACAATTGTGGGTTATTTTGTGTTTTGGATCCTCCAGAATGCTGTTTACACATAGGTTGAAAGCGATTGCTGTGGATTGTAGTGATTTATTTGCCTTCGAAAAACACGTTTTCTATATGCGGCTAGTATAAGATTGGTGTTTGGCAACTACACAAAGAAAATTCAAACCTGACTTGACATTTTGTGTTCCAAGTTCCATTTCGGAGATCAAACATCTCCTTGTGCTTCTTCCATCATTTCGGTCTGTTTTGTGGTTTTTCAAAGTCTTAATGCAAAGTATACAGCAACCAAATAAAGAGGTTGCTGTATCAAATGTAAGATACCGCAGACAAAATCATTGCTAATATAAACATCTGGGTTTGAGCTGCTATTGAACACAACCATCATTTAACCACACTGAATTACAAATTATGAAATTGACTTTTATGGGATGTTTAAGAGACAGTATGGAATTAGTGGTATAAAAAAACTAATTACAAATACAATCCAACTTTTGTTTCCGGAATCATCCTTCTTGTGACACGAGCCTGAATGGATGTAACATGGATGGTATCATGGTATGGAATGATTTTAATTTGTCACATGGACTGTGTACAAAAAACATCAGCCGTCAAAATGAATTGTAGCAGCGGTAACTTACACCTGTAGTCCCTGAGTAGGTTATGGATGAATGTGTTGTACTATTCTACTATTATTCTCTTGACAAGGACCAAAACAAGCTCATTTTCACATACCGAAATGGCATCCCCAAAAGATTTCTGATTGGATAATATGCTTGAAAATGTTTAACATTAATTAAGATTTTGTTTATTTTCCATAATGCAGTAAGACAGTAATTGGTAATTGTAGTAATATTAGAATAAATATGCCCCTTGTGTTTTGTGGATTTGGAGAAGGCGTTCAACCATGTTCCCCAGTGTGTCCTTTGGAGGGTTCTTCAAGAGTACGGGGTCCGAGGTTGTCTGCTGAGGGCCGTTTGGTCCCTGTATAACCGGAGCCAGAGCGTTCCCGGTGCATGTCAACGGTTCTGTTCACTGTCTTTATGGACAGAATTTCTAGGCGCACGCTGGAGGGACTGTGTCTCTCAGCTGGCCTGAACGCTGCAGCTGGAGGAAGTGTGTGTGGAACGGGAAGTCTGGGCGTCGCTTCTTAGAAAATGGATGGATGGAGGATAAATGTACAAGACTAGCCCAGTGTGTACCTGGAATATTGTGAACATCATGTCTATTGTCATTGTAATTAAGAATAACTTCTGTTTAAACTTTTGTTAAGAAAAGGGGACAAATAATACATTACGTACTCTGCCTTTAACCTTATCATAACAGTTTTACCCCGTGTGAATCTTCTTGTAAAAGGTGATTTCCATAAGTGCAAATAAATGAGAGGCAATCAAAACAAAAAGGCAAAAAATCCCAATCATGAGACCACCGCTAAGAATACTGCTCATTATTTATTCAGCTCCAAGTCAATGAACCAGTTTCCAAGCCGATTCAGATCATTATTGTATATTGTATTTATTGCATGTTGTGAACAAAAGGTGGATAGAAGTATACATACAATTATATATTTCTGCAGGACTGTACTTTATACTTGCTTTTATATTATGCTAAAGTCAGAGATTTTGTTTTTTTTGCTTCTTATTACAAATTATAGACTGCTCCTTATTATACTAAAGCTAGACATTATGTTATGTATATTAGAGTTTAGCATAGTCATTTAGTACAGAGTTAAGTATAGAGCTGTATTCATTTACCTCGTGCTATGAGCTCATTCCTACTGTTCTGTAACCATTGATGCAACACTGAAATGTCCCCGCTGTGGGATGAATAGGATCTCTTAATATTATAGACTAATGGGTAAACACAACTAAACCAGGGTAGATTAAACCTGAGAATACAATACAAATACATCCCTTCAATAATTACAGAACCCATGTATCCAGCTTCTTCATCATCATGCTAAGCCAACGTGTTTTCCTCGGCAGGAGACAGAGAGGCTCATTGTTATTCCACAAGGGTCGGCCGATCTCCACCAAATCTGTCTGTGCCCCGCTCCTCATTCCACATCATTCCTGTATTGTCTGGCTCCCAGGTACCCAAAAAATCTTTCATCTAATGGATCGACAGGAAAGGTGGCAAATCTGCACGTGAAGCCCTCCTCCCGCGGGAATTTTTCGGAGCACGGGGGGAAAGAAGAAGCTTCAGGCGAAACCGCAACGTTCTTGTGGAGAGAGGAAAACCCAGGGCCTGAAACGAGTCTGGATGTGTCTTATTTTTGTTGTCACATACAGTTGGTGAAGTGCCACTGAAGGAGGTGAATGGCAATTGTTGAAAAAACGAGCACACATCAATAAGTGTTGTTGTTTGCAGTCTAGAAGGAAATTCTATAGAGTCCAATATGCAATGTCTGTATAGAAAAGAATCGAATGGCAGTCGGCTCACAACAGCAAAAAAAGGCCTTTCTTGCATTTTGTTATGTGGCGGTTTCTTTGTTGAAATAAACTTTAGGTCTCCAATAATCTTTATCAGTGCTTCTCAAGTGGGGTCCCACAAAAGGTTGACCACACAATCAGTTAGAAGAATTTAGAGCAAATCAACAAATATTTGCAATTATTAACACTAGATTAAGATTAGGAGATCCTTTTTTCTTCCCACAGTGGGGACATCTCAGTGTTGCATCTCAAGTTGCAGAACAGTAGGAATGAGGATCACAAAGTTAACAATAACTGAATAACTAGATTTTAACCCTAAAATCTCTAACTTTAATGGCTCCAATGCATACATGCTAAAACTGGATAATACACAATAAGTACAGCAAAATTAAATGCTAACTGCTGCATGTGAACATTGTGTTGCTATGGTAACTGTCTTGGTGCAAGTGCTAGACCAGTCTAGACTCTAGACCATACTAAGATCTAGGATTATTTCAGAAACATAATTATGTTGGTAAAAACTACACAGAAAGAGAAAAACAAAAACACATACACAAATAAAAAAACGTCAAGTGGCCTGCTCTTGGAGTTCTGGTCTTAAACAAATGCTACTTTTTGTGTGTGTTTTGGTCTGAATTTAAAAGGAAAACCATTTACTTCACAAGTTAATGTATTCTTTTATAGCCCTATATCACCACAGTAGTTTTGTCGGAGGACATTACAAAACAGTTCGCCAACACAGATCAGAGAATCAACTTAAAGTAGGAATATATAATCGGGCGGCACGGTGGCTGAGTGGATAGCACTCTCAGCAAGAAGGTCCTGGGTTCGAATCCCGGTTGGACCAGGGCCTTTCTGAGTGGAGTTTGCATGTTCTCCCGGTGTCTGCGTAGGTTTCCTCCGGGTGCTCCGGTTTCCCTTACCACTAAAAATATGTACAATAGGTCTGGCATATGCCTCCTGTACTGGCACCCCAAGGCAAGGCAAGGCAAGGCAAGGCAAGTTTATTTGTATAGCACAATTCATACACAAGGCAACTCAAAGTGCTGAACAAGAAAGCATTAAAATCATAAATAATCACAGAACATTAAAATGGCCCAAGTCCCAAAAATAACAATTGTAAACCGCTTTGACACTCCGATGTGCAGTGAAAAGGCGGTATATACAGTAAATAAAGATTACTACTACTACTACCATTATCGGGGGGCCTTGGCGATCTTTCAGCAGATTTTTTGGTAAGTTGGGCCATGATGCTCCAGAGGTTACAGTATAATAACCATAAGTTAATAAACATAAAAGCCGGGGTACCTAATTTCCAAAACCCCAAAATGAAACTGAAATACAATTGATCTCTCTATATTCTCACTCTCAACTGTTTGGTTCCATCACTACTCTCCACATGCATATATTTGGCCTTTGTCACATTTGCAGCTCTTGCACAAAGAATAGTGGTAAAATAGAAACTAGATGAGCACTCTTACGCAATCAAATCAGCCAATTTATTAATGTATTTCATACGGACAATACACTTTAATGAACATCAGCTCTCAGCCCTAGTGGCTCAGAGTGCTCCTTCTTACGAGCACAAAAAAATCATTGTTAGTAATAATTTAAGCAGAAAGACAGCACAATGTGGTCTGATTTGTTCACAAACTTTAACAAGGCTCTATTGGAGCATGCATTAAGTATTTGAGATTTATTTGTTTGTATATGAAACAGGAAAATACTTATCTCAGCTTTAAGAGACATAAAAAACTTAACTGGTCTCACAATGGAGAAATGAACATATCATAATGGCATGACTATGATCACTCTGGCTGTGAAAAGGACAGGAAATGTGTAAAGATGTATCTCTTTACCCAACATATGGTGCCACCTCTTACGAAGGCAGAAGTCTGCCACCCAAAGGTATATGCGACAGTGGCTCAGTTAGTGGAGCATTGGCCTTTGAGCCCAAAGGTCGTGGGTTCGAGCCCACCACAAGACCGTCTCCACCGACTCCCACGGATGTCTGCTGTCGTTGTGTCCTTGGGCAAGACACTTAACCCACTTTGCTTATGAGGAGCGCGAAAGTGATGTTTGCTGCTTGCCTTGATGTGTATGTGTGTATGTGTATGCATCAAACTGACATTTTCCCATTGTGGAACGAATAAAAGACCTTCCTCTAATTAAGCAGCACAAGGTTTTTAAAAGGGTTAGGGTTATCATGTTAACCATGTGTTATTGTGTTTGTGCTGTGTGCTAAACATGCATTCTCCAACAATATGGTACACTGTATCCATATGTACTGTACTTTAAAACATGAATTATTCATCAAGAGAGAAGACATGGTACTCCTATATAGTCCCAGAGTAGCCTGATCCTGATGGCACTCTGTCCCGCATGTGCCTAGTGCATTACAGCAGTCAAAAAGACAAGTGAGCGCAGCTATTGGGAGAGTTTTTTTGGCTACACTAAATCCTAATCCTATTTCACAGTGCGATGAAGCTGTGCCAAAATAATCACTTGATGGGAGTTGAAAGTGATTACCAGTGTTCACCGTTATCTCCAATGAGTGCAGAGAATACGCTCCAACAAAACAACAGCAGCAGCAGCAGCAGCAGCACTAGCAGCAGCAGTAGCAGCAGTAGTAGTAGCCCGTGTCTGATGATGGGCCAAAAGAGAGGCACAAGCAGACTGGGGGTGAGAGAGGCTGGGGGACACAAACTGGAAAAGCCACTAATGCTTCTACTCAAAGCCAAAGTGAGTATGTCAGACACAAAAGATGCATACAGTGTAAGTCGATTCGCATGGATAAGTAATTAGAACAGTGGTCCATCCTCTTCTATGTGGCCTGAATATTTTACAAACACCATGCTGGATGCTGTTTGCTATGCTCAAGGTTGACTTTTCATTCAGTTTCTTTAGAAGCACAACAAGAAACAAGAAACAAGAAACGAGAATTTTAGAATATTTGGTTGTTGTGAAGATCACCAAAAATACACTACATAGTTGTTAGATTTACTTTTGTTTTCTTTCCATTAGAAATTCAATATTCTAAAGTAGGCCACAACCAACATGAACCACCAGCATCAATATTATAGAAGTTATCTTAGACACTTTTTAGACGTCCATTTTATTAGGAATTCTTGACCAAACATGCATGAACGGTTAAAGAACAATATTGTTCGAGGAGATAAGGCTAGCACCATCAGTATCCTCTTTTAAATCACTTCTTAAAACCCAGTTTTATCAAACAGCTTTTAATTGTCAGCTTTAAACTTATAATGTAGTATTTTACGGTCTGTCCTGTCTTTGTTTTGTCTTCTTGAGTTTCCTCGATTTGTCTTGTCCTCTTGTATTCTCTCTTATTGTTTTAACTTTGTATTATGACTGATTTATTGTTTCTTATGCTGACTGTGCAGCACTTTGTAAACATTGTTTTTGAAAAGTGATTTACAAATGAAGATCTATTATTATTATTATTATGACACAATTTCACAAAAGATGTGTGAAGGTATACATCTTATTGCTTGCTAATCAATACAAACGGTTCTATGGAGTCTAAAAATGCTTTCGATGCATCCATGCACAGTACATAGATAGACTGTGACAAAGCCATGTTTAGCTCATAGTTATAACATCCTTTGCCTACGTAGTCTCCTTGCGCTACTACCCATTGTGATTACGTTTTGTTTGGAAGCATAGAACGGCTGCGGTAGGACTACGGGTTGAACATGGACGAGGCCCTTCAGAGCAGATTGCTTCGGTGCTTCGAAAGGTACCGAAGGAAACGCATTTTGGGCAAATTTTTCACGAGCTTGATATTCGAGGAGGCTGTGGAGTTTTGGTTGCATATCTCACTGAACATTTCTATACTTTGCAGTAGTTTCTTTTGCACTGTTCCTGTCTTTGTACTTGCCTCTTATTTTGCTGAATGTAAAATGTTATACTAATTTATTATTATTATGTTCAAGATAGAGATTTTATACTAGTTATTTGAGGCTAAAGTTAGTTATTTTAGTTATTATAGCTATTGTTCATTTATCTTTTGCTGTGTGCTCCTCGTTCCTACTGTTCTGTCACATGCGATGCAACACTGAAATTTCCCCGCTGTGAGACTAATAAAGGTTCTTTTCATCTTAATCTTTGTTTGAATTTGCACGTGTACATAACTTATTGCGTCTGCACCGTGTTGCATTAATTCTGCACTTGTAAATGGTTCATGTTTGGTCTCAGACATTCATCACTTATTGTTTTGCTTGTTTGAGCACGAATACAATTAAATAATAACCATCTGTTTCCAACTGATTCTCTATTCACAGCATCACGGTTAAAATGAGTTATGAAACGATGAGTCATCGATCTTAAACAGCGTAGTTGTTTTTGTTTGTGTTCTGAAGAGGAGAAAGTAACTAGCGGGACTTTAGAATGGGATCCATTTGGCGTCCGAGGCAATTCCTGCGAGATCGCCATCATGTGGATGGGGTGTGGGATTACAACAATATCTTCAAAACTACGCACAAGTATACGAACAACTGCGGTTGCGTAATCAACCACGGGTCCAGCGCAAACACCAACACACACAGTGATGCCGGCAAAGTTTTATTCTCTGTGATAATCAGACTTTTCTCCCAGACTTTTTTTCTGGGACTTGGGAGCTGCCATGAGGCCAAACTTCTGCAGGAGCTGCTTTGAACCTGACAGACCTGGCTCAAACCTTCTGCCAATAAAAGCTCATTCAACAAACGCAACCTGTGTCTCTCATTGTCTCATGTCTGGAGAAACAATCCACATTTGCTAAGGTCTATTTATTGCCCAGGGTTTTCTTTCAAAATCAGTTTAAGTTAGGATCAGGATATGGGTAAGAAAAAATGCATTTGGTAACGGTGGCAGGGCTAGGCAGAAAATGTAATCACTGTCACACAATAATAGTCAAAATGTACACAAAAAACCTATATATTCTCCCATGATGTCAGTATTGTATTACAACCTTTTCTATCATTACATGATATATCAATATTTTGGCACACCCACAGCAGTTTTGCCATTGAATTTATCATCAACCAATGTGGGACAAATTGATTTTATTTCCTAGCTTGTAGCACACAACGAATGAAGAATACATCCTGATCTTGTGATGTTTGAGTGTGTGTGACAGCTGCGTAGGTGAAGTGTGAGTCTTTCTCTCTCTTCAAGCCTCTCTTCTGCTCACCTGATTGTTGGACATGACATATAGAGAGCTCCGGTCCAATGAGAAGGCCATGTCCCGCAGGATCGGGCCGCCTTCCTTCATCACGGTCATTGTCTCGTACAGGACGCCCTGCTCCCGAGGACCGTCCACACGAATCTGCACACACAACAGGAGACACACACTCAATACAAGACACAATGTGCACTGGAAGTTTCATGACAATGGCATGGCCTGGTCAGGAACATACGTACAGTCATCTACTCAATTATACAGGGGTAAAAATTTACAAAATTTACAAAAAAAACAGCACTCAGAGGTTCTGTATAAAGGGCTGTAAAAGGTGCATTATAAATAAAATGTGTTATTATTATCACAAACAGGTCAGACAAAAACATCCTCATGGAGAAAAAAATATTTGAGTCGTAACTTCAAAGCACGATTATCTTAAAAGTGTATTAATTTAATTTAATCTGGTATATTTTTAAACATAATCCCGAACAGTCACACAAACAAAAACAAATTTAAATTCCATCCACACGTCCAAACGGGAGCAGGAGGAAGCTTATATGCGCTCATCTACCACTCATTTACAGATTATATTATTTATGTGGAATAGAAATGGAGATTATTAGAGATTTTATACTTGCTTTTGTAGTAGGCTAAAGTAAGAGTTTGTATTTGATGTTCACTTATCTTGTTCTGTGCGCTCACCATTCATACTGTTCTCAAAACTGGTGATGCAACATATTTCCCCACAGTGGGAAAAAAAAGTATATCTTGCTCTTAACAATTGTAAAAAAAAAAAAAAAAAAAAAAAACAAATGAAATCTATTATTTTTTCTTTTACATTACATTATTTTTCAATAAACATAATACAAATTAAAATTCAGCAGTTTTATATAGCCTTTTTTAGGAAACTTTAAGACGCCTAACATACTGTAGCATTATACTATAGCAGAGGTCAAATTTACATCTAATAAGCTTATCATCCATATTCTGCTCACCGCAAAAAGTGGTAAAAAAAATAAGTCAATAATCGCTCAAATTTGGCAAAATGTCCATCCATCCATTTTCTACCCCTTAATCCATTTCTGGGTCGGGAGGGTGGCATCTCTGGCCACCCTCCCGTACAAATAGTACCAGCCCCTCACTGATGGCCGCTCTATGGCATGGCCTTGATCTTTCAGTGAGGGCTTCTGGCAAAGTGGGGTTAAGTGTCTCATGGTGGGCTCGAATCCACGACCTTCAGCCTCAAAGGCCAATGCTCTACCAACTGAGCTACTGTCTCTTCCTGGCAAAATGTATAACAATTTAATTGCAGAATAAAAAATGATGTATTTGTTTTGTTTGTATGGAATTGTACTAAAGTATCTATCTATGTAAGTAGCTATCTATGTGTGGAATGTATTTTTTACATTTACAGCATTTGTGGGGTTAGTCATTCCTCAGTCTATTTGACAGTTATAGCTATGACCCACATCTACCCTACAGACATGACATGTTTTATTTTTTTAACAATGTCTGGTGAATTTAGCTGCTTTCGACAGAGCAATGACTTAAGGCATCCGACTCTCGAGATCCATAACGTCAAGTGCAACCCCAGCCCATGATTATAAATGCATCTGCTATTGAGTCCTCACATAGAAGTCTTTGTCTTGTAGTTTTATATTAATGAATACTATGCTTCAAAATACAGGAACAATAAGTAATAGTTTCTCATAAATATTTAACTGTATGTACTTAAATATTACCGTGGGAAGATATATCTGTAATTTGGCCATAGAAGGACAACATTGAGTAGAAGCAAATCACGATAAAAAAGTATTGTTTGTCATTGTTTGTCAATCAAGTTCCAATCCCCTTTTTGAGCTTTGAAAGGAGTGAAAAAAACAGTGAGGAAACGTATTAATGTATGTACGTATATATTTTGTAATTGCTGTGAATTATATTATTCATTCCTATTTTTAGGCTTGAAATAAATCCATCCATCAATTTTCTTCCGCTTCATCCGTTGTGAGTCGTGGGGAAAGCAGTCTAAGCAGAGACGCCCAGACTTCGCGATCCACACACACTAAATGAATAAATTAATCCAAAAAAACAAACAAAAAATGTATTGTTTATATTCAACCCAGGTTTACGGGCCGTAGTAGACCAAAGAAATGATTGGTTGGCCAAAGACTTCACCGGTCGATTAATTGGTCGACTAAAAGTGGCGTTAAATAGTTCTCAAAAACGATTATTTATGAAAGTTGTTGAATGACTTTCTACCAGTGAATAACTCTACAAAACTTTAACGGTAATATTAAACAAGTGAAAAAAGTGTTTTCCTTCTTTAAAGCAAAAGTAAATATCAAATTGTCAGCAAATATAATACATACTTTGGTTGCCTCAGATGCCATAGCCCTCTTAATGGACAAAACAACTGACCTAAAAATGACCAACAATGAACCCACTGTATGTCTGCATCAGGAGAGGTCAAGATTAAGCGGTTGAGCAATAATTACTACAAAAATAGTAATGCATACTACTCAAGACGCTTCACACAGCGATAACCATACGATCATTCACGGTATCTTCAATAGAGCATATACATTGTAGGTCACCTTTTAGGAAGCAGAAATAAGTCATGTTAGAGGTCAAAAAGACAAAAAAGACAGCGCAGTGCCAGTAATGGGGGAGAGGTGTTGGGTCAGAGAGTGTTTTGGCCCGTGTCATGGCTGAGTTTAGTGTGTTGTGTTGAATGAGTGAGAGGGGCTGGAGCCACATAAACGGTCTCTCTTTGCAAGTCTGTCATAAATAAGTTCCACATTGTAAATTGGATTACAGAATTTCAACACATTTTTAACCACATTCTTACTGTCCGAGTTCCGCCTGTATTAGATAAGGGGACATTAATAAAACATGTTGTTATTTCCCAGTGATCCGGCATCACAACTGAAAAACACAAAGACATTTCAATGAACTTGCGGGAAAGCCTTGCTCTGCCATTGGCGCTGGATTGATGTGTATTGCCTCATTCATTGACAGCAGAGAATCCTGACACATGAAACGCCCGTCATGAAAGCGCAATGAGCTGAAAACCTGAATAAAGTATGAAGTAGGAAAGTCCTTCCTCGCGATGCAGACCCAGGATGAATCTTAAATTGTGGAAGATTGGATCATTAGCAGTGTGATGCAATTAAGCAGAATAATCTTAGACATAATTACAGAAGTGAGAGCAGAATAATAAGGATGTGTATGAGTATGCAGGTCTTGTCTATATGGACATCATTGCCATCGCAATTAAATCAGACTATTCAATCTAAAAGGCATTAAAAATAAATTGCGTAATTGACCCAGTTGGTGTGGGGTTATCGTCAGAGATCCTTGCCTTGACTTTCATTCATATACCATCTTAAAGCTTTGAAATTACAAGAAATACACTATAATAAATATCCATGTAAAAGTTCCTCATTCTCAAAACTGTTTGGTTCTCACTAGTATTCACATTCATGTATTTTTGGCCTCACTCACTAAAAGAGAGATCCACTCCCACTCAACCAATCAGCTCTCAGTATTTATAAATTGCAATGTTTTATAATAATATTAACCCTCCACTTTGTTGTCTGATTAGCTCAAAAAATGTTACTTAGACAAGACCATTACTGTTGAGATAAACAAAATGTATTCAATGTATCCAAAAGAGGTTAGGTAATCCAGGTTTGTCTGAAACTTATATATATACACAGGGGGGAAAAAAGTATTTAGTCAGCCACCGATTGTGCAAGTTCTCCCACTTAAAATAATGACAGAGGTCTGTAATTTTCATCATAGGTACACTTCAACTGTGAGAGACAGAATGTGAAAAAAAAATCTTTAAAAAATTAAAGGATTTATTTATAAATTATGGTGGAAAATACGTATTTGGTCACTTCAAACAAGGAAGATCTCTGGCTCTCACAGACCTGTAACTTCTTCTTTAAGTAACTTCTTAAAGACCTGTAACTTCTTCTTTTCTGTCCTCCACTTTTTACCTGTATTAATGGCACCTGTTTGAACTCCTTATCTGTATAAAAGACACCTGTCCACAGCCTCAAACAGTCAGACTCCAAACCACTGACATAAAAAACCACTGATAATCTCCCTTGATCTGGGGCTCCACGCAAGATCTCATCCCGTGGGGTCAAAATGATCATGAGAACAGTGATCAAAAATCCCAGAACCACACGGGGGGACCTATTCACTATAGTGAATGACCTCCAGAGAGCTGGGACCAAACATGTTCCCCTGCTGAAGCCAGTGCATGTCCAGGCCCGTCTGAAGTTTCCCAGAGAGCACATGGATGATACAGCAGAGGATTGGGAGAAGGTCATGTGATCAGATGAAACCAAAGTAGAACTGTTTGGTATAAACTCAACTCGTCGTGTTTGGAGGAAGAAGAATACTGAGTTGCATCCCAAGAACACCATACCTATTGTGAAGCATGGGGGTGGAAACTTCATGCTTTGGGGCTGTCTTTCTGCTAAGGGGACAGGACGACTGATCCGTGTTAAGGAAAGAATGAATGGGGCCATGTATCGTGATATTTTGAGCCAAACTCCTTCCCTCAGTGAGAGCTTTGAAGATGAAACGTGGCTGGGTCTTCCAGCATGACAATGATCCCAAACACACCGCCCGGGCGACGAAGGAGTGGCTCCGTAAGAAGCATTTGAAAGTCCTTAAGTGGCCTTGCCAGTCTCCAGACCTCAAACCCATTGAAAATCTGTGGAGGGAGTTGAAAGTCCGTGTTGCTCGGCGACAGCCCCAAAACATCACTGCTCTCGAGAAGATCTGCATGGAGGAATGGGCCAAAATACCAGCTACTGTGTGTGCAAACCTGGTAAAGACCTATAGTAATCGTTTGACCTCTGTTATTGCCAACAAAGGTTATATTACAAAGTATTGAGTTGAATTTTTGTTATTGACCAAATACTTATTTTCCACCATAATTTACAAATAAATTCTTTAAAAATCCTACAATGTGACTTCCTGGATTTTTTTCACATTCTGTCTCTCACAGTTGAAGTGTACCTATGATGAAAATTACAGACCTCTGTCATTATTTTAAGTGGGAGAACTTGCACAATCGCTGGCTGACTAAATACTTTTTTGCCCCACTGATTATATATTTATTAATTTATTTATATAGCACCTTCCACAAAGTCCTTTACAATTGTTGTGGGGATTTCTCTCTCACTCCACACAGAGATAGGAGCGGCATACAGGAGGTCCAGACCAAAGGAACAACAACAACAACTATTCTTGTTTTGAATAGATACAAGAAATGTCTCCCCTTGGAATGAGAAAGTAAAGCAACAGTTCTTGAAATAAGACTAAAAATTACAGACCTCTGTCATTATTTTAAGTGGGAGAACATGCACAATCGGTGGCTGATAAAATACTTTTTTGCCCCACTGTATATATATAAGTTTCAGACAAACCTGGATTACCTAACCTCTTTTGGATTTATAAATACTGAGAGCTGATTGGTTGAGTGGGAGTGGCTCTCTCTTTTTGTGAGTGAAGCCAAAAATACATGAATGTGAATACTAGTGAGAACCAAACAGTTTTGAGAATGAGGAACTTTTACATGGATATTTATTACAGTGTATGTCTTGTAATTTCAAAGCTTTAAGATGGTATATGAATGAAAGTCAAGGCGAGGATCTCTGACGATAACCCCACAACAACTGGGTCAATCACGCAATTTCTTTTTAATGCCTTTTAGATTGAACCATGGTACTCAAATTAAGATAAAAACCCCTTTGATTCCAGAAATTATCACCTCATTTTACAGGGAGACACAGAGACACAGGGAGAACATGCAAACTCCATACAGGGGTGGAATCAAACCCAGATCCTTCTAACAATGAAACACAAGCTCTAACCCCTTCCCTATTTACTATACCGTACCATACTGCATGTCTTAGGATTATAGACAACTACATCATTAGAAGTGCAATTAAAGCTGTATAACAATTAGTCAAATCTGCACAGAATGATAAAATGCGTATGAATATTGTGCCCGTGCGTACTCAACCAACCTCAGCGACCGAATCTAATCTGACTGGGGGAGTTTTGAATGCATGCCAGGTCAGTGCGCTCACGGCGGCAGGTCCACAGCACTGCTCTCTCAATGGGGACAGTGAATCAATACAAACTGATTACATGATTGGATCCCCTGGGCACCCAAACTTCATCAATCAATCACGCCTCCACCTTCCAGGCAGCTGCGCCTCTCCAATCATCAGTGCTGCCAGCCAAAAGGGAGGGAAGCATGTGGGCGCATTTGTGTGAACACGAGAAAGTGTCCTCTTCTGGAGACAAAATGTCACTAATGAGCTGGCACTTTCTACAACACTTGGGTCATGTGTGGTGTTGTCTGTTAGTGATGAATGAACTGAAAGTCACTAGTTGTAGATACTGGAACTATCCCAATAAAGATGTCACCTGTGAAGAGGTTTGAGTATCTATTGAGTATCTATTGTATCACGCCCTGAGAAGCCTTGTACAGTTGACATCACCGAACAAACAGGAGCACAAAAAGATGATAAAATATGAGGTAATGCTTGAATTAAGTGGTTTTATCCTATCACTTTAGTTGTAGAACTTCAACTTCACGTACTACCGGAGCCATGAGTCGAGGTGACTGTGAGGTTCTTGTCGTATATGGCCGTGTACAATGGAACAGTTTGCCGACTTCTGTAAGAGAGGCCCCCATCTTTACTTCATTTAAAGGTCTCCTAGAAGAGTGGATAAGGTCGTCTCAAACATGTGAGCACCATCGATAATGTCATGGGTGTACATGTGCGTACAAGTGTCAAGTGTAATTCATATTTGGGTGATTGTAATTCAGGGATGTGTGCAATAACAGGATGTGTGCGTGCAATAATAGGATGCCTGCAATTGTTGGTTGTGTGCAATAACAGGGTGAGTGCAATGATGTGGATCTCGGTGGACCCTTGTGGACTGTGGCCTGTACAGGAATGCGAGCTCTAGTTTTTGTGTTGTATTTAACCTTCTGACCCAAACCCTATGGGACTACAGATAGAAACTGGCAATTTTTTCATATTTTCTCATTGACATGCACTGTCCCATTCCAATAAATAAATTAATACATACAATTGAGTACATTCTGACCGTCCTAAAGCCAGTATTTACTTTGAAATTCAAGTCAGAATAATATAGACTGAGATTACTGATCAATCGATGGGTCATGATCGGCCAGGATATTCTCGTGTTGACTTCAACCGTATAGAAGAAATGTAAACACCCAGAAACACCCTACTTTATGTGCTATAATATTCAGTGACGACTAATTTCACGCTTTCTTAAGTAGCTCACCTCTGTCGTGAATAAAAGCATTTTCCTTCCCTTTTTGTTTGGATTGGCATTCTGTTCCTGTAATTAAACTCCTTCCCCATTCTTCTCTTTAAGTATTCTTTATCCTTGTTTATCAATCAAGTTCCAATCTCCTTTTTGAGCTTTGAAAGGAGTGAAAAAACGATGAGGAAACGAATTAATGTATACGTTTTATCATGTATATTACGTAATTGCTGTGAATTCTATAATTGATTTCTGTTTATAGGCTTCAAATATATCCATCCATCCATTTTCTTCCGCTTCACCCGTTGCCAGGTCGCGGGGGCAGCAATCTTAGCAGGGACGCCCAGACTTCCCGATCCACACAATAAATGAATAAATCCAATCAAGGCAAAAAGTATTGTTTATATTCCACAGAGTTTACAGGCAATAGTCGATCTCGCTTTCTTAAGTAGCTTACCTCTGTCGTGAATAAAAGCATTTTTCTTCCTTTTTGTTTGGAATGGCATATCGTTAGTAATTCTGTTGACAACTCCTTCCCCATTCTTCTCAGACAGTTACTGTGGTTATATTGAGCTTGGAAAAGTAGCGCTCATTTTCCCGTATGTGAACATGAACACATTGTGAAAGTCGTCATTCAAACAACATGATTTCCTATTGTACGAACTGAATGGACCATGGAGCCTGGCAGAGAATGAAACACCAGAAGGAAGGTTATAATCTATTTAATAAAGTAGCGATTTCTGCAAAAAACATAATATGACAGATTTACTCAACCTCTTATTCACGTTTCAATCTTCCACGCCTCCTTCCAATCCCACTTCACATTCCCATGCAAATGCAAACACATTTTACAGCTCACTTTCCCAGACTCTACATTTCATAAATAGCAGCACTAATGCAAACCAGTGATATGTAAGCATTACTCTGTGTGAAATGTCTAAAATAATCTGGAGGAAAGCAGATTAATGAGTGTGTGGCTTTCACGGGGTCAAGCCGGACCCAGAGAATGACCAGTGCATCGGTGCCCCGGCACGACCCATGCTAACCATGGGATTCCGTCTGGTTCTTATCGTTTATAAAAGAAGGCTGACCAAACAAAAACCCGCTGGGACCTCCACAGGTTTTCAATCTCATCTTAAGCCTCACAGCCCAGTAATGAGAGTAAGTCGGGTTTAATTGGTTTTATAATGAGGCAGCTCATAGTGACACACAAACCTATGCACACACTCGCAAAGGCACTTCAAAGGCAGTTTACATGCAACTTTGTTTTGGATGTGTTTAGGCCCAAAGGTATCGTCATGCACCAAGGAAATGGCCCACCGGCAAACATGTTGAGAAAGTCGACGGATTGGGCTTGTATGGCTTTGGTTCAGTGCCAATTTATTTCCTCCAAAGCAACTGGAATCCAAGGTAAAAGGTACAGTAGGAGAGGAGATAAAAAAACAATTTAATGACAAAAAACAATAATAATAATGCATCAGTTTTATATTGCACTTTTTTGGACACTCAACGACATTATTCTTTCCTTCCATACACACTGGTGATGAACTTCTATTTACGCCACAGCTGCCCTGGGGCACACTGACAGAAGCGAGGCAACTAGTATATGCCATCGGCCCCTCTGACCACCACCAACCATTCACACACACACCAGACGCAATGTGGGTGAAGTGTCTTGCCTAAGGACACAACAACAGTTTAGCACTTTACAGCCGCAGCCACCCCACTGCGGCACCTGGAGGTCTCCCATTACAGTACTAACCAGGCCCTGTCCTGCTTAGCTTCTGACGGAATCTGGCTTTCAATAAAGACGATTCTATAATACTGTAAGTTATTCTTTCTTTGAGGCATAAAAACAGATCCATGGTGAATATTATTCTGACCTGAAGAATTAATTCCATCCCCCTCTTGAACTTGCCCCAACAAACAAGAATACATATTTAAGCAAAAATATATTGAAGCCATGACAGCAGCCCCCACTTTACTAGTGCAATTATTTACAACCTGCTGAGGAAATAAACAAGGCAGCTTAATATGGATTTCCAACTCCCTCATATGCAACGTAAGCTCACAAGGTCTTAACTAAAACAAAATCCTTTCTCAGGGTTTCGGTTTGCTTCCTGCGCTCCATTCTCATCTACCAAGAGCCAAATAAAACACAAAAGGCAGGCTATAAGATGTCATGTATAAAAAGGCAGGCACAATTATAAAGTTGCCAAATATTGCTTGGGAAACATAATATGCCACATGGAATTCATTCAGAAACAGGAAAGTGCATACATTGGAAGACTTAGTGATGCAGATTATAATTGTATTTATGTTGCAACAGCAATCATGTCCGGAAAGCCAGGCACACATGTGAGTGGTGAGTCTGTGCCTGCTAAATGTTAACCTAAACATATGGAAGAAGACCCAGGAGGCAAGACGAGCTCTCCTCAACTCTCCCAATCTGCCACTTTAGCAGCTGCCTCCTACGACCGGCCAGCCAGACGAACTCAAAAAGGGAGGTAAGGTCACGGCCAGCTGCCCTTGTTATTGAAAATACACTTTGGAAATAAAATAAGTGCCATTCTCAGTATTTGAATAGTGTCCATGTGGAAAAAAGGCTTTTGTTTAGTTTTTAGTATGTGTAGACAATAGATATCCATGCAAGGTAAATTAAGATTCATTCATCTTTAAGTGAAGAAATTTGGCAAAATGTATCTTAATTTGAGCACATTTTGACTGCTGTAAAACAAGATTTACCAATGGGACAAGAAAAATAATCTTGTTTTAAAAAGATGCCCGAAATGTCTCCCTTGGAACTATAAATAAAGAAATCTGTGAAATAAGACTAAATGGCTTTGTCTCAATGGCATATCTAGTTTTACACATCAGAACGTTCTCAAATAAATAAATAAAATGCTTGATTCAAGCAATTATTTCTGTATATTATTTTTGTGAACTTTGGGTCCAGCTCATTGGGATCCAACTATAGCAGGTATAATTCTATACCTAAGATACAAGTGCACCACTCGTTGGAGGCAGACGTGTTTTTTGGCCGGGAGCTGACCGCACAGATTTAGAGACCTTGAGTGACATGAGAACATTTGGACTTGTGTGTTTTGATTTAAGATATTGCAAAGACTTGTTTCTTTACTTAAAACTCCATCCTCTTTTGTTTTGACTCTAAAGTTTTGTAAGTACTTTTCTGCTTTAACCTTTTTTGCCCTGAAATAAAAAGGCCATTTAATTTACCAATTACTCCTAGCCTTTATATTACATGCCTTTCCCCTTCACAAACCATATTTTCAGGGTTGTAAAAAAAATAGATACTATTTCACATAACAGCATTGTATTACTTAATTGATAATGCATATAACAATCAAACACGGCCTATTTGAACAGTGTTTTGAGGTAAGCTCTACCAACAAACACTTGCCATAAGCTATAAACACATGTACAATTTCACCTTATACTCAAACAATCAAATCACACTGCAAAACAACACACTTTGGCACCGAGAGGCAAAGGGGAATTTCCAGGGCTTGTCTCCATATTGTGAGACAGGCAAAGTAGCAGCATACGGAGCTGACAACTGGCAACCTTTAAGGCTGAGTGGCTGTGCATATGGAGGGAAGGCGGACGACAGCGGAGGACACAGCACATTGATTAGTCTGTGTATCACGGCTCTCCGCTTGCTAATGAGATCCGAATCAAGAGGCGAGTGAAGGCAAAGAGTCCTGTCTTTAAAAGGACAAGGCTAATCTTTCAACTTTAGCACGCCCACTGCAACTGCAAAGAGAAATATATTGATATGAGCGACAGTCTATTGTTCCATTTATTATCCTGAAGGTGGAATTATCTGTGCAATAATCATTTGAATAATGTCAGACTGTGTATAAAACCACATGTGTCACTGTCACTTTACTGAGTCACTTTGTCCCATACCCTCATGCTGCTAACATGTACAGATGTAATAATGAATAATGCATAGGGTTTATATAGCACTTTTCAGGACACTCAAAGACACTTCAAATGTCATAATTATTTCATTCCATACACCCATCCATCTTTTACCCTTTAATCCATTTCTGGGTCAGGGGGGTCACATAGCACCAGCCCCTCACTGATCCTCCTGCAGGTGGTGAGTCCACAGGAAGACGGCTGCTCTGTAAGCATAGCCTTGATCTTTCAGCAGGGGCTTTGGGCAAAGCGAGGTTAAGTGTCTTGCCACACTTGCCACAACGACAGCAGACATCAGTGGAGAAGATGTCGAAGTGGGAATTGAACCCACGACCTTCAGGCCTAAAGGCCGATGCTCTACCAACTGAGCTACTGTCGCCCTTTGTTCCATAAACAGTGGTGATAAACAACTACTATAGCCACAGCTGCCCTTGGGCACACCGACAGGAGTGAGGCAACTAGTATGTACCATCAGCCCTTCTGACCAACACCCATCACAGTACTAACCAGGCCCTGCCCTGCACAGGTTCAGAGGTCTGACAGGATCTGGCTTTCACATACAAATACAGCCACATACAACAATATTTCTTGTACTAGAATATACACTATTTTCTACTTAATTTTTAGGCTAAAGTTACAAATATTACACTTGCTTCTTCATTGTGCTAAAGTTAGAGATTTTATTTCATTTTAGTAAAGGGTTATAGTTCAGTTATCTTGTGTGGTGTGCTCCTCATTCCTACTGTTCTCTAAACCGGTGATGCAACACTGAAATTTCCCCACTGTGGGACCAATAAGGGATCTCTTAATCCTAATCCTTAATTAGGAGTTTAATAATGTAAACATGTAAGAATAAGAAAGCTAGGCGGATCATGGCCTCAGAAAAACATCAAAAGCATGAAATTCTAGGGACATGCTTGAGGTGACCAATGTTCGATAAATCCAAGTCATGATCACAAAACATAATTACTACACATACAAAAAAAAATTATAGATACATTTCTAACCCTAATAAAAATGAAATGTTGCATAGTACTCAATATAAACAAACGGCACCGTATGTATTTGTCTCATTTTATTCTTCTCTTTTACGTTTCCCCGAATAGTAGGTCAACATGATGTCCAACATGAGTGTGTTTTCAGATTGTTAGAAGAAATTTAGCTGGTCTTTGATCAATCTTTCTTTAATAACAAAATTGACAAATAAGATAAAATAGACTTTATTTATATCAGAATGGATAAATCGGTCATATTTGGCATTAATCACTCAGGGTGTGAAAAAGACGGGAATAGGAAGCAGGAAGTGTGCAATAAAAAGTGAAAAGATTGTGTATATAAACAGAGAACCAAACTTAAAGGCCATTTATACTTACGGCCTTTGTACAATGGCAAAGAACCAAAATAATTGCCGTCTTTGCGATTTGCTAAATACGAAGTTGAAAATAAAAGTGATTTTGATTGGATTGCTCCTCGCTCTGGACGACACCATTTCCTGTCCTGTACTTCCTGTACTCCTACACGCTTCTCTCCATCTCTCCAATCGTTCCCATTGTTTTCCATATTCCCATGACCTGACCCTCAGAGGCGGTGGGAGTAAGACAGTGGGACAATTCATAGCATTCACATGGTCTTGGTTTGCTCCTGACCACAGCGCAGTCACAATCTGGAGACAAAGTGCAGAGTACACACGGTCCAGAACCACCAATTGAAAGGGATAAAAGAAAGACCTTATCATAAAATTGCTTCCTTTAATACGATTATCATTTGCTCTGAAAGCCCTGCTCAACAGACCTTTTAAGACTTTCGGTTTGCGTCGAGATGAAAAATATATCAATCTAACCTCCAAACTTCCAAGGCACATATTCTACCAGAAATGATGCCTGAGCAAAGCGACTTTAATCAGCTCAATCACAAAACTGCAATCGTCCTGGTCCTGGTCCTGATTGAAAACATGACTTTGAAACATCCAGTTCACTTATCCCCGTATGGTGGAATTCCCCCGTCACCAACAACTCCAAGTAAGAGATAATGAAAATGCCATTTGCACATGAATGTATTTGAAGATAAGGTTTTTTTTTTTCTCCATAAATTCCTAGATGAAGTTCCGTAGGGAAGTTGAAGAAGCCAGCCATAATAAGTGTGTGTAACCTTAGTCGTGTTTGTTGGCGCACGGATAATTTTCTCACAGTGGCTGAGCAGTTAGGACATCGGTGGTTTTGGCTGCGAGCGGTGTTGAGGGGTCGAGTTTGTGCTGCTTCAGTTAAAGGACACGTTCTTTCAGTTCAAGATGGAAGGAATATTTCTGTGTGAAAGATGAATATTTACAACTTGACATGGTTATGATTTAAGCAGGAGTAATGTGAGGTTGACGACAACAGCAGGTAATGAATGATCTGGTTGGGTTGTAACCATAGATGGATAAAAGCCGTCAGCGCAATGAATCTCAATGGGGAAGTGCTCATGGACAAAGTTTTGCTCCAACTCGCTCTAGCTTCTTTTGAATTAGATTGAAAACTAAACTCCTCAAGCTCCGTAACCGTTTGTCTCACAGTCATCATTTTGGGCTTTAAAATTCTGAGTTTGGTGCTCTCTATGATCCTGTGTTTATATTGTGATATAGTCTTTGTAAATCCAGATATGATCCCATAACAACTGACCAATCAGGGGTGGGGCAAGAGGAGACAGACCGGCACCACTCTCTCTCAATTGACGCTTAGTAACTTGTCCATTCCTTCCAACATAGCATGCATTTGAATACAGCCTACAGAATATAGCCTGTTTGAGCTATCTTCAATCGGCCTCTTCCCCTTTAAGTCTCACACTATGGGTTAGGGTTAGGGTCAGCACTCAGGTAGTCTTTGTGTCGCTCACTCTTTTGGGCTTAAATATTCAATGGTTTAGGTCTCACTGTAACCCGATATTATGAGAATAAAGTTGAAAACATATCAGAATAAAGTCAAAATATAATAAGAGAAAAGTCAAAACTGCCTGGGATTACCATCAAAATAAGAAAAAAGTCTTAGCAATACAACAATGAAGAAAGGACACAGCCCCTTTGTTTTTATGTTTTAAAAGAACAAAAAAAACCCTGGGCTTTAGCCGATGCACTGCGCGTACCGTAGCATTGACGGCCATATTGTAATAAACTGCCCGTGTCTGAGTTTCATCGAACCCCACTCTATATGCCATTGTGTTACAGCACTTAGAAGAAACATTTCCACACAAAATCAATCCCTCTCAACACCTGTTATGTGCTTGGGGCCGCTTCGAGCCAAGCCAAGATATAATGTCATCGGGCACCGGCTGGTCGCTCACTCGCATACTAAGCTCCTGTAGCACAAGCCGAGACGATATAATCTGCTGCCTACATAATCTTTAACGCACATTTTATAGCTGCAGTTTGGATAAAGTTCTTGGTGGAAGCTAACTTTTTTTAAGCACCGTCAAACTTTACAATAAGGCAAATGTAAATATTGAGGCGTTATTCTAATCCCCGGCTCTCTGCATAAAGGTTGGCCGTGTGTGCAGTCTAAATGAGGACAGAAAGTACATCAGAATGGCACGAAACGTCTTAAAAGGTATACAATTTTCAAGGGCAACTAAAAGTAATGACACTCAAAGGTGCATTTGTCAAATTTATTTCCCCTCGACTGCCAACTGAACTTTTAATTGCTCATCCCTGCAGTCACAGCGGCTCCTTTCCCCCACTCTACTGTCTTCAGATCGTGACAGATTCAAATAAGAGTGCAAAAGATAATGGGTCCCTGAACGGTTTCGCATCATTAGCTCACATCATCGAGAAGTGTCCAGAAAAAAAAGGTTATTTAAGGTCCTCCTGTCACGGCCCATGCATCAAGAGCGATGACAAAATGACACAACGCAAACTGAATTATAACGTAATATCCCAAAATGCAGATGTACGCGTTGAAAATACAGCTCCATGTTTGGAATAGGATCAGAAACGAATGTGTGATGCCGTGGTTCCTGAACTGGGAGTGGCGAGGAGATTTTATAGGGCAGGGCAAGGCAAGTTTTTTTGTATAGCACAGTTCTATTCAAGTCAGTTTAGTGCTGAACAAAACCAGATAGAGACAGTCACACAAATCTATAAAATAATAATCTTGTAAATAAACTCAGTACATAAAAAAAAAAGAAGAAAGATAAAATCCCTCAGTTATATGCACCGCTAAACTGAACTGTTTTTAAACTGGATATAAACATTGCCAGAAAAGAGGCCGGACTCACATATTCCAGAAGATTGTTCCAGATTTTAGAAGCATAAATCTGAAATGCAGCCTCTCCATGTTTAGTTCTGACTCTGGGCACTAACAGGAGTCCTGAACATGCAATTATAGATGCAATGTAGGTATTGAAGAAATGTATTTAGTAAATGTAAACACATGCCTTTTTTGAGAGACTTTTTGCTAAATGTTGTAACCGTCCCAGCAAGTTCTTTACCAGCTCTTTAATCTTTTGCCTCGGTATAAGAAAGAGCCTAATTAACTAATTGATTCTTTGGTTTTGAGAGCTGATTGAGTGAAGGAGGTCTTCCGTATGAAAAACCTGATGCAAATTTGTGACCAGCTTAAAAAAATCACTATTGATAGGACCCAAGTGTTTCGAGTTTTATTATCAGTGATTTGAAACTTACACACCCCAGCTTTAATGTCAAAAATGTGATGCTTCATTGTCAAGTTATTTTCAAATCATTCCTTTCAAAGCAATGTGCAGACAACAAATGACGGGATTCAAATCAGAATACTCCATTTAAGGTACCGAACAAGTTCAGCAATATATCGGATCATTCCAAATATATTCACAATGCTAACGTGATTGAGATAAATAAAGATATACAGGATATAGAATGAATATATGAACACAAAATTATGGATTTATGCATTCGTAACAAAAACGTTAAATGTCTTTTTTAAACAATCTCGCCCCAAACAGGTCTTGGTTGTTTGACATGTCCCTTCTTTATCATATGATTAGATATTTGCATTTGAATTTGGGGGAGGTCTGGCTTGATTGACAGGTACTGATCGATTTAAAGGCTCTACATGTTAATCTCACATGGTTGATGGACACATATGTATTCTGCGCGGTGCTTTAGTAGTAGATTTGGTTATCCCCTGGCCTTTTTAACCCCCATTTACTCGGTAGTGGTGACCTTTGCAGTGGCCTGGCTCCCTGATTGATCGGCTTGTACTTGTTGTCATGCCCCATTTCCACTGGCTGTCCATTTGGGGGTGATTGAATAGAACTGGAGATGTGACCTCTGCGCACCTCTTTGTCTCCAGGGAGTTTTATGTGGGGCTTCAGCTATTGTGTCAAATATAGACAGCTTCTAGTAATGATTCTTTTCGATTCATTCATTTGGGTTGGGACACGCCTCCTCTCGTTAGTGATGGCCGACTCGTACATACACCAGACTTTTGTTTGTGCATGGGGTGTATTTGGACAACATGCAGGCAATGGAATGGTTTAGCTGTCTGTTTGATATTAAGATTAAGTAAGTAAGTTCTTTTTATGTACAGTATATACCCCCTTTTACAGACCAGAGTCACAAGGCGGTGTACAATTGTGGGCATTTGTCCTCCACACAGAGATGGGAGCGGGGTCGCCAGTACAGGAGGCGCATGCCAGACCTATTGTACATGTTTTTAGTGGTAGGGGAAACCAGAGTACCCGGACACGGGAAGAACATGCAAACTCCACTCAGAAAGGCCCTGTTCCGACCAGGATTCGAATTCCAGATTAAGATTAAGAGACCATGTATGCATCCTACCAGGGACGTGCAGTCAGGGGAGGCAGGGGAGGCAGAGCCTCACCTGCCATTATTGGAAACTAATAATTATTTTAGTTTAAATATATAATTTATATCCACTGTCCTATGCTTTTAATGTATATTCGGCACGGTTCCCATCAGTTTTGATCATTTCTGAAGTCAAAATCGCCGAAATCCCGTTATTCCTATTCAAAGAGACGAGGTGAGGCAGCGCTCCTGCGTGCCTTCACCCCAAGACAGGCTCACTGATCTCTAGCATAACAAATGAACGACCCTGTTACAAATATTTAGTTTTAGTTTTTGAAATGAACACACAAGACCGCTCCCTCACCGCTGAGGGGTGATAGTGAGCATAAAGTTCCATACCAGAGTTGCTACAAAACAATCAGCCCAAAATGCTATTTTTTTGTGAAAAATGGATGAATTGAATTTCTTGTTTTTTGTTTGTAATCTTTGGGGTTTTTGGTTGTTTTTTGAGCGTGGTTCTTGAGATTTTTTTTCTCATTTGGACTTTCTCAAACAAGAAAGAATTAATATAGACTGGGAGGACACCACTGGACTTACGAGGTTAGTCCGGGCTGCGGGGGAGGCAGTTGTTAATCTGTGTTTTATGGGTTGAACATTGACAGATACCGCAAAGTTGTGGCTTTTTCCGAAAAACAACTGATTCAAACACTGCTCAAGAGTTCTGCAACTTGTTTAAATTCTTGTTTATGTTCTGCGTCATCTCTCTCCTCGCGGTCTCTCTTGCTCCTCGCGTCTCCGTCTCTCTCTGCATCCTCTAGTCCTCTCTCTGCTCCTCTCTCCTCGCGTCTATCTCTCTCGGCGTCTCCGTTCTCTCTCTGCTCCTCGCGTCTCCGTCTCTCTGCTCCTCTCTGTCTCTCTCTGCATCCTCTCTCCTCGCGTCTCTCTCTCCTCGCGTTCCGTCTCTCTCTGCTCCTCGCGTCTCCGTCTCTCTGCTCCTCTCGTCTCTCTCTGCTCCTCTCTCCTCGCGTCTCTCTCTCCTCGCGTCTCTCGCACCTGCGCTTCTTAAAGATTTTTTTTGATGCGGAGCAGGTCCAGCAGTAGATTTGTTGTATCTTAAATGACAGTATATAAAGTTTGTGGATGTCATTGCATTGGTGATTAAATGCTATTTTAATTTGAATAATGATTGTAAATCTGACTTTTAAAGTCAGTGCCTCCCCAATCACAAACCTCACCGCACGTCCCTGCATCCTACAGTGGGAAAATCTCAGTTTAAGACACACAAGCCTCGGCAAAGACCTGAGAGTGGTCGAAACGCATCGCAATGTCCAGTTAGCTAAGAATTTTCAAGTTAGGTCAAAGTGCCTCTGACCATTTACTATTTTTGATCCAATTTCCAATTATTGATCTTGGCTGCGAAATCCAGGTTTGAAAAAATCAGTTTAACAGATAATGGAAAAGCACAAGCACTAGCACTTTAGTGATTTAATGCACTTTGTTGCTTATTGTGGAAATATTGTTTTTATTTGTGGTGTTTTACTAGTGTATTTTTTCGTATCATTGCACTGATGGGACAGTGTGCAATATTACGGCATATTCTTTTGTCAAAATTGTGCAGTCGAGCTAATTCTCCAGATGTTGAGTGTCTTGTATGTTTTTATCCATCATTTATGAGCCCGAGACAAATTTCTCTGAACGGACAATAAAGTTGAACCTTGAAATAGATCATGTGAGGGCGACACGGTGTTGGAGGGGTCCTGGGTTCGATTCCACCTCCAGGCCCATCTATGTGGAGTTTGCATGTTCTCCCTGTGTCTGCGTAGGTTACCCTTTTCACTTTAAAATGATGTACAATAGGTATGAATGTAATCAGTGAGTGTTGATTGCGGGCTTTGATGAGCCAATGTGTTCGACGTCTTGCTACCGTCATCACTGTGGGGAAACAACGGAAAAAATATCTGAACTCTCAACAATTGTAAAGCGTTTTGGTGACCTTGGTCTGTGAAAATGTGCCGTATGAATGAAGATTACTTTGCTATACTTACTAATGTTTTGTTTCCCCCTAAAACTCCTCGTCGTCTCTGTACATCCTGTGCTCCACTGTCGGTCCTCCATACCCCAGTGTGACTCTCTCTTCCGCACTATCAAGCCTCTTCTGCCCCGCTGGCGCCTTCAATAAAAGAGCTGTAGCGATGTTATCAGTGCTGCCAGTGTGTGGACCGAGCCTACAGTGTGTGAGTGTTGTGTGTCAGACAGATTGCTCCTCATAAGACTGTGGGGCCCCAGGCTAATGTCACTACAGTCCATCAACACATCGCCGCATGCTGCAAGACTCGGCAGAAAGCTCAGCCTGCAGAGAAACCCGGTCTCTCCAGCTTCGTCAAACAATGAGCCCTACAGGAGCTCGGCAAGAATGTATCATTAAAAAATACACTGCAATGAAAGATGACGGACAATGGGCTGAATCAGCTTTAATAACCTCTGGGGAAAGGTCATGGTGAAATGCAGTGTGTGTATGTGACTGTGAGTCATTGATGATTATCTTATTCTCTTCCCACTGCGAGGGAGGAGATTGTATTCTAAAAAAGGATACTGCTTAATTGCGGGAGGGTATAAGGTCAGTGGTGATGATCCAGGACGCTGATCATTCAACAACCTTTATGGACTTTTTCAACATTTATGAACATTGGTCGTCTACCCCTTATGAACCAATGACTCTGTGTGTTCTTATTGTGATTGTACTGTTTGATTCTCTGATCTGTGTTGGCGAACTCAACGGTTTTGTAAAGTCCTCCAAGATAACTACTGTAGTCATTTAAGGCTTAATAAGAAAACATTAAATTGAATTAATTGATGGTGGAATTTGCTTCTCTGCTTAAAATGTACTTTTCCTGGATGTTAATTATCTCCATGGAGACAACAATGTGACACCATCAGACCAGGTGTGATTTACGTAGAGATGAGCTACTAGTGAAGCTGACCAGAGCTCCTGGACTGCAAACAATTATAAAATATGAGGTAATCATTGCTTAAATCAAGTGTTTTTTTACTTAATTTGAGTACCTTCTGACTGATTTGCCAATGGGAAATAGCTATGGTATTTTAATCTCTCATTCCAGTCAAAATGTGCTCAAAGTAAGATACATTTAGCCAATTTTGACTCTTTTTTCCTCACTTTTTGCAGTGGATATCCAAGTCGATACACCCTTCATGCTGGTGTCTTGGAAGTCTTCTGCTCAGGATTTGCAGTTCTGACCTAAGAAATGATCTTGACAAATCTGCTTTGAATCTAATGAATAATTGAAGATTTGTAACTCAAGCCACAGTGCTACACCCCTCTCACCAGGTTCAAAACGACAATCCTTTAGTTAGATTACCATGGCTGGTCTAGATGCGGGTTTTAGTTCCAACAAGACTACTCCTATTTCCTCAAATCTAAAGGTTAAAACTGGACACACCTGAGGAAATGGGTGGAGTCTTGCGTGCTCCTGCTGGGGTTGGAATTGACACCCCTGGTCTATGTAATGTGTCTATGTATCAAGTCATTGTCATTTTATGAAGATAGGACTCTTTCACTCGATACCTTCTTGATGCGTCCGCTCTTGGTGCCCAGAAAGACCACGCTATGCCCGTTGTAGAGGTAGGAGGTGACAGAGGTCAGCCTGTCCCGGCCCTCCGCGAACACAGTGTGCCCTGTCACCAGCTGGGACCCCCCTAAGGGCTGGTTTATGTCCAGGCCACAGAAATACTCATCGATTGGAACAGGCTGCAGACAGAGAGACAGACAGAGGGGTAAAACTCAATTCATGTTGTGTCATTCTCAAGTTAAGGCAGAGAGATAATCATTCCCTGGCAATGTTGTTAACAGGCGATTTACCATGATGCTGAAATATTGTATTTATTGTAACAAAAATAATTACACAGAACTGACAGTCACTTAAAGAAGCTATACCCAATTTATTTTTTTGTTCAGTTCATAAAAATGCGTATTACTACATGCAAGTTGTATTAAAATCCGTAATTTAACTGAAAACTTGAGCTCATTGATTCAGCTTGTATATGAATTCAGGCCGTAAAAAGAAGTGTAGAAACTTAGAGAGACGCTCGTTCTCCTCCAATCACAGAACGAGGAGGGGCGCTGTTACAAACAGGCTGCCTCCTCTAGCATCTACAGCCTCCTCCAGTGTCTACAGCAAACAGGCCAGGTCTCCTTTAGTGTCTACAGCGCAGGTAAACACAGCAGCCTGTTAGCAGGAAGTGGCTGTAGCTCCTCTGGCTGTAACTGCATACACAGAAAAACATCCCAAACGATGCAATAGTGAGGAAGAGAAGAGGGAACTAAGGCAAAAAAAATGATCAAAGAAGAAATCAAGCCCGGGTGAATAGATACATAGCGTTAGCTTAAATCGTATCCTCTGGAGAGACCTGCAGGAGCGGGACCTTCTCGGACTAAATTTGGACGCGAATCTAGCGGTAATCTGTCAGTTATATGTTTTATTAGCAGTGAGTTTCTCTCTAGTTTCTCTTGCTGGACTCTCGGGTCTCTCTCTAGTCTCTCTCTAGTCCCTCTCTGGTCTCTTGGTCTCTTTATCTGGTCTCTCTTCTCTCTCTCTGGTCTCTCTCTGGTCTGTCTTTCTTGTCTCTCTAGTTTCTCTCTCTAGTCTCTTTCTGGCCTCTCTCTAGTGTCTCTCTCTTGTTTTTTTGATGGTCTGTATTCACGAGGTTCACAGATATCAAGCAGAACCAGTTCCTATACTGGTTGAGAGATCATTTATTTTTCGTTGGGACTCTGACGGACGGTGGAAGCTCATACTGAGAGTAAAAATCACGAGAGTGGTCTGAGGTGATTTTCTTTGCTTGTCTAATAACAGTCTCCTCAAATATCTGTTGCAATGGCCGATGCTCCCCATGACCTGAAGTGTTACTCACACTAATCTGTAGAGTTCTGCTTTTGGTTTTACAGTCACATTTCCAAACCATACTAAATTATTGCACTCTCAATCACATCATGATAAAATAAGGTCATTATTTTCTGTTTCTGTTTTTTTTTCAATACTGCGGAGTTTTTGAGAGCCTTTTGAAACTGTAAATTAAGAAAATTCATTGGGATCACATCATGCCCAGTTTTGATTTTCTATTCTTGTGTCTGACGACAGAGCAGGAGTATAAGTACACCACAAATCAATTTTATTTTCATTTCTCCTTTTGTTTTTTCATGTAACCGGAGAGTAGTTATAATCTAGTGCAAAACAATTTTATCTTAATATTATTGTGCACTGCCCCTTTCAAATAAAGACATTGGGGTGTACAGAGCCATATTTAGTCTTATCAATATCTAATTTTTATAATAATCCAAACAATTCACCTCTAAAATCTCTTGAACATGCAAATATGTTCACTTCTTCACTCAGAAAGCAGCTTGTAAGTGGGATGCAGATGTGTTTTGGTGGATGGGTGGAAAAGGTACAGACAGTTCGGAGGTTCTGGGGAGGAGCTGTGCCATAACGACCAAAGTGGTTCTGAGCTGATCAGAGGGTGGAATAAAGACAGAAAATGAGTGAGATGGCTTCTGACACGTATGCATATGAGAAGAGTACTCAAACTGACTTGGACTAAAACCAAGACACATTAAGCACAAGATTTCTGGGTTAAGAATGGCTACTTCAAAAGATCGTGAATTTATCAACAGCCCTCGCAGCGAGCCGAGTTGTGAAGTGGGCTAATTGCAGATGGCAAACACACCAAATGTTATGTGGTTTGCACACGTTTTCTGTGATTCGGGTGCTGCTTGATCCGACATCACACAGACACAGAGCAATAGATGACAGGTCGTGATTTGGCATCAAAGAGCAGCATGCTTAACAGTCAAGAGACATCGCATTACTGTACATGCACATCACACTGCTGCTAATTGCTTGTCTTTCATTGTGGGACTCTACCGTCTAGAATCACTCTTTATTTTATAACCAATAAATTCAGTGGAAAATTTTGTATTTTTTCTCTTACAAATGATTGGATGCCTTGCTTTGAATGTAAATGTATAGGAATATGTTTACTGGCAGTCAATGATAGTGCACTTGTATGTACAGTAATAACTTTAAGGTTTTTAAGTGTTCTTTTAATAATAATAATACATCAAACCTATATCATTTTTTGGACATTCTCAGACACTTCACAAAATTAAAAAAATTAAGGAAAGAAATTTAAAGTTATGTAGTGAGGTCGGAGTGATGGGTTGTGGGAGTGAGTTCCAGAGAGTGGGGCGGTGCATTTGTATAAAGTCATTTTAAGAAATGTTATGCCGATGTTTTTATTCTATTTTTATGCAAACCTTAGCAAAGTCCTAGTTTGTGAATTTGTAACTTCCTGTTATTTACAGTGGCACACAAAAAAGAATTCTGATGCTGGTTCTGATTCTAGAAACATTCTCCACCACTCTCTTAGTTAAACACAAACACAACCTCCAGAAATTCTACACGTCTACAAACTAATGCATTATGATTAAATTCACTTGGTAGAATGCTGTGGCAGTGGCGAATATTATTGTTTTCGAGCTTCTCTAAACCAAAGCTGCTCATTATACAGAATTACAGCTTTCACAAAAGGCACTGGCTTGGACCTTTGCGAGAATAAAATCCTTTCTGAAGATCAAGAGCAGGTCTCAGAAGGCCCAAATCCAGCGGACAGCGACTTGAAGAAGCCGGGAGAGGAGAAAGAGGAAGGAGGAGGAGGAGGGGAGAGGGGGGATGGCAGGCGAAAGCTCTGAATGGACTCAAAGCCTCACACAAAACTCTGTGATTAGTGCTGTGAATTAATCTCCTTGTGGGACCCTAAACCCATGAATGATGTTTTGAGCCCAGCTTTATATCAGCTATTAAGGCAGCGACAACAATAGTGGTTTAGATCAAGGCGACACCGGAATAGTAGATCTGTACCGCTGTTGCATAAAACGTGTGAGCTGAAGATAAAGGATGAAAATATCCCAATGATCAAAAACAAATAATTAGTTATTCAAACAGCTGTCATTATGGCCATGGGTAAGTGGCTTATTATTGTTGACACATATTGTGCTCTATGGCTTGGAACAGCTATAAGGACAGTTTTTGCAATTTAATGAATAGTTATTAGCTATTGTATTAGTAAAAGTGATTATTGACCAAAGGACAGTAAAAAATGATTAAATATGAGGTTATAATTGTTGAATCAAATGGTTTTTATCTTAATTTGAGTCCATTCTGAATTGCTCAAATTTGGTAAAATGTATTGTATTGTAAATGTATTGTTTACATTGACCGACATGTTACGATTCCTCTTACAGGGTCATAACGCTGGAAAACATATTTGCACATGGAACAAACTTACTTATAAAAGAAAGTCATTTTCGTCTAATGAGAATGGAATGTTCTGTTCCGGATAAAAAGACAAAGACGATTAGATTGAATGTTTGTCTGTTTTCTTTCAATTTACGACGATTACTATTTTTTATTTTTTTCTTCAACAGTGTGTATGTGTGTCTGCGTGAATGTGTGTGTGCTTTATTGTGTGAGTAAGAGCGGTTAGAACCAAATAATACTGTCCAACCCCTTTTGAAACTGTATTGCTATTTATTGTATACATGTCATCTCTTCTGGAAATTGTAAACACTGCAAACATGTGCAATGAGCAATACTGCAATTTCAGAAGATCCACTGAATGTCACTTTACCTACTTATTATCCTGCCAGACATGTAAATCATCTCTGTATATAATTGATTTGTAAAGATTCATTACTCGCTACTTTTATGAGGCATTTACAGATAGCATTCCAGCTACTTATATTGTACATTTTGTGTGCTCCTTACTAATAAAGAATCTCTTATATAATCTCTTCCTGTTTATTGTTTATCCTTTGGTGTACATGAATTTGAAAAATGCTATACTGTAATATTATTGCAAAAAGTGATGAAAAATAGGTACAATTTGGCAACATGTATCTTAATTTGAGCACATTTCGACTGCCTTAAAACAAGATTTTACAATGGGACAGATCTTGTTTTAAAAATATATCTCCCTTGGAATGAGAAAATAAAGCAAGAGTTCTTGAAAAAAGGCTAAATGGCTTTATCCCATCGGAAAATCTTGTTCAAGCATCTGTCACCTCATATTTTATCATTTAGTGCAATGCAATAATCCTACATGCAGGAAAAGACATGGTAGACATTAAAAAACCACTCACGGCCTTGGTGCACTGGACGTCCTTCCCCAGGAGCCAGTGCAGCTCCAGGTGACCTTCGCCCTGGTAGCACGACTGCAGCCGCTCCTTGATGCGTGTGTTGATGTCTTGTATGGTGAACACGCACAAGGCCGAGTGGTCCGGGGGGTCGGTGTACTGTTTCTGCCCTTTGGAGAACACCGCATACAGCACATCCTCCTGAGCACTGATGTTCAGAGCTCGGGCCAAGACTCGCCCGGCCTTTGACAGATACGCCGCCTGCAGCAACCGGTACTCCTCACCTCTGTGCACGCAGCCCACCGGCAGAGACACGTACGAGTGGAACTTCTTGTCACCTTTACACAGGCGAATGATGCGAGAGGTGTAGAACAGGTCACTGGGAGAGCTGCCGGCGGGCATCCCATTCTCAGGGGTCTCCGGTTGCACGGTCATGAAGTAGACAAAGCTGCCACTCGCGAAGCCGTAGATGTAGTAGATATCAAAGTGCGGTACGAGAGCCAGCGTGTCCGACGGGATTTTGATTAGAGACGACACAAAATCGGTGTGGAGCTCGTAGTCAAACATGGCGGAGGATTCTGGGTCACGAGGTAGCTTGCGGCTGGAGATGGTCGGAAAATAATCCTGCTTGCCTCCAACAGCGGTGCCTATGTACAAAGTAGCGTCTTGGCCTTGAGACGGCACCACCACCCCAAACATGGTCCCCGTCTGGTTGTCGCTGGATAAATAATGTTCTTTCTTATGCGTGGGTTCAACCAAAATGAAGAGGTCGTCCAATCTCATGAGCTTGCAGACCCCTTGGTACAGACTGCCACACGCCAACAGCCGGTTGTGCGAGTAGTCAATGAGCAAAAGTTTATTGATGTTATCTGTGGAGGCAAGTGGCTCCGAGCAGGGCTGGACAATGAGAGGAGGGTAGCAGGCTTTGTTGTCATACTCTGGTCCAGTGTCGTGAGAAACCAGCAGGGTGAGATTGGAAGAAAGCTTGTAAATTCGATTGACGGCTCCCACATAAAGAGCTCCCGTGGACTGGTGCACTGTCAGGTGGTTCAAGGCCCAGTCCCTCCTCTCTGACTGGAAAGTGTTCAGAGTCTGGCTCAGAGTTGTTTTTTGATTCGCACAAATGAAAGTCAAAAATAACAAAGGCCATTGCATGACTTTAAGTTTACGATGACCCTTTGCCAGGCCACAATAAGTCCATCTCTTGTCCGAGCACGTTGTCATCCCAGCGGGTCAAATATAATTGAGCTTGACCAAATCAACAGCCTAGTATGTTCCAGATAGATGGAGAAAAATATATCCTTTGAGAGTCCACACAGGTTTTTCACATCGTTCTGAAACAGAGAAAAAAATAGATTTAATAATAATCCACCCAAAACAGGGATGTAAAAGTCAAATATATATGAGGCCAAAAAATAAATTTGCAACAAGCCGAGGGCCAGACTGGTTCAAAGTGTATTAAAACATTAAAATTACTGCATATAACAAGTAGAACCAAGACCTACATGTAACACAGTGTACTGCGTTTTATTTAATGATTAACTGGATAATCCAATATTGTTGTATGGCTCTTTAAGTAATTTCAACAGGCTCACAGACAAAAATTAACTTCCTTCAAAGAGAAAACACATGTCTTGAACATTGAATTAATAATCTAATATTTTCTTACGGCTCTTTGCGGGCCGTTTCTAATACTAATCAAATATCATCCCGGGGGCCAAGATAATTCATTTGCGGGCCGGATCTGGCCCCCGGACCTTGACTTTGACATCCATGAACTAAAAGGACAGTGGTGATGATCCAGGACACTCAACAATCAACAGCATTTATGGATATGTATTAACACTTAAGGACATTACCAATACCAATGTGTTTTGTTTTATTTCTTGTGTTTGAACTGTTCAATTCTCTAATCCGTGTTGGCAATTTCGACGGTTGTGTAAAGTCCTCTGAGATAACTACTGTTGTGATCTAGGACTGTTCAAGAATACATTGAATGAACAACACTTTGGCACTTTACACCCGCCCCACTGTGGCCCCTGGTGTTCCTAGAGTAATCCCATCACCATACAAACCAAGCCCTGCCCTGCTTAGCTGCGGAGGTTTGACAGGATTTGATTTGTAAATAGGAAATATGAACGCAACCAACGTGTCATTGAACTTCCGTTGTACAAAACTACTACAGCACAAAGCTTCAAAAGGACGAGTACTGGTTGTTCAAGCTGTTCTCACATATTTACCAATGCCTCAGCCTTCTCTTTATCACCACTGGGGCTCATTATAGTTGCCTCTGTAAGAAAGCGCCGTCTGTGGCCTATTACTCGAACAAAGCACAGACACAGTGCAGCTCAGCCTAACCTCTGTTTGGGTGGCTAATTAAATGATCCAAATGTATTAATTATGCGCCCATATTTGGTTCTCTGTGTTTTCCTCCCTCCCCTGTCTTGTTCATTTAAATGGTTGAATCCAGGAGTAATTTATCACTCCAGTGTTGCAGCCGACATTCCAAAATTAATCTTCGTCTTTTTTTTTTTTTTACAGGATGGCATTGGAAGTCATCAAGGATTCAGCCAGCATCAAAACCTCAAACGCAACCCTATTTAATTTCATTAGCATATTTTATGTTGGGGGACAGAATGACCCTCAAACATGCTATAGAAGGGAGAAGAGTGAGTTACAGCAGAGGGCCTGAAGACACATGTTCCATACGCCATTGTTCCCAGTCTGTGCCTCGTTTTTATATTTATCATGCGTGTGGCAATGACAGAACAGTAAAAAAAAAAAGTATTTCAATCTGAGAACAAGTGCGGAGATTCTCAGAAGCAAGCACGACGGGATACAGTGAATATACAGTAAGCACCTCCAAACGTACAGTAGTTACTTCATCAAAGGACATTAATGGAATCGTAAAACTGTCATGCATAGGTGAAGGGGGCATAAAATAAAACACCTTCCAAGAGATGACACAATCTCATTTTTCATTGTACATTTCCCTGGCACCTAAATATATCACTAACCTGACAAACCCCAGCGCTAACAAAACATCAGTAACCAAGGGCTGCATGATTTTGATTATATATTTGCGATTCAGTTTGCGTTTTTAGCTATGAAGCTCTGTGTTCAAAGTACACGAGGAGAATTCATGAATGTGAGGGAGAAACATCAGCGCTAATACACAGCAAAAAAAGATACAATATGTGGTAATAAATGCTGAAATGAAATAGTTTTTATCTTAATTTTAGCAGCAAATTTTGCCAAATTTAAGCAATTTTTAGACATATTTTGTATCACTTTTTGCAGAGTATATGGGGTACCAGTAAATTAAAACATATTTATGTGCTGACGTCACTCTGTGTTTTCCAAATGTGGAATAAGCTGATTTGAATATTGACTAGCTGAAGCCAATGTCCTTGTAAAGCCGTGTGTGATACAACAGGGTAGTTTTTGCAGTCACAGTGGTAGTATTTCTTAGCCTTCTGTCAGACATAAACAAAAACATAAAAATTGCTGGATTTACAATATGCAACAAGAACATTTTATGTTTGTTAAAGAAGCTATACCCGATTTTTTTTATTTTTATGAGTTCATAAAAATGCTTATTACTACATACAAGTTGAATTATAATCCGTAATTTAATTGAAAACTTGAGCTCATTGATACAGCTTGTGTATGAATTCAGGCCGTAAAAAGCGCTGCAGAGACTTAAAGCCAGCTCTCCTCCATTCACAGAACGAGGCTGCGCCCTCTAGCCTCTACAGCGCAGGTGAACAAGAGCAGAATGGAGGCAGAAAGTGACTGTATAGCTCCTCTGGCTGTAACTGCAGACACAGCAAAACAGCCCAAACGACACAACAGTGAGGAAGAGAAGAGGGAAAAGCAAAAAACATTATCAAAGAAGAAATCAAGCCCGGGTGAACATACTGTAGCTTGCTTACATCGTATCCTCTGTCTATGGGAGAGACCTGGGGGACCGCCTCGGACTACATTTGGACGCGAAACTAGCGGTAATCTTTAATTTCTATATTTTGGTAGCAGTGCGTTGCTTTTGTACCATTTCATCATTGATTATTGTACAGCTCATGCTAATGTTTGCATATGTATCAGATCGGAAATAAAACTAGATGGCTCCGTGGGATGAGAGCGTACGGGAAATGTGAAGCCTGTGAGCGAGTTGAGGGGCGGTGCTAAACATTCAAACCTTGCAGAAACAGGTCTTTAAGGAAATAATGTAATCTATATAATAGCAGTCTTGGCAATTTGCAAATTGCGACCACTGAAATTCTTAATGATACATAATACAGCCCAACTGTGGGTTCAGAACAATCCTTTCCAGCATTGATTATGTGCCAATAAGAAAACCATGGCTCAAAAGGTGACTGTTTTTGGCTCAGCGAGATGCGTTGGTATAAGTAAAGGTTAAATGCAGACAGGAGTGTCAGGTGCTAATGTGGGGGTCCGGCCGCGATCGGGCTGTGACAGGATGAAGGGGGATTTTTTTTGGCTGACCGTCAGGATGTCTGGCTGCGGAGCTTGAGCCTGGGCCAAAGACAAGGGCGGATGGACGGACACTGAGAGGCCTGGTCTAGCTCCAGATCCACTCTAGCATCTCCTGTCCATCTGTCCTCACCACACTCGGACCGCAACATAAGGCACTGAAGGGTCTCAGCATATTCTGCGCCGCCTGGAACCATCTGAGAACAAATCTGCTCTAACTAAGTATAATTAAAAACGAAAAACAACTTTTTGGAACTTTTTAACATGCAACTATTATCAGGAACTTCATGGCACAAACTTCTGAACCAGGACTAAAGCTGGACTAAAGCAGGACTGGACTGAAACAATGAAAAGCCTGCAACTATACAGAATTTTTTTTTTTTTTTTTTACTTTTGTCCATAACATTCCGAGTTGTATTTTGTTTAAAGATGTAGGTCCTGCTGCTTAAGAAATCCCTTGCAGGCAGCTCAGACTTTACCTCATATGGTTGTTACAATGATTAAAGATTTTTCATCTGTACTTTAACAAAGACAAAAAATTAATGAATATACTGAAATGTTCATCTCATCTTGATGTTGGCCAGTACCTTTGTACTTGTGTTAATAGTGTCTTATACCTGTTACGTGGCAAAACAAAATAAACCCAAAATGCAAAACTGAAATAAAATAATAATAAAATGTACTACAAAAACAAAAATGAAAGAAAATTACATCAAAGTTACAAAACGGGGCTCGAGGACAAGAACTAGAACTGATGTGGGAATGACAATGACGGAACAGGGAGTCAAGGAACAAACAGGGTTTAAATCAAGCCCCTGCGATCCAAGATGGCGGCGTAATCAAATGAATGGCATGTGCTCAGTGGCGCATGTACCGGCACGGTCGCTGACATATTAGCGGGGTAGCCCACGTGAATTTAGTCTTATTTAGTCTGCAGTACCGCGAGAATCCCTCGAGCACATGGGTCCTTCAGCTCCAAGCTAGTAATACCCTATCCAGTTATTATAATAGATCCATGGTATAGGTAGAAGACTAACGAGACACAGGTGATGCTAATGAGGGCGGGGCTGAATCAGGAAACAGGAAGTAGAACTAAAGAAGACACAAGGATAAACAAACTATTAAAAAAAACAGGAAATAAATCTAAACCATGGCAATATCCTGGGTATCCTTGAACGCAAGATACTATATAATGTAATATACTAAAATTATCTATCTATCTAAGACCGCGGACCAAAGCGGGCCATGATTGGCTCTCGAATCGCTCCTTCTGCCCGTTTTTTGTCAGTGGTTGTTTGTCTCTTCTTTTATTTGTTGAGAAAATGCAGTTATTTAATGGTCAACATTCAAGTATTTTTTTATTCAACTTACGTCTTTGTCCACAAAACAGCTTTGTTGACGAAATGCTTTTATTATAGTTTTTGTCAACGAACCAAATGAATATTGGTTGCAGCTTACAATTTACACAGGCAGAAAGCAGCATTAATGTTTCACTATAAAACATAAAAAGTCTCATTATAATTGCAAATGAACAAAAAGAGAACAAAAAACAATGGAAGTTAAAGAAAATCTCTAAAATGCTCTGCTCTTGATGGAAAATCTGAGTTTCTGTACCTCCAGACAAACACGATACACAATGAGTCACAGAAAAGGCTTTTGTTTATTGCCAACACATGGCATTTAGATCAGAAAGTTTCTTCAGGGCTTTTGCTGCTAAAGGTTTTCAGTCTGGACACATTGTTAATAGTGAGATTTTGGCGGCATGTGTTATCTTCTGTGTTTTTCTTTTTAGTAATGTCCCTCGTTCTTATAAATGTCCTCAAATAATCTGCCTGTAAATCCTCCTTCTGTTTATGCACGCTTCACTTCTGCTTTTTAAGTCAAGGTTTCACAAAAATAAAAAACACAACACTGACAAATTGAATTCTTTCTATCGAAGTTGTCCTTTGTATAATTCTGACATGAAATGTTTTGTTTGTTGTATTTAATTTACAATATGTCAATCTCACAAATTCTCTTTGTTTGTTCTCTACTGAAGCAGAGTTAAATGGGTGAATACAGGTCTGACCCAGGACTAAAGCAGGACTACATCTGAACTGAATCAGGACTAAAGCTGGACTAAAGCAGGACTACAGGAGGACTAAAGCTAGACTGAACCAGGACTAAAGATGGACTAAAGCAGGACTAAAGCAGGTCTGACCCAGGACTAAAGCAGCTGAACTGAATCAGGACTAAAGCTGGACTAAAGCAGGACTACAGCTGGAGTAAAGCTAGACTGAACCAGGACAAAACCTGGACTAAAGCAGGACTAAAGCAGGTCTGAACCAGGACTAAAGTAGGACTGGGTTGAAACGTTGAAAAGCCTGTGTTTTCTGACATCAAGTGTAGAGGACAACTAGTTGCCGAAAAGTAGAACACGGGCAACTGACTGAAACCGGAGACCGACTGTTTATCTCCAGTTGTAAGAGCGCTAACATCGACCGATTTCGGCAACTGATCATCTACTCTCAGTTGCCAAAAGCTGCCTTGCAACTAGTTGTCTCCAGTTACTCTGTCGATGTACGCTAGGCTTTAGAAATCCCTTGCAGCTCGGACTTTACCTCAGATGGTTGTCACAATGATTAAAGACTTTTCATAAAAACTCAAGAGGTTGCACTGTATTGTTTTGCAAAGTCACCCAGAGCAGTCAATTTGACGGCATTTCCTTTTGGGGTAAGTGTAATTACTCTGTTTATGTAGGTTTTTGGTCTTCATAACTTAGTTTCATAAATACAGTAAAACTCACTATCGCCATCCTAGACTGGTTTTATACTAGTTCAGAGAAATCTCAGCTTGGAGAAAGTTCTGTTACCATAGCAACACACTGTTTACTTGCAGCAGTTAACATTTAGTTTAGCTATATTTAATTTATATGAACCAGTTTTGCATGTGTGGAAGTTAAAAGCCGAAACTGTAGATGTCCATTAATATGAATAGGAATTCTAGTAGTTTCAGAATTCTGGGTGTCCTGTGGATTTCAAAAGTGCAAAAGGAAAAACAAGAGGAGAGAAGAGGACGTCGTGGAGCAGGAGGCAGACAGGCAGTCTCACTCTCATCGTTTCATCCATTTGAGTTTCTCCGGCTTTGGTCACGTCTTAGGCGTGCAGTCATGCTGCTCAGTGTTTACCCGGGATTACAGAGGCAGCTCTTGGCCCCGCTGAATTCTCCGCCTCGCCACTCAGACACGCTCCAGCCGAGACGTGACTCATTCACACTCACAGCACAGGAGCGCGGCCACGGGCCCTTGGGGCTCTCATGGGCACCAATCACAGCGAGGGGCGAGAGAGACAGAGAGAGACAGAGAGAGAGAGACGTGGGGGGGGTGGTTGAGAGAGAGAGAGGATGTGGGGCTTCACAAACAGGATCCCTGACCTCTTTGGGGATCAGTGGAGGCAGAGGCATTCTATGACATCAGCATATAGTCGGGTGAAAAAGTTTGGGCATCCCAGATCATGTGAACAGTGAAGCAAGAGACGGATAAAATGATCTCTAAAAGGCATTCCATCACAGATGAGACAATACAACAGACCCCGCAGATACCAGGAGCTCGAAAAGGTCAGGAGGCAGTGGAGGCTGATAGTCTGTAGGCCGAGCACAGAAGTCTTCAAGAACCACATCTAAACCAGGTTCAAACCAGGTCAATCTGGGTTTTTACTTGGTTATTCAAATAATCAACAGCTACAGGCCTCACATTGTATAATAAACATAAGTTAAATAACTACTAAAATTAAGATTAGAGACAGAAATGTGATATATTTCTATAAATTATATGATAAGATAAGACTAAAATATATGATACTGATTGAAATAATTAGTTGCCCTGCACAGAACATACACACATCGACATATGGATTTATACATGGGTAAAATCAAAGGCTGTTTGGACTGACAACCATAATAAAAGTTAAGATTATATATCTCTCTCACCGTTCATGTCTATTTAGCATTACAAAATGTTTTGTTTTGTATTATTCAAAGAACTTTCTTTCACGATTGTTACTACTGTGTCTGGGATATTTAGTGTGTGTCCTGAATCACACACGCTTCACTGGGGGAGGGATACCGTTGTACCGATTACACATGAATGAACATGCTGGCGTTGGACGCAACAGAACTTGACTTTCAAATGAATAAATGAAGGCAATTAGTAGGCCTGTGTTCAGTGTTGTGAGGACAGAAGTAGGTCATGATGTCCAGAGGAGGGGGTAGGCAGCAGCAGGCCCTTGCTGAGACAGTGATGAGCCCAAGAGAATGCTAAAGTCTTCATTAACCAGTGCTTGTCTGTAAATGTCAGAGCAAGACACAAGAGACTGAGGAGAGATTATTGAAACAGGAGAGTGTTGTGATCTTGATGGCCGCAATTTATCTGTGTGGCATTTTTCCCTACAGGCAGAAGCTTCTGAGGTCAAACGAGGAAATGCATCAGATCAATGAGTCAAAGAAAAATAGATCCTGCTCAGTCATACTGGAGTAATATAAGGATTGTATGTTGCCCAGTAAATTGGGTCCTGTCTTCTATCGATTGCTCAGAAAATCCTGAGAGACGCTTTTCGATGGAGTTTACATGTGCTCCAGCCTCTGCACTCTGGTTTTTAAGTTTTCTACAAAATGTACAAAGCTCCCAATTAAATATGCACGTGTTTAATGTGTTATTTCCATTCTGAGATTAGAAATTATTCAGTAAATTTCAGCTCTATGTAATTTGCAATGACTTAACCCCCCTGACCTTTGCTTTGAAACGACTCAAATGGATCTTATGTCTTTAGAATCCTGGACTTTACCTCAATGTATTGATGTCGGGTGTTTGCCATATGCTCTACAGGCGTATTCCCTATAGGAGAAGAAAAGGACCAACCCTTTGTGTTCAATAGTTGAGGCTTTACTGCTTATGGTGATTTTGATATAGCACAAGAGATTTAGCTCTTCATATAATTATACTGCATAGTCAATTTAAACAGTGACATTTTCTTGGGACCAGGGAATTCTTACAAGCAGCTTTTAGATTAATGATGGAAGTCTGAAGCTATAGAGCACACTCATTGTAAATCTGTTCCATTGGCAGCGCCTTTTTGGCACAAGTCATGCATCATGTTACGTTAATAACAAGTAACATAATTGCCTTTTTTTCCGTTCTTGTTGTTTGGTTTATTGGTCATTGCAGATATTGGGGATTTTACGACTCTCGGCTTGGCTGCAAATCTTTCCGGTAGAGTAGCGGAGGCTGCGTCTACAGGGACCTGTAAAACAACAGCATGTCACTGCAACGTGCTGTGCCCTTAATAAGAGCAGGATGGTGGGTACGAGTAAATGTGGCATAGGGGAGCCATTCCAGCACATCACCAGCACCATGTCAGCATCCTACCGCCGCCATATGCATAATACATGGAGATACAGCCCCTATGTCAGCGTCAAGAGCCTGGGCTTTGCAACTCCTCCCACTCATACTCCAGCTCGTCCATAAATCTCAGCGATGTTCTTCTACGGCTAATGGTGACCTCAAGCCGGCCAAAGCTAACCACCAAAGCTGCTGCGTTGCATATACGATGAGAGGAAGGAAGAGGGGGAAAAGTCAAAGTGACCTCCAGTGCCGTGATGTAAACCCATGCAGACCAAGTGCAATAGGCAGCTTCTTCTATTATTCAGCAACCACAGAATAAGGCGGACTAAGGGGTTGCAAGAGAGCGTACACCAGGCAAGGATATTTCTTAAGTGCACAAAGAAAGAACAAGCGATAAAGAGAAGGAGACAGACGGCGACTAGGGGCTCGGTCTATGGACGCGGATGAAAAAAAGAGTATTGTGAAATCTGAAGGCCAGTCTTCTTGAATCAGATGCAAAGATGTGTTTCCTCATTAACTTTAAACTTAAGAATCAGTTAATCTCATTCAGTGATTTAACAATGACAAACCTATATTCAGAAACGACAGATCAATTTGACCTAAGTAAAAGCTCAAAAACTGAAAAATAAAGGTGAAAAAAATATTTGTGTTCCTTCTGCTGTCCATGAAAATTACTCCTGGTATGTAAGTCTTTCATCTAATCTGCCTCTCGTGAGGGTGACTTGTGCTTTTTCTTTTTTACCTCTGTCCTAGCAAGCAACATTTACATTACCAAGAGTTCAAATGTCTGGATAATGTTCTCCTCTAAAACATACAAGTTTTTTTTCTTGGCTTTCAACACTGATGTTGTTTCTAAGCATCAATAACAGACCTGGCATCACATTTGCTGCCCAAGGCGCCTGCATGTGCAAATGAGCAAAAAAATAATTCAATTGATTGATGCAGTGGAGCCATGAGAAGCTGTGCATATGTCCATAATTCCCACACCACTGCACACCAATATCAAAGAACTTTTTTTCCCTGAGACCAGCTCTGCTCGCCTTCCTCTCCTTGCCCATATTGCTTCACGGAGCAGGAGGATGGCAAGGTCTGAGGTGGCAAGAATAATTACGATCAAAGAAATTACAATGTTAAAGAACAGATGCTACCTTCAGTGCTGACAAATCACTGCTGGTCTGAGACGTGGTATAAAGGGAAGAGGTTTTTTCATGCACGTTTTTCTCTCTAAGTATCTCCTGCTCCAAAATCCATTAAACATTTAATCCACAGAGCAAATAAAGCTTTGCAAAGGCCATTCACCCAAAAAGCTGTACAAATACAAGCATCTGCCCACATTATCACAGTCTGTCTCTCCGGCTGACCTGCCTCAGTCTGACCCTAATTGTCCCAACAACTAGGTAACTCAATCCCTATGAAATGCAGTTTAGATATAGCATCCAATTGACATATGTTACTCAGCTTATCGGCAACCATACACAAACTGTAAATTAGAGACTTCCATTACGAGGACCGCGGCTGAGTTGAGATCCTGTGATGAGATGCTGAGGCACGGATCAAATGACGTCTGCAGATTCTGGGTCAGGGTTTTGAGTAACCTCGGGGGACTCCAGAGGGCATGGAGGAGGGAATGATGGCTCAATTTCATCAATGTTTGCACTCCAAACAACATTCCTCCAGTTCTCTTTTGTGGGATCAAGAATCTCAGAACAAATAAAAAGACTTTGAATGTAATTTGATTCCAATCCAGGTTTATACGCTCATATCAATGACATTTTTCTGCCATGACCCGATAAATGACGTCAGTGTAAAAAGTAAATTCAGATCTTCATTTATGGACTTTATCAATATTCATGGACATTGGTCATCATCCCACCAATATTTCTATGTGTTTTTTTTTTTTATTTCTTGTGTTTGAACAGTTTGATTCTCTGATCTGCGTTGGCGAATTTGACGAATTTGTAAGGTCCGAGATACCTACTCTTCCAACTGGGCGAATTTGTTTTTCATTTTATTTTCAGAAATATATAAAGTGAAAAAGATCAAAAGCCCTGAAACCTTATGAGATATAGACAACTAGTAAAATCAATCCACTAATAAAATCAATCAACACACATACAAGAAAAATATGTAAGAAAAATGTAAGGAAACAAGAAAGTATTATCTTCTTTTGCCAATATACCCTCCCTAATTCTAAAATCATCAAACTTTTTTAAAAACCTGTGTCTCTCCCTTTATGAAAACCAATGACTTTGATATTTCCAAAGTGCCATATGCTGTGTGTTCTCGCTCTAACACAAAAAGACAGAACGCAAAACACACACATCAGCAACTTCCTGCTCCGTTTGTCACAACAACAGTGTGACAATCTGGATTCGATCGGCCATATTGCAGGAGCAGCTCCGATGCACGCTGAGCTCTGCCAGTGGAACCATCTGCCAGGTGAGCCACTTGCGAGACTGGGGTTTCTCTCTCCCGCCTACTCCACCCCCTCCACCCCCCACAACGTCACTCCATCAAACTCCGATTCCATTTGTTCTAATCTCTCCTCTTCAGCTTTATCAAACTTTATATCCTGCTCTAGGCTCTTAGATCTTTCACTGAAATCAGCTGGAAACAAAATACTGATCAGAATCTAGCCAGCGTTGTTATTGACAGAGTGTGTAATAAGAGCGTCATGCTTCGGAAAATGAGATAACCAGACAGCTTTCATGTGTTATTTGAGTTGGTTTAGTTGTTTGTCGATATAGATGACGCTCGACAATCGTGCTATGGTTTCAAATTGAATTAAATTTCCCAAAGTGGATATATTTCAGATGTTACAGAACAAATAGGAATGAGGAGCATACTACACAAGATAAGTGAAAAAGTCTACACTGAAATGAATTAAAATCTCTAACTTAAGCATAATAAAGAAGCAAATATAAAATCTGCGTAGAGATTTTGTTTTAAATGATTGAAAAATGTGTTCAGTGATTAGCTGTCTGCTGAGTAATCACACAAGACAATGATATTATGACAAATGTGTATAAAAGTTAGATATAATGTTAGTGTTGTGTTTGTCTCTGTCATGTCTTCAAACTCTTGATATTTGGAATTTTCAAATCTCTTATAATGATTTTAAGTGGGGAATTTTACTTCCTGAAACTTATGCTCCGCCCACTCAGCTCCATATGTACCAAACATGTGAACAGAGCCTGGCCAGTCACAATTCAAAGAAAAATGATTGATGATATATTGTTAGGGATTGTTACAACAAAAACAACTGTGTGTCACTCCCACAAATTACAAAACAGCAGAAAAGTCCCTGTGAATATTTTTTTTATGTCTATATCATTAAAAAGCCATGAACTGAAACAAAAACACAGTAATAATTATCCATAAAAGTGGCCTATGTATTTGTCTCAAGTCTGATTGTATCACTAAAAATGTGGCAAATAAAAGACAGACGATAATTATTGAGCACTAAAATAAAGTTCCACCCATCATTATTTGAACAATTAATTTAAATGTATTCTTGTTTAGCCCTAAATTGCATTGGATTTTACAAAACTGTTGATTTCGCCAGCACAGATCAGAGAATCAAACAGTTCAAACACAAGAAATGAAACGATGGAAAACACATTGGTATTGGTCCATAAGGGGCAGATGACCAATGAGATAAGATAAGCTTTATGATCTCACAATGAAAATGAACATGTCACATTTGGCATAGTTAGAATCACTCAGGGTGTGCAAAAAGACAGGAAGTGTGCAAAATGTTAAAAAGGTTCCAAAATAGTCTCTATGGCAGTGCGAGTGTCCATAAATGTCCATGTACAGTACTTAATTCTTGCTTCTCATTATAGACAATAGACTGCTTCCTTATTATGCTAAAGCTAGAGATTTTATGTTATTTTATTTTATTTAGTAAAGAGTTTAGTATAGAGCTGTTGTGTTTATTTATCATAGCCTGCACTGTGTTCATTTACCTTTTGTCATGAGCGCAGTGGGTGACAGTGGCTTTGGGCCTGAAGGTCGTGGGTTCGATCTCCCCACGAGACCTACTCCAACTTCTCCTAACGCATGTCTGCTGCCATTAATAAATCTTAATTAAAGGTGTATAGGAGGATTTTCTACTTCCGGGCGGATCATCAAGACTATTGGTCCTCCAAATTGTCAATCATTCTGGTGATAAGTGCTCGTCAAATAAGAAAAGAGAGTTTTGTTCAAAAAGTGGTGAGGGCGGTTCTTTCCTAAAATTTGGGAAAATCCTCCAATATAGCTTTACCATTAATCTTAATACGTTTTGATAAATGTCCATAAATGATGTTGAATGTTGAGTGTCCTGGATCATCACCATCTGCAAATCTACTCCTGGATCCTCACCATCGATAAATCTGTGATTCCAATGGGGTGTCTTTCCACAGACATACACATATTTGTTCCATACATAACATACAAACACTTCATACTCAATACACACTGACTGGGGGCTCTCATCTTCCCTCCGCGGGCTGTAGCATCTGAACCGTCGTGTTTAATCAGCGTCTCCGTGGGCAACCGTGTGGAGGAGGGAGGGGCGAGGACTGGAGAATGGTGTGTGTGTGTGTGTGTGTGGGGGGGGGGGGGGGGTCTACAGTGCGTTGTAGTGTTACACTCACTAATTTGTCTGGTGTAGTATTCCGGTAAGCACGTTTTGGCCCTGACCCCTATCGGCCCCGCATGATATTCCAATTACAGCCCAATTAATGTCAACCATCCAGTCTGCATCATTTATACGAAAAGCACTTTATCAGATGGTGTGAGTTTATCGGTGCTGGTGTATCAAGATATAATTTTTGAAAATATTCACCATAAAATGTTAAAGTGTTTATAGACTGGGTGATCCAGGTTCAATACAACTTTACAGCTTCACTCTTTAATTTACTGTGATGATTTCAATTAAATTTGACAAGAACATATTGTATTATAGATAGATAGATACTTTATGGATCCCCTGTAGGAGAAATTCAGGTGTCCAGCAGCAGAAGACTCTTCCAGGTTTGTTGTACAGTCTGACTGTCAAAGGAACAAAGGATCTCTTGAAACGTTCTGTTCGGCAGTGTACTTATAGGAGCCTGTTGCTTCGATTACTCCTCTGAGCGGCATAATTATATGTCATTGTATATTATTAAGTATATTATTAAGTATGATATGTGTATATAGTCAACTAGTTTATTAGTTTATTTACAAGGATTCTTTCAAAACAGCAAACATCAGAAGGACCCACCCCCGACAGGAGGATCAGTGAGGGATCCTAGAGCTATGAGGGTGCTATGAGCATTATTGGGTGGCAGCTCTGATTGCCTTGCCACCCCCTTGACCCAAAAATGGACTAATAAAGGGGTAGAAAATGAAAGAAAGAATGTATTCACTATATTCTACATTCTACCTTCAGGTATGAGCATAGTTTGTTTACACTATGCTATTTATTAGATTATAGAACATGTCATTATATGTTTTAATCTTAAGTAAGTGATCATTTTATAGCGTATTTCACAGACCAAGGTTACACTGAACGCTTTAAAATGTTGGTGTACTTTCCTTTCACTCCACGCACAATGAGGACAGAAGCAAGACGCTGAACTTGACCCTCTGACCATCACCATGCATCCACTCATAAACACGTTCAGAACGAATGTACATGTATTTAGTGTTGGTGTGAAGTGATGTGCAGTCTGGGGTTTTAAAGGGCATTAAGGGTATATATACAGTAAACATAGAATTCAACTTATAGAGTTAGATTTTCTATTTTTTTTTTCTTTTTTTAAATATAGAATCATAAAGCCATCCTTAATATTCACTTATCTCGTGTAGTGTGCTCCTTCATTCTGCTCTGTAATGTAAATGTATTTAGTGTTAAGAAAAAAACTGAGCACCTGGAGGAAACCTATACAGAAACCAATCTAGAATATGCAAACTCCACACAGGAAGGCCCCCGCCCGGAGGTGGAATCAAATCCAGGACCTTCTTTCAGTGACACACAAGCTAACAACTGCGTCACTGTGGTGTGCCTATTACTGAAGAGTTTGTGTAAATTGTTTTTCAGATATTTAAAGCATCTATCGCAAATATATCAATCCAAATATTCAATGATTAGAAATATTCAGTACATTATTTTTTATTTCTAAATCCTTTGGGGATCTTCCTGGAAAGGGTTTGAGGTTTTAGAGCAACTACAGTAGATTCTGAAACTACCAGAACTCCCAGAGCCATCAATTTGACTGCTCCCCTTCAAATTAATGGACTCCTGTGGAATTCACCCTAAAAAAAAATGTCACCAGTTGTATGCTAAAAACTGATATTTTAACCTGAAATGCTGCAAAAACAGTTTGATGAAAGGCTAATGCTAAATGCTGACAGTGTCCTATAAAAAAAAAAAAAAAAAAAAGAGTTCATAAAATTATTACATAGAAATAAACTTCATTTGGAAACAGACAAAGTCACAATGTTCAGTGAGTAATTACATTTCCAAAACTAAAAGCTGTCAAATTGACTACGCTGGGACTTGTAGTGTTAGAGATGAAAAAACTGAGAAAAACAGACTGTTAATTTGGGGGGAATTGACAAAAAAATAACAATTTGAGAGTATGTTATACGTGGGCTACAATTCAATATTATTGCGATTCTTAACATCAATTCTGTGACAAATTGCGATTCAGATCTCTCACATTATTCAAATATAAATATAAATAAACAAATGCCACATTTATTTTGGTCTGCACATTAACAGAAGTGGAAAACCTTAGAAGGGTAGTTCAAAAAATACTAAAAAAGTCCTTGAAGATTCAGGACAAGGCATAATTATTCTCTGCATAGACGTCCTCTCACATGAATGGTGAGCTCCCAGCACATCACTAAAATGATTACATTATAAGAAAAAGAAGACATAATAGAGTAACATAAACCTCAGATGTAAATTACCAGAGTAAACTCAGAGAAAATATATAGTATAGAGTAGTAATTTTAAGAAATGTTAGGTAGATATTGTTATTTACTATGCATGCCTTATTCTATTTTTACTTTTATAACTTGTTTGCATCGAGAGCCAAAGCAATTTCCTTGTTTGATACTTGCTGTTACTCACAATGACAATAAAATAATGAAAAAAGTGAATCGCGATACTGTATCGATATCATTGCAAGCTCAAAATATCGCACTACTGAACCGAACTGATTTTCTCCCCACCACAAAACGTTCATTTACATTCTTAAAACGAGCACTGATAAAGAGGTGCTTTGGTGGATGACTGGCATGGGTGAGCATAGGGGGAAAAGCCAATCTCAGGCTCCCTTCATCTGAGGTTTTAGCTGCTCTGCTGGGGTTAGAAGAATAAAAGCTGGTCCAACTGGTCGTCCAGATAAGCCCGGTCAGAGAGAGTGCACATGCATGAGGACTGGGGAGTTCATTGCCCCTGCCACCGCCACAAAACGCTCGGACTGGGCATTGTTCAGGTTGGCAGCTCGTCCAACTCTGCTCCGTCTTAACACTAGGACTCCCAGAATTCTGAAACTCCAAGATGTCCCATTCAATTTCGTTTTTCCACTGATTTTATTAAAATTAAGTAATTCAACATGTTTAGCTTTTATCTATCTCTATTACATGCTTAATAATAATGATTACAGCAACACTAAAAGCTAGGATGCAAGTAACTAGTGTCTTGCTATGGTAACTAGCACTAGAACTTTGTTGAATCAGTCCAGGACAAGATGATTTCATAACAACATAATTACATAAAGGTATAGAAAAAGTCACAACGTTTTGAAGAACCAAAAACGTGCATAAGCTGAGTAACAACACTCCGAACATGCAAAGCCGCCAAATTGACTGCTCTGGGAGTTCTAGTGTTAATCCTCCCTGTATTCTTATCTCCATCATGTCAGCACCTCCTGTACTTCGTCTCCCCACGTTTCCTCTGTTCTAATCTTCACTTTGATTCACCTAAAATGAAAACTCCACTCTTTGACAGAGTTCAATTCAATTCAATTCAATGTATTCTTGTCCAGCCCTAAATCACAACAGTAGTTATCTTGGAGGACTTTACACAAACGTTGAATTTGCCAACACAGATCAGAGAATCAAACATTTCACACACAAGAAATGCAATGATGAAAAAAAAAAAAAAAACACATAAAGTCCCCAAATCCAAGCTTTTGTTTAGACCTAGGGCTGGGCAATAAATCGAATTTAGGCAATTAATCGGCTTTTGAAAAAATCGAAATCGTGAAAAATTTTAAAATCGTGAAATCGAATGAAGGATATTGTGAGTTCCAGCAGCACATGAATTATACTTGCAATATCAGCACAGTCAGTACAAGACTTTTATAATACGTATTGGGGGAAACAAAATCAAAATGGTTCTGGTATTGAGCGGAAAGATCTAAAAATATTTTTAAGGGCAAACTTTAATGAAAATCAATTTAAAATCGAAATCGTCCAAAGCAGGAAATAAAATCGAGATTTTACTTTTTTGCCATATCGCCCAGCCCTATTTAGACCACAAGCGCATTTCCGATTAAGGGATTTGTGAATGTGATTGCGGAGTGCTTTATCTGCATGTCTTTTAACAATACATACAGTCACTTTGGTTCACGGAGCATGCATGGACCCGGCACTGTCACAATAGACCAGTTTTGGGTTACTGGTTCTGGCTTACAGGTTGGTCAAAGCAAACAGGGAGGTCTCGTGTTACCCGCTCATTCACAACCTTCAATGTCAATCACTCCAGATGGATAAACGTGCGCAAAGTCAAATCCAACTTTACATTGCGCATGCATTTCTAATACCAGCGTCTTGTTGTCAATGGCATAAAAACGAAAGAAAGAAAAAGTACTCACCCAGAACAAGTCAGGAGTGGGACATCGTAGCTCCGGGACCAACAGATCAGTCAGTAACAGATGCAAAAAGCAGCAGCAGCAGCAGCGGCGGAGTCCATTCAAATTTCAGGCTGCGTTGCGCGTAAAGTCAAGTGGATGGGCGCGCAGTGTGCATGTTCCCAACTGAGACGCATTCAAGTCACCAGCATCGGAGAGGAATTGATCATTTTCTGTCTTCCAGGCTGCCAAATATGCCTCCTCCTCCTCCTCCTCCAGTATGCTCCAGTCTCTCTCCCCCTCTCTTTCTCTCCTCTCTCCCGCTCTGCCAGTGCTCCACATGAAGTCACCAGCAGTTCACTTCATGCGCCTCACGTACACGCATCCAGTCGCGCTCTCGTGTGGCCGCGTTCAGACAGTCCATGGTTCAGAGCTATTGTAAATGTATTTAGTGTGGAAGAAAAACCGGAGCACCTGGAGGAAACCTACACGGAAACCAGTGCAGAACATGCAAGCTCTGGTACAACTTTGGCGAGGGAAGAATTTGACTTTTATTTTGTCGTAAAAGTGAAGCCCAAAAACAGTAACTTTTTTCCTTTTTTAAGAATAGTCTATGCCATTAATGAAGTATAAAGTAGTATAGATCAATTGCGATATTGTTTAAAAGGGGAGGGATAGTATATTTCTAAGATACTAATGTTTCAGAAAATATGCAAGCTCAGATAAATGTGTTAGAAAATATAAAATCTGGCTTCATGGGAATTATAAAAAATAAAGGATCAATTATTGTTCGCATTCTTTATTATAACTATATTCACATTGATTGCATTTATTTGTTGTATTTACTTAGGTCTGTTTAGTATCGAATGAACCTCACGTCCCAACAGGAGTTTCTGTTGAAATACTGCCATCTGTAGGCGATTTTATCCAACAAGTAAACAAATGAGCTGAAGACTTTTTTAGGCATTGTTGAACTCCCACAGCAGACAAATTTACGGATTTTAGTTTTGGAAGGGCACTCAGCGTATGTACATTTTTAGTCTTCATAGCTTTGTGACTTTTTCTGAATCTGTATGTAGTTTATTTCTATGTCACTGTTTTGATTAAATTATCTTATATTTATGAAATGTGATCAGTTCTCCCATTAACTCCGAGATGAGCCAGTTCTAGTCACCATAGCCACACTGTATACTGTCAGCATGGTCTTTTTCCTGATATACGATAAGATTAGGAACAACTGTATTCGTCCCACAGTGGGACAATTTCAGTGTTGCATCTCCAGTTACAGAACAATGAGGAAATGAGAGCAGACAACACAAGAAAAATTAACAATAGTTCTATAATTAAAAAATATGAAATCTCTTACTCTCTAGTTTCAGGATAATGATATAATCTCTGACTTTAATAAATAGTGCATTTAATAAAGTATCACATTTCTATAGCATTAAGAAGAAGTAAGTACAAAATGCTGGGTTCGAATCCCGGTCGGACCAGGGCCTTTCTGAGTGGAGTTTGCATGTTCTCCCCGTGTCTGCGTAGGTTTCCTCCGGGTGCTCCGGTTTCCCCTACCACTAAAAATATGTACAATAGTTCTGGCATGCGCCTCCTGTACTGGCGACCCCGCTCCCATCTCTGAGCGGTTTACAATTGTTTATTATGCCCAAAATAAACAATTGTAAACCGCTTTGAGACTCAGATCTGCAGTGAAAAGGCGGTATATAAATAAAGATTACTACTACTAAATATTCTAGTGCAAGACATTTATAATTGTATGTTTACATATGCAACTGTTAGCAGCCTGAGGGTATGTGACAAAGTGACTAAAGTAAAGTGACAGTGGACACATGTGGTTCTGTATTGCACTTTCTGACATAAGTTCAAATCAATGCACAGATGCACAACATATGAGGTTAGGTCGGCAGTGTCCGTTAGTCCTCATTACATGACAGCCCAAAAAAAGTAGAGATAGATAAAAACAAAAACAGAGAAATGAAAAATTCCCAGAGAAGCACTTAGATGGCCAAAAAGTGTGCAACTGTTGTGTGGGGCTGGCAGGGAGCGATGAGGCGGTGATGGCCAGCTGTCTCCCCCTCATTATGTACTGTGTGGTGGGTTGGAGATGAGTTGGAAGTGTCAGCAGAGATACCTGTTAGGACAGAGCATCTCCAGGGGGTCCTGTGCTCTCCCCCAGGCCGGAGCAGATGGCAGCTACCTCTCCCTGGATCAACATCAGCTGTGAGGACAGATACACACAAAGTAGAAGATAAGGGAAGTTGAAATGACTGTGAATGTGGCGAACAAAAACTGGACACAAAAATAAATGTATAGAAGTTTCAACATATTCTTAATCAAATTCTGTAGGCGGAACGATGGCAAGGAGATCCTGGTTTCAAATCCCAGGTGGAACAGGATCTTTCAGAGTGGAGTTTGCATGTTCTCCCTGCATCTGCGTAGTTTTCCTCTGGGTGCTCCGGTTTCCCCTACCATTAAAAATATGTACAATAGGTAATATCCTACAGCTCCGGTAGTCCTGACCAAGCCAATATCTGGAGATGTACCTTAACAGCAATTAACAGGACAACCAACATTCTCTGATCATGTACAACTAACTTTAGGTCCTAAAGGAGAATGTTAACTGTTGACACAATATACATAAAACAATATAATACAAAGTTAATATCTCTGTTGGGTAAGTTGTCTATTTATTTGTATTCTCTTTATTGCTTCATCTTTTTGCGTGGTTTGAAATAAATCATTATTATTAGCCTTTATATTTATAATTTTAACCAGACAAACCATAACCGTTCACAAGACTTTGAAGACAGGTTTGTGTTAATTTGGGTAACAAAGTGAAATCAAAAATGTGTGATTCGTCTTATAGTTCATCTGATATAAAAATTATCAGCTTCACAAATGCCTCCAAGGACAGCAACAGAGCTTTCGTGAAATATTCTTTCTGCCAAGTGCCGCAGCCTTCTTTCTTTCCTTTTACAACAGAGATCAACCAATAGTACAAAAATATCAGCTATTTGCACATTCAAACCTCAAAGCATTTTGTTTTGTGTTTATTAATCATTATTGTCTGTAGCAAGGTAGAAAACACACACACACACACACACACTCATAATAGTCAATGTGGGTGAAGTGTCCTGCCTGAGGACACAACAACTGTTTGGCACTTTATAGCCACTGCAGCTGCCCCACTGTGACACCTGTGTTCCCAGAGGTCTCCCATCACGGAACTATTTGTTGCATCATTTGTATGCAATTCGTGTCATTGTTCAAGGAGAGGGATAAATACAATTGCAAGATCAAAAAACAAAATCGTTTCTTTACAATCTTTGAAAATTAACTGTATTCTGAATGCCACAAAAAGGAAAAAAGTCACGCATTTCGAGAACAGTTGTCATGAAAAGTCCTTGTGTAAAGTCCCCCTAATTTTTCAACCGTCCTCCAACCACTGTTGAGAGTCAGGGCTATGGAAGAATACATTGAATTGAATTTAAAGTATTCACAGTGGCTGAGTGGATAGCACTCTCGCCTCTCAGCAAGAAGGTCCTGGGTTCGAATCCAGTTCGGAACAGGGCCTTTCTGAGTGGAGTTTGCATGTTCTCCACGTGTCTACGTAGGTTTGCTCCGGTTTCCTTTACCACAAAAAACATGCACAATAGGTATGAATGTGAATGAATGAGTGAGTGAATGAATGGTGTTGATTGGGGGCTGATGCGCCAGTGTGTTCGACGACTTGTTTCCGTCATCACCGTGTGTGGAATGATTGGAACAATATTTGATCTCTGAACATTGTAAAGCGCTTTGGGTGACCATGGTCTGTAAAATGCGCTTTATAAATAAACATTACTTACTTAAATGGAATTGCTCTGCCGGCGTCTGAGCGCAAAATCTTAACTACATTTCTGTACAGCAGCAATAGATGTAATCTGAAACATGTGCTGATTTATGTAGGGTCAGATTACTTGCCACCAACCAATATGTTGTAATAATACCCATGATTTGTCTGTTCAAGTCCGTCCAGATTGAAATACACACGTGGATGGTCCCCTCCACTAGAAGTGCAGTGAGTACATCAGTCCAACAGTCTGGAACATCAGAAGTAAAGACAAACTGAGAACACAGTTATAGGACTTCATTACCTCAGGCACACAGTCCTCAGCTTAAATGATTCTCCTGCAGCTGGAGTTTCCTTCTGGCCTTTTTTCTGTGCATTATTACCTCTGAGCTGTCGTCTTTCTCCCTCGCACACAGCACCCAGCTAAACACAATCACCTTCATTGAAATTAGCATAAAAACATGAAGGTGCAGTAGTGGAAGGGACCTGGCGGATGAAACCACATGCAAATATACTAGATCATGAAAAGACGGCTGCGGGACCAATCACACCGTCACCACACACGGAATAATAACAAGTGCAGACCATTAAAACCTCTCACTCTCCATCGCTACACCTCACCGTGCAAAGAATGGACTGTGGTGAGATTCTCGTCTACCTTTGCATTCTCAGTCCCTCCTACAGCTGGCTTTATTATACCACCGACACAGACATCCATCATTCCCCTTCCTAATGAGATATTCATCGGGTCTTGTTGTGCGCTCACAAAAAAACAATGGTGTGATATCTCGTCCGTTGTTGTCGCTGCTTTGCTATAAACACCCATTTCAGATAAAGCAGGAGTGAGCAGGTGCATCAGATTGTACAGCGTTCAAAGTGGCACTTCTGGCTCCATCACGGAACAATCTGGAGTGGAGACTTGAATGTGTGCAGCTGCCCATTATTGTATGGCTGTAAAATGATAATAACTCTAAGTGTAGGATAATTTAAATGACATCCATTACAAGTATTTTTCAAGATTCATGTTAAAGCTGGCCTATTGAGAAACCATGGAATAATGAGAAATGTTTTCTTAAATGTAAGTCATGTATGAGGGCTTTTTTTCACTTTTAATAAGTGCTGAAACTGCTTCAAGAGAAAACACTTCAACTGAACTATTTTTGAAGTCAGTACTGTTCAAAATTTGAGATTTAATTGTGTTTTGGACATTATTAATTATGTTCAGAGCATGACATTTTCTATTGCCCCGTGACCTTCAAATGTTCTTCTCAGTAAACAATGAAATCAGCAGAAGGAATCTGGATTTTAAAATGGCTTTTGCAAGAAAGAAAAATAGCAATCTCATGTGTCGGTGTAAAACTCTGTTTATGGACAAAGAATTGAAAATATTGTCAAATATGTTACAATTTAAGTGTAAATGTAATCAAAAAAAAAAAAGATCAATATGTTAAATGAAAATAAAAATAGTATTGCATTTGTACTTGTCATTTTTTTAGATGAAGCCATGGATTTTTGTTGTCTTACTGTCATAAGATTGGGGTGGGAGTTTCAATTCAAAATAACTTCAAATATATCAAAAACGTTTAGTCAATAGTCTACCAAATGCTAACATGCTAACATTATGCTAACGCCAAGAACAAGTCCAGGACCAGTTCAGAAACAGGTAGTTGAAAAAAAAGCACCATGGAAAGAAAGTGACCAAAACTGGCTATAAATGAATGGAGCTAAAGGTAGAACTCTGCTCATTTAAAGAAAGAAAAGATAATTTTATTAAAATATTAGCATAGAATTAAACTAGATTGCTGGGTTGCTGACATAAAGCAGCAGTGTGAAAGTCCTCCAGAATAATGTAAATATTGACTGATTCAGAGTCAAAATGCTCTTTTTCTGTGGTGTGAACAGTTGTGGCAACTGCTCATATCAAGTGGTCTCTATTTTGATAAAGTGTATTTCTCTAACGGTTGTTGATTTTTAGGAAAACTTCTAGAAACAAACAGGTGAAATGTGTTAGCCTGCGTAGAATCTTCGGCCACAAACACAGCTGACAGTCTCGGTCTTGTTTAGATCCTGTTCAGTAGTTTTGTGTGGTATACGGTTGAAATAACTGAGGTAACAGGGAGAAAGAACTCTTGAATACATTTTTTAAATGCCAAAGGTCGTTGCTAACCAAAGTGTTCTTATAGAAAAACTAAAAGCAGGCTGAACAATCAAAGTCTTCTCACATAGAATCTAGTCATTGTGTTATCAGAGTAATTGTTCATCATTATTTTCACGTCTCGGACTGTGAGGACCAGGGTCTGGGGCTGTGACTTACCAGGGTCCAGGACTGTTAGGAGTCGGACCAGGGTAATGTCTGATGTCGTGTCCAAGCTCTTTGCCCCAAAAATGGCTGCGTATGTTGCAGCCCCTCGCTGTTGGCTTAACGGCGCTGGGCTTCCCCTTGCAGCTTAAGTCTGAACTTAATATATACAGTCTATGGTCTGAACACAGCTCAACAAATCGCCAAAATGACAATAAAAGGTGTTGACGACCAGAAGCTAGCCGACGAGCTAAGTTTGTTTTTCAGCCGCTTTGACGCCGCACCCGGACACCTCCTATTGTGTGCACCTAGTGCACTTGTATAAAGTTAACTGAAGAAATATATGTAGATCTTTATTTATGCATGCCTTCTTGTTTTTGTTCTGCTTTAACTTGCTTGCACCGAGAGCCAAAGTTTGTGTCGTCCTGTTACACACATTGCAATAAATAGGGTTCTGTTTCTGTTTCTGATTCTGATTTCTCGCCTCAAATGTTGTTTAAAGTATAATTTGTGCCCTATTTAATGTATTATTGATCAGAACTATCTCAAACAAGCTTCTGCTGATCCCAGAGTGACGAGCTCAAACTGTACAAGGCGTGCGCTGCATTGAAAACATCTCTTGTGTGAGTTTTCCCCAAGCCCCGGCGATCCAAGATGGGCTCTCTATGGCCTCGCACCAAAATACATAGGTGACATGTTAGTGCCATATGAACAGGCTCAGACTCGGAGGAGCACAGGGCATGCGGAAGCAGACCGCTCCGCCCTGTCAGTACTTATTTTCCGATAATGACCTGCGTACTATACATTATTCCTTACATATTCACCAGTTTTAGCTCAAAGTGAGTAAATGAGTTTCTTCTGAAAAATCTGGTGAAAAACAAATTCTAGTAGTTTCAGAATTCTGCGTTAGTGTTAAGTTGATTCAAATGTATGGATGAATCAGATGTGGAGAAGAAATACATGACATTACATGAATACACTCTTTGGAAGAAACTGGACTTATCGTTTGAGCAACATGAAAGGGACAAGAAATAAGTGGCATCTCAACTGTGATCATTACCGCAGTGAACAGGTGCACACAGGCTGCACTTGGCTCCTCACTAAAGCATGCAGGACAGGAAGTGCCTTTTAAGCCAAATGACTCTGTAAAGATGCCCAGAGCAATGTCAGGACCTACACGTGAAGTTATAGAACATTCTGAAGTGTATTGCTCCATTGTAGGATTTAATTCTTTCAGTAAAAAGCCTGGGCATGGCTGCAATGAGAAAGGATGTAGAGATTGTGCAGATCCCGGTAAAACATGCAGATCAGACAAAGGTGATGCTTTTTTTACGTAACGGATAATGTATAGAACGCAGGTCATTGTCAGAAAATAAGTACAGACAGGGCAAACCGGACATCTGAACTCACAAAAAAAAACTTCAGTCCACTATCACGAATGCTAAAAGGTTTATTTAATGAGTGCAAATAAAATAGTTCCCACATTAGCGAGCCTCGCAGTAGAAGTAGAACGCTCCATTGATTTGAATGTATTTGAAAACTTTCTACCGGTCATTATTTCAAGATAATGGACCTGTGAAACCAATAATGGCCGCTGGCATTGGGAACACAATTTGGGATTGATATTCAATTCCAAATTGGAACAAGCCGCTATTACAGCCATTATAACATCCTCAAGAACCCACTGTTCAATTCAAGCAACAAATCTGTCATAAAGGAACATCGCAAGAGTGGTGGGCACAGGGGTCATTTCAATTAAAACAAGATGGAAATGGAAAAGAATATATCACATTTGCCCATAACACTGAAACTAAAACCACAAAGACCCCATGAATCCGATGCAAATGTATATCAGATGCATTTTTGCTGAGTCAACAAACCCAAATTGTACAATTTCAAGCTTTGATTATCTTTCCCAATGCCACCAACGCTACTTTTGTCTCTGTGAGAGAAGCTGGGGAAATTGGAACTGGAGTAAGACTTTCAACTTACCCAGAAATACACCACCATTCTGTGATGGAGTTTGGTGTGAATTGGGCGGAAATAAAAAGTTTCTCTGGTGTCCGTTCCAGGCAGGTCCCGCTCCCCGCAGCCGAGGGCGCCACACCTGGGCATGAGGGAAAAGGGCCAATTAACTCTCTCACTTACACACACTAGGACGCCCAGGGCCAAGGCCATTTAGAGCAGCAGGAGCTATAGCGTCTAGGAGGTACTCACCAAGATGAAAGTTCAGATCAATAATACAATTAATAAGAGACAAGTATTTCTTTTAACAACTTTAGCTCCGCAGCAGTCAGCTTACATCGAGGGGTTGCAACGAACGCAGCCAAACCTTGTGGCCCAGAGAAAATGACCCTGGTACTAACAGTCCGAGTCGTGGAAATAACAATGGACAATCACATTTCTCAGCCTCCTTTTAGGTTTTCTTTACAAAAACACCTTGGTTTGAGTCGACCTTTCACATTTGAAATGTTATTAACAACCCTTTCTCCCTGTTGCCTCGGTTACTATGAGTCATTGGTCCATTGGAACCAGTAAGATGTCCATGAATGTATAGAATAAATCTGAGATCAAACTCAGAGCAAACTTGGGTTAGACCTACTTTCACTTATTTTTCAGGAATCCAGGAATACAAACTTGCAGATTAAAAGAGGTATGTAAGTAAAGTTAATGTATATGCCTTTCACAGACCAGAATCAAACAGCGCTTCAAAATTAAAAATATAAAGTAAAAATTCAGTTCCAAAAAACGAATATACAGAATAAATCATAAACACACTTCAGATATGCCTGTGTACAGTGAGGTGAGAATGCCTGCCTTAACAAAAATATCTTAAATTGAGACTTAAAATTGTCCACTGACTCTGACAGAGACTGGGGAAGCTCATTCCAAAGACAAGGACCAACCAAAATGCAGGATTAAGATTAAGATTATAGATTTTTGTTTTGTTTTATCTGTCACTCAAACTACTGCAAGAGAGTGGTCTTTGCTTTCCCAGGCTGTATCCACCTGCCAATCAGGAAAGTTGGAATGAGTATTGAATTGAGCTGAAGTTTTCGAGAAACGCATGCAGTGTATTCAACACGAGCACCTGCGGCTCGATCCATATTTCCTGTTTGTGCAGAAATAATTACTACTTTGATGGGTCCATTCATATCGGACTGTCATCTCCGCACTTCCACATCAGCTTATATCAGCTTTGACGTTGGGAATAGCTGTTGTGATGAGCGCGTTTTGCAGAGGTGAGGCCGGGCTCATGTTGGCTGTCATACGCAGTCACTTTGAGGACATGATGACCTGCCCACCATGCTCCAGTGCGAGCTCTAATAAGATGCTTCAACTCCATCTCCCGTATATGGACCATGTGATCTGCCACGGGTCAGTGGGGAGGCCTGGCTGATGAATGAATCATTTCCTCTCATCTGAAACTCTGTCCACGAGCAGATCTCTGAAGGATATGAAGAGCATCATGGATATAGATGGGAATCTTGGTACACTGCATTTGGGAATATTATGAAAGTTGACCTTCAAGACAAACAGAGGCAGAGAAAAAAACATTCATGTATATTGGTGATCCAGGACACTCGACATTGGTCATCTGCCCCTTATCAATCAATGACTCTATGTGTTTTTTTAATCATTGCATTTCATGTGTTTGAACTGTTTGATTCTCTGATGTGTGTTGACGAATTTGACGTTTTTTTAAGTCCTCCGATAACTACTGATGTAATGTAGGGCTATACAAAAATACATTGATTTGAGCTGAAGTGAATTAATGGACACAGCCAGATATACGTCCAATTGATGAAGCAGGTCTTAATGGAACCAAATCAATAATTATATGACCTATATTTGGCCATTATGAACCGGGTGGGAGAGTGCATTAAATCTGTGGCCTTTTTGGTTTTTGACTTATTTTTCATCACTTTTTGCAGTGTCCTGAGTTTATTTATTTTTATTTTTTTGGCTGCGTCTTGATTGTACAGTAAATTTTCTTTTGTCGTTTCAAATACCACTGGGAGATAATAAGTCCCTCTAGTCCAATCCTCCAATAGCATGGTTATTGGAAACATTTAAATACAAACACTTTAACTTATAATACTTATTTTTCACATCACTCAATAACTTCCCAATATTTATCCCCAAATAGCTCCCTAAAGAAGTGCTAGAGACTAGTCGTTGGAATCTATTTGTTAAGGGAAGTAGATCAGAAGGTAAGACAGATCATACTTTGCTTGGAGGATGGATTCAGTGATGGATAGTTAAATCAGCCAGGAGAACATCCGCAACTGTGATTCATTTAGGTCCCATTTAAAAGTCCCAGAATTAGAAAGAAATTAGGAGGTTTATGTTACATATTTATTCTATTTTATATATTTTATTTTCACATACATACACAACTAACGCATTCAATCTGATATTTGTCAAAAACAGGATTATAACATGCTTTTAAACTTAAGTTGAACAAGGGAACTGTTCTGTGGGAAGGTGTCAGTGACAATCTCTCGAGATGCAGTGCTACTTCTCCTAAAGGTCACACCACACGAGGACGGGCAGCTTTAAAGATGCTCCTCTCTGTTCCCTTTCCTCTTTTTGAGCTATAATCTGTCCGATTCTTTCTCCCCGCTGTCTCTCCCATCGCTCACACTGCTCTCACCTCCACTAATGCCACTCTCGACAAGTGAAAGAGCAGAAGGGACTATCTCTGTCACACTTCCCATACCTAATGTTTCTCTAGTTACTGAGGCAAAACCCCAAGCTGTGTGTAAATCAATGCAACTAGATTGAACATGAACAAGTTCCTATTATTTTTTATTGCCTCAGGAGGAACTGTAGGTTGAGGATTTATAAGGGTGTTAGCGTCACAATGCTAAAGCAATTTGGTCGTTCTGCGCTGTAAATTGCCTTGTCAGTTAAAGATAGCGTTACCAAGAGGAGCCGAAAATGCCATGGAGCACATTAAATTATGAATGATGTGAATTAACATTTAAATGAGACAGTCATGGTCCAGTGGAAACACAAGTTTTCAGTGTTTATGATGCGGAATGATGTATCACAAGAAAGCAATAAACCAGCTGTCTCTTTAGTAGTTAGTTTAAGCTAGTTATTGGCCGTGTTGTTAACATTGGATGTGACGAAAACATATCTATATTTCTATCTAGTTGTTCCATTGTTTTTATCATTGGATTTCTTGTGTTTGAACGGTTGGATTCTCTGATTTGTGTTGGCGAATCCACGGTTTGAAAAGTCTGACATAACTACTGTTGGGATTTAGGGCTATACACGAAAACATTTAGTTGAATTGAAATTGAACCTGTGTCTGCTTATCAACACGGGGGAGACAGCAACATTTCCAAATAAAAGGTAAAAACCAACGTCTGACTTTCAATATCCACCTTTTATACTTACGTTACAATGGATTATGGCATGATTTAAATCCAATAAGTAATTGTAACTCTATTTTAATTTTAATTTAAAATGTATTCCTTAGAAGTGTTTTTTATTCTTTATTTTTTATTCTATCTCTCTGACTGTTGCACCGAGCCAAAGCAATTTCCAAGTCTGTGACCTCCTGTTACTTACGTGGCAATAAAAATGATTCTGATTCTGATTCAATGTAGACTTTTATTGGTGTTTTTTACATGGACATTTTACAAGCAGTTCAAAAGCCCAAATTTTATGGTTGGAGCTTTTTGGTTTTTGCTCAGAAGGAAATATCCCTATTGTTTTAGACTTGGATATGCAACCAAAATGTTGTCTCCACCATAATCAAGTGAACAAACATCAGTGCTTCTTTCTTTCTTTCATTTCATTCAGTCACAATCACAGAGTCCAGTTATTCTTTGGACTATGCTTCCATTATGTATTGCAAGTTTTTTAACAAAAGCATACTTCAACCCCCTGCATTTGACCCATACTTACAGGGCAAACTTTCAACTTTGTAGATTTCAACTTTCAACTAGCAGTATTTTTAAACCAATTCAAATTATGAGAGCTGGTCCACCCTCCAACCTTTGACGACACATTCTGACCTCTTGTACATGTTTGTAACTGGGGTAGCAGAAACCGGAAGACACGACACTTAGGCAGATACAGGAAAGACATGCATATTCGGTGCAAAAACATTACAAAAGTTATGGTCACATCCCTCATGGCCAAACGTGAAGGGTTTCTGACTGATCTTGAACATAAACAAGACGAAAACAACATGGTAATATCCGATGTTTGTCAGTGTTTGAATCTTTCCTCCAGATTGTGAGCACTGATTTCCCTGGACCCACATGTGAGAAAGTCATAAACAGTGAATATAGTAGTCCTCAGGGATTGGGGCAAGCAAAATGAAAGCACAAGTACATGCTCTGACCTTTACAGACTCCAAGCAGGATAAATGTCAAAGGTTTTCTGTTTTTAATTTGTCAGACTTTCCAGAGAAGTCTGACCTATGCCGACTCCGCAGCCACACTGTTCCCATCACGCCAGTCGTTGAAGCGGCACCTCAAAACCTATTACTACACGCCTTCGCCAAGGCTGGTGCTGTCAAAGCTGCAAATTAGCCTATTTGCAACCTTTCATAATAGACTGAAGCAGGGGAAGCATGTGCTTTCTCTGGATAGAAATTGCATCCATGAAGAAGTCACACCTGCAACGGAAACAATGCATTATACATAGAATTAAAAAACAAAAACATATAACCAATATATGATATACAGTATATGCAGGCTTGAATTGGAAAACTCTTCACAATTGCCTGACAGAGGGGTGAGGGGAAGGTTTGTCACAAACGGCACCACTTGAGGTCGATGATCGTGTCTTCTGACCTCTGGTTGTACGCCTCTGACACTTGGATAAAGATAGCAACGGAGCTGTCCGCCAATCATCACCTGGTTGTGAGTTGGATTCACTTGTGTTGATGAAGCTGGACAGACCTTATAGGTCCAAGTGTATCGTGTATCAAACAGGGTGGGCTTGGACCGGTCAAGTGTATTGATGCCCAAGCTGCCCGAGATTCTGGCAAACCAGCAGAAATATAACAAGAAAAATACATATTTATCCATCACTCAGTAGGGAAATGTCAGTGTTGAGTCACGCAAGTATGATATGTTTATACCAGTAGAATGTACTGTATGCGCAACTGTATCACATCTGGAATGGTTTATTTTACTAACAACAGGAATATTATAATATTTAAATTTTAATCAAATGGAGGCAAGAACATAAAGTGTGAAATTCTATAGAATGTAAAATAAGCTACGAAAATAGATTCTGTAGTATCTCCATGCAGCCGAGGTCTTCAGCGTGCAGAGTAGTGTGCAGTCCAACCTTCAGCCTACAGTGGGAGTATAGTGCTGGCAAAGGGCCAGAGTGAAGCAGGAAGATGCCAGGATCAATCCCCCTCCTCCCTTTCTTGTTTTTTCAGAGCTCTAGGAATGGATTGGCCAAACAGCACTCTCTATTCTGCTGTGGTGTGCAGCATGTGCTCCTGAAGCATATTGAGTAAACTGGAAATAACAATAAATAGCAAGTTCATTTGTTGTTTTGCACTCGTGACTCCTCTGTCAGTTAAAGTGCGTCTGACAGGTTTGTATTTGTTGATAATGTTGGTGGAATGGCATCTGATTATAATATAGATAATAGTTGTACATAAATAAAGTCCAAGTTTGAGGAAAAAGTTGTTTGAAATCCAAGTTTGGGGAAAATATGTTGAGATTTAAAGGGAGTAGATTAGAGTTCTAAAACTAATTTATCAATAAACTATTTCTGAAAACATTTGAGCAGATTTTGACACAGTACTACATGGTTGATTGGTAACATTCCTACCATGATGTCATCGACTACAACCAGGAAGTTAAATTGTAACTCCAACTGGGATGAAATGCGCAAAATAAACATAACAAAAATATAATGCTGTTAAATTTATGGCTGTTAGGTAAAAAATAGAAGTTTGCACTTTATTATCATACATTTCAGCTTCCTGTACCAGCACTTTGACCTTTTTCCGAAAAGAAAAAAATATCTATATTTTCTCATCATTTTGAATACAATGGGTATCGATCATTTATCTCAAGATTAAAATATCACAGTCACTATCATTGTTTTTACAGAGGGTAATTTTGCAACATTTTTCTAATCTAAAATACATATTACTGTCATGGTGTGGACTTTCTGTTGATGTATCTGGTTTTATTTTGATATGTTTGTTCTCTTGTCGTAAGTTTTACTTCATGTCTGTCTCGTTGATTGTTTGCCCCTCCCTGATGTGCTACACCTGTGTCTACCTGTATGTATTTAGACCCTGTGCTCCTGTCCTCTTGTTGTTGGTTCATTGTTGTTTTTCCCCCATGTCTTGTTCCCGGTTTCAGTTATACTTTTTGTGGTGTTTATTAAATTATATTATTTTTGCAGTTCTGCTTTTGGGTCCTTCCTTGTTTACCCGTGACAATTACACGTCCGAATGAACAGTAGGCAGATCCTTGTTTTCAGTTTTCTGTTTAGTTTCTCATTGTAGAGTTTTAAATGGTAATTGTGTAGTGTTATTATAGCTCTGTCCAGACCTCCATTAGCTTACAGTATATATACTGTATATGAGTCATTACAGACTATTCTAACCATGACTTCAAAGGTCAATTGTTCAACCGTTCTGTTCACAGCCTCTCCTGTTGCAAAAACATTTCCGTGATAAATCTGTAATGTTTAGGTCTATTGTGCCGAGCTGAGCTAAAGACACTTTTAATAGCATATCTATTTCATCCAATGCAACATATTCATCGATATAGAAATAGTGTATTTTAACCATTTCTAGTATACGTTTACATCGGCTCTTGTATGCATTGATTGCCTGCCGTGTTTCTCCGAGATATGGATCAATAATTATTCAGGCATGACATAAGACAAGTGGGATTGTAAGACAGCCTTAGCTTATTGAAGCAAGTAACGTAAGTAAAGTTTATTTATAAAGCGCTTTTCACAGATAAGAATCACAAAGTGCTGTACAGGACAGTGGACAAAGACGAAACAATATAAAATACATTTACACACATGTAAATAAAAGTGACATTAGTGAGAACCCAATCAACTAAACGCTTTCTTCTTTTAGTTGAAAGAACTTTTTGTTTCATGTACAGCATTTACAGAATCCTACATTGATCCGATAGTTATTGTCTGGACTTTATTATCCTACTTTACAGGAACATTCACACATTTTAGAATCATTAGGAGCTTTTGATATTTATGACACTTATGTATTGTAAATGTATTCTTTACAAATATTTTGAATTGATGTAGTATGTATTGTATGTAGGATGAAGCATTGTGTGTGTTTGATTAAATTGTGGACATGACAATACCCAACATATTACAATTCAAAAAAACACTTTTTTGAATCCGCTCACACAACCGAGAGATTTAGGGAAAGTGCAATAAACACGGCACTTTAGGTCTTCTGAAGTGCAAGTATGAATTAATTGTAGGGTGCTCTCTGTTTTGATGAACTGTTATGAACTGTTTTTTCTATGGTCGTACAGGTGTCTGATGGTGCTATTATGGTTTGTTTAATGTCTGTTTTGGTGTATGCAAATGTATGTGGTATCAGTATCTCACTAACGCGGTGATGATGGTGGTCAGACTGATGCCTCAGAGCCTCTGACTAAACACCATCCATTCATTCACACCTGTTTGTAGTGGCAAGGAAATCCGGAGCACCCGGAAGAAACCTACACCGACACAGGGAGAACATGCAAACTCCACTCAGACTCCACTGTTTGGTCCAGGATTTGAACCAAGGACCTTCTTAATTTTTTCCTATGACATAAAAAGACTTTTCTTAATTTTTCTCAATCCATCCTGTGCACATGTGTGATAATAGTTTGGGTGGTACACCATAGAACACTCAAAACTTGTCAAATTACAGCCACTTCCTGCATAAAGGTGATGTCACCTCTATTGAAATCTTTGGATCAGTGCTCCTTTGTCTGTGAGCCCACCCCCCCTACTGCACGGTTACGTAGCATCACGCTAAGTTTAAAGTAAACAAGACCTAACTATACAGCTTTCGCTGTTACAGCAATTTCACACCTGAGAATAAACCTTTTCCAACAATGGTCCGTACAAAGAGCCTTGTGCCCTCAATCCATAATCAGACCCTAATTATTTTGTTCACAGTGATATACGGCGAGTTAGTTGCATTGCATTTACAGACCGAGGCTCCTTAGTGTCTTTTATGTTGGAAATAACACCATGTTTCCAGATCAGCTTTTGAGTGGGTCCCGTTTCAAGGTAACTGAAGTTCTGGAAGAGTCTTTGGTGGTGTCACCGTCACTCACAAAGAAACATCTGCGAGTTTTGTTGCGGAGTTCAGACTCGCAAATACTAGGCAGATCCCCGTGAACAAAGTCGATCCCCATTCTCCGTCTTTGACCAAATACTCTCGTCACATATTTACAGCAACAACACATTTTCTCCAAGTCACATGAAGCTAACTCAAAAAAGCACAGACGCTTATTTACTGTCTATGGACCACACGCTGGACTGGAGAGAGAGGCGGCAGCTGACCATAGACTGTGCTGATTCGTTGGTTCAGTTTCTCCTTTACAGTCTATGGTTTCTCCCCGCTGTCAATCTGTGATGCTTTTGACGTCACAGATTGTGCCACGTCACGATTTGAAATAGGTCGTTTCTGTGCCTCTTGAGAATGAAAGAGAAAGATCGCTCTCTAACTAAAACTTGACGGAATCAATTAAAAAAAACTACTCTGGGCATGTATAAGGCCAAATAGCTGTAATCATGTTAAAACCAGCACTAAACCAGCTCTATACTATGGGACCTTTAATTGACAGAATTAATGTATTTTTGTCCCATGTATTTTTGTCGTGTGAAGAGGGATATTCAGAAAGACAGAATTTCAGATCGATGACAAGTTGCTATAGGTAACATCAATTGGGTAATTCAAGTATTCCACTCAAGATTTAGGGTTTAGGTAAGGCGGGTCTCCAAGGTCCGGTTACCCTATACTGTAAGTATCCATCAGGTGGCGATGTGCACAACAGCAGAATGAATGGAATCTGTTTGGAACCTGCACCTTTCTACACCCATAGGAACTCAGCTGGGGTTTCACAACAGGGCGGCTTGGAACAGTTTAGAATGTTCTTCATCATTTCAGAAAACCAGCTTAAGACAATTTCTATCCATGATAAATATAGGACTATATTTGTTGTTGTAGATGTAGCAATATATGCAGTATAAATATAGTAAAATTGATGTGAACAGAGACTCCTCTATATCTGCAGAATGATAATGTCCTCACTAACACGCGTCATGGACAGAAGTAGATAGTATTTTGCTAGTTACTATGAGTAGTTATTTTCTATTTTTTACGTTTTTTATTTTATGAATGTATGTATATTATTATATACAGAAAGTATTTACATTGCTTACTTTCCTTATGTTATGGAGAAAATTTCTTTTTATTATGTATGGTGTATATATTATATATATTTATGCTGTATTATGTTTGTGTAAGCTCTCAGTCGTACAGGGATTAGTCAAAGCAAAGGAAGGTTTCTCACCCATCATCTGTACTTCTTAGCAAGTTTTCCCGACGTTTCGTCCTCAACCTAGCGGACTTCTTCAGTGCTCTCTGAACATGTTTGGTTTCTCTGTTCTTTCCCTCCGAGCTGGGGACCTGGTGGGCTCGGTGTTGAAGCGTTCTAATGACCCCGAGTTTATGTTGTAGCGGATGATTTGAGTCAAAGGCCAGGTACTGGTCAGTGTGAGTGGACTTTCTGAAGACCTCAGTCTCTAATTGTCCGTTCTCCAGTATGATGACCTTACAATCTAGAAAGGCGAGTTCACTCTCCTTAGCATCCTCGCGAGTGAAATTTATAAAAGGGTCCACCGAATTAATGTGTTCTGAAAATGGTTCCACTTCCTGTTTCTTTAACTTAACCCATGTATCGTCTACATATCGAAACCAATGGCTTGGCGCTGTCCCTTGGTAAGAGGCCAGGGCTTGATAGAGTGCCTTAAGCACAAACTGGAATTGGCAGTCTCACCAGAGTTTTTTCAGAGGATTTGGACGTTTACGGAAACTGCCCAACTGAACCATCACAAGAAGGCCAAAGAACGTCAGATAGGCAAATTTCTAAAACTCCAAAACCATAATTCTTTTCAACATTCTAAAAGTGAAATTGGACAAGGCTTGGACAGGGAGAATTGGGTCAAAAATCTGTCTGATCGGCATTTATCACAAGCGGAAAAAGATGTTCTTACTAAAGGCCTAAATTTTGCAATAACCCCAAAAGATATTCCTACAATTGAATACATCACAGCAGCAGAAGCAGCCATTAGAAACAACAAACTAACTGAGAGTGAGGCGGGGGCCCTCAGACTGAGAGTCTCTGCAACACTCAAAAGTGCGAAGCCCCCACAATCCAATGTCTCATTAGATGAGCAAAAAGCATTAATGGCATTACAAAAGGATGAGTAAGTAAGTAAGTAAGAAAGTTTTTATTTATATACCGCCTTTTCACTGCAGATCTGAGTCTCAAAGCGGTTTACAATTGTTAATTATGGGCATTTGTCTCTCACTCCACACAGAGATGGGAGCGGGGTCGCCAGTACAGGAGGCGCATGCCAGAACTATTGGACATATTTTTAGTGGTAGGGGAAACCGGAGTACCCGGAGGAAACCTACGCAGACACGGGGAGAACATGCAAACTCCACTCAGAAAGGCCCTGGTCTGACCGGGATTCGAACCCAGGACCTTCTTGCTGAGAGGCGAGAGTGCTATCCACTCAGCCAACCGTGCCGCCGATGAGAGTATAACTATTTTACCAGCTGACAAAGGCAGATGCACAGTTATCCTCAACAGCTCAGACTATGAGGCCAAAGTTAATCAGTTACTCTTAGACACCAACACGTACCAGCCATTGAAGAGGGACCCTACCAGTGGGTTTAGGAAAAAGATTATAGACTTCCTTCAGAGCTTAGTGAAAGAGGGCATTATTGAAAAACCACTATATTACAAACTTTACCCAGGAGACACCATTCCCAGTATTTATGGACTCCCAAAAATACACAAACAAAACTTTCCACTTCGGCCTATTGTATGTAGCATAGACTCTATCACCTACAACCTGGCTAAACACCTCAAAACCATTCTGGCTCCTTTGGTGGGTAACACCCACCATCACATAGAAAACACAAAAGAATTTGTAAATAAAATCAAACACCTCCAGTTTGACACAGATGAGACAATGGTCTCGTTTGATGTGACATCGCTTTTTACGTCGGTTCCTATTACAGAGGCGGTGCAGGCTGTAAGAGAAAGCCTACAGAAAGACGCCACATTAGGGGGGAGAACAAAACTAACAGCTGACCACATCTGTGAAATACTTGAAATGTGTCTTAACACCACGTATTTCCAATTTAGAGGCACCTTCTTTAGACAGATTCATGGCTGTGCGATGGGCTCCCCAGTCTCTCCTATAGTGGCCAATCTGTATATGGAGAAACTGGAGGAACAAGCCCTGGCCTCTTACCAAGGGACAGCGCCAAGCCATTGGTTTCGATATGTAGACGATACATGGGTTAAGTTAAAGAAACAGGAAGTGGAACCATTTTCAGAACACATTAATTCGGTGGACCCTTTTATAAATTTCACTCGCGAGGATGCTAAGGAGAGTGAACTCGCCTTTCTAGATTGTAAGGTCATCATACTGGAGAACGGACAATTAGAGACTGAGGTCTTCAGAAAGTCCACTCACACTGACCAGTACCTGGCCTTTGACTCAAATCATCCGCTACAACATAAACTCGGGGTCATTAGAACGCTTCAACACCGAGCCCACCAGGTCCCCACAAGCTCGGAGGGAAAGAACAGAGAAACCAAACATGTTCAGAGAGCACTTTCCAGATGTGGCTACCCCAAGTGGTCTTTTACTAAAGCCCAAAGGACGAGAAAGGCCAGAGACACGGTCCAACAGACAGAAGAAAGTAGGAGGAGAGGCGTGTCCTTACCGTATGTGGCGGGAGTTTCAGAGAAACTACAAAGAATCTTTAGGCAACACAAAATCCCTGTGTATTTCAAACCTTTCAACACGTTAAGACAGAAATTAGTGCATCCCAAAGACAAAACACCCAGACACAAACAGAGCAATGTGGTGTATTCAATTAAATGTAGTGAAGAGGAGTGCACTGACCACTATATTGGAGAAACCAAACAGACTCTACAGAAACGACTTTACCAACATCGTAGAGAAAACTCTAGTGGGCCACAGTCGGCTGTTCATCTCCACCTCAAGGCCTCCAACCACACAGTGGATGACACAGAGGTTAAAATTCTGGCTGGAGAAGAATTGGTTTGAGAGAGGAGTGAAAGAAGCCATTTTTGTGAGGAAACAAAAACCTTCTCTTAACAGAGGAGGAGGGTTAAGATTTGTTTTGCCTCGCATCTATGACGACATCCTAAAAACAACGCCCTAACTTGGGACAAGGTCAGTGACATGCTAATGAGTTAGGAGGGGTGAGACCTGCACTCCACTTGAGCATCCCAGCAGACAATAGGTCTGTGACATGCTAAGGAGTTAGGGCCGTTAGCCTCAGCAGGGTCGTTAGACCTGCTCCCTTCTACATCAAGCAGACCGTAGATTGTTTATGAGTTAGTATCAGGATTAGGGTGTGGCTAACCACACCCATAGGTTATATATCTCCAACGCGCGGTCCGAGAATTCATTCCCTGAAGAAGTCCGCTAGGTTGAGGACGAAACGTCGGGAAAACTTGCTAAGAAGTACAGATGATGGGTGAGAAACCTTCCTTTGCTATGCTGTATTATGTTATATATTATGTTTTATATTATACAATATATGTATTATGTTGTGTACTGTGTTATGCTGTATATTATGTTATATATTATGCTGTATGTTATGTTATGTATTATATATAATATATATGATATGTAAGGTACATGTGATATATATGATATATAATTAGGTTTGTTTGGATCGGTTTGCACACCTGGTGTGGAATCCATGAATCTTGGTGCTGTAGCCTAGGCTAGCCTAGCCGTGGCTGCTGTCTCACCTCCTTTCAGATACGCTCTCTTTATTCAAGGCTAGGTTTAAAACAGTCCTCTTTAGTTTAGCATATGGCTAGGAAGGCAAGGCAAGGCAAGGCAAGTTTATTTATATAGCACAATTCATACACAAGGCAATTCAAAGTGCTGAACAAAACAAGAAAGCATTAAAATCATAAATAATCACAGACCATAAAAAAGAAAGATAAAAATATAAAATCCCTCAGTTGTATGCACAGTTAAACAGAACTGTCTTTAACCTGGTTTTAAACATTGTCAGAGAGGAGGCCTGTCTCACATCTTCAGGAAGACTGTTCCAGGTAAGACTCAGGAAGGTAAGACTCAGGGAAGGTTAAACTCCTCAGAGTGTCAGTCAAGCTTAGGGAGTCAGTTTGCTGGGAGAAGTATGGTAACTTGAGCACTATCCTCTCCTCCTTCCTACTTTACCTGTTTAGCATTATTAGGATTTTGACTGTTGTTTGTTCATTGCTATTCACCCGTTGTCCCATTGTCTGTTTCATGGTACGATGACGGGATCTCTGAGCCTGGCCTCCTCCATCTACATCACGTATTTCCAATTTAGAGGCACCTTCTTTAGACAGATTCATGGCTGTGCGATGGGCTCCCCAGTCTCTCCTATAGTGGCCAATCTGTATATGGAGAAACTGGAGGAACAAGCCCTGGCCTCTTACCAAGGGACAGCGCCAAGCCATTGGTTTCGATATGTAGACGATACATGGGTTAAGTTAAAGAAACAGGAAGTGGAACCATTTTCAGAACACATTAATTCGGTGGACCCTTTTATAAATTTCACTCGCGAGGATGCTAAGGAGAGTGAACTCGCCTTTCTAGATTGTAAGGTCATCATACTGGAGAACGGACAATTAGAGACTGAGGTCTTCAGAAAGTCCACTCACACTGACCAGTACCTGGCCTTTGACTCAAATCATCCGCTACAACATAAACTCGGGGTCATTAGAACGCTTCAACACCGAGCCCACCAGGTCCCCACAAGCTCGGAGGGAAAGAACAGAGAAACCAAACATGTTCAGAGAGCACTTTCCAGATGTGGCTACCCCAAGTGGTCTTTTACTAAAGCCCAAAGGACGAGAAAGGCCAGAGACACAGTCCAACAGACAGAAGAAAGTAGGAGGAGAGGGGTGTCCTTACCGTATGTGGCGGGAGTTTCAGAGAAACTACAAAGAATCTTTAGGCAACACAAAATCCCTGTGTATTTCAAACCTTTCAACACGTTAAGACAGAAATTAGTGCATCCCAAAGACAAAACACCCAGACACAAACAGAGCAATGTGGTGTATTCAATTAAATGTAGTGAAGAGGAGTGCACTGACCACTATATTGGAGAAACCAAACAGACTCTACAGAAACGACTTTACCAACATCGTAGAGAAAACTCTAGTGGGCCACAGTCGGCTGTTCATCTCCACCTCAAGGCCTCCAACCACACAGTGGATGACACAGAGGTTAAAATTCTGGCTCGGGAGAAGAATTGGTTTGAGAGAGGAGTGAAAGAAGCCATTTTTGTGAGGAAACAAAAACCTTCTCTTAACAGAGGAGGAGGGTTAAGATTTGTTTTGCCTCGCATCTATGACGACATCCTAAAAACAACGCCCTAACTTGGGACAAGGTCAGTGACATGCTAATGAGTTAGGAGGGGTGAGACCTGCACTCCACTTGAGTATCCCAGCAGACAATAGGTCTGTGACATGCTAAGGAGTTAGGGCCGTTAGCCTCAGCAGGGTCGTTAGACCTGCTCCCTTCTACATCAAGCAGACCGTAGATTGTTTATGAGTTAGTATCAGGATTAGGGTGTGGCTAACCACACCCATAGGTTATATATCTCCAACGCGCGGTCCGAGAATTCATTCCCTGAAGAAGTCCGCTAGGTTGAGGACGAAACGTCGGGAAAACTTGCTAAGAAGTACAGATGATGGGTGAGAAACCTTCCTTTGCTATGCTGTATTATGTTATATATTATGTTTTATATTATACAATATATGTATTATGTTGTGTACTGTGTTATGCTGTATATTATGTTATATATTATGCTGTATGTTATGTTATTGTATTATATATAATTGTAGGGTGAGGAAATGTCGATATCACACATAACTTAAGTTATGTACCTGATATCGGAGAATTGGATCAAAAACAACCATGTAATAAATACAATAATTGATAATAGCTTTATTTAGGGGCACCAGGGAATAACTCCCAACTGATAACGTGCATATGACGTCACAATATCAATTAATTGGCTCATTTATTGATTAAGTAATCTCATGAGTCCTTTCATTATTTAATTAGCTAGTTAGTCCAATTCTCTTCAATAGAATCTGAAGGTAGTGAATTCTTTTACAAATCAGTGACCCAATTTCGGAGTTAAAAGTACAAATATCACTTTCAGACAAAGATGGTTTTGTAGATTTAATGAAGTATACACAATACAGACTAGATATGAAATATGCAAATTGTCAAGAATAACATGAAGGAAACGTTGATTTCAAGATACATTGTTAAAATGCTAGGCTAAAGTGAGCTAAGCAAGACCTTTGTCTTTGAATGGATTGGTATAGGCTGAGGCCTGCATGTGTTCAGCCTTGGTAAGAGAAGTATTCTTTGAAGTATAGGTTTTAATAAAGCCAACAACTGTGTGTAGCAAGAGAGCAGATCATACAACCATCAAACAGCCTTTGGTGAATAGCAGTCCTTGGGTCTTGATGGCGTTGGATGGAGGCTTCTTGTCCCCAGGGCCTGGACCATGCGGCTGCATCATGTGGTCCTCCCACGATCCACAGTCTAGGTGCCAAAACTCAGCAACTTCTTCAGGTTGAAGCTGGAGGCTATTGAAGGGTTGTGGAAGTCCTCTCAAACGTAGAGCTGAGGTTTGAGGCCATCTAAGAGGTCCAAGGCCCCTTGGTTGCCTAAGCAGAGCCCAGGGCAGAGCCCAGGGAGGTCTCGTCACTCCGTGGTTCCAAAGCAGACTGGGTTGTCTTCCCTTGTTGTAGAGTCGTTGGGGGAAGGGTGTTGCCATGGCACTTATCTTAAAACATTCTTGCCCACAATAAACCTGAACCACAAGGATTTACACACAGTTGAGACAGAAGTTATAATGTGTCTCAATATACAACAAAATGTCTTTGATTGAGGAAAGAGGTCATTTTAATTTATCCTACAACCCCCCCCTTTGTGTCCAGCTCCGCAAACAAAGCGAGAGGTTGACACAACACAATTTTGATTATGACCGATGACGAACGTTCACTGTCCAAGTTCTTTACGGGGCAGAGCTCTCAGCAGGAAGTAGAGCTCTCAGTAGGAGGCGGAGTTCTCAGCAGGAAGCAGAGCTCTCAGTAGGAGGCGGAGTTCTCAGCAGGAAGCAGAGCTCTCAGTAGGAGGCGGAGTTCTCAGCAGGAAGCAGAGCTCTCAGTAGGAGGCGGAGTTCTCAGCAGGAAGCAGAGCTCTCAGTAGGAGGCGGAGTTCTCAGCAGGAAGCAGAGCTCTCAGTAGGAGGCGGAGTTCTCAGCAGGAAGCAGAGCTCTCAGTAGGAGGCGGAGTTCTCAGCAGGAAGCAGAGCTCTCAGTAGGAGGCGGAGTTCTCAGCAGGAAGCAGAGCTCTCACTAGGATGCGGAGTTCTCAGCAGGAAGCAGAGCTCTCACTAGGATGCGGAGTTCTCAGCAGGAAGCAGAGCTCTCAGTAGGATGCGGAGTTCTCAGCAGGAAGCAGAGCTCTCAGTAGGAGGCGGAGTTCTCAGCAGGAAGTAGAGCTCTCAGTAGGAGGCGGAGTTCTCAGCAGGAAGCAGAGCTCTCAGTAGGAGGCAGAGTTCTCAGCAGGCAGCAGAGCTCTCAGTAGGAGGCGGAGTTCTCAGCAGGAAGTAGAGCTCTCAGTAGGAGGCGGAGGCGAAGTTCTGCTGTAATAGAGCTCTATTGCTTATGTCACAGAGTTGGCTTTTAGTTTGTCCTAACTGTGTTTGAGACAATGCCAGGAGTTTTATAGCTAAGTCTGTGTGTATGCTCTATCTAGAGTTCACTGGAGTGGTTTTATTCAGATTAACTGGTAAGAATATTTGTCTGAGCTCTTCCATTCTTTGATGGAGATAGCTAAGGCTATGGTAATAGCTGGAGGCAAAGATGCTTGTATTAGCTAATGCTAGGCTAGTAGTTGGAAGCTAATATCTGTAGCTATATGCTGTTATAATTGACAATAGAGAATGTATACAATTTAATCTTCAAACAATTTGGAGTGTTATTGAGGGAGGATACTTTCACTGAGACAATTCAACGTGGAGCCAAGTCTTACTGGCTTGCTTTTGCCGCAATAATGACTGTTATTTGAGCATAGATTTTCCTAGAAAAGTGACTTTGAATCTCAGATATTCTTCTGTTTGCTCTTTTGGTAGAGCGAAAGTATAAGCAAATACGCGCAACTGGAAATTATTAACCAGTGGTGGCTCGTTTTACAACTTGGTTTGACGATTTACATGCTGGACTTACTTGCAGCGATTTTTGCTTAACCGTGCTTGTGTGGGTAGCTAATCTCACATACAGGTCTTTTGCTAAAGGTTAACGGAGAGTCGCGTTAGACCTAGCTTAAAGATCGTGGGGGGTGTTGATCGGGCCCTGGACATCGCAGGTTGCCACTTACATTCACACCGAGACCCCTTTGATCGAGGGTTTACACGCTGGGACTTACTCGCAGCGATTTACGTAAAACATGCCTGTGTGGATGGCTAGTCCCACTTCAGGATCCTTTGCTAATGGCTAACGGAACGTCGCGTTTAGTCATAGCTTTGAGATCAGGCGGTGTATTGAACGCCCCTGGAAAGTCGCAGGTGGTCATGTTCATTTACACTCGATGCCTCTTGGTTTTAAGCTTTACACGCTGGAAATCACTCAACCATTACGTCTTGAACTAAGTAAAGGAATAGCGCGTGTATTTGCAGGTGTGGTTTTTGGAGATGTTGTTCGAGCACAAAGCCATTAATGACTCCGTAAACTTTGCTGTCATCTCTAACACCCTTCTTGACCTTCCAGGAGGTGCTGTGTGAGGGACATCTGAGTGTCTATGGGGAGGGGCCGTGGACCCCCCTTCCCCCTCTCACAGCCTGCAGATGAAGTGCTCTGATTGGCCAGATGCTTTTGGCTCTTGGCACAGGGGTGTGACATTCTGCAGCAAGAGGAAGAGCCATCTTTGATTTGAAAGTCATTTGAATTTGGAGAATTGCAGTATTTAACTTTTAAGTTTTAACTTTAGTGCGCTGGTAATGCGTTGGAGTTGTATGCCTGTTTATGCTATACAAGAATAGATACTGTGAGTTTAGATTGGATTGCTCCGGTGAAGTACCTCAGTTTTCTTCGCAACAACAGTTTACAACAAGTTTGTCACATTGAATTTGTATGATTTAATTTCCAGAAATTAAGTTTGTTTTGTCCTCACACAGGGCACCATAATATGTAGGGTGAGGAAATGTCGATATCACACATAACTTAAGTTATGTACCTGATATCGGAGAATTGGATCAAAAACAACCATGTAATAAATACAATAATTGATAATAGCTTTATTTAGGGGCACCAGGGAATAACTCCCAACTGATAACGTGCATATGACGTCACAATATCAATTAATTGGCTCATTTATTGATTAAGTAATCTCATGAGTCCTTTCATTATTTAATTAGCTAGTTAGTCCAATTCTCTTCAATAGAATCTGAAGGTAGTGAATTCTTTTACAAATCAGTGACCCAATTTCTGGAGTTAAAAGTACAAATATCACTTTCAGACAAAGATGGTTTTGTAGATTTAATGAAGTATACACAATACAGACTAGATATGAAATATGCAAATTGTCAAGAATAACATGAAGGAAACGTTGATTTCAAGATACATTGTTAAAATGCTAGGCTAAAGTGAGCTAAGCAAGACCTTTGTCTTTGAATGGATTGGTATAGGCTGAGGCCTGCATGTGTTCAGCCTTGGTAAGAGAAGTATTCTTTGAAGTATAGGTTTTAATAAAGCCAACAACTGTGTGTAGCAAGAGAGCAGATCATACAACCATCAAACAGCCTTTGGTGAATAGCAGTCCTTGGGTCTTGATGGCGTTGGATGGAGGCTTCTTGTCCCCAGGGCCTGGACCATGCGGCTGCATCATGTGGTCCTCCCACGATCCACAGTCTAGGTGCCAAAACTCAGCAACTTCTTCAGGTTGAAGCTGGAGGCTATTGAAGGGTTGTGGAAGTCCTCTCAAACGTAGAGCTGAGGTTTGAGGCCATCTAAGAGGTCCAAGGCCCCTTGGTTGCCTAAGCAGAGCCCAGGGCAGAGCCCAGGGAGGTCTCGTCACTCCGTGGTTCCAAAGCAGACTGGGTTGTCTTCCCTTGTTGTAGAGTCGTTGGGGGAAGGGTGTTGCCATGGCACTTATCTTAAAACATTCTTGCCCACAATAAACCTGAACCACAAGGATTTACACACAGTTGAGACAGAAGTTATAATGTGTCTCAATATACAACAAAATGTCTTTGATTGAGGAAAGAGGTCATTTTAATTTATCCTACAACCCCCCCCTTTGTGTCCAGCTCCGCAAACAAAGCGAGAGGTTGACACAACACAATTTTGATTATGACCGATGACGAACGTTCACTGTCCAAGTTCTTTACGGGGCAGAGCTCTCAGCAGGAAGTAGAGCTCTCAGTAGGAGGCGGAGTTCTCAGCAGGAAGCAGAGCTCTCAGTAGGAGGCGGAGTTCTCAGCAGGAAGCAGAGCTCTCAGTAGGAGGCGGAGTTCTCAGCAGGAAGCAGAGCTCTCAGTAGGAGGCGGAGTTCTCAGCAGGAAGCAGAGCTCTCAGTAGGAGGCGGAGTTCTCAGCAGGAAGCAGAGCTCTCAGTAGGAGGCGGAGTTCTCAGCAGGAAGCAGAGCTCTCAGTAGGAGGCGGAGTTCTCAGCAGGAAGCAGAGCTCTCAGTAGGAGGCGGAGTTCTCAGCAGGAAGCAGAGCTCTCACTAGGATGCGGAGTTCTCAGCAGGAAGCAGAGCTCTCACTAGGATGCGGAGTTCTCAGCAGGAAGCAGAGCTCTCAGTAGGATGCGGAGTTCTCAGCAGGAAGCAGAGCTCTCAGTAGGAGGCGGAGTTCTCAGCAGGAAGTAGAGCTCTCAGTAGGAGGCGGAGTTCTCAGCAGGAAGCAGAGCTCTCAGTAGGAGGCAGAGTTCTCAGCAGGCAGCAGAGCTCTCAGTAGGAGGCGGAGTTCTCAGCAGGAAGTAGAGCTCTCAGTAGGAGGCGGAGGCGAAGTTCTGCTGTAATAGAGCTCTATTGCTTATGTCACAGAGTTGGCTTTTAGTTTGTCCTAACTGTGTTTGAGACAATGCCAGGAGTTTTATAGCTAAGTCTGTGTGTATGCTCTATCTAGAGTTCACTGGAGTGGTTTTATTCAGATTAACTGGTAAGAATATTTGTCTGAGCTCTTCCATTCTTTGATGGAGATAGCTAAGGCTATGGTAATAGCTGGAGGCAAAGATGCTTGTATTAGCTAATGCTAGGCTAGTAGTTGGAAGCTAATATCTGTAGCTATATGCTGTTATAATTGACAATAGAGAATGTATACAATTTAATCTTCAAACAATTTGGAGTGTTATTGAGGGAGGATACTTTCACTGAGACAATTCAACGTGGAGCCAAGTCTTACTGGCTTGCTTTTGCCGCAATAATGACTGTTATTTGAGCATAGATTTTCCTAGAAAAGTGACTTTGAATCTCAGATATTCTTCTGTTTGCTCTTTTGGTAGAGCGAAAGTATAAGCAAATACGCGCAACTGGAAATTATTAACCAGTGGTGGCTCGTTTTACAACTTGGTTTGACGATTTACATGCTGGACTTACTTGCAGCGATTTTTGCTTAACCGTGCTTGTGTGGGTAGCTAATCTCACATACAGGTCTTTTGCTAAAGGTTAACGGAGAGTCGCGTTAGACCTAGCTTAAAGATCGTGGGGGGTGTTGATCGGGCCCTGGACATCGCAGGTTGCCACTTACATTCACACCGAGACCCCTTTGATCGAGGGTTTACACGCTGGGACTTACTCGCAGCGATTTACGTAAAACATGCCTGTGTGGATGGCTAGTCCCACTTCAGGATCCTTTGCTAATGGCTAACGGAACGTCGCGTTTAGTCATAGCTTTGAGATCAGGCGGTGTATTGAACGCCCCTGGAAAGTCGCAGGTGGTCATGTTCATTTACACTCGATGCCTCTTGGTTTTAAGCTTTACACGCTGGAAATCACTCAACCATTACGTCTTGAACTAAGTAAAGGAATAGCGCGTGTATTTGCAGGTGTGGTTTTTGGAGATGTTGTTCGAGCACAAAGCCATTAATGACTCCGTAAACTTTGCTGTCATCTCTAACACCCTTCTTGACCTTCCAGGAGGTGCTGTGTGAGGGACATCTGAGTGTCTATGGGGAGGGGCCGTGGACCCCCCTTCCCCCTCTCACAGCCTGCAGATGAAGTGCTCTGATTGGCCAGATGCTTTTGGCTCTTGGCACAGGGGTGTGACATTCTGCAGCAAGAGGAAGAGCCATCTTTGATTTGAAAGTCATTTGAATTTGGAGAATTGCAGTATTTAACTTTTAAGTTTTAACTTTAGTGCGCTGGTAATGCGTTGGAGTTGTATGCCTGTTTATGCTATACAAGAATAGATACTGTGAGTTTAGATTGGATTGCTCCGGTGAAGTACCTCAGTTTTCTTCGTAACAACAGTTTACAACAAGTTTGTCACATTGAATTTGTATGATTTAATTTCCAGAAATTAAGTTTGTTTTGTCCTCACACAGGGCACCATAATATGTAGGGTGAGGAAATGTCGATATCACACATAACTTAAGTTATGTACCTGATATCGGAGAATTGGATCAAAAACAACCATGTAATAAATACAATAATTGATAATCAATCAATCAATCAATCAACGTTTATTTATAGAGCGCCTTTCCTACACAAGGCAACGCAAAGCGCTTCACAACCCATATAACATCATGCATAAATCATCAAACATAATAGCTTTATTTAGGGGCACCAGGGAATAACTCCCAACTGATAACGTGCATATGACGTCACAATATCAATTAATTGGCTCATTTATTGATTAAGTAATCTCATGAGTCCTTTCATTATTTAATTAGCTAGTTAGTCCAATTCTCTTCAATAGAATCTGAAGGTAGTGAATTCTTTTACAAATCAGTGACCCAATTTCTGGAGTTAAAAGTACAAATATCACTTTCAGACAAAGATGGTTTTGTAGATTTAATGAAGTATACACAATACAGACTAGATATGAAATATGCAAATTGTCAAGAATAACATGAAGGAAACGTTGATTTCAAGATACATTGTTAAAATGCTAGGCTAAAGTGAGCTAAGCAAGACCTTTGTCTTTGAATGGATTGGTATAGGCTGAGGCCTGCATGTGTTCAGCCTTGGTAAGAGAAGTATTCTTTGAAGTATAGGTTTTAATAAAGCCAACAACTGTGTGTAGCAAGAGAGCAGATCATACAACCATCAAACAGCCTTTGGTGAATAGCAGTCCTTGGGTCTTGATGGCGTTGGATGGAGGCTTCTTGTCCCCAGGGCCTGGACCATGCGGCTGCATCATGTGGTCCTCCCACGATCCACAGTCTAGGTGCCAAAACTCAGCAACTTCTTCAGGTTGAAGCTGGAGGCTATTGAAGGGTTGTGGAAGTCCTCTCAAACGTAGAGCTGAGGTTTGAGGCCATCTAAGAGGTCCAAGGCCCCTTGGTTGCCTAAGCAGAGCCCAGGGCAGAGCCCAGGGAGGTCTCGTCACTCCGTGGTTCCAAAGCAGACTGGGTTGTCTTCCCTTGTTGTAGAGTCGTTGGGGGAAGGGTGTTGCCATGGCACTTATCTTAAAACATTCTTGCCCACAATAAACCTGAACCACAAGGATTTACACACAGTTGAGACAGAAGTTATAATGTGTCTCAATATACAACAAAATGTCTTTGATTGAGGAAAGAGGTCATTTTAATTTATCCTACATAATATATATGATATGTAAGGTACATGTGATATATATGATATATAATTAGGTTTGCCTGGATCGGTTTGCACACCTGGTGTGGAATCCATGAATCTTGGTGCTGTAGCCTAGGCTAGCCTAGCCGTGGCTGCTGTCTGTAATGACAGTTTTTAGAGTAATTAAATTAGAACCAGCCGCAGCAAATACACGGACGTCAAAGGCCTTTAATCAATGCAGAGACGGCCTTCTGACGCCATGCTGAGTTTTGTGAAGGCCTCTGCTGTCTGCTCCTTTCACACCTAAGACAAAGGCCTTCCTGTGTCTTGCGCTAAAACAAAAGGTGATGCATTGCATCTCAATGGCACGGTCTGATTGTCTCTGCTGGGGCATGGCGCCTACGCTCCCTATGCGCCTCCTGTACTGGTGGCCCCCTCCCATCTGTTGTGGGCGTGACTGTCTTTATGTGTTGTCTATGTAAACAGGAACCGGAGCTCTGCGCGCCAGAGCTGATGCATGCTGCCTTTGTGTGTGAGCTCTCCGCACGTGTGTACAATAAACTTACGCTCCTGATTAAGACAAATACTTTTGAGCTTTCTCCTTGCTTTGGGGTATGTAATTCTACAACAAGTCTCACCTCCTTTCAGATACGCTCTCTTTATTCAAGGCTAGGTTTAAAACAGTCCTCTTTAGTTTAGCATATGGCTAGGAAGGCAAGGCAAGGCAAGGCAAGTTTATTTATATAGCACAATTCATACACAAGGCAATTCAAAGTGCTGAACAAAACAAGAAAGCATTAAAATCATAAATAATCACAGACCATAAAAAAGAAAGATAAAAATATAAAATCCCTCAGTTGTATGCATAGTTAAACAGAACTGTCTTTAACCTGGTTTTAAACATTGTCAGAGAGGAGGCCTGTCTCACATCTTCAGGAAGACTGTTCCAGGTAAGACTCAGGGAAGGTTAAACTCCTCAGACTGTCAGTCAAGCTTAGGGAGTCAGTTTGCTGGGAGAAGTATGGTAACTTGAGCACTATCCTCTCCTCCTTCCTACTTTACCTGTTTAGCATTATTAGGATTTTGACTGTAGTTTGTTCATTGCTATTCACCCGTTGTCCCATTGTCTGTTTCATGGTACGATGACGGGATCTCTGAGCCTGGCCTCCTCCATCTACACCTGCGGACTGCCCCGCCCGACCCGCCTGGGAGTGCTTCAGTCCTGCACCGGACCTGTCCACGTTCAGCGGCCACTGGTCCACGTCCTGTAGCTAGCTTAGGTCCTAGATCATTAGCCTGTCCGTCCAGAGGAGCGGATCCCTTTCTCATATGGGTCTCCCTCCCTGTGGGTTTCCCTAGTTCTCCCCAAGGTTTCTCACTTTTTCCCTCTGGGTTTTTTAAGAGTTTTTCCTTGTCAATGCAGGAGGGTCTTGTTGGACAGTTAGTGTCCAACAGAAAGGATTGGTGATGATCAGGACACTTAAGCATTCTACAACATGTATGGACATTTTCTTCTGTGTGTGCTTTATATTCTCCATGTGTTAACTGTTGATTCTCTGACCTGTGTTGGTGATTTCAATGGTTTTGTTAAGTCCTCCGAGATGACTTCTGTTGTGACCTAGGGCTATACAAGAATAAATTGTTGTATTGTATTGTATTGTTTTTTTGGCTACTTTGCACACGGAATTTACATAATAGTCATATAGTCACAGTCACACAATGTGTTGCCAAATGTCAAAATGCATTTACAATTTGGCACCTCAAAATGGAGTATGAAAGAAGTAAAGACTTTTCCACGTTTGTTTTAAAAATAATTCTTTTTTAAAACATCTCTCCTATTTAAACACAGTGTAAGGGTGCTAGTCTTTGTGAGAAGGCAGTTTGTCAGAAAATGAATGGTTGGGTCCATCTTATATAAGAAAAGACAAACACAGTTCATACACAAGGCACGATAGAAACAATTCTGTGCATTATTGTATGCACAGCTCAACAGAACTGTTTTTAACCTGGATTTGAACATCGTCAGAGTAGAAGCTTGTGTCACATTTCCAGTAGACCATATAGTGTAAGCAAATCTCTGTATTTTGGGCACTAAATGAGAGAACAACGCTGTTTCCACTGACAGGATGAGGACCTTAAACCAGTGCTTGAGAGCGATGCGTCCTCTCAGACCTGCTCCATCTTGTCTGCGTCTTGTCTGCATTCCTCACTCTTTTTAAGGAGAATGTGTGGAAAATTCCATCATTGGAATTCAGGAGGGAGTATAACATGAAATAAATAAAAGCCTTATAATAATAATAATAATAAATGTCAGCTTAAAAGTATTTTTCAAAAATGCAGTGTTCTTGAGTTTCAATGATGCAATTGGTTGCTCTCATTGGTGATGTCTCTAGCATCTTCTCATTTCAGAGTTATAAACATAATCTGGAATAGTCTTCCAGAAAATATGAAAACATTCTGACCATATTCAAGGATTCTATTGGGTAAACTTTGACTGAATCTGAAAAATGCAAACTTTAGTACAGCCTAAAAGGTTCCATTCCTTCAGTTTACTTTACTGTAGAGGAAATGAATCAGTGTCTTGTCAGCGATGTACATGATGTGTCATTTCTGGTGCTACAGCTGTCTCTAGAACAATATGGGCGGAAAGTACAGCTGTTCAATTTTTTTTTTCAACTGAAAATGACAAATAAAACTAAGATGGAGGGTTGGAGGAGGTGTATGCAGGAGAAAAACTGCACAAGAGCACACAATCCCCAGTACAATAGAATATTTTAGTTCTTAAAGTATGAATGGTATTAATGTTACACTATGCAGCTTTTCAACACATTTCTGGAGATCTCCAAGGAAATACAAGCTAAAAAATCTTGAAATCAAGCTTCCTGAGTTTGGTGTAAAGATGGAGTACGGCTTTCAGAAATGCACTGCAGCATTCCTTGGCAAGTTGAAACTCGACTTTTGATGGCACTCTGAGTGAAAACAGTAAAGGGAGTTGACTGAACAGAAGTCACACAACATTGTAATTTGGTGTCAATAATCTGCCATAATAAATGTATAATTATACTATTATTGATTGTGTAAAAGTGTGACAGTTTTTTGTCAAAGTTACCTCATCTCACCTGGGATAACTTCATGAATAACATATGCCTTGGGTAACATCCGATTACAGGAAAAGCAAATGTGACATCTGCAAACGAATCTTAATGATATATAATTTTAAAAGGAACCCAAAGTTACAAGTCTCAATGGAAATTGCATCAAAAGGCTGCATTTGGGAGAAGGGAATTTAGACAAGTCTTCATTAATAACCCTGAAGTCTCCACAGTATATATTACCATATTGTTGACGGAACATTTGTTTAATCATCATTCCAGGCCTTGCACGTAAACCTGTAATATGTGTTTCACCAAACGGCAACTCGTTGTCAAGGACAGGGGAGGCTCCCCAGAGATCCTCTGTGGAAAAAGTCCATATTAGGGTGTGGAGGTGCAAGTGTGGGTGGGGCTAAAGCTGACGGCTGTGTTTCTATTGGTGGAGCTGAAGAACATAATACAGGTATCTGGGCCAGGTAAACAGACTGACATGAGAGAGGAGAGCCGGCGAATTGTTACTCAGAGATGGACATCTGTTGACCACACTCTTTGTTTTACTCTTATTGTTTGTTTTTTTAAATATTTTTACATGTTTTATTCTGGTGAGTTACAACTGCTAATCAAACAGACATAAATTGTTGGCATTCTTTTGTAAACACCTGAATTTTAATGATCTATTCCAATTGTATTTGGAATAGATTATTACTCTGTTTTCATCAGTAATGTAGTAATAATAACTGTTCAGGGGAGGGTGTTTACAAATTATTTTGTTTTTGCTTTTTTAGGTTGTAAAAGTCTTTTGAGGCGTTGATTAGAGCTCAAAGGCTGAGGACCATTCCTTGTGCAGGTTTCGGCCTGCTGGCACGCCTCTCACTCAAAACAATAAAATAGAATAATTTTTTTTTTAAATCTGACCAGTTTTTTATCAATTAATCCCACTTTTATTTTTATTTTTTTTCTCAACCAAACAACTGCCATCGCTGCAAGGGAACCATCTTTGTCCACACTGTTTGAATGAAGACCTCAATCTATGTAATTTATCCTTCATTCCACCGGAGTCTGTGTCTGAACTTGTCAGATTTCTGTGCAGTGAAGGGTAAGTTGCAAAGAATCAGCAACTTTGGAACAATATGGTTTTGAAGTAACCATCTTCAACTGGACAATATTTGTGATACTAGTAATTCATCCAACACAAAACAACAACAACGCCTACTTTGTATCATTGTTCAAACACTACGTAATCTTGGAATTGTTTATCTAAGTTGAAAAGCAATAGACTGAAGGCATTAAATAAAGAATGTTATTATGCTGTCGCTAGTCTTGCACAAGCACCGACAAGTCACCTTTACCTGCAACGGCATCACTCAGGCAACACTTAGGACTTATTGTGGCGTCAGGACGATGGCAGCCGTGTGGTTATGTCTTTGGGACTGCCACTCACCCAGGTTGTTATGTCCTCAGCCTGTCTCCGTGCCCTTGGTTTCTAAAGACACCGCAATTACACAATGAGTCTGAAAAAGCGGGCTTCAAAGCTCTCACTACTTTCAGCTGTAAAGCCGCAGTCTAGATTGTGTGTCGCAGGAAACGTATATTGTGCGATAATAAAGCCACAAAAAGATTGTTTTTCAATATAGAAGTAAGATTAAGAGATCCTTTATTCATACCACAGTGGGGAAATTTGAGTAAGGACTAAGGGCCCCAATTTTGCACTCAGTTTGCCTTGAATTGGCTGCATATATATTTAAAAGTCATTCATAATAGTTAGTTAATTACTCATTATAATCGTATCATATTAACACTAGGACTCCCACAATTGCCAATGTCACTGTTTCTTTACTTGCCACTTTTTTATTGTACATAATATATCCTGGAAAGGCTATTTTTATTGCCTTTAGCATGTTTGCACACTTCTTTTCTTTTGCACAAATCTCGAGTGATACTATCCATGTCAAATGTGACATGTAATTTTATCCTGTGTGAGATCATTAAAGTCTATCTTATCTTGTCTTAATGTGAAACTACTAGAACTTCCTGGGCTATGATTTTGACTGCTCCCATTCGAACCAAAAGGATTCTGAGAAATTGCCCCAAAACATGTTAGTTTGTCTACAGTGGTATTAAAAGCAAGGTTTTTACTTTTTCCTCACATTTAATAAGTGCTAAAATGGTAAAAATAACTTGAAATACAGCCTAAACAGTTCATTGCAACAAGGCTAATGCTAAGACCAAATGCTAACAGTAAACCATGTGTAGCTCAAGTAGCTAACACATGCTCTTCTCCGGTGGAACAACAAACTTAACCAAAACTATGCCGTCCAGGACCAGGGCCAGTTCAGGACCAGTCCAGGACCAAGACCAGTCCAGGACCAGTCCAGACCTAGCACCTTATTACTGCCATAGAAAGAAAGCAACTGAAAAATGCGCCTATTTGAATCTTAAAATAGACCAATAAAAGCTTATTTCATCAAAATAATGATCAAAAAATAAACTGCATACAGATCAGAAAAAGTCACAAAGTTATGAAGACCAAACAGGTACATGAAATTGTATATAATGTAAATTAAAACTAAAAGCCGTCAAATTGACTGCTCTGGGAGTTCTAGTGTTGATTACTGGACCACCAACAAAAAAACAGTTGTTTTTTATAATTTTCTTTTGACATGGATATTGAAGTATTGGACGTGGTGAGCCTGCAGCCAAGTTACACAACAAAACAGAAATTATTCACCTTTCATTACAATACAAGAAAAAAATGCCACATCAGCAGAGAACCCGTCTAGACTTGTGCTACTGAAGTTGTTGGTCACATAAACTATTTTTGAAAATGTATGATTTTTTAAAACCAAAGCTGCAAGAAACTCTAATATATTATTACTTGAACATTACAGAAACTAAAGAATGAGAATTCAGCTGTTAAGTTTGTGTGAAAAGGTTGATTTTATATTAACAATAATAATACATCCTACTTCTCTGTAAGTAGTCTCTCTGTTTTGGACACTCAAAATCAAAATCTCTGTTTTGGACACTCGAAGACACAAAGGAAAGTAAACTTTTGTACATGGAATAGTCTAAATGTAATAGCCACATTTCAAAAACCCATCATGTCCCTTCTTGAGTGCTTGTTTGTGTGCGTGCATGTGTGCGTGTGTATGTGTGTGTATGTTGTTTTGTAAATGATAATGGTGAGGAACAGGGTAGATGGAAGTTACAGTGCAATACATCCAGAGACACAGATTATGGCACAACCGGGATGCTTTTACCTCTTTTTCGTAACCGTCTTTAGTTGAGGTTTTCCAGTTCATGCTCACATTGGGAACACATATAATACAGTCTTCATTGAAGCATTTTTAACAAGAACATGTTGTCTTGGTACAGCCTCTAATCTTGATGATATTACTATTTTATGTGAAAGAAAAACACAAATGGACAAAAAAGATTGCTGTTATTTTCATAGTAGAATGTTATCTTTTGCACCCCAGTACAGTAGTTATCTTGGAGGACTTTACACAACCGTTGAATTCACCAACACAGATTAGAGAATCAAGCAGTTCAAACACAAGAAACAGAACAGAAAACACATGGGTATTGGTCTGTAAGGGGCAGATGACCAATGTCCAAAAGTGTTGATAGATATCCATAAATGTTGTAACCAAAGTTGATGACGAATGACCAACCTAAACCTGTTGATGATCCAGGACATTCAACATTTATTGAGATATATTAACCCTTATATATATTGATATTGGTCTGAGTTCGAACTGTTTGATTCTCTGGTCTGTGTTGGCGAATCAAAAGCTTTGTGAAGACCTCCCAAATAACTACCGCTGTGATTTAGGGCTATACAAAATCAAATGGAATGAAATTGAACCTTTTACATAGTGCACATTCACATAGTAGAGAGAGTTGTCGCCCCCTCCTCAATAGGTTTATCATTCCTTAGACACCGGAGCTGACCGTGCACCTTTCTGTTGGAGACGATAATGACCAACGGGCTGAGGGCCGCGTAGAGCGAGGAGAAAAAAATCCTCAAGTCAGACATGAGAGAAATCTTCATTGTCGTTTTCACAGTCAAAGTATACACCCAAATCCCGTTATCAACCCCATACAAGACCACATAGAGAGTAACCAACGCTACCACAGCTTTGGCCGCTCGTTGCTCTGCCCCAGTTCCACTTCGGCTGCCCCCACGAAGGCCCTTCACCTGCTGACTATGCTTGTACAAGAACACAAGGATAATCAGACTGCAAAGTGTCATAAGTGCCATGGGGACCACATCTCGCCCCACCTGAGCCGCCCCGTTGGCTTCCTTAGATAGTTTGGAGGGGAAGTAGACATAGCAGAACTGGACGTTGATGCCGTGTTGCGCTGAGACGTTCCGACTGCCGAAGGAAAACAAAATGCCCGCGGAGCTCATGCAAGTATTGATAAGCCATAAGCAAAAGAAAACCAGGCCGAGGTACTTTGCAAAGACGGCACGTAGTGAAGCCCATTGGGAGCCAGGAGGTCCGATGCTCAAGCACTGGAACAAACTCAGGGAGAATGTCAACCAAATGGACAGCGATCGCGACGTCCGGTAGACAAAAATCACAGCCTTGCAACCTACATCAGAAAAAAGCTCGGTGAGATAGAAGGACTCAAGGGTTTCCAGGAGACACCTCACACCCACAACTAGAAGATTAGCACATGCCAAGTGTAGGACAATGCTGTCGGCAGGAAGAAGACGGTTTTCTTTGTACAGGAGTAATAAGAAAGCTGTAATTACCGCGAAATTCCCAGGAACACCAAGCACACTGAGGAAGACATACAACATGCCACGGACAAACAATTCAGAAGGCATCTCTGTGCTGCAGGAACAAAACCCAGATTACAATCTTGACATCTCTAGTGTTATTTTACATGCAAGCTACGGGGTGATCTTATGGGAGGAGAGCACTAACATGTGTTTTATACCTCCAAACAGGTTGCATGTTTGCCATGGTTCATTGATTCTCTTCCCTCGGCTTCCAATTACTTCGGATAAATCCAGTTGACTGAAACAATCTGTCACTTCCTGAGCGCCCCAAACAGACAACCTACGCACCCAGAGGGAACTGACCAACGGGTTATTGAGCACTGTAAAAACAATTGTGAAACAGTAGCTGAAATTGTAAGTGTAATGTTGAAATGCCACAAATGTATCAGCAAATAGGTCATTTTAAACGCTAAAACTCCCGGAGCAGTCATTTTGATGGCTTTTCGTTTTGGGACCGTAACTACTCCGCTCTGTATCGAAATTTACTTTATTTCTATGCGATTAAGTTTATGAAATTATCTCTATCCTAGACCGGCCCATAGCAAGTGATAGTTACCATAGCAACACACTATTTACTTGCAGCAGATAGCATTTACTTCTATTATGTTTCATTTATATTAATCGGTTTTAGCATGTATTGAAGATTAAACTTAATACTTGTGAAAATCTAAAACTGTCCTGCAGAATTACGTTAATTTGAACAGGAGCCGATAAAATGACTGTTGGTGTATGGTACTCTGTGAATACTGGGAGTCCTAGTGTTATACTAAAGCAAGAGATTTATACTTGCTTCTTTATTATACAATACAATACAATTTATTCTTGTATAGCCCTAGGTCACAACAGAAGTCATCTCAGAGGACTTAACAAAACCATTGAAATCACCAACATCACCAAAAATCATATCTTTATGATTTTTTTAAATCTTTGTATAGAGTTATTATTCACTTCTGTCCTACTGTTCTGTAGCTAGTGATGCAACACTGACATTTCCCCACTTAATTTGTGAACAGTTTACACAGGCACACAAGTTGAGTTTCCCACCCACATTGTCTTCCATCCAAAATACATAACTAGAGGAAGACAAGCCTTGGTGGAGGGTGGATTGTACTGTGATAGAGCTGTCAATGTTGTCCTTTTCAAACATATTTTATTCCCATTTTGTGTGACCTTTTCTATGTTTCTATATCTGAAATGATTGTCACATATATGTACCATAAAGCTAACATTTCACCAAAACCTGCGGGAGCAAGTTAACATAACCACAGGCAAACAAAATGTGTAAACACTAAAATAATAACAGCTTTCATTTGAATGTGTTACAAGTTTAAAAAGGACTATCTCAGTGCTGGGTGGAAAGAAGTGGGACTGGATTGATTCCTCCGACTCTAACCCTCACAAAAACACCACATGTCAGAGCCACAACAAGAGCATGCACTGGTCAAAACTGCATCCTCACAAAAATGAATAAGCAATAAGAGGTGACAATAATAAAAGCTAAGTTCATCAAGAATGCAAGGAGAATCGCTGTATCTGCAGATGATCTCATTATCAATAAGTTATCAAAGTTTATTGGTATTACTTTAATCTCTATAATGATTTTTAAGAGTCAGAATATGTGTGTACGTATATATTTCTTGCACTAGAATATACAGCATATTCTCCCGGCTTCTTTAATATGCTACAGACTTCATATCTATTAAAGTCTGTGATTTTGTACTTTATTCTTGCTTCTTCATTATGCTAAAGCTAGAGTCATAATATCTAGTCTGAAGTCATTTGTAAACCAAAGCTTATTTGCATAACATTTTCACTTTTTTCCCTTGATCTTTCACCTAAGTGAGCTCATCAGATGCTGCAATGAACTACCTTGAACTTGTTAATAGATAAAAACATATTTACATCATCAACCCTGAGCATAACACACGTCTAAGTCACAGGGGGAAATGGCTTGGATTTTTCTGCACATAAAATTCCCTCCCTTGAGAACAACATGCTTGAACATGCCATTTTAATTAGCTCTGCGAACGGGTAAACATGTTAGAAAATAGAATAATAACAAATAATTATTTTTCTCATACAGCAGTAATCCCATGAGCAACCTAAGTTTTCTCTCACTGTCAAAGTTCACTTTAAAATGGGATGGGTTGGCAGGGCACTGGGAAGTCTTTTTAGACCGAGACAAAAACATGTTACCACTTAGGGAATGTCAGACGTATAATGCATATCAGATATGAACATTGAAGACATGAATGAATAATGTGTGTCCCTGCGCCCCCAATTAGCACGCGCTTTCATTGTTATGGCCTAATTGCCTCACTCCTCTGCGTCTTTAACGTACTCCCAGGATGTGAAGCCAAGGCCAGAGCACCAGCTGAGCATCTAAAAGCCTCCTGATGGCTTATTCAGGAATCATTGGGCTGGTTTGGCATCAACAAAAACTGTACATGGCGGTCTCTGCAGGGGTTATCTCAGCCAAGACCAGCACAGTTTGATATGTCTGAAAAGTGACATTCTGAAGACAATTTATGAACAAGAACATATCAGTCAAGATGTGGAGTTACACTATAGCCTGTCAGTGTGACAGCACTTCTGTCATATAATAGACCCGAAGGAGACTTATGATGTACACTAAAAAGAGTGCGGAATAAAGCTGTAAGTAGTATGCACAGCTAACATAACTTTTTTAATGTGGATTATATCATTGTCAGAGTAGATGCTGACATTTTCTGGAAGACAGAACTCCCTGTGCTTAGTTCTGACTCTGGGCAAAAGAAGAAGGGAGAGAGACTGGAGGTGACTGAATATACTGTGGCACAAGGCACTCCACAGGTAAGGACTATAAAATCTAAAAGTTTACAAACTTCTAGATATGTGCAGACAAATCCAAGCTTCTAGATATAAATTAGTGATACTAAACAGTATCAGAAACACCCACCCAGTCCTTTAGTCTCTTTATGAGGATCTCATGGTTGACAGTATCAAAAGCAGTGCTTAGATTGAGATTTTGTCTCGATGTCACTGGAGAACTTGAAATACCAAGGTCCTGTTCATGGTGATCATATTGAACCTATCAACCTAATGTGATACATATTAACACTTAACCCATTTTAACACTTAACCCTGAAACTGTTTTAGTCAAATCTTTTTTCTCAGTGACAATTGTTTACTGTTTTATTTATTTCTGTACTTTTAATGTTGTGTTATATCTGTATTTGTCTGTGCACACTGGTGACTTTTGCAAAGGTATTCTAGTGTGTTTTTTTTTTACTGCAAATGGCAAATAAACTTAATCTGAATCTGAATCTTAACCTTTGTTCTACCCTCAGGTCAAAATGACCTGCCACAGATGATTAAAAGTAAATAAATACTTCAAATTAAGGTCCAAATGACCCGGGGCTGGTCAAGTTAGGAAAAATGCTCAAGTTAACAATAATAATATTTCTGAGAAAATATACACATTACAAATCAGATTCTTTGGGTTAGTCCTCCAGTCTATCTCTGTGTTTACATTTGAGCTCAACACTGTTTTGTGTGCATTGAAGAGTCTAAGGGTCTATTAACATAGCATTCATATAGTAATACATAATATGATGTATTGTTGATGTGCCTGTGTACATCTAGACCCTGAGTCCATATCAAAGGCTTCATTCATTAATTATATAATGTACAATATTGTATAATATATAATGATTATTAGTCTCACCAGACCTGGTCCAGGTCTGGTGAGAGCAGTTTGGTGTAATTCTTCTGTGGGCTGAACAATATCTTGTTTCCTAACGCTCTCATGAGAGAGGTAAGCCTATAAATGGAATTACATGGCTCATTAATTTCTTTGCTTCACACTTCATTGACCACTTCAGGTGAGTTTATTAATATCATTATCTTTAACTTCAATTAAGAATGGGTACAAAATAATGCTATTTATTTGAAGAAAAAATATTTTGCAGTACACATTGATTTTAGTAAGTACAGCTGTATGTGTACTTACTAAAGTACATAGTAAAAGTCACATTCTATGTAATTTATTTGTCTGTTTGTTTTTCACCGCAGATATTGTGGCATGGATCTTTGTGTGACCATCAAAGGTGTGTCATTTCTCTTACAAACAGGAATGGGCATTTTTGGAAATGCTGCTGTCCTTTTGGCCTACATGCACATCATCTACTCCGAGCCCAAGCTACTCCCAGTGGACATGATACTCTGCCACCTGGCCTTTGCAAACCTTCTACTGCTCCTGACTCGCTGTGTCCCTCAGACTATGACTGTGTTTGGCCTTAGAGACCTCCTAAACGATGCAGGCTGCAAGGTGGTGATTTATGCCTATCGAATCGGCCGTGCCTTATCAGTCTGCATCACCTGTATGTTGAGTGTATTCCAAGCTGTAACCATTGCTCCAGCTGGCCCCCGTATTTCCACATTAAAACCAGTTCTACCATCTCTTGTCTTGCCCACATTTGCAGGTTTGTGGTTCCTAAACATGGCCATTTGCATCGCTGCCCCGTTTTTCTCCATGGCTCCACGCAATGGTACTGTCCCAGCCTTCACCCTCAATCTGGGCTTCTGCCATGTTGATTTCAGAGACAACCTGTCCTATGTTATAAATGGCGTAGCTGTCTCTCTGAGGGATTTTGCGTTTGTCGCACTCATGTTAGGGTCAAGCGGTTTCATCCTATTTCTCTTACACCGTCACAGTCGCCAGGTCAGGGGCATCCGGCGCTCTCAAGGTGCAGAAACTAGAGCGGCAAAAACTGTGGTGACTTTGGTTGTGCTCTATGCTGTTTTCTTTGGAATAGATAATGCCATATGGATTTACATGCTGACCGTGCCAAAAGTGTCACCAGTGGTTGCTGATATGAGGGTGTTCTTTTCCTCCTGCTATGCCTCTCTAAGTCCATACTTTATTATTTCATCAAATAAGAAGGTTAAGGCCAAAATTGTATGTTCAGTGGAGCAGGAGCAAACATTGGACAACACAAAGGAGTCAAGTGATGTAAAAATTAGCAGTAAGTAGTCACTAGGCTGAGTTACAGGTCAGATGAATGGGGTTACATAGTCAACATTATCAACATTAAAGCTTATATTGAAATAAAATAGATTTATGCTTGTATTGCTATTCAAGGAAAAGCAATCAAAAGCAGCCCCCACTAAAGATGAATGACAAATAACAGATTCATAATTTTGTTTCAAATTATTCAAATTGAAGCATATTATCAATGCATTAACCCTTGAAATAGAGGGTTCTGTCTCTCAAAATATAGTTGATTATTTTGACAGTTACATTAGCCTTGGAAACAGCAGGCCCCAGTCTGTTTTGTATTATTTATGTTCTTGTGCCTGGAATACTTAATACACATAAGTCATGTTAAAGTGTTGCTGTTGTTCAATATATTTAGTGCAGAACACATGCTGTAGCTGTTTTACATACTTTTTATTGATTGTTGTGTTTTTTTATTGTGTAGTATTGTGTAACTCTAACCCACCTGATTTGTTATGACTACTTAATCATTAAAATTAATATACATGTACTTGTAAGTGATTCTAATGGGTTGTGATGTTTGTATACTTTTGTATTGTATGGATTTTTACCCTAAACAAAACTCATTGTGCTGTAAAAAAATATATAAAAAATAAATCTTTTAAATAATAACGTAATTACATGCAGTCATAAGTTCTAAACAACAAATTATTGATACACATGTATACAAATATGTTGAAATGTGTCTTTGGCAAAGTAGAGTGAGCGTGCGATGGGTTTACGCCTGAAGTACAAGAATCAGGGAAAATGTCTACTGTAAAGCTTGCCAAACAAACCCCGGAAATGGGAAGCCGAAGATTGAGAAAAGTTTAAAATATGTGTAAGATACTCACGGGGTATATGTTTATGCAGAATAGATAATAATAGATAAGTAATATTTAAATTCCAAATGTCGATGTGTTAGAAATGACACGGGAATGCTCAGCGATGAATACTTTAAACCGATTTCAAGTTTTGACATGTAGCAAAAGCCCATTCCTGTTCAGGTAAGTTACACCTATTTTCTTTTGCTTTGCCAGTCTTTTTACCCTTGTATTTATGTTGCGTAGACGCTTGTAGCTATGTTCGATCTTCATTAATGTCTCTATTTCACCTTTGCTTACCTTTTATATGTTTTGTGTGGAAATGGTCAGTCGCTTCAATAGCTGTGCAATGAGCTCACCGTGACAGATTACAATGGCCCGAATAGCCTGGTATCAGGAAAAGGTAAGAATACAATTAAATGATCTTAATAATAGCAATAATAACGACATACTAACATGTTAATATTCTTCTCTGCACACAACTCATTGCAACATTTAGATGAACTTTTCTGCATGTATAATTCCTGTACATTTAATTTACAGTACTGTTTTACAGATTGGGGCTTATGACCAGCAAATCTGGGAAAAATCTTTGGCGCAACAGCCTGATTTTAATGTAAAATCTAAGCTTAATCTAATTGTTCTTCAATAATGTACTATTTATACTAAAACAAATAATACTAAAACATTGTAATACTTGGCCTAATTGTGTTGGTAGGGATTGGACACCAAACCAAAGAAGGCCTGCCACATCAAACCAGACCTCATAGATGTTGATTTAGTGCGAGGTGATTATGTCTATTTTGTGAAATGGGATGACATGTACTTAATTGCTTGTAATAGTTAAAACATGTAGATTTTTCTTCTAGGGTCAACATTTAGTAAGGCTAAACCCGAGAGTCCTTGGACCGCATTAACAAGGAAGGGCCTGGTGCGAGTGCTGTTCTTTCCTTTCTTCTTCCAGTGGTGGATCCAAGTGACATCCAAATCTGTTTCCATATGTATCCTCGCACTCTACTTAATGCAAGGTTTGTTTTCAACTATTCTTTTTTTTTTTTTTTTATAAATTTTTATTCTACTTAAACAATACAAAATTCAAAAACAGACAGGTAAGTGACAAGCATACACGGTACAAGACATACAAGAATACATAGAATACAGACAGGGACAGTGAACAAAGTTTTGTGTAGATGTGTGTGCATGTGCATGGTGTGTGAATGTGTGTGTGTGTGTGCGCATGTGCATTGCTTACAAATATAAAAAGAGAAAAAATTAAAGAATAAATAGTAATAATATGTATAATACTAATACCACTACCACCATCAATATTAACAATAATATTAATAATTATAATGAAAACCATAACACTAGCAACAGGAGGGTGGCCGCCACTGCCTTCCCCTCCGACGATGTCTGATTCCTGATGGGTGTAGTGCATGGATCTTCTGCTCCCTGATCCCCCATCCCCTCCATATAGGTTTTTGTTCCTGCTTTGTGTTATCCTTATGTACAGGTGTCTAATGTGCATTAAAAGAGGACATATTTTGAGGGTGCCAACCTAGGATGGCGGCGCCTCCTAAGGGCACTTCTCAACTGTCCTGATTCCTACAGGTCTATTCAAGTGTTTGTTTATATATATATATATATATAACAATTTATTTATTATTATTATTTTTTTATTATGTGGGGGGGTGAGGTGCATTAAAAACAACATGGGTGGGGGTGAACCAGGGAGAGTATGTATGGATTCAATGATTGTCTTGTGGTGCTGAAGGCAAAGACAGCGGCAACCAACCTCCCGCAGCAGCGTCGTAGTATCAGTAGTAGTAGTAGTAGTAGTAGTAGTAGTAGTAGTAGTAGTAGTAGTGGCAGTAGTAGTAGTAGTAGCAGTCAGTAGCAGTAGCTGTCACAGTATGAAGTAGTGGCAGCATTATCAGATAACAGTAATAATCATATATAGAAATTACGGCAGTGGAATATTATACGAGCTATTTAGTGTTTTATTGGAGGGAGGTAGAGTGAAAAAAGATGTTATAAGTAAATGAGTGAATGAGTGAGCGAGTGAAATAATTTTGTTGCTGTTAGTTGGTGATTTAAAGAAGGGAAAGGTCCGGCAGTGTTGGGAGTGAGGGGTTGGACTCTGAAGGATAATTGCAGGGGGGTGATGATGAACATTCCAATGAGATGAAGTCTGTGAAAAGGTTTTTCCCGTGGTTTATATTTATGTTATTGCGGGATTTCCAGTTTACAAAGATGGTTTTCTTGGCGATGGTTAGAGCTATCAAAAGTGTTTTAAAATTTATGGCTTTATCAGTGATCATTGATAGATCCCCTAGCAGGCAGAGGGGGGGGGGGGATAATGGGATGCGGCAGCCCAGCAGGGATGACAGTGACCGTGTGACCTCTTCCCAAAAGTGTTTGATGGGGGTGCAGTTCCAGGTAGCATGAATGTATGTATCGGGACAGTTCTGAGTGCAGTGTGGACATATGTCTGATGTGAAACCCATTTTAGCAAGCCTACTACCGGTGTAGTGTGTTCTGTGCAGTGTCTTGTATTGTATTAATTGAATGTTGGCATTTTTGGACATGTAGGAGATATTTTTACAAATCTGGGACCAGGAGTTAGCATCGGGAGCAATTGACAGGTCATTTTCCCATTTTGTTTTCAACTATTATAAAAGACTCCAGACTGTTTGTTTGCTAGCCTGGTTAGGAGATTAAAAATGGGTATTAAGTAAGTTTCCTGCATATTTGTGTTTGATTATTGCCACAATACATCAACAGTAGGGTAAAAATACATGTTTTGTTTAGTTTCATCCCCAACAAAGATACTTACAATGCATTTATAATATCAGGACAATCCTAAAATGGAATAGGAATAGGATATACATTTTTGTTTGTTTGTGTTTTTAACCATAAAGGACTTGTTTTAGCCCTAATGAGTTATTTTGTTTGCTGAACTTCAGTTGCTACAGTGGTGCTGTACTTTGACGTCCCTGGGGCAAATGCCAGTGAGGTGTTTGGGCCAATGTGTCTCATGCTGCTGCTGGGGACTCTGCACTGCCAAATTGTGTCAACGGAGTCCAGCCGGTGGCCTTCAGGCAGTCCAGCTGCCAGCAACATACCCAGCCCAGCTCGCAGAAGGAGGTAGGGCGCTGGACAAGCATTTGTACTTGGCCGAGATACAAATCCACCAACTACACAACGCATTCTCTTCCAAAAGCCTCAAACCCCATGGCCTTCACAATACACTGCTTTTGTTGTGACTTTTCATGGTGTTTTTCACAACTTTAATGTTCTTTTATCACGCAGGCCAAGAAAGGTTAAAAGTCCCAAAAAGTCTGAAGAAAAGAATGTCAGTGAGGGAGCCCTAATACAAGAGGGGTCGAATGGGACAGATGAGAGAAAAAAGGTAGTGCTTTTATTTGTATTTTTTAATGATATGTTCATTACAGTCATATCATATCTTCTTGTAGACCAACGATAAGTGTGGCTCTGGAGCGTCTGATGAACTGTCAAGTGATGAAGAATATGGAGTACAAACTATGGAGGTCCCTCGTTCACCACGTCATAGTGACGACGATAAATCGACACATGCATCGTTTTCCCTCAGAAGAAGGAAGAAGGCTGTGAAACCTCAGCTGTCTCGCACTGAAAAACCTAAAGATGAAAACACTGTTAAAATGAAACCCAAAGAAGTGGATCGTCTCAAGCCAAACTTAGGCCTTCGTCCGGCGTCAGATACTGATGACATGATGTGGGAGGAGCTTCTGCAGGGGCCGGACACTGCGTCCACAGGGAGCAGTGACAGTGAAGCCAATGTGAGGTACAGCGGAGGGGCCATGGCCCTTCAGGAGAGCTCTCAGAGCAGCAACGATGAGAGCCTGCATCAGAGCATCACAGGTGTAAGAATGACTCACATTTTGTAGTTTTGGGTATTCTCGAATTGCAATCTGATTTTGGAAATATATTTAGGACTTAAATATAGTTGTAGTGCGGCTATGGTTATTTATTTGTTTGAATAAACAAATACATTACGTATTACTATATAATTTCCAATGTTTTTGTGTATTTTGTAGTTGCACAATGGTGCCCCCAGCTGTTTGTTTGAGTAAATGACATATTTGCTAAAGACAAATGTATGAAAAGTTTTGTTTTATTTTTTATTCTTCGCAGAATCAGCTGTCATGGCTCCAAGCTTGTCATCCATCAAAAGACAAAGTTAGTGCCATTATTTGGGAACAAGGCGAGTGTAAGAAAGCTGACATGTCTGTGTTGGAGATCAGTGGAATCATTCTAAAACGGGTAAAAAAAAGAACATTTGTTTCTGTGACTGTATTAGATATTTTGTTAAACATGTTTTAAACATCAGGTGAAGACGGTGGAGCAAGGAACAGGATACTTGATGTTTGGAGGAGTGATTACAGCCATTCTGTCGTTGCTTCCTTTTGCCTTCCGCCTGGCTCAGGACCTGGACATGTCCAGCCTCAGCTCTCTGTCCATCGGGGACGTGTTGGAGATGGCCCTGGGGCCACCCGACGCCAAAGCATATGTATTCTACTTTATCACTACGGTTCAGAGAATCTTCCTCACTGGACTTTTCTTCTTCATGATGTGTGTGGCAGAGCGGACGTATAAACAGGTGAGTGTCATGTCTCCACAGGATAGTTAATCATTTTTCCTAATTAGATCCTTTTATCGTTCACAGTGGGGAAATGTCAGTGTTGCATCAGTAGTAATAGATCAGTGGGAATGAGGAGCACACAGCACAAGATAAAGGAACAATTACTCTATACTAAATAACACAACATCTCTAGCATTAGCATAATAAAGAAGCAAGTACAAAATCTTTAGCTCATTATTATGGAAGCCCGTTTCCGCCATGTAAAAAAAAAAAAAAAAGCAAACAGAAAGTCAAAATTTTGAGTTTAAAACTCAAAATTACGACTTTTAAAAGTCAAAATTTTGACTTTAAAAGTCAAAATTACGAGTTTTCAACTGCGCATGTGCAGTTGAAAACTCATATGTGTTGTTGTCTGGAACGGTCTCTGGACATCCTTCACCTGCAGATTATGTGAAGATATTGCTGACAGCGACCACTGCATCCTTGAAGTAGCCAGAAATAATGTTGTTTGATTGATTCTGTAAAACTTTCCTGTTTAAGCCCCAGACCGCGGTCGTAGGACGCAGGGAGGAGCTGTCTTTTTATTTATTTATGTTAAATTCAATTTACATATATACAACATTTAAATCAAACGACTACTTATTTCGACATAGTAACAAATAATGTGAGCAATACGTTTTTATAATAAATCAAAGGAAAATGAGCCATCGAGACATTCCAATCCAATCTGCATGATTCCAATCCAATCATCGTCTGACCAGACGATGACGCTGAGAGGGGTCCACACGGAGAGAGTATTTCCACGGCTGAAATGATGTGCTTTCTACGTGTTGAGCAGGGCTGGACTGGCCATCGGGCGTACCGGGCAATGCCCGAAGGGCCGATGCCCATATTTGGGCCGGTCTGTGCCACATACAAAAAACATGTTTGTGAAAAGTGTAAATCCGTTGAGAAATGTTCGAGGGGAGCGCGCGTCCGCGGGGCACCTGCTGTATGTACTCGAACGGGATTCCACCACCTCAGCGGTCGCAGTGTTCCCGCATCCAGCGGCTCTGAGCTGGACGCAGGAACCGCTCACCGGGAACCGCTCACAACACAACACGGTGAGCGCGTAGCCGCAACGTGACCATATACCCAAGAAAAGACCATAAACGCGCACAGGACCATGCATGTCTTTTCGTAATTTGTGCACCCAATAAATACACCGCTGCAGAAAACAGTCCGCGTCTCCCCTCTCCTCTAAATTAAAGCTCGGGTACCTACATTTTCCATTGCATTAAAAGTTCATGTTTGAGCCCAAAAGTAAAATGTTGTGAACAGATTAAACAGATTTAGAGCCAGCAAATGGCTGACATTATGCATTTCAGAATTTTTTTACCAATTCTCATCCCTCTAACAAACAATATTGTCTGTGCCCACCTCCCTCACTCTGAGACATGTTTATTACTCTGTTTAATGTAGACTATTGTACTGTATTTTATTGTTGAAACTGGAGAGATCCTGATCCTCTACAGTATATTCTTCCACATACTGTACTTCCATATAAACCAGGGGTCGGCAACCTTTAGTGCCCCTAAAGTGCCAGGCGGCGTGTGCATTATAGACTGTGTGTGCGCATGGATCCCAAAGATAAAGAGAGAGAGAGTCGATAAGACTGGACTAAGAATGAGAATGAACATTTGCTTTCAGTCAATGAGGAAGGACTGCTTCATGTTTGCGATGTAATGAAAAGTTTTGTTGCAACAGGAGGAACAATGAAGCTTTAAACACCGTTCACTGAAAGATTAATTCATCATAAAGTCAGAGCACCTATTTTCAGACTTCAAATACCTTCGCAAAGACGGTGAAAGAAAAGGCCATTAAGGACATTCAGCTCCAGCAAACTTCAGCCTGTGATCGATATGAACAGACAGTGATGCAGGTGAACTCGGAGCCAAAAAGCAGATTTATTTACTGTATTTGTACAATTGCATGAAGGCAAAAAAATGGAAGTTAAACTTAAAGCAGAGTTGTCACGTGGTGCGTCATTCTCTCCAGGACACGCTGCAATGAAAATACACATTTGATAATCATGAATGGTTTTTATGTGTTTAGCCTTTACTTTGTCATTTAGATATTAGTCTAATATAGCTAATATAGCTAATGTAGCTAATACAGCTTCAGCCCCTGTTACCTTCATATAAGCCTTATACAACGCTGTTTTTTTTTTTTTTTTTGTCAAATAGGGCTCCTTGAACCTTTTGAGTTGTCTGGGCCACTAAAAAGGAAAAAATGCCCGGGCCGTTTTTTTGTCCCAGTCCAGCCCTGGTGTTGAGTACGGGGTTTTATTCATGCATCTATAATGGGTTTAACGCCCTTTTCAAAGACCCTCACTGTTATCTGCGGAGTTATTTCTCCGGATTGTTGCTTAAAGAGTTGTGGGCTTTATTTTGTCACAATAAAAAAATCAGACAAGGCACTTATTCCCTGTATGTCTCTGTGTTCTTGCTCATACGCCAACAACTTTACCCGCACACTCGCTCCATCAGCTCACCCCCGCATGCACGCAAACACGTCACATACTCTTCAATGCACTGATCCAAAAGGTTTAATATTGTCAGTGCCCGTGACTGTGGTTCTCCTGCCTCTGTCTGCGGACCTCCCTCACTGTCCTGTCATCGCGAACGGTCTCTCTGTCAGTCACAATATTATTCAGTGCATTTCTGGTGCATCCATCGATAGCCGTGATACTGACCAGATGTCACCAGTTGATGCTCAATGACTTTGAACAGCCGCATGTGTTTTATTAATCTTCCACAGTCCGTTTAGGATAAACTAAATAGAGGCTTCTGAAGCGGATTCTAATCATAAACGGAGAGACCGTTTGCATTTTAACGCGATTACTACCACAACATTATTGCTGCTACTTCATGGATGTAGTCACTGTCTGTAGGAAAAATCTTCACATAATCTGCAGGTAGAGGATGACCCATGGTCATGGATCTATAACAGGGATGACCAGAGACCGTTCCAGACAACAACACATACGAGTTTTCAACTGCACATGCGCAGTTGAAAACTCGTAATTTTGACTTTTAAAGTCGAAATTTTGAGTTTTAAAGTCAAAATTTTGAGTTTTAAAGTCAAAATTTTGAGTTTTAAAGTCAAAATTTTGAGTTTTAAAGTCAAAATTTTGACTTTCTGTAGGCTTTTTTTTTTTTTTTTACATGGCGGAAACGGGCTTCCATACATTATAAACATTAACAACCAAAAAAACAAAAAAAGGGACACTTCTCCATTGTGAGATCAATTAAGTTTTTTCATGGCAAGCACATGACTTCAGAATTTAATTTTATGGTAAAGCTATGTTTTATTACAGAGACTTCTATTCGCCAAGTGTTTCAGCCATTTGACCTCAGCTCGAAAAGCCAAGAAGTCTGAAGTGCCTCATTTCCGTCTGAAGAAAGTGCAGAACATAAAGATGTGGTTATCACTGCGCTCTTTTCTCAGAGTATGGAACAACCTCTTGATCATAATTTCTTCCAGTCTATTGCAGGGAAAAATTACCTATTTTTTATTAAATAACCTATGTTTTTGCAGAGAAGAGGTCCCCAGCGCTCTGTTGACGTCATCGTTTCCACAATATTCCTTTTAGCACTTTCAATTTCATTCATTGTTTGCGCCCAGGTGAGTTATTCAGTATATCTCTAACCTTCTGTGATCGGGAACAAAGAGTACTCGGACATGTTTTCTTGTTTCAGCTTTTGCACAATCACAAGATGTTCCTAGAATCTCTAACCAATTGGGAGCTTGTTGTGTGGGGACCCTCTTTGCTCCTCGTTCTGTTGAGACTCGCCACTTTAGGTTCGGAGATGAACAGCAAATACAGTAACTCCTCAGTGCTTCTGACAGAGCAGGTAAACAACACACACACCACAGCATCGGGAAGGGAACGGGAGGATTCTATGTTGACCAAACAAAAATGTCAGTTTCTTGGTAAACAGTTTTCTATCGATGTGAACTCCCCCTCGTGGTGCTGGTTCTGGACTTAATTATATCAGAATCAGAAGAATCAATTTATTGGCATTTGCAGATAAAAACCTACATTAGTATACAAACAGGAGACACCGGTGGCACCAACACCACAAAGCACACACATGACAAAAAAAAATATTAGCGAGGCACAAATATTTTTTTATTGACAGGCACATCGCACAGTAAATTATTGTTCAGACCGGACATGGCTACAATATCATTTTCATCCATAGTCCTTGGGCAGAGGCACAGTGACAGCAAGTTTACAGTGAGCAAAGAATTAATAATTACAATGACAAATATAAACAATATATACAACACACAAATATTTACATCTATAAATTAAATGTTTTTTTCATGACTGCAGACTTGATTATCTTTGAGCCAGTTCTTTAGGCTGAGTTAAAGGAGTGGTTCTGGTTTAAGGACTGGTTTTGGACTGGTCTTGTACTGGTTCGCAACAGAGTGAGTCTTACCAGAGAACTGACCATGGTTACCATAGCAACGCAGTTAGCATTTGGTCACCTTTCAGCATTTTTTTTTTTTCCTTTTTTCACCAGTTTTACTTTACTACCATTTAGCACAAGACTAAAGGGTAGTAAAACATTATTGGGGGGAATTTCTTTGAAATCCATTGGTTTGAGTGGCAGCAGTCATAATGCTGATTTTTATTATGCCTTACTCTATTCTCAATTCTTTACCTCTCTTTTCTGACTGATGCACCGAGCCAAAGCAATTTCCAAGTCTGTGGCTTCCTGTTACTTACTATACGTGGCAATAAAAATTATTCTGATTCTGATAATGATGGTTCTAGTATTTTCCGAATTCTGTGAGTGCTAGTGTTGGGGCACAATCACATAAGTTTTCACAAAGTTAAATATTTCTATCTGTTGAATTTCAGATTAACTTGTATCTCAAGATGGAAAAAAAACCCAACAAAAAAGAAGAACTAAATATTGTGAACAATGTTTTGAAGCTGGCAACAAAACTCATGAAGGTACAAATACATGATAGTTTTATACTGGTACTGCTACATACCATTGAAAAATACTTTGTCCTGTAGGAGCTGGATACTCCATTCAGGCTTTTGGGTCTGACTGTGAACCCTTTAATTTATAACATCAGCAAAGTGGTGATTCTGTCTGCGGTGTCCGCTGTGGTCAGCGATCTGCTGGGCTTCAACATCAGGGTAAAAACAACATTTCTGTGTCGTGTGTTACTCAAGAATAGACACAAGCCCCACTCACAGCTGTTTCATGTGTGCTCTTATAATAATATAAATAGTACATGCGTGTGTATTGTGAGCATGTGACTGAAACAATGTATGTAGTGTATACACTATTTTATTTTTTTTAACACGTACCATAGGTTCAAAAGTTACATTTTCAGTTAAAGTTTTGAATCTGGCACTGTTGTGTCAAGGAAAATAAGTGTTACAATATTGCCATCTGGCGTTAGTAAATGGAATTGCTTTGAACAATATTTACAATCTATAGTAATTCAGTGTGTAGAACATAAAGTTATTAATATTATGAATGATGTTTTCCTTTATAATGATTTAAACAGTGCCTAACAGACTCAATATTGTGTTCATTTGATATTTGCTCCTCAGCTTTGGAAGATCAAGTCTTGAAACAAACCACTACAAGTCAACAACTGCAGATGAGTCTCTTCTCATCGAATCCAAACTTGTGCCAAACTACTGATCGTAAAGGAAGTGTCTGTGCTTTCCACCCTCTGACCATCGCTCACATGACTCTCTCAGCGGGTGCACTTTCCATTACCTCTGCTTCTCTGATGCAAACTACTACCTTGAATGTCCCGTGTAACTTTATATGTTTGCTGTCTGTCGCACTGGCACAGATATTATTGCTTGGTGTTGTACACTGGGTTTAGTATGTACTGGTGGTTCTGGTTTAGAAATAAAATGTGTTTTTATAATGTCAAGGAATAAATGTACAGAAAATTATTGAGCAATGTTGTGTTACATGTTATGTTGCTTTAATGAATGTAAACAAAAAATACAATCTATTTATTTAAGGAAGGTACTTCAAATTGAAATTACATCCTTTCAAACTGGTGAAATAAAATATTTGACAAAGTCTTGTGTTTTAATGACGGTGCAGAACAACCATAGCAGTACATCATACGTTCTACGTCATTTGAAACGACTTTCTGATGTGGACTATATTGAGTCGTTATTCCTATTTATAGGTTCAGAATTTTGGATGGAATATCAGAGTAAGCGTTGACAAAATAAAACTCACTGGGCCTTAGTGAATGGCGGGGTGCCGCTTTGAGTAACATTACGGTAACTATCCTCAGATGCAGTTGCACATTCACACTGACACTGGTCGGTCTGCAGCAGTCACAGCAGCAGCAGGAGCAGCAGTCACAGGAGCAGCAGCAGGAGACAGGCCGGTATTTCGTGGACCGTGCAGTGCGTCCTGTGCACCTGCTCCTCTGCCCACAACCAGGCATCAGGTAAAGTGCTACATCCATGTAAACACAGGTAAGACGCCTGCGGCTGCGTGTGACTGGGATAGTGCATCGTATTGGTGTTTACAAAGTGTGGAGATTGTGATGGGAGTTTTTAGGAGCTTATTTTTTCTGAACCTTGAAGGTGTCGCTAAGGGATACTAAATTTGGCCTCTTTGATCTTGTGTGCAATAAACTACCATGCAGTAATCCATTGACACTATCACTGATTCTTATACCTGTTCCTGTTTCATACATGTATGTGGACCTACATTTTCTGGCAAAGTATTCATACTCCTTGAACCTTTTCACTTACAGCCATAAACTTGAATATGTATTTTAGTACAAGACAATACAGACTATAATGTAGTGAATATAAATGAAATGTGATTTCATTTTTCAATAAAATTATATTGGTGCAGCTTACCATAGTATCCAAGCCCCTTCTCTCTGAGTGCTACCAGTCGTCTTTAGAAGTTGCCTAATGAATGACGAATGTTGACTTAAATATTAAGTAGACATGCATCCATACTCCTAAACATGCATTATTGTCATTGTTGTTTTATTCTACTTTTTCAGGTTTGTCCAAACATGTCCAACAATCACATGGACTCTGACAACACAGTGGAGAGAGAGAAGAGAGTAGACACAAGAGTGAATGAGAAAAAATGCTGTAAGTAATTGATCCCTTCATTAGATTTCACAGCTGGATAGAACACAAGTGCAAACATCGATAAATGCTTTTAAAGTTAGTGTGTGAATGTCACCTGCACTTTGGAGACTTGTTTAGACATATGTTAGTTCAATATGCTAAAGCAAGAGATTTTATTCTTGCTTCTTCATTAAGCCGGATATGATTGATTTTATTTTAGTACAGAGTTATTAGGGCGACAGTAGCTCAGTTGGTAGAGCATTGGCCTTTGAGCCAGAGGGTTGTGGGTTCGAACCTGACCTTCACCATCGAATCTCCCACTGTCTGCCGTTGTTGTGTCCTTAGGCAAGACACTTCACCCCCATTGCCTAGAATGAGTCTGGTGTGTGAATGGTTGGTGGTGGTCAGAGGGGCCGATGGCGCATACTGGTTGCCTCGCTTCTGTCAGTGTGCCCCAGGGCAGCTGTGGCTACAGTAGTAGTTTATCACCACCGTGTATGGAGTGAATGAATAATGACATGTAAAGCGTCTTTGAGTGTCTAAAAAAGCGTTATATAAAACCGATGCATTAGTTATTGTTCATTTATCTTGGGTTGAGTTCTCCTCAGGAGATCAGAATCAGAATATTTTTATTGCCATGCAAGTAACAGGAAGTCATAGACTTGGATATTGCTTTGGCTCTCGGTGCAATCAAGTCAAAAAGAGAAATATAAGGCATAACAAAAATCTACATTCTTGAATATAAAAATAAATTATTTCAATTATTACTATACCCAAGTGTACACAACAAACACATGATAGATAACTACTGTTGTAATTTAGAGCTATACATGATTACATTGAATTGAATTCAAAATATGCTCAATAGGTAAAATCCTCCAGCTCTGGTCCTGACCAAGCCGAGTATCATCATCTGGGGATGGGTTCCCGGGCGCTGCACAACAGCGACTACTGCTCCTGACGTAAGCCTTAGCGGTATCAGGATGGGTCAAATGCAGAAAAAAGTTTCCCGACGAGGACAATAAAGTGTACATTTACAATTATATTAACTGGTGATGCAATATTGAAATGTCCCCACTGTGGGACGAATGAAGAATCTCTTTATATTAACGCGCATATAAAACTAGCCATGGAGAATCCGGTCTGTTTCATATATTAACGGTCAGTTTGACAAATAATATATATATGTATATATTTATTTTGTCTTAGCCTGGGCGTCCTACATGACCAACTCACCCACAGTCATCGTGATGATCGGGCTTCCAGCCAGAGGCAAAACCTACATGTCCAAAAAACTCACACGTTACCTCAATTGGATTGGAGTCCCCACGAAAGGTATTTCCTGTTATGTGATATATTTATATTTATTTAATCACTTTAAAGTATCACTGAGACATTTTACCGCGGAAGTTCATGAAATATAAATTAAAAATGGCTGACAATAGAATTAGCCTTTTATTGTTGTTTTATTGTTGTTTATTATTAGTTAAATGATATTGTTAAGGGAAAATATATATGTGTTAAAAAAATATCAAAACTACATTCTCATTTGGACAAGTAACTGGAATAAATAATGTAGGTCAGAGCCATCAAAATGATTTAAACAATTGATTTATAATATTTTTCCCGACAAATCTGTAATTTATTCCATTAATCAATTGTCTAAATCCATCAAATATACTTTTTTTATTTTTAAATATACAGAATATAAAGAATGCTAAAGAAATCCCACTTGAGAACATCATAGATACTAAATTGGAGGTTGTTTGATTAAAAATAAGAACATGTCATCCTGTAGTAATAAAAGCTCCCAAAACTTATTTTCAGCATATTTAATCGCTGTTTAATAATTAATGATTAAAAAAGCTGGACTCATTACTGTTTCAATAATGGATCATCTCGTCACAGCCCAAATATTCAGTGAATCCATTGACCAGTCATTAACTAGTCAATAACTAGTTACGTAACATGAAGCTACACTGCAAAAAATGATTAAATATGAGGTAAAAATAGCTTCAATCAAATGGTTTTTATCTTAATTTGAGAACATTCTGACATTTAGCCCTATTTTAGGATCTGTTGCTTTTTTCCACTCATTCTGACATTTCTTGTATATTTTTTTAAAACAAAAAAATTGTGCTTGTCCCATTGGCAAATCTTGTTTTTAAGGCAGTCAGAATGTGCTCAAATTAAGATAAGTTTTGCCAAATTTGAGAAATCTTTGACATATTTTTATCATGTTGTAATGTGTATCCCTGCCTACTATTTGCACCATCAATATTTTGTAGCTACACTATGCGGGTTTGTTAATATCATCTATAATTCATGTTTAAAATGAATTGCTAGACATTGCTTTTATTGCTGGCTCTGTTCCGTTCTGACCAAACCTCTTTCCATCCGGCAGTGTTTAACTTGGGTGTGTACCGCAGAGAGGCCGTGCGAGCTTATAAATCCTACGACTTCTTTCGCCATGACAACGAGGAAGCCATGAAGATACGAAAGTGAGTCGGCACTGCGGTGTCGGAGCTTTCCCCTGTGGAGATGATGCTGCGGTTTTTGTGCTGCAGTGACTAAGCTCTTTTCTTTTCTTTTTTTTTTGGACAAGAATCAATCAACCTATTTAAATGTGACTTTTATAGTTCCGCTCTGTAGCAGCATGACCCAGATTCTTGCAGCTGTCACTCTTAAGCCGGAGCTCTGTGAATCCTCCTCAAACAGAGCAGTGGAAAAACTTAACATTCTTAACCCTTTAATGTTTACGCCTTGAAGAAAGCAATGCAAATTTATCTTCTTTGATTTTCTAGGATGTAGGCTCTCCAATAACACAAATTGAAGCCCTATTTTTATTTCATTATGAGCCTTTACCAAATGGTTGAAGTGGTAAAAGAGCCTCAAAGGTACACTGTGTAGTTTTTACTCCCATCTAGCGTTAAGTAAGTAAACTTTATTTATATATTTACTTTCACTAACCAGAGTCACAAAGCGCTTTACAATTGTTGTGGGTATTTGTCTCTCTCTCCACACTGGGATGGGAGGAAGCTCGACATGACAGACTAGTGGTAGTGGAAACTAGAGCAGACACGGGGAGAACATGCAAACTCCATCCACGTTCTAATCGGGATTTAAACTTTTTTCACTGTTGGTGTGAAAAAGGTTACATATTTTTCCCGCGTGCACATGCTGTTGTGTACAAACTACAGCAATGTGCCTCTTATTGTTTTAGTTCTGCCTTTCGGGTGCACGTGGTTAGCGAGGTTGACAATTTGAAGTTATGACGCCGGTTTCTAGATTTTTGCATACTTTTTTTCTAAGGTTCCTACTTAAAACTTGTGAGGGCACGGTGAAAGTAACAATAATTGTTGCTCCTGTAAAAACCTTTTTGTCCCTTATCAACCAATGTATTTCAAGATGGCACATTGACTTGGAGAGTCCTCAGCGCTCATGGGCATTTATTAGTCAAATTCTATGTTTATGACAACAAATCAAAAACATGGTAGAGTGAATATTCTTAAGAAAGGTCACATGTTTTTTGTTTTTTTTTTCATTTGGAGCAACTGTAAAAATTACACAGAGTACCTTTAAACCAAGTGATAGAGATGCCCCAATGGAGGTAGATTTCTGTCCCAAGCTTCAAGTCGATAAAGTGACTCAAAATGTGATCCACCAATTGATTGAGGAAACTATTAAAGGGTTAAGATATTAATTCATTCAAGAATAACCATAAATGTGGGAATGTGTCACTCTTCTAGTTATTATACAGATTCCTGACAACACTAGAAACCATTTTTGTTTTGACGACAACAAAACAGACACCCAAACATTGAACAGGAACACAAAAACAAACAAAAACAAAAAAGTACAATCCCAAACAGAACAAACAAAAAGACAATGAAAAAGGCTTGCAAACTGATATTTCCTGAGAATTTATATTTATCACACATGACTTACCTGGAAATCCTTGTTGTTGTTGCAGACAGTGCGCGCTGATAGCTTTACAGGACGTGAAGGCGTACCTAACACAAGAGGGGGGTCAGATTGCAGTGAGCAAAAAAACCCAAAACAAATTCAATTTCAACTTCCAAATGTGTTTTTTGTGATTTAACATTATTATCTATCGGATTGTCCAAGGTTTTTGATGCCACAAACACGACCAGAGAGCGCAGAGACTTGATCCATGCATTTGTTAAAGAAAACGCGTTCAAGGTAAGAGGAGAAAATAGGGCGTTTGTCTATAATTAGTCCTATGGGCGCCTGAACCGTGTGGCCTCTGTGACAGGTGTTCTTTGTGGAGTCGGTGTGTGACGATCCAGAGGTTATTGCTGCTAATATCTTGGTACGTCTCATGTCATGTGCAGAACTTTTGACTGTGACTATTTGGCGAGGTCAAATTTGTGGCTTATTTTTAGAACGAGTCTTGTGTCAACACGTTCACTACCAGTGTCTAAGTATTTGAATTATATTTTCCCAGGAAGTGAAAGTGTCCAGTCCAGACTACCCCGAACGACACCGGGAACGAGTCATGGACGACTTTCTCAAGAGAATTGAGTGTTATGAGGTCACGTACCAGCCGCTAGATCCAGATGACTATGACAAGTGAGACACAAAAGCATTCATCCATTCATCTTTAGCCTAGAAGTGTGCAGAACAAATAAACATGAAACCAATAGTGAGTCCTCAATTTATTGTGACCTTCTATCTTATTGCACTTGCACTTCTTACTGTTTTTGTTTTTTATCCATCCATTTTCTTCCCCTTAATCCATTTCTGGAACGGGGGGGTGGCAGTCAGAGCTGCACCCAGTTCACAGAGCACCAGCCTCTCACTGATCCTCCTGCATGTGGTGAGTCCACAGGAGCTTTGATTATTCAGCAGGGGCTTCAGGCAAAGTGGGGTTGAGTGTCTTGCCCAGGGACACAACTATAGCAGTCATCAGTGGGAGTCATGAAGTAGGTCTTACAATGGGCTTGAACCCACGACCTTCAGGCTCTAAGGCTAATGCTCTACCAACTGAGCCACTGTCGCCCACTGTTTGTTTTTTATTTGTTTATTTATTTAAAGTGACAAAGACAGTGTACAAGACCTAACCCTAATTCCAGCCGTATTCACTGGCAGTTTGATGTTATGCTTTTGACTTTGAGGGGTGACATAAGCTCAGTTACTCCAACAATTCCCACTGATGTCTGCTGTCATTATGTCCTTGGGCAAGACACCTACTGTAACCCCACTTTGCCTTAAGCTCCCACTACAAAACCAAGACTGTGTTATCACGGACGGAGCATCATCCTCCTGTGGACTCACCACCTGCAGAGGATCAGTGAGGGGCTAGTACGATGAGCCAGACCCAGAAATTGACAAAGGAGATGAAGATTAATCAAATAATGTTTTTTAAATGTGTTTTAGATGTGCTTTTTAACTGTCTCATTCTAACTTGTAACGAGCCTCGTGAGTAAATCTCTGTGGGGGGCATCTATAATTAAACATACTTGCTAACTCCCTTTGGCGCAGTATAGGTAAACTGATCACTACTTATGAATAAATTATAATTGCATAATGCGGGTTGTGTCTTCTGCAGAGACCTGTCATTCATCAAAGTGATAAACGTGGGTCAGCGGTTCATGGTGAACCGGGTGCAGGACTACATTCAGAGTAAGATCGTGTATTACCTCATGAACATCCGAGTGCACTCCCACTGCATCTACCTGTGTAGGCACGGAGAAAGCTGCCACAACCTGGAGGGGAGGATCGGAGGAGATTCAGAACTATCGCCACGAGGAAAACAGGTCCAACAAACTCATTACGAACTCAATGATAGTGAAAGAAGTGTAGTATAATTGACCTGGTAACAGCCGGTGATGCTTGGACTTCTCTTCAGTTGTATTTGCAATTTGGCTTGACTTGTCTTTTGCATGTGTGGATGTGTTTTACCAAAATACTCTTCTCTGTCCAGTTTGCCCCTGCTTTACATGACTTCATTGAAGAGCAGAAGTTGTCTGATATGAAAGTCTGGACGAGTCAGCTGAGGCGAACCATACAAACAGCAGAGGAGCTGGGGGTGCCCTATGAACAGTGGAAGATACTTAATGAAATTGATGCTGTTAGTATTTCAACTCCAGTATAAGTTTTGTTTTACATAATTGTATGTATAATTAAATATTAGTATTCTGATAAGTGTTTGTGGGTGCTTCTAGGGGGTATGTGAGGAGATGACTTATGAGATGATCCAGCAAACTTTCCCAGAGGAGTTTGCTTTGAGGGACCAGGACAAGTACCATTATCGCTACCCAGGCGGAGAGGTGTCTGCTGCCTCAAATTATGTCACCTCAAGGACTTTATTATAGCTTACCTTGTCTTTGGTCTTTTAGTCCTACCAAGATCTGGTGCAGCGTCTGGAGCCTGTCATCATGGAGCTGGAGAGACAAGGCAATGTGCTGGTCATCTGCCACCAGGCGGTGATGCGCTGTCTGCTCGCTTACTTCCTGGATAAAAGTGCAGGTCAAAAACACAAACACGCAAAATCTGTCTATGGATGTTTAGTTCTCACTGAGTCACCTTTCATTCTGCAGAAGATCTACCATACATGAAATGTCCACTGCACACAGTTCTAAAACTAACTCCTGTGGCCTATGGTATGATACAAAGCTGCCGGTACATCATTATCAGACTACAATCATTTTCTTTTCTAGCATTTGTTTCAATGGTATTTTTCAGGTTGCAAAGTGGAAATGTTTTACTTAAATGTGGAGGCGGTCAACACACACCGTGACCGACCACTTGTAAGTGCAGAGTTGTACTTCTGGGTGAAGTACACACACTATATATGTACACAATTACCTAAAGACATAATTTATTTTTTTTAAATGGACAACCTTAACAAAATGCATAGGCTCAATGCCTAGTCCTGAGCATGGCTTCATCCCTCCTGGCTTGTCTTATATTATTTCCAGTCCTATTTAAATCTTTGGTAAGTTTAAGGATCCCATGCTCAGCTCTTTTTATGCATGTATTATTGGTTTCATATCTTTTTTTAATCCCCTTGGTATTTCACTTCCAACCAGGGCACCATGCCAAAGGATCCTTCTCACATTCACCGAAGGAATAGTTACACTCCCTTGTCCAGTTACAACCAGGTCTATCGTCCCAGACTCTACAGCGCAGGGAACCAGCCCTGGCTGCCCCTCGCCCCCACTCCTGCTGCCCTGATGCCAGAGGGACGGCCAAGCCAAGTTAGTGACAGTTAGTGTCATTGGTCATGTAATCAGTGTCACAGCTCCCTCTGCTGACCATGTTGTTGCATTCCCCTTACAGAGGTGTGGTGTGATTTTTTTGCATGATAGGACTGTTTCTACCCAGAGCATGCAACCCACCTTGCTGAAATTGAATGAAAGACACACACATTTGTTCTTTGTTCATAAAACAAGTCAAATGTTAAATCCTTTCGGATTTTCATGATATATCTTTATGTTGCCTTTGGTGACCCATGCCTCTCTTGTCCACATGTCTATCTATTGTCTTTCCCACATCTGTGTTAAAGGCTAAGGGAAGTTCTTGTGTGTGAGTATTTCTTCTAATCATTTGAGTGTGCCCTTTCAGCTTCCAGTCACTTGTCTTTGCCATTCAGGATGTGCCGATAAGATACAGTTTGATGGATTGGGTGTTGGTTTGATGATATCTGTTCCACCAATATGCTAAGTACTTTTATTTTTATGTAATAAGAGGAATGGAATAGAATTAGACTTTTATTGTTTTGTTGTGTTGTCTTTAAAATGTTATGGGAAATGGGAAATTTTGGTAATGCTGAGTCCATCATAGTTATACAAGACAAGCAAATGAGAAAACAAATCAACATAGTCACCAAACTTTGCGATGACCACCCAATCTGATACCTGTTAGCTGCAGTTGGTAGCTGCAGGATAAACAACAGTTAAAATTTTATTTTATGATATGTTGGTGGTGATTTTGGGTGTAACAAATACTACTTTCATACCCTACAAAGCTTTCAGTTCATATGGTATCTGCAGAGAAAGCCAAAGTATCAGGATCAGTATCTCTACTCTGAAATACCATCTTTTTTTTGATAATAAAGAGTATGTATGTGTTTTGTAGGAATGCCTGTCTGAAGGAACAGACACTGACAGCCCAGAAGAATCTTGTGACGGTGTCTGCTTCTGAGTGAAGAGGCATATGTCCATGCCATGGATATAAACTATATTTCATGTATTTATGCACTGAATAAGTATTTTAACACTTACAGTATTTTTCATTGGCTCTACATGTTTTTGCTGTTTGGCTCCTGTACTGTTTTTCTTCTTTGCTCTTAGCTATTCTATTCTATTCTATTCTACTGAGCGATATGGATGGCCAAATGTGCAGCTTGATTCATGTTGTTTTGATTTGAATATTGCCTATTATATTGTCATACAAATAAACTTATCAGAGACGATGTGGTGTTGAATAAAGTAACCAAATGTCTGAAATAATAATAATACAACATGAGATACAACAATATCGTAAATAAATATATAAAAACTGTAAATATAAACGTGCCCTCTGCAGCAGGATTTACGGTTGGGCGTGGTTATGAGATGACGTAAGCACGCACAGGCTTGTAAGTGACGTACTCCAGTTACTGTTTATTGTTTGGAGCAGTTGTATTGGCAGGTAAGACAGCTAAATAACTATGAATGAATCGATCCCTTTCTATAATGCACACTTGTTCACGACATGCTAATGTACGCCACGACATACTTTTGATTTGTAGCTTGTTTAATTGAATTCCATTGTAGTAATATGGTTAGCTTGTGCTAATGTTAGCATCGTGACAGGCGGTGAAGAAAGAGCGTTGTTATTTCTACTATAAAGTTGTTTTTTGTATTAAATGTAGCTAACCCGTCCTAATGAACAGCCTGTTGTTTGCATTTGAAAATTGTGTGTAATGTCATATTCGTGACCGGTTAGAACATCTCCCATTGGTTACTATAGAACAATGGAAAAGTACAAAGAGATACACCAGCACCAGGACCAGGACTCTGCCATTCATCAGCATTTTAATTGTTTTGTCTCCATAATAAACCACTGTCCCGGACACAGACTGACCTGTCCGAGGAAAGCCTGCACAGGTCTGTTTTGTACAGTGGAGATAAAAAAACAAAACAATAATGGCAAGAGGTTGAGGTACATTTAGCCTAGACCATGATGTCTTAAATAAAGTATCCAATATTTGATTCTTTCTTATCCACGGGGACTGAATGATGAGGATATTTGCATTTACAATTTAGAACGTATTATCTGAGGGTTTGTTTTGAAACATCCTCAACATGGTATACACAGGAGCCTAGCCTCAGTGAGCAGATGGGGTAAATGACCACATATATCACTACTCATAGATAATCTCCACTCTAGTGTGTGTTGCTCAAGAATATGAGACTTAACTTATGATTCCGGAATTTGACCCAAACCTGTGCGTGTCACTGCTTGTGTGGCGTTGAGTATGGTGATGGTGTTTAATTGCTGAGTCATTTATATTTAATTAAAGTAATCTAAAGTAGACTTTAATTATATTTTTGTTTTCCAGTATTTTTACAGGATGTTAAAGCTTCGCTGTCAGACCAAAAATGGGAGCCAAATAATGCAAGGCTTGACTCACCAGTCATGTGTACAAGAGTTGAAGCGCAAAGTGGAGGAGCTCACTGGAATACCATGTGATGTGCAGAAAATAATGGTTGGTTACCCTCCCTCCAGCCTGGATCTTCGAAATGGAGACGCTCACCTCCAAGACTACCCCATCAAATCAGGTGTGACCCATCGTACTAATGACTCTCAATGTTGTTCTGGCACTGGAGACATTTTATTTTTCTCAACCTGACAATGGCATTGGCCCAAGATATTGTACCTACAGTATCCAATAATTATGGGCAATAACAAATAGTTGATATCCAATACTCACATTTGCTGGAAAATCTGAATCAAAATGGCCGGAGGTTTTATAGAATATGTGTTTGACTGATCATAACCACATCCTTCTTTTGTTTCAATTTGGATGTTCTATGATAATTTCTGGGAATATCTCTGATTGTCTAAAAGTTCCAAAACTTGATCCAAACCTGATCCATTTTTCCAATACATCGTCACCACAGACAGTGATTTAGTAACCTAATGGATCAAATATGGCATTGCTACAAAAACTGACCCACAATTTTGACAGACAGGGACTTGCCTTTTCAAATTGGTGAAAAACAGCCTTATGTTGATGACTGCTTAAGATGACTTATTTGTTTTATGCACAAAGAATATCAAATGATTAAGAAATGAATTAATGAACCATCTATGTCAAAGATCATAAACGACAAAAAACAAACACTCGAGCTCTCAGAATTCTGAAACTTTTGACTGCTCCCATTTAAACCAATATGGTTTTTCACCTTTACTCTCCTTCCAACAGTTTGTTGAAAGACTACCAAACGCTACAGTGTGTTGCTATGGTAACAATAAGATAATTTTATGAGAATAATTACATCAAAAATACTACAAATAGATTCAGAAAAGGTCACCAAGTTAGGAAGACCACAGAGGTATATACGCTGAGTTATTATACTTCCTACGGTAAAAGCCGTCAAATTGACTGCTCTGATAGTTCTACTGTTTTTAAAGCTGATCCATTTTCCATTCATGTTTTCATCATGTGAAAGCAAGATCCCATCCGTCCTTTGAAGCTAAGCCGGGCAGGGTCTGGTTAGTACTTTGATGGTAGACCTCTGGGAACACCAGGAGCCACAGTGGGGCGGCTGTCGCTGTAAAATGCCAGACTGTCATTGTGTCCTTATGCAAGACGCTTCACCCACCTTTTGCCTTTCGCCAGTCGCCTTTCTTTTGTCATTGTGGCCCAGGGCAACTGTGGCTATAGTAGTTTATCACCACTGCGTCTGGAGTAAATAAATAATGACATGTGAAGTGTATTTGAGCGCTATATAAAACTGAACCATTAACCTGATTTTCCTTCCAGGAGACACGTTGATTGTTGAAGAAGATAAGAACAAACCAAAGCCTCAGGACCTTTCCACTGTGACCAAACCCCCTCGTCTGGATGCGTCGCCGGTGCTTGCGCGCCGCGTTGTGCCCGCCGACAACTCATGCCTCTTCACCAGTGTGTCGTACGTGGTGGAGGGCGGCGTGTACGACCCCGCCTGCGCCCCTGAGATGCGGCGTCTCATTGCTCACATAGTGTCCAGCGACCCCAACATGTACTCTGAAGCGGTTCTGGGCAAAACCAACGAGGAGTACTGCACCTGGATCCAACGCGACGACACTTGGGGCGGCGCCATCGAGGTCTCCATCATGTCCAAGTTTTACCAGTGCGAAATCTGCGTGGTGGATACTCAGACCGTGCGCGTGGACCGGTTCGGAGAGGACGCCGGTTACAACAAGCGGGTGCTGCTGATCTACGACGGCATTCACTACGACCCCCTGCAGAAGGAAACGCCGGGCTCCGATGCGCCGCCCCAGACTATCTTCTCCGACACGGACGACATCATCCTGGCTCAAGCCCTGGAGCTGGCGGACGAGGCCAGACGCAAGCGCCAATTCACGGACGTTAACCGCTTCGCACTGCGCTGCATGGTGTGTCAGACTGGGCTGGTGGGGCAGAAGGAGGCGCGGGAGCATGCCAAGGAGACGGGCCACACCAACTTCGGGGAGGTGTGAAGCTACTGTTAACATTCCAATACTGCTGCCACTAACTGTGTGTCCGAGTGTTTTTACGGTCCGTGCGCGATCCTCTACCTCACATTGTTCGGTGACCTCTGGCCCGTTCAGTGTCAAAGGAACTGCATCTGGAGTAGATCACTTATTTTTAGGGATGTAACAAACTATTAATTTGATAATCGATTAATCAGAGAAATTCTTGCTAGTTTAACCGATTTGTTGTCAATTTAAACTAGCAACATTTCTCTACATCAGGGGTCTCCAACCTTTTTCAATTGGGGAGCTACTTTAATATAAAAGAAAAGGGAGCAAGCTACTCCTTTTTGCAGTCGTAGTAAATCTCTTTCTAATAATTACAACAAAACATGGAGAATATACCATAATACATTACAATTATATTTAATGTATTCATTCAATATTTGTTAAATTCTAAATCCTTTGGCGAGCTACCTGAATGGAGCTGGCGAGCTACTGGTAACTCCCTAGCCACAGGTTGGAGACCCCTGCTCTACATCTTATTCCAAAAAAGCTTCACTTCAATAGATTCTATTTTTTTTTTTTAGACCAAACTTATCATGAAATCAAGATTTTTACGCATTTCTCCTTTTTTAAAATATTGTTTTAATATTTTGCTCTCATGTTTAAGCACATACTGTACGTGTGAGCCTGTATATAGAGCAGTTCATGATTAATCGATTATCAAAAACAGTTGTTGATTACTGAGAGAAAGAAAGGAAAGTGATCTGCCTTTTCACACCTGACTCTCTGCCAGTTGTCGTTCCTAACTCTCAAGGCTCGTAGAAATGTCCTAAAAATATATGCGTCTCTACCTGGCAAAAATAATTAAGAAACTTGGATTATAATTTGACTGAATATATCCTTTTAGCAAACTTTACATTACAATTGTATTACAACTGTATTACTCACACTTTACACCAGTATTTATTTTTGAATTCAGGTGTTTTTGTTTTGTGTGGTCTTGTTTAAATCAGTGGTTCCCAAAATCATTTTACCAATTACAAAGATGTGAAATTAGGTGACTCGCAGATTTCAATAGTTTTTCAATAGTATTCAGAGGCAGGTGTCTCGAGCTGATTTCACACATAATTGGGGGACTGACTGAAACATGAGAACCCTTAAAAGTGCGTTTCAGGCTTGGGCAGGTAAAAGCTAATGTAAATTATGGTGCTTGATACATTTATTTTTAGTGTTTCTTTTGTTAAATTTAAGCCTTATGTAACTTTGAGACTCTTAATCATGAAACCTCAGTTTGATTTAGTGCAACTGGCCATACGTTATATCAGGAGTTGTTTTAAGATCCATCCATGCTATCTGAATTCAATCCAATTCAATTTATTTTTGTATAGTCTTAAATCACAACAGCATTTATCTCAGAGGACTTAACAAATCTGTCCTTTTGTCAACACATATCAGAGAATTAAACAGTTCAAAAACAGGAAATGCAATGATTAAAAAAAAGAGGAGCAGATGATCAATGTCCTGGATCATCACCGCTGTCCTTAGATATATTATCCAGAGATTCTAGCACAAACTTGTGAAATTACATTTTTTTTATTTTCTCTAATTTGGGGAAAAAAAACCCTCAGACTTCTCCCTCTGGTGGTAGTTTACAGACCCTGATCCATGGTACAGACATAATCCATCAATCAATACTTTATTATCTCACAATGGAGAAATTGTCAGATGAATAAACATCAAGGCTGGCTGCGTACTCTATTTTCATATTTTCGCGCTCCTTATGACCGTTATTCAACTGCAGAGAGCAAAACAAAACATTTCAACAGACGTTATTGGAGAGAAACATTACATGCGGAAAAGGTGCGGATCTTACAAGCAGAAAGCATTATTTTTAAGTTTCATACTTCTTTCATATTTTCTGCTGAAGATATTATGTCACATTCTGAAACGAGTCAATGGTCTCATCATTTTAATTGACAAAAATAATGCATGATTTTGGTCTTTACAACCCCGTAAAATTATAGCGGTCCAAGCCATTGATCTATAACAAAGCTAACGTTGGCTGTTTCATACAAAGCTATTTAGAGCTGTGCCACCAATACACTTGATATTTATTAAATTTCATGCAGAATCTCAATGGTTTTAGCTGATAATTACGCTCCAATTTATTAAGGAGGTTCTGAGGAGAGTAAATTGGTCAGAAAGGTAAATCATGGAGAACTCAATGACCACAGTTGCAACACGACAGCTCAGTAAACTCATAACTGTTTAAAGTGAGTATTATGTGGATCATCCGGGATTTTTAAGCATGTATCGTTCAGGTCACTGGCCTTTAACACTGCAACGTGCACTTAATCACAAACACAATGTAAATGTTTGAGTGTCTTTGTGTACAGTACACTATTGCCTCACAGTGTGTGCGTGTGTGTTGTGTGTGTTGCCATAAGGAAATGGTTTTGGGTGGATACGATTGAACAAAGTGATATTAATACGGTTTCTTTGAATGTGGAATATAGTTTTTTTTCTGTTACTTAAGTTGCTTTCTTAAAACAGTTTTATTGCAGGTTATGGGTGTGGACGAGACGGATGTGTTTTGTATTAACCAAGTTCTCACGCTGCAAAAAATGATAAAATATGAAGTAATAATCATGTGGTTGTTTTCCCAAACTGAGCTCATTCTGACTGTTTTAAAACTAGATTTGCCAATGGGACAAAACCATTTAGTCTTATTTAAAGAACTGTTGATTTATTTTCTCATTCCAAAACAGACATCTCTTGTATTTTTAAAGATATTTTTTCTTGTCTCATTGGTATCTTGTTTTAAGGCCGTCAAAATGTTGCTGAAATTAGGCACTATTTTTACTTATTTTTCATCACTTTTTGCAGTGTATTATCCTCATACAGACGATAACTATGAATGTTCTGCACAGCACTACAAAACCACTGGAATTACCTTTTCTGTGTCATTAAAAGCTACAGCAGGAGGTTTTGTATCTGTGACCTTTCTGTGTTTTATATGTAACTAAATTCCCATTGGTTTTTGTGTTTGTGTGTCGGTAAGTTTACAACATAATTAAAACTTATGACCGGATTTTTACGAGATGCTTAGAAAATCGACTAACGGTACATATTGTAAATGATCCAGTGGACTTTTATATGTGAAATGGAACTGAGCCTCTTGGCAGCGGTCTGTGCTCTACAAGTGCTTTCCTAGTTACACACATTTTTCCAGTGTCAACAGTTAGACATTTTGAAGGAAAGAGTCTGAACATAAAAATACTGCCAAAACATTTAAATAAAAGAACTGCATGTCAACAACTAAATCATTAGCTACAAACATATTTATTTTCGCTTTTAATGTCTCTTTACTAAGTATATTCATTGTAACAACCCAACAATATTGTGACAAGTGAAATGGTTAGCAAATATAACAGTGTATAATCAATCTTTATCAAATTAACCGTTTCTATTTATGAATAACACATTTTTAGTAATTGATGGTGATTTTCTGCAGAAATATGAGAAATTCCAAAGCTTTAGTTACTTAGTGGGGCAACTGTACGTACATACGCTTCAAAGTGACAATATTGTTAATCCGTAAAAATAAAAACAAAAATAAAACATTCTTAGCTATTTTACAAAACAAAACATTTTTTTAATCAATGCATTAATCTAAGTGAAATATAGTGTGCGTACAGAAAACATACGGTAAATGTTTTCGCTTTGACTTCAAAACATGTTTCACTTTTCACAATATTCTGACATTTGGAGCGACTCTGTCTTTAACCAGTGGCTGTGGTAATAGATGGTGCGTGCCTCCAAAAGGGCGCGCTCTGATTGGCTGAGGGCTTAGTGCTGCAGGTGCGCTGCGTGTAGTGGAGCTGAAGTCTGCAGTCACAGGGAGTCACACTTCTGTCACAGGTGCGTGGACTTTTCTTACGTAAATGCTTTTCCTTTTGTTTGTTGTTAGCTCTGAGTAAACTTTTTTTATTCATGTTATACCAATGTCACTCTAGGACAAACTTGTTCCGTGTTTTAATGCAAACTGCAAAAAGTCTTAGATTGAGCGGACGAGTAAGCTGTTATTAGGGATCCAAACTGTTGCATGTTTTTAGTTGTTTATAAAAAGTGATTATTATGATATAATTGTAGATACAAGATACAAACTCATTCATTTCATGGAGGCACACAACATCTGCTCATGCTTTTTGTGAAATTATTGACAATCAGAAATTACTTTTACAACCAATACAACAGATTTTTGTTATTAAACGACCACATTTGGCAAGCTAATCTGAAATTATTTATTTTTATGGACCAATTTACCATGAGTCTGAAATGATAAATAATGATATATTTTGAGTTTCTTTTGCATTGATTGAGAAGATGCTTTCAAGACACATGTTTAGACGTACGGTTTTATCAATTCAACTTTATAACAGACTCTTGGTCCAGTTTAAAACCTGCAATCTTATATACTTGATTTCACAACCACAAATTAACAATTACGGATTTAAATGTTGCTGAATAATTATGAGGTTTAGTGACAGCATGTGCATATTTGTAGATTTATTTGTATTTATTAATTTCAGTCAAACACAGTTATTATCCTTATAAACATACCTATAACAACATTTAAAAGAAAAAATGCCTGAAGGGGTGTGGGAAGACTTTATATAATCCAACCACATTTTGCAATCTTATAGCTAATTCTACACATGTGTTTTACTTCTGTGCCAATCCTGACCATTAAAAAGTCCTTCACGTAGTTGGCTGTAGTAGTAGAACCACCTCCAGACGAGCCGCTATCGTGTATCCTTCCATATATTTGAGCAGATTATTCATCGCACCCTCCACTACCTCTGAAACTGATCCCATTCGAGAAGATTAGGAGTGGCATGTGTGCTGTAATCCGAGTCACATGCAGAAGGAGGACCAGTAAGAAAGAGAAAGATATCTGTCAGAACCATGCACTTTTCACAATGACACATTCAGGGCTCAGGTGCAGAGCAAGACGTTTGAGTTTTAACACCACACTAGTACTTTTATTCACGGTATTCAGTGGCGGCTGGTCATGTATACATTCACGGTGGGCTATTATTGAGCAATTGTTTCATCATGTACTATTCCACAATCATAACTGCTTAACTATGGACAAACTATCCTTTACACAGGAGAAAAAAATATATAAAATATGAGGTAATATTGCTTGAATTGAGTGGTTTTCATCTAAATTTTGACCCATTCTGGCTGTCCTAAAACGTGATATGCCAATTTAGTCTTATTTCAAGAACTGTGGCTTTATTCTATCATTCCAAGGAAGACATTTTTTTACATTTTTAAAACAAAATCATTTTGCTTCACATTTGAGGAATTTTTGACTTCCATCATTTTTTGCAGTGTAGACCCATCAGTACTAAACACAATAGAATGCAAATGAAAAAATAAATCCCAAAGTGAACACATACAACTACAAAAGATATACAATAATCATATAACTACTGGTATACTGATTTAACAAATAGCCTATATGTTCCTATTTTTTGCCAGTCATGATGATATTTTTGTGTAAAATTGTGTTCATGTTTGACAGATAAAGAGGTGTCACTTGTGTGTCTGTCTGCTTTGTGGAGGAGAGGGGTAGAAAAACATGCCCAAAAGTGACACGTGGCCGGGTGGCACTGGGCTGGAGGTGGTGCCCGGCATGGACAGCTCCGGCAGCTGCGACAGTGTCCTCAGCACCAACTCAGGATGTGTAAGTTTAACACTCTTTTAGCTTTTAATTTTGGAAGTCTAATTACTCAGCGTTTGTACATGTTCGGTTTTCATTACTTTGTTTTTCTACATCATTATTTTATTTTATGTAATTATCTTTTATTTTCTTTTATCTATCTTTATCTTTTATCTCATAGCTGGTGCTATGAGACTTGGGTGGCATCTCTGATTGCCACCCCCCTGACCCAGAAATGGATTAAAGGGTAGAAAATGGATGGATGGATCTTTTATTTTTTAAACGTGAGCAGTTTGTTACTATAAACAAACCTTTTTTTGCTCTATTTCAAGGTGATCAAAAGTCAAGGTACAAAAAAAACAAAAAAACTAGATTGGTTTGAACGTGAGCAGTCAAAATGACGGCTCTGGGAGTTCCAGTGGTTTCATAATTCTGGGAGTCCTTGTGTTAAAGAAAAGTTTTATTTTTTAGTACAGGGATTATTCATAAATAATACTTGTTTGTGTTGTCTTCGTATTATTAAAAAATGTTATCTTTCGCAAACCCTGTGAGTCACTACTTGACACAGTTTGGGTTAATAGCTATTTGACCGAGTGAGGGTGGTGCTGACTTTTTAAATATTCTCCCCGAAAAAGAGAAAATAGTTATAGATATTGAGTCAAACTGGTATGGATTTTGTTACATTACGTTATATGATCAATGGCTTGAAAGTTAGGTGCCCCAGCTTTACTAACCAACAAATATAATAACAGCCTATATCAGTATGTAAAGAATAGACTCCCTTAACAAAAATCACTAAAGAAATCCTAGGAACACAGATGAATGTTATAAATAATATTTTGTATTAAAAAGTACTAGTACTTTAAATTGGACGAGATTTGACCGTTGGGAAATATAAATTTGCCTTCATGTATCTTCTGCATCAACAACAAGTTAGAAAACCAGAAAAACTAAAATTGTCAAGCTCTGGAATATTGTTATGCTTAGCCATAACTTAGACTGGATGATAATTGGATACAACAGTTCTGTTTTAGGGTGACAGTAGCTCAGTTGGTAGAGCATTGTGTGAGCATTGTGTGACTGATTCCATCCTGTTTTGTTAAGCACTTTGAGTTACCTTGTTTATGAACTGTGCTATACAAATAAACTTGCATCGGACAGTCACTTTCTGCACTTTCAGACTGGATGTTTAGTAACCCGTTTGATTTGATTCTTTTGCCCTTGTTTCAGAGTGATGACAGCCTGGAGTACCTGTCTGCGGAGGAAAAGGCCTGCCTCATGTTTTTGGAGGAGACCATCGACTCTCTGGACACCGAGGACGACAGCGGACTTTCTAATGACGAGGCGGAGCAGACACCCAGTCCTGGAACTGTGGCCAGCAAACAGGCCGAGCTGACCGCCTCCTTCAACCGGAGCACCTCCAACAGTGAGCACATGGGCACACTTCTTAATCTGGGAGCTACCAACTTCACTGGGCAGAGCTTAGTCACATTCTCAACTCAAAAACCATATCAAGAGTTTACTTCTAGCACTACTGAGACTGCTATTACTACTACTACTACTACTACTACTACTACTACGATTGCTGCTAATGCTAATTGCTACAACCACTACTACTGTTGCTACAGCTGCTGCTACTACCACTTTTACTACTACTACATACAGTTCCTCCAGTGTGTTTAACATCTTGTTTCTTGTCTTTAGGTGACCACAAAGAAATCCAAAAGCAGTCAATCAAAACAAACTGTGAAAAACTACCGAGCTACCTTGTGCCTACACCCTTTGTCATCGCGAACACAAGTCAATCGTCTTCAGTTCCCAGCGCTCCCTCCAAAAGGAACTTTGCGACCAAACCCAACCGCAGTATTTCTGATAAAGAACGTAGTCAGACTATCTCCCCGATCGCAGAGGTGCCTCCAGTCCCTTTAGAAGTAAACGTGATAATTCCTCCTAAAACGCAAGAGTCTTCTGTCAAAGCAGCTGACGTAGCATTACAAAGGGGACCCCTGTCTTACGATGCGCTTGTTTACTTGAGGAAAAACGCATCAGAGAAGAAAACGCCACTATGTCCGTTGGTCGATCACACTATAGACGCTGCAAAAGAGGCTGTATCTGCTCCCAGCGATAATCGATCTGTTCAAAGTAGTAACATATCAAGATTTGACAGATTTCACCCTGAGTTTTCCCAGTCTAGGACCATCCCGCCTGCAGTGCCCCCTAAACCAAAGAAGAAACCTGAAAACTCGACAAAAATGGCTTTGAGTTCCAGCCGTTCATTCTGTGTCAAACGCACGCCCAATCCCGAAATGGTGCGTCAAGAAGCGTTGCATAAACTGGGCCTCATCAAAGAGACAGACGAGAACGCACATTCTTCAACGACGGCGGGAGTCCACAGGGGTCTGAACTCGGCTCACGGGAGATTTGTGAAGACTCCGACAAATAGCCAAGCCGCGAGGAGCCCGTCTTTCTGCGTCACGCGTTTGCTGCCGGAGACTAAGAGTAAGGGGCTACAGTGCAGTGCTAGCTTCCATCACTCATCCAGACATGACCATTCTGCTGCAACCCATCATCATCATCATCATCATCATCATCATACCACTAGTTCTCAACACAACCACGCCAATGGACCAAATTACCCGGTCCAGTCTGAAAAAGGACCACCAGACACAGCTTTATCCAAGACCCCAAAGCCGTCTAGCGCAGTGGGCTACACAGCGATGGTGGTTCCTGGGATGGGTGCGGACAGGAGGGAGGCCCTGAGGAAACTGGGACTGCTCAAAGACTAAAGAGACTAAAGGACGTCGGCCTGGAGTGGAATCTGGAGGAGGCCAGCGGATTAAAGGATTTAGCACTTGGCACTTTGGAATTTGGCATAGTAAAATTGAGCGGATTTTAAAAAGACAAAACAAATCAATGGGAACACTTTATTTTAGCACTCAGTAATTAACAGCTATTTCAGTGCTAAATAGTGTATTCATTTATAGTTAATTAAACCTTTTGGTATCCTTTAAGCACTTATTATTAGTCGTTATTCTTCATGGCATCGATCATTACAGCAAAAAAACAGGTTGCCTCCTATTCCAAGGCACAACCACAGTTTCTATTAACTTTACATAACATGTTTTGAAATATGTAAAAGTATAGGTGAGAGACATTATGAAAATTGGATAACAAAAAAAACTGTTTGAGATTTTTGGACTCAATAGTGTTCATGGACAAAACCCTCCACAAAGCATGTAATATGACTGCCCTTTTGTGGTTAGTTTTACAGTTTATCCATGGCTTGAACATGGCGGGTGTGAAGCATGCAAGAAAGTATCGAGTGCCTTTTGCAGGAACATACAATGCCCCAATTTGGCTTCTGGACCAATTATTTTACTGAATCTTAAAGTTTAGTTTATTGATTTAAAAAGGTGTGTTCTGACAATCCTGGTGGTGGGTCTGCTTTTTGCTGAGGATCATCTTTTTTCTAGTCTGTCCTTTTACATTGGAAACATGCATGTGACTCCACTCATATCTGTGGAGCCAAGTCTTATTTTTATTGTTTTGAACAGATTCAGGTTAAGAGATCCTTTATTCATCCCTCAGTCCGGAAATGTCAGTGTTGCATCAGAACAGAAGGAATGAAGAGCACACAAGAATGAAGATAAACTACAAAAAAAAAAATACATTTTCTAACTTTAGCCTAATAAAGAAGCAAGTATAACATCTCTAGCTAAACAAGTAAATCATACATAATTGAGGAATGTAGATGTTTTAAAGTAACAATATGTAAGATTTTCATGTCAAGTCATCATTAAATGGTCCTAATACATCAAAAGGCATTAATAAAACATGCTCTTCTCCTGCACGTCTTTAACTGATAAGAGCAGTTCAGCCAAGTTATTCCAATTTCAAAATTAATTTTCCAGCCCCCAAATCTTGTTATTGTTTTCATTTTAATGTCCCGCCCTCCACCGTTTCACCAATCAGAAAGTCTGTGATCCGGTTTGCCAGTACTGACCGCATCGAGCTAATCTTACTGGTAAAGTAACATGTGGCTCCAGAGCTAAAAAAAGATTCTCAAATCATAAATAAATAATCTTTTTATATAACGCCTTTCACAGACCAGAGTCACAAAACGGTTTACAATTGTTTTTTAATGACAAAACAAGGAATAAAGAAGAGAAGATGAACCTTCCACAACAAAAAAAGCATCCATCCATCCATCCATTTTCTACCCTTTAATCCATTTCTGGGTCAGGGAAGTCTCATAGCACCAGCCCCTCACTGACCCTCTGCAGGTGGTGAGTCCACAGGAGGACGGCTGCTCAAGGCTATGCTCTCAGTGTGAGCATAGCCTTGATCTTTCAGTTGGGGCTTTGGGCAAAGTGGGGTTAAGTGTCTTGCCCAAGGACACAACGACAGCAGTCATCAGTGGGAGTCGGTGGAGAAGGTGCAGAGGTGGGAATTGAACCCACGACCTTCTGGGCTTAAGGCCAATGCTCTACCAACTGAGCTACTGTCGCCCCCGCTACAAAAAAAGCAATGGCTTAAATATTGTTTTTTATTAAGAAGTTCAAGACTCAAGAATGTATGTATTTTCCCTTTCGTCTATTTCTTATTTTATTGTAATGTAAACTATTGTTCTGGCACAAAGAGCCTTGTGATGATGCATTGCCCTTCCTGTAAACCTTGTGAGTATCAGTCATGCCGCTGCTCATCTTACACACCGCATTCTACTCGTTTTACAGTCAAGCGCGCTGTCATTACGTGATTATCTCTGACCCCTTTGCCCCCATTCATGAACTTAGCACACCGCTGCATATTCCTATATCCTCCACTCTGTCTGTTCCTGTGCAAGACTTGATGAAACGGTATAAATGGCATTAAAACAAAAAAACGTGTTGGTGATTTAGCTTCAGCACAGATCTTTTGTGGTGGGCTCGTGTGACAGGCAGCGTCTGTGTCTGCTGAGTCCAACCCAATAACAGTGTCACGTTTTGAAACTGAGACAGCTCCAGTTGGGCCATATTCAACAATGGACAATGAAATCAGGCCACACAGGATACCTGACCTATGCTCTTATTTGGAATGGACTGATCAAGGACTTCTCTGTGCAAGAGGGTTTCTTTATTATATTTATTATGCTTTCTTTTTGGATTTTCCTCTATATGATTGGCACATAAATAATATCAAGTGGAAGTCGCCATCATCAATTTTAAAATGTTAGAGGCTCAGTTCTACCTGCAGGTGAACATCAAAAATGAGCTCTAACATTAAGTAAGTAAGTAAGTAAGTAAGCTTTATTTATACAGCGCCTTTCACAGACCAAGGCCACAAAGCGCTTCACAGTTTAAACAGGTAAAAACAGACAAAATACAATTTAAAATGTGCGTATACAAAAAATAATACTAAATATACAGTCAATATAATGGCCAAGACACCTCAGTGACAGGTTTAAAAAAAACACAAGGATTCCCACAATTATGACACTTCTAAAACTCCCAGAGCTGTCATTTTCACTGCTCTCACTCAAACCAGTAGAATTCTGGGAAATTCCCCCAAAAATGTTTAGATTTGATAGTACATATTCAAAGTAAGTACAATCGACATATATTCTGAACATTGTAAAGTGCTTTGGATGACCTTGGTCTGTCAAATGCACTATATAAACATTACTGACTAAAAGTTCTGTCTTTGTGTCCCTGGGCAAGACACATGACCCCACTTTGCCTGAAGCCCTTACTGTAAGGCCAAGACCCACCCCCTGCAGGAGGATCAGCAAGGGGCTTCGCGATTGGGTGGCACCTCCCCAACCCAGAACTGGATTAAAGGGGATGGAAAAAATGACATTCAAGGTGTTTTACTTAGTGCTAAAACTGGATGTTGCTATGGTAACTAGTATTGACGCCACTCTAAAGGCAAGAAGATACTCTTGATCGTTGTAGGAAAAACTAAAATAAAATTGATCATTCTAAAAAGCTAACAATAGTTTTAAAAAAACTACTAATTTCAAAATGTGGCTCCCCGAAGAAAATGATTCCCGACTCTGATATTGACCTTAGCATTAGCAGTTTGTGTTCAAATGCTTTATGACGCTTGTGGTAATGTGCACCTGTAACCTAACCGACACCTCACTGGTCGTGTGTCGAGCTCTGATCTCTGAGGCCTTGTTATAGCAACAGCTGTCACCCTTAAATGCTGGGGTACGTAACTTTTAAGTAACATGTGAAACAAAACGGACCACAACAGTCTGTCTTCAACATGTCATCTTTTGCATTCAGAGCCCTGCGAGTCACTCTTTGATGCGCTGGGCTGAGAGCTGATTGGCTGAGTGAGGGTGGTCCACTCTTCACTTTTCTGCCTGATCTAAAGATAAATACAGGTGAAAACTTAAGAACCAAACTTGAAAGTGAGACACGAGTTGGAGATAGATGTGGTTTGAAAATTAAACCGCAGCTTTAAAAAAAAAAAAAAAAAAGTCACATTTGCCACAGAATTTATTTCAATGAAGTAATGCATACAAAAGTCATGTCAATAAATATATTTGGTTGTAGGTTTTTTTCATCGTTGCAGCCACTGATAAAGTGCAAATTCAGCATTTTAAAACATCTATTCAAAAATTAAAACAGAGCACCGAGACAAAATACTATACATTTCTAACTTTTAAATATTTAAAGAAATTATTGTGTGACATAATTCAAGTTCATTCACAGAAAGATACATATTCGATACGATAGATTATATAAAGATAGATAAGATGAAGATTAAATATGTGGCTTCCCCTTTTTCCGTCGGACTTTCCCGTTGGAAACTGAAACATCTAGAGACTCGAGGCGAAAGGGGCGGGGCATCACAGACTCTGGGCTGATTGAGGGGTTCACGGGGGAACTGCTGAGACTCAGGTGGGACGTCCCATTGTAGAGGCCAGGAGAGAGGGTGACTAAAAGATCCAAGATTTCAGTTATTAGTATTTCTTAAATTTTTTTTTTTTCATCCTGTAAGGACAATGAAAACAATCACACAGAAGTATAACAACAACACAAAGCAAGGAAAAACAAAAGACACAAAAGAGAAAAATGAGACAAAACAAAGGATTTTTCACATTCACACAAAAACTCCACATTTTCAATATCAGAATTTCTTTCCAATGTCAAGACATTTGTCGTTAAAAACCACTTTGGAATATTTGAAAGAAGAATCAAGTTGTAGCGCACTGTAATCAACAATAGCTGATAGAAAGGTTTGTTTGAAATTTGAATGAGAGAAAGTAGGTAGTAAGGAGTAAGGAGTAAGTAAGGAGAGAAAGTAGTAGTAACAATAAACTATAAAAAATATAAAAAATAAAACAATAAAACAAGACACAGAATAAGAAAAAAAACGCAATGAATATAAAACATTTAAAAATTGGATTCACTTTATACAAAAAAATAATCTATTAATTGCATTACCATGAAAAAATGTAGCAAGAAATAAATATATAAAAAAATATATATATAAATAAATAGTCTTTCCAATACCAAGCCATTTGCAGTTTAAAACCACATTGGTATACTTGAAAGAAAAAAAATAATCTGGAATAAACTAATCAACCATTTACATGTATGAAAGCAAAACATATTAAACATTTAAAAATATATATATTTAACTTTATTGAACCAAGTCAACAAACTCTTACAGATCTCACCAGTTGCCTTGCTTTGTTCCGCTCCCAGCAGCTGAGTCGCTCTTTTGGATTTAAAATAAGTGTTAGCGATGTTGTCCGAGTCGCTACGGTTTAGCATCTCTTTGAACCGGTCCTCTTCCACTGGCTACAAACACACACCACAGGTCACGCATGCAGCTGGCAAGGTGAGGCAAGTTTATCTGTATGGCGCAATTCATACTCAAAGGAGGAGGCTGGATTTCTCTTTGCATTGAGAGTAAACTTACTTCCTCCGAATCTGCAGATGGCCGTCGACCGGTTGGTAGTTTTTGAGTGACAGCTACAAAGAGAAGATTACATCAAGATTATGACATCCTTTACTTGCCCCACAGTGGAGAAATTGAGGAGCACACGACGCAAGATAAATGAACAATAACTATACCATTCCATAAAATCTCTAACTCTAGCCTAGTAAAGAATCAAGTGTAAAATCTCTAACTGAAGCATAATAAAGAAGCAAGTCTGGAACATTAGTGTGCCTTGAGCTGTTGTATGGTGTGCCTTTGGAAATGGTCCAATGTCACCCATTTGATCAAAAACAAGTGAAAAGAAAATAATGTGAAAAGATTAGAAAAACGTTTTTGTGCTTGTTTGAATTCAATGTAACCACTTTCCCTGGGATGACTTTTAGAGTTGACAAAGGCTGCAGGATTTCATGTTTGTATAAGTTTTAGCTGGTGGTGTGTGATTGTTTTCAATGGAAAAGGTGTGCCACCGCTCAAAAAGGTTGGGAAACACTGCTATATTGCACACTCTGACACTAGTTCAAAGCATTTAGTTATATTTCCTCTTGAGAGTCATTTTGAAGAAGAATACTGGCTTTCCTTTAAATACAGTTTCCAAAGTGCTGCTCAATAAAAGACGAATTAAAACAAATCCATAGTAAAACAGTAAAATCATTAAAAATCAAACGAGACGCTTTTTGCCATAACCAAATATATATCACACAAAATAAAACCCTAGTTCACTTCTTTGATTAACCTTTTAATGTTCACTTCTTGAAGAAAGCAATGTTTTTTTTTTCTTGTTTGGATTTTCCAAGATACAAGAGCACTAAAAACAAAAACGTTTTTTATCATTATTATCATTTTTTTAACCCCAATTCATTATAGGCCTTTACCACATGGTTTGATAGTAAAATTAACCAATTGAAGTGACTAAAAATATGGTTTAACAAATGGTTGAGGAAACCACTATAATGCCTAGCGTACATCGTACTGGCAACTGATTATATCCGTTGCATATGAGTTGCTGCCCCGCACACATCGACAATCTGGCGACAACGGGCAACTCCCAGTAGCAGGCCAGTCCCGGGAAAAACAGCGCGTACATCGACAGCAACTGGCCTCAACTACAGTGTGTTTTCTGACACACACACATCGGGTGATATCTCCGGATATGAGGACAACTAGTTGCTGAAAAGTAAAACACAGGTAACTGACTGAATCCGGAGATCGACTGTTTATCTCCAGTTGTAAGAGCGCTCACATCGACCGATCATCTACTCTCAGATGCCAAAGCCGCCTTGCAACTAGTTGCCTCCAGTTACTCTGTCGATGTACGCTAGGCTTAAGGGTTAAGAAACTTCTCCGATCAACCAGACCAAAAGTAAAACTGTAGAAGAAAATCCAAACCTGAAGGCAGTGTTGTTTTCTGCACCAGTACATCCGGCAGTCTCCAGGTGGCGCTCTCCTCGTCCCAAACCGCCTCAGCCTTCAGTCGGTCCAGGTTGCTATAGTTACAGTCCCTGCGCACCAGCGAGACCATGCGCTCCAGCAGACTCTGCACCAGCTGCCCGTCCCGCTCCAGCCGCCGGATTGTGGCCAAATAATCGTCTCTCTCCACCTCGAACTCCCCATGCAGGTCGCGGATCTCTAGTTTGGCCGCTTTGAGCTTAGGACCATTTTAAATCAGAGGTATTTGTTATTAACAATAATGTGAATACATTACTCCAGTTGCAATACATGTTGGTATAAATTATGACACTTCAGCAATCTTGAGCCTATAGGGTTGCAAATTTGAACAGGCCAGTGGTCAAAATAGATGATTTCATAGGAAAGGCCAGGCAGGTTTATTTGTATAACACGGTTCATACACGAGGCAACAAAATAGAGCTGGACCAAAGGTAAAAGGGTTTTGATTTACAGATGTTTTAATTTTTACATTATTATTATTACATTGTGTTTAGATTTTATTGTCAATAGAGAATTAGCTTTAAAATGTTGGGCCAATATTTTCATCAATTCCCAATTAAGAAATAACCAACAGCAGTGACCACAAATTAAGCAATTGATATGAAGTCCTTTACAATTGGACTTCCAGAATTCTGAAACTACTCGAGCTCCCAGAGCAGTCGTTTTGACGGCTGTCATTAAAATCAATGGAATTCATAAAAGTCTTCAGTTTTTAAGTGATTCATACGCTTTTATTTTCTTTATTACAGCAGTCGTTTTGACAGCTTTCATTAAAATCAATGGAATTCTGAAAAACCTTTAGTTTTGCACGGCTTTTAAGTGATTCATATTTTGTATTTTCTTTATTGCTAAAAATTGTGTTGCTATGGTAACTAGCACTTGCTCCAAGCTGACATTGCACTAAACCGGGGATGTCAAACTCATTTTGGTCCCAGGCCAAGTTTAAAAATATAAGAGCTGGTTGGGGCCAAAATTATAAAGGTGGTAAGAGGTTATCATATTTTTTTTTTATTTATATTATTGTATTTTTACAAATTCATTTTAGTTGACATAATTTGATATATTATTTTCCAGAAGGTTTGGATTCAATCACACCTGGGCTAAATATAATAAGATATAGATTGAAGATTCATTCACCCATTTAACTTAACTTCTAATCACATGCTAGTTTAATATTTTAGAACAGATTCAATGATATATGGTTGTTTTCCTGATAACATGCCATAGTGTCTCATAACCATCAATGCTGCACATTTCTGTAATAATGATAATTGAAAAGCATTTCAGGGGCCACTAAAAATGGTCTTGCGGGGAAGATTTGGCCCAGATTTTGACAAGCCTGCTCTAAACCAAGTCCAGGACCAGTCTAGGATCGAGATAATGCCATAAACCGAATGATAAAGATATAAATGACATAAAGAAAACAGAAAAAGTGATGATGACCAAAAACGTACAAAAGGGGAGTAAATAAACTTGTAAAAGTATTGTGTGTTAAAAGTATTTCTGGGGAAACTAAGCAGCTTACTGACCTTTCCTTGAACCTTGAGCAGCATTTGGCTCTTGGCGTGCACCTCCTCCTGGATGGAGTTGTACACGTGATAAAGCACATTCTCGCTCTCCTCTGTGTTCTCGGAGAGCGCCTGGACCAGCTGCACTTGTCTCTGGTCTGCCAGTCTCTTCCGCTGCTGGTGCCTCCTCCTCAGCTCCTGGTTCCGGACCTGTTCTCCTCCAACCACAGCCTGCTCCAACTGCTGCAGCCTAAGAATCACAGAGAGAAGAAGAAGAAGAAATCATAATTTGTTACACTCACAAATGTTGATAGATCAGAGAGGAATGTGAATTTACACTAATCTAATAATGTAAGTCTGAATCCAAGTACTAGTACCCCTACTGGAAGAAAGATTTTGGTTTTATGAGGGTCAGGGTTAGAGTTAGAGTTAGCGAGTTCGGGTCTTTGGAATCATGCAGACCCAAAGGCATGCAACACCTGCAGCAAAAGGTTTATTTCTGTTTATTTTGTGTCTTGTTTTTATTTTATATTTTGTTTATTGTTTTTATTCCCATTGGCATAATGTTTGAATTATTACTACTACTACTAAATTACACTGTTTTAATGCTCAGAAAATATCGTCTGTCAAGCTTAGTGATGACATACGTTACACGCACATTCCAAATCAAAGCCTACAATATTTATTAGCTTTTAAATTAATATATCATTAACAAAACGAAGGTCAAAATTCAGTGCAAAGATAGAGTTCAGTTCAGTTCAGAGCCGGCACAATTATAGAAATATGGTACAGGTAAGTTCTTGGATCCCTCGTTGGCACTTAGAGTAACAATATTTTGAAGTACAAGTCAATAAATAAACATGATAATATCTAATGGCCATTTTAAAGTTGGGTAAACCTTACTTTTGGCTCTTGGTGTGCACCATTTTAATATAAGATGATCATATAAAAGCTGCAGCAGTATCGCCACTTATTTTTAAAGCACATACAGTACATTAGCAGACAAATTGAAAATGGGGTACCTAGCTCTAAAACAAACAAAAATGATGTTGGATTTTACTACAAAGTCTTTAAAATGTAGACGTATTGAACCCTCTACAGCTCTATAAGACATATTGCAAAGAAATGTAACAGACGATAAATATTGAGGCTCAAAATAAATAGTTTTATCCATCAGTTCATAATCTAAAATGCTAAAGTTAGAGATTTTATTTCATTTAAGTACAGAGTTATTGTTCACCTAGCTTGTGCTCCTCATTCCTGTAACTGGTGATGCAACACTGAAATTCCCCCACTGTGGTACAAATAAAGGCTCTCTTAATCTTAATTATTGTAAAAGGCCTGAAACGTTTTATTTTTATTCTGCAAACAAATAACGCAATAATGAGTGACCTTTCTATGATGTCTTTCTGGTCGGGAGATTGTGTCGACACCGTGAGGTTCTCTGCTTCTGGAAGTGTTTCATCCACAACAGACTGTTCCACTGCAGTACATTGACTATTTTCACCTTTCTATCAGTATAAAACAAATAAACAAAGCAGCAGTATTTTAGTAATGTAGAGCTGATATTTCTCTAAAATGCTGGATGTGATTATCTCAGAGGTACCATGCCACTGCTGGCCTCGGTGTTGTCTGAAATCTCTTCTGAAGAAATGGAAACGCTCCTGTTGAGATGAACTATGGAAAAAGCACAGACAGGAGAATTTAATAATTGTGAGGTTTATGTACATATGTTGTTATGTAATACATTTAATACTAGATCTCCCACACCAGTCAACTTGACGGCTTTTAGTTTTTGGAAGTGTAATTACTCTGTTTATGGTTGTTTTTGGTCTTCATAGCTTTGTGATTTTTTCGATATCAATATGTAGTTTTTTTCTGTCCAACTCATAGTAATATATGTTAAAAAAATAATAACATGGTTGCTAAGAGACATGGAACATAAATTGTTTACTATTGGGTTTATTTCTTGTTCATATCACCAAGATGATAGTAAAAGTCAGGAATGTCATGGAAAATCTTTTTTCGGAGGTACAATGGAAGCCGTCAACATGAGAATGAGAGAAATCAGAATTCTTAGAGTCTAGTATTAAAAGTCCACATGCAATGACTGAGACTTAAAGATTGGAACGACCTAAATAATGTCAGCCTTAGCCACATGACCCTCGTGTGAAAAGTCAGACTAAAAGTGTAAAAATTAACACGCTGATCTTCCTGCAAGTGGTGGGTCCAAGATGGCTGCTCCTTCGACACATTGGGGTTAAGTGTCTTGCCCAGGGACACAACGACAGCAGACATCAGTGGGAGCAGTTGACATGGGTCGCGGTGGGATCGAACCCACGACCATTAGGTCCAAAGACCAGTACTCTACCAACTGAGCTACTGTTGCCCCACTATCCAAACAGTCATTGGTTAAAATGTTCTTGTGAGACTACTTTATGATCACAAATGTGTTGAATAAGCACCCTTATCCACTCACCTTACAGCAGCAGTCTTACCATTATTTGGTTGAGAGCTCCCCCTGGTGGCCCCAGTCTGCTCCACATCAGACAGCTTTGATTCATAGGACAATCTTAAGGCAGCTATGTCTTCCTGCAGCTTTGCCTTGGACTCCTGCTCTGCATTGTACTCCGCCTGTAACTTGGCGAGTTTCCCCTCGTAGGCCTGTGAGGGGAAAGAAGCACAGCCATCCATAAATCTTCTGCTCAGGTCATGGTGCGAAGAAAATGAACAGGGAAAGTTCAAGTGCCTCCTTAATCTTCTCTTTCTCAGCCTCAGCTTTGTAGGACAGGGGCGGGGTGGAGACTGGAGAAACGGGAGGCTGGGCAGTCAACAGAGCTGGAAGATAAGCAAGACATTAGAGAACTCATTAACTTGAACTAATGTCAGAATGTGCAATATAGAACCAACATGCGTCACTGTGTTCTATACCCTCATGCTGCTAACATGTAGATGTATACATACAACTATATTACTTGCACTAGAATATAGAGGACTTTACACTTGCTTCTTACTATGCCAAAGGAAGAGATTTTGGAATTATTTAATCTGCTAAAGTTAGAGTTTTTATACTACTTGTGCTTAATATAGAGATTTACTTGTTTCTTCTTTATGCTAGAGATTTGATTATTAATTTATTTAGTACTGTGTCCCACTCATTCCTACTGTTCTGTTAGCTTCGTGTGGTTTCGTTTGGATGAAGAAGTAGAATTCTTCTGCGTGTAGCGCTCAAAGCAAAAGTAGCATTAGTTGATTACCACATTGCTGTTTATGTTTGTTCTTGGCCATTGCGCATGTCCAAATCTACATGCAGGGAAGTGGTGAGGTCTGAGCAGGCCGAAAATTCACAACTTTTTTTGTCATGCGGGTGTGAATCAGCCCCGCCAGAGTATATGTTCAGTTTCACTCTGGAGGCTGTTTCTAGACTCTTCCTTTCACCCACCTGAAACACCATCTCCATGTAAACAGGAGGCCAAACCGATTCCCAACTAACGTTTTACTGTCACTCATGTCCTCATGTAAAACGGCAGCTGTGTTACTAGTGATTCAACCCTGAAATGTCTGCACTGTGGGACGAATAAAAGGATCTTATTTAACAAAGGATAAATACAAGTGTCCAGAAGCAAAGATGCATCCATCAGTTACAGTTACAAGTAAGAAACTATATAATATTATTTTCAAAGCATTTAATCATTCAATCATTTAATCATGTTTCCAAAATAAAAACATTTGTAAATTTTAAGTTTTCAGATACATACTTTTGTGATTTACCTTAAGTGCAGTAGCATTTTATTACTATTGTTAGCTATTTTAGAATTATGTATTTATATGCTTTCTTTGTTTGGATGGCTGTGTTTCTGCTGCTACTGGACACCTGAATTTCTCCTACAGGGCTCAATAAAGTATCCATCTACAAAAAAAAATGGAATTGAATTGAATATAACATTGCTACTTACTGGACAAGTGTGTGGTTCCCAGCTGACCCGACACAATGGCCTTTAACTTCTTGATCTCCTCTTGGTACTGTCTCAGCAGGGCGTCTTTGGGGTCCTCGTTGATCCGGGGTTTGTTCCGGATGCTCTTGGCCCGGTTGGCGTATCGCAGCGTGCTCAGCGTCTCTTCGTAGTTGCAGTCGGCCGGAGAGAGACAGGCGATCATCAGGGTCCGAGTGTTTCCCCCCAGAGAGTCCTGCAGCAGCCTGGTGAGCTTGGAATCTCTGTAGGGGATGTACTTGGAGCGGCCGTCCACCAGGGCAGAGATGACGTTCCCCAGAGCCGACAGCGACAGGTTGATCTTGGTGGCCTCCCGCAGACGCTCGCCCGTGGCTCCGGTCTTGGACTGGCGCTCGCTCCCCGCCAGGTCCACCAGGTTCAGTTTTCCGGCTCGGAGATGGTCATGCCCGCTGTCGTCTGAGAGGAGGGTACAACGAACAATTAGGACTAACGAAGCGCTGCCTACCTGACCTCACATGTCGTGCATCTGTGCAATCATTGGAACTAATGTCAGAATGTGCAATACAGAACAATATGTGTCCACTGTCCACTAACCCAATTAGTCCCACGTTGATTAACACTAGAACTTCCAACACAGACAAATTTGCTTTTAGTTTTGAAAGCACATATAGGGTTAGGGTTAGATTCAGATACAATTTATTTGCCATTTGTAGTAAAACCACAGTGGAATACATTTGCAAAAGTCCCCATTGTGCACAAGACAAGTACAAAATGAAAACACAACTAAGGCTCATTCATTTTTTATCCCCATAACTCCATAACTGACATGATTTATTCTGTTTCTTTATGTAGTTTATTTCCATGTCATTACTTTTATGAAATTATCTTTTAATTTTGATATGTAGTAGAGAAGTAGAGAAGAGTAACCATAGCAACCCACTGTTAATTTCAACAAAACTGTTTATGGTCACCAGTTTTCGCACTTATTAAAAGTGTGTAAAGGTAAATTTGAATAAAACTGATGGTAAACTCACAAGCTTTTACAGAATTCCATTGACTTGAATGGGAGCAGTCAAAATGATGGTTTCAGGAGTTCTAGTAGTTTCAAAATTCGGGGAGTCCAAGTAAAAATGTGCATTGTCCCATTCAAATAAACTATTGAGCTAAATAAAATATATACATATCTAATCAAATGTGTAGTGTTGCTGGTGTCTCTGTGTGTGTCTCTCAGTGTGTGTGTATCTGTGTCTGTGTGTGCGCGTCTGCATGTTTCTGTGTCTGTGTGCTTCTCTCAGTGCGTGTCTCAGTTTTTGTGTCTCTCAGAGTGTGTGTGTCTCACAGTGTGTGTCTCTGTGTGTGCGTGTCTGCGTGTATCTGTGTCTGTGTGTGCGCGTCTCTACGTGTGCTTCTCTCAGTGTGCGTCTCAGTTTTTGTGTCTCTCAGTGTGTGTGTCTCTCTGCATTTGTCAGTGTGTTTATCCCTCTGTGTGTGTCTCTCTGCGTGTCTCTTCTCGTCTGTTTGTGTCTCTGCGTGTCTCTGTGTGTGTCTCATGCTGACCAGTGGTGCAGATCTCCAGGTGGATGGAGAAGATGGAGTGGGACCTGGACGAGTCTTTGTTCATCAGAGTGTAGCCCACGGCCCTGTTCCTCCAGCCCTGCTGCAGGACGCCCTCGCACTCGCCCACACTGTGCACCGTGCGCATGGACAGATCCCGCACGTACACGCCGCGCTCAGGGTGCTCCTTCAGCTGCGCACAATCACAATCAAGACTCCAGGCAACAAACCTGGTCTCATCGCTATAGCAACACAAACAATAAGGCCAGTGGAGTTTTATCAGCAAAAAACAAGAAGAATCTCGTAAATTATGTGCACCATGTGCACTGTATATTGTATATAGTAATTGTAACTCTATTTTAATTTTAATTTTCAATTTATTCCTTAGAAGTGTTTTTTATCCCAAGTCTGACCTCCTGTTACTTACTTGCCTTGCCTGTTTGTATCTTTATATAGTTTTAAGTTTTTACAATTTTAAAAGATTTTCTAAGAGTGAAGGTGTTAGAACATGTCTTAAAGCATTTGACTATCGCTTTCTGTAAAATATTCCTCCGACAATCAAACATTTTTCATGGATACATTTTCCCCATTGTTCCAACATCTCCAACAGTATAGTGGCCATACCTGCATGTGAAAGTCAGATACTGTCGTGCCTCTGAATCTAAAGCAGGACAGGGCATGGTTAGTACTGTGATGGGAGACCGCTAGGTACACCCTGGGAGCCAACAGTGGGGCGGCTGCAGCTGTAAAGTGCCAGACTGTGGTTGAGTCCTTAAGCAAGACACTAGAATGAGTTTGATGTTTGTGAATGGTTGGTGGTGGTTGGAGAGACTGATGGCACATACTGGTTGCCTCGCTGCTGTCAGTGTGCCTCAGGGCGCCTTTGGCTATAGTAGTAGTAGTTCCTCACCGCAGTGTATGAAGTGAAAGAATAAGACATGTGAAGCGTCTGGGTGTCTAAAAAAGTGTTGTATAAAACAGATGCATTATTATTCTCATTATTAGAAAGAATCTTGTAAATGTAAAATATCACATACAAATCAGACCACAACATCCTGTCTTCATCTTATGAGAAAACATGCAAAGCTTATGGCTGAGAGGGTGGTGCTTTCATCAAAATTCTGTCAGAAAAAGCTGATCTAAAAGCTGTGATAGAGGCCAAAAGTACATACATGCAAAAATTAGTCATCAAACCAAACTGTTTTAAGAGCAAAACAACTAGAAATAGTTACATGAACTTCATTACATAACATTTGTTGTGTTTGAAAGTCAGGTACCCCACCTTAAATGTTTATAATGTCACACCTTGCATCATTGAACTGAAAGAAAACGTATTTCTGTTGACATAGGAGGATTTTCCCAAATTATAGGAAAGAACCGCCCTCCCGACTCTCTAGTCTTATTCGATGAGCAGGTATCACCACAATTGAGAGAACCAATAATCTTGATGATCCACCTAGAAGTACAAAATCCTCCTATATACCTTTATAAGAGATCCTTTATTCGTTCCACAGAGGGGGAATTTCAATGTTGCATCATCCGTTACAGAACAGTAGGAATGAGCAGCACACAGCACAAGACAAGTGAACAATAATTCTAAAAAATGACTAAAATAAAATAAAATCTCTAACTTTAGCATACAAAGAAGCAAGCCTAAAATCTCTAAACTGGTGGTGTTCTCCAAAAAAAGACAAAATGGCTTACCTCCAATTTATTCTTGGCTTCATTTCCTAACAGATCCCTCACTTCTTCATTGTAAATCTCCAAGTACGAGGCTCTGACCAGAAATTTAGTATTCTCCGTACACTGGACAACAGAAATATGCATCATTTTGTATATAATATTTATAGATTTATTGCCTCTGATGATGTCACATACCTGTATCGTTTCAAAGATGTGTTCAAATGCCCGTGGAATGACCCCTCTCTGGCTCCCAGGGGCCGCTGTGCCCTGCATGGTGAAGGATTTGCCACTTCCAGTCTGGCCATAGGCAAATATTGTGCCGTTGTAGCCCTCAGTGACACCCTATGAAAAGATTTTTTTTTTTTACTTCTTCTAGGGCTGCAATTGAACTTGAATTGTTGCTATAAGAAATTAGTAAATAATCGTAATCTTTCCATGTTATTAATGACTGTACTTTATTATGCTAATGTTAAGAGATTTTACACTTGCTTCTTCGCTACGCTATTGTTAGAGATTTTCTTCTATTTTGCTATTGAGTTATTGTTCATTGCTTATCTTATGCTGTGTGCTCCTCTTTCCTACTGTTGTCTAACTGCTGATGCAACACTTTTTTCAATACAAGTATAATAATAAAAATAATAACTTGTCTTGCAAAAGTAGAATGCTTTTAACAGCTCAGACTACAACATGAAGATTTTACACAAATATTTAATGTTTACTTATAAGATATACTTGTAAAGGTAGAGCCATCTGAGCAACTCTTGGATACTGCTGACTGAGTGATCCTATCATTTTTTTCCAGCTAAAATCTGGAACAGTCTTCTTGAAAATGTGAGACAGGCTTCTTCTCTGACAATGTTGAAATCCAGGTTCTGTTTTAGCTGTGCATTTACAGAGGGATTTTTCCTGTACTCTTATAATTTATGCCTAGTATTGTTTCTTGTTTTTGTTACGTACTTTAAAGTTGCCTTGTGTATGAAAAATTGTGCTATACAAATATACCTTGCCTTTCCTTATCCCAATCCATGCAAGTGACATTGTGGTTTGAAAGGAAGGTACCTCAGTTTTGACACGTTATTTTAATACACATGGCAAATTTAATGCAGTGTTAGTAGACATGTAGCAAAAATATGGACATGGAAAATGCTGCCAAAAGCGTTTCAGTCTGGAGAAACAGGAGCTGTGCTTGTGCAGAGGTGTCCAGTGGCTGCAGCCGCGGTTTGCATTATTTTAGAGTAAGTTAAACCATCACCTCAACCAAAGGATATGCGATCTCGTTGTACATCTGCTCCGTGGTGTGCTCAGTGAAGTAGGTGCCGTCGAAGGTGAACTGTTTCGGGGGCTCGTCCACGGCCCCGGGTCTCTGGAGGAAGCACTGGCAGCGCGGCAGGTCCACGGACAGGACCATGCGGGACTCAAGCGCTCTCTCCCGGTCATTGAGCGGCCGACAGCGGACCACCACCTTCACAGACTCGGACCCCATCAGCTCAGATCCACTAAACCTCCAGGGACTGGCAGAGAAAGCACAGTCCTTTGGACCAGGCGGCTCCTGTTGACTTTATGAGAGTTGTATGAAGAAGTTCTAAAAGGTCCTCAGGTCCTCTGATGTTGCACTGAGCCCACAGCGTTAGTATTCTCTTAGCAACAGTGTGTGGTGACATCACAGACTGTGGAGATAATGTGACCTGCGCACCTGCACAGGTGCAAGAGCAGCGACACCTGCCGGCCACACTGAGCCACAGCAGCATTGGAAAAGATTTAATGGAGGGTGAACAACGTGTACGTTCCATGGATCCATAAGTTTCTATGGTTCTCCCTGCAGGGTCAGTCACTTAATCTTACATCACATACTTACCAGAGTGTTGAGAGAAACTACTTTCGGTAATTAATTGTGTGTGTGTATATTATTTTAGTTAATGCAACTTGTGGGTTGCAAAATGTACCAGAATGTATTGTACTGGAGAAAAAATAACTCAATTAGAATAAATAGTGATATTGTATTATATTATATTTTTCTCCCAGTAACAAGTAGTACATTACATATTAACATTTTAGAAAAAAAATGAATCAAACTAATACACTACATGATGAAGATCATTGTCACTGGTTTGGCCGCTGTTAGAGTTCCACAAAGAGAAAAGACTTGACAAGAAATCAAACATCTTCTGATGCAGCGTCTCATTGTAAAATTTAAGTAAAAGAGTCCGACTGGTTGCAAATGGAACAAATATATTTGCACGTTTAACATTGCATGTTTAAAATGTTCAAAAGCAGCCGTAAAAATAAAAGTCTTAAAATTAAAAATTAAAAGCAGCATTATTATTTAACAGATTTTAAAAACGTTTACAAAAGTACCTTTGCTTCAGGAAAGTGCTGACATTTTTAACGACATGTTGAAAATGAACAACAGAACACACCAAAAAGACCAACACCAGCTGTGATTAAGACAGGGGTGTCAAACCGGTCCTCACAGGGTAGGTGAGGCTGCGGGCTTTAGTTCCAACCCGAGCAGGAGTAAGTATGTCAAATTTATTTATATCTTACAAACCAAAGTCACCAAAAGAACTTTACAGTCTATGCAGGAGCACATGAGACTCAACAGTTGTAAATATTAGGCTCCTTCTCAGCTCCTTTGAGGACCTTGTGGCCACCCCTGGATGAAGAGTTAAGCGTTCCACATGTCCAGTCCAGTTCCTGCCTCTCATATAAGGCTCAGTGCGCACTTTTCAGCTTTGCTTTGTTGAAGCTGTCCAGTGTTTTCACAGCATGTGGGGGTTGGCCTGCGTCCTCCTCCCACTCGTAACAGTGGTTGACTCGTGCACAGCTCAGCAGACAGGGCAGCTCCTCCAGGCTCAGTGTGTAGTGTTCGATCAGCTCTGCCAACGAATTGAACTCCTGCTGGCATTTCTGTAAAAGCACGTCACAATTCAAGACCGTGAAAGTTTGCTTACTGTTTAAAAATATAGACATCATAAGGACAGTGGTGATGTGTTTTCTATCATCGCATTTCTTGTGATTGAACCGTTGTATTGGTGAATTCCACGGTTGTGTAAAGTCCTTCGAGATAACTACATAATAATAAAGAATAGAAAATCATTACCTCAAGCATAAATTTCCCCTTCCGTGTGTTTTCGACTTGGTGAGTGATCAGGCCGGAGGGGAAGCGAACGATCAGACTGCCGCATTTTGGTTTTTTAGGATGTGGACACACGAGATATGCGCCCAGGACGTCATCTGCCAGGAGGGAGTAGCTACTGTCACTGAGGAAAACAATACAATGATATTTTCACTTTTCAGGCGCCAGTTTGAACTTATTTTTTTTGTTGTTTTTTTTTTAGAAATTCTATGATAGGTGTAGCCCTGAAACTTAACTATCACAATAACTGAGAAAAAAATAAAAGATTTAGGGCAACATTTGTGGGAAGCTATATCGCTGTATAGAAAGTGTCCTGGTAAACAAAGGGTTAACAAGAATCAGTAACTACACTATTGTAACCTAAAGAGCCTTCTTTATGAGTTATTGTTCACTTACATTGTCCTACTGCTCTGTAACTGGTAATGCAACACTGACATTTCTCTATTGTGGGATAACTAAAGTATCTTTTATCAATCAAACTTTTATTTGTAGAACGCCTTTCCTACACAAGGCAACACAAAGCGCTTCACAACCCACATCACATCAAGAAAATCATAAACATTCAAATCTATGAACGTAAAAAAGAAAATATTGTTGTGATAAATATTATCGTATTTATCTTGTATCTGCTATAGTCAACAACTACAGCCTTTTTTTCTCTTTTTTTATGAACACATTTAGTTACACTGTGGATGCCTTTGCGTCTCGAGGACTAGTTTGTTTATTTATTGCCACAGTTTTATGGTCTCTGAGGGGATCTGGGTCAGAGCGCTTTCACATGCGAGAGGAAAAGAGGCATTCCCCAAACTGCTCAAAAGGTGCAGGACGAGTCTGATACAAGCTTTTGTGAATCTATAACGTTAGACTCCGAGACCAAGCCCTGAAAAACAGGTGTTGCAAAATACTTGAGTCTTATAAAAATACTGGCGTGGCACTCACGGCGAGATCCCGGCGCAACACCACACGGACTGAGCCAGTGCTTCTTCAGTCTCGGCCAGACTAGGGGCCCGGGGTTTCTTCTTCTGTGGGGCCTCTGCTTCCTCTGCTGTTTGTCAATAATAATAAAAAAAATCATAATCAGCCAAGCCATTTAAAAACTCCACACCCAAAGCACAACTATCCAAGTATTTTGTTCCATTAATGTTTGAGTTATAGAGCTAATGCCTAGTGATAATAAAAAAGGGACATGAAACTAAACTATGCGCAATTATGCTAAGAAAAGATTGTAGATTAAGCCTTAAAAATTCTATTGCATTTGAATACTAAGAGCTGTAAATAATTGTTAGAATCTGTAATCAGCATAGAAATCAATAAAGAAAATAATAGCAGTTATTTTTAAGTGTTCAAAATTATCCATCACAGTATTAAAAGTAAAAGAAATATACCCTAAATTATGGTCTTAATAAACCATGGCTGATCAAGTATTTTTTCTTTTTTATCACTGTGGCATGTAATTTTGACCCAAGGAGCAAAAGGGTTAAATATGGAAGAACAGAACCAAACCCACCGTGTGAGAAAGTGGTATTTCCCATCAAGTGTGCAATAAAATCTCCAGACTCCCATCCTTGTGAACTAAATGTACATTTGCAGGGATGGGACGATAGCTAGGATACATTCCAACTGTTCTGTAACTGGTATTGAGACACTGAAATTACCCCACTCTGGCACAAATTTAGCAGCAACAATAGCTTATTTTAATCTGGCCATATTCTCTGCTGCTGAAGTACAATATACACATCTGTAAATACCTCCGAACCAAGTGCAGAGTTTTATTTTACTCTATTTCATCATCATATTACCGAATTCTTATTCTTATTTTTCTATTATCCATTCTCTTCAATAATAGATCCTGTTTGATGTGTGCAATCTGAGTGCTCTCAAATTGCACACAAAGGTTTTTAATGATTTGCTTTTATTGACTGATTCTGGAGGCTCCACCATTTTAGTGCTTTTAGATCTTACTGCTGCTTTTGACACTGTTGACCACACAATTCTTTTAGACCGCCTGAGAGATTGTGTAGGCGTCAGGGGGACTGCTTGTGAGTGGTTCAGGTCCTACCTGTCGGAGAGGTCTTTCTCAGTCAGGCTGGGGGATGCCACATCTTCTTCTGCTTCACTTTATTGTGGTGTCCCTCAAGGATCTATCTTGGGACCTATCCTTTTAGCACTCTATCTCCTCCCACTTGGGGAGATTTTTAACAGACACAGAGTGTCCTATCACTTTTATGCAGATGACTGCCAAATTTATATGCCAATTTCAAGAGGCCATGCCCTCTGACGCCCCTGCTCAACTGTCTATGTGACGTCAAGGCTTGGTTAGCCCAGAATTTTTTAGTAATGAATGAGGGAAAAACGGAAATTTTAACATTTTGGCCCTTACTGACTTGGGACCACTAGGAAATTATGTGCGTTCCAAAGTCACCAGCCTTGGCATCACTATAGACAGTGATTTTAAATTTGACAAACAAGTTAATGGCGTTTTAAAATCGTGTTTTTATCATCTTCGGCTTTTATCAAAAGTGAAGCCATTCTGATCTTTTAACTTGTTAGAACAGGTTGTGCATGCTTTTATTTCCAGTCGTCTGGACTACTGCAACGCACTTTATGCTGGTGTCAATCAGAAAACCCTCTCCCGGTTGCAGTTGGTCCAGAACGCAGCAGCACGACTTTTAACGGGGGCCAGAAAGCGGGAACACATCACCCCTGTACTCGCGTCTTTGCACTGGCTCCCTGTTCATTTTAGAATTGATTTTAAAATTTTACTGTTTGTTTTTAAATTGTGGCATGGACAGGCCCCTGATTACATTACAGCCAGCTCCAGCTCTTGGTCCCTAACGCGAGACTTAAAACCCGGGGGGACAGAGCCTTCTCTGTGGTCGGCCCTAAGCTCTGGAACGCTCTTCCCCTCCATGTCTGGACGGCCCCCACAGTAGAGTGTTTTAAGTCTCGTCTTAAGACCCACTTTTACTCTTTGGCTTTTAACACTGCGTGAGTTGTGTGGTCCTCTGTGTTTTTATTTCATTTTATTTTATTTCTATTTATGGTTTTAATCTGTTTTATATATTTTTATTCTTTTATACTTGGTGAAGCTAAGGATAAGTTTTTATTTATTTTATGCTTTTTTGTGCATCACTTTGGAAACGTAACTGTTGTTTAAACGTGCTATATAAATAAAGTGGATTGGATTGGATTGCTCTCATTTCCTTCTTTTATTCTGCTGTAATCTGTGCAAGGATTACATTGAAATCTCCCCACTGTGGGACAAATAAAGGATTAATTCATCTTATTTTTTTTAAACGATCTTAACCCTAACACTGCGTCCCATCTCTAGTTCTGTGCCACCAACCTTCAGTGCAGCCCGTCACCTCTCAGTCTCCAAACACCAACACACTGCGTTACCTAAGGAGCTCTTTGAACCTGGACAGCGCTCTCTGGACGGTTGGCCCACCTGGTGAGGACTTGAGGCGCTCCTGGGTCGCCCGCTGTTTGAGGGGGGAGAAGGTGAAGGAGCGGTACGCCCCGGAGTGGAGGACCTTTGTGTGGATGGCTTTCCTGCGCGTCAGTGAGGGAGACGACGTGGGGAAGACTTCATCCTGACTGCTTTGGTCATCACACGACTTACTGCTCTTCTGCAAGGCACGGACACGAAACATGCAACACGTTTTAATCTTGTGAAACTAAACCAGGGGGTTAAGACCAATGGCTCTATGCATTTTGAAAAAAAAAGGCAGTTTTAAAATGAGCAAGATCATAAAAACTTCACTGATAGTTTGCAGCAAATCAAACTTTAAAACATTTTATTGTATAGACACTTTTGCACCCTAGTTTTTATTGTTGCCGAGCTAAATTGAAATGTCTCATCTAAATAACGCAGAGATGCTTTCCTTAAAATCAAATACAGCACTGATATCACTAAACTACAGCAGCTCCAGAGACTATGGACCGAAACAGCACTTTGGGATAACCGTCAAAGACTATCATGCTTTGCCACATTGCTCATACTCTCAATAACAAAGTGGACATAAGAGGCGGAGGGAACGAGGCACCTTTGAGCCGGGCAGCCAGCCTCTGAAAGGGGCCCTCCTGAAGGACACCAGTGCACTGACGCTCAGGGGGAAGCCGTGGTTGAGGAGGGAGGGGTTCCGACGCGGGGCAGGGCCGGAGGACTCCTGCTGAGCCTCCTCTGGGTGTTTCTCCAAATACGACAGCTGGAAACATCTGCACAAGAGCAGGTTCAGGAATTGGGCCTGTTGGAGAAAGGGGGGTGGGGGGGATGTAGGCAGAGCGTATTTAGGGGAGGTCTGTGGTCCACAAAACAAAACATCAGATTTTGCAGTTACATATATTTGACAGACTTACAACTTTAATTCCCTGCAAAATAGTTGAAATATATATAAAAATGACTAAATCCTGATACAATAATTTGTCCAATAATACATATTTGGGTTGACAAGGATTGATCTAAGACTATCGGTCCTAAGGCAGGATGCCTGAAGTCCAATTCATTAAGTTTTGAAGATCTTTAAATGAAAAAAAAATTATTTGGTTGCTTTTTCCCTCCGAACAGTTTTTCATGTTCTAGAAAAACTGAAAAATGGCGCTGTTGCAAGAGCTCTGGTGTGTACTGTCCTGGTGCACACTGGGGTAGTCTTGTGCAGTTTCTCCAATGTGGTTTTACTGCAAATGGCAAATAAATTCTTAGATCTTACAGAGAAAACAAAATTAAGCATTGGTTTGTGGTTTTTTTTGTACATGACTTAATAGGTTTTCCATCTAGGTTGCATTCAGAGTTCTATCAAGATGGAGGGCAGGTGCTAATACCCCTCTATGGGAAAAACTTTTTCAAAGACATGTTGAAAAGGACAATTTATCTGAATATTGTCACCACTTTTAGACACCTTTAAGGGAAAATGTTCAAAGCAATGTTAATTTATAATGACTAACAATATGCAGAACTTGCGGCACTTTTTGATCGATGTGGAATGGTGCTAGAGTTATAGAAATTAACTCTAAACTTAGAACAGAAGAACGACTCTTGATACTGCCCGTCAACCGCAATTTTTTACCACAGCCTTTTTGAATGCTGTGATGTCATATCAACAATGACATCGAACATTTATTTTTCAATCTACTAAAGCAAGAACTGAAGTGAAATCAAGGTGTGTTTCTGTTCTGAGTGAAATTATGGAAAGAATTAACAAGATTTAAACAAAATTGAATTATTTAGTTTGAAATTAAAACTTGTTTCAAATATTTAAAGAATGTGAAAAGTCACTTTGTTTTTTGTATGTTTGTTAATTATGGTATACTATACATATAAAACTCAAAAGCTGGTTAAACTGAGGGTGTAGAACGGATAGGCTCGAATAGGTATTGCTTCTGTCTATTCAGTTTTTGGTTGCATTTTATTGGCTATTTATTTTATGTTATTTTATGTTTTACCTGTAACTTTGTTGATGTGATGACCAAAATAAAACCAATCAATCAAACCACATATGTCCTACCTACATCAAAATAGTGCTGATAAAAATCCTGATAATTAATAGACTTGAGGTAGCCAAGATAAATGTCCTCGCCATTTTAACACATTGAAAGCCCTAGTTTTGAAATATAAAAAAATGGATCACGCTGAAATAAGGTTTTTAAGATTATAGATGTGTGTTAAACAGAAAAAAAGTGGATTACAGCTCTGGCGTGTCGGGCTTTGAACACATGGCAGTAAAGCTGGGCGTCCGTGCTTCCTGGGTTGTGGGAGACAAAGGCGAACTGTGAGTCTGTGGGACGAGCCGTGGAGAGGGACACTCTGCGGAGCGCGTGAGCCATCAGCAAAGTCTACGGGACAAACTAAAATACGTTACGCATTTCTTACAAAAAAAACAGACCTTCTCTAAAAAGCAAACCCCTCCTTACGGTTTCATCCTCGTCGTACATCTTCACTCCTTTGATGGAAAACTTCAGTGATACGATGCGTTTTGTTTTGCATGCCTGGATTTAGAGAGGACACGTGCAGCATCAGAGGTGACTATATTTAGAAGTGCATTAAAAAGAGGAACTCACCCGGATGCGTTGGAGCTGTGTGTGCAGTTGTTCAATTTGATCGTCCAGGCAGCAGTCATCCAGAGGAAATGACCCCACATACTGAGAATACAGTGACAAATATCAATATCAATGGAGGTGAGCTGGGCTACGGTTTCATATTGAGGAAGTAGACGTGTGGTGACTCAGCTGACTCCACAATACAACACAGCAGTTCTTAAAAACCCCAGCGTTAAATCACAAGAGTTACCGCTTTGCATCCACCACCACCAGAAGAGTTATAAAACTATTAGAAAACTGCTGAGTTGGTGTATATTGTGAGACTATAACATTTCACATTGATAAAAGAAAAATACTCTAAAATTAAATTTGCATTTCACAATTTTAGAGTAAGAGTAAATATGTATACATTCAAAACATTTTTTTTTTTTTTAGCAAAACCTCGGTCTTAGCAAATTCCCTCAACCTAAATAAGGGAGATTTTTTTTTTTTAGAACACATGAAATACACAGGATATGTTTTATGTGATTAAGGCTTGTTGTCAGAACAGTTTATAGACTTATTATGTTGATTCCATCCAGTTTTGTAGCTATAGAATGTACGTTTATGTCAAAATAGATTGATGAATGACATAGAAGCCAACAGTTGTTTGCCTTTGCAGAGTTCATAGAGTTAGTTCCCAGAATTTGTGTGATTTTTGTGTTAAAGCCATGTGTTAACTTAAAACAGCTCATTCCATCATGTTGTTTCCAGGTAAAACATGAACAAGTCATCTATCTGCTTTGTTTTGCTCAATCAGCTGTTGGATAAGTGTTACGTTACAATATGAACAACCTCTATATTACACAAATATTTACCTTTTTCCAGGTATCAGTACTACTTTTTTACTTTAACACCTCAATGTTCAACCCCAATACCCCCACACTTTTGATTCCAGACATTATGATTACGTTTTGCAGATGGCAACATTGCATGAAACAGGTTTTTAAAGTGGTTCACCAGGCTTCTCAAGTTGTACACGTTTCGTTTATTGTCATTTTATGAATTTAGATCTACAGTATCAGTGTCATATGTTTCAAATACCCATATCTCAAATGCACATCTGACATTTTAATTGACTACATGTTCATTTCTTTGCACTTGTGTGGATTTGTTCATTTTTATATATAAAAGACTTATACTTTTGCAGCATCTGACTCAAATGTTTTCTAATAGATAAGAAAGTTAAACATTTTCTGGAGTGGAAAAATGTCAGGTACCCCAGCTTTAAATACAAAGCTAAAACATAACTCATACCTCAGCTGTGCGAGTGACTGTCCCATCCTCTCTGCCCGGTGCCTCTCCCATGTTCGTGACTTTAATCCAAGAAAACAAAGTCAAAGATCGCGAAATTTGAAGGTATAGAGAAAGAGATAAAGAGATAGTCCTGACTCAAAGTTCATTGCCTAAAGCACTTGTTCACGTTATAACCAGCTTTGAGCGCTGACTGTACATGCGCGAAGAAACATCAGAGACCATGTTTAAATACTGACTGAATGAAAAGGTATGTTGTGATTCTTTTTTAGTGATAAGAGTAGAGTGTGAAGGGTAGAACGCAAGTCAAGAATAGAATAGAAACTCACCTATATGCAGTGTCAGCGGTCTGTCCTTTCCCCAGGATCTGCACCAGTCCTCTCGCAGTCCTCTAGTCCTATAACTTTGTCTATGGTCCTGCGCTGCTTGTCTGGCCCCAGGATAGATAAATCTGATCTAGGCCCAGGTGCGTCTGCTGCTGAGGCGGGGCTTCGCTATGGTCCACCCGCTGTAGGCTGAGAGCTGATCGATTTATAAATAATCTAATATACACTTTACAATATTGAAAGAATGACACAGTTCCGCTGCGTCTCTCCCCGCGGGCTCCAGTGTCTGTCTATCCCAGATTTCCTCTCCACCAATTCCTGAAAGTTGCGAAACCCGCGTCCCTCCCTCTGTTGAAGGCATGACTCAAGTCGTAACTCTCAGAGCAGTCAATTTGACGGCTTTTAGTGTATGTACCTTTGTGGTCTTCATAACTTGGTGACTTTTTCCTGAAACTATTTATGTAATTGTTTCATTGTATTACTTTATTAAGTAGTTTATTGATAAATTATATATATATATATATATATATATATATATATATATATATATATATATATATATATATATATATATATATATATATATATATATATATAAAATGCTACTACCATAGCAACACATTTTTTACTCGCAGCAGTTAGCTTGGTAGCGTTTCAAACTGTTTTGGCTATTTTTCATGTTACATTCATTGTAGCATTGAAGTTTCATTTCATGTTTTATAAAGTGAAATTTCTCACCAGGTCTCCCATGAAACTTATTTTGACTGCTCTCATTCAAACCAGTATGATTCTGAGAAATTCTCTCAAAGATGTTTAGTTTCTTAGACATTTGTATTAAGTAATTTTTTACATTTAATCCCTTTTATCAAGTGCAAAAACTGGTAAACACAACTTAAAATAATAATAAAGGACCTCCTTAAAATACAGCAAAAAGCAGTTGGTTGAAAGGGTACCAAAAGCTAACTGGTAGCAAGTAAACATTAGGTTGCCATGGTGACTAATACTGGCTATTTTATTTCGTCTTAGTGCAGTGTATTTGTTCACTATTTTTGTGCTGTGCTCCTCACTCCCACTGCTCTGTAACTGGTGCGGCAACGCTGAAATTTGCCCACTGTGGGGTGAAATAAAGCATGTTTTAATCTTTATAAATGTTCCACAGTGGGCAATTGAAATAACATTTGCGAATATGAATAATCGGATTACTCTCTCATCCAGGAGCCGCAGGTTTGATTAAGGAACAAAAAGAAAGTGTAAAACGTGTTACAAATACAGCCATTTATTAATGACCTTAGAGAAAAAGGCTGAACAACACATTGTTTACATGCATGCAGAGTATGTAATAAGCTCTTGGACTTTTCTTATTCACAAACACACGTCTCAAAGTTTCTACTGTGATCCACTGAAATCAAATCTGTCTGTTCACACACATCAAAAAGACATTTCCTCAAAAGCCACATCTTAAAATGAACACAGACTTAATTCAAGTCATTCGCCTGGCACCTGCAGGCACAAATCTTTTTCAAGGGTTAGGTTTAAATTATAAAATCACATTAAGGAAAATCATTGTGGGGTTTTTTTTAACCAGACAATACAGTAAATAATATTAAAACATGACAGAAAATTAACTAAATTTCCCAGTGAGAAATTGATGTATTGTGTGCTGCATACATATAGCGTGAGGAAGTATAAAACAGAAGTAACTTGTATCTAATTACATGTTGGACCATTGCTACTTTTTTTTCACCCCCCATCCGTTCATAGACCTGCTCCTTGAAGCACTATCAGCTTTCTACGCACGGATAATAAGAAACACTGGAAACTTGATGTACAGTCAACTTAAAAAAGTAATCTACTCTACAATAGAAATTAAAAAACTGCTGCCTCATAAAACGGCAGAAACTGATAAAAGAGCACTGGTACAGATGCAAACTGCTCGCGCCGCCGCTAACGTCTAGCGTCGCCCCCGTTTGGACTTCCGGGCTGACTGGGCGCTGGTCTTTGCCCCCTTTTTGGCAGCGGGTTTCGGGGGCGCGGCTCGGGAAACGCTCTTTTTGGTCGCCTGCTTTTTCGGTGGAGGTGCAGGGGATTTCTCGGGTTTGGATCGGCTGGACCGCCCTTTCGCCGCCTTCTTGGGAACAGGAACCTCCTCCTCTTCCTCTTCTTCCTCTTCTTCTTCCTCCTCCTCCGAAGACTCATCTCTGGGAGCGGGTCGTTTGGCTGCCCGGCTGGCCATCTTCTTCACTGCGGGAGTTGTCGGTTTTTTGGCGGATCCCTTCTTTTTCACAGGGGTGGCAGCCTTCTTCTTCGGGGAGGGGACAGGTTTGCTCGCCACTTTCTTGACGGGAGACCTTTTGCCGCCTTTGGATTTGGAGCGAGCTGCGCTTCTGGATTTACTTGGTGGAGGACGCCGTACCTTGGGGGGAGGTCTCTTACTCCTTAAAATACAAAGAAATAATAAATAAGTGAACAATTAAGTTTGCATTTGCTCAGAAGAAGATACAAAAAGAAGATAGAAAAAAATCATAAGGCATTACAATCATGAATATAATCCTTATGATAAAATCCTTCAGTTCTGTGCTCAGCTAAACAGAACTGTTTTTAACCTGGATTTGAACATTGTCAAAGAAGAAGCCTGCCTCACATTTGCAAGCAGACTGTTCCAGATTATAGCTGCATAAATCTGATATGCTGCCTCCCCATGTTTAGTCCTGACTCTGGGCACCAGCAGGAGGCCAGTCCCTGTGCTCCTCAGAGCTCAAGTTTGTTCATATGGTGCTAGCATGTCACAGATGTATATTGTCCTGAGGCCATGGAGAGACTTTCTTGAACTTCCTGGTTCTAGTCAGGACTCGAGCTTTGAGTTAATCCATTTGCTTGTACATGAGTTAATTTGCTCGTCTTTTGTCAGTCCTTCGAGACACACGAGACTCACCGACTGCGGGCAGGAGCCTCGTCTTCAGACTCTTCCTCCTCGGACTCTTCTTCAGATTCGTCAGACTCGTCGTCTGATCTGGCCCTCCTTCGTTTTGGAGCACTTTTCTTTTCTTCAAGCTCTTTAAACCGGTCTGGATACAAAACAGTCGGACTGCGGGAAAAAAAACAATTATGTAACATGACAGCCAATTTCAGCATCGGGTTTAGATATTGGCCACTCATTCCTGCTACTACCTTTGTTGTTTTAAAAAGTTTGCATTCAGTGCAGCAGCCATTCATAATTATTATCTATGTAGTGATTCAAGGATTCTTTATAGAATTTAGGAAAACTATGGATTAATAAATGTAATCTTTATCAATATTTATAAAACCCAGATCAGATATATATTCCCCCTATTGCCCCCATATGGACGATTTTGTGAAGTCCTCCGAGAGAGTGCTGTGATTTTGGGCTATACAATAATAAATTGAATCATCACCATTACCAAATAAAATAGCACACGCTGGACCTCATTTATCATTATTGCGGTGAAACTGCCCCATATTTCTCCGCACCCAACAACAGCTAATGATAAATGAGGCTTGTGTGGAAACCTGGCCTAGAAAGCCACGCCTACTTGTCTGGACACGAACCACAAGTGTCTGATTGGCGGCTGAGGTTGAGCTTCAAGGTGATGTCACACACGCCGAGTTGTTGTCCCAAACTAATGGTGATCAACAAAAGCCTGAGTTTGCCCCACACCTGTCGCCGTTTTAAATTCACGGCCGCTGTTTGCACTGTTTTTTTTCCTCTGTCCAACTGCGTGCTTTTGACTCAACTTCTATAATTGACTGGGAGTATTTAGATCAATCAGGTCCACATTAATTGCCTTTTTTAGTTTTCCTTATCGATGCAGGAGGCTGACGATCCAGGACACTAGACATTCATGCACATAGGTCAGCAGCCCCTTATGGACAATGGCTCTGTGCTTTCTATCAATGCATATCTTGTGTTTAAACAGTTTGATTCTCTGATCTGTGTGGGCGAATTCAACTATAGTTGTAATTTACGGCCATACAAAAACAATTTTAATAGAATTTCTATTATTACATGCACTAAAAGAAATGCGGTAAAAAAAAGAAATAAGTAAGAATGTATTACTGGATTTATGGGCCAGAAGAGAAGACTGAATACTTTCCAATAGTGTTTTCAATTCAACCAGTGACGATTATTATTATAGTGTCACTCGAGTCAAAGCACACACACCTTGGGTAGTAGGGGAAGGAGAGCCGGTACGTCCCCGTGAAGCCGTGGCCAGAGATCTGCTCCATCCAGCCCAGAACTTTGCACTTGGTCAGAGTCCTTCGCAGAGAAGTGACTGAAAAAGAACAGCAATGAATGAGAGTGAGGCATGTTTTCGTCTGATTTTTTTGGTAGCATTGGTAGCAGCCCGAGACCTTAAACAGATTAGACACTAGTACCTAGCATGTACTCCTTTCGATCCTTATTCGAGTCCACGAGGTGTTTGCGAAGACTCGTAGTGCTGCATGTCTTGGGTTCATTCATGGCTGTAATTGCAGCAATAATAGCATCGTCCAAAGTGCTACCTTTTAACTGGTTTTGGTTGCGTTTCAGCTGTTAAAACAAGAGAAACAATATAATGTACAGCCACAAAGGTGAATGGAATCAAAAGAGCTCTTCTATATTAAAATACAAACCTGAAATGTGCCGCTTGCTCCTTTTCCAGTGATCTGTTCCACTTGTCCCTTTTCTATGGCTCTTCCCAAAGCAGTTTTTAGAATATCAGGTCTGAAACCAAATCATTTGACAAACAAAGTTATTCTGTGCAGTGAGTCTACAGATAACTTGGAATGACTTCCATACAGAACTATGTATTTTACCCGATTTCTCACTTGATGCAAGAAAGCAAACATACCTTTTCTCAACATTGAGGGCAGGAAAGTGCTGCATCAGGTACTTCTTTATAAGAGCGTAAGAGGCTTCTTTGGGCTCACAGAGACGGGTGATGATGAGGGGAAGGGAATCTCCCAGAGACTCTGCGTTTGGTGCACTTTTCTGTAATGAACATTTCCAACACGTCAGACACACATGCAGACACAGGACAGGCGTGTAGGACAGCAGATCCAACACTAACCTTTGATGCTGGCACCACTTTCCCGATGGCAAAGGTTCCCGACAGACCTTTACCCTTCAACTGTGCAGAAAACAAACACCCCCAGTCAACATTTTATTAAATCATTAATAACATATTTATTTAAAAACGTTACCTGCTTGATGGCACCATTCCCCAACTGCTTCTTCATGGCTTTTTTAATAAGAAACTTCTTTCTCTCAAGTTCCATCGAAGGGTATTTTTTGAGAATGTATTTATATAGTGACTGGTAAGAAACTCCAGACCGAGAGTTGAAAGACTGCAAATGAAAGACTGTTACATTTCACATCTGAAAGCAGGACTTAATGTTTCCAGACAATCACGCACCGTTATCGCTTCAACAAGGATGTTATCCAGTTTGTGCTGCGTCCCTGCATAGTTTGTAACAGGGACCTTTTTATTGGAGGAAACACTGGCCCAGGCTGGAATGGTTCTTTTCACCTTCTTCCCTTTGGACTTGTACTTGTATCCATCTTTCAGCCTGTTGCCAAAATGAACATAAAAGTTCAAGTTATGCTTCATAATAGCTTGTGAGCGATATTTCACTATGATCGTTGCCACCCTTATCTTTACGACATCCTCACCTTAGTATGGAAACAAAGCAGTGTGTGGTGCAGTGTCCAGCCAAGCAGTCCTTGCATTTTTCACTTTATCCATGTGTCAGCGCCGGGAGAGACAAAATGACATTTCAGAACATCCGTCTTAATGAGCAACAGTAACTACACTACTCAGGTCTTTAGAACTTGTTTGTGTTACTAGTGGTACCCATTCATCACACACATCCCAGCCAAATTCAAATGTGAAACACTGTATGGAAAGAAATATTCTTGGCCACACAGACTGATACATCTGCATGCTGAATTCAGAAAGGTTTGTATGCATGTATGTATGTATGTATGTATTTGAGAAGAATTGTCTCAGCCATTGGGCAACCAGCGAGTCGGTACCCAGAAGAGGCAAGGATAAAGAACACAGATAAAAGTGCTATCAAAGTGAAATATCGCAGAGGCCAGAGTTGGACAGATTTAATCACTCACGCTTTGTCTTTCCCGTCCTCAGCGGTTCCCTCATCAGGATCCTTCTCGCCATTCTCCGTTGGTTCGGACTCGTCGGTGGACTGACCCTCCTTCGCCTCAGCGTCTGGGGCTGAGGACTTAACTGGACTGTCATTAGCTGATGGAGAATCTTCTGATTTTTCTTCATCGTCTAAAAGAAAATCAGATACAATCAATTTTAAGAAATGATATGAAGATTTGTTTAAGTATTCCTTATAGCTATTTTTACAATTTCTCTTAGTTTGTGACTTACAGTGGCAATATAAAAATATTGCTAATTCTACAGCTCACCAATTATAGAATCATTTTGACTGGGACGCCACTGGACATTTTTCAGATACAAAATATAAACAAAAAATATTGTTTGATGTGGAAAAACATAGTATAGTATTTGCTTTTAGCAAGTTATCCAATGTCAATATTGCTTCCTTTCCAAGGCAACAAAGGCAAGGCAAGAATGGTATATTTGGTAAAGCAGTTACACAAGGTGACTCAAAGTGCTTAACTAAACAAGATTAAACGATCAGACAAGGCATTCAAATCATAAATAATCCCAGAAAATTGAAAAGAGTAAAAATAAAAACCCTCAATTGTATTCACATCTAAACTCAACTGTATTTTAAAAGGTTTATTGTAACCCAGCAATGAGTCTCAATGATAGCAAACAAGAACTATTGCCATATTGATAAGCAGTTAAAAATATATGTATATATTTTGAATCAAAACAGTCCTGAAAGTTCAAACCCACGATACAGACAGTACTATGACCTGAAATATTAGGAGATGAAGAGATCCTTTATTCGTCCCACAGAAGGGATATTTCAGTGTTGCACCACCAGCTACAGAACAGTAGAAATGAGGACCACACAGCACAAGAGAACTCCAAATAGATATATACCAAATAGAATAAAATATCAATAAAGAAGCACCAATTAGTTGCCATATGATATTAATAATGAGGCCCATTGCTATATAGATAAGCAGATAAAAATATAGGTATATACTTTGAATAATTTAAGTGTACTATCTTGCAAGACACTAACTTTTTAACATGTTTGCATATTCCCCGCTTGCTCCAAAATCTCCATTGTGAGATCAAATAAGTCCAACTCATCTCATCTTAAAAACGGTGCTGAAAGTTCAAGACGATGATAGAGATATTACTCTGGCCTGAATCAAACATTACGCAGGACAGCCAATGCAAAGTGCACTGCAAATCAACTCGCCACACCATTCCAGCACTAGGATATAGCTTTTTTTTTAGCTATTATTTTGTTTATTCCAAGGGCAGAATCACCTGACCCCCTGGTTACAGCCGTGTGCAGTGCAGTAAAGCAGAGGGGCCTGTACCTTTCTCTGCCGCTGAGGAGGGGGGCTTCTCCGGGGGCGGAATGGTTGTTGTTCGGCGAATCGGCATCACTCCAAACCTTTCCAAATTGACACAAAAAAATCAATGATGAAAACGGGGAAATGTAGAAGTGTTGTGAAGAAATAGAGTCTTCCTGCGCATTGAGACAAAATGGTTATTGCAGTATGAGCTTCGGGTACGGCCTCCCATTCATTCTCTCCATACAGAACAACACAAGCCACACGTATATGGATTACATTATTTTCGGGATTTTCAGCTCTACTTTCGGGGTTTCATGGGCTCATGTATGTGTATGCCCATGGATAACTCAAGATCACACGTAGTAGTTTAAACAAAAACAAAAAAAGAAAAAAAAACCTTAAATTTCGCCATTTTGTTGGTTTGCGTTACACGTCGTAATGGCGCCGATCAAGCCAGAAAAAAAATAAGTTTCTATCCGCTTTTCACGGACCGTTCCATGAATGCACACATGCAAACGTAAACCGGCTTAGTAACGTGTCAATATGCAAATACAACTAACCTTTCTACTGCCGAGGAAACGTAAAAGACTTTGGAAGTAAATTTCTGCACGATCCTTTATTTAGATTTGGCCGTTTGCGTGCCCCGCCCCACTACCGCCGCGGATGCTTACGCTCTTACGTCACATTCGCGAGCGCTAATATTTTACGGAAAAAAAATAAATAAAAAAATAATGGGTCCATCACATAATATAAGATACACTTTTTTAGTTTTTAAATAAGATGAGAAATAAAAAGATTTCAGGTTACGGTCAAATCAAACAGGATCTATAAAAATACATTCGTAACTGTCTATGAGTAAACACTGTAGTTAGCAGCAGTCATGAAGTATTTACAGATAGTTGGTATTGCACATAATATATAATCTGATATATATAATCAAATACTTTACTTACCACCTTTGGTTTGATCCCGTAGAAAGGCACATCCCAAGTTGTATGTAAAAACATTAACCTTACTTAATAGTGTGAATTTTGGTTCTGACACACATAGAACTAGAACACGTGTTGGGAAAAACTACATCATGCCAAAGATAAAAAAAATATAAAGTACTGTAGTAAAAAGATATCTTGAGGGCTGTGTAAAGTAATAGGTAGCTATAATCTATATCTTCCTAATTACAAAAATGAACATTGGTAATATTAAATTAAATATAAAAAAAAAATATACAAAAAGCAACTCATTTCAATATCAACTGTTTTAGGCTGCAATTGAAACAAAACTCATGGCTTTCATTAAAACACTATCTGTGTAAATGGTTTTAAATGTGTGGGAGAAAACACACATAATGGAGATGATCCGTTTTGAACAATAAGTATACCCAAAAATTCTCACTCTGATAAATAGATATATGTTGATGTATGGAGTGCTGGGAATCACTCGTTACAAAAGTAATTGTTACTGTATGAAAATGAAAGTTACTCTCATTTATAGTGAAAAGGAACTTGTATGCAGTGCTTACTATCGCCTGGACGACAGACATATTACAAAACTGGAAATAAAAAATATATATATTTTACATTTTTCAGAGTAACCTACCCAACACTGGAGTCGGCAAAGATGTATCAAGACAAAATAGAGAAGTGATAAAGAACACTGTTGAAACAATTTAGCAAATAGATTTTTTGTTTTTATTTACAAACGGTTCATTTGTTGGTAAGTATTGTAAGCATATGTTCAGTTTCCCTGGCCATGTGACTTTTACTCTTCTCATGTGTCCAGTTTGTCCTCCTGGAGAGGGTAGTAGGCTGCCTCCTTCCTGAATGGATTCTGTACAGTTCACATACAGCACGTCGAGGTTAAGAGAGTGGAACCCAAACGGGCCATTCACAGAGTTTAGCTTTCTCCCCTTCATTTCCAAATAACTTTGGTTTATCCTGTTTAAATTCAAACAGTGTTGAGTCCAGGGAAGCCATTTATTTCTATTATTTAGTTATTATAATTAATTTTATTTATGCTTTCAGGTTCTCCTTTGAACATCTGCAAACGTTAAATAACTTTCATATTCGCAGTTCTTAAAAAAATAATAAATTAAAGAGTTCAGGACCTATGTAGTCTTTTTTAAAAAGTAATAAAACAAAATTTAAAAACAAAAATATTTTCTATGTATAATACAAGTATTTCGTGCTTCCACCATAGCAATCCAAACTCAAAATGGCAGCATGTTTCAGAACTGTACCGCAGAAAGAAACATCCAGCCGTAAACATGTCGTCCTGCTCATACACCCATTTTGAATTCATTTTAATTCGTTGATAATGAAGTTTGACTATTTCAATGTCCTGGATTGCCTCTTGTCAATTATCTTCCGACTCCTCTTCGGCTTCCCGTAACCAGGTAAAAAATGCAGTCACAGATTTCAGGGCCACGCCTTTGCCTAGCTGCTCTGCGGGGTCTTTACTCGACTCCCACTTGTAAAACGCATCCTCAGAGATAACGTCCTCATCATACAGACAGTCAAAGAACATCCGGAGGAGATCTGAAAGAGGAATTTCATTTAATCATAGTGTCTTGATCTGACTGGGATCTAAGAGTCTAAGTTAAAGTGGACAAAAACGGTCCTATACAGTACCTATAATGTAAGCATTCATAACTTACTTGGTGGCTGATCAAGGGTCATGATCAGAGCTTGAAGTGCATAAAGTGCTTGAAGCTGTCGCTCAGTGTCTGAGTTAAGGTACTTGAGTAAAACAGGAAGTCTCCTCTGAATGATGGCCGTGTCGACACGACAGTTGGTATTCTCATCTGTCCATCACAACACAGATTGTCAGTTTAGAAACGGTGAAACAAAGTGTAATGCAACAGTTTTTTCTCTGCATCTGTTTCTGTCCCGAGGAGTTGATAATGCTGCATTCACGTGTTTTCAGGAACTCAGAAATGTCGTCACTAATCAAAGCTCGGCCAATAAGACTAAATAATGTTGTGGTGTTGAGAGAGAGATGGGGGGTCGGAGAGTAATTGGGCCTGTGTGTGTTGTGTGTATGTTTGTGTGTGTCTTTATGTGATTGTATTATTCTGTTGTCATATTTTGTTAATGCTGTTTCTTGGAATAAACATAAATGAAATGTTTAGGAGAAGCCCACAGAGTGATGCGTCTTCTGTACAAAGATAATGGGACCACAAATATGTCTGCGCACCTTCTCTGCCTCTTCAACCTTGTGCAGTATCAGTTCAGTCATCACTGCTTATTTATCATTTAGAACATCTTAAATGCACACAGTGTAAGCCCAGCTTTAATGCATGGTTACCTTTGACAGCTGCTTTGCACACAGCAGTCATTAAAGCCCTCAAGAAAGGAGACGAGCTCATCTCGGACTCATCCAGGTTTGCCTATATAGAACAAAGACAAACATTATAGTTTTTTTTTTTTTTTTTATTAACCATAAATATCAAGAATTTGCTCTTACCTCAACCCAGTCAAAGATTTGCTCATCACTGGCTATATCCTCCAAAAGAAGTTTCTCCAATTGTTGGTTCAACTCCTCTGGAGAAAAGACCCTTTTTGACAACGGCGACTCGGGGAGAGACGTTTCTGACAGAAACTGGAGTTTCTGTTTTTTAAAGACATAAATGAGAGACAATTGTTAGCCATAACATTCTGAGGTGGAGTAGTAAAAGTAGTAAATTACAAACTGAACTGGCAGTTAAGAAATGAGACAGAAAACATTCCTCAACAAGAAATACATTAGTTTTTATACAGTAGCCATTATTCTAAATGATGGTCAAATAAAATAAAATATATTGCAAGTACAATTATCTGGATCGGATATGAATTCAGTTAATAAAAATGCATATCGCCCACTGTGGGAAAAATAAAGGATCTCTCAATCTCTTATTTGTTTCCTTAGTGCCGCTTTAAACATGAGAGTTTTGGTTGTGGGGTAGGAAATGTAAGTTTGGTAAAAACATGAGCTGCTTGTAAGTAAGTAAGTAAGTTTTTATTTATATACCGCCTTTTCACTGCAGAGCTGAGTCTCAAAGCGGTTTACAATTGTTAATTTTGGGCATTTGTCTCTCACTCCACACAGAGATGGGAGGGGGGTTACCAGTACAGGAAGCGCATGCCAGAACTATTGGACATATTTTTAGTGGTAGGGGAAACGCAGACACGGGGAGAACATGCAAACTCCACTCAGAAAGGCCCTGGTCCGACCGGGATTCGAACCCAGGACCTTCTTGCTGAGAGGCGAGAGTGCTATCCACTCAGCCACCTTGTGCCCGCATTGAAAGATCCAGGCTCCTGTGGACTCACCACCTGCAGGAGGATCAGTGAGGGGCTGGTGCTATGTGTACTGGGTGCAGCTCTGACTGCCACCTCTGACCCAGAAATGGATTAAGGGGAAGAAGATGGATGGATGGATGAGCTGCTTGTAATATATAACGGTCTTTCTTTGTGGATTCAGCTTTGGATGGAATATTATTAGACAAAACAGAACGGAGAGTGTAGCATTTGGCTGTGGTTATCTCAAGTCTTTGAATGATCTCCTTACATTTATCAATTCCATTCAGTTTTACGCAGCTTTACTGAGCTGCATCACACGTCCATCACATTTTACCACATTTTGTCCGGAGAACAAAGCTCCTGAACGAGGGCTGCAGATGAGGTCTCAGGCTCAATAAGACTCATTACATTGTTTAAACCATCTGACATTTCACATGATTTGCCATATGCTTAGAAAATTATTCTTCTAAAAATAGTATTAAAAATGATACAGGTATATTTTGTCTGTAGTTTCTTCGTATTTTAAACAGAAGGGGCAGAGAGCAATAGCATGCACCTGCAGCCTGCGTCAGAATCTGCAATTTAGAACCACATGTGTCCACAAACATGTAAAGATGTATACATACAACTATATTTCTTGCACTAGAATATATATTTTTATACTTGCTTCTTCATTACGAGTTGCAGATTTGAGTCCCGCTTCCTTATTACTCTAAACCGAGCATGTGCTGATATATTGGGGAGGTTTAACATGGGACTTGCATGCAGATTTAGTTAGCACGAGCTTGTAAACTTGTAACCTTCCCATGTGGAAAATGCTGATTGGAGCATCTTCATTCCTCCATGCTTTGAATTCACTTGCAATTTGTATAATCTTTGTTTGTGTCTCTTCTCTACCATCGACATAAAACATGTCTTCTGTCTGCGACACAACCCCAGACCCCCGCGTCATTTTCCTCTGCACACCAAAACGCAGCCTCGATCATTTGACAGCTGCATTTTGCGTCACAAACTCACACACTGAAGATGTTTCTTCCAACGGTTCTCCTAACAGCTCAAATAGTGTCAGTGTTCGAATTTTTACAAACGAATTGCTGACAAAAGGAAGCGTGAGGCTGGGAGACAAGCAAAGAGCCGATGAAGTGTTCTGAGGGAATGTTTGTGCAGGTCCACGCAGTCAGACATCCACTGTGCGCTTTGTCTTATTGGAAATAAAAGACTCTTGCAATGCATTTAGGTTTTAAAGATGACACCCACCGGAAAGTTTTAGTTGTTTTTGACCATGTTTTGGTGGTCCAGATCCAGAATGATCACTCACACACATTATTTATCTGCTTGTGTGTGAAGTAATTTACTGTATTTCCTAATAAACAAAGATTGTATTGTCAAATTATGGCTTAATTGAGCCTTTCTGTGGATTGGTCAAATGTGGAGTTTATGCAACAGTCAAGCAGAGCCGCATACATATCAGCAAAACCGTATTACAATAAACTGGAAATTTGATCATTCCAATCTCCAGACATATTATTTTATGACTAACCTGCATTGAAATGAAAGACTCGACATCTTCTCCTTCTGGTAATAAGTCCACCCAACTCAGACCAGAATCTTTCCACAAAGTAGCCACAGATCTATGACTCTGTAAAGTCATAATTTTAGAATCATTTCACAATAGCACCATTTCAGATTTGTAAAATCCAATACCATTTGTTTGCATAGTAAATGCAGTATTTCAGACATAAGGATCCCAGCTCTTCCCACAGGAAGCAAAGGTTTGCTTAATCCACTGAAAACAGACAAAAGACAGATCCACTTATGAGAATGGTTTCATTAACAGAAACTTCAGTCTAAGAAATAAATGTCAGACTGATGGAGCAAACACCTCCATCTACAGACGGCTGTGGGAAGCACAGATCCACTCATTAAGCCCCAGATCCTCCAGGTAGAGCTGCCTCTAGGACCAATGGATGCATTTCCCCAAGTTTTGGGGGGTTTGAGCATTCGAACAAGCAGTATGCAATTTAGACATTTGAACTAATTTATACATTTTACTGCTTTTACATTGATGTATTTCATGGAAGAATGTATCCAAAACACAATATTCTATCTGAAATGAAGACAAAAAAGGTTGAAAAAAGTTGAAATAGAACACCTCAGTGTAAGTGACTGTAAAAGTTGACATTTCTACATTAGTGCGAGTTTACACTATTAAAAAAGCTAACTAAAAAGGATATATCCTCTACCACAGTTAAAAGCTCAAAAGGTAGTTTAATCATATCAAGTGTGACATCAATAACAACAAGTTGTTACTCATAACAAGTTCTGAGTAAGACGCTTACATACCTAAAGAGCTCTCTCATAGAGAAGGCCCCATCTTTTAGCATTGGACAGAGCAGTTCAGCAAGATACAGCCAGATGTGGGGAATGTCTATGGCCATGTCATCTGCCTGCTCTAGCGTGTCTGAAAACCTGAGAACAACAAAGACATAAGTTATTATTATACAGTGCACTCTAAACATTTTAAATGGGCTTAATAGATATTGTCCAACACTTGAACCAAAAGCATAATCTTTACTATTATTTTTTTACCATAGCCTTTCCAGGAGGAAGAAATAGGGAAAAAAGGTTACAAACTTCAGGTGGGTGAAGTCACACTCAATGAGGTCCCAGAGGTGTAATCTTCAAAATTACTTTGTAGTTTGATTATCATTTAAAACCTGCTACACCCCGTGGTGGGAGAGTGTGCATGCTTGGATGATCCTAGTAGCTAAGTTCCCTGGGAGTCTCAACAGAGACAGCTGCCCCCGAAACCTGGCACTGAATAAAGTGGAAGAAAATGGCTGGAGGGATACAAACGGCAGAGCAAAGTAACAGCAGCCCACAATCCCCTGTACACAGGACTAGGGATGTACCGATCCGATATTCAGTATAGGTATCGGGGGCCGATATGGGTATTTTGTAAGGATCGGATAATATCGGATTTGGTAAATATGAAGCCGATTTACGTCACTTTTCAGCATGGGTGCCGTAAACTAAATACAATGTAAAACTAGGGCTGGGCAATAAAACGACAACGAGATATATTGTGATAAGACACATGTTCGATATAAATAGTGTAGTTTAACAAAGAATAGAAATCTCCTAACCCTTTATAGAATTCAGATTTGGGCAGGATTCCCTTTTGCACCAGCTGGAAGAAGAGCTGGCCCATGTGGTCTCGTGTGATCTGACTTCGTTCCAGAGTTGACTCGATTCCGATCTGAACGAAGATGTGCAGCTGAGAGCCCAAAACCAGTTCATCCACACAATGAACTGCCTCCTACAGAACAGACACAAGTCAACAATCACACCATCACTGCTAATAAAGCATGCGTGCCAAAAAACTATAACATGTTATAACTTGATTATTGCTATGTGCATTACCATGGAAAAACACCATTCACTACCTATTGTTTAAGAGAAAAAACTGAGCTTGGGACACAATGTTCAGCTTGGATAGGAAAATAAACATTTTGGCAAGTGCAAAAAAGAAAAAAAAAAAGAAAAAAAAAAGAGATTGATCAAGATCAGCCCTACCTTGTAGTCATTAATGTGCAGGAATTCATCAATAATAGATTTGGATTTTCTTTCAATTTCTTCCACGGTTAGGCTGGGGCGCTCTGGTGTCGGTGGAGCAGAATCAGGCTTAACTGTAAACACATTTCTCATTAACAAGAGGACATAGAACTCTGTTGTTGTAATTGTAGTATAACACAGTACTATGTTCTCACCAGGTTCCCTGATTTGGTTGCGCTCCAGCTCAGGTTTTTCCTCTGTCACACTGGCTTTCCTGGACTCTGTGGGTTCTCGGTCCCGGTCTCTGCGAGGCTCTTCTGAAGCGTGGGAGTCCTGCAGCTCTTTGGAGCTCCCTCTTCGGGCAAACAGAGTGGGTCGAGGCGATGGACCGGAAATGAGAGGCTTGTCATTACGCTCTCTCCCTGCGCTCGTTCTAATGACAAGTCAAACAACATTTATTAGTGCAATCACTATCAAAAGGTAATTATTAAACTAAAATTGTGGTGTTAGTGTTAGTGTTACCGTCCAAAGGACCGTCTGGAATCAAAGTCTTGGTTCTGGGGTATCGTAGAGGAAGGCTGGGATGTGGGGGGAGGTTGCAGAGCAGAGTAACGATTGAGACTGGTGCCAGAAGTGCGTGATACTTCTGCTGTGATTAAAATAATACAAATATTTAATGTTTTAATTCAAGTAATATGTTACAGTTTTATCATAGAGAAAATGTACCTGAGTCACTGGCCTTGGCACCTCCGCTGCTTCCCTTTCCCCATGTGACCTGAGCTCGTGGACCAAGCTGTATCTTTTCATCCATCTGCGGCTGTACATTAAGAACAAGAGCATTTTAGAGAAAACAGATGTTGGCAGTAAATTAAACACTCGCAGCGTGAATCAGTGTGAGAGGACACTACCGACACAGGCCACCAGGAGGTGCATGTCACTGTGCACTGTCGGCACACTGTCACTGTGCCTACATCTCCAGCAGTGACATGTACTTTAAAGTCAAGTGAGTTGAGGTAAAATGTGTATGATTAATCAAAAGTCAATGAAGACCCTTTTAACAGACTTGATTGAGGTTTCTCTGACCTTTGAGATCTTTGGGATCTTAGCGGGGTCGATAGTCCTGCTGTTCTTGGTCATGGGCACAGTGCTCCAGGTCTCCTCTCGCTGCATGCGCATCTCTCTCTGTTCCCTCTGTTCTCTGGGCTCTGACAGACAACAGTAAACAAGTAATATGTATCAAAATTAAATTATGTACACATATTTTCATAAATAAGTTACAACAAATTGAAGTATAAGGCTTTATGCCCAGTAAAGGGAGTATCCCGTCTGTCGAGGTGCACAATGAGGGCTGTGTGGGCATTTGAGACAGGAAGTGGGCCTGTTTGCTCACTGACTTCCTGAGTGACTCTAGACGCGTCGATATGTGACGAAGTCCTAAAGAGGATTGGAGCGTTCACTGACCTGGACGACGCTTGCTGTCCTTGGAAAGCAGCTGTTGGTGGACTTTCCTCTGTTCCTCCTGCTCCTCAATTTTGGCTTCTTTGTGGATTTGTTCAATGGTTTTGGGTCCTTGGTCAGCTCTCCGCGACACCCAGTTGTGCTGAAGAAAAAGTTAAGCAAATTTGTTCAAAGTGAATCATTTGGAATTCATCTTTTGAAAGGGGAAAAGGTTGTCAATATGTTGCATGAAACTCATAATGGATTAATCCAAATGTTAAATCAAAACCTTAATCTTAATGATTTGACTCCTGCCCACTATTTGGCAGCACAGGTCAGAAGAGAAGCTTATGAGAGGTTATTGCTTTTTTTCCCCCATGTCATAAAAAAATAAAACCTTGCGAGAATGTTATTCTTATCTGCACCTTGTCATTCTGAATATACCCTTGAATTGAATTATGCTTAATCATTCTGATGTTGGAGTTAGGAAGTCTCAACTTCAGCCTAAAACCCATTTGGTCAAGAATCCTTTAGCACCAAAATTCTAATTATACACAAGTTCATAATGTCCTATACGCATTTAAGGTGCTGAAACTGTAAATGTTTTAATAATACACAAACATTTTGACATCACAAAGAGAAAACATGGAACCATCAAAACTTACCAATCTCAGGTCGATTATATCTTGAAGCATAAAGCGGATTCTCGATGAGGTCTTCCTTTCCTTTACTATTTTCTCCATCTGATTGAAATACTGATCCATTCGAGGCTGTAGAAACAAAAGTATGAATCAGATCTTTCTGTAACGTTGCTTCTTCATTATGCTCAAGTTGGAGATTAGAGATTTGCTAAAGATAGTTTTAATAGTATTTTATTTTAGTAGAGTTATTGCTCATTTATCTTGTGTTGTGTGCTCCTCACTCCTGTAACCGGTGGTGCAAGACTGAAATTTCCCCACTGACGAATAAAGAATCTCTTAAACCTGATACCCAGACAAAGCTGCAAAATTTCAATCTCTCAGTTTGTTTCTTTCATCTTCTGATTAATCCATTGGATTATAAACAAAAAACGTTTGAGTTGTTTCAGCAAATGTCAGTCCAGGGGTCAACAATGGAAAATGAAAACTTTTGCAACTGTTGACATGACCATCTTAATTCAAATTTGCCAGAATGACTAATACTTACTATAGCGCCATATACGGAACGTTCTACCACGATCCTAAATAAATGTTTGTGTAGTCAAACAAAGTCAATTAAACTGCAACACTACAGTACTTCACAACAGGTCTATGACCTGTTGTGAAGTAAAAAAAAAAAATTGGTTCTATTCAGTATTTCGATATTTTACGCAGCATCGGACGAACCAGATGGATTGCTGTAAGAGTTATAGCAAATGTTCTCGTTTTCAACACTAATCCACAGGGGCTTTACAGATAAAAACATTTCAAACAATTACAATAAAAAGTACACGTGAGAACAACTCGGTCTCAATCTTAACCATAGATACAGTAGATTCACTTTTGTGTTTTCTGGGAGTTTACTCTGGTAATTAACATTTGCTTGTTGTGGTGCTTTGTTTTTTTTGTATCAGGTCAAATGAAAATGGCTTCATCACAACTTGTTCTACACAGTGTTTTTGCATTTTACAATGTGCAGACCATAATACACATGACATTTGAATCTTATTTTCTTCAATTTTTGTGATTCCTTTGAGTAATATGAGGGACAGGAATCACAATACATCATCGAATCGCATTAAAATTTAACTGTGACTCATTGAATAGTCACATTTTTTCCAATTCCCAACCCTGTCTATGACCATGAAAATTAAAATAAGTCACCCTACAATGAAAATGCACTTACATTAAAATAAACTCAAAAGTAAGCTATGGTTGCGCCAGACAGTGATCTGCTGATTTGAATCTTGCATAAGACTAAATGTTAAACAATTGGTACATGCTACTTCTTTTGAGTTCAATGACATGACATGACATTTCCCACCTTGGCCTTTTCAAAGTCCAGGTCCTTGCCAATGGTGGTGAGCAGTCTGCAGAGGCACTCCAAAGATTCCTCGTCGTGGTTTTTGAGCAGCTTGACCACGCAGTCGTGCATAATGGCCTCAGTCAACATCTTGAGTTTAAAGAGCTCCCCAATAAATTTGATATTGCCAATAGAACGGCGACGGGCTTTGTCCTTTGCCTCTTCCAGCTCTTCTCGTAGTCTCTCGCGCTCAGTCGTCTAAACAGCAAAAATGGGGCGTTTTAATGTATTTTTCTTTTGAGAAACGAAACTCAAAAACGTTCTGTCATTATCCCTTACCGATGCAGCAGAGTCCAGCTCTTTCTGCTTCCTTTCAAACACCACATCATCAACCTTGTCTTTCTCAAATTCCTTCTGACATCGGTTAAGAAGTAGTTTGCGGAAGTTCACTGTAGTGTTGGGTTTGTCTGTGGGCACTTTGAGCTGGAAACACAAGAGATGCAATAGTCGTGATACCATTCAGGCCAATATGTAAAGTTCGCCATGTACTGCCCACTGTTGTGCTGGTGACCTCAACACAATTCTACTTCCTGACTGACTACTGTTCCACACAATGTGATGTCAAAATATCCTAAAATTTGGCAAAATTGAGCACATTCTGACTGCCTTATAACAACATTGCCAATGCCTTGTGATTGTTGATCTTGTTTTGTTAAGCACATGAGTTTCCTTGTGTAGGAACTGTGCTAAACAAATAAAAATTGCCTTGATGGACTGAACGTGAACTGGGTCAACAAGCGAGTCTGACAAACCTTCAGAACATTTATGCATCACACTGACAAATCTCAAACAAAATCTAATGTTCACGTGATGCTGATGATCAGTTAAATATTGGTCATAAACATTGCAAAAATATCAGTTTATTCTGCAGAGAGCAGAATATGATCCAGACACATCACTGAAAGATGTTGTTTTTGAATCACTCCTTTAAGTTTCTTTCTTGCTTTTTGTATAATTTAACTTCATGGTTACACACAGTGGGGGATTCCATTTCATAGCACTTCAGTTGTACTCAATATCAAGATGTGGGGATTTATAACTAGACCATAAATGAAGTTCCTGGGTTAATACGGACTTGGCCAGTATCACACACATTAAAGTCGATATTAAAAAAGACAAATATATTTTTTCTTTGTAAAAGTCTGTACTAGCAGCTTACCATAGCCAGGCACCGGCACATTTTTGCATAGGCAACAGAGAAGCTGGGCTCGTCTATAGCCTTCTCAAAGACCAGGTCAATGACACCTTTAAGCCTCTCTTCAGTGTCTATGGTCAGGTCGGTCACCTGCTTCATCAGCTGATTGAACTTCTGGGGCGTTAGTTTGTTCAAGATGCAGCGGACCTTTCTAAAAAGCTCCTATAGGAAAAGAATAATATGGTAAGAGAATTGTAAAAAGTGTTTTTTGTCGTTGATTTGTTTCACCTGTGTATTAATGGTTCCTGGATCCTCCGGGGCAGTCTCCCTCTTCAAACCAGGTTTCCAGGCGTTCTCAGCCTTCTTCAGCTGAATATCGTCGTTCACCGACACATTCATGATGATCTTCCGGGGAGGAGGCCGCCGGGAGCTCATGCTCATGAGCTGGAAAAAGATGTCATTAATTTAACAAAACAAAGTAGTTGAAGAGTGGGAATCACTATATCAGTCAAACTCGCATCAAACTTTGTGGCAGACAAAGATCAATAATAAAGAGTTAAAGTATGTTTTGCTATGTACTACTATTAAACGCTATCCTCAAGTTTCTCAGGAGTTATCTGGACCAGAGACACAACATACAATCACAGGGGGAAAAAAGCTCAGGCTTTCCTCTTAGTGTGCAAAGAGAGTCTTTGTGGAATAATCTTTCAACTTTATTGTGTTTTATTCTCCACATAACTGATCAACTACAATCAAGCTTTCAAACTGACTAAAAGGCATCTACACCATTATGTATACCTTTACCTTATTACGCAAACATGACTGAATCACTCTAAAAACAAGTGTGCAATTTGAAAGCAATGAGATATAACAATGGCACCAGTTAATAGGTGAAAGTTGCAGATAATTTTTTTGTGATACAGGGTGAATGTGCATTACTTACAGGAGCGCCACAGCCCCCACTCATCTGCCGACCAAAGTCTGCAAAGGCAGGTGTAAAATCTGGTCCCCTGGAAATCACCCTGGAATCCACCGCCCGCACTGGCAACTTGTTTTGGTTCATCTGCAACATGTCACAGACAACTGCAAGTTACAAAAACAAATGGGCAGCAGGGGGAGCAGTGCGTCATGGAGGCTGCACAGTGACAAAGAGCCAAGAATTTGTAATCTACTGGGAACTGGGAATAAGAACTACAAATCCCACTCAAGGAATGTGAAACTTTAAAAAGTGAAACGTGCCACTTTTTTGTGAGAAACAAATGGTACCAAGTATAATGTTTTCTTCCCCCTCCCGTTCACCCGGAATGTTACACGGGTGTCAGTCCATAAATGTCTTGTTTTAAATATTATTAATTCCAAGACACTCTGTACAATACAAGTACTCTGAACAAGAAAAAAACACTATGCATCAACATTTTATGCATCTGCAGATCTTATCTATCTTGTGTTCATATAAATAACAATTGACTAGCAGCACAGATAATCAAAGTATCAGCACCTGAACTGACAAAGTAAATCAGTGAAGACAAAGTTATCCCATAGTATGCTATACAAGGAGCTTTGTGGCCAATGGTTAGAAATATGCACATTCTTTTGGAGCAAAATAAAATAAAATGGATGCCTTTCAATTGTGCTTGACCTGAGAGACTAATAATAAAAGTACATCAAGATTACATCAGGCCTCTTGATATAGAGAGCTGGTCTGGTTGTCCTCTTACCAGATGTGGGGGTGGGGCACAAACTCTTAAACACTGCCAAGCGTGACATAATAGTAATGGGATTTTAATCAAAACAGTATTCTCACTGGCCATACACTCCACCCCTATGCAGGAGTAGATCACAGCACTACCTTCAGTGTGAAGTAATCAAATGTATCTACGTCTCATTTTAGCATATCACTGGCCACGACAACCATAATAATATTAGAATTGCACTACGTGGGGAGGTCAGATTATATTAACCTTTACTTTCTTAGAAGTGTGTCCTCCGCATTTAACCACTGATGTAACCTGCCAGGAGCAGTGCATATGGATAACGATCTCAATAGATTCTTCAATAATGAAAATGGGTTCCACAAACAGATCAGTTAAGAGAAAATAATAAACATATTTGTCACATAATATGAACACTGAAAAAAGGTAATTCAAAATATCTCTAAACTTGGATCTAAGATGAGCATTCTCACTCACCTTGTCAAGAACAACATCACTGATAGGTGGTAGGCCCTCAGGTTTGTGTACGCATGCAGGCATAAACTGGAATCCCAATAGGAAATCTCTGTCATATTGTCGCTTTCCAGTGGGCTCGGTTACATCTGCGCCAGTGAACATTTGGGGAGAAGTTAGTTAAGTTCAGGTAATATAGTACCTAAACTTACATAAAGAACACTCACCTTCCATGTCTGTTGGAGCCTCAGCCTCTTTTTCTCCCAGCGTCATTCCACTGTCGCTGCTCTCAGTTTCAGATGTGTGGCCAGCTCCGTTCCTCATTGGTTCAGTCTCCGCATCACCATTTTCCTCAGGAGCAGTAGGCTTTCCATCAAGGTCTGGGCTGCTGACAGAGGCCAGCACTGATAGTGTGTGCAATGGGCTGCTCAAAGCGTCCGACTGCCGGCTCTTCTCTCCAACAGACTCATCGACTGGACAGGCTTCCTCCTGTGTGCAGAAAACATACCATTATTTTGACTCAGATTTTAAAGTGACTTTAAAGTAAGTGACACCACTCTCTATTGGTCTATTCTACAAATACTTTACTCTGACTGTGATCGTAAGTCAATAATAAAATAAATCTTTCAGTAACAAAGAAAATCTGAAATATTGCAAATGTAAAAAACAGGCACCAAAAAATAAATAAATATAAATATATTATTAACTAGAGAAATGAGTCTGTATGCAATTTATGGTTACGTTTTCCTTACTTCCTCTTTTTGACACGTCTCTACTGCTGTAGAAATGTCTTCATTTGGTTTCCTCCAGGTCTTTGGTATAGTAGAAGCGGTCTGATTAACTAAAGAAGAATATTACATTTAAAATGGCAAATGACTGTGAAACGTATTCCAATCCAGAGAAATGTAGTCTTATCAAAGCTCAAGAAGTAATAAAAAAGAACAATTGCTGTGTGAACACAAATGATCAAATTATATAAAACATAACGTTTTTTTTAAAAGAGGAGGATGAAGCAAATGCGTACCTGTTTTGGGGTTTGTCCTGGTATCGACTTGGGGCTGGGTCTCGGTTTTATTGTCTGAAGTGCTGCTGCGAGCCTCTGTATCCCCTCGAGTGGTCACGTCTATAGCGCCCAAAGGCTGGCGTGGCCCGTCTGCTTCTGGCGTGGCCTGCACTAGAGGGGGTAGGCCTGGGGGAAGCATCATTGGGAGAACAGGAGTGGGGCTGGAGGGGACTGTGACTGGCACAATAGACACCGGTGCTACAGTGGACAACACAGCAGTGGCAATAGGCACCTCAGGCCTCACGTCAGGAGGCAGAATTTCAGAGGAACTAAAGCTCGACACTGAAAGCTGTGGCGACAGCAATGAAGACAGAAGCACTGATTCAGGGGCTGGCATGTCCAGCTCATCTACAGGGTCCGAAAGGCCATTTAGAGCTTTAGGAGGCGGAGCTGGCGACGGTGTCAGAGTCCGTAGAGGGTCTGCAACGGGTTTGTCTGCATTCATTTGTTTGGCTTCAGTGTCCAAGGGCGAGGGTGAGGCAGAGAGCCGGTCACTGCTGTGGGAGGCTTTAAGTGGGACAGTGGTCAGAGGTGTAGGGAACGTAAGCTCAAGTGACGCCAGCGAAGGGTGATCAGGTGCAGGAGAATTAGCTTCAAGTCTTTCAACAGAGACTTCGGACGAGTCGAGCAACGGTGAGGAAGACTTCTGAACAACAGGGTCCAGTTTTGACGTACCATCTAAAGTAGACAGGGAAAAACATTTATCAAATCATGATAATCAATATTGAAGAGTTCTGCTGAAAAAAGAATGTTGAAATTACACACAATTATAAGTACTTTAACTACGTCCGGTTGGTTAAAATGTTCAACATTAAAACCATACTTTAAAAATGCATGAAAAATGTTTCAATGAACATACTCATCAATGTTCACAGTCTATAATAAATACATTAGCTGCAGCAGACCATTTTTATTCATTCAAGACAATTAATGCAAGCTATTTCAGTTGGGAGGGTAGATGCAGAAACATTGCTTCAGTATATATTTTTAAATATCATGAAAAATACAGTGTTTTTCTAGATCATTACTTGATTGTGACTACACTCAATATTAATCTTGCGTCCGTGTTAATGGTAAGCGGACAATAGTTGATACGACTGACAAATAGTATCAATATAGTGCTGACAAAGACGTGGATCTTTGTGACAGTTTTTTCTCCAGGAAATATTAGACACAGATGAATTAGCTATAAATTAACACTCTTTCGATTGGTGTGATGTCACATAAATACAATCTGTACCTAAAGATACTATGACAAATACTGTAGCTTGATTGTGTATATCTCTATATGTGTGTGTGTAAGTATATAAACTAAGGAATGTAAATATCATAAATACTTCAATATTATAAATAACAACAAAATCTAAATAAAATATGAATCCGTGTGTACTATAGATTTGAACTTTAGCATCTTATTTTAGTAGTTAAGGTCGGACCTGGGCTTGTTTTGACGTCTGCAGCGGCGGCCAGGTGCGTCTGTGGCGTTGGTAAAAGCGGGGAGTCCAGCGTGAAGCCTGGGGGATGGGCCTGCTGTGTCGGCTGTGTCTGGAGCTCAGGAGTCTGGCTGTTGCTCGGCTGCTGCTGCATTTTGAGGTAGAAAATGTGAGGAAAATGAGGATGCGGCCATAAAAACTAGCAACACAGAAAACCAGAACGATAGGCACGACGATGTAGCGAGAGCACAAACCACGTCCGAGCAAGCCCAATGCAAAAGAAAGCAAACAATAAAGGAGTCCAATGAGGAATGGAACAAGGACAAAAATAAGTAAAACATTAAACAACAAAACAAAATTCAAAAACATAAAAAATATTACAAATAACAGAATAAGAAAAGAGAGGAAACGCTGTTAACTTCACAGATACTAAGTAGAAGAGAGAATTGCCCATAGGCAGAATTGCACTCCACTGTGTCGTCACCTTTAAGTTATTTTCTTGCCCCAATATTAATAGTTTAACTGTAGGAGGTAAAAGTCCTTTATCCCGTAGTTTGTTTCAAATCTTGGTTTTTTAACTATTTATTTCAATTTAGTGATTTTCAAAGTCCTAATAATATTAAATAACTTCAGATTTGTGAAGACACGTGGATTGTGTTGAAAGAGTAAAACAAAACAGCATTCAAACAATTAACTGCACAACAAGGGTCAACATTAAGAAATGAGTTCCGGTCAAATATCAAAAAAGAGCGAATAAAAAAGTAGCTAAACTCCACACAGAATATACAAGCACTAAAAAAATGTATGTTGACAAAGAATATACGTCAGAAACAAGTATATATAGATGGAAGATAAATCCATCACAAGATAAATCTTGGCCCAAATCAACCTCAGTATTTACCACTATTAGTAACTTTAATTTAGGAGTGTTAGAAAACATCCATTCTGCATTATATCCTACAATTCTCGTATCAATTCAATTCAAAAAGTAAAACCCGCAATTCTGAAAATCAATAACAAACAAAACTTGAAGTGACTGAATTATTAAGTGCAATAGCCCTTTTGGAAATGGCGACTCTTTGGGTGGATCGTTTTCTCATCTGTCTCCAATGTTTGCCTTGTTGACAGCAAGGCACCATACATCTGGCACAGTACGGATTTATACATGCGTGATTTGGTGCCAAGATGATCATTCTGGTTGACATTTTTAGTGGCACAGTATAAATTGATTATTATAAACTGTCAATACTAGCAGAAAGCGCATTCTCACGCTACTGAACCGGTGGCGTTTGAATAGAGCCATATTTAAATACTGTAAACATCACAAAGGTATTAAGGAAAGGTACGAGAAACTTAACAAGAAAAACATGCACTGTTCCTTTGGTGCTTTAGCTGTGTTTTGTAGGACATGTACCAAAATTCATTTTCAGAAATGATGTACCTGTGGAGGGGTTGGGGTGGAAGGGGGGGGGCCGACCGGAGGCGTTGAATTCCTGCTTCCTGTGCCTCCTGCCATGATCTCCTCTGTGATGTCCCTGCCACCCTGATTGGGGTCACGGATACGGATCTGGGAGAACAATAGGGCAATAAGCAGACCTCAATAAAGCTCCCAACTCTTAAAGACGACTAGCGTTTTGTAAAAAAGCAAAACTACTACAACAGGTAAGTGTCGATGGGCTGGTGCTACAGTATGTGAAGTGGGTGCAGCTCTGACTGTCGCCCCCCGACCCAGAAATGGATTGAGGAGAAGAAAATGGATGGATGGATGGATACTACAACAGGTATGTCTAAACTAAGGCCCTCTATGTTATATCATGTGGCCCTCTGCCTTGCTAACCCAGATTAGCAAATTGAGATCATAAACAAGTTCAGTGTCATCCCACTTCAGCTCCACCATTATAGACATGCTCTACCTCGTTGCAAAGCTCAGACCCTTTGGAACTCAGTCGTTTATTTTATTTGTATATTCTGATTTGTTTTTGACTTCCAAAATATTGCTAATGTACCCGAGATGTGATAGTAAGCTAGTCTGTCAAATGTGAATATTTTGTTTCCGCATTGTAAAGCTCAGAACAGCCTGATCCAGTTGCCCTTACTTGTCTGTGTTGTCGGCCCCTGGACAAGTAAGGGCAACTGCAGTGGCTTACTAAAAATGTTGGACACCTGCACTGTCAATCCTTCATTGCTTTTTTCTGGATAAAATTGGACAAAAATACTTACTGTTTTCTTTTCACGCTTAGCTGGAGGAGGTTGCTGTGGTGTAGGCACTATAATGGGGGGCGAAGGAGGGTAAACAGTCTGTCCCGGGTAGTAGGGGGACCCCGCGGAGGGCACAGGAGCAGGGACTGATGGAGAAACAGGAGGATGATACCTGAGGGGATCTGAAAACAAAAACATAGGGGTAAAATTAAGGACTGATACCGTTAACAGGTCCAGTTTTTCAAGCTTCAAATTCGAAGTTAGAACTCACGATAGGGGGCTGGGTACTCCCCAGGCCCAGGACCAGGATAAAATGTGCCGGACCCCGGAGGCGGTACAGAATACTGCTGAGGTCCCACATAAGGCGTACTGGGGCGATACTAAAAACAAATAACAGAGGAGCATATTAAAAGGTGATTTCTCCATCTTTCTTTTTGGAGTTTTCTAAAGTATGACACTATGGATTCACTATGGAAAGTAACAAGCAGGTCCAGCAAGGGTTCACTATTAACACTGACCTGTGGGATGTAGTACTGTGCAGCTTGTGGCGAGGGGAAAGGCATAGGTGGCATGGTCATCACGATTGGCTGATTGGTGGGGTAGACGGCTGCAGTGGGGGTTTGTGAGTTGGGTCGTATAGATGGTGCGTTTGTCGGCATGGCTGGTCGTGTGCTCTGCATCTGAGCCCTCTGGAAAAACTGTGGGAAAACGGGTTTTTTAACACTTAATTTGGTGCAAACAGAGAAATTTTAAAACCGGTGCAAACAAAACAAAAAGGAATGGTAACAAGTGTTCAGTTGTAAAGATTTAGTCACACTCAATCACAATCAGGTGTCGCTCATATATATATATATATATAAGGCAAGGTAAAAATCACGTCCATAGGGATTGGCAAGTGTAAAGTACAAAATAAAAAATTTGAAGTCTCTATGTACATCCAATGTTGTTTCTGACAGTTTACTCAGCTCATTACATGGGGAGGAGAGATTTTTGTTTAGCTTTAGTAACATCAGAAACAAAAAAACACAACTGACATGAATGAGCAATGAGTGTCACCAATAAAAAGTCACGTTTAATCAAAAAACAAGCAACTACAAAAAATAAAAAGAATAACGTAGAATGAATGTACTCAAATTCAAAAATAGTTAATGACACAACACAGTAAAATAAGATAGCTATAAGATTGTAAAACTCTGACTGTAGGAGGAATGAATGAAGACCAGAGTGGTTGGGACAGTATAACTAATATACATTTTCCATCATGCCATGCACCTCTCCTGAGATTTGACACAGTTAAAAGGTTACCTGGATGGGCCTGAATCCTCCCTTGTGTTGTGAAAGCAGGAGAGAGAAAATTTGGGAATCAGCCAAAATATGTGAAGGCAGGAAAATACTAAATTATGTTTATTAAAAGAGACTAACAGGTGTCAGTGAATTTTTATCAAAAAAATTATAAAAAATAGAGGCCAGCTAACTGGCAAGAGACAAAGAGGTAAATTATTATTAATTCTCTGCATTTGACCCATCCTGATGCCACTAAGGCCTACGTACAGCGCACGGGAACCCATCTCCAGATGTTGATGCTCGGCCTGGTCAGGACTATCGGAGCTGGAGGATTTAACCTGGTTTGCATGTTTTTAGTGGTAGGGGAAACCGCACCCAAAGGAAACCTACGCACGGGGAGAACATTCAAAATCCACTCAGAAAAACCCTGTTCCGACCGGCATCCAAACCCAGGATTTTCTTGCTGAGAAGCGAGAGTTCTATCCACTTAGCCACAGTGCCGCCCCCTTTAATAACATCTATCCAGAGCACAGGCTGTTTTTACACAGTCGCAACTCTTTTTCATACTCATCCCGCTTCAGAGATGAAGCTTCTATCAGTTAATTTGGTAACTGAGTAATTCTCACCAACAATTAAATAAAAATCTATATTGATGAATATTTTTTGTCCCACGTATCTTCACAAAACAGCTTAAAAAACATTTGAAATACTTTTCACATTTAAAACAAAAAGAAGATTCTTTAAAATGCTAGAAGTCTGTTGTTGCTGCCAAAAAGTCCGGCCAGTAGTAAGCAGTGGAACTTTACAACGCGACACACGCAACCCCCCAGCAGCACATTACCTTCCTCAACAACATCCACCTCAGGCCACTGCAAAGACTGTAAAGAATGCAGTGAAAATGGAAACTGAAACTACAGCTTTGCATGGTTTTGCAAATAGTTGAATTCTCTTCCATGTAGCGCTCGAAGCAGACATAGCTAGTTAGTGTACCCGCCGCCATCTTTGTTTACGTTTGTTCTCAGCAAATGTCCAACTGTACGTGTGGGGAAGTGGGGGTCAGAGCAGGCAGAGAAATTACACCATTTCCCCCACTGAACCGTCTTAATGTAAACAAAAGGCCAAAATGATACCCAACTCCACCATTTTATTGCTGCAGCGCTGTCATATAAACAGGGCCTAAAAGATCAACATTCATAGTCACTAAAAACATTCAAACCCCACCACAACATTCAGAACATATCACTAAAGGTATTTAAATATATGACCACAACTGTAAACCTTGAACACAGCCCCAACCAAGAGCCATGATGACTCTTGTAAAAAGTTGATCCCTGCTTTGAAGTCCCTACTTTGCATTAAGAGCTTTGATTGAGACAATGGTCGTGTTCTCTGAAGAATAAAGGCCTCTGTTTTGTCTGTCGTCTCTCGATTCCAGTGCCCACCGCGGTGGTGGCACAAGGGGGTGCAGCACCAGTTAGTGACAGCGTGTTTTTGTGGCATAAAACTGTAGGAAATCCTAAGAATGATCTCTTAAAGAATAATATGGTACATAACATTTAATCCATATTTAAATTTCTTGAAGCCACATCCTGATGGTATTACTTATTCTGGCTAAACTTAACCCAGAAACCTATCGAGCTTCATGTCTTATAACATTAGTCAGATACAGAAAGACACTGTACTTGATATATACCAAAGAGAATAGAAATGAACCATTGTTTTAAACTGAATTTATCTGACAAGTAACAAAACATTTTTTAATGATACAATATCAGTAAATAGACCAAAATAGGCCAAATCAGCATTACCAATATTGCAACAACACAAATGTATAACATATAATGACTTTCCAAGTGAGCTGTAATGTGTAAAGAATATGAATCCCTGTATCCCAACCTCACCTATGATCATGAGCTTTGGTAAGTGACCGAAAGGACAAGGCACAAGCAATGAGTTTCCTCCGCACACCAGAGTGCAATCTCTAAGAAATACAGTGGAGAGCAGTCACACAGGAGGAGCTCGAACTAGAGGTCCTCCTCAACAAGAGGAGTCAGTGGCTTTGGCATGTCCCAACAGCAGGAGAACTTTGAGGAAGTGTGCCACTTTTTAAAGCTTAAAACTGCTGCCCCCGCGATTCAGCAACATAAAAAGAACTAGAGAAAAGACGGATATATCAGATACAAATATAGCCTTGTTCCCAGTGAGTCCCGATTACCGTTGAGGGAGGCATATATAAAGAATATTGCTCTCTTAACATGAATAAGTAGTTGCAGATCGAAAGGCCTTGCACAATGCCAAGGTGCATAGGGATTCACAAAGAAATTAAGCTGCGAGAATGACTCATTGAATGCCAGCCTATTTCAGAACAGGTACTCCCACAGTGCCAGCCATTTCTGATGATTTTTACTGATTTTTCAAGACCCACAGAATATTGTGTACTATGACTATCTGAAATCCGACACCAGATTCTAAAAGAATGGACTGTCTACTTTCCTCAGCAAAAAGAATTTTGTTTATAGCTTTTTTCGTTCCCCTGTAATCCTCCGTCGAGTAGAGGGAAGTTTTACTGAAATCACCAGAAATCACCAGAAAGTTGAGAAAAAAGAGGCACAACATGTGCACCTACATGTTTTCAAACCATTCAGAGAGCAATGCTGCCACCTGCTGGCTCGATAAAATATGGTCTCAAGTCATCTCCATACATATTAGATACAATAGACATCTGGGAACGTGAAAATAGCGAAAAAGGCAATTGACGGATTAATCCGTCAATGGCACACGACGTTACTATTTGCTTTGACGTATTTGTGCGTCAATGGGACACAATGAGTTAATTTCATTCTTGCACAGGATAAAAATACCAAGACAGAATTGGCGACTGAGAACTGTAACTTGCCATTAAAATAGACAATAGACAATGGATAAGAGAACTGCCATCTGTTCCATCATTTGCACCAAACTAAACAATATCCCTCATCTAAGAAACAGACAAAGAGAAATCCCATGTATGTTATATTACCACCTGAGGATACAATAGACTTTGACTGGCCGAGTTTGTAAGATGTTTGAAAATTACCAGCTTTTCAATGATTAGCACACAATTTTGTATTAGATTTAGTTACCATGCACATTTGAGACATAATATGGCTATGGTGCCCAGGGACTATAGATGAAAATCATCAACAGTAGTTGCTATATCTGGTAAACATTTATTTTGCAATGTCTCTGTCAATAATTGCAATTTGGACGGCAGACGTTATTTAATCGTTCAGTCAATGCATTAAAATTAGTGTCGCTTTGAGTCGCATAAAAATGGCCACATGAACCATAGTAGATTTGTTAAAAAAAAAACAGAACACTTTGACAATGACCCCCTAAGAGAAGGACAGGGAAAGGTGATCAGCGAGGTAATTACCTGATGGTGGGTTGCCCGAGGCCCCGTAGCAAACTGGTGGAGTAGTGAGAGGAGTTCCAGCAGAGGTTTTGAAGCAGTGATGGATAAGCAGGGAAGAGAGAGACAATAAAGAAGCACATGAGAGAAGAGGTAATGGCCGGTGGTACACAACATACTGCAGTGGATGAAGGTGTAACAGACACTGCAACAACAACAAATAGATTACTTTTTAAATGACTGTCATCCTTTAATGAAATAGTGAGTATTTGTCTTCCAATAAAATAGATTGATGCAATCATAACCATATATTTTTTTTACATTTTTCCATCATTTAATGAGAACTATCTCAAGTTGTCTTTATTCATGTGGGGGTTGGGCTGTTGGAAACATCATAAATTATAGATGAGCTTACGTGTATAAAATCTCTAACCTCAAGTCTTTGATAATGCGACTGTACAGCACAAACAGTGATGGGAGTTTCTAAAAGGAAAAAAGGCATCTGCAAAGGTCACTCACTGGGCGACTTTGTTGAGCGCTCATTGTCTGGGTTTGTGGAGAATACACGATGGCCGCAGAGCCAGCATTTTGTCCGGGATTGTAGGGAGGCTGGAGATAAAAAACAAATTATTATACATTTTATTTCTTAAGATCCACATTTCATTGAACAAATTATTAGGGAGTTAAAGCAATTTTGCTTTCTCCCAAAAAGCACAGATCACAGAAAAAACACTTTTAGTCGTATACTAACTGTCTTCCTTATAGTAACAGTACCTATGAATATTGTAAACTGAAGGTCAAATTTCTGTGCAAGAATTTGATTTACCTGAGAGAGAGCAGGTGAGTGTGCATGACCTGGCGGTGTGCCCGCCAAGCTTGGATGTCCCTTTGTGATGTCGTGTGCAGTGTAGGGAGGACCAATCTGCCTGGCTACCTGCATTACAGAATACTGTGAGATAAAAGAAAAAAAGAAGTTTAATGAGACATTGTACAACAATAAATACAAATTTTAAAAGACAGCTCTATACAGTAAGGTTGAATTAGGGCAGTCATTTTTCAAATTTCACAAATATATTCTTCATGCAAACTTTTAGTTGCAAAAAGGTGCTGCATTGTTTAGTGGATGGTCTAGTTTGCCTGGAATGGCTGAAAAAGTCACTGAAAATTGTCATGTGACAAGCTCGTAATGGACCATTAAACAATTATCTTCTTAGTGCAAATTTTAAAACGAATTCAGTTGGTTCTTCAGACAATTATTACCTGTTGAGCTTAACTTTATAATGGAAATGATACGTGGCACAATTACAGACTACAATCCTACTCGAGTGACAAGGAGCACCTGGCAAAACACAGTGAACTGAGTCATATATATATATATATATATATATAACAAGTTTGACCATAAGTGTTCCATTTCTGACAATGCTCTGTGTGGCCCACTTTCCTCAGATGACCTGGGATAAAGCATCTAATCTGACTGCTGTTGCCGAGGGAGGAGCCAGCACGGCTTGAGGCAACTGACTGATTCTGAGGGAGCACTCAGTGTTGGGCTGGGGGAGGGGATGCACCACAGAGCTGTATATGAAAACCAAAGGCCTTGTGAAAGTGACAGGGAGAAGATTTAACTGATTACTGAAATATAGATCATCTAAAGCCTGGTTCACACGAGACGATTTTAAAATTGTCGGCCGATTTTTCTCCGTGTTAGACCCCACACGGGGAGATTAAAAATCCTGCGTCTAACCACTTTGGTCGTGCAGTGTGTGGTGCGTAGCCACACGGCAAGATCACGCAAGCCACAAACATCACACACGAACCGACACCCCCCCCCCCCCCCCCCCCCCCGAGCATTCCCAGGTCAGACGGAAATCTCACAAAATCTCTCGAGATCAAGCGTGACTTCAGAGTAAACAGTCATGGCGGACGAAGAGGATGCAGTGGCGATAGTGTGCAGTTTGTTGTTAACAGAGAAGACACGTAATCCAAAGAAAAGGCAATGGTCAAAGCCATGCTGCTGTGTTTTGGTTTTTTTCCGGTGTTTCCTCACCGGCTTGTCACCTCGTCTTCTTATTGGCTACACGCCGTAGTCATGGCAACGCGCTCGCTTGTCCTCGGAGGACATCACACACGACAAGAAATCGGGCCAAAACAATCCAACATGTTGGATATCCCCGATTTGAGATTGGGAGCAGTCCCGATGTCCTTCCGAGCGACGAGTGCAGTCTTAACACACCACACACGGCAGGATAATCTGTAAGATTTTGTTACGGAAATCGGAGCGTTTCTTAAGATTGTCGTAAGGGGTAAATCGGGTCTAAATCGGCCTAAATATCCTGCCGTGTGAACCAGGCTTTAGTAAAGTTCTTAAGTTTTAGCATTTCAATAGTATTGAATCAATCACAGTATTGATTGCACAATTAAGAAACAAAAGGGCAGACCTCTGTTTTCTAGCGTACTGCATTGATTTTCCCCATTATGTGTAAAGATTATCAAGGCCGACATTTATTATTTTATCAATATTAAATACAAATATGAAAAAGTGCATATGGAGACTGATTTAAAACACCTTCTGCAGGCACCACCTGAAGGTGAACAAACATCTGTGGTCTCTTCACACCTCCAGTTCAGAACAAGGATATAAAAAATGACTAAGATTTTCCCTAAATTAAGGATATTGGCCTATCGCAACTTCAGAAAAAGCTTATGAAGCTGCGATATTGGCCTATCGCAGCTTCATAAGCTTTTTCTGAAGCTGCGATAGGCCAATATTGCACCTTCATACGCTTTTTCTGAAGCTGCGATATTGGCCTATCGCAGCTTCAGAAAAAGCTTATGTCAGATATGTACAGACAACAACTTTGGTCCGGGTTCCATTTGGACCGGGTAAACTGTCGATTGTAATGTGCCCAAAAACCCGCAGGTTCACGGTTATCATCGCAAGGACAGTTGTCAATTATCAGGAGACCGGAGAAGACCGCTGCAGAGTCCAGCAAAAATAGACCCTATGCGGAAAGCCTCTGTACATCCGCACTCCTACTCATGGTGCTCTGGTCAGTGTGCATCAGCTCATTGGTTTTAAGCACTTTCTGTCCTCCGGCAACTACACGGGCCCAACCCACACAACAGTCTGCCTTTGTCGGCCTGGCGTTAGTAGCCTACAGGTGAAAAGAGTATCATGGGGAGGTCCGCAACCACAAGTATTTAACTAAGCAGAGACAGGTCTAGGGCCTTTCAGGTTGATCCAAAATTTCAACTTGAAAGCCAAATATCCTTAACCTTATATGAGTGGTTAATATTGTCCCTTCCCCAAATGACAACATGAATGCAGCAACTGACTTTCAACAGTCTTTTGTGGAAAACGATGACAATGGAACATGTCCTGAACTACAGTGTATGATCCACAAATAGACATGTTTTAATAAAGCATTGTGGGATTTCAATTGCAGAAGGGTGGTATTTGCAGTGACTCACGCTGTAGACTGCAGCCACTGCCGGCTGTGTGGGAAAAATTCTCTCGTCCAGGGAAGGCTGAACTCGAGGAATTCTTTGAGACAGGTGTTAAGGAAAACCCAAAAAACATGAAAACACTTTAATATATTGTGCCAGGTTTTTTTTTATATAAAGAAAACAAAACATTATTTTTATGAACACTAACAATTATGAACTGAAACAGAACATCCATACCCAAAAAAAACCTATCTCCACAAGTACATCATGTACTTTCAAGTTTTGCAAGGGTTGGAGCGAAAATCTGAAGTGGACTTCAGGATGACATTGGATCAGATACATAGTTACACAAACACAGACAGCAAGAATGTAACAGAACAAACATATTGTAGAAGAGAAAAGTTTAAAATGAATTGTTCACTGGTTGATTGATTATGTTGATCACTTTACATGAGTTTTTGTAAAGTTCCTTCATTATATTTATACTAAAGTACCACCTGTGAGATAAAAGTCATGCAGGCATTGTGCAACATAGGTCACATGGTTTAGAAGAAATAGTCCGCTCTTTCCTTCAGCAGAAATCTCTCCCCCTTTTCTCCAAAACTTGTCATCAAAACACACACACACACACACTCTCTTGCGCGCAAGCATGCAAACACACACGCACAACACACCATTTTAAATTGTTCAGGAAAACTAACTCACTTTGCTGTGACTTTTATACTTGAAAATTGTTTTTATATAGGAACAATTGTCGCTGTTGTAATTTGCACTTTTCAAATGTATGTGCAATATTGTGAAAATGTGCAATAATTGTTTTTGATACGGACAATTCAGTGAATTTGGATCTTGAGCTCAAATATCATATATTTTTAAATGGTGCATCACTCACTTTTCATTATTAAGGGAGACATAACTAGTTTTAAAAGCATAATAGGTGGATTTGATTCAGAAAACAAAAAGGAAAATGGTTCAATATCAATACATAGTAAGACGTTACCTACCAATATATTTTAGTAGGAATAGGTGCAAAAGTGCTACTTTTTTAATTTATTTTGAATTTACCTTTAGAATAAATGATCACCTTTATTGGGGTTGGATAAATTAGTGTAGTTTTTCCTGCACAAAATGAGTCATTTTCCTGATAAGAATAGTTATGTTTAACTAAACCGCTACCAGCTAAAAAATGGCAAGACAGAGCAGATCAAAAGGAACAATTAAGAGCAAGGATAGGTTACAGCTATGCACTTTGAGCATCATTGACTTCCACCAACTTGCCTGTGTCCATGGGTATATGTCCTGCAGACAGACACGGTTGCCTTTGTGTTCTTCTGATTTAAGGTTATCTTTTCCATACCGGCACAGTATGGAAAAGATAACACGGTGGCTGAGTGGATAGCACTCTCGCCTCTCAGCAAGAAGGTCCTGGGTACGAATCCTGGTTGGACCAGGGCCTTTCTGAGTGGAGTTTGCATGTTCTCCCCGTGTCTGCGTAGGTTTCCTCCGGGTGCTCCGGTTTCCCCTACCACTAAAAATATGTACAATAGGTCTGGCATGTGCCTCCTGAACTGGCACCCCCACTCCCAAAAATCACAATTGTAAACCGCTTTGAGACTCCGATGTGCAGTGAAAAGGCGGTATATAAATAAAGATTACTTACTACTACTTACCTGCTTGACCTGATAAAGCCTTCAAAACACATTTGAAAACCAAAATGGACACAATAATCAGTGACTACATTGTGGTCGTAGATTAGTGTTGCCATTAATTAATTGTCAAACTTATTTATAATAATTGATACCAATTTGATACTGCAGTTCTTTTGAGAAGCTATTTTTGAACACTAAGCCGTAGTTTTGTGTTATTCCACAATGTTTATTACCAAATATATATTCTAAAATGTCAAAGGAATTTGAAAGAAAATGAATACTATATATTTTTCATATTTAATAACCCTATGGTGGATATGTGGCTATCCCATAGTCCTCATCAGTGAACCGGTGTAAAACACAAGCTTATGTAGCTGAGCGCACTAATTAGACAGAGGAAATCTTCATTAATTTTCTGCTTCAGGAGAGAAGGGAAGCTTCATGTCAGACTTCCAAGAGAATTACAATGGTCGACCATGGTCAACCAGCTCATTAAATGTTACAAACCACAACGTAAGATTTCCACTCCCCATACATAACTGAAGCACAGGAGGTGAGTAGACAGCCCAGATGGTGCCGACACAAACCTTCCTTTCCCCTGCTTCACTAGTGCCCATTCTTGAATTCAAACACACATACCAAAGCTGTCACGGCCTGCCTGCTGGTGCTTTTTCACTAAAGACCAAACAATAGATGAGAAACTCAATTTAAATTATCCTCCAGATGATGAGAACCAACATGAACTAGGACTTAAAAATACAATTCTAATGTCCATCCACTTGAACCTTTCCAATATGTCTCACACCTATTATCTGATTCAGATCCAATTCTTATAGTGAGCAAGTAATTAAAGTTTGTTCCAAGACTTATTGAGTGCAGACAATGACACAAATGTAAAAGGGAATATTACTTTATGAAAAGGATTATTTAGATTTAGTAACACAATTGGGAACCCTATAACACTCAGCTGTGTCTGAGGTGAGTTCTGGGGGATGGATGGAAACAAGGAAGACCAAGCCATGCTGAGTGACCTGGGCTTTTGTTGGCAGATGGTGGGAAGTACCACCTTGGCCTCTTGCACTGAATGTTAAGCAGGGCTGCCATTGTCTGGGAAGTGCAGCAGCAGACGCATGCGCTAGATGTTTCTCCGGCAACCAGGAAACAAGCTACCCCCTAACTGCACTGCACACATGCCTCACTATGCAGTCTCTTGAACATCTAATGCCTGCCCGCCAAGCTTCCTAAACACAAGATGCAATAAGTAAAACACTGTGCAAACTGTGTCTGGGTGGGTACTCTGGTTCTGTACTATTCCTAGTCATAATACTATTCTACTCTAGCTTAAGTTCTTACCTAACGGACAATGTAGACATGGGTCTCCAGATGACGAATCGCAAGAGCTATTCCTTGTGACAGATTGTCCCAGAGGCGTAGTAGAATGGGTCAAATGGAGAAAAAGAATTTCCAAGACAAGGGACATTTCTGTAATGTTTTGGGAAGTATAGTCAATAAGATTGATATTGCACAAAGCGCTTTACAATGTTGGTGTAATTTTCATACACTCCACAACACAGTGATGAAAGAAGCGAGACACCAAACACCTGACACATCGGAGGCCCTGGCCATCACCATCCGCTCACTCTCATTACAATGATTTCTATTGTGCATGTATTTAGTGGTAGGGGGAACCAGAGGACCCTGAAGAACCCTACGCAGACACGGGAAGAACATGCAAACTCAAAACAGAGAGGCAGTGGTGCAATTGAAACCAGGTCCTTCTTGCTCTGAAGTACACACACAAGAGATTGCCATGTAACTGGCTGATGATAGAAATAAAGCTGCAGGAGACATGTTATAATGAAACATTCCACACAGATGATGCTAAGATTATAGCAAGCTAAGGAAAACTGAATTTCTCTATTGTGAGATCAATAAAGCGTATATCATTTTAAAATGTATGGAGACCTATCACTGAACATGTACGAGACGAGTTTTTAAAGATACAAGCCTGCTCATAAGGAGACTTATACTTTTATGTGTCTCATTGCCCTACGCAATATCGAAATACAATATAGAATATGTACATTTCTCCATTGTGAGATCAATAAAGCTTATGTTATGTGTGTGTGTATATACATATAATATATACTATATTTACACCTATTATATAGCATTGGGGTAATTACATTTGTACTACGTATTAATTGGATCATTAACAGATTTCGTGGCTTCAAGATAGACCAGAGAGATTCCGTTTAACACATGGATGTATAACATATGAGATCTTTGTGCGTTTGACGAAGATTTCCTTGCACTACAAGCACTGTATGATGATAGCCTAGCGTTACTTTAAATCAGGGGTCACCAACGCGGTGCCCGCGGGCACCAGGTCGCCCGTAAGGACCAGATGAGTCGCCCGCTGGCCTGTTCTAAAAATAGCTCAAATAGTAGCACTCAAGCCTAGTGCGCTGCGCGGAGCTTACGGAGGTGACGTGACGTCACTTGCGCAACGCGTGGATCACATCAAGGCCCTTACGTAGCCTGCCACGCACCCTCGAATACTACGCGGCCAACGCCGCAGACAAGCTCCGCTGTGATTGGTTCGTGTGTGTGTTTTGGACAGAAGCATGGAGCGGCTGCAGGGAGCACGGACGAGGCACTTCGGAGCAGACCGCTTTGTGCTTCGAAGGAACCGAAGGAAAAGTAGTTTGGTCTCATGGCAGAGCCTGATATAACTTATAAACTGTGCAGTTGTTTCTTTTGCACTGTTCCTGTCTTGTTTGCGTTGTAGCTTATCGCGTCTGTTGCATTCCTACTGCACTTATAGTTCGTGTTTTTCTCAGATATTTACCACTTATTGATTATCTGTTTGTGCTGAATACACTTTAATAATAACCATGTTTCCAACAAGAACTGTGTCTTTATTCACCACATCAGAGTTAAATGAGTTGAAACGATGAGTTTAGAACTGTCACATAAACCTACAGTAGAAACACATGTAATGATCTCAAACAGCTTCACTGTTGTTTTTGTTCAGAAGAGGAGAAAGTAGCAGCGTAAATGGGACTGCTTTGGTTTCTAAACTCCTGTGAGATCACCATCACGTGTGACGAGAGTTGACTTTTGTATTTTACATGAGTTATTATTTGTATAAACATGGTGCAAAGTTATTCATGATTTGTTAAAAAATGTTAGTGGCTAGTTGGTTAAAATGGGATATTGTGATTTCACAAGAAGTGATCGTTTGAAAATGTTCAATTTGAAAAATGTTGCATATTGATATTTATCTGTTTCTATATATATTTATTGTGAGAAATCGTTAAGATGATCAGTGTTTCCACAAAGATAAATATCATTAATTATTAATATGAACAGAGTTAAAAGTAAATTGAGCAAATTGGCTTTTTCTGGCAATTTATGTAATTGTGTAACACACTGGTAGCCCTTCGCATTAATCAGTACCGGAGAAGTAGCTCTTGGTTTCAAAAAGGTTGGTGACCCCTGCTTTAAATGAACAAAGCCGATCACCAGAAAAATAAAATATAATAATCATAATCATAAAAAACGTGGCTCAGTCTGACTGCTTTTATAGCCATTTAACGTTAATAATCAAGCGGTACTTATTTAATGACAGGTAAAATGTGTCATATTGATTTTACATGGAGGCGTGGTGCATCCACAGAATTCGGAGAAGCCAACCGGCTTCGTAGGCTAATGTTAGCAGTATGTTAGCATAGTGCTAAGATGCTAACCTGATGCTAATGGTACCCTCCCCTCACAGAATCCCTTGCCAAACCAAGATACCCGCATTCAGCCTACGGTTCGCCACCAATAAAACGGATGTTTATACATGTCATTAGATGTAATCAAGCACATGCGACAGTCACACATGGGCCATATGAAAGGATACTGTGGTTGAGGAACAGCACCGGGCTGGGGAGCTGCTGGAGCCCCCGATGGAAGAGAGACCCTCTGTTGGCTCGACGGAGAGGGGCCACCTCCAGGTCCGCTAACTGCGACAGCGCTGGGCTTGGAGACCACTTTCGGTGGCAAACTCATCGCAACAAATAAAAGAACACTCACAAATAAATACTGCGATACACTATGCCCTAGCTTGCATACATTGGGCTTTCGTAGCAAAACACCAAAGGGCCCTAACAAACGGGGATACGAAGCTGAAAAAGCAACACAAATGTTCTTTTTCATGAAAAGTCGCTGTTCGGATCAGCGGTGCTATTCATGGGGACGGCGGGAGGTTAGCCTCCCTCGTCCGTCCGGAACCTCAGCGGATCCGGCTCGGTCCGTTTCTTTAAAAAGAAATAATCGCCGCGATCTTCAGAGTCCCACGGCGGCGTACCTCTTCCCCTCAATGGGTTGTTTCTATCATTTTTCTCATAGAGATGGGAGACTTCGCCAACATGGCGTTGCGGCCGCTTCCAGCAGTCCGGGCAGGACAGATGATTCGGCAATTCTCGGCCAATTACGGAGACACTCGTCCCATCTACACAACACCAGACAAACGAATGAAAAACCCATGAAAGCTGAGAGAAACTGGCATGATAATAATATTAATAATAATAAAAAAAACCTGAATAAACTAAAAAAGCAAACCATTAAAATGTATTATGATATATGTAAACATTATCAATATATATACATACATTTTAAGCATGCAATGTATAGTGTATAGTTCAAAACAACAAATAATCTTTCAGTAAAACGCTTATTTCTATTTTATCTGTATAATACGTACGTTAACAATGATTTTGTATTCGCCTTTTCCCTTTCCAGTTCCACACGTGACACTATTGCCATCTAGCGTTAAATCTGTATCCTACAATTGTGATAGTAAGTACAGTAAATAATCTTTATTTAGCGCTTTGCAATTGTTGTGGGCATTTGTCACCTATTCCACTCAGGTCGCCGGACAGAAGGCGCATGCCAGACCCGTTGTACTTATGTTTAGTGGTAGGGGAAACCAGAGCACTCGGAGGATACCTGATGATATTATTTCTGATGTTTATTCTGCTCATATTCTCCGCTGCTAATGTATAATATAGACATCTGTAAATACTCCGAACCAAGTGCAATTATAGCCCAGAGTTTATCTTATTTTATCTAAAATTTATTGACTATTATCTTAAATAATAGACTTTGATGTGTGAAATTTGAGTGCTCTTATTTCCTTTCTCTGCTGTAATGTGCGCAACGATGACACTGAAATTTCTCCACTGTGAGACTAATAAAGGTTTATCTTATCTTATCTTATATCTACGCAGACAATGGGAGTACATGCAAACAGGTCTCAAATAAGGCCGCACATCCCAGTAGCCTGGACTAGATCATGCAAACTCCTCACAAAGGTCCAGTGGTGGAATCGAACTCTGGACCTTCACTCTGTGAGGCCCTGCCACACCATTTTCACTTGCTTTGATTATAATACAGTAAATTCCATCACCACGTGGAAAACATGTAATCGTTTATTATACAAAAATAATTTATTATAAATTCACAAAAATCTAATTTACATTGATAGACCTGAACAAATTTGCTCAAAGTTATCATGCAAGACATTTATGAACAAGACAATGTTTTGGTCCCAAAAACACAAATAAAAAACATATAGACAGGGCCTATGTCATCCCAACAATAGGCTATATAAACAATAACATTATGTCAGGATTAAAATAAAACCTCTGAGGATTAAGAACGGTGCAAACGAGGATTCCAAACAGTATAAGGTGTCAAAATAAAAAATAAAAAAACAGTGGCATTTTCCCCAAACTGTAGAGTTCCAGTGTTAAAACATTTACATTTGTAAGTTCTAAAATCCAGCCAAGGACAATGGGCAAAATTGAACTGTAGTCTTCCCCAACAGAACCATAGTAGTGTTGTAAATGTTCAATATGTGGGACGGCAGATCGCTTTGTGCATTGTATACATTTCGGTGAGGATTTTAAATTGTCATCATGACTGTGTCTCAAATGTCTTCCAGACGACGTTTAAGCGGCATCACCAGAGCTCACACTTGTGCTGTGGATTCATTGGTGCATTTGCTTTGCAGCCAAAATGTTTTGAAAATTCAGGTGAATTTGAAATTGGCCCAACAACTCTAAATCTGGATGGGCTGTGAGGGTCTGTGATCACTCCTTCATGTGAGCTTTCTGGTGTCCTAATTGAGCACCATACCTAGACAATATTTAGAGGAAACACAGACATTTTAGGAACCAAATGAAAAGACGAATTAACACAATTATGGGTTTACTAAATCAATACATACTTGGGCAAATCCTACAAAAAACAATTGATGGTTTGTCATTCCAAGGGCTGGTAGAATAGGCTCCTCACCATGTTTTTCGATCCATTTTACATAAGCCTTGAAATAAATAAAAAGGAAACAAAGTTAAAGACCTGCAACACAGGTTTACTGTATGGGGAGTGTGTTTGATGCATTGTTAGTGCAGGCTTCTTTCACAGAAGCAATCATATGGTGACAAGTCCTCAGTGCTACAGCTTCGGTGAAAAGATAGTAAAAAATATAAAAAAAGGCCTTAATGTCATGTGATTACTTTACTAGCTAATATAGTAGGAGACAGCAATTGTATCATTTACATACATTAACAAACAATAATCCAAAATTCTTCACTTTCCTATGTGTGCATCAGTACGTACTTTGTAAGCAGATTTAAGTCCTCCGTTGTCTGCAATGTTCTCTCCTAGAGTGTGCCGTCCATTGACTGGCTCTTTGTTGATGCTATAGTTTCCATATTGCTCCACCATACATTGGGCCTGCTTTTTAAAAGCTTCTACAGATGAATTTTTCCACCAAGGACGCAGGTTTCCATCTTTGTCAAATTCACGACCTTTGAAATAAATTATTAACATGTTAGTAACTAATAACTTGGGGACACACAATTGTAATTCTCAATATTTGTTAAATTTCAATATATAATTTTATTAAAACTAACCTTGGTCATCAAATGCATGAGTCAGCTCATGTCCCATCACAACTCCAATTCCTCCGAAGTTAAGAGCTCTAGAAAGACATATAAATATAAATTGTAATAAAACTTACACTTGCAATGTGTTTTATAGGATTGGCAAACTACTTTCTAGTTTGTATGAAATTGCTTAATCCCGTTGAAGTAGCCTTCCAAAGTAAACAACAACTTAAGGGATGGAGCATGTAGCATTAATGCATAACTCTCACCGTAGTTAAAAAATATGACATACTTGGGCCATGATCGACCGTAGAAAGGTGCTTGAAGAATTCCAGCAGGCAAAACCATCTCGTTCTTTGTTGGATTGTAATATGCATTTACAGTTGGAGGGGTCATGCTCCATCTACAAATAAATTACTTAATAAAGAAAGTCGAGGTGCCAAGTAAAATAAACATGATGTTCTATGGAGGGAGAATGTTCATTTGCTGAAGCATTATATATCGATTTGAAGAATTTTTTTTAAATTATATACAATGTACATCAAGTAACTAAACCCATTTCAGAATAATAATGATGATAACAGTCATGTATTTTGCTCTTACTGGTTTCTGTTGGGTGCTGTTCTCAGCTGGTCAGCCGTCACTCTGCCTGAGAAGTTGTAGTATTGCATAGCGTTTTGGAAGTAAAGCTCAGAGACCACTTCAAACTGAATGAAATATAAATCAATAATATACAGAATATCAAAATGGAAAAAAAATAAAATTCACATTCAGTCGGTATTGTAATTGATTACCTACATCATTAAACACCTTATCCAACTTTGTAGCGTTCATTATAAACTCTGGATATCCAACCATGTTGTAGATGGCATCTGCCTATGAGACACGTTAACACATTAAGGTTCTTTTGTGACAGCAGCACACTCTGAGTCATTCAGAATAAATCAGTCCCACCTTTTCTTTTGCTGCTTTCTTGGTTTCCACATCCATCCAGTTCACAAATTTCAGGCTGTCCTCGAACGCCCATTTGATTTGCCCGACCATATTTTCAGCCTGAACAAAGAGAAAGTCAGTCTACGTTGCAAAAAGTGATAAAATATGAGGAAATAAATGCTTAAAATCGGGTAATTTTCAAGTTAATTTGAAAACATGTCTGTTTTAAAGCAGGATTTTTCCAATGAGACATGGCCATTTGGTCTCATTTCAAGAACTATTGATTTATTTTTCATCACTTTTTGCACTGTTTTATCATGTGCCCTCCTAATTACTAGAAGAAAGTTCTCAGTACGCACAATGGTTTTGCTGTCGTCATTGAAGGTAGATTTGACAAACATGGCACCAAGAGCAAATCCAAGGGCACTGTCTGTATCACTCACACACAGCTTCCAACGAGGGGTTAAACTCTATAAGAAAATCAGAATTATTACGATTCAGATACAGATTCATTTTATTTGCCATTTACAGTAAAACCACATTGGAATACATTTGCAAAAGTCCCTAGTGTGTACAAGACACGTACATATATAAAATAATATTAAAAGTGCAGGAAACAATTGACACTGTGAAGTCGATCAACAAAAACAGTTTCAATACAAGTGCAGGATCATTAAAGTGCTCTGTTTAAACTGATAACAGCTTGTGGAAATAAGCTGTTGGGCTTCGTGCCACATCCTGTGTTTGTATAATTCTCACCTTTTTTATTCCGTACATGACCTCAAGGAAGCGCTGCTCAGCATCTCGAAACCTTTCATCTAAAACAGACACCATCTTCCTCACCACTTTCATTATCATATAGTTATTCAGAAGACTGGATGAAGAATAAAACATTGTAGTTAGAGCTCATACAGAATAACAAAGGGATAATAATACTTTTTTCTAGCTTTAAATAATCATAGTCATACAACCTTTTATTTGTTCTTGTTATGAGGTCTGACACTTTCTCTAGATACTCTACGGCATAAACAACAACTGGCTCAGAGTCATTGAGTGGCACAGGAGCGAACAGTTCGGTAAGGTATGGCATCCAATCCACCGCTGGGGCCAAGGTCTGTATAACAACGATAATAACAATAATATGAATGCATAATATATGAAAGCAGGCACACAAAACACAAAACCGTTTCTGTGACAATGCAAGTTACTGACTGTTAGATTTTTGGCCTCCATTTTGTGGTAGATAATCTCTTCATCCCTACGCTCCTCCTGAGGGATTGTGATGTTGGCAAGAGTTGTTTCAAAGTCTACAATCTCCGTCATAAGTGTCTGAGAGGTTTCTTTGGAGCCACCAAGAAGAACTCCTAACTCCACCAGGTAGTTGAGATATGCGGTCAGGTACTGTGAAGACACACGATTAGTAAATGCATATGTGAGGATGAAAAGGCAATGAAAATGGATGTGGCTTGTTGATTTTGTAATTCAAATCATGTTTTCCCATAACCTATTTGTGATGTGCAAATTTACCTTTTCGTTTGCCGTTTTGTTGAGATAGTAATCCCGTGAAGGAAGTCCAAGGCTTGACTGATCCACCTGGAATTTCAAAAATGACACATGTTTGAATCAGACCTCTCTGTCTGACGAGCTGTTTCCAGTGTCAAGACTAAATAAAGGAAACTTGCCAGAGATTTTTATCATTTGCTAAGCTCTCATGACCCTGCACAAGGGGACGCAGTCTTCTTGGCCAAGCAACAGTGTAAATAGGACCACAGTGATTTAAGAGGGACCTAACACAGATGAAGAGATGCCTACAAAAGTGGGATATCTGGTTTTGATACCACAAAAGGATGAAGCTCTCATAGATTCTTTTGAACATAAAGTACACAAGGGATAACCTGCTCCCAGCCCTGCACAAACAACGCACACTAGCTTACCGTAGCATATAAACGTTCCCTGGCTTGTTGTTTCTGACCTAATGCGCAACCTATGTAAATAAGGTAAGTGACGCATCATATGCTCTATGGCACCATGAGCAGCGCTGAACAAACAGATCACCCATCCGAATCTTAGCCCAAGTCAACACTAGGATCCTCAATCCTGTGACAAATAGCGTGCAATCTGGAGTATAGAGTATAGACAGGTAAACTCCAGATAGAGGTGCATGTTTGTAAAGGGCTCTGGTTCCTCATATTTGTCCTTACAAGAATTCAATATTATTATTCTTAATTTTAGAACTATATTTTCACAAGATGAACAGAGCAGTTTAATTTCTGTAACAAAGTTCTGTTTTAAAAATAGAATTTGCAACTGTCTTTTAAGGTTTAAAGTGATAATAATGTGAGCCTCTCACCTGGATAATGTTACTGTTGGAGTTTTTGGAGTCTGTGCTGACAAAGACTGTAAAGAATGGTGCTGCATGAAAGTTTGCAGACACCATTCTTAACACTTTCTGAAAGTTGTCCTTGTCCCAGGGTTCAGTCAAGGCCCAACCTCCCAACTGGAAATTACACATTTATTTATTCACAAACAATATTTACATGTTTACAGACAAAAACGTGAAAAGGTACCAAACCTGGCTGATGAGCTCCTGTAGTGGTTTAGCTCCTAACTCCTCGATCTTGGTTTCATTCATGCAGGCCTCATAATATCGCTGTGCCTTCTCCTCAGCATCACTTACTTTCATTGTTGTGTTCTCTATCCAAATAATGACAAGGCATAAAGTTACACTAGCAGCACCAGACAGCATTCATCCTGATTCTGGGAAGTAGGCTATAGAAGGTAAGGACACTCGGCTCTGCCCTCACAGCAGACAAAGCCCATACCTAGAAGGTGCTTCATTGTGAGCATGTTGTGTTCCCACAGGGTGCTAAAAGGTCCCCAGCGAGACTTGCCCTCAGGAAGAGGGTTGTTTTTCACCCAACCTCCGCAAGCAAAGTTGTAGAAATCATGGCAAGGGTCCACGGATCGGTCTAGTGAGGCCAATACCGCACTAGCCACAGTAATGCAGGGCTCTGAAAGGCAGTGGCCTGGGTGAGCTGAAAAACATTTTGGTCAAGATATTATTGTGGGAAACATTTTGAATTGAAACCACTGGATAAAACATACAAGTGCAAAGGTCGTTGTGTGATCAAACTATAATAATAGTAAATCAGTTTCATATAGCACTTCACATGTCATAATTTTTTCACACCATACATGGTGGTGATACTAGTGTAGCCACAGCTGCCCTGGGGCACACTGACAGAAGCAAGGCAACCAGTAAGTGCCATCAACCTCTCCAAGCTCCACCAACCATTTACACACACTTCAGGCTCATTCTAGGCAATGTGGGTGAAGTATTTTGCCTAAGGACACAACGGCCATTTGGCACAGCACTAACCAGGCCCTGTACAGCTTCAGAGGACTGTTGGGATCTGGCGTTCGCATGCAAGTTTGGCCGCAAAATACGATAAATACAATTCAATTACAGGTACTGTATAGAAATATGAATTATTTTTATTTGAGTGTGCTTCTGCATGCAGAGATTTGAATATGATTTTGTGTTATCAGAATGGGTTAGACAAAGTTATTCGGAAAATATAATAATAATTTTATCAAAACAAGATGAACAAGATAAGATGACCATATTTGAATTTCATCATTGTTAGAGTCAGTGTCTTCCAATCAGGGGTATGAGGACCCAGAGAGATACGCGAGGGTATTACAGGGGGTACTTCAAATAATTTTTCAAACATTGATAGTAGGAGGTATAAATAGGCTAATATGCTATGTTGTATATCATTTACAAATATAACACAAATATTAATAAGCCAAGTAAGGAAGGCAATAACTATCCTTACTGTGTTCAGAAAATATCCAAAAGTCAGGTTAAATTAAAAGAAAAAATATTGTAAAAAATACCTACATAATGAAAGACTATAATTGAAATAAAATAAACAAAAGCAAAATATGAGCTATAATGAACCCCCCCACTGTTCTAAAAATGTTTTAGAACAGTGTTACAGTGTGGGGGTGTGAACGGCTGCACATCCACTATTGTTCCTTACATTATTTTTTATAGTGTGACATAACATTCAAACCTGAATGGGAGGAAGCGGTTTAATGTTTCCCTGGAAAAATCGTAGGAAACCACCACAGACACTCACGATGGTAAAGCTATCATTCACCATCACGGGAAGTTTAAGTTTATTAATATGTTGGTATATCTTTTCGTATTCCAGTATTTACAATTTTAATACAGACAGAAATGTAACCTCTAGTGTTGATGATTTTGTTTCATAATTGTCAAGAGGCCACATGGATTACACATCTTAGATCTACTGATATTTGGATATGCAGGAAATAGTTTATTACTTCCCTCTCTTGTTCAAAGACTTAAATGACGGGAACTGGAGTAACTAAATATAAATCAATCATGCGATGCATGAAAGTGTTTTGAAAGATGCTTTAAATACTTTCCATTTCCATACACCGGTAATGTAGAGGGAAATACCGTTGAAGAATACTGATCAAAGAGTTATTGCCCAGAAAGGAAGACTCACTCTGTTTGTAGAAGACCCCAGTTGTGATGAGGGATATGAATAAGGCCACAGATAAAAGACACACCAAAAGTATCAGCCTCCGCTCTCTTTCTGTTTTATTGGACCAACACTGGGGACCTCGACCCTGAAGAAGTGTCACCTGAGGAGACAAGGATATTAAAACAATTAAAGAAAGAGTAGCCAACATTGAAATCACAAAAAATGAATAATCAGTAATAAAATCCATGTTCCAAGCTCTCAAAACAGTTTGGTTCTATCACTAGTTTTTTATATATTTTTGGCACTTTTATATCTTTAGATTTGTAAAAAAAGACTTAGACTATCAGCTTTAAGTGAGTAAAATGTTGTGGTTTTTCTGAATATGTTACCTTAACAACACTCAACCTGTTGGGGCGGTTTATGAAACGAAACCAAAGGTTAGGTGCACAAGCTTTAATTTAGAATATACATACAATGCGCCAAAAGCCAAATAATTTGAGGTAGACAATTTAAGGTTTATTTACTAACAAAAGCTAGCTACACTAATATACTATTCTTCAACTGTGCTTGAATATACATAATTTAGATTTATCGCAACCACACACAGATAAGTGATAGCGATCCACTGGTTTTTGGATTTAGGTCTACAAATACAAAACTCTCATGGTTTACCTGGAAATGTTTTCAAGTAAAAAAAAAAAGTGAGAAATGTACTGAATATCCGAAAAACCAAAAACTGTCGTGTCATGTCTACTTCTACATAATGAAGTGTCTACATGTGAAGAAGACAAGAGTTTATTTGGATTAGACCCAAGGAATGAAACATGTTCCAAGAAGCACAAATATAATAGTACCAATTGGAGACAACATTTTTGAAAATGCAAAGTTTACAATGATTTTCTCAATTCATATTATTAAAACCAAAAAATATTATCAATATTTAATGATCAAACACAAGAAGTAAACACATTAATTTGCCTCTAGTTTCTAGTTAGGTGGATCCTGTAATGTCAATAGTTTTTTTATGATTGTGGAAAACAAACAAAACCCAATTTTCTTAGATCGATTTTTAAAGGATTATTCTGTGAATCCAGTAATGCTCGTAAAGTGCTACAAAATGTAGAAGACATTTAAATTTTGTTGGGTGAAGGGATAGCACTATGAAAAAAGGCTTTGAAGGTATAAAGTACATTCTGCAGGATATGTAAAGTTACGGACACAACTATAGCTCTGTCGAGGCATGGCCAGAATCAAAAATGTCGGAAGCAGATTTGTAGATTCTTATCCATGCTTTGTCTCCAGTAAGCTAGAGTACTGCCATGGCCTGCGGTACAGCTCGAGTCCTGACTAGAACCAGGAAGTAGGATCACGTTAGTCCAGTTCTCAGGGGTCTACATTCTACTTCCTGTGGCTCAGAGAAAATATTTTAAAATCAGTTCTGCTTGTGTACCAGCCTCTCCATGGTCTCGTGCAAATTAGACGTGTTAGTGCATATGAACTAACTCCGACTCTGAGGAGCACAGGGACTGGGCTCCTGCTGGTGCCCAGAGTCAGGACTAAATATGGCGAAGCAGAATTTCAATTTTATTCAGCTTAACTAAGTAACAGTCTTCGATCCATTTCACAGTGTCAATTGATTCCTGTTTTACGTATTTTAATCTGTTTTCCTTATTTACTTGTCTTGTACACAACGGGGACTTTTGAAAATGTATTCCAATGTGGTTTCACTGCAAATGGCAAATATAATTAATCTGAATCTGAACTGTGCTATACAAATAATCTCGCCTTGCATTAAAACTGCGGCATTATTATTACACTTGATAGAAAATGTGTAGATTATTTAATTTCAACAACAACAACAAAGTTGTTCACATACTTCCTGGTAACTTTGGGAATGTTGCGTTACCTGCATTGGGTGTGAGGGATAGATATCGTCCCCTGCGGAGTCCAGCAGGTCCTCCTCGTCCAGTGTGGCTCTCTTGTACGAGGACATCTGAAAGGTTAAATGCAGAAAGGACTGTCTGAGTGCTTCCATGCTTTCTGTTGTACCGCACTGACGTCTGCGAAACTGTGACGTCCAGATTTCTTTTTTGAAGCCGCTGGGGCTATACAGGATCGAGTTTCCCTTTTAAATCCATCTCAAAGAATCCAGTCCTACCAGTCGGATCCGTAGAACGCAATAAAAAAGTGTCATGGTCCTTCCAAGCAGCAGCAACAAACCTCAGCCCTAAATGATCACAGTAAGGAAAAGCACTCCTCTTCAAAGTTTACAACATCTTCTTGTGCTCAAATGCAGTCCCTTCCTGAGAGTTTTTACCCCCTCCTCTGTCCAGACTTCCTCATCAGTCTGGACTATGTAAATTACTCGGAACAAAGCGGAACTAGAGAAAAACAGGAAGACCTATAGGCTTAACAATGAGACTACAACTGAGAGTGCAATTCCAAAATGTGTTTTCACTTAGATTTGAGGAGGGAGCAGAGCTGGTTTAGCACACACCCGCAGACGCTTCTATTGGACATGCTGCACTCTGAGGCGGAGTTTGCGGGGAAAAAAATGTGCCCCTCCTACTAAATGCTTGTAGTTGCTTCTCTTGGAAACGGTTACCTGATAGTCATGCCAGGGCTCTCTGGTAATGTTTTAAACCGTATCACAAATCTCTCATGGTAGAAGATAGCATATGCAAAGGGCACAAACAAAAAACACCATTATAAACAAATGATTAGCAAGAAGGGAAGTAATTTGATAATGATATTCAGATGTTGTAATGTCAATCCAGCCAAATGTCTTAATTGGGGCTTAGGTATCTATTTCTAGAGCAAGAATAGAAAAAGATACATTGATATATATATTTATTATGGCCAGAAAAAGCTAATTGATTAATCACAAACTAATCAATTTCAAATCAATTTGTTGCACCTTACATAAGTTTAAAGGCTTTATAACTCAGATAATTCTAGAATGACTGCATAATTTCATAAAAATGTGTTAAATCACGACAGTGATGGGCGACAGTAGCTCAGTTGGTAGAGCATTGGCCTTTGGGCCTGAAGGTCGTGGGTTCGAGCCCACCGTAAGACCTACTTCACGACTCCCACTGATGACTGCTGTCGTTGTGTCCTTGGGCAAGACACTTAACCCTACTTTGCCCAAAGCCCCAACTGAAAAGATCTCAGCTCCTGTGGACTCACCACCTGCAGGAGGATCAGTGAGGGGCTGGTGCTATGTGTACTGGGTGCAGCTCTGACTGCCACCCCCCCGACCCAGAAATGGATTAAGGGGAAGAAAATGGATGGATGGATGGATGGTGTTAAATCACAAATCAAACAACCCAATGTTTAAAGCAGTGGGGGCAGGTCCCGGCTCAAAAATATCCAAAAATGACGTGCGCTGACATGCTTGCAATACCACCCCGGGCCGATGGGGGTGGACCCGGAAAAAGAATGATTCAATGCTAATTTATAACATCTTCTTACCTCTCAGGCTTTACAGTATGTTCCAAAAGTCGGCTCTTAGCTCAAAGCTACGTTCCAGATGCGTGTCAATTCTGAGGTATTATTATGAACCAGTCTAGTTTTCAGTGGAATTTTGAAGGCACTTGTTAAATGAATGGGGCTAGAACCGGCTAATGCATGCACAATTGTGTTTTTCACATTTTCCTGGCCCTGCTGTCATTTTGAAAAGCCCCATAGACAGCAAAAGTGATGGCACATTTGTTTGAACGTCGGAGATAGGTGTGACTACGTCCGTTAATATTTACAGTCTATGGTTTTAAGTCATCTCTATGAATATGTTATCCAGGGACCTCCCTTGAGCTTTGTTTAGGTCAAATGCATTAAAAAGTCCATAAACATTGAGCTCCTGGGATCAAACCAATCTATTGATCAATCAAATGAATTATCGGCCAATTCATAGATGATCAAATAATTGTTAATTGCAGCGCTACATTTAACATTAGAAAACTACTAGAACTCCCAGAACTATTCAAATAAATAGGTTTTCACTAGTATGAATTAGTACTAGTACCAGTAGTAAGTGATTCGGCTTTTATCTTTAACACATGCTCAAAGTGATTAATATAAATGAAATATAGCAAAACTAAATGCTAGCGTTGCTATGGTTACTAACATGGTAACTAGCACGGACTAAAAACGCTTTAAATGTGATTATGAAAGTTTTTACTTCCATGTACAGAGCAGCTTTTCTTTACATATTTTTGTAAATATCTTGTGTTTGTGTGTTGTTTGTCTCAAATTTGTTGTGTGTTATTTTTGTGTGTCTGAATCAAATATTAAAACAAGTTTAAAAAAAAGCACTTGCTCCAAGCTGAGATTGCTCAGAACCAGTCTAGGGTCGAGATAATTTCATAAACTTAGAAATATATACATAAACTACATTTAGATGGAGACTAAAAACGTACATAAGCAGAGTAATTACACTTCCAAAACAAACTAGTGTTCATAAACATTAGAATGCTTTTCATTTCATAAAGCATGGAGTGGAGAGGAGTTTTTCAAAAGAACACAACATACATGTCGTGGCTATACATAGCTGGAATTAAAGCCATCACCCCAGCAATCTGTAACCATCGAGCCACAAACCAACCTTTGCAACTTTTCTCATTTTGCTCAGGTCTGAACTTTGAAAGGGTCTATTTTCTTCGTGATTGGAAACACTGCTGCTCTGGCTCACATCATGGTAAAACGTCCAACACAATCCAAGCTCGACTTCTGTAAACAAACCCCGCAGACGGGTTACGCTATTTTAGCTTCTCATTTGCACTGCATGAACACACATTCCAGAGATTTGAAAACCCTGAAAAATTGACTTTTCCCTGGGTCAAAAATGAAAAAAAGTAGCAAAATAAATGAGAAGTTTATCAGCTTTTACTAGGTCAGCAGAACACTGGGATGGTGAGAAACGGCACAAGGGAGGAGGCAGGAAGAGGCCACCAATTGTTTTTAGGACATACTCCATTACATAAATAGTCTCGCATGACCTCCAGCTGAAAGCCAGTTCCCTAATAGGATATTGATGGGTTTCTTTCTAGGTTACATGCAGGCAGGTCTTTTAACAACATGATCATTTCAGTGGAATAACACTAGCTTTCTATCCATCCATCCATCCATGGAAGAGTATACGCTATTTTTTGTCTATACTCTTCCACAGTCTGACATAAAAGACACTTAACACTGATTATGTACTCAGCACTTCCTGATATTGTAACCTCTTCACACACTGTTTACTGGGGCAAAACAAAAATCAGTAATTAACAAATCAATTGACATATCATCACACATTTTCTAACTGTTTAACTCATTGTTGTTGTAGACTGTTATTTTATATTTTTTTATTAAAGTGTTTTGTTTTCACTACTACACCTTTCTTAATTATTTCTGATTTCAGGCTGAAATTTAAAATCTATCCAGGGACAACAGATGAAAAGTAGTCTTGCGGTTAATTCTGTTCATAAATGTATAGTGTCCCTGTCAAATAAACAAAATTCACAAATACATAAATTAACAATGGTTGTGATATGACAATGTGATGTTATACATTACCATCATATGGATAACTAAGAAACATAAACATGATACTTTTTAAATTAACTATGACATTACAATAACGTTTCCTGTTCCAAATTCTAAAACTGAGCCGCTCTGATCATTTTCTTTGTTTATAGTGACAAACAGGCTACAACTTGGACTTAGCTCATGAGCTGTGATGGGAGATGATGAAAACTCACATCTTGAAAGCAGAAGAAGACAAGACAATGCAGTACTAAAAATTGCATTCAAATGATTGATGATTGTCTACTGTGTGTATTTAGTGCACTTGTACATAGTAGTCAAAATAGTAGTAGTAGAAGTAGAAATGTTATGTAAATGTTTTATTCATTTTTATGCAAGCCCTATTATAACTATTTGATAAGAACTCGTTTACACTGACACTCAAAGCACTTTCCTTGTTTGTGACTTTCTGTGACTCACAATTCTGATTCTGATTGATAAGAGAGCAGCGTCATATTAAGATAAAGCCTGTCATTACCCCAGCGCAGTGTTAAAACGCTCCAAACATTATCTTAAACAGAATGTGTGTGTGTATGTATTTATGTGTTATTTATCGGGCTTTTTAGCATGTAACTTGCAACTCACCGTGGTTTTTAATTGCCCCTTGGGGATAAACAAAGTGATTGATTGATTGATTGAAAAGGTCATTTAATTCCGTTTTTCATTTAATGTGAATTTAAGTGGTTGTGAATGAATGCGGTCCTTTATGGGCCAGGTCCCCAAAAGGATTTAAACATTTAAAACTAATTGTACAAGGGGGTGATATTGTAAAGGCCATGCTTTTCCAGAGCAGCAGCTGTAAACCACAAACATGTGTCAGTAATTCGTCACTGATCCTCCAAAGCAGTTGATTATTTGTAGCACGAAGACATTCCTCCAAGAATAACTGGAGTATGTTTGTGTTTAAGATTTGGCTGCTGTGTTCTGCACAAGGTTTAGCCACTGTTAGTAAAGGGAACATCATCCATGACCATTTCAAAAGCAGGGGTTAAGCTCAGATGGTGCAGACTAAAAGGCCGTGGTTCGCAAAGTGGGGTTGCAGGACACATGACGGGAGATGGCAAGATGAATGTCATAATTTGAGACTTATTTTTGGTGTCCCAACCTGAAAGTTTGGGAACCATGGCCCATGGTAACATAACATAGTCATTACAGATCTCACACCCTAAATGAATACAGAGGACAAAGTAATGTATCCATAACGTCGGTTCTGGTAATATCAAAACTTTTCCCGTTTTCTTCCAACCCATCCTGTGACTGTGGAATAAGGATGAGCAACAGGAAACCAGGGCTTTATAGGAAAGAGCCTGCAGCCATCAGTTAACTCTCCATCAATTGTTAGGCTAAAACATTCCTCAAATACCACAAAACCAGAACCAAATAAATACATACTTATGTTATGAACTATCAGGACACCTCTACAACGCACACTGCCCTGTAAGGCTGCAAAATAACATAAAGGATGACATGTGAAGAACATGTGATGCAGGACATTCTCCCTGGTTCCCTGAAGGCCAGAGATAAAGGCCACTCTCTCAGGCCACAGCTGGCGTCAACAGAGAGGGACTGTTTCCTTAAGAGAAAACACCCTGATAGTACAGCCATAGCCCAAAGGGAAAGAAGCACTTTCCCAAGTAATCAGCTTTTCGTTCTAGGTAGGATTGTCAAGCTTTTTTAACACGTAGCGCTTAATTTTAGCTGTGGCTTGTTAAAGAGAAGCCAGCTTATTATGCGCATTCTGGATAATTACCTTTGTAGTCCTGTAATATGATTTCTATTGACTTAGTGTGCAACATCTCTATATCCATAATACCACAACACAATGATCAAAGCCGGGGCACTGAACTAACAATATGTTTTTTTTCTTCTCAATAGGAAGAGTCTTGAAAAATGTGGCAAAAATGTAAAATCGCTACATGCTGGGTTTGTATTATTAAAACATATTTTATCTTTTGCATGCTGGTGAGAAAGAGGGCCCATGTAAGGCACTATTTGAGGTTGATTTTAAGACGTGCCAGAGGTCAAAAATAGATGCATGTGAAATAGTGACAAAACCAAAACTGTATCTAAACCAGGAACTAGTTAGCTCCATTTCCATTACATAGTTTAGGTATTTTGTGTTTTTAAAGTTAGGTAACCAGCTTTAACTTCTAGAATCAAGCATGTTTTGTTGAATAAGGCTGTATTTAAAGACAAAGAGAAAGAGGTTACTAACATCTTAGAGGTTTCTGGTTATTCACTTCATAAGGAAAGGTGTGGGTATATATTTTTGAGCTTTGAGAGAGAGCTCGGCTTACTCTGCCTGAATCCAAACAGACAACATGAGATTACCTGTCCTCGCTGTTGTTATGGCGCCCTACAGCTTCAGCACACTCCAGATGACACTTTGGTCTGGTCTGGATAATGAGTAATTGTCTGTATGTTACTCAACGCTAATATGATTAAACCACCCATTTTACGTCATCCAATAAAAGAAATTAGATTATATTACAATCAAAAGCAGGAAAACAAGGTCTTAAAGGAAGCAGACATGTAAAACTCAGGCTCGTGGGCCAAATCCGGCTCGCTAGACAGTTTTTACTGGCCCCTAACATGGCTTTTTTATTATCATTAACTTGCAGCACTGATGTTTATGAGCTACCATGCCATGTTAAGCATAATCTATTTTATCAGGAAATCAACCACATCACATCAAAAATGTTCACGCAACACATCATTTGAGGTGAAATAGTTAAATATAAAACAATGTGTTTAACTTTATACTTGGTCCAGTTTGGGTTCAATCTAAACAATAAACACTTTAAAAAAAAGAAAAATCAACCATACAATCATAGTGAAACTAATGTCATATGAAAGTAACATCGAAATACCTTCATAATGCAAGTAAAAATAATAATAAAACAATTATAAGAAAAGGAAATCCCTTCTATTCTTTCAGCCCTTGACCTGTTCCTATTTTCTTTTTACTCAGCCCCTGACCAAAATGAGTATGACACCTCAGTCTTGGAGGCACATATGGCTATATACACAACACATAACATGATGCGTGGTAAAAGAACAATGCTTGACAGTTGACACAATAGCTAGATCACATTGAGGATGGTTTTCCCTCCAAGTCTTATGACCTAATAACAACAAACGCATGTATTTTGCCCTTGCCACCCACACAGCATATCCTTCTCTATAGTGATTAATCTGTGTGTAGTGTGAATGTGGCAAGTACAGCAAAAACAGGATTTCCTTGCCCACTTAAAATGATTGAAATGCTCAGCGGTCTAATTTGATGAACCTCTATATAAGGATGTGAAATAAACCTGGGGATATAAAATTCCGTATACAGCCTGTGTGTGACAGCTCCTCGTGTGCACAAGCCATAGGCACAAACAAGCACTGATCATGAGCAAATAAAGTGGAAAAAAAAGATTCATTATGGCAACTGTGTCCAATAATAGGAATGCAGACGCTTATGGCCTAAAAAAGATAGAGATAGAGATTTTATGCTATTTGGGATTTTTTTTTTACGGTGGATCCTCGCCTCAAAAGGCTATGTAACTCACGCTACCAATATCAACGAAATCAATTTGTATCTGAGTCTGTTTAAAGTAGCACTGATATATGAAACGGCACGAAAGCGAACTGTTATTAAAGTTTGCATACAAGGACACTCGCTTACCTTGTGGCCAGTGGCTCCCAATGTGCTCTCTGACCGTGGACAGTGGACGGGACAGCCTCTGCTTGCCAAAGATCAAACCTGCGCCTCTGCAACAGGAGAAGTGACTCCAGCCATCCCGAACTACGTCATTTTGCTCCTCACGATGCGGAAGTGGCTGTGGGATTTCGGATTTCGGGGATAATAACTATTTATAATAATTTATTTCGCCCTACAGTGGAGAGATTTAAAAAACATTCGTTATTGTGATTTGCTGCAATGCCTGTCAAAGAGCTTGCTGAAAAATGCACTTGGAAACTGATATCTTCACTTGTTTTGTTTTCTTTGAATCCATCAGGGACATCTAGCGGAGATGTTGAGTATGGTTCCTAATCACCATTCACAAAATAAAATACAAATTTGAATACAAGTTATGTTTTTTTATTCTTATTTTTTGGTTTGATTTTATTGTTTATAATACCAAATTTGATCCATCCTCGCCGTGTGAAGAAGAGGTTTCGCAGGTGCTGGACTATACAATCAGAACTGCTTAGCCTGGCACTCCATCTGTAAATAGTGAATTGTTCAATAATGTGCAATACAGCAATTTCAGAATGTCCACTGAACTATGGATTCCATTATAATCGTCAATGCAAATCGTGCATCAGGTTTTCTCATTTTGAAAGAACCAGTGTCAGACTTTTTTTTTGTTTTTTGTTTTTTTTGCCAGTGTCAGACCTGCTATTATGTTCTGAGAATGGTGTGACCTACCCCAAGCCACGTAGATATGTCATCCAAGGAGCACCAACAGGGGACGACACAGAACCCAGAGGAGAGAGGAGGCTCCAGAACTCCACCAGGTCCAAGATCCAAACCCTGCAGCCACATCTCCCAGTGCAGATGGCCACAGTGGCGAAATTTCAGTGTTGCATCACCACTTACAGAACAGAAGGAATGAGGAGCTCACAACACGGGATAAATGAACAATAACTACTAAAATAAAATAATACAAAAAAAATCTAACTTTCACATCGCGAAGAATTAAGGATACAATCTGACTCAAGCAAAATGATAAGTAAGTATAACGTCTCTAACTTTAGTTAATCATAAAATTATTCCAGCACAATAATAATAGCATTGTGCTCTCGCCAGCAGGGGGAGCCCTCGGGCCGTTTCTAATTCGCAGAGCACCATTGTACGCAAGCTTCTCTTCTCGTGGGATGCACAGACCGCTATCCCTGAGCCCAGAGCCAGAGCTGAAACGCGGTAGCCTTATAAAAAGAACAGTGCAGACGCAAGGACGCACAACTCAAGGTGAACAGCGCAGTTTGGAGCCGAGAGCCGCGCTGTTTTGGACCTCTATACGTGAGGTAAGAGCAACTACAATAAACTTTTGTCACCCGCAACCTGCTCTCATTCACCCAGCATGCACCCGATTAACATAATAGTGAGTGAAAAGCCTTACGTTTGAACTCGACTTGGTTTTGTTTTGGATCACTGGCAACGATGCTATGTAATGTTTTTGCCTGATGTACCAAATATCTCTCCCCCCGTCACATTGTATCACATGCACTCGTTTCATTGTATCTATAAAGCGTCTATGGTTACATTTTGCAACTTACAATATTCATTTTTTTATGGAGTTCCCACGAATCCATCTGGAAACTTAATCAACTTCACATTTTGTAAATAAGGTGCAAGCGCTACAGAAAGAAACAAGCACAACACAACACAACAACAACAACAACACAACTAATTTCCTTTCAATAGTCCTAAAACATTTGTATTATTACTCTTTTCTAAATCAACCAGATCTGAACTATAAATCTCTCAGCGCAATAGACCAGATTTTTAGTTTGGGCCTAGAAGTATTATCCACTTTTTATAGCTTGATAGCTTCTTGCATACTAATTATAGGGCTGCTTTTGAGAAAGTAGCCAATAACAACAACTTAACTTTCAACAGAAAAATTGAATGCAGTGGTTATTTTGTGGTGCATGCCTGTTTTTGTGTATGTATAATTTTGCATTATATTACTATTGTTAGTAACTTTTAGAATTATGTATTTTTTGTTTCTGCTGATGGACCTCTGATTTTTTTCCTACTGGGATGAATATAAGTATATATCTATCTATTTACCTATCTATCTGTTTGGACTAATTGGCCTATAATGAAAATCCTAATCCATTTCTTGGAAGCTGCTTACCTGATGCATCACACTTTGCTGCAGTGATGGTGTGAATATGCAGTGTGTCTTTATGACAGTCCACCATGATAGAAGTTGGATCTGACGTCTTAGTGACCACAGTTCTGGGTGGTCTTCTGCTGCTGGCCGTCTTGGTTCTCCTATGCTTTTTCACGTGCAGACTGGCTACTTCACTGCCTGTGAGCGGACCAGGCCGATTCTGAGCACGTGACGGGTAAATATTGGGATAGAAAATTTTGACAATCTTGGTAGCAGTAGTAAGATATCAAGTGTGTGATTTAGTGCGTGAAGTATTGGGCCAAAAAAACTGTAAAAGAAACCTAAAAGCTAACAGTAACCACTAAAAAAGTAGAATTATAGTGTGCATTTTGCTTTCAGCCAGGTTATGTGGTGTACTTTTGGTTCAAATGGCTTTCCAAAACACCCATTGTGATTAGGGCTTTATCTATAATTTAAATGTACAAATAAAGTTTTATCCAATCTTATCTTGATAATTGATTAGCTAACTGATTCATATTTTGATTTATCCATTAGTTCTTTAGACACCAAAAGGTTAGTTTAATGGGTTATTTTCATACATTTGTCCAGAACAAACTGAAGACTATATTTTGAATGGTCTGAGTTATAAGACATCTGAGCAAGGTTCAAAATTGGGCTTGGTCTGTTTCATTCTCTGTTTTGACAAATAACAACTTTATAAAATCCTCTGAGATAACTACTGCTATGGTTTAGGGCTGTACAAATATATAAATAACAATTATTTCGATACTCAATTACTTGTAATTAATTGATTACCTTGGTACAGATTTGTGATATTATCCTTGTCTTGATAACGATCCCACGGTTTAGGTTTATCATAGAAACTATTGGATTTCAACTGCGGCTGGATATGATCTTGCAACAGTGCATTTTGTGTCTTATTTTTTCTTTATCAAACACACACAGAATTCTATTAATATTCCCTTCTTATTCAACTTTTAAAGCACGGTTAACCCATTTGTACCCAAACATTTTTCTGAGTGTTAATGCATTATTAGTTGTGTTCCCTTGAATCAGGAAATGTATTTTCTTTTTACAATTTTGGACCTTGCCTTGAAGAAAATAGCATTTTTAGGGCTGGCAACTATAGTTGCCGGTGGGCACATAGCTTGTCAATAGGTCGTAATGGATATTATAACTGGATATAATCAACCCAGAAAGGTTGTGATCAGCCAAACTGATTGTGATTGACTCCCAATTTTTAAAATCTAAAACAATAAACAACTTGAATGTTTTCTTTATTCTAAAATACAAAACAAATGTTTTCAAAAAGGGAAATTTCAAATTGGCAATCCAAAAACCGGCAAAAAATGGCAATAGCCTACACCTACTTTCTATTGCTTTTCTTTTTCCCAACAGCAAAAAAATAAAAAGGACTGATGCCAAGGGCAATTTCAAGTATACTGTAGATATCCTATACACACCCTCACGCGGTATGATACTTGAAGCACTCCACATGTAGCGGCAGGACACATTTCTCACAGAACTTGCATCGCTTGTACTTGTACTTGTTGTTGTTGTTGTTGTTGTACTTGTTGTTTCAGGGCCAGTGGTTGAGGTTGTAGAACCTGCATCAGCCATGCCCGGGCCAATTGCGGCCCTCTGGGCCACTTTATGTGGCCCTCTGCTGCTAACACAAAGTCGCCATTGAGGCACTTTGACAGTGTCATCCAACCAACTTAAGCTCCACCAATACAGTCAGGCTATATCTTGCTGTAAATCTCAGACACTCTAGAATCCAGTCGTTGACTCTATTGTTATTTACTTACATTTGCTTTATATTTGTGTGGTCCTCTTACTAAAAGTTTGGACACCCATGTCTTACTCCATGACGCTGGAGTAGGGTCTGAGCTACAGCTATATCAAAATCCTACAGACATAGGCTTTGAATACCTGTGAATACTCTATTTAGATGTGAAGAGTAATCTAAGAGGTTTAAAATTAGCCATTGTACAGCATTCTACAATTAAAAATAAGTAAATTATGAGGCATTGTTAGTAGATATACAAGGCATTGTTTTCCTTTCTTTTAGTGACATCATATGTGCCCACCGGGAACTTAAGTTGCCGCACACAGAAACATGCCCATAACTCAAAAAATATTTATCCCAGGTACAATGTTTTGAGGGAGGGTTACTCTAGAGACTTAAATGATCAAATTATTATTTACATGTTTGGGGCAAAAATTATTCAAAATTTATGAAAATGACCTCTTTCTGGGATGGTTTGCGTCATTCATGTTTTCACTCGGAAGGGACTGGAAGCTGATGATGTCACGTGACTGGAATCACCAGGAAGCATCATTTTTTAAAACTATAACTTTGTCTAAGTTGTTGGAAAAACTTGCATCAATACCTTTGATTTTTTTTTCTGTGAGTAGAAAATGACAATGATAAACTTTGGCAACTATAGTTGCCGGTGGGGCTAAATGGGTTAAAAAGCAAACTTAAAATGCTGTATTCCAAGTCGCAAATGTCCAATATTCTCCACTTTCTTTGCATGTTTCTTGTCAATGTTTGGTCAATCATCCATTCTTAATCGGCTTTGTTATGGTCATTAAACCTCTCAGAATTATGCAGCTCAATCCAATTAAAATGACCTTGAGAGCGAGAGGGAAGAATGGAGGAGAGATAATTACTGCTGAAAGCCTGACTGGCCTGAAACCCGTCCATGGCCCCTGTTGCGACTGCTTACATTCACAGCCAGACCTCCACATCAACGTCCCTGATTTAAGCGTGTTTTTTCTTCTTCTCTACTTTTCTCTAAGCTGTAAAGGCTGGCAGGGACATGAACGACATGTCAAAGATTGATAAAGCCAGGACAGAAGACTGGGCAGTTCACTTTTTTCCCCCTTTCCTATAAACAGTCTCCTCTGTACCTTCTTGTTCAACACCAACTGCCTTCAAGAGCTGTTTTTATGACATCCATAAATTTCCGCTTTGATCCTCCTCTGTACCCCCTGCCGCGCTGCTTCACCATCAAAACCACACTCTGTCACAATAATGCTCTTTTATTTTTTTTTATTTTTATTTTTTTATATGTTTTATTTATGGTTTTCATTTTTTTGAACAAACACAAAAAACAAAAAATAAACAAAAATAAAATAAAAATAAAAACCCTCTCTCAGCAAGACAATAAAATAAATAATCATAAAAAGAGACAAACAGTAATAGACACAGTTTTACATCTAGTCTGTGGTCATGTCAAGTTGAGTCAGCATATTCAAAAAAGGAGTCCAAGTCAGTTCAAAGTCGTCTAGTTTTCCTCGGATAGCATGCATAAATTTTTCTGGTGTGCAGTATGACAAAAGTTCGTTAGCCCAGTGCCTTTGGCTGGGGGGATTGATACTCTTCCAATCCTTCAGGATACACTTCTTGGCAGCTGTTGCAGCTGATAACACAAAATGTTTCTGATTTGAGTTCACCTTTAGTAAAGTTACATCTCCCAGCAACCAAATCCGAGGATCAGCATCCAGAGCCTGTCCACAAACTCGAGAGGTCACTGCGATGATGTGAGTCCAGTATGGCTTCAGATGGGTACAACTCCATAGCATGTGCACAAGGGTTCCAACAGAGATGGAGCATCTTTGACATTGATCAGAGATGTCGTTTCCTAATTTACTTAACCTATATGGTGTAAAATATGTTCTGTGGAAAATATTGAATTGAATTTGTCTGTGTTTAGTAGACACCAATTTCGTTTGTGCCAATTTCAATAATCTATTCCAATTATCCTCCGTATAAATACACCCAAGATCAGATTCCCATCTTGTTTTGTTTAAATATCTAGCATAAGCCGGTAAGTTGTCTATTATGATTTTATACACAGTAGATATTAAACCTTTAGTTCTCTTGCATTTGGGGTTTAAAATGCATTTTTCAAGTAAAGATTCCTCAGGTCTGTGTGGAAAAATAGCTTTAGTTTGACTCTTGATCCAGCTTCTAATTTGTAAATATTTGAAAAAGTTACGTTTATCTATATCATAAACTTCTAACATTTGACTAAAACTTAAAAAGACATTATTAGTATAAAGGTCACCAACAATTTTTACTCCTTTTCTCACCCAATTTTGTAAAATTCCATCCGCTAAGGCTGCTGGGATGTTAGGATTATTTGTGAGTGGTGAATTTACCAACAAATTTATGTTTTGTCCAACTGATATGTGTAATTGCTGCCAGGCATCAAATGTAGAGGAAATTATTGGGTTTTGAGTAATTGTTTTTAGTTTCTTTTTAGATTCCAAAAATGGAATGACTGTTAACGGAGTGTCCTGGATTTCATATTGTTCAATTGACAACCATTTTACTTCATCTGCTTTACAGTGAAACCACATCCATAGAGCGCGAAGCTGCGCAGCCAGATAATACAATCTGAAATTTGGTAGATTCAAGCCGCCTTTGGAATAAGGTGCCTGTAATGTGAGGAGTTTGACTCTGGGTAGTTTGTTGTGCCACAAGAAGGAAGTAAGTGATTTGTCCAATTCCTTGAAGAAGGATATAGGAACCTTCAGTGGTATACACTGGAATAGGTAAATAAATTTGGGTAATAGATTCATTTTTATTGTGTTAATCCTGCCAATCAATGATAAGGGGAGGTCCATCCATCTCAGTAGATCTTTTTTAGATTTAGTAAGTAAAAAGGCGTAATTTTCCTCATATATTTTGTCACAAGAGCTACAGATAGTGATTCCCAAGTATTTGAAGCCCTCCGTACACCATTTAAAAGGAACCGGAAGTAGACTTATGTCGTGGTTTGTCATGTTGATTGGGAAGGCTTCACTTTTAGAGTAATTAATTTTGTATCCCGATACAGCACTGTAATTTTTTAGATTAGTCATTAGCGAGGGAAATGATGTGACAGGTTGAGATATAAATACTACCAAGTCATCTGCATAGAGTGCGAGTTTGTGCTCTTCCGTTCCAATGTTTATGCCGGTAATAGATATGTCTGATCGCAGGGCAATAGCCAGTGGTTCTATTGCAATTGAGAAACGCGCGGGAGAGACAGGGCAGCCCTGACGACAGCCCCGAGATAAAGAGAAGGCATCCGACAGGACTCCATTTGTTAGTATCTGCGACCTAGGGGCGCCAAATAGGGTACGAATGAAACACAGAAAATTTTCACCAAAATTCATTGCCCTCATTGTCTCAAGAAGAAAGCTTGGTTCTATCCTATCAAACGCCTTCTCGGCATCCATTGAGACGATCACGGCGGGGTGGTCATGTTTTTTTGTGTGTTCTATAACATGAAGTAGTCGCCGAACGTTATCTGCACCTTGTCTGTTCTTGATGAAACCCGTTTGGTCAGCGTTAATGATTTTGGGGACTACTTTCTCCAAGCGTTGAGCGATGATTTTTGATAAAATTTTATAATCAGAGTTAAGGAGACTGAGGGGTCTATAATTGCTGCACTTTTGTGGATCCTTTCCAGGTTTTGGAAGCAGCGTAATTGTTGCCAACTCCAGTGTTTTTGGAAGTGTTTCTTTTTGGAATGACTCTCTGATCATATTTGTTAGAGGTGTTAATAATAATTTTTCTGAGAAGGTTTTGTAGTATTCAATTGGATAACCATCAGGTCCTGGGGCTTTATTATTTTGTAAGGATTTGATGGCTTGGTGAACCTCTTGTTCTAAAATCGCTTCATCTAGTAGTTTCCTATCTGCAGCTGTTAGTTTAGGTATTGGTAATTTATTAAGGAAGGTTTTAATTTCTGTTTCCGTTGCCTGCTCTGTTTTATATAATGTTTCATAAAATGTTTTGAATTCCAAGTTTATGTCCTTAGAGCCTTCTTAAATACTGGTTATCATCGGTTTTGATGCATTGTATAAATTTTTCTGCATCTTCTTGCTTTAGCTGCCAGGCAAGCAACTTACTAGTTTTGTTGCCAGACTCATAGTAATGATATTTTGTTCTTGCCATGGCTGCTTCAGCTTTGTTGGTGCAAAAATTATCATACAGAGTCCGTTTTTGTTTTAATGCACTAAAGGTTTCAGGATTCAACATGGGAATGTTGAGTTTCAAGTATTTTTATTTCACGTTCTAGTTGTGATAATTGATCTCTCTTCTGTTTGTTTTTATGGGATAAAAATGAGATAATGTGACCTCTCATATATGCCTTAAGGGTGTCCCACACAATTGAGTGAGAAGCAGTGTTTAAGTTAGTCTCCAAATATATGTCTAACTTGTCGTTCATAAATTTTATAAAATCAGGATCTTTAAGCAAGAATGTTTTAAATCTCCATCTATACGAGGTAGGTCCTTCCTGTGACATAGATACTTCCATCACTAGGGCATTGTGATCTGACAAGGTTGCAGCTAAATAACGGCATGTTTTTAATGTGAGACAATAGTGTTTGTGAGATCAAAAACATGTCAATTCTAGAGTATGTATTGTGAACATTAGAGTAAAAGGAGAATTCTTTTCTACCCGGGTTTCGCGATCTCCATACATCCTTTAACCCAAGTTCACTCATGCCTTGACACAATGCTGTTGCAGATTTTGACAGAATAGTGTTCTTGGGGGCTGAGCGATCCAATGACGGGTTCAACACAAGATTAAAATCTCCTCCCATAATACATTGACCCTCTACGGATGCAAGTTTCATGGTTAAGTTATTAAAGAAAATTGGATCATCTATATTAGGACCATATAATGATACCAGTGTCAACCTGTTCCTATTAATCATGCAGTCAACTAATATAAATCTACCTGAGGTATCCTTTTGTACAGCGTTTAATTGAAATCTGAGTTTTTTGTTTATGAGTAATGCTACACCTCTAGCACTTGATGAAAACGAGGAGTAATAGACGTTACCAATCCAGTCGCGTTTCAGTTTTGTATGCTCAATATCAGTGAGATGTGTTTCTTGGATGAATGCAATATCTGTCTCATGTTTTTTTAAATAAGTTATGATTTTTTTCCTTTTAATTGGATTATTAATTCCTTTGACATTTAGTGATATGCAGTTTAAATATCCTGTTTTAGCCATCACTCATTTTAAAACTATTAAGACAAAAATAAATAAATTTAAGAAAAAAACAAAACATTAAATTAGGATGAGCAAGTGATATCTTTGTCAACATTAGTCTAACATTTATGTAAAGAGAGAGAGGAACAGAGCTCCAAACAGCTCGAGAACAAAAAGAAAACAAAGAAAAAGGAACAAATTCAAAACATCCAAAAAAAAGAAAGGCAAAGCACTGCGCAAAAAAGAACTGGCAGTGCCAAAGCAGAGCTGTGCTCGGGGTAGACTGAGACCCACAGAGGACTGCTTCCACTATCTATGGTCTACACTTGAGCTCTATCTAAAAAATAATATAGTTCGTGTGGTCTAGAAACATAACATTATCACTTCAAAAAGAACCCTGTACTTTGAAGAACAACATATTGTATTCACGTATTATGGAGGCTAATCTTCCAACATACCATCAGCTGTTCATCAGTCAGTCACCTTCTGCAGAGAGAGAAGGCGGGGCACGCGCCAGCTCCAGAGTGCGAACATACACGTTGGCCTCACCCGGGGTTGAGAAGCGCCGGTATTTTCCATCATCAGTGTTCACCCTCAAGATGTCTGGGTATAACAGCGCGTATTCCACTTCCAACTCCCGGAGTCGAGCTTTCACAACGTCGTAAGCTTTACTCTTACGGACGACCTCCGCTGAATAATCGTTGAAGAAGAGGATCCTCTGTTGACGCGGGGTCCCGTTCTGGTGGAGTTTGCGTGCGGCTTCCATCACTCGGGCTTTATCGGAGTAGTAGTGTAATTTGACAATGAAGGGACGTGGCCTCTGTCCGCTTGATGGCATCGGACCCAGTGTGCGATGGGCTCGGTCCAGGACAATCCTATCGTCTGCGGTGTCAAGATGAAGGTACTCGGGGATCCACCTCTCAAGGTATTTCACCGCGTTTGTCCCCTCTACACGTTCTTCTATTCCCAGTATTCTGAGGTTAGATCTCCGGAAGTGATTCTCCAGCTGGTCAGTGCGCTCTTTTAGTTGTTTGATTTGTTTTTCCAATGTTACGATTTTGGTTTCGGATGCAGTTGCAGTCTGGTCTATGGCTTCCATTTGCTTGTCTGCGATATCCATTCTCGCGGCTAGGGCCTGTATCTCAGATCCTCGGGCGGCGATGGCTTCCAGCACAGAGGCCAGCTTTGTTTCAATCATTTGTGTGACATCAGCTATTTTTTATCCATCGTGTGTGTCACGGACGTCTCCATTTTCTCAATCTGTTCAGTGACACCGGATAGTTTGCTGTCTATGACCGCTGTGAGAGCATGTATGATGGCGTTAGCATCAGATGTTACTGCCGTAGGGCCAGAGCTAGTGTTAGCATCTCCGCGGCTAGCTTCTTGGATAGCGTGCAGGATTTCATCGCCTCCTTCAGTCTTCCTTCCCCTCTGTGGTTTTGGCATGTTGACAGCAGTTTTCTTGAAATAGTCATCGATGCTCATAACAGGAACTCTTTAGTCTTTTTGGACCACACGAAAGGTTAAATAAGTTGAAAAGGTCTCAGAGCTCTCGACCGTGCTGCCTATGCGGTCGCCATCTTGCCGGACTCACAATAATGCTCTTTTATAATCAAATCCTTTATGTGCATAACTTAAATCCTACTTTTAGAGTTACAAAAAGGTCTAGGTGTAATTTATCCCAGCGTTGAATCATCAAGCCGTGAAATAATAATAGAGAATCTTCTTTTGGACCACTGCTTTTAACCTGTCTGACCTCCCTGCGGTGTCTTCTTTCACAAATGTTTGGACTGGTCAAGAGTCAGTGATTTTTGTGATGTTTTGGTTTCGTGCTGTTGCTTTAAGAAAACAACTTTTAACCAAGTGACAATAAGCAACAGAACAGAGATTACGTTTTAAAAGAGCAATATACACTTAGTGATCTAATACAGTCATTGAAAACAAACTGTTAACCAAAACATTTGTTCCCAGAATCTTACTGTGTAAATATTAGCCTGTCCGTCCAGAGGAGCGGATCCCTTTCTCAACTGGGTCTCCCCAAGGTTTCTCACTTTTTCCCACTGGGTTTTTAATTAATTTTTCCTTGCCGATGCAGGAGGGTCTTGTTGGACAGTTAGTGTCCAACAAAAGGATGTGGTGATGATCAGGACATTTTAACATTCTACAACATGTATGGACATTTTTTTGTGTGTGCTTTATATTTTTCATGTGTTTTAACTGTTGATTCTCTGATCTGTGTTGGTGATTTCAATGGTGTTGTTAAGTCCTCTGAGTTGACTTCTGTTGTGACTTAGGATAAATAAATTGTATTGTATTGTATTGTATTGTATTGTACATACAGATCCTAAGCACGGATGACTGATGCAAACCAGCTGCTGGGGTTTAGCTAGACATTACTGTATACTAACTTAGTATTATGTATGACTACTTATTTTTGTATCAGCTGTTATTTAAGTGGTTACATATAATTTATTTAATTTGGTTGCTGCTATTTTTGCTTGTGAAAAATCTCACCTACATTATTTCTCAGTGGCTTTGGTGCATTTCTCACATCACTCACATTTGCACAACCGTTAGTGCATTTCTCAGAACAATTAGTGCAAACTGCAAAACCGCGTGGATAACCGGCACTTCCTCAAAAGCGAGTCTTCGTGTCAATGAAACTTTATGTGTCTCAGAATAATAAGTCCTGACAGCAGTGTTTATGAACAATACAGTCAAATGGTTATCAGTCATGTTTTCATTGTGACACTTTACTCTCTGTGTGTTTTCAATGGAAAAAAAGTCAGATCTTAGTGTGACTTTGTGAGCACTACACCTTGGGCCGTATTCCTAAAGATTCTGAGAGTCCTCTCAGAGAGCTCTTATCTTAACCTAAAAACTCCTAGCTAGGAGTCTTAGCTTAAAAGTTATTCCAGAACACTCTTAGAGAACTCTGAGCAAGGAATTGACAACAACTTTTATCTTAGTGAGGAGGCGTGGCCGACCCCGTTGCTAGGTATGAGTCATCATTTCAGACGCTGTGATTGGTTGATCCTAAAAGTTAGAACAAACATATTTTTGATGATAATAGGCAAAATAAGGGCCCTAAAATGGACAAACTCAATCATGGAATCTAATCTTAGGAACACTGTGTTATTGTAAATAATAACCAAAAGCTATAAAGTCAGATATATCAATGGTACATAAACTGTGAATAGTAAAGTTAGACTTATACACCATCATCAGAGCTTGCTCAGCACCAATTTATCACACATAATACGTATATATCATGAGCACTTATAATTTTATATATATATATATATATATATATATATACATATAATTTAAATATTACTCTATATATAATATACATGATAAAGAAAATTATTATTATAAATATTATATGGATAAATGATGATAATGATAACGTTAGGATTAGTAAAGGCTGTGATATGTATAGACTTATAAGGAATTAAGGAAACAATATTAATATAAACATATTATACATACACTGTACAAATCAAGTACAAGGGAGCTTAAAAGTCTTATCCTCTCCCACTCCTTTTTGAGCTGGATTGTTGTTAATAAAACAAAACTGTATATTTGTACTTCTATTCTGTTGTTGTTTTGTTTGTTTTGTCCTTTTTTTTCTTGTTTGCCATGGCTCAAAATAAAGTATTCATTCATTCGTACTGAATGTGTGACAATTTAGGACCACTTTTTCCTCTCTTTCAACTTTTACCATTTCTACTTACTTTTGTGTAACAAAGGTAAAATGGATGAGGTGTTATTGCTGACCAGCCAATGAGAAGCTGGTCACATGATTGACTTTTAAATATACCACAAACATGATTCCTGCTTGAATCTGTAGCGTTTCACTGATTCACTGTCATCCGGTGTATAGAATATTTCTCCTGTCTCCACCGTCCACCATTTTGTGCTCTTAGGGAACTTTTAAGTCGCTAAAAGTCCTCCTCTCAACTCTTAAGGGATCTCCCCTTAAGAGCACTCTTAAGAGCTAGGATTTTTTAGGAATAGCTTTTATCTTAACTAGGAGCTACTCCTCACTTTTAGGGGAAATTCTAAGAGTTGGTCAAGATTCTAAGAAAATTCTTAGAATTTGGCCACTAGGAGCAACTTTTAGCACTAAGAATCTTTAGGAATACGGCCCCTGATCTGTACAGCTGAAAACTACAGTAAAGTTACACATGACTGTATTTAGTGATTTAACTGAGTAAAGACACATATGTATGTGTGTGTGTGCATGTTTGTTTGTATATATGTGTATGATTGTATGTATGTATGTTTGAATGTACAGTATGTGTATGTTTGTGTGTATGTTTGCATGTATGTTTCTTTGTATGTATGTATGTTTGTGTGTATATGTGTGTATGTATATTCACATATTTACTGCGTATTCTTTTTGCAATTCTACAGCATTGTGCATAAAAACCAAAAACTGTCACTTACAGTATTTAGAACAAACATAAGACATTATGGCAGAACTGTGCACACATGTAAACAATGTAACAGTAGATAAAACTGTAAACTAAACATACTGGACAGCCACACCTTCCTGTCTGTCTGGCCACAGATTTTCATCTACATCACAGCTTCTTCCTTTGATGGCAACACATTTTGAGATCTAGTTCAACAATTTTGTACTGTATGTGATGACTCAAGGAAAGACTTCATCAGTTATAAGTATGTTTAATTTTGACTGACATAACAGAAGGAAATGATAATGTTATAAAAACAGCAGATAATTGTATGAAAGTAACTGATACATGTCCAAAAGCATTTGACATTTGACGTTCAAAGGAATGACAAACTTCTACGATGATGTGCACAAATGACCCAATGTTGTTGAGGTAGAACTAATAGTTCAGAGAACTTTGATCTGATCTGAGAAATGCACCAAAGTGACAGAGAAAAACTGAAACAATCTCATTCATTCATTCAGCCACAAACATAAGTAATAAGAACCTCATGTCCATTGAGAAAACTCCACTTTAAACTGTTGTTAAGTACTTGTTGACCTATTATCTGTAAACATTTGTAGATGAATATTACATACTGTTCTTTTAAGATTAAGAGATCCTTTATTCGTCCTGCATTGGGGAACATTCTCGTGCCATGTGCTCCTCATTCCAACTGGTGACACAGTTAGTTACAGAGAAGTAGGAATGAGGAGCACACAGCACACGATATGTAAACTATAACTCTATACTCTAATACAAAACAATGTATAATCTAGTGCAATAGCTGTATGTATAAATCTGTACATGTTAGCAGCATGAGCACATGTTTTGAGTTATTGAGTAATTTCAGAACAAGTAAACCACAAATTCCACCGACATAATACAATACATTCGTACCAGCACGATTTGAAAAGGGGTTGCATGAAGCTGACGACCTACAAATAACAGACAAGGAAGAAATTAAAGCAAAATTATACATATTATTTTATCCTGAAAAGTGATGTTGTGACTGCTTACATTCACAGCCATTTTCTTCTTCTCTACTTTTCTCTAAGCTGTAAAGGCTGGCAGGGAGCTGAACGACATGTCAAAGATTGATAAAGCTGGGAATGCACCCCTGTACAGACATTCTGGAACACCGTAACCCACAAACTCACAGACATCCTGGGCTGCAGTGCCACCCAACCCCCCCACTCCCCACGCTCTGTATACTCAGTCTGACCACAACACTTCAAGTCCCACCAAAACACAAGAACAGCCTACTGACATCTCTGACTATCGCCAAGAAAACAATCCTACAAAACTGGCTATCTAAAAACTCCATAAATATCAACCACTATACTCTAGTGGTTGATATTTATGGACAATATTATTTCATGTTCACTCTCTACTGCTCATCATGATGGAGACATACAGACCCTCACGGAAACCTGGAAACCCTTCATAAACTACTTTGATATTACTAAAACATTTACAATAGCTTAATGACAACGATAAACCAACACAAGCCACTCTCTGTCTGCTGCTGCCCTCTACCACCAAATACATCCTGATTAACTCCAAACAACTGCAGCACACACACACACATACACACAAACATGAACTCACACAAACATGACCTCATACAAACATGAACTCACACAAACATGAACTCACACAAACATGAACTCACACAAACATGAACTCACACAAACATGACCTCACACAAACATGACCTCACACAAACATGAACTCACACAAACATAAACATGCACATACACGTAAAAACATAAACTTACACATAAACTAACAAAATGACTGAGATGTTGTATCACAGAATCATTTTACTGCCCATGCCCACAACAAAATTGCTTTTTCTATCTTCTTTTTATTTATTTTTATTTCGACATCTGGTCTGTTGACTGCCGATACTAGCACTACGAATATTTAATTGGGGTATACATATCACAATCCCAATAACATAATAACAATAACAAAAATAACAATAATAATAGTTGGGAGAAACAAAAAAACACACAAACATATATACATATACACACAAACTCCTCATGAACACAGATTAGGGTCACCAGCGGGGATGATTGCCAGAGGGAACTCTTTTGTGCCACCCCGCTTGATTTTTAATGCATCAGTCAGGACCATAGACTGTATATATTAACGGACGTAGTCACGCCCATCTCCGCTGTTCTAACTAATGGGCCAAAAATTGGGCTTTCATGGTCCAAAAAAATTCACCCCCCTCAGCATTGACACACATGTGGAACGGAGCTTTGGGCCAAGAGCCAACTTTTGGACCATCCTGTAAAGTTGTTTTCGAGAGGTACGAAGATGCTATATGTTAGCATTGGCTAATTCTTATTCCGGGTCCACCCCCATTGGCCGGGGTGGTATTGCAAGCATGTCAGCGCACGTCATTTTGGCCACTTTTGAGCCGGGACCCGCCCCCACTGGTCAGGACACTGCATCTTAGCACTTCAACACCACACCCTTCATAATATGTATATCACATCCCTCCCAGAACTGTTCAGAACCTTTTTGAGTGGTGGTATTGGTGGCAGGACCAGTCTATAAATGTACACTACATCTCTGCTTTACCTCATTTTATTTTTATTTAACCATATCTCTCTGTCTCACACACGCACACACGCACACAACACACACACACACACACACACATGCACCATTCTTGTGCAACTCTGAATCCCCTCCCCTCCTCCCCTCAATGCTACCATACAGTTTGTATAATCTATATTTCTTTGTATGTAATTACTGTACATGTACTCCCCTATCACTGGGTGTTAAAAACTCAATAAATAAAAGAAAAGAAAAGATTGATAAAGCCAGGACAGAAGACTGGGCCGTTCACTTTTTTTTCTTTTCCTTTAAATAGTCTCCTCTGTACCTTCTTGTTGTTTTTATGACATCCATAAATTTCCGCTTTGATCCTCCTCTGTGCCCCCTGCCGCGCTGCTTCACCATCAAAACCACTTTTTTAAAACACTATTCTGTCACAATAGTACTCTTTTATAATCAAATCCTTTATTACAAAACACTGTATAATCTAGTGCAATAGCTGTATGTATAAATCTGTACATGTTAGCAGCATGAGCACATGTTTTGAGTTATGTCTTATAGCAGCTGTCCAGAGACATCAATCAATCTTTTAATTTCAGAAGATACCACAAATTCCACCGACATAATACAATACATTCATAAAAGCATGATTTGAAAAGGGGTTGCATGAAGCTGACGACCTACAAATAACAGACAATGAAGAAATTAAAGCAAAAATATACATACAATTTTTTCCTGAAAAGTAGATTTAATGCATTAATAGTCTTCTACGGCCTGAGTGGTGTCTCACTTTTTTACCTATGGGTTTTTAGAGTTGTTCCTGGCCGATGCAAGGGGTTATAAGGACAGTGGTGATGGTGGCTGAGTGGATAGCACTCTCGCTTCTCAGCAACAAGGTCCTGAGTTTGAATCCTGGTCAGAACAGAGTTTTTCTGAGTGGAGTTTGCATGCGTGCCTGTATAGATTTCCTCCAGATGCTCCGGTTTCCCCTACCACTAAAAACATGCACCTAGGTTAAATCCTCCAGCTCCGGTAGTCCTGACCAAGCCGAGCAGAAACATCTGGACATAGGTTATCGGGCGCTGCACTACGGCGACCACTGCTCCTCACGTAAGCCTTAGCGGCATCAGGATGGGTCAAATGCAGAGGATTGAATTGCGGGCATTCATAAAGTGCACCTTTAACTTTTACTCCACATTCAACATTTATAGACATTGGTCATCTGCCCCATATGGACCAATGGCTCTATATGTTTTTTCGCACTGCATTTCTTGTGTTTGAACTGTTTGATTCTCTGATCTGTCTTGGCGAATCGACAGCTTTGTAAAGTCCTTTGAATGTTATGAAATTGAGTGCGTTACAATGGGCCATATTTATGAAAGCTTCGTACAGCAAAATATGTGCATGAACTGCGAAAGTGAAGCCTCATTTGCAATTTATCAATTCCACGGCAGGTCTGCAGATGTCGTACTCTGATATCAAACACTTTTAATACTTTTAATCACATAAAACTTGTTGGCCCGTATCTGGTCCTGACACACGTTTACAAATAGCACATTTTATTCGATTAGATATTGTGTTTTTATCAAGATAGATATTGATTATTTCATTTGGCATTACACCACTGTTATCTCTATGTTCTTAAATGTTATCTGTTTTTTGATACCAGGATTTTGAAGCTCAATTTAGGCATTTTTTAAAATGTTTTCTTTGTTAAGTTTTCATTTGCAACAGCAGTCGCACAGAATGTTTTTATTCACCTGGCTTGACACACAGAGACTGGTCTTGTCATGGGACTAAAACCTGATACCCCAGATATGATCTAAAAAAAAATTCTTTACAATGATCTACAATTTTTATAAATCATTAAAAAACGCTGTATTTTTTATGGGACCTCCAAGTTTTATTACAATTATGAAATGAATAGAAATACTGCTCAGAGAATCTCACTTTTGGTTTTGTTTTTTCTCTGTGATTTGTTTCAGTACTGATATGAAATGTGTATCTAGTTTTGATACTAGTTGATTAATGTCTGATGATTGATACTTTTGATAAGCCTAGACTTGATATGACCTACAGACTTGATTTCAAAAGTATCGCAGGCCATTGGATAATTGAGATTGCATAACTCCAGACAGATACTGGCTCCTCTCTGGATGGCCACAGTTTTAACAATGCTGCTACTGTCAAGCAAAACATATAAACCCTGCTTGTTTTGAATTTTTTTTATAATTTTTAATCTAATTTAGATTAAAACATATATACAGGGTCAATTTAAGATTGACCCTGTGTCAATCTGCGTTAATCAAAAACAGTGAAATACTTCTACACAATCTTTGTCATTAGGATAACTATGGTCTCATTATTTCATAATAGTATTGTATCAATAATCAGACTAATTTCATAACAATACTGAAAGAAATCACAGAAAAAAAAAAAAATGAGATTCTAGGAGCAGTATTTCTATTCATTTCAGAACTGTAGTAAACCTTGGAGGGAGCATAAATAGACTGTATTTTCCTTCAGGGCAAATCTTAATCTTAATAGAATCGAGAATATTGCACAATGTTGGTCGGAAGAAAAGACTTCCAGAATCCAGACATAATAATTTGTTTGTGAATCTAGTCAAGATCAAACAATGATTAAGAAAAACCTTTTGGACTTTTTCTTTTTCAGCCTTTTGTCTTTCCAAATTGGCTCCTTTCCCACAGACTTCTATTGACACCTGCCCTCCTGAAGAATTCTACAAGCTGAAATATTGTCCCTGTTTACTCACTAACGACAACAGCTGAAGGACGAGTTCTGAACATCCCGTGTGTTCTTTCTTTCTTCTTTTATAGCGACACCTCGACGACACACGGACCTCCTCATCCTCTCCAAGTGCCATGTTATGGATATTTAACCAGAATCCTCCCAGAGACATCAGTATGAAGGCGCTGGTCCTGCTCCTCATCAGCTCCGCGCTCATCTCTGGGAGTCTGGGGAAGCCGGTGTTTCCAGGTAAGAAAACGCACTCACTTTTTAAAGGTTTAAATCTGTTCATCCATTCAATTTATTTTTGCTTTGCCCCCAAAATTACATTAGCATTCGTTTCTGAGAACTTTGTAATGTTTTAGAGTCCTCACCAATGGGAATCAGAGAATCAAACAGGTCTAAGGTTATATCTCGGTAACACTAAAAGTATCAAGTATCGGTATGAATAATCAGAACAAAAATGCCGTGAGGATTTTCTGATATATTTGAACTTTTTAGAATAACTTGTTGCAACACAAAAGGTATTTAAATTTTGAGATTTAATTTACGGTTAAGGTTAGCTGTGCCTACATCTGAATGACTTTCTCTTTTTCATGCACTGTGGCTATTTATGATTTTATACCATGAGTGATTTTAACAATTTAAGGGTTTTTAATTACTTTATTTTTTAGGTTTTTAATTTTTCTTTTGATCTTGTTATGTTTTTAATGCCCTGTGGGATTTTTTATTGTATCTTTTTAGGTTTATGTAGATTTTAATGTTTATGAATAATGCCTGGGTTGTGAGGCACTTTGTGATGCCTTGTGTAGAAAGGGCAATCCACAAATTAAATTTGATTGATTGATTGATTACAAATTATTCTACAAAAAGAGCACTATCTATAATCGCTGTATCAGTATCGAGCATTAAGTATGTTTTCTAGGTCAAAAATGCATGTGAAGACTAGTGATAGAAAAAACTATTTTGAAAGTGAGAAGCTGGAGTGGATATTAGATAGATTTCATTAAGATTAAGAGATGAAGAAGAGAAGCACACAGAACAAGATAAATTAACAAGAACACTAAAATAAAAACAAAAAAAAATCTCTAACTTATGCAGTATAAAGAAACAAGTAAAACATCTCTAGCTTTGGAATAATAAGGAAGCTAATCTATAATTGCCAACTTTAGCAGAATGAAGAATTGAGGATAAAACACGTACTATTTTGTGGCATGAACTTCAGGTACCCCAGCTTTAAGCACAACATATGAACGGACCACAAAACGTCTCAAAGTTGCCCCCTGTCTTGTCATAACCAACTTGTTGCAAATCTTTTAATTCTCTATTAGTTTTTCATGATTAAGAGCCTGAAAGTCAATCAGCTTTTTCTAACCAAGAGGATTTACCTCATGGTCCACTTAGTGCGGCTGCTGAGCACAGGGTAAAACAGCAAACTATATAAGCCTTCACTGGCAGCAATAACAGGCTTGGCCCACAACACTGCAGATACCATATGTTTCAGTACATTCAACACCCATTATAGAGCTATTACAAGCTACTGTTAAAACCAGCCTGGCATGCTCGTTTGGAAAGATAGCCTTCACACCCAGTCCATTTAACCACATGGTATGCAGCGCAACATCACGCCAAACTACACACAACATTCAATAGAGAGACTGTTCAAACATATATGCTTTGGTTCCCATGGATTCATTTAAGTATAGCAGTAGGTTGATGCCTAATTGTGATTTTGTGTGTGTTATTCTGATGTGCAGAGCGAGAAAAGGATCCAAAGTTTTGGAATGCGTGGGCTCAAAAGACTTTGAAGAACGCTCTGACACTGCAAGACCTGAACAAAAATCAAGCAAAGAATTTGATCTTGTTCCTCGGAGATGGTGAGCTCGCTGCCTTTTTGAACCGGCCAAGATGCATTCTGAATGGTTAAGTGCAAAGCTGCTTTCCAGTATTGTTAGAAAGTAAAAGCATTTAGAAAACTTTTGTCGAATGAAGTTGCTGCTTCTTTCAACAAAAGTGATGACATTTAGGAGATTAAACTTCAATTTAAGATTAATCATTTCTTAAAAGTAAATCTTTGTTTACTTTTTAATATTTACGTTTTTACGTAATTATTTGTCTCCTAGTTGGGGAAATGTCCATGTCATCGTTGCGCACACATTACAGGACAGTAGAAGTAAGAGCACACAAACAAGAGATCTATATCTATTATTCAAAGGGACGACATGTAATATTTTCATTTAAAATAATATCTACATCTTTTATATGTCCCCAGGTTAACATCTGCAAATCCTTTTTGACCTTGGTTTCTGAACAGTTCAAAGTGGAGTAATTCTTGTATAAAATTACAATAGACATAATGTCCACAAATCAGTTTATGATTTTCAAGTAGATTATTGAATCATAGAGCAGAATGAGGCTTTCAGTTTTTAGTTTTTATTTCAATTTTACAAATTTCATAAACATTTATAAAGCTTTGCACATTTTTAAAACTAAACCGGGTATACAAATTAGTTTTCTTATGTGATACAGAGAGTTTGTATTGTTTCATGCTAAACTCCAGCAGGTGGATTCCTTCAGTAATCAGTGCACAGGAGCTGTATGTAGGAGGCAGGAAGATTCTGGCAACAATAGCGTGATTGTAAAGACGAGACCACAAGTTGTGCATATTACATACATCGCCTTTAAACGTAACTTTAGTTTTGCATTTGATTTGTTTTCACAGATTTAATTGTTTGGAGAAGCATGTAAACCTGTGTGTGCCGTTTGAGTTATATGTAGTAGCCGTTATTTCTTCATTTAGATTTTCAGTAGAAAGTGTGTAGTCCCTTTTAAGACTGGGCTTAAACCTAAAATAGCATTCATTTGATCTGGTTTTGACATGATGCCACACAGGAGGAGAAATATATTCTTGGTGGTGCTTGATGTATGCCATGTCCAAACGTAGCCGGGTATTTTTAAAACCGAATATTTCCCCCCCTCCGTTTATGAAATAATTTGCATCCACACATAAGCGAACATCTGCGTTTTCAATCACATTCTTAACATTCCAAACATGTGCGTTCTGACGTCCTCTCCTGCGTTGGGGAAAAACCCAGAAGTGGGCGGAGCTTTGATGCTGACGCCAGTATCCTTCTGCAACGGAACTTTTACAGTCATAGAAGAAACTCAGGTTAAAGACATATGTTTACAAGCACAGACCCCCGTCCTCGGCCCTGGTTTAATCCTGGTTTAGCTCCTGTTTTGGTTGTTTTCGAGCGTCCCCGTTATCACTTTGCTGCTCTCTGATGTGGAGCGAGGATGTTTGCTGCTGCGAGCGGTTCACAGCAGCAGACAGTTTGAGTAAGATCCATGCTTCCTCAGTGATCAGAGGTCGCACGTTTTGTTTGTTGTTGTTTTGGGGGCATACTGTGACGTGAGAAAACGCAAAACTCCAGTTATCTCTGTCTACACGCAAATGCATAAAAGGAGTTTTCGAAAATCTCCCCTTTGGCTGGAGTTTTATATAGTTTTATATATTCGTTTAGGATGCGTTGTCATGTGGCTGACAGGTGCAAACGAAGAAAAAGATATGCGGTTTAGCAGATACCCGGCTACGTGTGGATGGGGCCGTAAAAAGTACCTCTCCATTGTCTCACTAACATGTGTAAAATTTCTGGAGATTGGTTAAAAAGATAAATGTTTGAATATGTGCACATCCAACTGCCCAACACAAACATGAACTTGGCACTCATGTTTGTGTTGGGCAGTTCACTGGTCACATAATAACTCTGCTCCTCCATTGCACCTCTGCTCTGTTTAGATTAGACACCAGAGAACTACCATACTGTAGTCAGGCTTCTCCAAAGTTCATATGGCCTGAAAGTAACTGGAAACATTCGAACAGTTTCTGAACAAAATATAAGGATAAGCTTTTATCTTTACAGTGTGGGAAAGGGCTTAATACACAGTGCAAAAAAAACATTAGAAGTATAGCCTTGCATTTTGACTACAACACTATACCTGAGGCTCAATGGTTAAAAGACTTTTTCTGTTTTTCAAATGCTGTGCAGCTATGTGTATGATAAAAAGTTGCTCACAAAACCCATCATCAGTACAACTGATGATGGGTTCGGAAAACTTCGGAAAACCTGCTAAGAAGTACAGAGGATGGATGAGCAACCTTTCTTTGTTTTGAATAATCCTTGTACAACTAAGATCTTGCACAAACTTATTTCTAAGATAGAGAAGCAAGAGTGCAGGGTTAAGGCTAGGATAACACATAAAAAAAGTTTCTCCTTTTGAATGGTTGTTATGAAGCTTGTAAGTAAAACATGTATTTACAGAAAAGTAGGGTCATGAGTTATTTATAAAAGTGTTGCTGTAAGTATAGGTACATGCATTCGATTGTTATATTGTTATTGTGGTTTTCTGGTGCAATCATAACAGATGACCTGTTTTTGGTGGCCAGGCATGGGTGTTCCAACTGTGACAGCGGCTCGGATTCTGAAAGGACAGCTCAGTGGACAAAGCGGAGAGGAGACTCTGCTGGAAATGGACAAATTCCCCTTTTTATCCTTGGCTAAGGTTTGCCCTGGTTATATATTCACATTGTGACAGTGCATGGGAAAGGTTGTACCTGCATTCTTCATTGACCCTGTTTTATCTTTCACATACTCATTTATAAAGTAGCATTCTGCATTCATGAGTTAAGCAATGCAAAAAGACCTTGGTCTTTTTGCACAGACCTCGCCACGGCTCGGTCTGTACAAAAAGGCCGCAATCTGATATTTCTGTACAGACCGAGCAAGCGAGGTTTAATAAGCCGTTAGTATTCATCAAAAACAAGGCAGAGGTTTCATTCCTAATGAAGCGTTTGTATTTGCTGCTCCTTCTACATGGAACGTTTTGCAAAAAGACTGGAAATGATCTGACTGTATTTCACTGAATGCTTTCAGATCCAGATTGAGAGCACTTGAGACATCTTCAGTGAAATGTAACTGTTTTCATAATCCGTAATTTTATGAAATTGCATGTGACTGTTTTATAATCTGTATGTAACTATTTTCTCTATCTATTTTCTATCTGTAATTGTATGTTAATTTTGTACAGGACTCCCTTGAAAAAGAGGTTCTCCTTGACTGCCAGCCATTTTTGATGACTTCACTGATTTTTATGACTCACAGAATATTGTGTGCTATGACTATGAAAAATATGAAACCAGAGTCTGAAAGACAGGACTGTCTACTTTCAGCAGCAAAAAGAAGTTTGTTTTTAGCTTGTTTCGTTCTCCTGTGAGCTCTAGTCGAAAAGAGGGGAGTGTGACAAAAAGCAACAGTCTTAGACAAAAAGCTGAGAAAATGAGGTGTTTGTGAAAACAGACAAACCTGCAGAAAAGGGACTGAAACACTATTTAGTTTAACTTTAGCATCTCCTCAAACATGTCCAGGATCTTACATGTTAGAAAACAGCAACAACAAGTTATGAGAAAGTGTTTTTGATGCAAAATAATAGTATTGCTCGAATATTTCAAAATGTAGGTCAAAATTTACATTTACATACAAACTATGCCAGAGAGTATGGCCAGTATTTATCCATTAGGTGGCGCTATATTTGTGCCAATAAGAGTAAATCAGAGATAAGCAAAATTGCAATGATAAACACTATAAATGACAATAAATCAAAGTGAACAGACAGTATACTTATACTATAAGTGCAATAGAATACTGTTGTGTGTCTTTGTGTGTTTGGGCGCCTATGTGTGTTCCACATGGTCTGCTGCTCTGACCCTCCACATGGTCTGTGTCAGCTCTGGAGCCACACTTACTGCTCAAACTGCCTCCAGATGTAGCCTGACCCTGATTATATTACTCCATGCCTGCTTCACCTCTGTCTCTCCTGCTCAGAGTGCTCAGGCAGTGATCTTTGACCAAGACACCCATCAAGCTCTGCTGCCACCTGCTGGCTTAATAGAATACTGTCTACAGCCAACCCCCAGACATAAACACAGACACAGACGGACAGGAAAAGATTGAAAAACAATGTTGAAGTCAATTGATGTCAATGACAATGAGTTAATCTCAGTGGTACTTTCCTGGTTACATTTAAAAAATAAAAATAAAAAAAACAATATTTTTTTTTGGATTCTTTGGCGTACCCCCACTTTGAGAACCACTGGTTTAGAGCAAATGTGTCTGTATTTTCAGGACCAATCCAAAGGAATTCTCTTAAAGGTGTCTAGAAAACAAATCAAAAACATAATGCATTAGGTTGGCCAGTTTAGACTAGGCATGGGAATAAAACACCTGAAATACACGAATAATGATCTGCAAAAACATTTAGACATTTATCTTTCAAGTGTTTATTTGCCATTGAGTGGTATTGGTTGCTGTACTCAAACTAAAATAGAATTACTCAGGACTGACGTAATATTGTTAATGTTAATAATTACATTTCCAATTCAATTACAATGTTTCGTGCAGACCCAATGCAGTACGTGCAAAAATGCTGCAGAGACGACTCACTTGTGGTTGCGTGCGTAGCTTAAAGCAATTACATCACCGCAAGCTTCCTGTGGTTCATGTCGTCCTCTGACTGATCATGACAAATCTTTAGTCATGAATTGTATGTATTTGCTGATAAAATATAATAACATAAAATACATAGGACAAAAATTGTTAGTAGTAAACACATGGTTCTCCTATAATTATACCTTCCAAACAGTTGGACTCCCAGAATTCATAAACCTCTAGAAGTCTTTGAGCAGACGACTCTCCCAGAGTATATACTATTTATTATATATATTTTTTATCTTTAATACTTCTAAAACTGGTTAGTACGAACTGAGGAACCGATGTGCAACAATACTTAATGCTAACGGATAAACAGTGTGTTGCTATGGTAACTAGCTGACATTGTTATGGACCAGTCTGGGACCAGTCTAGAGTCGAGATCATTTCATAAACATAATGACATGGGAAAAAACCTAAATATAGATACAGAAAAAGTCACAAAGTTATGAAGACCAAAAAAGTGCAAATGTAATACTCTTCCATAATGAAAAGCCGTCAAATTGACTGCTCTGGGAGTTTGAGTGTTACCCGAGCCTCTGCATTCATTGTATACGTTTTCTTAATTCAGAACTTTCTTGGGGTTTATAACATTGTTTCCTCACAAAAAAACTGGACCTGGAGGTGTTTTTAGATCCTTCCACGCAATAATTAGGAACTTCTGGGACAAACATGTAACCCCGCCCCTTCTGTCGTCTGTCTCCTGTCTCAAACCTGTAATGATATGATGTATTTTCCTCCTCTTACATAATGTTTTTTCAGGTGATATTATGTTCTGTTCAAATTACATGCTTGTTTGCAAATAAGAAAGAAGAAAACAACTCTTGCACACTGTACTTGGGAACACCAGTTCACCAGTTTTTTTTATGTACGTTTTGGGTGGGCCCCTGTCAAGAAAAAAATATATATATAATATACTCCTCCCTCTGTTGGTAGCATATAGGAAGTTACATGCTCATAGTCATTTTTATCCTTGATGCATCTCTCGCCATACACTGTATATTTTAAATGGTCAGACATGATTCTTCTTTAAGGTGTATGAGGTTAAATGCATTTAATAAACAATAATTTAAAGAGATCCTTTATTTGCATCAGTGGTGTTGCATCACGAGTCGCAGAACAGTAGGAAGGAGGAGCACACAGCAAAAGATAATTGATAAGTGAAAAATACATGAATACAATTAAATCTCAAACTTTAACATAATAAAGAAGTTAGAAATATGTGTTGGTTTGTATGTTTCCAGAGAAATGACCTTATGGATATGTTTTGCAGACGTACAACACCAATTCGCAGGTGCCTGACAGCGCGGGGACGGCCACAGCGTATCTGTGCGGAGTCAAAGCGAACGAGGGGACTGTCGGAGTGAGTGCAGCTGCCGTCCGCTCTGACTGTAATACAACTGAAGGCAACCAGGTCACATCCATCCTAAAATGGGCCAAGGATGCAGGTACAAACATCATGATACATGTATCACTGAAAACATGTACATTATGTAAAAATCCTCCAGCTCTGGTCAGCCTGAACAAACCAAGCGTCCAAATCCTAAGATGGCTTCTTGGGATCTGTACTACGGTGACCTGGGCCCAAGTGCAGGGTCGACATTGGGATATCCTCCTACTGTGAAATTTCACATGGTCTTTTTCATTTTGAATGCATGTATAATATGCTGTGCTACCATGACATGATATTATCAGAATCAGAATCAGAATCATTTTTATTGCCACGTAAGTAACAGGAGGTCACAGACTAGGAAATTGCTTTGGCTCAGTGCAACAGTCAAAAAGAGATAATAAAAATAAGAATAAAAAACACTTCTAAAGAATAAATTTACATTTAAAATAGAGTTACAGTTACTATTTACAATATACAAGTGCACATGGTGCACACAATGTAAGGTGAACAGCAGTACAGTGAAGTAAAGTGACGTATGATGGGCAGTAAAGTGACTTTATAAAGGGCGGGGGGACAGGTTAAGAAGTGTTCAAGAGTCCAACAGCAGAGGGGAAGAAACTGTTCTTGTGGCGGGAGGTTCTAGTCCTGATGGACCGCAGCCTCCTGCCTGAGGGGAGTGGTTGGAATAGTCCATGTGCAGGGTGAGAGGGGTCGGCTGTGATACGACCAGCCCGGCCTCGAGCTCGGGCGACGTACAGGTCCTGCAGCGATGGAAGGCTGCGGCCGATCACTTCCTCTGCAGAGCGCACAATGCGCTGTAGTCTCTGTTTGTCCCTGACTGTGGCTCCAGCGAACCACACGGTGACGGAGGAGGTGAGGATGGACTCGATGATGGCCGTGTAGAACTGCACCAACATCTGTGCAGGCAGCTTGGCTTTCCTGAGCTGCCGCAGGAAGTACATCCTCTGCTGGGCCTTCTTGATGAGGGAGCTGATGGTTGGCTCCCACTTGAGGTCCTGGGTGATGGTGGTGCCCAGGAAACGGAAGGACTCCACAGAGGTGATGGGGGAGTCCATCACGGAGGGTGGGGGTGGGGGGACAGTGCTCTTCCTGAAGTCCACAATCATCTCCACTGTCTTCTGGGCGTTCAGCTCCAGGTTGTTACCACTGCACCAGGACACCAGCCGGTCCACCTCCCTCCTGTAGGCGGACTCATCGTTGTTGGAGATGAGTCCAATGAGGGTGGTGTCGTCCGCGAACTTGATCAGCTTCACGGAGTCGTGGCTGGAGGTGCAGTGGTTGGTGTACAGGGAGAAGAGCAGGGGAGAAAGAACACAGCCCTGTGGGGCTCCTGTATTTATAATCCGAGAGTCCGAGGCATTCTTCCCCAGACGCACTCGCTGCTTCCTGTCCGTCAGGAAGTCAGTGATCCACCTGCAGGTGGAATCGGGCACGTTGAGCTGGGAGAGCTTGTCCTGGAGCAGGGATGGCAGGATTGTGTTGAAGGCAGAGCTGAAGTCCACGAACAGGACCCTGGCGTAGGTCCCCGGGGAGTCCAGGTGCTGTAGGATGTGGTGGAGGGCCAGGTTAATGGCGTCGTCTACAGATCTGTTGGCTCTGTAGGCGAACTGCAGGGGGTCCAGGAGGGGGGAGGTGAGGGGAGGTGAGGGACTTGAGATGGGAGAGAACCAGGCGTTCAAATGACTTCATGACGACAGACGTAAGTGCTACAGGTCTGTAGTCATTGAGTCCTGTGATCCTGGGCTTCTTCGGGACGGGGACAATGATGGAGGATTTGAAGCAGGCCGGGACATGGCAGGACTGCAGAGAGGAGTTGAAAATGTCCGTGAACACAGGAGTAAGCTCACTGGCGCAGTGTCTCAGAGTGGCCGGAGACACGTGGTCCGGGCCAGGAGCTTTGCGGGGGGGCAGCCTGATTCATTTTAATAAATAACAGAGAGTCTCTCCAACTTTGCACTGTCAGTGTGAAATCGGAGAGACGTTTCTCCTCCAAATCTTCAAGGAGAGGCACTGTTTTAATTATATTTGATATGAAACATAGTTAATTTAGATGATACTACAGTATCATTTGGTCAAAATTATGTATTATTGAAGTTTGAAGGTGCTGACATTATCTTTAAGGTATACTTTATTGTCTCTGCTTGGTTCAGTTCAATCATGCAAGCCATTTTGTACAGGAAAGTGAAGTAAAAAAACCAAATACCTTCATAATAAATACCCTCATGAAAAGAAAGTTATAAAGCAACTTTCACTTTGAAAATTATGGAAACCTTGAGTTTGACCCCAGGGGTATTTGGACATACAGTGCCTTGCAAAAGTATTCGGCCCCCTTGAACCTTTCAACATTTCGCCATATTTCAGTCTTCAAACATAAAGATATAACATTTTTTTTGTGTGTCATGAATCAACAACAAGTGGGACACAATCGTGAAGTGGAACGAAATTTGTTGGATAATTTAAACTTTTTTAACAAATAAAAAACTGAAAAGTGGGGCATGCAATATTATTCGGCCCCTTTACTTTCAGTGCAGAAAACTCAGTCCAGAAGTTCAGTGAGGATCTTTGAATGATCCAATGTTGTCCTAAATGACTGATGATGATAAATAGAATGCACCTGTGTGTAATCAAGTCTCCGTATAAATGCACCTGCTCTTTGATAGTCTCAGGGTTCTGTTTAAAGCGCAGAGAGAACCATGAAGACAAAGGAACACACCAGGCAGGTCCGAGATACTGCTGTGGAGAAGTTTAAAGCCGGATTTGGATACAAAAAGATTTCCCAAGCTTTAAACATCTCAAGGAGCACTGTGCAAGCAATTATATTGAAATGGAAGGAGTATCAGACCACTGCAAATCTACCAAGACCCGGCCGTCCCTCCAAACTTTCATCTCAAACAAGGAGAAGACTGATCAGAGATGCAGCCAAGAGGCCCATGATCACTCTGGATGAACTGCAGATAACTACAGCTGAGGTGGGGATAGTGTGTTCAGGGTGATGAGCTGTGTTGCTTTTACGCCAAACATATCGTTTGTGGCAAACTTTAAGAGACTTTTATTGGATATCTTTGAGAAATGGCCACTCTTCCATAAAGGCCAGATTTGTGCAGTGCACGACTGATTGTTGTCCTATGGACAGACTCTCCCACCTCAGCTGTAGTTATCTGCAGTTCATCCAGAGCGATCATGGGCCTCTTGGCTGCATCTCTGATCAGTCTTCTCCTTGTTTGAGATGAAAGTTTGGAGGGACGGCCGGGTCTTGGTAGATTTGCAGTGGTCTGATACTCCTTCCATTTCAATATAATTGCTTGCACAGTGCTCCTTGAGATGTTTAAAGCTTGGGAAATCATTTTGTATCCAAATCCGGCTTTAAACTTCTCCACAGCAGTATCTCGGACCTGCCTGGTGTGTTCCTTTGTCTTCATGGTTCTCTCTGCGCTTTAAACAGAACCCTGAGACTATCAAAGAGCAGGTGCATTTATACGGAGACTTGATTACACACAGGTGCATTCTATTTATTAGTGATGTGCTGAGCGGGCCGAGTCTTCGAAGCGTGGGCCGAGTAATCTGGGGGCGTTTCTTTTGAAGTGTGGGTCGAGGCGTGTATTGGTCACGTGTGTGATGACAGCCGTACCACGTGACTGATTCAGGAAATGATTTGTTGGTTTGGAGCGCGATTCGAAATAAAAGGGACGAGTGAACGCAATGGATTCCCCTTCATCACTTTGTGTGTTTTTGGGTTATTGCGCTTCTCATTTGGCATCCTATTTGGCATCCTATTTGAGCTTCTTTTTTGCGATGGAACCGGCAAGAAAGAGAAGATTTTCTCCAGTTTGGGAGCACTTTGAGCAGATCTCACCTAATAAGGTAAGGCAAATCAATAATTCTGTAATAATAGATTACACAAATATGACAACACATAATTTCTCTTGCTCACTTTTCTCTGTTATAAATACGTTTGAATAATAGTTTTTTCAATTGCAGGTGAAGTGTCTGTTATGCTCCAAACAACTGGGTTATAATAATAACACCTCAGCTATGCTAAGGCACTATCGTGCCTTGCATAGCAATGTGGATTCCAACCCAGGTGAACCTGTCTCGGGTAGGCCATTTTATATCATGATAATAATTGATGATTGTCCTACAATTACACTAAATATATTATATTTGAATGTATTTGTTCATTAGATAAATTTCTAACCCTAATGTGCATTTTCTTTCAGCTGAGACGGTTGACTTGACTGAGGCGTTCGTGGATATGGTGATTGAGGATTCCCAGCCCTTTTCCATTGTGGAGGGAACTGGCTTCCGAAAGCTTGTGAAAGCTTTGGCACCATCTTATGTTCTTCCCACGCGGCAGGTATTTATGTGAACTATTAACAATTTATTATCCTCAGATCCACTATTTCAAGACTTTACTTTTTTCAGACTTTGAAAGCCACGGTGGAGAAGAGATACAGGGAAGCCAAAGACAAGGCCAAAGTGGTGGTGTCTTCTGCATCTGCTGTTAGTTTAACAGCAGACATGTGGACCTCCATCAACACTGATGCCTATCTTGCAGTGACTGGTCATTTTATTGACGAGAGCACTTCTCTGCAGACTGTTGTCCTTGGGGTGCAGCATTTCCCTGAGGCACATACAGCAGCAAATCTAGCGAGAGTGATGACCTCTCTTATGTCAGAGTGGGGTTTAGCAGAAAAGGTGACATGTCTGGTGACTGATGTTGCTGCGAATATGGGAGCTTGTGCTCGAGAGCTACATATGCGTCACACAATTTGTGTGGCACACACGCTAAACTTAATGATCAAAAAAGCTCTCGACCAAAGTCCTGAGTTGTGTGACATCAGGACAAACTGTCGTAAGATAGTAGGATACTTTAAGAGCAGCACTACTGCAAAGTTAAGGTCCTTACTTGTAATATGTCAATTATTATTTCTGCTCCTGCACTGTTTTAATTTGTTGACTGTTTTATAGGAGAGACTTACACAGATTCAATCACAAATGGGTCTCTCCGTGCTTAAACTTATTCAAGAGGTGGATACAAGATGGAACAGCACGTACTTAATGCTTCAGCGTCTGTTCAACCTGAGAGAGCCTGTTGGAGCAGCTTTGGCTGGGCTCCGTACAGACATTACACAAATCTCAGCAGAACAATATAACATCATTGCAGACTGTCTGAAGGTGCTCGCTCCATTCTACTATGCCACAATTGAGGTGTCCGAGGAGAAAAGAGTCTCTGTGTCAAAAGTAGTTCCACTTTTGACCACTCTCCATAATGCTCTGGAAGAAGAGGAGATCGGCCATATCCAAACACCTGAGAGCAGAGACATGGCTGAGTATTTGCAAAGACAACTGAGGGACAAGCTCAGCCACCTCCAATCAATGAGCATCATGTCCCTCTCTACCTTGCTTGATCCCAGATTCAAAAAGATTGGATTCTTCAACCCCAATAAGGCAGCAGAAGCTGAAAAAAGATTGATTGGCGAATGTGCTCAAGTTTTGAGACTTTCATTGTCCGCTTCTGCTTCATCATCATCATTATCACCATCATCATCATCACCATCATCATCATCTGTAGCTGAAGGTAATATGTATACTCTATTTGTGCTAATAAGTCACTTATAACCTGTTTATTCTGTTTTAGGGAGCAAACTGTGGCAACGTTTTGACACGACATGCCAGCAGACCAAAATCCCAAACATAACTGCCAACGCTACAGTGGAGGTCCAAACATATCAGGGGGAGCCAAATATTCCTCGACTCGAAAGTCCCCTTCAATATTGGGACAAACATAAGTTTACATTTCCAAATTTATATAAACTTGCCATTACATATTTATGTTCACCTGCATCCTCTGTGCCCTGTGAACGGGTTTTTTCAAAGGCAGGTGAAATACTGTGCAAAAAAAGAAATCGCCTGAGTCCAAATACTCTTGAAAAATTATTATTTTTGAATAATAATGAATAACTGTATTGTTTGTTTTTCAACTCCTGTCAATAGTTGCATAAGCACTTACATAAACAAAGTAACACAAGCACATTTTACATAACAACTGTCTCCACTTCATTGGCTGTATTCTTTCAGCCCATGTTCAGACCCTACCATTTGTTATAGGCCCTTGGCATGTATTACATTTCTTTGTCCACATGATGGCGTAGTGGAGCATGATTCACCTCGAGCCTTCGACTCATGGGCCGAGTAATAGGCTGCGATCCCTCAAGGCTTCATGGGGCTTCAAATTGCCATCACTACTATTTATCATCATCAGTCATTTAGGACAACATTGGATCATTCAAAGATTCTCACTGAACTTCTGGACTGAGTTTGCTGCACTGAAAGTAAAGGGGCCGAATAATATTGCACGCCCCACTTTTCAGTTTTTTATTTGTTAAAAAAGTTTAAATTATCCAATAAATTTTGTTCCACTTCACGATTGTGTCCCACTTGTTGTTGATTCATGACAAAAAATATTTTTTTTATATCTTTATGTTTGAAGACTGAAATGTGGCAAAATGTTGAAAGGTTCAAGGGGGCCGAATACTTTCGAAAGGCACTGTATGTGAAAGATTATTCGTGCCCACACCATGCTGGCGAGGGAGTACACAAGGGAAAAACGTTTCGAACCACTGTATTATCTGACAGAGCAGTTGATTATAGTTTACCAGTGGTTTATATGATATTTTTGTTGCATGAGTGAGAAAACAGTTATGTGAAAAAAGCGTCTGTCGTTCCCGAGGGGACTCAGTGTACTCTTGTGTGACTTTGCTTCCAGCAGTGACATTCATATGCTCTTGAACTATTTCTGCCGTGATTCGCAATAACACAAGCAGAGCCCTTGTCATGTAAATGCTGACTAAAATGTATTTTATCTCTCAGTTTTAATTTTAGTTCAACCCTTAAAAGCCGGTCTGAAGAAGTCCTAATAGGATGGAGGAACAAGGATCAGGGGTGGCGTTTGTGTGCGTGCGAGTGGGAGAGTGGGTTCAGGGGATCATAGAGAATAGGAAATCCAATCATTCTTCAGGGAACAGAATGACCTGATGCACCAGTGAAATGAAAATGTTATTTTGATATAGCTGCCCCGTCTGTTATCGAGTAAACATTTTAAAATAACAGAAACATCCCATTTTCTCAAGCAAGAGGAGTTCACTGTAATGATAGCTTGAATCAAGTAGTTTTTTTTAATCTTTTGAGTTAATTTCGACTGTCCAAATTATTAATTTTCCAAATTAGAGCAATTGTTAACTTACTGTATTTTGCCTCACTTTTTTCAGTGTAGTTCGATCGATTCCTGTTCTTGTGTGCTTTTAGCCTACAATCCATTACACAATGAGGACAGCTAAAGGCTTTCTTGGTGTTAATGTACATGTTAAAATGTCAATATTTATTGATTTCTGTTACTTAATTATCTCTACTTTCTGGGATGATCGATAAAATGATTGTGTCCATTATAGGAAAGTCGGTGGGGATTGTGACGACCACTCGCGTCAACCATGCCACTCCCAGTGCTGCGTATGCTCATTCTGTGGACCGAGACTGGTACTCCGACAACGAGATGCCAGCCGAAGCCCTGCAGGCCGGCTGCAAGGACATTGCCAGACAGCTATTCGAAAACATCCCCAACATTGATGTAAGTGAGGAGTGACAAGCTGTTGAGTCAAGTCATTTCTGCTGAACCATGTGCCAGCTGACATATATGCAAAATGTGATGAAAAATATGTTCATGTATCTCAATTTTAGCACATTTTGACTGCAAGATTTGCCAATGGGACAAGCAAAATGATCATGTTTTGAAATGATGCAAGAAATGTCTCTCTTGGAATGAGAAAATAAAGCAACAGTTCTTGTCCCATTGGCAAATCTTGTTTTAAGAATGTGTCAGAATGTCCTCGAAAAAACACTTGATTCAAGCAATTCTGACCTCATATTTTACCATGTTTTGCAGTGTTATACATATTTCCCACAGGGCACTCCACCAGCATTGAAAACTACTACATCTCATATATTGGGAATACTTGATCTAATGTCCCTAAAATGGAAATAAAGTCAAATTATAATTCAGAATTCTTAGATACTAACATCTGATAATCTACAGCCCTGTTTCCACCACCTCTACTTGGCCCTACTCTACTCGACTCTATCGCAAATGTATAGGCTTTTAGTAGTCGTTGTAGTAGTGGTGTTGACCGAGTGTTTGAGGTTCATATAAAAAGTGAATAATGGTTAAGACAGATGCCGCTATTTTCAAAAGAAATAAGTGTGAATGTGAAAGTATGTTGACTCACAGTTCAGTTTATATTGGAGGTGAGTGGGCAGGGAGCTACGCCTCTGTGTTACTCAAATGTAGAGAAAGGAAAGTTTTATTGCAGTTTCCCCTTAGCAGTATCCAGAAAAAACACACTTTTGGCCTTAAACGAGGATGCATTTCAAGCCACGTCAAATAAAGTGTACCCCCCAAGTGTACACAAACACGCATTCCTTGCATTATAGATAGATTGGTATGTATACTGCGAGTGTATATATTATTGAGCAAAAAGACATATGAGGTGAAATTTATGCATTTGTAGAAATAAAACAAACATTTCAGTAGAATTACTTGATTATTACATTTCCACGCCATTTAAATTATGTTTCTGTGATTTTGCTTGAATGTGATGTTTTCTTATCTGAACGTCAGATAAAGTGTCTCTATTATTTTAACCTTAAGCACGGCAAAAAGTGATAAAATATAAGGTAATAATTGCTTGAATCTTATTATTATTTTTCATTTGAGTCCATTATGACTGTCTTAAAACAAGATTTGTCAATGGAACAAAGGCATGTAATCTATTTTCATACACTGTAGCTTTATTTTCTCATTCCAAGGGAGACATTTCTATCTTTTTAATGCAAGATAATTCTGCTTGTCCCATTGGCATATCTTATTTAAAGGCATTCAAAACGGACAGAAATGTTAATACATTCTGCCAAATTTGAGAATTTTTTTACTTCATCACTTTTTGCAGTGAGTGTGCTGTTTTCTGTCTGTACTGAAGTTCTTGTCAGACCAGAGCAACTTACACACATTGTCCCGTTCAAAACAACAAAATGATAAATGAATGAAAAAAATAGGTATAACACTACATAACAACAAAAAATAGAAAATGTTCAACTCTTTGACGATCTTTAAACAATATTTGACAATGGAACAAGAAATACATTTGCTATATCCGTGCTTGAAATAAGACTAATGCTGGTGGCTATGTTGTTCTCTGCCACTTTTGTCCCGAAAAAGTATCTCTCCAAGTAAACGTTTGAAGATCCCTGGTTTACAATATGCCTTTTTTGTTGCTGCCATAAACATGTTTTCATTTATTGGTTGCATGAAATGTGACTCTTCCACTTCAGGTCGTCATGGGAGGAGGCCGCAAATACATGTTCCCCAAAAACGAGTCAGACGTTGAATACCCCAATGTCGCAAAGCACAGCGGCACACGGAAAGATGGCAGAAACCTGGTGCAGGAATGGATTACAAAGATGCAGAATAAGGTTTCTCTTTCTGTGAATGTCTTGACAAATAGATTCACATTTTTGGTGAGTTCAAAGAGCAGAAAATGTATACATGGTTTTTTTTCCCCCTTCTATTTCTTCAGAACAGTCATTATGTATGGAACAAGAGTCAGCTCCTATCACTAAACCCTGCCAATGTGGAGTACCTGCTTGGTGGGTATGCGCGTCACTCACAAGTATCATTGAAGTGTAATGAGGAACAGTGTGTGTATGTTTTTAGATTGGCCTCAGCCCTTTCTTTTTCTCGCTTGTTCGTTATATTGCGTCTTTTCACCCAGGTCTGTTTGAACCTGGGGATTTGCCGTACGAGTTGGAGAGGAACACAGACACTGATCCTTCACTCACAGAAATGGTGGACGTGGCAATCAAAATCCTAAAGAAAAACCCAAATGGATTTTACCTGCTTGTGGAAGGTTTGTACAACTGCAACATTTCACTTTGAGGCTATTATGACTTCTATATATTTCTGACTGTTTATTTACACTAGAACTCCCAGAGCAGTTAATTTGAGGGCTTTTCATTTTGGAATTCTAATTACTCCTCTTATGTACGTTTTTAGTATTTCATATCTTTGTGAATATTTTTGCTGTTTCTGTATGAAGATCATTTCTGTGTATTTATGTTTATGATATTAACTCAATCCACGACTGGTCCTAGACTGTTTCAGAACAATGTCAGCTTAGAGCAAGTACTGGTTACCATAGCAACAGTGTTTATCTACTCTAGTTACCATTTAGCTTTACTGTATTTCAGTTATATTCACCAGTTTGAGCATGTACAAAAGATTAACACCATTTGAATTACAGTACTTAAAGATGCCGTCAGTGATTTTTTTCCAGATGCATTTTTTTTTTTTATATTGTGGGAAATTGTCTCTAAACTCTAAAAGTAGTCAAGTAATCATGTGTTTTCAAATAGTATTGGATTTGAACAGATGCCTATAAAAAACATTTTGGAGCGGACCGATAAAATAAACCAATGGGATTCGTTTACCCCCTTCACCTTCTTCCTGTTTCTCGCGAGTGTGCGCACCTGAGTTATCGGATTATTTTCTAAAACATTCAATGGCTGAACAGAACCACCCACTCTCCCTGTTGTGAGAAAGAAAAGAAAATGCTGGATGTTTGGTTTGGTGGCGAGGGGAGGGGGGAGTGGTTTCGAGTTGGTGCTACGGCTAACCTAACAACATCACTAACTGCATCTTTAATTGCGTAACAAAACAAGATAGAATCAATACAAGAACAAATACAAATTCCCTCAGTTATATGCACAGCTAAACAGAAGTGTTTTTAACCTGGATTTGAACATTGTCAGAGACGAAGCCTGCAGGTAGACCTCCCCATGTTTAGCCCCGACTCTGGGCACCAGCAGTAGTCAGAGTGGTTCATATGGAACTAACATGTCTCGGATGTAGTAGTAATCGTAGTAATCTTTAGTAATCTTTATTTATATACCGCCTTTTCACTGCAGATCTGAGTCTCAAAGCGGTTTACAATTGTTTATATTGGGTTTATTTTGTCTCTCACTCCACACAGAGATGGGAGCAGGCCAGACCTATTGTACATATTTTTAGTGGTAGGGGAAACCGGAGCAAACCTACGCAGACACAGGGAGAACATGCAAACTCCACTCAGAAAGGCCCTGGTCCGACCGGGATTCGAACCCAGGACCTTCTTGCTGAGAGGCGAGAGTGCTATCCACTCAGCCACCGTGCCGCCCACTTTGTTGCGAGGCCATGGAGAGACTTGTTTAAACGCCTTTTACATATAAATATTAAAATCTTCTTTGCAGGAGGCCGTATTGACCATGGACATCACGAGGGCAAGGCCAAGCAAGCTCTGCATGAGGCAGTGGAAATGGACCGTGCTATTGGCAGAGCTGATCTTTTGACCAGCACCCACGACACGATGACGGTGGTCACTGCAGACCACTCTCACGTCTTTAACTTCGGGGGCTACACTGTACGAGGAAACACAATCTTTGGTGTGTAATTACTCTGGTGTAGGAGCTAGGGCCGTGTGGCTTGGTAATAAGAAACTGCAGTGATAATTCTTCTTTATTTCAGGTCTGGCACCCATGCTCAGCGATGTGGACCAGAAGCCCTTCACTGCCATCCTGTACGGGAATGGGCCCGGCTACAAGATCGTGAATAGTGCAAGAGAAAATGTCTCCACCATTGATTACCGTAAGTCACTCAGCCTTGCTATATTATTCATAATTCGTATTTCATTCATTTTGTCTTTTGGAATCAGAAATAAATCATTTTTAATGTCAATACATAATTAGTTATACATTCATAATGGGTACGTATGGGTAAGAAAAAAGAGAGACAATTATACAATTATACTCTCTTAAGAGAATATTTGCTGATGAGAAAAAGCCATTTAGTCTTGTTTCAAGAACTTTTGCTTTATTTTCTCTTAAAAAGAATTAACTATTCCTTGTCACGTTGGAAAATCTTGTTTTAAGGCAGTCATATAGATACATTATGATAAATGTGAGTAATTTGTTTTATATTTACTTTCTGATTTCAGGCACATTAAACATATGTACATAAAACATGTTTCCTTAATCCTCAGTAAGTTTTTCTTCTGCTTGTTTCTTTTGTGTTTCTTTTGCTCCAATCATCCCAATGGTTGTAAATATTAATCCTAATCTCACAAAAATTGCAAAACTATTAACTCCTTATTTTAGGCCTGGAAGTTCATATATTATTGAAATGGTTATTGAGTTGTTTTTTAGAATCAGAATTATTTGAATTGGCTTTGTGAGTAACAAGAAGTCAAAAACTGTGAAATTGCTTTCTCAGTGCAAACAAATAAAATATGTATTATAAAATAAAGCATAAAAATTGCATTAATCACATTTAATAAAATTGCTACTATATACAAATGCACTAAGTACTCACAATAGACATATAGTAGTGCAGTAAAGTGTCAGTAGTGCAGTAAAGTCAAGCCCCGGCGATCCAAGATGGCGCCCTATTCAAATGAATGGTTGTGCTCAGTGGCGCTTTGTGACGGCATGGGGGCTGAAAGATTAGCGGAAGTCGCCTGGAACTCTCAAAGATCTATGGGAAACTCGCCTGTATTTGGGCATCGTCTGGTCCTCCCGGTTCTGCGCAGTGGATGATCTCCCATAATGCGTTGCGCCAAACACGCGTGTGAGGGTCTCACACCGGGTCTCACGCACGTGCACAGAGGGGCTCGGCCACGCTCTGACCAATCAGAGCAGTTCATCAGAGCGGGAGTTAGAGCGAGAGCCAGACGAGCAGAGTTTGTGGCACTAAAGTGTGGATTTAAACAAAACCGAAGGATTTAAGAAGAAAAAAAGTTCAGGATGACAAGGGACACTAAAATCCCCACAAAATCCGGCCTTTATGAAAGCTGTAGGTTCTCTGTCAGCTGAGGTTGAGCTGTTTTGATATGCATTGAGTTCTATGGGGAAAATTTCGGGGTAGCCCACGTGAATTTAGTCTGGTCTAGTCTGCAGTACCGCAAGAATCCCCCTAGCACATGGGTTATTCAGCTACATGCTAGTAATACCCTGTCCAGTTATTATAATAGATCCATGGTAAAGTGACAGTAATGCAGTAAAGTAACAGTTAGTGCAGTAAAGTGACAGTAGTGCAGTAAAGTCATAAGGGCAGGAGACAGTGAATAGTCATGAAGTGTCCATAAAGAGTGTTTTTCACCATTAACAGATTTAAACATGCATCAGTAAGGTCTTGCGACTCAAACAGGGCTGTTATCATTGCAAAACAAAAATGGAATTTTTTTTTAATCAAACAAAGCTTTATGTTTCAACTTGTCTCTATGAAGATGCTCTTTCATTGTTCTTAGTTTGTTACCATTTCAGTTGAAGGGCAGGTGCTAATACAACTCTATGGGAAATAAACAAATGAAACGTGAGAGAATGGAAATAGAATTTCCCAGTCTTTTCCCAAATCATTATATTATCATTATTATCCTTATATACAACTGGCCAAAATATTGCATGTGTTTTTGAAAAATGTCACCACTTATAGACACCATTATGAGAAAATGATTAGAGCATAGTTGATATGTACTAACAAAGAAGAAGAGGTTTTGGTTTCATGTTTGACCCAGGGAAAACACAGCTTTGAATATGAATTTTGACAGTTACCATAGTTACCAGGACAGGCGTAACCTTAATAGGTCCCAAATGTCTGTAAGACTCTCTCACTGATCATATAATCACACTTGTCTATGTTAGTGTAGCCCCTTAGCAACACTGTAAGGAATCTTGGATTCAATTATTGACCAAGACCAAGGTCGCCCCAGAACTTGTGGGCTGGACTCTTTTTACTGCCTGGAAGCCTCTTCGGTACTGGATTACAGCTTGAGTCCTTGATCTGCCATCTGGGTCCTGGATCTACTACGACACGACTCAGTTCTGGATCTACTACCTCAGTCTTGGATCTACAGCCTCAGTCCTGGATCTACAGCCTCAGTCTTGGATCTACAGACTCAGTCTTGGATCTACAGCCTCAGTCTTGGATCTACAGCCTCAGTCTTGGATCTACAGCCTCAGTCCTGGATCTACAGCCTCAGTCTTGGATCTACAGCCTCAGTCCTGGATCTACAGCCTCAGTCTTGGATCTACAGCCTCAGTCCTGGATCTACAGCCTCAGTCCTGGATCTACCGCCTCAGTCTTGGATCTACAGCCTCAGTCTTGGATCTACAGCCTCAGTCCTGGATCTACAGCCTCAGTCCTGGATCTACAGCCTCAGTCTTGGATCTACAGCCTCAGTCCTGGATCTACAGCCTCAGTCCTGGATCTACAGCCTCAGTCTTGGATCTACAGCCTCAGTCTTGGATCTACAGCCTCAGTCCTGGATCTACCGCCTCAGATCAGGTTCTACAGCCTGAGTCCCGGATGTACTGCCTCAGTCTCGGATCTACAGCCCCATTCCTTGATCTACAGCCTCAGTCCTGGACCTACAGCCCAAATCCTTAATTTGCAGCCTACCCATATGTGGGATCAGAGATTTATCATAATTTTTCCCGCTAGATTTTTTGTTGGACTAGTGTGATCTAACTTCCTGGTTTGAGTGAAAATCCGTTATGTCTTCCAGAGGACAACAACTACCAGGCCCAGGCCGCAGTCCCCTTGAGCATGGAGACCCACGGTGGGGAGGACGTGGCCGTCTTCGCCAAAGGTCCTCTGGCTCACCTGCTCCACGGGGTCAACGAGCAGAACTACATCCCCCACGTGATGGCCTACGCCGCCTGCATCGGTCAGAACAGAGACCACTGCAGCACCAGGGGAAATGGCGAACATCTGCACCCCTCCTTAGCCGCTCTCGTATCTCTACTCACAATAACTCGTCTGATTTGCTGACCCTCATTCCTATTCCCATTTTTAATACCACTGTTAACAATGTATACTGCTCTTATTGTTTTTGTGTTATTCTTTTTAAACATTGGAATAATTTGCTAACCCTTTCAATTGTTAAATTTAAAGCACTTTGTTTTGTTTCTCCACAACAGCAACAATTGATAATTTTGTAACATACTGTAGATGTAAAAAAAAAACATTCTGCCAGTTAGTGTTATTGCTGATAGATGCTGATAAGGTTATGTTGCTATCAGAGCTCTTCTATTTACTTAAACTACCTCATTTGATCTAAGTCATTAGTATTAGAATTTCCTGCCAAAAACTGTACTAAACTGAACTGAGTCTAAAATATGTAATTGTACTTTTTATTTGTTCTGCAACTTTACATAAACCTGTGGAATTGTTTGACATTAGATTGATTAATTAGTGTATGTTTTCAAACTCTGGACTGAACCTTTATCTGTAGAGTTTGTATGTTTCTTTCCGGGTTTTATCCTCCAGTAAAAATGTCAAATTCTGAACTTGTCTCCCCCGAATGTGGTTTTTTGCTCAATAATGAATGGGTCAAATGCAGAATTGTCACGATAATAATGTACCCTAAGCCATCCTGGTTTAATAATGGGCTCTTCTAATGACAATAATGTACCCCAACCTATCCTGGTTTAATAATGGGTTATTTTCATGAAGATAAAGTAATTTAACCCTTCCTTGTTTAATATTAGGGAATAATTATGATTTGTACATGTGATATCTCCTTTTTATCTCAGTAATATGATAAATATATCCAAGTGTAATCCAACTTCTCTGATGTAAGATTTTCTTGCAGGTCAGTATAAATACTTGGTTATCTGAGATAGAGGTATTGTCATTGGATAGTTTGATGTGTATTATGTGAAACAAAAGTATGTAATTGTATCTACATCAGGTGTCTCCAACCTTTTACCCCTGGAGAGCGACTTTCTTGAAACAAAAAAGGCTACTCCCATCAGGGATTCTGTGAAAAATGAGTTGATTTATTAGTGAGAGAGAGTCTGAGATACAGTACTGTCACTATCAACAGTCATTATTTTCTTCACACATTTGTTACTACTGGAGAAAGTAAGTTTAATATTTGTGAGCAAGTGAATGATACATAAAATATAAGATATTCCTAAATTTCAGTGTCATCGTTGCACACATTACAGCAGAAAAGAAGGGAATAAGAGCACTCAGATTGCATGCAAGATGGTAAAATAGAATAAAATAAAATAAACTCTGGTGCTAGAATTGCACTTGGTTCAGAAGTATTTACAGATGTGTATATTGTACTTTAGCAGCGGAGAATATGAGCAGAGTAAACATCAGTGATAATATCAACAGGTAAAGTGACTGGTGAATGACAGAAGTATCAGATGGATGGATATGTAATAATGTAGTAATAATAACAGGTAAAGTGACTAAGTTACTAGTGAATTCTTATCAGTGGCACTTGTACAGACTCAGCAGTTATTGTTATACAGTCTCGTTGTACAGCCTGACAGCAGCAGGCTGAAATATTCTGCACACTATTGGATTTGTTAATTTCTAAATCTTTAGGGGAGGTACCTGAAAGTTGGTGGCGAGCTACAGGTTGGAGACCCCTGAAAAACAGTTGTCTTCTCATACCTTGGAAGATTGTTTGATTCTTGTACATTTTACAAGAAGATAATCCTTTATGTGTCTCACAGTGGAGAAATTTCAGTTAGATGAATACACATACACACATTAAACTGAAATATGCAGTACACATCAAGGCATGCAGCGTACAATTTCTTCTGCGCTCCTTATGAGTAAAGTGGGTAAACTATCTTGACCAAGGACACAACAACAGCAAACATCTGTGGGAGTTGATGGAGAAGGTCTTCATATTTCACAGAACATGAATGGTTGGAGTTTGAAAGAAGCCATTTATCATCAAGGATATTACCTCATGTAGCTATTCAATAACACCAAGTTACAGGATGCAAACTGGTGATCGAGGTCATTCGAAGTTTCTGAGGCTGTTACGATTTGAAAAGAATATGATTGAATAGTCGCTTCCAACCTCCACATTTTCTGAAAAAAAGGGATGAATGCATAAATTCTTCCACTCCATCTCAACGTAAAAGCATTACTTTAAACCAACAACTCTGGTATTTGGTTTTCCTGATTTGTTTTCCAGTGTAAATGAATTATGCAGGTAATTCGCAAAGAATGCCATCAGTCAATAAACGACAAACACATTTTTCCATCAAGTCAAGAAAAAAATTCGCCAATTTTAAAGATGATTCAAAAACGTACATTTTGTCGTCTTGAGTTTTGTGGTTTTATAAGAATAGGAAGATAGTACATATTAATGTCTTTGAAAGAAACCAAAAAGCCCATTGCACTTGAGTTGCACTGGAACATTTTGCTCTTCCCATTTGAAAGTCATGTTTTTCAGTCTACATATACTGGATTCAAACATTCACCTTATATTTTATTCAGTTGTGTTAGCACGTTATTCTCTTCATAACACAATCAGTTAATTAAAAGATAATACACATACATTATTCACTTTAAATCAGATTTCACAGAACACAAGATTTGTTCCACTGTCTGTTTTGTCAAAGCTGCACAGATGCACTTTTGGTACATTTAAAAATAATGTCATGAGAAAAATCCCACTCCACTTCCTGGTAAGACACCGCTCTTATCTGTGTTGTGAACTTCTGATCGCGCGCTTTGTTTCTGGAATGTGAACAGATAAAAGCCAATCATTTCTTGGCACCAAACAGTTCCTGCAAAAACAGTGGATGAAGCCAGAACAACTGAGTCTTCAAACTACTGTAATCTGCAGCTCAAGGCCTGTATAGTTTAATCACATAATACTTTCTCCTTATGCAGCATATTTCTGCTTGATGTATTTATTCCACATTATACTTGAGATAGTGATGTTATCTATAAAAACCGGGTTAGAGGTAGCTGAACATGTTTCAAAACTTCAGTCCATTTCAACATAGAAGGAATTTCCCATCTTCTGCTTTTGTGATGAAAATGTGTTGAAACAGCACATACGCTCTGTTGATATCACGATTGTGTGATGTGCTCAATACTAAAGTTTAGGGAAGTTTCCATCAAAATGAATTTCTCTGTTTGCCATTTATCGGTGGAGCTGTTCTGGAAATCCTGCAGTGGCCTCTTCAAACAGGAAATGCCATATCGTTTTTTCGACCACATAAACACAAAACAGAGATTACAATTGACAAAACACCATACAATTTAAAACAGGACAAAACGTACAACATCTGGTAAGTTGTGTCCCCGTGAGATGACACATACAGATACAGGGCACTTTCATTGTGATACAGATTTTTACAAGCAATTTTATGTATAAAGTCCCACTGAGGTTTCGGAATCTCCCTATGCACATTAGTCTCTCCCCCCCATGGATTAATACTTATGTGTTCTGTTCTTTTTTGTGTTTGATTCTTTGATCTGTGTTGGCAATTTCACCGGTTTTGTTAAGTCCTTTGAGATAACTACTGTGATTTAGGGCTATACAAGAATACATTGATGTGAAATATCAAAGCAGCCCTGGCCCCAGAGAAAGGGCGGCAATTTTACAGGACATATTTTAGTGATTGGAGAAACCATGCATGCAGACACAGGGAGAACATTCAAACTCCACTCAAAATGGTATCTTTTTTACATTTTTATGGACAATGCAAACCTCCGGGGGAAACCTACGCAGTAACAAGGATAACATGCAAACTCTACTCAGAAAGAACCCAGGATTAGAACCCAGGATTTTATTGCTGAGAATTAAGAGTGCTAACCATTTTGCTGCCTCAGATGGGGAAGAAGCAGGTTGTTGAAGCCGCTAAAATAGTTAGTGTTGGATTGTGAGGCACTGTTTAAAATCAGGTGGTGAATCAGATTCTGATTAGCAGAGGCACAGGTGGTTATAAAGGTGGAATTGTGACCACAAAGGTACTCCTGTCTTCTGTCTGAACCCACTCCATTATACATTTTATCACAAACTGCAATTTCTAAATAAAGCATTACTATACTCCACTCCATTTGAGTTACGATCATTTGTTTCTCCATTATGGTTTTCAATACTACTTTCCACATTTCTGAGATATTTTGAAGAAAAAGAGACTGAGGAATTCTTAAAAGGTCAAACTGAGTAAGCTGGCTACACGAACAGCAGAGGGGCGGTGAAGAAAAGAAGCGCTGGAGCTACAAATTCTTTCCTTTTGAAAAGAACAGATCCTGCTCTGGGTCAGTGACTCTGTGCGGAGGAAAGCACATCAGTCCTAATCTTTACCCGGTGCAGTACAGTCGGTGTTGTCAGCAAGTGACGAGACAGGCCATCACTTTGTATCATAATTATTCATATAAAACAATGTTCAGAATTAAATGACAAGCCAGATAAATGATACCTGTATTGTTGTTGGAGTATAGGCCCTAAAGCTGGCATGTCCAAACTCAGGCCTGCGGGCCAATCGCAGCCCTATGTGTCATTTAATGTGGCCCTCTGCTGCCAACACAAAGTCGCCATTGAGGCACTTTGACAGTGTCATCCAACTAACTTCAGCTCTACCAGCATGATTTACACCTTATTGTAAATCTCAGACCCTGTGGAATCCAGTTGTTCATGGATTGTTGTCCAATCCGTTTATTATATACTGTCATTTGTTTTATGATTGTGTCAAAATATTGCAGCAGTGGTGTGAATCCATAAGGAGGTTACATAACCCATTTTGAATTCCAAAATCCAGTCAATCCAGCTTGAATCTAGTTTTCAAAGTCCAGGTTGTCGGCCCCAGGTCAAGTCTGATTAACTAAAGTGGCCCTCTAACTAAACATTTTTGGACACCCCTGCCCTAAAGAAGGTCAGCATACAGTTTCTAAAAGTATTTAGTCATTGGGCAAGTCCTCTGATACTATAACATGTTTTCTGATTTTTTAATCCCCTAGACCAGACGTGTCAATTTTTAGTGGCCTCTGGAATGACTTTCAATTATCCTTGTTACAGTAACCTGCAGCCTTGATAGTAATAGGATACTATGGCATGTTATACTTTATTTTATATTCACATAAGTGAATCTGTGCTCAACAAAATATGATTAGAATAATTGCTCCTGTTGTGATTTCATACAAAGCTACAAAAAAAAAAATCATCCAAACTCATAAATAAATTAAATCAATTTTTCAAAGTAAAACAAATAATGATGACAAAAGTAAACAACTCTTATACTTTTGGCCCCAACCAGCTCTGTTGTCTTTTAACTTGGCCCCAACCACAATGAGTTTGACACCCCTGCCCTAGACCAAACCACCGATCCACATCTCTCCATCTTTTTCCACTGTTTCTTTTCACCAATAAAAGGTTTACTGGCCTTGATTGCAGCATCGTTCATTGCGTTGAACAACACACCTGGAATCAGTATCAATAAGAGGTACTTCATACTGTCAATATTTTACACTTTAGTTTCCATCATAGACATGTTACATTAACATTAAGAGACAACATGAGAGATAAAAGCATTTTCTACCATCATTTGCAAACACAATCTTGACAATGTGGTTTTCTCTCCTATTGTTGAAGTGAATATATATACAGTGCCTTGCGAAAGTATTCGGCCCCCTTGAACCTTTCAACATTTTGCCACATTTCAGGCTTCAAACATAAAGATATAAAATTAATTTTTTTTTGTCATGAATCAACAACAAGTGGGACACAATTGTGAAGTGGAATCAAATTTGTTGGATAATTGAAACTTTTTTAACAAATAAAAAACTGAAAAGTGGGGCATGCAATATTATTCGGCCCTTTTACTTTCAGTGCAGCAAACTCAGTCCAGAAGTTCAGTGAGGATCTTTGAATGATCCAATGTTGTCCTAAATGACTGATGATGATAAATAGAATGCACCTGTGTGTAATCAAGTCTCCGTATAAATGCACCTGCTCTTTGATAGTCTCAGGGTTCTGTTTAAAGCGCAGAGAGAACCATGAAGACAAAGGAACACACCAGGCAGGTCCGAGATACTGTTGTGGAGAAGTTTAAAGCCGGATTTGGATACAAAAAGATTTCCCAAGCTTTAAACATCTCAAGGAGCACTGTGCAAGCAATTATATTGAAATGGAAGGACTATCAGACCACTGCAAATCTACCAAGACCCGGCCGTCCCTCCAAACTATCATCTCAAACAAGGAGAAGACTGATCAGAGATGCAGCCAAGAGGCCCATGATCACTCTGGATGAACTGCAGATAACTACAGCTGAGGTGGGGATGGTGTGTTCAGGGTGATGAGCTGTGTTGCTTTTACGCCAAACATATTGTTTTGCATTGTGGCCAAAAAGTTCGATTTTGGTTTCATCTTACCAGAGCACCTTCTTTCACATGTTTGGTGTGTCTCCCAGGTGGCTTGTGGCAAACTTTAAGAGACTTTTTATGGATATCTTTGAGAAATGGCTTTCTTCTTGCCACTCTTCCATAAAGGCCAGATTTGTGCAGTGCACAACTGATTGTTGTCCTATGGACAGACTCTCCCACCTCAGCTGTAGTTATCTGCAGTTCATCCAGAGTGATCATGGGCCTCTTGGCTGCATCTCTGATCAGTCTTCTCCTTGTTTGAGATGACAGTTTGGAGGGACGGCAGGGTCTTGGTAGATTTGCAGTGATCTGATACTCCTTCCATTTCAATATAACTGCTTGCACAGTGCTCCTTGAGATGTTTAAAGCTTGGGAAATCTTTTTGTATCCAAATCCGGCTTTAAACTTCTCCACAACAGTATCTCGGACCTGCCTGGTGTGTTCCTTTGTCTTCATGGTTCTCTCTGCGCTTTAAACAGAACCCTGAGACTATCAAAGAGCAGGTGCATTTATACGGAGACTTGATTACACACAGGAGCATTCTATTTATCATCATCAGTCATTTAGGACAACATTGGATCATTCAAAGATCCTCACTGAACTTCTGGAGTGAGTTTGCTGCACTGAAAGTAAAGGGGCCGAATATTATTGCACGCCCCACTTTTCAGTTTTTTATTTGTTAAAAAAGTTTAAATTATCCAATAAATTTTGTTCCACTTCACGATTGTGTCCCACTTGTTGTTGATTCATGACAAAAGATAAATTTTATATCTTTATGTTTGAAGCCTGAAATGTGGCAAAATGTTGAAAGGTTCAAGGCGGCCGAATACTTTCGCAAGGCACTGTATGTTAGATGAAGATTATATTCATCTCTCGATTTGAGGACTTTCACAATTGGGGGCTGATTAAACACATTTTTGTCCTACAGTCTATGGATCATGGTGTTTGATTTTGTTTTTAAATAGCATTTGTCTTTTTAGTTACTCATATCTGTCAGCTGTCAGGTGCTAAGCAGGGGAGGGCCTGGATAGTACTGCCATGGGAGACATCAGGGACACACACACACACACACACACACACACACACACACATAGGAGAGACTGTATATATCCAGTTACATATTTTCCTGTGTCCTTGATTAGCCTTTCTCTGAAGTCTACACTTTGCCAAAGCCCCAAAAGATGACGTTCATTCAGACTTTCTGGCTTCACAAGTTTAACAATCATTTGAAACACATGTTTTTCTTTCTTCTTGAAGAAAGAATAAGGAAAATCCACCTTGTCATGGGAAACACGTAAAAGGAAATGCTCCAAATCCAAACATCTTTTTAGACTGTTAAGTAAATAAACTGGTGAAGGGAGCCAACAGAATATGGGTCTTAGGATTCCTCCCTTTGTTGAGTTTGTGTATTTGCCAAACTCAACTTCCAGCCTCATGTCATGGACCAGGATACCTTTTTGTAAATGTCTGTGCTTTTACAGCTACAGTCAAAGAATCCAAACCCAATTTCATTCACCACAAGTCTGTCATGAGAAAAAAAATCGACTCTGTAACAATTGTGTGACAGTTGTGTGTGTTGCGACTGCTATTGCAACACACACGCAGAAACGCACACACGAACACACACACTCTTTTGTGCCTCAGTCCATACAACTGCTAAATAACATCAAGTGATTGTGCTATTGTATCAACCTGTTAATGTGTGTAATGTCTGTTTTTTTATGTTATGTCTGTTTATATGGGTGCTACTGACACCCCCTGCTCCAAGACACATTTCTCCTCTGGGATACGAGATAATAAACAAATCTGAATCTGATGAGAGACAAAATTGAACTGGGACAGGCAGAAACTGAGTATATAATAGTGGGCCAATTAGTGACCAGACCTGACCTGCGGAAACATATGTTTTGGCGAATTATGGGAAATAAACAAAAACAAACTCAGCTTTACCACACATTATACACACTATAGCAAAACTGCAACATGTATTCACTGAATTGTTGTATTATGTTTTTGCAACCTCAACATAAACTATGGTTCTTTTTCTTAGGGAAGTGAAACATGAACCAGGGATGCATTGCAGAAGTAGCACTAAAACTTGATATTCTTTCCAGCGTCTTATTGTCCATATGTTCTTTACCCGGAGCTCGCACTGAGTGGAGATTTGATATGAAAGCAAACTCTTGTAGTCTCATGGCTCCCACACAGCCCCTTTGCCCTCTGCTTTAAAGCCGCTCTCTCACATCCCCCACTGACTATTGACCAGCACGCATCGCTGCATACAAAACACCGCCATGCTGTAACTTAAAAACATTATTGATGAAAAGAAAAAAGAACCTTTAACAAGTTACAAAAGCCGAAAACTGCCCAGGGCAATTGGTCAGCACAGACGGGACTTTTGTGTGGACTCATTTGGAAGCTTCGTCACTGTTGTCCAAGGGCGAATTCAGAATGCATTGACATTGATAGTATTGTCTAAAATATTTATAAAATGTTATAATATTTTACAAAGGTACACATGGAAGAAAATGGACAAACATGGACAAAATCCCAACGAGCCACCCCTAAGAGGAAAAAAACCCCATAGTATATCAGACAGCAAGAAGTCAACAAAATATGTGCATTGCAAGTAAGTAATGTTTATTTATATAGCGCATTTTACAGACCAAGGTCACCCAAAGCACTTTACAATGTGCAGAGTTCAGATATTGTTCCAATCATTCCACACACGGTGATGACGGAAGCGAGTCACCGAACACACTGGCGCATCAGCCCCCAATCAACACCATCCATTCACTCTCTCATTTACATTCATACCTATTGTGCATGTTTTTATTGGTACGGGAAACCGGAGTACCCGGAGGAAACCTACGCAGACACGAGGAGAACATGCAAACTCCACGCTGAAGGCCCTGTTCCGACCGGGATTCGAACCCAGAACCTACTTTTTTGAAGTGCAGCCAAGGTCAACCAAAGCACTTTACAATTGTTCAGAGTTCAGATTCGTTTCCTTTCCTTCCACACATTGCAAAACAAAGTTGGTTGATATTAGTACAGTATTACACATGGAAAAAGTACAATCAGACAACATCCCCCCTCTTTATCTGTGGATTCTACTCTGATTTTTTTTATTGTATTAATTTTCATGTCTATTTAATTTATTTGTTTATTTGACAGGGCCATTGCATAATAAATGTAAAGTTCAGACCGGACATACTCATTTTCATTTGTAGTCCCTGAGCGGAGGCAACGTGACAGCAGTTTACAGTGTGCAAAGAATTCATAAACAGAATGGCTTGAATTGCAAAATACAGGTAAAACACAACACCTCTAATCACAAACACACAATACAGTATATATAAAATATACAACGCACAATTATTTACATCTGATTAATGACTGCAGACTTGATTGACTTTGTTCTGATCAAATGAGGAGGACCTAAAGTTCACAAACAGTCTCCTCTGGATGTGGCTCTGGTGGACCTGATTCTCACCTCCTCACACCTTTTCACAAATATATTAGTGTACTAATTTATATTTCTGGGACTGCAGATGGAAATGAACTGCGTAGCTCCTTTTTATGCACTGTGGTGATTTATTACTTTAATCCCTTGTGTGATTTTATTGTTTTCATGTTTTGAATTACCTGTGCAATTGTTAATGTGTTTTTAATGGTTATTTGGGCGTTTATGTTTTACGTGATGATTTGTGCATTGAGGGATGTGGAATGTGAGGCACTTTGTGTTGCCCTGTGTAGGAAAAGCACTCTACAAATAAAGATTTATTGATTATTTGCTGCGGAACATATCTGTATTTGAGCTTAATGTTGCTGTTGCTGTGTCCCTTTCAAATAAAGACTAAACTAAACTAAACTGGAATCACACCTGACACTGCAGATTACAATTCTATATCAGTTGGAGGCTTAATACAACTGAAATTAGAAAAAGACAATGTCCTAATGCTTTCCCATATCCATATTTGGTATTTGGACTCTTAGATCATAAATACAGGAGCCCCACAGGGCTGTGTTCTTTCTCCCCTGCTATTCTCTCTGTACACCAACCACTGCACCTCCAGCCAAGACAGTTAAGATGATTGTGGACTTCAGGAAGAACACAGTCCCCCCACCCTCCGTGATGGACTCCCCCATCACCTCTGTGGAGTCCTTCCGTTTCCTGGGCACCACCATCACCCAGGACCTCAAGTGGGAGCCGACCATCAGCTCCCTCATCAAGAAGGCCCAGCAGAGGATGTACTTCCTGCGGCAGCTCAGGAAAGCCAAGCTGCCTGCACAGATGTTGGTGCAGTTCTACACGGCCATCATCGAGTCCATCCTCACCTCCTCCGTCACCCTGTGGTTCGCTGGAGCCACAGTCAGGGACAAACAGAGACTACAGCGCATTGTGCGCTCTGCAGAGGAAGTGATCGGCCGCAGCCTTCCATCGCTGCAGGACCTGAACGTCGCCCGAGCTCGAGGCCGGGCTGGTCGTATCACAGCCGACCCCTCTCACCCTCCACATGGACTATTCCAACCACTCCCCTCAGGCAGGAGACTGCGGTCCATCAGGACTAGAACCTCCCGCTAGGTTCTTCTGCCCATCATAACGTCACTTTACTGCTGTCACCTCATATTGTTTGCATCATGTGCACTTGTATATAGTAATTGTAATCATAATAATTCTATTTTTTAATGTTATACCTAGAAGTGTGTGCTGATTTTATTATGCCTTATTCTATTCTTTAACTCTCTTTTCTGACGTATGCACTGAGCCAAAGCAATTTCCTAGTCTGTGACTTCCTGTTACTTTTATGGCAAATAAAAATTATTCTGATTCTGATAGTGATTCGATTCATAAACAAGCCATAATATTCCTATGTCTGAAAGTCCTTTCCATTGGCCAACATCATGTAAATAAATTGTAAATGTAAATAACTGATGCAAAATGAATGAACTGTAGGGAATTATTAAGTGTTGTGTGGTGGATAGAGAACAAATAGATGCACCACCACATGACTTTCTCCAACAACTCCACTGATGTCTGCTGTTGTTGTGTCCATGGCCAAGACACTTCACCCACTTTGCCTTTAAGGACCACGGAAGTGATAGTCGCTGCATGCCTTGATGTGCGCTTGTGTATTCATCAAAAACTTAAATTTCCCCACTGTGGGACGATTTCTTCTTCTTCTTCTTCTTCCATATTGTACATTGTAATGTCTCTAACCAGGGACTGCAGATGGAAACTAGCTATAATCTGGTGCAGAACACATCTGTCTCTATGAGGTGAATCTCTCTGTACTCTGTCCTTTCAATAAAGATGAAAGTATTTGTTTATTTTCACCACTATTTTCACCACTATACGTCTTTATGAGAAAAGATGTAGACCATGGTTGATAGATACTGACAAAACATATCAGTTTTTGGTCTACGTAGGTTGGTCAGGGAATGACAGAGAAACATATAAATTAGCTCTAACCTGAGGCTAAAGTGTGACTTTTGACAGTTACCATAGTTACCAGGAGTGATTTTTTTCCCTCTGCCCTCCATCATGATGTTAAACTTTAGGCTCTTTGGAATGCTGCTTTGTCACATGAATGCAACCTATTATGTTCCGGTAGAGAATGGGCTCTCAACAACTGACCTTTGGATCAAAAGATGCATTGCTCTACCTCTGATCTACTGTTGGCAATAAGAATAACCACCCATAAATGATAAATTCAACAATCATATCAAGGTCGGACAGCAAAGCCAATGGTCCATTTAGCCACCAACCTCTCAATTTCCCTCTTGAGTGATTTTTCACCTCAAATTCCGGATCACTAATTTTGTGATTTATTTCCGAGGCATTGGGTAAGGAGAAAGTCTGCCACAATCCCAAAAAAGCAAGGCGATTTTTTTCCCCCCCCTTATGATAACAAGAAAACACAACACAAAAAAACATTTTAAAATCATTGCTTTAATCAGTGTACATTCTGACTGTCTTAAAACAAAATTTACCGATGGGACAAAGCCTTTTAGTCTTAATTCAAGAATTGTTGCTTTATTTTCTCATTCCCAGGCAGACATTTCTTGTTTCTTTTTACAAAAACAAGATCCTTTTGCTTGTCCCATTGGATGAGCATTGTTTTGACTTTTTTTGTCGCACTTTTTGCTGTGTGGTCTGTCTCTCGCCATCCATCCATCCATCCATTTTCTTCCCCTTAATCCATTTCTGGGTCGGGGGGGGTGGCAGTCAGAGCTGCACCCAGTTCACAGAGCACCAGCCCCTCACTGATCCTCCTGCAGGTGGTGAGTCCACAGGAGCTGAGATCTTTTAGTGGGAGCTTCAGGCAAAGTGGGGTTAAGTGTCTTGCCCAAGGACACAACGACAGCAGTCATCAGTGGGAGTCGTGAAGTAGGTCTTGTGGTGGGCTCGAACCCACAACCTTCAGGCTCAAAGGCCAATGCTCTACCAACTGAGCCACTGTCGCCCCACTGTCTCTCGCCAGATATAGAAAATCTACTATCAACCTGAATGATGAAGTGAATTCTGTGTCCTTTGGCTGGCACATAGGACAAAACGTGGACTTTGCCTCGTTACAAGACAATTAAGAGACAGAGCGCATGCCTTTGTTAGATGGAGGCTTGCCTATTTACTCATTCTGGATGGCAGCATATGAATAGCTGCTTGAAATTCTGCTGAGACAGAACGGCCTTTCATGCGCACTAATGAGAGACTATTGGGATTATATCGTTCTCAAACAACCGCAGCTGGTTAATAGTGGATAAAATGAACCGGTCTACTCCAGAAAATTCAACACCATCAGGCCAGTCTTCCCATGTTGGGGTTTTCAAGAGTGCAGGCAGCATGGTGGAATGAGAACACTGCAAAGATTTATAGAATATGAGGTAAAAAATGCTTGAAGCTATTTTCTTTTAATTTTATCTTAATTTGGGAACATTCTGAAGATCCCATTGGAAAACAAGATTTTTCCAATGGGACAAAGCCATTCAGTCTTATTTCAAGGACTGTTGCTTTATTATCTCATTCCAAGGGAGATATTTCTTGCATATTTTTAAAATAAGATCATTTTGCTTGTCCCATCGGCAAATCTTGTTTTTAAGCCTGTCAAAATATGCCCAAATTGAGATACATTTTGCCAAATTTGAGAAAAGTTTGACTCATTTATTGCAGTTAATTCTGTACACAAATCTTCTTAAAATGGACACCTGAATTTCTCCTACGGGGATCAATAAAGTGTCTGTCCATCTATCTATCTATCTATCTATCCATCTATCCATCTATCTATAATGTAATAACGTAAATGTAATGCAAATAATAATGAAATCATGATCAGTCAATAGAATGGTGATCGGTGTTCTTAGGTATTGATGGTAGATGGTTATCATATGAATGAAAAAACAACAAAAACACAAATAATAATAATGATTATCTTACCTTGGAAGTCGTGTGAAAATCTTGTGATTTATTGTATAGACATTAATGCTTTTCTAATCAATGCTGACACTTGTTAGGATAATGTGGACAACTGTAATCATGGAATTGATTTTGATCATGCCATCCATGATCAAAATCAATTCCATGATTACAGTTGTCCACATTAGACAGAGCCTTGTGTGTGCCTACTGTATGTATGGAAATTGTCATTCCCTAATTGCTTGTAAGTTGACAGGCTCATGCACCCTCTGATGTGCATGTGTCTGGGTAACTCAGGAACTCGTAGTGTTTATTGTACGTAAACTGTTTGATGCCTGTATTCACGGTTATTTTCTGCAGCTGAAAGTGATCACTTGGAATAGGGGGTAGGCACTAATAAGCTTTCTTGCTTCAGCCTACTCCGTTTGAGCTAGTTTAAAACAGTGTAATCTTGTAAAAATGAAAATATATGTTTGCAAAATGCTCAAATAAATAACAATCAAATCAAATCAAATCTATATCAAAGCCATTTTTTTTATCACCACACACACAATACGTTTCAAACCAATTTGAATTTTATTTTTTTCTTGTATAGGCCTGAATCACAACAGTATTCTCTCGGAGGACTTTATATACTATTCGCAACCACAGATCAGAGAATCAAACAGTTCAAACACAAGAAATGCAACAATATAAAACACCATTAGGGAAGATGACCAATAGTTTATAAAGTATATAGTTAGTTTGAACAATTTTCATAAACACGTCATCACCTTATCTCACTCTAATTGGACTCAGGAAGTAAAAATTTTTTATTTGAACAGTATTAAAACTGCACAAATGGAGTGGGCTGAAGCAAAAAGCTCATTAGCACCACACCCCCAAAGTCAATTACAATCAAACTTTACATATTATAATGAAAATAGTACAGAACAAGGATATAAAGGCACACCAAAGAGCTTCATCTGCACATCCTGAATAAAAGAATAATCAACAATCAATTTAGAGAGTAAAGAATATGTCATGACATTGATTTCACTGACCAGAGAGAGACCAGAGCCTCACTGACTAAAGGACAAAATAGATTTTAAGTTTATGTTTCAAGGTAGTTTCAGTCACACTTTGAGCTGTTCTTCTTATTCTTTTTACCAGAGTAGACACAACAACAGTCTGGTTAAGACAGATCTCCGCAAACTAGAGACACAATATCACCATTTAATTAGTAAGAAAGTAACTATTTTAGATATACTGGCAACAAGTTACTGAGAACGATTAAACCCATTTCGCTCAAAAAAGAAATGTTGTAGTATTTTTTACAGAGTAGGCAGTGACCCTATGTGTTGTTGTGCAATAAAAATCCAGGTTATAAAGCCAGCTGGAGACGGCAGTGACTCCTCACCAACTGTATGCCAGGGTTAAGTAATCAAATATAACAATGGTTCTGCAGAACATTGTTTGTGAAATGGCAGGTGAACATAAGCCATAGAGCAGACTGCATGGACAATGGTTAATCACTGGCCCTACAGATTTACAGAGTTGGTGAGACTACTTTGCATTTGTGCTTATAGATGTACTCTGTGTACTATACTGTTCCATGGTCCAATCAGTGTACAATATTCTAAATAGTGAGTCCTGTCTCTTCCCTATGATAATCTCTACCATCGCTACAGTGATTCAGTGTAATATGTACTTTGTGGTGACTTTGCAACGACCAAATCCAGCAGTGTCGGTCTACTCACAGATGTGGCTCATATTCTCAGAGGAGGTAAAGCTTCATGGAATCTGGCAGAAAGTGTCTACAGTTAAACACATAAACAATGTCTTATTTTGTGACTGACCGAGCAAGTTCATTTCACAGCTGGAAAAAATCCTCCTTGAACAAATAACATATTGAATGTCAGGCACGGCCAAAGATTGAAATCAGACTGAGTGAAAGAGGGATTGAACAACATGTGATCTTACAGTAATTGAAAAGCACAGTTAAATCCACCAGCAAGAAAACAATTATTATTTATTTTTGTCTTAATCAGATGCACTTCCCTGTCTCTATAACGTACTGTCCTACGAGCTTTGGTGCTGAGAAGAGTGACCTTCTGTGACCAAAAACACAAGTGACTTTGATACCAGGCTCTGAAATGTCAAACTGGATAAATATGGTTTAACTACCCAACAATTCAGTTGGGTATCCTGCAGGAAAATTATAAAGCCGTTAATGCAAATTTATTATGCTGTGGTCTAATAAGTCCATGGATCTAAGTCCTGCAGACCTGAATATGTTTGAAAACAGTCACCAAAGAGTAATTTTTGTTTTTGATAATTGCAGCTATAGCAACACAAAGAATATTTCACACTGTCCTTCCCATGCCCCACTGGACAGTTCTGCGTGGACAGAACATAGGAACAGTGCGCCTGCTGTGCAGTGACATGTCATGCATGTAGTTTTAAGGTACAGTCCAGTATAATCTGAACAAGTTACTATGTGCCATTATACATAAGCGCAGGCTAGATCCATGAACGTTCCTCTTATGAGCTGCTGAGGGAGAGATAGCTGAATCATATATTGTTAGATGGTGCCCTCTTGGGGAAAAAACGTGCAAAAACAACTGAAAAAAAAGATTAAAACAAAAAATTCATTTATTTATGTTGCTTTATATAAAGAGCTATTGGATTATCGCAGTAGCTATTTACACAGAATGTTTAATAGAATCAAATCGACAAAGTCAATAAAACGAAATGGTGGGCTCGTCCGGGATTTGAACCCGGGACCTCTCGCACCCTAAGCGAGAATCATACCCCTAGACCAACGAGCCGCATAGCATCCTCCTGCAGCAAAAAGTATTTTTATTTATGATGAGCGACGCTTTATTAGTTCCAATTGATCTGCGACCCGCCCGTCTCTATGGAAACCACTACAGATTTGACCAAACTTGATACGACTCTATTCAGTGTTGGGAGAAACTTGATTTTAAAGTATCTCAATAGTGTAACTCATAATAAAACACGTTTAATTACACGTTACTACATTACTAGTTACATGTGCCATCAGCGTAATTTGAGGACACAACAATGATCATTATATATGATATAAAAAAATCTTCAAACATCAATGATCATTACAGCTAATATTGTTAATAATAATAATAATAATAAAAAAAAGCGTTTTGCTCCTGAAAAGCGACTAACAAAACTGCCAGTGAAGTGTTCCGGACCAAACGTAACTCAAAGAAACTCAGAGTTAAAACCAAAATATTGGAATAAAGATATATCTAATTTATTTTATCCAAGTAACAAGTAATATACATACATTACTATACTAAGTAAATCACCTAACACAGCCCATTTTCATATTTCTGTCTAGAAGAGAAATGAAGATAAACCACATAAAAAGACGCCAGCAGGTGTCCCCATTCGAACAAAATACCTGTGTTTCCCTCTGCCCCATAATTTCCTCTTAGAGACAACTATTTCTAATTCTTCTGGACACAGAAGATACAGACAATAAATAGGAATACCATATTTATGATCAAAACATACACATAAAATCAAACCGTAAGCAGATCTACAGTAACAGTCTTTGTCAGTGCTTTCTCATGAGTCTTTAATGTTATATTTTGTGTGTTGTTGCAGGTGATGCATCGCTGATTTCCTGGATACTGGTGTGAGCTCTGGTGAAGGGAAGCTGCCGTTGTGGATGCTGCTCCATGCATCAGGCGTGGCAGCCGTAGCAGGAGGGGTTGACACAGATCTCGCACGGATCCACAGGTGAGATGAGCGTCACTGTAATTAAATTGAACTCATCTTGGTACAAGCTGGAACCACATCAGCAGAGAAGGGTGCAGTCTGTTCTGATGAGTGTCCTTCCAGATTGCAGACCCCTGAATTTTACAACCGCACTGCTAAAAGTGATCAAAAAATACTCAAATTTGGCTAAACGTATCTTAATCCGAGCATGTACCGACTGCCTTAAAACAAGATTTGCAAATAGAACAAGCAAAATGCTTTTGGTTTAAAACTATACAAGACATTTTGTATCATTTGGAATGAGAAAGTAAAGCAACAGTAATAAGAGTAAATGGCTTTGTCCCATTGGTAAATCTTGTTTGAAGACAAATAGAATGTCTTAAAATTAAGAGGAAAAACACTCGATTCAAGATTTTATTACCACAAACTTTAACATTTTTTGCTACTGTCACTTCAACTGCACTGGTAAATCTATATTGTGTGTACTTAGTGTACTTAGTGGGGCGACAGTGGCTCAGAGCGTTGACAAGGACGAGGGTTTGAGCCCACCACGAGACCTACTCCAACTGCTCCCACTCATGTTTGCTTTTGTTGTGTCCTTGGGCAAGACACTTAACCCCACTTTGCCTGAATCCCCAGCTGAAAGATCAAGGCTCTTGTGGACTCTGCACCTGCAGGAGGACCAGTGAGGGGCTGGTGCTCTGTGGACTGTGCAGTTATGACTGCCACCCCCCCAACACAGAAATGGATTAAGGGGAAGAAAATGGGTGGATGGATAAATAGTGTACACTTGTTGTACTAATTTTAATGCATTTTATTAAGATATTTTGTGTTCAAATCCAGTAATGCACTGTGGTTATTCATTGTTATTATTTATTTGAATCTCTGGTGTGATTATGATGTTCATTTTTATTGCCCTTTTGTTTTTAATGATTATGATCAATGCCTCATGTGTTGTGTTGGAAAAGCAAATAAAGATTGACACTGGAATCTGATTGGCTGAGCGAGGTCTGTTATCCTCTTTTTTACTGAAACGATCTGAAGATACAAGAACACATGCATGTGAAAACTAGCGATAAAACAGTTTTGGATTTGATTTCATCCCATTTTTTTGTTTCAAAGTAAGGAACTCCTGTTTTTATGTTTGTCATCTACTGTATGTCAGGCATATAATGCATCTTAAACCTTGGCTTGAAATGAAAAAAAAAACTTGATTCAAAAATTACTTGATTCATCCCTCAACAAATAGCCTTTACAAAGCTATTTAAAGGAGAAGTTCAAGCCTTCTATAAATATATATATATATAAATATATATGTGTGTGTGTGAAGTTGGTCTGGTGATATGAACGTATCTTACCAAGTCTGGACAGTGTGACGGCCGCTCCCTGCTCTTGACACACTTCCCTGAAAACCTGGGGCAGGACCGGGTCTTGGCACACTGCTACAGAGCTGGTTTCTGCGACATTTGGGTTCACCTCAAAGTCTTCCTTCTCCATCAGAGCCTTGAGAGTCTTCACAGCCCCCAGGGGGAAGCTCCGGTCTCCAACCTGAAAGCACCCGCATACATTTTTCACAAAGTGGAGTAAATTTGTGTTTCTCTAAGATTGAGTTGTTTCATGATTTTTTTTTTTTACATTTAGATTGAGTTGTCATTGTCAAAAAGGTTATCGAATACTGCTCGAGTGACATACATGGCAATGCTATTTTGGCTTTCGTCATGGTTTGGAGTCTATATTTTATGGTATAAACCCAAATGAAGGTTGTTGTGCTTGTTTTATTGAATTGGGCTCGATCTAGGAGTTTTGGTTCAGAATATCTCATCCAGAATTATAAAGCCTATTTAAAAATATTTTTTTATACCATAAGTAGTTTGCCATTGTCATAAAAATGTGTATTTATAGTATTGTTTATTCTTCCAATGACTAATTTTGTTAAACATTACTGAAAATGGGCTAGTTTGAACCTCACACATGATTGACAGATGTAAGTCCCACCTCCTGTCCCATTCGGAGCAATTTCAGCAAAAAATATACAGATATTTGTTGGATGTGGCCATATTTGCACAAAAAAGCCAGATCCTGTCAGATCTCTGGGAACACCATGGTGCCACAGTGGGGCGGATGTGGCTGTAAAGTACCAAACTGCTGTTATGTTCTTAGGCAAGATATTTTACACACATTGCCTAGAATGAGCCTGGTGTGTGTGAATGTTTGGCGGTGCACATACTGTTGTCTTGCTTTTGTCAGTGTGCCCCTGGGCAGCTGCGGCTACAGTTGTAGTTAATCACCCCTTGTGTATGCAGTGAAAGAATAATGTACAGTATAACCGCTACATTCATTACTGTCTGTCTTTTTTCTTTTATTTCTGTCTGATGACTTGTTCCATTGGAAATGCAAGGTAAAGTGTTAAAGCTGGTTTTTAGAGTTCTTAAAGGAGTTTTTAAAAGCTGAAAAACCCCAAAAAGGCATAGCCAAACCGGAAAGACACCAGCAGACACTGAATCAATATTCAAGACAAATCCCACATTGGGGAAGTTTTGATGAGAAATACTATTGAAGAAGGACTCATAAAGAATCAGCAGTGTTCATTGTTGCGTCTGACTTTTAACTAGCATTGTTTTGTCTTCATTCACCTTAAATTTAGCCAATTCCATCAATTCATAACCAAATTCTTCTAAAAGGTATACTATCATAGTGCAAAGCAACATAAATAATGCATTAAAATCCAAATCCAAAGTACCATTAAGCCTACAATAGCATTCTTACCTGTACGTACACTCCCAAGGTGCAGCTGCAGAGGCAAAGTCCCACAACAAAGTAAAAGATTCATTTTTTACTTTTTTTCTGACTTCTGTGCTGGGTTCAGTATTGGTCTGTACTCTCTGCTTTGTTGCATTGCACCTTTATAGGTCCTGGGAGTGATTTATGACCAACTTTTATACAGCATGTGGGTAAAGGTAATTGCAAATGTAATAACCGTGTGTATTCATTTGGCAGTTTACAACCCGCTGTTTAGTTTTGCGGTCACAACGCTGTCCCTCACTTTGGAAAAAAGGGTTTTTGAGCAATGGAAATTGTGCCTCATAACTCGTGGAAAGAGCAATAAAGAGAGCAGAGTGTGGGGATAGTGAGATGTTTGAATAGTTCAGATACAAGATGATGAGTTGTGGGCGCTTATTTGTTATACCTTATCGAGTAAAGGGAAGTATGTTTACAATATGTGCATAGTGCATTTCTTTATGTGCATTATTATTATTTTGTTGTTGTTGAAAGATGCGCTGGGTAACGGCTGCAGGTCCTTAGTAGCTCTGATTAACAGTTATTGTTTTGTGCTTTACAATTTTTATTTGTATTGCTTTTTTCTGCCTGAGATGTTGCTTCAGTACAGTGTTCATGGTTTTACACTGGTCCAGACCGGAGCAGAGAGGATTCATGGTCCAAATCAAGCGGATCAGGTGAAAATCCACTGGAGGAATGCTGGCTTTTTGAAAAACTCTAATGAAGCATTTAGCATTTTACTTTGGACTAGAGCAGAGAAAATGGTCCAAACCAAGCGGCTACTCCATCTTTCGACCTGTCCTGCTCCATCCAGAGGCTACTCCATCTATGCTGCTTTGACCCGTCCTGCTCCACCCAGAGGCTACTCCATCTATGCTGCTCTGACCCGTCCTGATCCACCCAGAGGCTACTCAATCTGTGATGCCACAACCCGTCCTGATCCACCCAGTGGCTGCTCCATCTCTGCTGCTCTGACCCATCCTGTTCCACTGAGAGGCTACTCCACCTCTGCTGCTGACCTGTCCTGCTCCACCCAGAGGCTACTCCATCTCTGCTGCTATGACTGATTAATACTATTGTTATCTTTTTTTTTTTAGAATGATAATTTTTCTTTTTGCTACTACTGGACACCTGAATTTCTCCTTCGGGGATCAATAAAGTATCTATCTATATCTACGTATCTATCTATCTATCTAGTGTGTTCATAGAGAGAAGTCCATTATTTTAGTACTCACAAAACTGTCCAGCAAAGGTTAAGAAATTAAAAGATATATTTTTCTGGCACAATGGCTGGGTGGATAGCTCTCTTGCCTCTCAGCAAGAAGGTCCTGGGTTTGAATCCCGGTCAGATTGGGGTCTTTCTGAGTGGAGTTTGCATGTTCTCCCCCTGCTTACTTAGGTTTCCTCCAGCTCCGGTAGTCCTGACCAAGCCAAACATCAGCATCTGGAGATGGGTTCCCGGGTGCTGTTACTATGGCGACCACTGCTCCTCACGTAAGCCTTAGCGGCATCAGGATGGGTCAAATGCAGAGGATGAAATGCCCTACAGGGATCGATAAAGTGCACCCTTACCTTATTTCACTTTGGAAAGACCCAAGAGGGAAAATGCAGTTAGAAGTTTATTGATTGAGCATGTTTGGCGCCAATCCCCCGGGGCCTAAGCACTGGTGACGGTAGAGGCAGCAGGCGAGCACGCTCCGAAGAGAAGAGGAGGTGGGGCGGCGGAGGCTTTGCAGACTTCAGAAGGCCGGGAAGTGGGTGTCTCCGGCTTTTAACTTGCTGTCCTGGTGGTTATTGGTGGATTAGATGTGGGCGTTTTGCTGGTGTAATGAGTAGAGGATGAGCAGGCTTGTAGATCTGGCAGCAGCGGCCGGGTCTACCACAGTGAATTTTCGCAAAAAGCTCCATTTCACTTTGGAAAGACCCAAGAGGGAAAATGCAGTTAGAAGTTTATTGATTGAGCATGTTTGGCGCCCCAGGCCCGGGAGAGATGCTGTTGAGCGCGGCGCTTGCTCGCGCGCATAATCCCCAAAAACGGGCAGAGTTATCTTTGCGCGCCGGGACGTGAGCGCTCGCATCACGATCAACCGGACGCTGCAGCAGAGTTATCTTTGCGTGCCGGGACGTGAGCGCTCGCATCACGATCAACCGGACGCTGCAGCAGAGTTATCTTTGCGCGCCGGGACGTGAGCGCTCGCATCACGATCAACCGGACGCTGCAGCAGGGTTATCTTTGAGCGCTGAGACGTGAGTGCTCGCATCACGATCAACCAGACGCTGCAACAGAGTTATCTTTGAAAAAGTGCGTGCCGCCACCAGAATCTTATTGCTTCACTTACTTTGCTTCGTATTGCTTTGCTGGGAGCTTACGAGGAAGCCAGTAGACGTTGTGCAGCCAGGATGGCGGACGCGTCTGGCCTGATGTAGGCGGAGAAGCCGAAGAGGACCAGCGCCCCAGCTGTTGCAAAGAGGTGTGGGGGAGCCCCAGCGAGGCCGCGCGTGTGGCAGCGCCTATCCTGAAGGAGTGGGCTGTATGGAGCTGGGGAGACAATTGCAGAGGAGCAGTAGGGATCTTAGCTGAGCTCTGAACCAGGTTGCTGTCATGGGAAGGTTGTCTGGAGTGAGAATTAGAGGTCCGTTAAAATCTCCTTTTTGCAGCGGAGGCGAGTGTAACGCATCATGGACCTGTAGGGGCAGAGAGATGTGTCGGAGCGAGCTATTATTATGTTGCAGGCGCCTTTGATCTTTGAATGTTTGAGATGAAGGTTGAAATGGTCAGGGGACATTATGTTGGGTGAAGAAGGCGACCTTTGTTTAATGCTTCCACTACGTCGAGATTATCATGCATGACAGATCCTCTTTCTCTGCCACGTGTGATTCCACGGCGCGCAGGCCACGACCACTGGGAATATCTCGTGTAGGGCAGATGAGATGCTCCAGTGGAAGTAGCGGCCACGGCCCGGCAACCACGGGTCCTGGAAGAACCCCCCAAAACCCACGGAAGGGGCAGCATCCGTGTAGAAGCGGAAACCTGTAGGGGCAGAGACATATCGGAGAGGGCCATTGATGTTGCAGGCGCCCTTACGCTTAGGATCTTGGGTTGGAGAGTAGAAATCAGGATAGTAGGATGGTCGGGAAAGCCGTGTCTCGGACTGCATTGAAGGTTGAGTGAGCAGTAGTGAACTCGCTTATGCAGAGAAGCCATAGAAGGCGAGCAGGAAGATGCTGCGAGGAGGGCAGACATGTACCTGGAAGATGAGCCGGAGTTCAGTGCCGCTGCAGGATGGGCAGCATGATGGGGAGCCTGCGATCAGAAGAGTGAAGAATACAGGTACGGATGCCTTTGATTAGGAGTTTGATTGACAGCTCAGCGCAGCTACTCGGCCAGCTGCATCTGATAGAATCAGAAGATTAAGTAGATTAAGTAGAGAGATGAAGCATGACCGCCGAAGCGACCCTGGGAGCATAGGTGCGAGTCCAGCGCAGCGCGGCATACTCAGCCGGGCTGCATCCATTAGAAGCAGGATAAGCTTCTGAGAGAGTGGGTTGCAGTAGCAGTAGCAGCAGCGGCAGCAGCAGTAACCTCAGATAATAACAGCAATAATCCTGTATCAAGCCACGGCAGCAGCAGTAGCAGTAGCAGTAGCAGCAGCGGCAGCAGCAGTAACCTCAGATAATAACAGTAATAATCCTGTATCAAAGCCACAGCAGTAGAATGTTGTTGTAGCTGTTCAGTGTTTCAGTAAAAGAGATGCAAGTGAAGAGAGATGTCAAAGTAAATGAAGCAGCAGCAGCAGTAGCAGTAGCAGTAGTAGCAGTAGCAGTATGAAGCAGCAGCAGCAGTAGCAGCAGCAGCAGTTGCAGCATCCGTAGATAATAACAGCAATAATCCTGTATCAAAGCCACAGCAGTAGAATATTGTTGTAGCTGTTTAGTGTTTCAGTAAAAGAGATGCGAAGTGAAGAGAGGTGTCAAAGTAAATGAAGCAGCAGCAGCACGGCAGCAGTAGCAGTATGAAGCAGCAGCAGTAGCAGCAGCAGTAGCAGTATGAAGCAGCAGAAGCAGCATTAGCAGGAGCAGTAGCACCACAATGCGATTCATACAAACAAACAGACGTGTCACGCCAGCGTGCGCCGCTTGTCTCCGTGAGCCAGGTTACATACGTGTCTGAAAGAGCCGAGCCGTAGAGACAGGTGCAGCCTGGGAGCCTGCGTAGCGGCAGCGGCAGGAACAGCAGCAGCGGCACATGTAGTAGTAGGAGCAGCAGGAGCAGGCAGCAGGGACAGGCAGCAGCAGGAGCGGCAGCAGGAACAGGCAGCAGCGGCAGCTGGAGCGGAAGCGGGAACAGGCAGCAGCGGGAACAGGCATCAGCGGGATCAGGCATCAGTAGGAACGGCAGCAGCGGCGGTCAGAGAACCATGCCCATGGTTGTTTAAGAGCCTGAGGAAATAAATCAACCAGAATCCGAAACATTCCCATGCGAATAACAGATGTCCCCTGGAGCCATCTTGCTGCTTTGGTTATGGCAGATACGCATGAACGATCACTTTTCCATGCGTTCATTAGCTCCAACTCCACTTCAAACCCATTGCAGATTCACATTGGGCCCTTTTTCTTTCTGCTGCACTTTCAAAATGCAACAACTGCAGTTTATTTACCTAGTGACCTAGCTATTTAAATGCATGGCCCCTCCTTCCTCCTGCAGATAGACGAATTTAAATACATTAATTTAACAATAGTGACCTGCGAGTAATGAGATTAATGCTGTAAAGATGGCGCCGTGGCAAGAGCTCTGGTGTGTGCCGTCTGGAGCACGATGGGGTAGTCTTGCAAATTTTTCCAACGTGGTTTTACTACAAGTGGCAGAACATGAATCTGAATTAATGCACATTGCTCCTCTTATATCCCTCAGACAATAGAGATTGATGCCATTTAAGATGCATTGCCCCTCAGTTAGCTCAAACACGTGTGAAAACGGAGCCTGCAGTCCAGTGCGCAGGGCAAAAACCAGCCGCCTGCAGCCCAGACTCCGGGATTAATCCGTCCGCGGTCAGCACACTCACTGTACTCACATGCCAGGAGACTTGGGAAAAGCAACGGGACAACGCGGCACCGCCAGACCGTCTGCGCGCGGCAGCAGACCACGAGGAACGAGCAGCACAGAGCCCGCGGAGGGGCCCCGCGGAGCAGCCCGCAGAAGAGCCCGCAGAGGAGGAGAGCAGTGGAGACACGCGAACCACAGCAGGTGCAGGGACGCGGAGGAGGAGCAGACCACGAGCAGCCAGACTGAGGACAGCCGGGCCACGCGCACGAGCAACACGTGAGCAGAAGCGACCCCTCCAGAACAACGCATGCATTTGCGAACAGGTGCGTTAGCGACATGCACTTTGCAGACTTCAGAAGGCCGGGAAGTGGGCGTCTCCGGCTTTTAACTTGCTGTCCTGGTGGTTATTGGTGGATTAGATGTGGGCGTTTTGCTGGTGTAATGAGTAGAGGATGAGCAGGCTTGTAGCAGCGGCCGGGTCTACCACAGTGAACTTTCGCGAAGAGCTCCATAACCATCACTTCTCAACTACAGGGTTCTGAGTACGAAACCCGGTCGGATCATAAGTAGAAATTTAAACTTTATTGCAAACGCTTGAGTTTACTTAGTAATAATAAAGGATGTACTCAAAAAATTAAAGTGAAGTTAATACGCAATTTATTTCCATGGTTTTTTCAAGTAAAGTTTACTTGTCAAGGTTTACAGTGAGTAGTGACTGGTTAAGTTTTAGGTGGTCTGAGTAAGATGGTTAAGGTTAGGGTTAAGGTGGTCTGAGTAAGATGGTTAAGGTTAGGGTTAAGGTGGTCTGAGTAAGATGGTTAAGGTTAGGGTTAGGGTCTCTCTCTGTTATGGCCTCCCCATCACATCAATGGGACGTTGTGCGAGCAAATGGAGTCTCCAGTCCTCTCCAGTCCTCCAACACTAATCAGAAACACAAACCCTGTGGCCTGGCTCCAGCTCAGCTCAGCTCAGCTCTGCTCTGATCTGGGATTGGTTCCAGACACTTTCCTCTTACCTCCAGTGACTCCGGAGCCGCACTTACAGTAAGAGCGCGTCCCCAAAGAAGAAACATTATTAAAACGGGGTGGGCCTGGTTGGGATCTGAGGACTCTGGGGTCCAAGCTTTGTTGCTTTTTTCTCTTGCGTCATGTTCTTGTTTGATTCTATTCATTCATTCTGTTTGTTAAAGGATGAAGGGAACAGTTGGAGACGATAGAAGAGAGAAAACGACTGGTTCTTTTTTCAAAAATATCCAGTCTGTTTCTTCCATATTTTAAATCACCCAGGACTGAGGCTGTAGATCCAGGACTGAGGCTGTAGACCCAGGACTGAGGCTGTAGATCCAGGACTGAGGCTGTAGACCCAGGGCTGTAGACCCAGGGCTGTAGATCCAGGACTGAGGTTGTAGATCCAGGACTGAGGCTGTAGACCCAGGACTGAGGCTGTAGACCTAGGACTGAGACTGTAGACCCAGGACTGAGGCTGTGGATCCAGGACTGTAGATCCAGGACTGAGGCTGTAGATCCAGGACTGAGGCTGTAGACCCAGGACTGTAGATCCAGGTCTGCAGATCCAGGACTGAGGCTGTAGACCCAGGACTGAGGCTGTAGACCTAGGACTGAGACTGTAGACCCAGGACTGAGGCTGTGGATCCAGGACTGTAGATCCAGGACTGAGGCTGTAGATCCAGGACTGAGGCTGCAGATCCAGGACTGAGGCTGTAGATCCAGGACTGAGGCTGTAGATCCAGGACTGAGGCTGTAGACCCAGGACTGTAGATCCAGGTCTGCAGATCCAGGACTGAGGATGTAGACCCAGGACAGAGGAGACTCCCAGGCCAGAGAGACCAGTCCACAGATGCAGACACACATAGAATTACACACTGTGTCTGTCCATCAAACCAATTTTCGGTGAACTAACGTCGAAAAATCCCAGCACTCTCCCTGACTTCCTATTCCACACACAATGCTACACTTGCTAACAATCCCACAGACAATACAACACTGGAATTAACATTCTCGGTCACACCAGCCTACATTTCACAGTCCTCCCTCCTGCCTCACAAACCCAACACGGCTGGTCCGGAGCCACCGCGGTGTGAAGGGAAAGTGATGGATTCCCACTTTTCAGCCAAGAAAAGGTACGAGAGCCGCAGAGGTTTTTATGGATGTGTCGTGTTGGAGTCGGTCGATGTTTTGAGCTCATATTTGGCCCCGGATCTGACTGGACTGCGGCTCAAAAGAAACATAAATCAGTTTCAGTGTAATCGATCTTCTCTTGGGCGGGTAGCAGCGGCGCACGGGAGTAACGTAAGCCAGTTTGACATATATGTTTTAGCTGAAACATGTTGTATACCACAGAGATAAAGATGTAATATACAGCCTTTGCCAGTTGGAGAGATTTGTACCATGTTTATACCAGTTACAGAGACCACATGGTTCGTTTATAGCTGTAGCTCGTGAGACCTGAGACCAGGACTAATGTGATGGTACTTCCTGGTTCTAGTCAGGACTAACGTGATGGTACTTCCTGGTTCTAGTCAGGACTAATGTGATGGTACTTCCTGGTTCTAGTCAGGACTAATGTGATGATACTTCCTGGTTCTAGTCAGGACTAATGTGATGATACTTCTCCATGGCCTCTCCCAGTCTCATCGCCTCTCCCAGTCTCAGCGCCTCTCCCAGTCTCAGCGCCTCTCCCAGTCTCATCGCCTCTCCCAGTCTCATTGCCTCTCCCAGTCTCAGCGCCTCTCCCAGTCTCATCACCTCTCCCAGTCTCATCGCCTCTCCCAGTCTCATCGCCTCTCCCAGTCTCAGCGCCTCTCCCAGTCTCAGCGCCTCTCCCAGTCTCAGCGCCTCTCCCAGTCTCAGCGCCTCTCCCAGTCTCAGCGTTGGCTGTGAACCTTAAAGAGCCGGCGTTGGGGGCGTCGGGTTCATTCTTAAAAATGCAACAGCAGCGTTTGAAAGCGGCTCCGGAGAGAGGAGCCCAGAAGTGGGTCAGTGTGTGTGGGGGAGGGGGGGGGGAGAGACAGAGAGAGAGAGAAAGAGGACTTACATAAGAGGTTGTAAATTCTTGTGTTTATATTTGTCATTTCATTTCAGATCCTCTCTCTCTTCTCTTCCTCCTTTCAGCCTCCTCTACTCCTGATCTATCTTTCCCTTCCCCTTCTCTCTCCCCTCATCTCTCCCTCTCTCTCACCTCTCCACATCCTCCCTCGTCTCTTCTCCTCTCTCTTCTCCCTCCCTCCTTCCCTCATCTCTCCCCTCTCCACCTCCTCTCTCGTCTCCCTCCTCTCTCTCCCTTCTCCACCTCCTCTCGTCTCCCTCCTCTCTCCCTCATCTCTCTCTCCTCTCTCCACCTCCTCTCTCGTGTCTCCCCCTCTCTCCTCTCCACATCCTCTCGTCCCTCCCCCTCCCCCTCATCTCTCTCTCCTCTCTCTTCTCCCTCCCTCCTTCCCTCATCTCTCCCCTCTCCACCTCCTCTCTCCCTCCCTCTACCCTCTCCTCCTCCTCCTCTCTCCTCCCTCCTCTCTCTCCCCTCTCCACCTCCTCTCTCGTCTCCCTCATCTCTCTCCTCTCTCCCTCATCTCTCTCCTCTCTCCCTCATTCTTGTGTAATTTTGAAAGTTTTAATGGTTTTATTCTTTTGTGTGATTTTAATGTTTTAATTGTGTTTTAATCTTTTGTGTGATTTTAATGTTTTAATTGTGATTCTGGTGTTTGTTTTATGTGATGATTTGTGATGTGGACTGTGAAGCGCTTTGTGTTGCCCTGTGTATGAAAGGCGCTCTACAAATAAACTTTGATTGATTGATTGATTGATCTCTCCTCTCTCCACCTCCTCTCTCGTGTCTCCCCCTCTCTCCTCTCCGCCTCATCACTCCCCCTCTCCACCTCCTCTCGTCCCTCCCCCTCATCTCTCTCTCCTCTCCCTCCCCTCCCCTCCCCCTCCCCCTTTCCTATAGATCCGTGTGCAGAGATGACATTGATTCCTTGTTAACACTGACCTCTGTGATCACACGACAGCGATAAGTGACTCACGCTTCAACAAATCCATCACAACCTTCACAGCAAACTTTCATCTAACACCGACTCCTCAGATTCTCTACTCTAAATTAAACTACTAAATTCACTCTTTTTTTTTAAAGCTGAGGTACCTAAACTTTCCAAAAACAACAACAAAGGAAAATTTTTAAAATGGTTCTCTAACTTTTTTCTATTCAAATGGAAGAGAGTTTGTTAATGGCCTCACCTGCATGGGAAAAGCCAGAGCCTGATGCTAAGCAGGGCATGGCCTGGTCAGTGCTGTGATGGGAGACCTCTGGGAACAGCAGGTGCCACAGTGGGGCGACTGCGGCTGTAAAGTGCCAAACTGTGGTTGTGTCCTTAGGCAAGACACTTCCCCCACATTAGAATGAGTCTGGTGTGTGTGTGAATGGTTGGTGGTGGTGGGAGGGGCCGATGGCACAAACTGGTTGCCTCGCTTCTATCAGTGTGCCCCAGGGCAGTGGCTACAGTAGTAGTTTATCACCATCGTGTTTGGAGTGAAAGAATAATGAGGTGAAGAGACTCTGATCGTCCAAAAACAGTCCTGTATAAAACTGATGCATTATTATTATTTCAGTATGAGCAAACAAAATGTATAATTCATGTTTTTCATAAAAAGTTTGAGATCCCAGCTTTAAGTTAAATAAGACCTTATGAATGCAGCCCTGATTTGCAACAACACCAGAGAAAAACAAACTCAGAAGTAGACTCAGAGAGATTAGCCGTTATGCCCTCGTGATTACCCACTGCTTACTCCAATCAGAAATGATCACAGCCATAAATCAAAATGCCGTATTTATAATCATAATATCATAATCAGCCTGTAACTTACTTTTACTGAGTTTTCCGCGGCCTCTGTGATGGTCCAGTCACATCCACAGTGTCCTCTTTTTCACATGATGGATGCAAAGTTTACCGCTCGCATTTCCACGCCTCATTTCACTAAAAGATTACCACAGCAAATCCTAACAAAGCCAGATGTTGCGTGGCTGTAAGTGGACGGAGTAAAGGTGCAGGTAATGGAGTGAAAAATGTGACACAGGATTTGTGCAGCGCGCTGGAAAAACACGGAGTACACATGCCAGAAACGCCGCGAAAACAAAAGCAGAAGGGAAAAAAGTGAGTTATTGGAGTTTAATTAGTTCAATCTGCAGCTGGGTAAAAGTCGCAACACGCTAAAAACACAGAGAATTAAGGATATTTACTGAGTTTTAATGAATACCCTACCCTAACAAAAACGACTCTACATCAACAAAAGAGAAAAATCAACTTAATCTATTTTGACAATAAACAAGGATTTAAAACTACTAAAACTTGCATCCATCCATTTTCTTCCCCTTAATCCATTTCTGGGTCGGGGGTGGCAGTCAGACCCAGTACACAGAGCACTAGCCCCTCACTCATCCTCCTGCAGGTGCCACAGGAGCCTTGATCTTTCAGTGGGGGCTTCAGGCAAAGTGGGGTTAAGTGTCTTGCCCAAGGACACAACGACAGCAGACATTAGTGGGAGTCTCGAAGTAGGTCTCGTGGTGGGCTTGAACCCACGACCTTCAGGCCCAAAGGCCAATGCTCTACCAACTGAGCCACTGTATTATTTTGAGTACTAAAACTTGAGTCAAAATAGTAACTCCATAAACTCTTCTCAACGTTTTTGCAACAGTGGTGTTTTTAGTGGAAGTGATGTTCGCTGCTTGCCTTGATGCGTATATGTGTATGTATATCTATATGTATATGTGTATGTGTATGTGTATGTGTATGTGTATGTATATGTATATCAGATTCAGTTTATTTGCCATTTGCAGTAAAAACACCACATTGGAATACATTAGCAAAAGTCTCCAGTGTGCACAGACAAATACAGACATAAAACAACATTAAAAGGCAGAAATAAAACAAATAAAACAGTAAACAAATGTCACTGTGAAATCGATCAACTAAAACAGTTTCAAAACAAGTGCAAATCATTAAAGTGCTCTGTTCACACTGATAACAGCTTGTGGATAAAAACTGTTAGCGTAACGAGATGTCCTGCATCTCATAGAGCGATATCTTCTGCCAGAGGGAAGAAGCTGGAACATGGCTTTCCCAGGGTGGCCAGAAGAGTCATTGACAATCCTAAGAGCTTTGTTTAAAAAGTCTGGATTCATAAAGAACCTCCAGAACAGGAAGCTCACAGCCCACGGTCCTCTTTGCAGAGCGGAGCACCTTGTTTAAAGCTCTCTTTTCTTTATCTGTGATGTTTCCAAACCACACAGACACAGAACCAACAAGTAAATTCTCAATGGTGCAGCGATAAAAGTTAAGCAGAATCTTAGAGTTATTGGTAAATTCTCTAAGTTTACGCAGAAAGTAGAGACGCTGACGAGCTTTCTTAACGACTCGGTCAGTGTTTTTAACCCATTTCAGGTCATCAGACAGAGTTAAACCCAGACACTTGCACTCCTCTACGATCTGCACCTGGGAGTTGTCGATTACGACAGGCAAATGAGAACTATTGCGACTGAAGTCGTAGACCAGTTCACATGTTTTCGATGCGTTCAACTGGAGGTTGTTAGTTTTACTCCACTGAACCACATTTTGTATCTCTGCTCTATAAGAGGATTCATCATTGTCACTGATGAGACCGATGATGGTGGTGTCATCAGCATATTTGATGATCAAGTTTGAGTTAGAGGAGGACACACAATCGTGAGTGTACAAAGTAAAAAGCAAAGGACTCAAAATACATCCCTGAGGAGAACCAGTGCTCACAGAAGCAACATCAGAAAAACAGTCATTGATTTTCACTCTCTGAGATCTGTCAGTTAAAAAGCTAAAAATCCATATACACATGGCAACACTTAAACCGAGAGACATGAGCTTTTCAATCAGTTTACCTGGGACAAGGCAGTTAAAAGCAGAGCTATAATCGATGAAAAGCATTCTCGCGACAGATTTACTAGTGTCCAAGTGACTGTAGACAGAGTTCAGAGCAAAGGAGATGGCATCCTCCACACTCCTGTTCTGTCTGTAAGCAAACTGGAGCGGGTCAACACTCACAGGGATCTGGCTCTTAATGAAGTCCAGCACAAGCCGCTCAAAAGTTTTCATAAGAACAGACGTGAGGGCCACAGGACGATAGTCATTCCGGCATGTCACAGGAGTTTTCTTAGGAACTGGAATGATGGTCGACTCTTTAAAGCAGTTCGGCACAGTACAGTTCCTTAGCGACAGGTTGAAAATGTCTGTTAGCACAGGGGCAAGTTGCTCAGAGCACAGTTTCAGGACACAAGGAGGGATGCCGTCCGGGCCTGGGGCTTTCCGGACTGTGGTCCTGGACAAGACACGCCTGACTTCCTCCTGAGTCACGGTGAAGGTACCTTGATTGAAACACTCAGGGAATACAGTAGGACAGGCATCAGTGGATTCAAAGCAACAGTAGAACGTGTTCAGCTCGTTTGGCAGAGCTTGGCCGACAGATCCGATTTTTCCAGCGCTAGGTTTCCACGATGTGATGGCTTTAATACCGTTCCACATGCGCCAAGGGTCATCTTCCTCAAAATAACTCTTTAACCTGTCCCCGTAACATCGCTTTGCAGATTTAATAGAACGTTTCAATGAGTAACAGGATAGCTTATAAGCAACTGTATCATTTGATTGAAACGCCAACGCACGCTCATGAAGTTTCAGTTTTACTTCCGCGTTCATCCAAGGGTTTTGACTAAAATGTTCTTTAATGACCTTCTGTGGGACACAACAGTCAATACAGAAGCGTATGTATCCAGACACCGCGTCACAGAATTCATTGACGTCCTCTGACTGAAACACAGACCAGTCAGTGGCATCAAAACAACCTTGTAGCTTCATGCTAGCCTCCTCAGACCAACACTGCACAGTGCGAGAGGTTGGTTTATCTTCCCTGCTCCTCTGAGTATACGAAGGAAGAAGGAGAACAGAGGAGTGGTCAGACTTTCCAAAAGGAGGTCTGTGACTGGACCTGTAAGCTCCCTTCACGTTACTGTAGCAGTGATCCAGAACATGTGCTCCTCTTGTAGCTTGAGTCACATGTTGGTAAAAGTTCGGGAGTACAGTCTTTAATTTACATTTGTTGAAATCCCCAGCAACAATGATGACTGCGTTAGGATGAGCAGACTCATGTTTGTGAAGGATCTCGCTCAGATCCTGTAGGGCTACTTTGTAATCCGCACGTGGGTGAATGTAAACGGCACATAAAAATATCACTGAAAACTCACGGGGAAGATAAAAGGGCGGCAGCTCAAGACCGGGCATTCCAGATTGGCAGTACATGTTTGGTTCACGATTCGAGTGTCCGTGCACCAGCGCTGATTAATTAAAAAGCACACACCTCCACGTTCGAGTGGAGCCACGTCTCGCTGAGACAGAACACAGCACAGTCCCGGGCCTCGCGCTGGCTCTGGACCCGACACATGAGCTCGTCCGTCTTGTTGGGCAGAGACTGGACGTTGGCCAGGTAGATGGAGGGCAAAGGGGTCCTGGAGGAGCGGCTACGAACGAGCAGACCGCCTCGCCTTCCCGGTGTCTGCGCCTCCTTTGCCTACTCGAGGTGCCCCGCTCCACACCGCGGAGAGAACGCCCAGTCCCCTCGCTCTGTTGGCGCCCACCGCCGCGGCCCGCCTGCCGTGCTCCACCAGCCTCTCGAGTGGGACACTCAAGGAAGTTTGTGCACCTCAGTTCAGGTAAAACGAGTGACCCGTCACCTGCGTGGTCCCAAATGTACAGAAGTGTTTGCCGATCACATTTCACTGTGGCAAGTGAATCCCAGAGGAAAACAACAATACAGAGATTGTGCGCACCAGAGCGTTCACTGCGGCGCCATGACACGGCGCCATCTTGTAAAACTACATTTCCCATAAAAAGCACCAGGCTGAAAATCTGCCGTCATTCATCACTTAGAGCAAACCCAGCTTCAATTCTCTCTTTTAAGCCTGGATCCTCAATTCTGGATCAGACAGAGAGACTGGTTTGGATTTGGTCTGTAGTCCTTGGTCTGATCTTGTTGGGAGTCCTGGTTCAGTCCCTGGTCTTTAGAGCGAGCACCAGAGAGAGAGAGAGACTAGTGTGTCTTTAGTCTGTGTCCCTGGTCCGGTCCCTGGTCTTCAGAGGGGGAACCAAAGAGAGCGAGACAATAATTGTCTCTCTTTCTTTGGTCCTTGGTCCAGTCTTTTTATAGTCCTGGTCCAGTCCTCTGTCTTCAAAGGGAGCACCAGAGAGAGAGACTATAAGTGTCTCTCTCTCTTTGGTCTGTAGTCCTGGGTCCGGTCTTTCTGGAGTCCTGGTTCCGTCCCTGGTCTTCAGAGGGAGAACCAGAGAGAGAGACTAGTGTGGATTTGGTCTGTAGTCCTTGGTCCGGTCCTTCTGGAGTTCTGGTTCCGTCCCTGGTCTTCAGAGGGAGGACCAGATGGGCCGTTGGGAGACAGGCCAACTCAAATAGACCCCCCTCGGAGCAGAACAAACCCACACATGTACAGTATATAAATAAATATTCATCAACGCGATAATGCGAAGGAGACGGAGCCAGAGAAAACAAAGCGGTGTCACCGGACCCTTTAGTCCCATATTTTATTCAGCTTTGTCCAAACTCTAAAACTCACTCTGTTTGTTGTTCAACCGATGGATCTCAAACTGAATTTCGCCGTAAATTTGTGGCTATAATTAGTTGAAAGTCGGACCTGAAGAGTTTGACTTAAATCCTAGCTTAGTCCCAATTTTTGGGGCAATGCAGACGAGAGCCAATCAGAAAGCTCGGTCTGTCTGCATCTGCTGCAAATGCGCCAGAGCCCATTTAGAGGCTTTGCAGAGCCATTTTTCAAGTGTCACAGAAATATGCACAAAGAATGTAATGTATATAATACCTGTGGTTATGGTAAAAAAATTATGTATTTATTTATTTGATTGGGTTTGGTTTCGGTTCCTGTTTGATTCTTTAATCTGTGTTGGCGAATCAACAACTTTGTAAAGCCCCCCGAGATAACTACTGTTGTGATTTAGGGCTATATGGAGAAAAAAATTTGAATTGAAATTGAAACTTTTTTTTTACACCATCATATTTAAGTAGTTCATGCCAATGAATGTAAGGTAATAAAAAGCCATAGTGCATATAGTTGGTTAAGCTGAGACTGGATGGGTGTTTATATAAGGAATTGAACTTTTGAATGATGAGGAAACAAATGCACCAACATAACAATCTGACATATTATATAGCCTTGAGCCGTTATTTCAGCATGCGATACCAGTATTAGACTTTATAGTGATCCTCATCTATTTCTGCTCTAGCTGTACGCTTGACATGTTATATGTAGACTCCCCCACCAATGCAAGATGGAACCACAATAACTATCATGTAATCACATTAATAGAACCCGACTGCATCAAGTCCATGTCGTGTGGAAGAAATACTTTGAAGACCAACTTGTAAACAGTCCTTTTCTGAAACACGTCCCAATTCACCAATATCACAAGAAGAGAGGTTACTAGCACATCATCAAGTTTACACACTGTGTTTCTTGTGAGCAGTTAAACCACTGGAGGATCTCCCTGCTTCACTGACTGTTGAACTATCACATCTGCCCCCCTTTGTAGGTCAGCCTCCTCCGCGTGGTTGACACAAAATCTCTCAGATCTCCTTTTTGCAGTGTGAGAGGTGATCCACGGGGCCTTTCTGCTAACTTCACAGCAGTGGGTGACGTCAGAGAGCACTTGATGCGGACCTTCCCACCGTGTGACTGGACCAGGACTTTCGGTTAGGATGACTTTTTGAACAAACACCCAGTCTCCAACTCGAACAGGGCACTCCAGTGCACAATGGTGACTCGTGATCGATTATAGTTTCTGACACGCTTCTAGTCAAAATGTTATTCTCATATAGTCATCCAACGTAGATTAACATCATGAGATAACTGCTTTATTTCTGTAAATCTGGAATTGTGTATGACCTACCCATAATAAATTTCAAATGGTGTCAATGCACTACCCTGATTAGTGTTATATGCAATGCTTACTGTACCAAGTCTATCATTCAGGCCATTGTCTGTTTTGTATTCCTCATGCATTCTCAAATTAGCTTTAACCAGTCCGTTTATTTCTTTCAACTAAACCTGCACATTGTAGATGGGTAGCTACAATGTCTTTTTAGATTTATGTATTGAGATTTTGTCCCACCTTATCAATCACATCTATTTACAAAATGTGTTCCATTGTCACTCCTGATAACTCTGGAAATCGAAAATGTTGGCAACAATTCTTTTACAAATTGCTTTTAGACACTGTTAAGCGACCGGAGAGTGACACGGAAACAAATCTACCCATTTGGAAAATGCATCAAATAATCACGAGGCAATATTCCAAATTATTCACTTTATTTACCTGAATAAAGTTCCATGAGGATTTCTTCAAAAGGAATTGTGGTTAAGTAAATACCCCCCTTGTTGTCTCATATTTCCTTGTGAATTGTGTAATATACAGAATTACACACTGATTACAAAAATGTTATAGAGTATAAATTTTTACCCATATGTTGTGTATATTATTTGTTCACCAATCCACACAGACTTGCAGAAGAAACATGGTTACTCCTTTGGCATCGCTAAAGCCGCCATTTAAACATTGATTTAGTAAGAACTGGCTTATCGTTTGGACCCATGTACAAACTCCCATGAATAAAGCATCCTCTTAAGCCATTTCTCTTTCTGCTTTTGCGCTTGTTGCTGCATTTATTTAAAAGATCGTCAGAATCTTGTGTCTTCTTCACTAAGCTGTAAGCCCTGTTACCTCTTGTGCAGCTTTATCACTGAGTCATTTCCTGTTGACACGTTGTCTGTCCCTCGACGTGGTGAGCTTCACAATTCATACAAGCAAGCTGCTGTGGCAACATATCGCTTTGAGTAAATTCTTTACTAATGTTGCATGTTTTACATCTTTTCCCGCAGAAGTTTTTATAACCAACGAGGTTTCACACTGTTGACAAAACAAATGAAACTTAAGCGTATGCATATTGGCTAATCAGTATACACCGTTAATTTCTTATCTTTAAAGCAATCACAAGCTCTTGTTAAGCTACTAATTCTGCTGGCATGTGCAGATAAGTTACTTGAAGTTACTTTTGCTTCAATTGTTTTATCCACAGTGGTAACAGAGAATCCTACATGATTTTTCCCCAAACTCATCTTCCCTGCTGAGCATCAACAAACACTGTAATTCCTCAGAGAGAGGCCAGTCCTTTTACTCAGTCTTGGACGGAAGTCTTTATATTCTTCTTGAAACTCAACATGTGCAAGTCCATCTCCTATCTGTTTGAATTAGAGTAGAATGGATTTACTGTATGACATCTTTCTACGGTGCTGTTCAAATGGCTTAGAGTAGTCCGGCAAAGCTAAAACTGTTGAGCTAGCTATAATTCCTTTAATTTTGCTAAAGGCTTTGACTGCTTCATCAGTCCAATGAATGTTTTCTTTAGGTGTCATTGGCTTTTCAAAAATTAAATTTTGTAATGGTCTTACTAATTCTGCATAATTAGCTACCCATTGCCGGCAATAATTACATAACCCCAAAAATGACATCATCTGTTTTTTAGTTTCGGGTCTAGGTGCAGCTAGAATAGAAGCTTTTCTTTCCCCATGGATTAACCTTCCATCTTTGGTTAATGTATGACCTAGGTATTTAACTTCTGTCTTCCATAACTGTATTTTATTTTTGCTGACCTTATTGCCAGTTTTAGCCAAGTGTTTCAGTAAAGCTATAGTATCTTTTTTACAGCTCTCAACTGTCTTAGACGCCACCAAAATGTCATCCACATAGCTCAAAATCTGGCTTCCCTCCGGTGGATTAAAATCAGCAAGACAATTTTTTATTGCATCAGAGAAAATAGTTGGGGATTCAGCGAACCCCTGGCTTAATCTTGTGAAAACATATCTTTCCCCTTCAAAGGTAAATGCAAACCAAAATTGACTGTCTTTATGCACTGGAATGGACCAAAATGCATTGCTGAGATCAATCACAGAGAAGATTTTAGCCTCTGGTCATAATTGATTAAGCAGTGTATGTGGATCTGGTACATTAGGTGCTCTTTGAATAACTGCTTCATTCACAGCTCGCAGATCTTGAACCATTCTCCAAGCTATGGATGGAGAAGCCTTTTTAACTGGGAATATTGGTGTGTTACAAGGGGAATCTGAGCATTTTTGAATTATTCCTTTTTTAATTAAATCCTGTATTACAGGTTTTATTCCTTCTACTGCATCAGGTTTTAAAGGATATTGTTTTATCCTGGGCCTGTACTCAGTTTTTGCTCTGATCTCCACTGGTAATATTCCCTTCATTAACCCAACATCTGTGGGTCCCTTTTGACCACACCTCATCTGGAACTTGCTCAAGCTCCTCCTCCTCTTCCTGTGTTAGAGTCATTAGTCATGCAAGCTCCTGGTCAGTCAGATGTACAGCTGGCGTACATACTACTGTCCAGTTTATCTTTTGTTTTCTCCAGCCAGTTGTTTTACTCCAGTATACTCCTACTTTCTTATCTTGCTCCCAATCTCTAATTGATTCCACTTGACCAACAAAGGCATTGTTATCAATCCACTCTGCCTCTGGGTCTTTGGATATAGAGATATGTGGAATCTGCAAATCTCCCATGAGTTGTTTTACTGCATCTGCCACTCCCACAGTGCAGAAACTTGTTTTGTCTCTCCAGTAAATGTCTCTAATTTGAACTCTCTGCGGACCCAATTTTTTTACAAGCTTATCGTAAACTGGATCACCTCCTGGAGTTGTTTTAAATCTCAGAGTGACATGTAACTCATCATGTTGTTTGACAATGGCACTTGGATTTAATGCCTGTTTTGCCCTTTTTACAATTTCTTTCCCTGATTCTCGAGGGTCACTTGTCGGCATATCCAAAGTCCAACAATACAATACTGATCCCTCCGCTTCTAGGACATGGATATCAGTGTTGCTACAGCGCCTAGCTTCCATATTTCCATTTTTGTTTGGAAATATTCCCATTTTTAATGCAACCATTGCATCACGTCCGAGTAGATTGTATGGGCACAGCGGTGACAGAACCACTTTCAACATGGCTTCATCACATGTTTCTGGATTTGTTATTGTAATCAACTGACTCAAATTTTGTTTTTGCACTAACCCATTAGCTGATCTCACTGTGATTGAGTTTTTTGAAATGGGTATATTGCTCACATCCCTAATCACTGTTTTATCCGCTCCAGAATCACAAAGGAACACATAGGGCCTTTCTTCAATGTAAAGTGTTATTTCTGGTTTAGACACATGAAAAATATCTAATTGAGTGAAATCTATAACCTCATCACATTGCTTTGCCAAATCAGAATCATATCCATTTTCATTTTCAATTATGGAAGTCATTTTTAAATTTGGAATTTTCACTGTTTCATCATTACTTTTTGTCAGAACTTTAGTTTTGTTATTACTCCCTAGTCATGCATTGTGATGTTTTTGATTTCTCCCTTTTTTTTCTACATATTCTTCTCTCTTTTCCCCATCTGAACTTGATTCACATTCTCTGGTCCATGCTTCACATTCTCTCGCCCAATGTCCTTTCTTTTTGCATATGTAACAATAATCATTGCTTTTGTCCAACTTTCTCTCTCTCCTAGTCTTCATCTGCCCCCTCCCTCTGCTTTGACCTCTGCCTCTATTCTGCTCCCTCCTTGCTGATTGGCCCTGTGCTTTCTGGAAACACACATCTCCCAAATCTTGCAAGAAAGAATCCACTGATCTGGCTTGCTCTTCTCTCTCTTTATTTCTCTTTTTATTTCTAGCAACCACTTCAGCATGAATAGCATGTGTTATGAAATCAGGCAGCGTCGCAGTAGGCAATCCAACAAAATTTCTCTTTATCCATTCAGAGACTTCTGGTCTTAAATTAGCCAACATCCCTTGTTTAAACTGTTGATCCCAAATTACACGTTCCGCTGCATTATTGTCTCTCAACCCACTGTGTTTTCTAAAGGCTATTTCAAACCGCACTCTAAAATCTACTACTGTCTCATCCTCCATTTGTCTTACCTGAGCTAACTTCCCATAGTCAGGTAAAGTTTTGAACATTTCTCTGATTTGAGTATGTAGAGTATTTAATCTATCATTAATGAGTGGGTCTGCTGCAGGAAGAAGCACAGGTGGGTTTGCATTATCATTTGGGTTATAGTGCTCTCTTACTCTTGTCCAATCAACTCCCATTTTCGTCATGTAAATGTCCCTAATTTCAATTCCGTTAAGCCTATACATGTCCACCAGTTGTTTCATACCATCGCAAAAACTATCTGGGTCTTCTCTATGGCTTGGGACACTTTCTGTGGCTTTAATTATGTCTGCTTTCGTCCAAGTACGAAAGACATACATAGTAGGCAAACTTCCAACCACTTGTGGATCATGAGTGGGATTTGGGACTTCTATCATTGGGAATGCATCTGCTCCTCTCTCTGAGAAGTCAACCCTTGGACTGAAAAGGTTTCCAAAACTTTTGCTCCAAGACGCGTTCATTGGAAGCCGTGATCTAGTAGCAACAGGTGTTTGTTCGTCACAGACTTGTGACTGCGCTGCTGCTTCAAGCTCTGCATGTGGATACAAACTATCCTGCAGTTTTACAGGATGATCTGAGAATGGATTTGTTGTCTGTTGCAGTGGGGTATATTGAGGTGGTGCTCCCGTGTGGTTATGAGCCTGTACTACAGCCTGCTGCTGCTGCTGCTGCTGCTGCTGCACATGGTGCTGCTGCTGCTGCTGCTGCTGCTGCTGCTGCTGCTGCACATGGCGCCTCCCTGATTGGACCAAATTGTCTTCTTCTGTTGTAAAGGCAACTAGGCTGGTTTCACTCTTCTTCTCTTTAATTTGCTTATTCCTACACTTTGCTGCAACTAACCACAGCTCTGCCATTTTCTGCTCATGCAATTGTTTTTCTGATGGCAACTTTTTGGATTTAAGTCCTAAACTAACTTTCATCACCAGTGTTTCACACTCTTTTAGTGTTAGTTTACCTTCAAACCCATACTTCTTCTTCCAGTTTTTTAAATACTTAACTGATTCAGGATTTTTTCTCTGCATAAACTTAGGATCCCCTTTCAGATCCACAGTTTTAGTACAAGATGAACCCATATTTACTCTTTAGTAAATTACTTAGATATCTTCTTCAACTTCTATTTAATAACTATTGCTTATACAACAGTGGATATTAATTACACATTTGTAAACGATCTTAGTGGAATGCCTCACGGGCCAAATCACTTCCTCGAGAAACAAGCTTCTAGATAAAACTTAATGTTTCATCCGGTTTCTCCTGGGTGTTTAATCACAAGGAATGTAATTGTTTTAGACCACTTTCACGATTACTTAAAACATAATGAGATGCAATCCAACTCTACTTCACCCAGCCGACAACTTTTTGTTATCACCGCAAGGTTTCTGGTTGTCCGATGCTTCGAGTATAGATTGATCTCCTTTCACACACACATTCACACAGACGTCTTTAATTCAAAATGAACTCCGTTCACTTTTAACTGCAGTAAAAAGTAGTCCCCGACTTACTCTGAATAATAACCCCGTTATTATTACAGTCTATGATAGTTCCAGACTATCTAAAAGAATAACCTGTTGTTATTCCGGGCTCCCCCTCTGACTGTCTTTAATAGCTCTCTGACTATTAGAAGAATAAACCTCGTTATCCCAGGCCTAAGAAATAGCTCCTCGACTATTAAAAAGAATAAACCTCGTTATCCCCGGCCTCTTTTTTGAGTCAAAAGTAAATTGACTTCAAAAGTAAATTCACACTTGCCTGTTATCGCGATGTCCGTGGCTTTTGTGTCTTCAATCCGAAATTCGAAGCTGATCAAACCCCACACAGAGAGACTGTTGCTGCAGTTGTTTTTCGACCTGCAACCTCCAAGCCACGCTGCTGCTTCAGATCTCTTGTAGGACGACGGTCAGCTCCAAAAAAATGATGTTTTGACATCCGGCTCAAGAAGGACCAAAATATGTTAACGCTGGTTCAGCCACGGTTTCTCCTTCGATGAAAAATGGACCACAAATTCTGCTTAGATATATAAAAAAGGTTTAATATATAAAAAGACAGAATACAGATTACAGGCTAGTGTCAGACTGGTGCTCCAGTCCGGGTCCTCTCCCTTGCACACCCAAAGCAAAAAGACCCTGTTTCAAGACAGGCTATCGATGAAAAGCACACAGTCACATGACCTGATAATTGAAAACACATGTCTCACCATCCTTAGGTGAACACAATAGCTCCTTTCTCCAAAACACACAAATAGCCCCTGTGTAAGTAAGCCTGAGGCTATAACAGATGTTTTCTGCACTCCTCTTAATTTAACTTCCTGTGTATAATAGCTGGGGGTTTGACTCCGCACATTCTTGTCTCCTGCCTGGATCAATACTACTAGTTTTTAGATCCACACTAGACTAAACGTTACATTTATTAATATGATAATAACACAATAACATACTCCATTGACAAGTAGATAAAACTGATGTCTCTTCTATTATGTTTCAAAGGAAAATCTCTGCCAGAGGAAGACTCCAGTTCCTTCAACCTGGGCCCCTGAAGCGTGACTGTGTGTGCTTGTGGCTGTGTGTGCTTGTGGCTGTGTGTGCTTGTGGCTGTGTGTGCTTGTGACTGTGTGTGCTTGTGACTGTGTGTGACTGTGTGTGCTTGTGACTGTGTGTGCTTGTGACTGTGTGTGACTGTGTGTGCTTGTGGCTGTGTGTGCTTGTGACTGTGTGTGCTTGTGACTGTGTGTGACTGTGTGTGCTTGTGACTGTGTGTGCGTGGCTGCTTATGAATTATTTTGAGGAAATGTGTTCAAACAAGCTACAACATAAAGATTAACATTTTGTTAGATATCTCTGATAGTGTTCGCTGCAGCAGCGATGGATAAGGACCTGGATAATAACAGTGTTATTCATTTGAGCAAAAAGTGATAACACAAACGTTGCCTTACCATCACTTGTAATTATTTGTCTTAGTAGGGACATTGGGCCTCATTCACGAACGGTTCTTAGGAACAGATTTGTACGTAAATCCTACTTACGCGGTTTTTACGAAGAAAGTGGCATTCACGAATATTTCTCGTAACCAGAATTTCTCTTGGGCAAGTACAAATCCTACGAGTCCTCAGGAGCACTCGTACGCATTCAGTGCCGACATGTTCACACGCCGGGGTTGTCCTCTTTGGTGAAGTTGAATAAAAATACAACATTCCAGTGATATGTCCGTCGTATTTATTTATTTGTAGTAATCTTTATTAGTAATCTTTATTTATATACCGCCTTTTTCACTGCAGATCTGGCCTACTTTTTAATTCATTTTGAAATGAAATGTGCCAACGCTTTATCAAATACATTGGAAATCTTGCCGTGTATTAGTGACCCCTTCCTATTTATAGGGGGCATTTCTTTATCCACGGGCCACAGAACAACGGCATATATACTGCTGCTGCAGGAGGTTACTGGGTCCGTGCTGAGTCTCTGCGCTGGTCTCTCCCATGGATCTATACGGGTCTGCACTGGTCTCTCCCATGGATCTATACGGGTCTGCACTGGTCTCTCCCATGGATCTAGACAGGTCTGCACTGGTCTCTCCCATGGATCTATACGGGTCTGCACTGGTCTCTCCCATGGATCTATACGGGTCTGCACTGGTCTCTCCCATGGATCTAGACAGGTCTGCACTGGTCTCTCCCATGGATCTATACGGGTCTGCACTGGTCTCTCCCATGGATCTATACGGGTCTGCACTGGTCTCTCCCATATACGGGTCTGCACTGGTCTCTCCATACGGGTCCGTGCTTCATGCTCCTGGATCCATACGGGTCCGCGCTGGTCTCTCAAGTCTGGTCTATGCGGTCTATCTTCGGTCCGCGCTGGTCTCTGCGCACCGGTCTCTCCCAGTCAGGTCACTCCAGTCTATGCGGTCTCTCCTATAGGTCCGCGCTGGTTTCTGTGTGCTGGACACTCCAGTCTCTCCTCGGGTCTGCATTGGTCTCAGCGCTGGTCCGCGCTGGATCTCCTCCCAGGGTCCAAAATATTTTGAGATTAATCTCAAAACATTTTGAGATTCATCTTTAAAATAATACATAATATATTTTTAAATTAAGCTCATAACATTTTGAGATTAATCTCATCATATACTTAGATTAATCTCATAATTTTGCTAGTTCGACTTTATTATCATAATATTTCGACTTTTAAGTCAACATTTTATAACTTTATTCTCAGTCTGGTAAAAGAAGAAAAAAGGCCTGCTTTAGGCCTGTTGCTGTTTCCTCAGCCGTCTGCACACGGCCCTGCAGTCCCTTATATGGGCATTAGTGGGCGGTTACTTATGCTAAGTACCTATGCTAATGAAGCACCTGGCACGCGCGCTGTACTTACGAGGAAATGGGATTCATCAATCTGAGAGAACAGCTGCGAACAATTCAGCGGCTTACGAGTGCGTTGATGAATCCCACGTAGGGATTTCTTAGAAATCTACTTAAGGACAACTTGAGAAGAAAGTTGAGTAGTTTCTTACGAAGTTATTCGTGAATGAGGCCCATAATGTATATTTTTCCGGCTATAACTTCAAATCTTCTTTTACATAATAAAGTTTCTTAGACTCGTTACAGACTGTATTTGTTTTCCTACTATAAAACAAAGCACATTGAAAGAGGTGAATGTATTTATTTTTATTTTGAAATAGTACAACTACAAACATATTTCAGAACTGCAGAGTGGACGTGCACCATGGGGGCCGCTGAGGACGTGCACCATGGGGGCCACTGAGGAAAGCACGTTTTCAATGTCTGTTGGCACCTTTCACAGACGCATCAGGGAAAGGATCTGGTCATCAGCTTCTCTGGACTGAGGGTGTTCAGTGCTTCCTGAAAGAACCGTTATGACAAATGACTTTATATATTCTGTTACTTGTAGCTTTTCTTTCAAAGTGGTGAGTTTCCTTAAAGTGTAATAGTCAGTGTAACCTAATTAGTTATGACAGTACTTTTGCGTTTCGGACAAGCTTTACTGGAATTGTTTTTCAGTCCCACATCTCACTGTACAGCTCTGATACACTTTGATTTTGTCTTCATTCTCTGAACAATAAGCACATAATACAGATGTTGATTACATCAATAAATGTATCTTTATTTTGTGACATTGAGAAGGCAGCTTCCAGTGAGATGCAGCTTTACTTTCACATAATACATTACTACAGTGTTGTCTATAAAGAACTCCAAATATACAAATTGTGAGGAAATAAGTAGCAGTAATGTATTACTTTAAATAACCTTCATGTAAAGCTTTGTTGTTATGTATATGCATTACATTCATCTAATACATTATGCACTGTAACAGATGTTACAGTGCATAATGTTGAGACACGTCACACTGTAATCTGCAACATTATGTTTATCACAACAGTTATCAGTGTACCAACTATAAAAGCAGTATTATTCTATAAAAGACTGGATTGTTTTTATCTCTTTCTTAGTGATGCTATCCTAGCTAACACCAAGCTGCTTCCAGTGTTATAGCTAGGTTACAACTGAGCTATTCTAATATTTCAGAATATATGCTAATATTTCACTCCCAGAGTTTGTTGTTAATATACTTACGAGTAGACCTGACGGAGATGAATCTGCTGCTGCCATCACCAAGACGATGCGCGTTCATGTGGTGTGACGCGGGGGCGGGGCTACTAACTCGCTCAGGCAGAAGAAACTGCCGGAAACGACCAAATCGCTTACTGCTGCTTTAAACAGTTATAAATAATATTAATTACATTTTCCCTTGGTGTTCCCATACAACAGTCATGATTATTGATTATGCATTTGTCGTTTGGATGAGGAAAAACTCCAAAATAGGTTTTGTTTTTGGAACTGCACTGCAAAAAGTGATGAAAAACCGTCAGAAATTGGCAAATTGTGTATTAATTTGAGCATATTTTGACTGCCAATGGGACAAAGCATATATTTGTTTTTTAAATATACAAGAAATGTTTCCCTTAGAATGAGAAAATAAAGCTTGAAATAAAACTGAAAAGCTTTGTCCCATTGGCAGAATGTACTCAAATTAAGACAAAATCCACTCATATGTTATCATTTTTTGCAGTTTGCAGTAAATGCATACACTCACTTTGCTTATTAAATCATCATCAAAACTTTTTTGATTATACCAGGGTCAGGACTGGACATGGGGAGGCAGCGTTTCAAATTTATGCGGCCAGAATTTGGAAAAGTCTCCTGAGCTTGTGAGACAGGCTTCGTCCCTGGCAATGTTTAAGTCCAGGCTGATGCATATGACTAATCTGAAGTATTTTTTTTTTTAAATGTTCGTAACTTTTATTTTTTTAATACAATATGTTTGATATGTATATACACTGTTTGTAAGTTTTTTGTTTTTTTTATTGCTTGTGAAGCACTTTGGGTTACACTGTAGGAATTGTGCTTTATACATACATTTGATTTATTGATTGATTATTTTAGTCTTGAAATGCTACACATTTGAATTATTTAGGTTCCTTAAAACTCATTGTTGGTTTATGTCACCAATGTTCTGCACTCTGCATGTATGTCATTATTGTTTTTATATTTTGTGTGTGTTTATGTCCTTTTCTTATCCTTACTTGTTGTGTATGTATGTATGTGTGTATAATTACATATTTGTATATTTGTACTTGTGTACTTGCGTAGGACCCCCTTGGAAATGAGATGATTTGTGTCAAGGAGCTTTCCTTAAACAAACTTAAACATAAATATGCCACTTGAGTTCTCCCTGCTACAGCCGCAGTGAGTAACATATTGAAATTCTTAAGGCTAAACGTTTTGAGCAGAAGTTGCAGTTGCTGCACGTAACCGAGTTCTGCCACAAAATGATTCTATTTATTTGTTCTGGGTCATCACCTTTCAATCTGTGTTGTTTCTCCGTTGGTAATTTCCTGTCAATCTCCAGAGCGGTGTTCTGTCAATAAACGATAAAGCCCAAAAACCTACACAGAGGAAGATAACTTTAAGACACGCAGTTATTGGACAAAAACAAAATGTGTGTTAGGTTTTTTAAGTGGTCCACCCTCTCACAGAAGGAAACATAAACGCAGTAATCCTGGATGTAAAGTTGGACTACAGAACACAAAAATAGACACAAAAAGGGACAATGTAAGAAAATCAATGTTAAGTTAGGTTGAGAGTTTTCTTTATTTCCATATACATAAAATATTTATGATCAAATGTCAATCCTAGTGGGGGCGGGTCCTGGCTCAAAAGTGGCAAAATGACGTGCGCTGACATACTTGCAATAAGAATTTGGAATAAGAATTAGCCAATGCTAACATATAGCATCTTCTTACCTCTCGAAAACACCTTTACATGATGGTCCAAAAGTTGGCTCTTGGCCCAAAGCTCCGTTCCACATGTGTGTCAATGCTGAGGGGAGTGAATTTTTTTGGACCACTCTAGCTTAGTTGCTGTGAATTTTTTAAGTCACTCGTTTAAATGAATGGGGCTCGTGCCGGCTTGCGAATGTGCAGATGCGTTTTTTCACATTTCCAGCCCCCGCGGCCATTTTGAATCACTCCATGAAAGCCCAATTTTTGGCTCATTAGTTAGAACGGCGGAGATAGACGTGACTACGTCCGTTATTATATACAGTCTATGGTCACTCCCTAGCATTTTCTAGAAAATCATTCATTTACGATTACTTATTACAATATTGCACACGATTCAAACTTGAAAAATAATGTATTTCGCCCTCTCTCAAACCACTCAGCCAATCAGCCTTTAGAATGTTTCAGTACAATTGGAAAAATACAGCAGAGCAGATTGTAGTCTCTAATAATCATGATTTCATTTTTCAAAACAAGCGATATATGGTCTGATCATATAGCGAGATCCAGGTGACGTTGATAATGTAAAAACAAGCACAAACACGCACACACACACACACAAACACGCACACACACATACCCACCACATATACATGAACACATACTGTACATATACTCACACCCACACCTTATACCTTATTATGTCGCACTACCGGGTCTCAAACCAGCTAAACTACATCAAAACCTCTTGTACGGCTCTACACAAGAACTTATACAACTTCACGCAAAGGAAAGTGTAATTTCACATTTTACATTCAATTGAATAATCAGTGGCTTTGTGAGCAGACGGCTGTAACAGGGCCAAGGACTTAGAAGTGCCTTTCTATGGAACCTCCGTGGCGCAGACTGTGAGGGGTGTGAAAGGAGCAAACAGTTGGAACTTGGGGAGAGCTCTGTATACTATCTGCTCTGTCTGGTGTACATTGGAGCAGTCTTTCACATCCACGTAGTCTACTGCAAATGGCAAATAAATGAATCTGAAGCTGAATCTCTTTACCTTCCTAACTGAAAACTGTGAAAAGACTGTTCACATTTATGCTCGACTATAGAAATATTGGACAAAAAACCAATAACAACACATTATTGTCAGGTGTTGCAGAGACTATAGATTTGAGTATTCTATTCAATTCAGTTCAATGTATACTTGTATAGCCCTAAATCACAACAGTAGTTATCCCGGAGGACTTCACAAAACCGCTGAATTCACCGACACAGATCAGAGAATCAAACAAAAGAAACAAAAGAAACGCAATAATAAAAAAAATACAGAGAGCCATTGGTCCATAAGGGGCAGATGACCAATGTCCATAAATGTTGTCAAATGTTGATGAATTTTGAGTGTCCTGGATCATCACCACTGTCCTTAGACCCTCCTGTATCTGCAAGGAAGGGATCCGCTCCCAAGGACGGGCAGGCTGTAGATCTAGGACTCATTTGATTAAATTCTGTAATTGTAAATTGTTATACACATGTTTGCACAATCAAGCCCCTGCTGTCCTGGGTGCTCTCACAGTTCCTCCCGTGAAAATCTCTTTTTTGTATTATGGGAAACCTGGATTGTTGCATGTGATTCTGTTTTTAGAAACATCAGAATATAGAAGAATAATTTCTTTGTACATAAGATGATTCAACAACATTTCTGTCTCATTTTCAGCTCTTGCAAATGCACATGGCTTAATCAGAATGTAGGTCAGAATGCACGGGATTTAGTAGAACCACATTTTCTTGGTCAATTATAACTTCATCAGGATTATTAGAATTTATCTGAATCAGAGTTGAAACTAGGTGTTGAGGGTATGAGCTACGCAGGGCTGAATCATAACATTCTTCTAATTTTTGTACAACCACTGAGTAGCTGTGGAAAAAATTACCAGCATGGCAATTCATATCAGCATATATATATATTACTATCAATGTGTTAATACTGTGCAGGGCCTAAGTTTTCACACATTCTGTTTGATGATTTAAAAGTATAACTTACTATTCACAGCATTCATTTTACATTGACATATCTATTTATCTATATTTTATGCAGAATATTATTTACAATGACACAGTCTTCCTAAGATTAGATTCCATGATTAAGTTTTTCCATTTGACGGTCCTTATTTTGCCCATTATCACCAAAAGTATGTTTTATCTAACTTTTAGGATCAACCTAGCCTGGCCTTAGCCATCCATACACTCCGGTCAACCATAATTTCGCTGCATGTAGCGTCTGGGTCTGATCCGACCAATCAGCGAGCGCGGGAGGCAGGTGTTGTAGTTAGATGACGTCAAGAGTTTTCGCCGTACGGGCAGGTTGTGGTTTGGCAATAGCGAAGAATGCGATAGTAAAGTAATCCGGTCTGGTTCTATCAATAAATTGAAGCCGGAGCAAGCGGAATGTTCAGCAAATGTAATCGCTGGCAAAGATTGTGGCGTTACTCCCCACGGGCTCCGTTAGCGGCAAAGGAGATGGCTAGGCTAAATGCTAATAGGTGCACTACATACGTGACGATTGGATCTGAGTTTACCGTGACGATAAACTGAGCTAAAACGCCTAGCTAAGAGTTTATAGGATAAGATAGGAGCTTTTTCAGAGGACTCTCAGAATCTTTAGGCATACGGCCCCAGATTGTGTTACTCAATGAATTTAATTGATCATGGGATTTTGTTTTTTACAGTTCATAGTGTTTTCTGAATTTTTAGATAACAAAATGGGATATTTTTCAAGAAAAAGGGATATTACCATTTTGTAATTTGTAAATCAATAATACTATAATAAAGATCCTGTTGTGACGCACAGAGTTTGAGCTCTGGCCTGCAGTCTTAAACAGACTGTGACAAGCGCCCAAGGGTGTCAGGTCATTAAACAAAGGTCACAGCATCATCTCACCGTATGAGAGCCCCACCACAAAACACCAGCCTGCTCCCACTACAGCAACACTCCACATCCTGGAGGAGCCAGAGTCACCGCACCCCCCACTCTCCATGCTGTCATCACCAGTTCAATCTGGAGAGACTCAAACAGACGAAAGGGTTTGTTTGATCTGTTTCTGCATGAATTAGCAGATAAACTCTGCAGACACACAGACAGACAGATATACGCTAGACTGACGATCATTGAATGCCGTACCTGAAATGGTTTTGATTCAGCGTTTAGACCCCGGCGGAGAACTCCATGACAAAGGCGGAAAGCGGAAATTAAAATTGCGATGATGAGATGAAATCCTTCAGAGCCTAGACCTTGATGGTGGGACTCGTGCAGAACAGCAGCAGGGGGAGGAGGAGAGTGAGGACACACATTGTTATTCTTCCAGTCTGAACCTTGCTTTCGCTTCATGTGATAAAGAGAGGATTACTTGAATAAATAATGGACGCACAACAGTTATGACACAATGATGCCAACATTCCAACATGTTCTATATCGGACCCTATGACCATTGATCCAAGTGAACACAACACATTTCCACAGTTATTGACACAGTAATGAACAGCTTATCTCCAGACCTAGCAGCACGTGTGTCACCTTATTCTGGCTCTCATATGATAATGGGCACAGGTCACACAAGGCTTACAGTGCCTCCTGGTGGTCAAATGAAGTTGGCAGTGAGTGCTATCTAGATTTCAATGAGTCTGATTCTTTTGGTGCACTGTCACTGTCAAGACCTGGAGCCCATCCTCCTTAAAGCCTGATAAAGGCAGAGACATCCTATTTTTTTAAAGTTAAGCCTGAGGAATGTACGTGGATGTAAGTAAGTCATTTTTGTTTATAGAGCACATTTTACAGATCAAGGTCATTCAAAGTGCTTACGATGTGCATGGTTCAGATATTGTTCCATTCAATCCACAGACGTCAAACACACTGGCACATCAAACCAACCAACATAATCCATTCATTCACTCATTACATTCATACCGAATCTACAGGTTTTTAGCGGAAGGGGAAACCGGAACATTCGGAGGAAGCCGGAGCAGACACAGGGAGAACACGCAAACTCAACTCAAAGACCTTGTTCTGACCAGAATGAAAACCCAGGACCTTCTTACTGAGAAGCGAGAGTGCTTTCCACTCAGCTCCTGTGTAAGTATTCTCTCCTTCAGAAATCCTTTGCACCACATCAAATCCTCCATTCCATCTTAAATCCACATTTTCCATCCCTTCCTTATAAATATTTGATTTGGATCATTGATAATGCCAGGTTAGCACAGTGTTACCAGTTGAAGCTTCTCCACCATCTTGGCCTTTTAAAAAATATAAGTAGCATCCACATTTATCACACTGTGTCATTACATGTCACCCCATCTATGTTGACAGCCTGACGGATGGCCTATATGTGCGGTGTTCACAAAACCAGGTCGGCGGAAAAAAATCTGCGCATTGAAAAGATGCCTTTTTATTAAAACAATGAAAAAGAGATACAAAAGATAAAATATTGACTTAGAGTTTTTAAAATTGGGCAACAATGGAATGTAACAAAGAGTATTCATAAGGTACATAAAGGTTAGAAAAGTAACAGTGCAAGACATGCCAAATCATTATCTAAAGGTCAATGGAGAATAATCAAATATTTATTCCTCGTATGGATCTGTTTAGCAGCCGGTGCAGGCGGCGAAGGCACAGATCTCACACACATCCATGGGAACCAGCGCTGGAGGAGAGAGAAAGGGAACACTGTTAAAGACAAGATAATACTACTTGATCACTATCATTTTATTTGATCTATAAAGATAATAAATGACCGTAAGATTATATTAATTTATGAAGATTTCCCAACTGTCGCTCTGCCATAAGGAAATGAGACAGTGACTAATTACAATACCTACTAACTGAAACTGTTAACTGTCTGTCCGTAACAAGCCACAGATATGATGAACAAAAATCTGTTCCGGGCACAAATCCCACTTAATGTTTGCCATTAAAAAAACATAACCTTGGCTTCTGTGTTACTTCTGTCAGGGGTGTCAGACTCATTTTAGTCGGGATAGAAGGGATTTCATTTTCTTATACCAGTCTCTGTTTTTTTACATTATAGAGGCATTTTGACTTTTATGTGACTGTTTTCTGTTTGATTGTATTTATATTTAACCAAAACTGGACCAAATATTAAGTTCAACGCATTGTTTTATATTTGACTATTTAAATTCTAAGAATGTGTTGGGTTAACATTTTAGGATGATATATATTTGGTTATGTTCCTGAGAAAATACATGACATGCATCATTAGCCCTTAACCATCAATGCTGCAAATATAATATATATAATAAATATAATAATAATTGGAAATATTTTTTAGGGTCCACTAGAAATTGCGAGCCAGATTTGGTCCATGAGTCTGAGTTTTGCATGCCTGAATTATTTCAAATAACCTGACCAGTACAATTATTTATGAATAATTTCACATGTTGAATATTCTTCCTCCCAATCCCACCACACTCTTGCACATGCTCTATGAACCTGCATCAGTCTTACCCAGTCGGGCCAGAGATGCAGACGCTCCTCTCTGTCTGCACAGCGGCAAGAACTCCTGGGGCAACATGGGGTCCGAGCACAAGAAAGCATTGAACCTGATGCGTGGGTTCTGTTTGGTGGCCAGCATGTTGTTTTCTGTGAGCTCCTGAAGTCTCTGCACGGCCTCCAGGGAGAAGGACATGCCGCCCTCCTGAGAGATAAAAGACAGATTAAGAAACTTACAGAGAAACAAATGATGAGGTTTCTCTTTTGAGTATATGCAGTATGAACTATACACTGCAAAATGTATGAAATATAATCCTAAATGGCTTAGATTTGCCAAAATGTGTCATAATTTGAGCACATTTTGCCCACCTAAGACCAAGATGTGGGACTGGAAAAATCTGAATTTGAGAATGTACTAATTAACAAACAAACCATCATATCATTTATATTCAAGTAGTTATTTTCTGTTTGTTTGGAAAGAATGTACATTGTAGGTTTTTCAGGTTGATAGAGAAATCAATATCTCAGATTGACGGAATACATAATAGCGAGAATAATCAAATAGAAAATAACCTTGTAAAACCTGTGGAAAACAATCTTTGAATAAATGTTTGCTTGTGAGTCCTTGGTACGTATAGATTGCCTTTTGGGGGTTGGTTTTGTTAGGATAGTGTGTTGCGCCATCAGGCAAAACAGAAATCGTGCAGGTATTGTACTTATTAGATTAGGATTTTAACTAGTAGATGGTTAGATGGATTTATTTAGTAACTTAGAGATGGTGGTTCTATTTATTTTTGTCAGAAAAAGCTGTGACTGAGGCCAAAAAAATACATGAATGTGAAAGCTAGTAATAGATCTGGTGTGAAAGTTTGGTACCGAAGCTTTGATCAAAATTAGGCTTATGTCACGAGAAGCTAAAACATGTCATTCTTTGCAGAAGAAGAACGTGGCACATGGAGGAAAAGACCATTTATGGATAATTTATGGATATTTTATGGACTTTATCAACATTTATGGACACTGGTCACATGCCCCTTACAGACCAATGGCTCTATGTTTTTTTCATCATTACATTTCTTGTCTTTGCTTGATTCTCTGATCTGCGTTGGCAAATTTGACTGGGTTAGGGCAATCAAGAAATAAATTGAATTGAATTTAAATATCGGTTTGCCCAAAAGTTTGATCTACAACCAATTCAAAACACTATAGCCTCTCATGTCTGCTTCACAGCAAACAAAACAAAGTTATTATATTATGCTGAATTAATTACCTCCACTTCTACAGCTTCGGAGGTCCAGCCAAGTCCGAGTACGAGGAAAGCAACAGCGATCAAAGCAGTCTTCATGATTGTTTTTAGTATTTCTTTGGTGTTTTTGTTGGTTTGTCTTTGCCGGTTTGGAGCCAAGTGTCTGCTCTGCCTCTCGTCCATCACTCTTTTAAAGCGTTTAGTCCGCCACACCCGCTGCCACGTGACCAGGTGATATTCACGCAAGAGCAAAGTTTTTCTCATGGGTTAATGATTAGGGACAATTATTTGCACAGTAGTTAAGATATTCATAAATTATTCTAAGACTAAATCTCCTTTCATGATATATTGACCCTCCGCCACGTCAAACAAGACAAGTGAATACGATGGAAGGAAATGCAGGATGATGTATTGAACTGACAAAATGTCTGTGGTCCCTGTAATAATATTTCATGTGGATGTATGTATTGATGTCCAGGACGCATTGTTTATGATTAGAAAAAAAATAAAAAATAAACCCTGACATGTTTTCTTATTGATTAAATTACTACTAATTCAAATTATTATCTAGTTTCAATATATCTGTACTATTGTATGGACTTGTTATCATTTTATTGATCTTTTCAACAGAATCCAACAGAGAGAGTATTGTTAAAGTTAAATGTTGACTATTTTGATCACAAATATAATACAATACATAATATTCTTGTATAGCCCTAAATCACAACAGAAGTCATCTCAGAGGACTAAACAAAACCATTGAAATCACCAACACAGATTAGAGAATCAACAGTTAAAACACAAAAATGTAGAACACATCTGTATTGAATATTGGGAGACCATGAATGTTGTAGAATGTTGAAGTGTCCAGGATCATCACCACAGTCTGTTGGACACTAACTGTCCAACAGAACCTCCTGCATCGGCAAGGGAAAACTCAAAAAAACCCAATAAGTAGGAAACCTTGGGAAGATCCACATTGAGAGAGGAATCCACTCCCACAGACAAAATGTCCTATTTCAATGAGAACACATGTTATCTTGAGCATACAGTATGTGTAAGAACGAGCCCTGTGAGCCACTATTTGACTCTTGGGGTTGATTTGCTGGATGAGGGTCTGATCTAAAGATTTGAAATAGGCAAAAATACCCACATTTTGAAACTAGTGAAAATGTTGTGAGAAATTATTGACACAGATTAAAATTATTTTCTCGTGATTGGAAAATCAGGTTCTCAGGCTCAAACTGAATTCAGGACAAACGCCCACAACAACTGACATGGAAGAGCAAGACATGCCCTTTATTATTTGGAAAAGTAAAAGAAGCACGGCAAGGCAAGTTTATTGTTTTTAACACAGATCATGCACAAGGTAACACAAGACAAGAGAGACATAACATTACATTGAACACTTCATAACTTGTCCCCCCCGCCCTTTTTAAGTCACTTTACTGCCCTTTAAAAGGTCACTTTAAGATAAGATAAGATAAGATAAACCTTTATTAGTCTCACAGTGGAGAAATTTCAGTGTCATCGTTGCACACATTACAGCAGAGAAAGGAAATAAGAGCACTCAGATTGCACACATCAAAGTCTATTATTTAAGATAATAGACAATAAATTTAAGATAAAACAAAATAAAATAAAATAAGAAACTCTGGGCTATAATTGCACTTGGTTCGGAGTATTTACAGATGTCTATATTATACATTAGCAGCAGAGAATATAAGAATATGAATATGAGCAGAATAAACATCAGAAATAATATCAACAGGTAAAGTGACTTGAATGGGAGAATGATCAGATGGATATGAATAATACAGTAAGATATCAACAGGTAAAGTGACGGTGAAAGGCAGAATTATCAGATATGAAATAATACAGTAGTACTGATAACAGTAAATATCAGATATGTAGTATTGTAGTAGTACTGATAACAGGTAAAGTGACTAGTGGCAAAGTTACTAGTGAATTATCAGAAACACTTGTGTAGACTCAGCAGTTCCTGTTACACATTCTCGTTGTACAGTCTGACAGCAGCAGGAAGGAAAGACCTGCGAAACCTCTCCTTCACACATCGAGGGTGAATTAGTCTGTCACTGAAGCTGCTCTCCAGAGCAGAGAGAGTGCCCTTTATAAAGTTACTTAACTGCCCTTTATAAAGTCACTTTACTGCCCTTTATAAAGTAACTTAACTGCCCTTTATAAAGTAACGTTAGTGCAGAGTCACTTAACTGCCCTTTATAAAGTAACGTTAGTGCAGAGTCACTTAACTGCCCTTTATAAAGTAACGTTAGTGCAGAGTCACTTAACTGCCCTTTATAAAGTAACGTTAGTGCAGAGTCACTTAACTGCCCTTTATAAAGTAACGTTAGTGCAGAGTCACTTAACTGCCCTTTATAAAGTAACGTTAGTGCAGAGTCACTTAACTGCCCTTTATAAAGTAACGTTAGTGCAGAGTCACTTAACTGCCCTTTATAAAGTAACGTTAGTGCAGAGTCACTTAACTGCCCTTTATAAAGTAACGTTAGTGCAGAGTCACTTAACTGCCCTTTATAAAGTAACGTTAGTGCAGAGTCACTTAACTGCCCTTTATAAAGTAACGTTAGTGCAGAGTCACTTAACTGCCCTTTATAAAGTAACGTTAGTGCAGAGTCACTTAACTGCCCTTTATAAAGTAACGTTAGTGCAAAGTCACTTTGCTGCCCTTTATAAAGTCACTTTTTTACACCTTAGAAGTGAATGCTGATTTTTATTGTGCCTTTCTCTATTCTTTACCTCTTTTCTTTGACAGTTGCACCGAGAGCCAAAGCAATTTCCTAGTCTGTGACTTCCTGTCACTTACATGGCAATAAAAATGATTATGATTCTAAAGAGGAAAAAATATTACTCAAAATGCATGAGAAGAGATTCAGCCTAACCCCATCCCTGATATTCAGTTGGGTCCGGAGTAAATTAAAGCTGCACTAACTGACTTTGGGATTTTGAAGCCACGGACTCGCTGGCCTCGCTCTTTCTGCTCCCCTCCCCGCACCCAGGAAGCTATCGCCCCACACACACACACACACTGTTGACGGAGCTAGCGTCTCCCAATATGGATAATACATGACCATAGAACGATAGAACCAGGAAGCGCGGAGGAAGGGGACAATCTTTTGGATGGCTGTTTCGCTGAGTAAGCAGTAACGAGGTGACGAAGACGAGAAAGTTTCAGGTTAGCTCCTCCGCTTGTTGTGCTAACTCAGCCGTCTGTGCTAACGGACCTGTAGATTTCTCACGAAAGTGGGGGCCAGTGGTCCGCTGTGATTGGTCACAATCAGAGACCTGAAACACATCTCTTCCTTGTTTCATCAAAACTCGATCTAAAATATAATGTCACGCCAGCACAAATCTGCGCTACTTTTTCCTCAAAAGGACGTATATTCCAATGCACTGCATGGACATGGATAGCATTTTCGTTATGAATACAAAAATAAAGTCAGTTATAACATCAAGGTTATCTGTACAGTTACAATGAATTTTGAAGCACTTTGAGAGTTACTACTGTACTTGAACAAATTTGCTTTAAGATCTCTGTGGACTTCCAATGAGTCACATCTCACATAGCCTTTGTCACACAGTTCACAGACAGTTGTAGGGCAGGCCCTTTGTATTGGATGTCTGTTATGCAAGCCCACATCCGCTCTGAGCCCATAGGTCAGACATGTTAAAGGTTTCATTATGAAGATGGATCAAACATTATTAAGGCCAACCACAGACACATTAGAAGCAGCAGGAATCAGAGTTGTGACCTTTTCTCCATGACCTGTCTGGTTCTGATGTAGTCACCAGAGCAAATCAATTCATTTCGTTTGAGTGGCAGCCGGCAAGTGTCCGCTGGAATAATGCCCCAGATTTGCCTAATGAGTTTTCTAATAAGCTCATTATAAATCTTTTGCTGAGAAAATTCATGACAAGGTTGTAAAACTCATCCAATATGAGCCAATATTCAAAGTGAAAAGCCCTTTTGAAGCAATATCAACGATTCCCCTCCGTCATTGATCTCCTTTATCTTTATCAACTGTCACAGCATTATAGTCATCGAATCAGACTTGGGCAAAGTGCGGCCCGGGTGCCACATCCGGCCCGATTCATGTTCATATGCAGCCCCTGGACCCTTCCGTTAACCTCAAACCAGTCTATTAATTATTTAAATGAATCAAGAGTCAATACTCTTGATTGACTCTTAACTCTTGTAGGCTTCCACTGCAAAATGTGATGAAAAGTAATTCAAACATTTCTAAAATTTGGCTAAATGTATGTGAATTTGAGCAAATACAGAACTAATCTGGTTTTCTGGTTTTAGGACAGTCAGAATGTACTCAGTCAGAATGTGCCTCATATTTTATAATTTCTTGCAGTGTGTAACGTACAGTGTGCTACCATGTTATATATATACTGTATATATATATATATATATATATATATATATATATATATATATATATATATATATATATATATATATATATATATATATATATATATATATATATATATATATATATATATATATATATATATATATATATATATAAAATCAGTGCAATATCTCATGGTGGCCCCTGGAAGAAAATAATTGCCCACACCTGCTTTAAAAAGAAATTTGAAATGTAACACATGGCTTTACTTCAGAACCTTTTCCAGCATTTTAAGGGTCCATTTTAAAGAGGACTGTTCCAGATATAGATGTTAAACCTCTCAAATATGATACATTGTGATAATAATTGCAGGAATCTATTGGTTTTTTTTTTATCTTAATTTGAGTACATTCCGACCATCTTAAAACAAGATTCTCCAAAGGGACAAAGCCATTTAGTCTTGTTTCAAGAACTGTTTCTTTATTTTCTCATTCCAAGGGAGACCGGTCTTGTATCTTAAAAAAAAAAAACTATACATTTTCTTGTCTTCTTGGTTTTAGGCAGTCAAAATGGGCTCGAATTAAGATCCATTTGGCCAAATCTGAGCTTTTTTTTCTTTTTACCGATAAGAGAAGTAAGTGAAAGAGAAATTGAAACCTAAATATAGCATTACTTCAACTCAATTGAGCAACAATTGCTCAAATTTGGCACATTCTGACTGCTTTGGAAAAGAAGCAAAATTATCTTGTTTTAAAAAGAAACAAGAAATGTCTCCCTTGGAATGAGAAAATAAAAGCAACAGGTCTTAAAATAAGACCAAATGGCTTTGTCCCTTTGGCAAATCTTGTTGTAAGGTAATCAGAATGTACTCAAATTAAGATTAAAAAACCACTTGATTTGAGCAATTATTACCTCATATTCTAAGACTTTTTGCAGTTTAGAATATAATATTATAGCAGAAAATGCATCTTTCAACATCTGTCTTAGTCATAGCTGAGCAGTGGGGCTTTGGCAAGACAGAGCAGGTGGGAGGAGGGCTATAAACCAAGATAAATCACATTGTTAAGCATTAACAGCAGCATCATCTTTATAGATTTACTTAATAATACAACGTTTTGAAAGTAGGCCAAAGACTTTCGCAACTCCGGCGGAATAGGTGTGGGCAGATGACGTGACCAGAAAGTTTGAAAAGATACCTTTTTCTGCTGTAAAAAGATATATGTAAGCTGTGATTTGCTGACTTGCAGATAAGAAGCCCTTCTTGCCCTCATTAATCTGAACTGCATATGTGTGTGTGTGTGTGTGTGTGTGTATAAGAAATAAAATGTTCGATTGATCTTCTGCATGCATATTCACATACCGTTATAGTGCAATGATATAAAGTGTGTCTAAAGCCCTGGGAAACATGGCTCATAGTGACGTACAAGACTAATGACCACACATTAAGCTGTAGGAGTAAATCATCAGCCTGAGAACAGAACCAGCTCAGACTGTTTGTTTAGTCGGGCATTGGCTGCTCACGCTCTGTAGCTGCTGTATCTGTGTGTGTCACTCGCTCTTCTAGTCTTTGCTGATACTGTATTTGCTTTAAAGAAGTAATATTATGCTTTTTTTATTTTTATTAAAATGATAAGACATATTCACTTTGTCGTTTCTTGTTTTTAGAATTAGAATAATATCTCAAGTATAAAATATATGTATATATGTATTTTGCATAGTAAGTAAGCAATCTTTATGTATACAGCGCATTATACAGACCAAGGTCACCCCAAGCACTTTGCAATTGTTGTTCGAATATTGTTCCCTTCTCTCCTCACGGTGATGATGGAAATGAGACGCCAAGAATGCTAGCACATCAAAGCCCCAAACCAACACCATCCATCCAGACACTCATTAAATTCATCCCTATTTGTACAAGTTCTTAGTGGTAGGGGAAACCGGAGCACCCGGAGGAAACCTACACAGACACAGCAAGAACATGCCAACTCACGCATTGTATTTATCAGTCTTTAACAGGGTTGTCACCAGAGATTTTTGACGGCCCTGACGCTGAGATTTGTTATTCCGATATTGGGATATTCTGTTGCTTACTCAAGTTGCTCTGATCCATTCGCCACTTTTCTTAGAATCAACAATCTCGAAATAGGTCACATTAAGGCTTCTCCACTGCTCTCATTGTGACTGGGCTGACAGAAACTTCCCCTGTGACCAGTCTGTTCTCTTGCAGGAGAAAGCTGCGACCTGCATCAGCGCTGACATTACAGTAGATCATTTTATGTTGGTTGAGACCTGGTTGAGACCTGGTTGAGACCTGGTTGAGACCTGGTTGAGACCTGGTTTAGACCGGGCCCACTCCTTATTCAAAGTCTCTGTATACTGTACTATACTATACTGTACTCTGTATTTATTGTTGTAACTTTTTGTGTTTTTAACTATTTTATTGTTTTTAATTACTTGTGTGATTTTTATGTTTTTTAATTACATATGTGTTTTTAATTGTATTTTAATGGTGATGATTTGTGCATTGTGTGGTGTGGACTGTGAGGCGCTTTGTGTTGCCCTGTGCAGGAAAAGCGCCCTATAAATAAAGATTGATTGATTGATTGATATACGCGGAAGGCAGAAACATGAGCACCAAACGGAATATCAAAAATTATATATTTTGTTTTTTTGTGCTTGTGTATATTGTGTATGGTCTGCAATTCTATGACACCCATAAACAATCAATTAATCTACCCTTGCATAATATTTCATGAATTGATGACTGATTGATTGATTGATTTACTTTTCTGTCATAAATGTGCCGGATTTGTCACTTGTTTGAGCATGTGAATGATATCAGCTGTTTGAGTCGGTGGTGATTGGTGACTCATGCAGTCAAAGCATGTCTTTCCCAACACAGTGATAACAATGATAATGCAATAGGGCTGGGTGATCGGGGAAAACGTGATCCTTTTTTCCTCCATCCATCCATCCATTTTCTTCCCTTTAATCCATTTCTGGGTCAGGGGGGTGGCAGTCAGAGATGCCACCCAAGTCTCATAGCACCAGCCCCTCACTGACCCTCTGCAGGTGGTGAGTCCACAGGAGGACGGCTACTCTCTGAGTGTGAGCATAGCCTTGATCTTTCAGTGGGGGCTTTGGGCAAAGTGGGGTTAAGTGTCTTGCCCAAGGACACAACGACAGCAGTCATCAGTGGGAGTCGGTGGAGAAGGTGCAGAGGTGGGAATTGAACCCACAACCTTCTGGCCTTAAGGCCAATGCTCTACCAACTGAGCTACTGTCGCCCATCCTTTTTTCCTCATAATCATAAATCTCAATTTGATTTCCCTTTTCTGTTTGACAGTAAAAATCAATGAGCTGATGGTGCCACATACACAGGAAAAAACGAGAGACACTAAACTTATTCAATTAAACCGTGCATAGTAAAGCCTTTGATATTGTGAAACTCCTGCTGTCTGGCCCTGACTCAGGTCTTTCTCATAAACAGTGACCGTAACTTCTTTATCACTCTCACTGTTAGGGGTGGGACTCTTGGACACCTCCTTCTTCGATTCAGAGCCTGCAATTCGAATACAAAACAATTACTAGTGCATTTTTAATATATGTATATTTATGCACTTTTTCCACATTTTGAGAGATAATTTTTTCCCCATAATTTTTTAATTCCTTTCATGAAAATATCCATTGGAATGGAAAAGCATGAACATTTGAACTTTAGGTGCTTTTTGCTGCTTTAAGTGTTTCAAATGTTAGTTACAAATCACACAAGAGTGCTCTCAGGCTTAAAGGAACAACTTCTTCATTACCAACAGCTCAAAACGATGTAATTCTGCAATGTCTTGTAGTTCCCTTGGCCTTTTGCAATGTGGGTGGCTGCTTAGGAGATCTTTTATTCGTGCCACAGTGGGGACATTTCAGTGTTGCATCACAAGTTACAGCACAGTAGGAATGAGAAGCACACATCACAAGATAAATGAACTATAACTATGCTAATTATAATATATATTTTTTCACTTTCTTTTTCATGTACTGTGATTATTTTTTTTCTTTTAATGCTGAATTGTGCTATACAAATAAACTTGCCTTGCCATGTCGTGCCGTATTTTATTCAGAATACTCCTTTAAGTAGCTGAGTAGCTTGAGTTACAACATTAACGTCTGGTATTAAGAATAGAGTTACTTTCTCAAAATCATGAGAATACATACTTTCACATATTACGTCTTTAAGGTAAAAATCAACAACAAAGAACATTTCGTCCACGCATTAAGCATCCAACAAGTCCAGGTGAACAGCAGCACGGAGGAGACTGTGGTTTAAAAACATGGAGGAGTCAGAGGTCGTATCATCGGCGCATGGGACACGGAAACGACGCAAGTCACCAAAGCATTCATATCATGGAAGTTCAATTACTATCTCATTCTATTTTCTTCTTAGTGCTATTGTTTAAAATAGCCCCCACAGCAACCACTAAGCTAGCATCAGCTAAATGTAGCTTTTAACTGAGCATGCTAATGTGTGTGTGCACGTGTGAATTTGTGCTTGTACGTCTGCGTGTTTGCACATGCATCTGTGCTTGTAAATTAGCAAGGTTATATTTCAAGAGGGTATGTTTGAAATTCGAGGGGAAAATCATAAAAGGCAAGTAGTAATGTTTAATTATACAGCACATTTTACAGACCAATGTCACTTTACAATGTTCAGAGTTCAAATTGTTCATTCCAAACCCGGTGATGACGGAAGTGAGTTGCCGAACACACTGGCGCATCAAAGCCCCCAATCAACTCTTCACTTTCTTATCTAGATTCAGACCTATTGTGCATGTTTTTAGTGGTAGGGGAAACCGGAGTACCTGCAGGAAACCTACGCAGACATGGGGAGAACAGGCAATTTCCACTCAGAAAGGCCTTGTTCTGACTGGGATTCGAACCGAGGACATTCTTGCTGAGAAGCGAGAGTACTCTCCTCTCAGCCACCGTGCCACCAATGATGCTGTAATGACCCAATAATTTGGATCTTTATTTTTAATGAAGTTACTATTTTTTCCAAAGTAATGGAATACAATACAAAATACATTTTAGGTCATGTATTCACTCTTCTGTAACAAAATACATTTATAAAGTATTCTACCCAACACTAGCTACAGTGTATATGTGAAGCTGAAAAAATCAATCCAATTTTCACATCCCCAAAGCGAGAAGATGGAATTGGTCCAAACACAATGCATTGTTTGCCAGAATCAAAATGTTTAAATACAACAGTGATTTGACTAATGACTGTGAGACTTGAAGCTGCTGATTCAAGCAGTTTTATTAAATGAGTTGCAGATGTAAAAAAAATAATAGTCCAAGAGTGAATAGACATAGATTTCATAAATAGATTTCATAAATAGATTTCATACTGCACCCATAGTTGGACATGTAGCACATGTCAGTTGCAGGTGATTTATATACATTCAAATCACATGACATTTTGGAGAAAGTAAATGTCAGCCGCATTGAATTCTAGGAGATTCATCTTTTTGTTTCCTCTTTTTAGCAGGGTTCCTATTTCTCAGTTAGAGGCTGTAAAGCAATATAACGTAAATCTTGGAACTTAGTGAAAGGTCAAAACACTATGATAAATCAGATGGCAAGTATAATCAGCAGAGCCAGAGTAGTAGCAAACACAATAATTTTATATTATGTTATCTGTAAACTTGTGTGATATCAATGTATTTATGGTTATGATGTTAAAAACTAAATATAAAAACATCCCTTGCAATTAATTAACCATATTTTATCATTTTTAATGACCATTATATAACCAGGATGACAAGAATTTTTCCTTAGATGAGGTACTGTTAGTTTCTATGTTAGTTTGTATTGACAATAGTTGTGGGCATAATTACATAATTTATGATATAAACAGTGCTGGGGAAATTATTCAAAACTTCACTGCTTTATTAGCAAATGCCAGAAATAACTACGTGATAAACCCATATACCGTAATTTGCTTCTTTCACCAGTTTTCACATACATGTATTTTGGGATTTACATCTTCAGATCAGCTGGATTCAGACAGAAAAGTGAAAAAGAGAGGACCACCTAAATGTTTTCTAATTTCTAAGATAAATACATCATGTGGTAGTTGGATTTGTTCATTTTCTTTTTTTTAGCAGGACTCTGTTGGAAAAAACAAAATGCATTTATGAAACAAACAAAAACGGCTACATCAGCTTTAATGCATCTGGCCACAGTGGCTTTCATCATCAATCTGGCCTCACAGACTTTGCAGTGACTAATGTAAATAAGATTATATAAGGATCCCCTATATCTTATGTGTGGTGAGGGGTTTTTGAATCATATACAACAACTTAAGCAGACTCAGAATAGAAGTGTTGATTTTGATTCTGAGAAGCTGAAAAGGCTTCTGGTGCAGCACCACAGAGAAAACAAAGGCTTTCTAAGTTGAAACGGCCATTGACACGATTTGTGGAGGTAACTGCCTACCGCGACAACCTGAGTCAAAGGTTTTGCACAACACAAATCCTGTAAATGTGTGTAGCCCAAGCCCCTGTGATCCAAGATGGCGCCCTATTCAAATGAAGGGTTTGTGCTCAGTAGCGCATGGGACTTCACGGAGGCCAGGAGATTAGCTGAACTCGCCTATAATTGGGAATCGTCTGGTCCTCCCTGTTCTGCGCAGTGGACGAGCTCCAATGATGCGTTGCGCCATATACGCGTGTGTGGCTCACATACACGTGCGCAGATGGGCTCGGCCGCACTTTGACCAATCAGAGCTGCAGATCAGAGCAGCAGCAGAGTGGAGTCAGAGCGGGAAGGAAAGGAGAAGAGTTTGTGGCAGTAAAGTGTGGATTTAAAGAAAACTGAAGGATTTAAGAAGAAAAGTTCAGGACGACAAGGGACACTAAAATCCCCACGAAATCCGATTTTTCCGAAAGCTGTAGGTTCTCTGTCAGCTGAGCTCGAGCTGTTTTAGTTTACAGTGAGTTCTATGGGACTATTTTCTGGGTAGCCCACATGAATTTCAAGTACCTGGGTGTTCACATTAACAAACTGGACTGGTCCCATAATACAAACGCCCTGCACAAGAAGGGCCAAAGTCGCCTCTTCCTTCTGAGGAGGCTGAGGTCCTTCGGAGTGAGCAGGCCTCTGCTCGGGACTTTTTATGACTCTGTGGTAGCCTCAGCCATATACTACGCTGCCTTGGGCTGGGCCCCGGGCAGCACAGAGCGGGACAGAAACAGACTGAACAAGCAGGTCAGAAGTGCCAGCTCCACTCTGGGCTGCTCCCTGGACTCTGTGGAGGAGGTGAGGGACAGGAGGGCTCTATAGTCAAAGCCACCTCCATCATGGACAACACCTCCCACCCACTGCACAGGACTGTAGAGGAGCTGAGGAGCTCCTTCAGTGGAAGACTGAGACACCCTCAGTGTAAGAAGGTGCGCTACCGCAGGGCCTTTATCCCCACCGCTGTCAGACTGTACAATAAGTCACTTTAAGTCACTGTAAAAGACTGAAAAACCTGCACTAATATTGACACTATTTCTGATTGCCACTTTTAAACTGCCACTTTTTTATTGTACATAATATATCCTGCATTTAACAGGACATGCACATTTCCTCCCTTTTTTGCACAATCTTGAGTGTTTCTATCCATGCCAAATCCATGTAAATTTCTCCTCCTTGTGAGATAAATAAAGAATATCTTATCTTATTTTAGTTTGCAGTACCACAGGCGCCCCCTGTGCCCGTGGTAGTAAGTAAAGTAGTAATACCCTATCCAGTAATTGTTATAGATCCATGGTGTAGCCTTATTCTTACAGTGGCTCCCATGAATCTTCCCCTAGTTTGTAGATAGTGGTGCCCCAATCCTCGATCCAGCTGGAGAACCACGCACAGGAGAAGTCGACGCTCGCTGCTGACTTATAGAAGTGTTACTGAGTTTTAAAATTACTTTGAACTTTTAGCTGCCACGGAAAATGCCACTCGAGAAAAATGTGCCACTGATCCGCTGTGGCAGCTGCCGGTTAGTCAGTATATTAGCATCTCATTATGTATCGTTTATCATTTACAGTGTGAAGTTTGAGAAATTAATTGATTTCAGTACTTAAGAAACACGGTGAAATTAGAGTTTTGAAATCATTTGTGGCAGTGTGATGGAGTCGCTGCTCTCCCCCTCTCACTAAAAGCACTGTAGCTGTGGGCGCACTCCTGTCATTCTCCCCTGTGTGAGGCAAGCGCTCCTGTCTTTCCCCTTGGTGCGGGGGGAGAGTGACAGGTTCAGAAAGTATGTTTTACAGGAGGAAAAATATCGCAACTTTTAGAAAAATATCCCGCGAAATCAATTAATCATTAATTACAATAATTGCCTGACTGACTGCAGCTCAAAGTTGCCTATAACTGTCATGGTGTGGACTTTTAGTTATTTTGTATTTGGTTTTATTTTGAAGTCAGTTTTCTGGTTTGGTTTTAGTTTTTAGACTTTTTACATTGTTTTTTTTAATTGATGAGTTATGTTTTTTTTGTTGCTGTTGGAAAAGAAGAACTTTATTTTGTTTATGGTGAATGTTATAAACTGTGCTGCTCAAACAGAAAGAATAAGGCAGCAGAAAAGTATCTTGGAATCAAAGGTCTTAGTCGGCTAGAAATTGAAGTAAAGAACCCCTTAATTCACGGCCTTGTTCTGGTGGCTTATAATAGTTATCACTGTGCTGCAATGGAATGCCAGAAGACTCATTGCTAATGGCCAAGAATTTAAACATGATTTTTCTACACTGCACGACAAACCTCATGTCATATGCATTCAAGAGACCTGGTAACAGCCCAAGCTGTTCATCATTCAAGGGTTCTTCAGTCTAGGGAACGAGGTCAAGGTGATGTTTCTACGTATGTCTAATCTAAAAGGTTTAAATCACCAAGTTGCACATGGAAATGATATTCCAGATTCTTTTGCTGTCAATATTTGGTATTACTGTAATTCATTTATATAATGATCTTACTGTAGAAGGTAAATTCTGTAAGTAATGATTATTTATGTATAGCATTTTACAACCCAAGGTCACCCAAAGTCCCCACGACCAAGAAATGGATTAATAAAAGGGATGAAAATGAAATGACAAAGGGCATTACAATTTTCAGAAATCTGATATTTTAACCATTCGCTCCAAACGATGATGACGGAAGCAAGATGCCAAACCCACTAGCGTAGCAAAGCGACAACCAACACCATTCATTCCCTCACTCATTGTAGCTATTGTACATGTTTGTAGTAAGTAAGTAAGTAAGTGAAATTTATTTATAGAGCACCTTTCACAGATGAAAATCACAAAGTGCTGTACAAGGTAAAAGCAGATATGAATGTACAATAGAAATAAGACAAAAATAGAAAATAAAATAAAAACAAGAAATCAACCAAAAGCTGCCCTAAAAAGAAGGGTCTTTAGTCCCTTTTTAAAAGCATCGGCAGAGTTGACCACACGGAGGGACAGAGGCAGAGCGTTCCACAGTCTGGGGGCAACGGACTGGAAGGACCGGTCTCCCAGGGTCTTATAGCGGGTCTTTGGGACCGCAAGTAAATTCTGGCCTGTGGACCTAAGAGTAAGAGTGCGGCCAGAACAGTATAGAGCTCCGGACCCCACGTGACTTCCGGTTTTCGGGTCACCATTTTGGCAGTAAAATGAGTAGCGCCAGCACCGAAGCTTTCAAACCATCGAAGTACTCATCTCACTTTAATTCCCATGACATTGAGCTTTATATAAAAAAATTAAATAGGTTAAATATTACCGACCCATACAATGCCCCCGGGGTGCTTTTCAAAAGTATCTCGGCTGAAGAAGACGTCCCAGATCCGCAGTATCCGGATATATATAACTACCTGATAAACTTCCCATCGTCCTACACGGGTGACTCTCTAAAAGCCTACAAAAGCCTGGAGGGTTTTAAATGGACTCAGTCTGGCTTTGTAACGAACATCCAGCTGTGGAATCTTCAAGCAAAACAATGCTTTATCATCACTGGAAGGGTAAGTGTCCCAGTTTAATAGGTAGTGTAACGTTAGCATGGTTAGTATGGGTCCGTGTTGTTTGTTTATGTTAGCTTGGCTAGCTACTGCGGTGCGTCTGGCTATCTGTAGTAAGTTTGTATCTTTAATGTACACAACTAAGTTAGCTAACATTTTTTATTTCATGTATAGGTTAATCATTCCCAAAGGCTTAATGACCCTCAGCTAAAGCCATGGATGGTGGTGAGGAATGATGGGGTTGTCTTAGGAGCCCATTGCAATTGCACAGCTGGACTTGGTGAGAGCTGCTCCCATGTGTCAGCTGTGTTGTTCAGCATATGGCAGCATAACAATGGAACAAAAGAAGAGATAGCTGTAACATCTAAGAAGTGCAAGTGGGCCACCCCAAGTGAGGACTCTTTAAAGAAAGTGGAGTATGAGCAGGGCAAGGACATCATTTTTAACAACTCTCAACAATATAAAAAAGGAAAATCTTCGAAAGGTCATTCTGCCCCCCCAGCTTTCCCACCTCTGGCCGCTGCTGAGCAAGCCCAACTCTACTGCAACCTCTCACAATGCCGCACACAAGATGGGCAGATCATCAAACCAGCAGTCCTGTCTATTGTCAAAGAGTACTCAGCATCTTATGTTCCAAAGGCTGTCATGCTGGATCTACCAGAACCCCTCACCAACCTGTATAAGAAGCAGGCAAGAGACCTCAACCTGGCAGAGTTACAAGATCGAGCCGAAGCACTATTTGAAGACATAACTGTAACCAAAGAACAGGTATAGAACATTATTATGTTTAAAATAACAGGAGCTAATAACCAAAATCTAAAATGTACTGCATGTATACCGTATATGCCAACTTAAAATGTTCTGTGTAACAGTTTGAATCGTCTTGTTTTCAGAGTGATATTGTAGAGGAGGAGACCCGAGCTCAGTCAAAGTCCAAAATCTGGTTTGAGCAAAGAAGTGGTAGGGTAACAAGATCTACCTTCAGAGCAGCCACAAAGACAGACGTCAGAAAGCCTGCAGTGTCTCTGATAAGACAGATATGCTACCCAAAGTCCCATAGTTTCACCAGTGAGGCTACCAGGTATTCATGAGCATAGAAGGGTTACCAATGTGGGGTGGCATTACTATTGTCCAAAACTAATGTTATTTTTGTTTCTTCAGATGGGGATGTCAGCATGAGGAATTGGCAAGAAAATACTATGAAATGCAGCATCGCCGCTCACACACAGATGTGTGTGTAGGATCAGCTGGATTCAGGATTTCACCCCTGCACCCATTTATTGGGGCCTCACCTGATGGATATGTTTCCTGCAGCTGCTGTGGTTCCGGTGTGATAGAAATTAAGTGCCCATTTTCTGTAAAGGACCTTTCTGTTAATGAGGCAGCAAATTCCGGTGCACACTTTTGCCTTGAGAAGGATGCGCAAGGAAAAATTAGACTGAAGCGGGAACATGCATACTACTATCAAGTGCAGATGCAGCTATTTGTCACTGAGAAACCATATTGTGATTTCATTCTGTGGACTGAAAGGGAAAGTACTTCACCTTTTGTTGAACGTGTCAAACCTGATGTTGCATTCTTTGACAAAGAATTGGAATGTGCTCGTGACTTCTTTAAAAAATGTATAATTCCAGAGCTGCTAGCCAAGTATTTTTCTGCACCAAAACCAGCAGCAGCATTTGCTGATCATAGTCAACAACAGTGGTGCTACTGCCGTGAGCCAGAAGCAGGGAATATGTTGGTCTGTGCATCAGGTTTTTGTTCAGTTAAAAAGTTTCACCAAACCTGCCTTCGCATAAAGAGGGTCCCAAAACAGTGGTAATGTCCCAGCTGCCGAAAAGTAATAAATGCGCAAAAAAGAAAAAAACACCTTAGTGAGTGGACTGTGAAATGAGTTAATAGTTGTAGCTGATACTGTATCTTATTTATGAATAAACAGTTGTTTATTAATCAACCAATAATCTCTTCCCCATCATTACTAATGAGTATCTGTAGCAATCAGGAATATGAAACATGGGTAGGTCATTCATATCTGTTACGCGCCCAGCTATGGGATTGCGCGCACTCCTCCCCCCACTCTAACCTTTTCTCTGTGCAGATTAGGATTGGTTGAGTGTCTGCGCTGGGACTTTAAGAGGGGCGTCCCAGGCAGCACTCTCGCTCTCTCCAATTGCAGACACCTGGACCTGTCCACAGGGTCTGGGCCTGCACTCCACGACGCCAGCCACGCCGCTCCACACTTTTACACTTGCACCATTTACACATAAGGTTATCACACTGATACTCATTCGCACACACGCACCCCAGCACATCCCAGACCATTTACACTGATTCCACATTATTGTTTAAGTAAAACGGCCAGTGAGCCATCAAAAGTCTTTGCCGTGTTCTCCCTCCTTTTTGTTGCCTCCCGTTGAGCCAAGGGGAACGTAACAAGTGGGGGCTCGTCCGGGATTGGAACCCGGGACCTCTCGCACCCGAAGCGAGAATCATACCCCTAGACTATCAGACTATCAGTTAAATGCACAAAACTACGATCAAGATTCAAAAGAATCTGAGAATTTTGCAACCGGCCATGAAGCGCAGCAGCCGAGGAACTGGCCAGTCCTGAAATTGACTGTGACATTGAGGGTCCCTCGGCTGCTGCGCTTCATGGCCGGTTGCAAAATTCTCAGATTCTTTTGAATCTTGATCGTAGTTTTGTGCATTTAACTGATAGTCAGCGCGCTGACATTGTGACCCTTATTAATTCTCATTTATCACTGTTTTCAGATGTGCCGTCCCGAACCCATGTTTTGCAACATGACATTGATGTTGGCGACCACAGACCTATTAAACAACATCCGTACCGCGTCAATCCGGAGAAGCGAGAGCGTCTGCAGTCTCAGGTCGACTACATGCTGTCTAATGGAATTGCAGAGCAGAGTGCTAGCTCGTGGAGCTCGCCCTGTCTTCTTGCAGTTAAACAGGACAAATCTGACCGTTTCTGTACAGATTTTAGGAAGGTTAACAGTGTGACTAAACCTGACTCTCACCCACTTCCACGGATGGAGGACTGTGTCGATAGGGTGGGATCAGCTGTTTTTGTTACAAAGCTTGACATCCTAAAGGGCTACTGGCAGGTGCCGCTGACTCCGCGCGCTAAAGAGATTAGTGCGTTTGTTACACCGGATGCGTTTTTGCAGTATACAGTCATGCCCTTTGGGGTTCGCAACGCGCCCGCTACGTTTCAGCGCCTGGTCAACCTTGTTTTGCGGGGGGTGCCGGGGTGTGAGGCGTACCTCGACGACATTGTGGTCCATTCAAGGTCATGGGTCGAGCACATCTGTCAACTTAAGTTAGTTTTTGAAAAATTGGACAATGCAAATTTAACTATTAATCTAGCGAAATGTGAAGTAGCTAAGGCGACTGTGGTTTACCTTGGAAAGATTGTGGGTAGTGGTGTTGTCAAACCAGTTCAGGCAAAGATTGAGGCGATCATGGCGTTCCCATCTCCAGTTACACGACGCAGCCTTCAGCGGTTCCTCGGAATGGCTGGGTATTATCGCGCGTTCTGTCGGAACTTTTCTGCTGTAGCGGCCCCACTCACAAACCTTCTGAGTCCAAAATCTCAGTTCATCTGGTCTCCGGAGTGTCAACACTCCTTCGACTCCATAAAAAATCTCTTAGTTAGCGCACCAGTTCTTGCGGCTCCGCATTATGAACATCCGTTCAAGTTGGCCGTAGATGCGAGTGATGCAGGGGCGGGTGCTGCTTTACTCCAAGATAGTCTGGATGGAGTGGAACACCCAGTCTGTTATTTTTCCAAAAAGTTTCTAAAACATCAGACTAATTATTCCACAGTTGAGAAGGAGGCGCTCTCTTTGATTATGGCCCTCAAACACTTTGAAGTTTATGTTGGGTTCTCACACTATCCGGTCACTGTGTTTACGGACCACAACCCTTTAGTGTTTGTTAATCAAATGAGGAACTCCAATCAGAGGCTAATGCGTTGGGCGCTTTTCCTGCAGGATTTTAACATTGTTGTTCAGCATGTTGCAGGGAAGGACAACGTTGTCGCGGACGCACTTTCCCGGGCTTCCTCACTGTGCTGACCAGTGAGGCCTCTGGTCACCTTTTAGGGGTGGGGGTGTTACGCGCCCAGCTATGGGATTGCGCGCACTCCTCCCCCCACTCTAACCTTTTCTCTGTGCAGGTTAGGATTGGTTGAGTGTCTGCGCTGGGACTTTAAGAGGGGCGTCCCAGGCAGCACTCTCGCTCTCTCCAATTGCAGACACCTGGACCTGTCCACAGGGTCTGGGCCTGCACTCCACGACGCCAGCCACGCCGCTCCACACTTTTACACTTGCACCATTTACACATAAGGTTATCACACTGATACTCATTCGCACACACGCACCCCAGCACATCCCAGACCATTTACACTGATTCCACATTATTGTTTAAGTAAAACGGCCAGTGAGCCATCAAAAGTCTTTGCCGTGTTCTCCCTCCTTTTTGTTGCCTCCCCTTGAGCCAAGGGGAACGTAACAATATCAAACACACAAGAACAAATATCTGTGATCAAAATTATTTAAAGTAATGTCAGAACAAGCAAGAAGTGAGTCACAAAGGTTTATTTGCAGGTTGAGCACATCTGTAGCCAGTCACATCAGTTCAATTTACTGTACATCCCTATCACTGGAAGGGCACCACAGATTCAGACACATTTGTAAGTGCACAACATACGCTCACAATCTTGTCAAGGTAGGTCACATCATTTTCTCTGTCTATGTCCGTGAAACTTATGGGGACAGTGCTTTGCAAGACTGTGTATTTTTGACGGAGAACTCCTATCACTCTTTCAATATGTATCCTAAGAGAGGCTAGACATCTGGTGTTCTCCAAGTCAACAGGATCTAACTGCTTCTTTCCACGGGTGAATGCTGGCATCTTTAATTCAGCTTGGCATTTCTGAATGGACTCTTTAACCAGGAAACCTCGGTCCGCTAAAACTACGTCCCCTGGGAGCAAATTAGATAAAAAGTTGCTTTGTTCTGTGATGAACTTATCACTTGTCCGACCTCCCCATCCAGTGGAAATGAAACAAATGGAACCTTGAGGGCAAATTGCAATTAAATATTTCATTGTGTGGTGTGATTTGTAAGATGAGTAACACTGAGCACTGGCTAGCAATCTACTGGGTTTCTCTTGAAATATTTCAAAACAATCTATAATGCAAACTGTCTTTTCAAAGCTACTGTTTCGAAATGCATATGGAAGAGATGTTCTTAAGTATTCTCTGTCAGGCCACAACACTAGACTTGGCACCAGTCTACAATACATCACACTAATACAGTGTTTGAAGAGCTTTGAAACAGTGGTTGAGTCAATGCCAAAATAAAAAGCCAAAAATTCCAAGGACAAGTTCATTCTAAGCTTCATTAAAGTTAACATGTACTGCTGAAAACATGTTAAACCAGATTTAAGTTTGAGAAAAGGAGCCACAATATGAAAGATTGTCATGAGAATTGAATATGTTGATAAACCAGTAAGAGAATTAACCCTTTTATCATTGTTATGCAAGCTCATCTCATTCAGTGTAGTCCTATTCATTTTTTCTTTCAACAACATATTTTCAGTCCTCAGAGCTTGGCATTCTTGTTCAAGAGATTGGACGCTTTTACCACAGGTTTCAGTGCTGCATGTTGGAGTTACTGGATCATCGTCATGGAGAACAGGCTGGACATCATTTCCAGGTTCTTCATGGGTAGATTCCATCAAAGGGTCTGTGGTGGGAGTTTAGTCTGCAGTAGGATCCTTGTTGCCGTCTTGGGGACAATCTGTTGATGCTCTGGTGAAAACACAAAAGTAGTATATTAAGAGTATATGTATACACTACTGATGACAGTTTGTCATTTTTTTGTCAATCACTCTCTGTTTTCTGCAGTATATAGTAGCTTTCATGAGTAAGCAGGTACATTTTATTTGTAAAGCACATTTACATCCAGAGTTGTTTATAGTTAGCATATAATAAAAATAAAATACATAAATAAAACAATGTAATAAAATAAATAGAAAGACAATGACAGGGACAATGACAGTGACAATCACATGCATACTCAGTGGCTACCAAATTCAAGAAGTGTGTGATGATTTCAAACCAGCCACAGATGCTCTGGGTTTTAACTCATTGGGTGTTATTAAACCTACAATGAATTGTGTGCAAACTTTTTGATTTATAATTTTAACAAAAAGTGCGGTTGAACAGGTTATCTTTAATATATGCACCTGGGAGGGATGGCCTTCGCAGATAGCTTTGTCTGCTCCATCTTCTGTAGCTTTGCTTTCTGTCGTCTGTTGAAAACCTCCAGTCTCATTTTTCTTTTCCTCTTCTCTGGAGATGGAACGTAGTTGAAAATAGTTGGAACGAAGTCCGGACTCAAGGGATTATCACTCTTTCTCCCTACAAAATAAATGCAAACATTTCAGTATCGAACTGGGTTGTGTTTACTATGTTAGCACTTACTAGCTTACAAAACATGACATTGTTAGCCCCACAAATTGCATGCTATAATTCGACTAGCCATGTAGTATTAAACTGATCAGAAACCACAATTAGAGCCATTAAATAATTAAGATAGTTATGGTAGTAAGTTTTGTATTCGGTAACTGACCTGATATGAAGTGATCGCTGCACAAGCGGAATCCAACGGCTGGCGGGTCCCATCTTTCAGTCTTGTTTTGCGTGCTCCTGGCTCTTTTAATGGCGCTGATCCACTTAGCTCGCCTCTCCGCATCTTTAGGAATGCGGTAAAACGACGTACCTTTCTTTTTCCCTCGTTTATTTGTGCAACCTGGTGCACAACAGTTATCGACCATATTTAGCCTCCTTCACCACAAGTCTGCCGAATGCTGCCAAAATGGCGGTTCCCTCTGTTTACTGTCCCGTAACAACGTCATCTCCCGGAACTCTATAGGGTCAAGAGGTCTGAGATGTAACAAGGAGCCTGACCATTTAAGGCTCTGAAAGTTAATACTAAAATTTTGAAGTCAATACGTAGTTTAATTGGGAGCCAATGAAGTGAGGACAGGACCGGGGTGATGTGAGACCACCGGGGGTTTCCTGTTAAAAGTCTGCAGCAGAGTTTTGCACAAATTGAATTCTGTTAAGAGCTCTCTTATTAAGACAAGTAAACAATGAATTGCAGTAATCAAGACGCGTGGAAACAAAGGCATGAATGATTTTTAGTGAAAGGTTACACCAGAGCACACAATGGAAACTGACACAGACACAGGGAGAACATGTAAACCCCACTGTACTGACTTGGATTCGAACCCAGGACCTTTTTGCTGAGATGCGAGAGCGCTATCCACTCAGCTACCGTGTCACAGACAAGAGTATTCAAGGAAAGATTTGGTGTGGTGATTTTAATGCACATAGCACTTTATGGGGTTGTAGACCCAGCTCCCATCTCTGTGTGGGGTGAGAGGACAAATGCCCACAATTGTAAACAGCTTTGTGACTCTGGTCGGTGAAAGACGGTACATAAATAAACATTACTTACTTACTTACTTACTTAGAAGAATGGATAAAAATGGGCAGTTGTTGGAAGACTATTGATAATTAGAGACTGGTTTGTCTAAATTATGGAAGGGGTTCTCGGTCTAACATCACAAACAATACAAAAAGTGCAATTGATCTCATGCTTGCATCAAGTGCAGTTGCCGGTGTTAGCACTTGGGTAGTCTTTAATAATTTGTCATTTGGAAGTGACCATTATCTCTTATTTAAAAATTGGTGTTGCTGTTGGTGAGAACGCATCAGTCTGCTCTGTTGCAAAGCAGACTTTTTGGCCTACCAAAGCTTCCGTTGCAAGTTGCGCGGTTTAGCAGTTTGGGTCTTTTCTTTCTTTTTCTCGTGCCGAATCCGCAATACATAATCAAACAACAGCAGTATTTGTGCTCCACAAAGCAATGATGATAATATATAGCCACAAACCTAAGCAGAAGAGCACAGTTTATTGTTAAGGAATCAACAATGTTTGATTCTTCTGGGATATTTTTGTGAACAGTGCCACAATGGCAGAATATAAAACATCCACAGTGGTGGGTTCATTTGCAAAAACACTGTTGTGAATAAGAACTGAACTGCAACATTGTAACAACTTTTGGGCCCAATCAAAGCACTTTCCTGGACCAACAGGTGTGAAAGCACCATAAGACATTTGTATCCGCTCACTGCTCCAACCTGCAGCAAGGAAATGTAGACCACACTCTGGGACGATACGCAGATTTGATTTAACCCCAACACAGGATGAGATTGACCTCCCGTTCAATCTGTTTGAATTGAAAAGAGCCCTTACTAAGGCAAAACAAACAACTTCAGGGGAAGACGGGGTGTGCTATAACATGCTGGCTCATTTAAATGATCAAACACATGGTTTGATTTTGAGACTGGAAATTCTGAATCCCGAGATACTGTCTCCGCCCATGTTGGTGGTGATGATAGCCCAAGTTGATTACATTACGTTTTTAGCCAAAAAATAATTCGGAGTGGTTTTTTGGGCTATCATGATTCTGTTTATTGTCTTTCTGTTTATTTAATACCTACAAGTTTCTTGGAAAAAAATATGCGGGAACCACCAAACCTGGCAACCCTGCTGCATAGTGTGTAAACAGGAACACTGAACCAGTGCTTCAACCAAACTTTACAGGAACATTTGACTCTTAAAACACACATGAGATCAACATAGAACCATCAACATCTCGCCTCAAATTGCATTAAAAATGACCTCCGTGTCTTCGATCGTATTTACTCTTTTAAAAAGATTCGCGGACTTTACGTCCGCCATCTTGGATTCCTCTTGCTGCTGCATGAGAGAAGCTTGAGAAGGCAGTGCAAACCCCACGTAACACCGGTAATCCTGATTGGTCGATTAAAAAATAATCTGGGGAAGGCGTTCGCTATGGCGTCGATACCAGACCCATGTAGTTTAGAGCCCTGCACGGGCCTATTATCTGGGCCCGAGCCCGGCCCTGGCCCGAGGGGGTGGCGCCCCAGCCCGGCCCGGCCCGATATGGTTTCTGAATTTTCAGGCCCAAAACCCGCATCAAGCCCGCCTTTTTTTTTTTTTTTGTAACCTCCCATAACAATGTTTTAGCGTAGTATATAGTGCCGCGCACTGATATGAACGCAGACTTAGCTAGAGGGCGGAGTTATACATGGTAGTGATGTGTTGCAATGAGTTCTGTGTGTGCGGAGTGGTGCAGAGTGAACGGCCGCATCTGTATGATGCCCCCGATGCTGCAACACATCTGTAAGTAATGCTATGTGCCGTCAATGACAACACTACACAGAACAACAAACACTACAGCGTGATAGAACGCTATATTCAGTGGGTGCGTTCGTAAATGTATTCTGCCGCTCTGAAAATGAAGAGCCCGAGCCCGGCCCGTGTCCGAGGTCATTATGCGGTCATCGGCCCGAAGCCCGGCCCTCGGGCTGTCGGGCCGTCGGGGCCCTCGGGCTAAGGGCTCAAGTGCAGGGCTCTAATGTGGTTCAGGTAAACGCCTCTGGTGGAGCATGGCGGAACTACAAGGGTCTGGCAGAGCCAGGCTAGTCACAAAGCGCCACTGAGCACAACCATTCATTTGAATAGGGCGCCATCTTGAATCGTCGAGGCTTGGGAGGCCCGGGTACTGCAGGACTGGGCCTCTTTAAAAGTGGCCTCACCTGCTAAAAAAAAACTCACTGAACTCACTGAGTTGACTTCCGGCGCCAGCTCCCGCTGTGCAGCTCGTCACTTTGGCTCTCTTCTCTTTCCGACCCTTTCTCTATTTATTTCTTGTAGATGTGTTTTTTTATTTTTTATTTTCGTAGACAAGCGTTTATTTGTGCACTGTGCACACGGGAAGCCTAGCCTCGTGGACCTTCGCACTGGATTAACATGACTTCGGCACTTTTTTCGGAGCTCTCCGCTCACAGAGCCACGAGACCAGCATGTCCCATTGTTTACACACGGGAGCAGCTTCTCGGACTTAGAGACTCCGCTTTCCGGCACTCAGAGAAGCCGGTGATCCCCTTGGAGATCCGTAGGAGACGCAGGGGCTCCAGAGGAGGCCGAAAGAGAAAGAGGAGACCGTATCTCCCCTCCATCATCATGGGGAACGTACGGTCCATGTCTAATAAGACTGAGGAGCTGACCGCACTGGTCCGCCATCATAAAGAGTACAGACAATGTGGACTTATGTGTTTCTCTGAGACGTGGCTGTGTGGGAATATACCGGACTCTGTGGTCGCGCTGGAGGGATTTAAACTTGTGCGAGCGGACCGCTGCGCGGAGGGGAGTGGGAAGATTAACGTGAACCTGGCCCCCCATCATACTCAAAATTTTATAAAAAATATGTCAATCGTTTGTGCTACGTTTGTGCTGTTTTGTGCTGTAAAAAAAATTGTTTGTGCTGTTATCGTTTTTGAGATATTGAGGATTCTTTTATAGGTCAATCTGAGGTCACCCAGCCATTCTATGTGAAATACTGTACAGAATTCATTAAAACATTTTAAAGTCCAAAAATAAAATGAATGCATTTCATATAACTGTATACATTGCTTCAATTATAGTAATGACAAAATCCACAGAAATAAACTGAAAAAGTAAACACTTTATACATAAGACAATTCATAAGAGAATATTTAAAGTTTTAGAGCAGGTCAGATGCACACAGAGCAATATTACAATTTTTTGAAACAGGTTTTGGAAGAGTTCAGCTGTGTATTGTGTGAAACATATTAAGATGAACCTTTCAATAAAATGGCATAAAAAACAACATTACTCCAGTTTACATAAGGTGATTTAATTTTTTTTTTTTTTTTACTAGATGCCAAAAAATCCAGGAGTGGCCACACATGCTGTTATTTGCTATCCTCTCAACATCAAAAGAGGCTATATTAATAAATGGGGAAATTGCTAAACCTGCTGAACAAATCTGGACAGAACTCAGCCATCAACTTGATGAGAGAATGTCTGCCAAGGCACTGTATACCTTTGTAAAACAAAACAGGCACAACATCTGGACCATTTTGGGTCTGAGTGACACCAGTGCATCTGAAAATAGTGAAGATGAGCCACCAGCCGATCAGCATAGTGACAGTGATGGCATACTTCAATCAGAGCAGACTTTTCAGCTGTTGGTGCCATTTGAGAAATGGGTAGAGTTCATGCCGGAGAGCGTCAACTATGCCAACAGAAAATACAACATATTAAAACCAGGCACTTGGACTCATGTCATGAATGAAATATTATGGAAAGAGGTGAAACATACCTGTACCTTTGTATTTAAAAGGGCAAAGGTTTATCCCATGTCAAAAAGTAAATACATAGACATTCAAGGCTACTGCAAGGAATGTGGAGGTAAGCTCAAGGCCCAATGTCTGAAAGAGCCACCAGTTCAAAGCCCAATGGTCTTCCAGTGTCTCCTTAAAAACATCCTTTCCTCGCTCTACACAGGGTGTGCAAAGCGTCCTCTGTCTGGAGCAGCGCGCAAGGATGTTGCTAGCGCACTTTGTGAAGGAAAGTCCGAACCTCATGTGTGGAGGGCACAGCAAGCAACAAAGCTAATGGATTTTGGAGACCCTGAGCCCAGCCATTTGCCCAAATTGGCGACCCTACGAAAAGCAAAACAAGAGAGGAATTCACAAGAGTTGCCGCATAAAGACCCTCTATTGTCATTACAACTCTTAAAACACAGTTCTCCACACTGTGGCAGCATTAAAGACATTGGTCTAGATAAGTTTTTTTGCCATTACTGGAGCCAAACACAAATACACATTTGCAAAACCTTGTCACAGAGGTGTCACTCAACAATCTGTGTTGATGCAACTGGATCTGTAGTGAGAAAACTTGCACGTCCAAATAGTACATCTGGTCATATTTTTCTCTATCAGGGAGTATTGAGAGACCAGATGAACTGCAGTGCCCCAGTAGTGCAAATGTTGTCAGAGCGCCATGATGTGAATGCCATCTCACACTGGCTGACAGAATGGATTCGTGCTGGAGCACCTGTGCCAAAAGAGGTGGTATGTGATTTTTCCCTGGCCATTCTTGGTGCATTAGTGAGGTCTTTCACACCACACCCGGATTTGAAAACATACCTCAATGAATGTTTCAATGTCATGATTGGCAACCCGGCAGCGAAACTCCCTCATTGTTACATCCGAGTGGATGTGGCACACTGCATCAAGCTTATCTGCCAGTGGGAGTGTCTCAGAAAGAAGGCCCACCGTGTCAAGGATTTCTTTGTAAGATCTCTTGCAAAGGTAATAAAATCACAATCTTTGGAGCATGCAAGAGGCCTCTTACGTGCCATCATGGTGGTGGCACTCAGTGAAGGAGAGGGCCATGATAAAGGACTTCCAGTCACCTCAGAGGGCTTCAAAACATACCTAAAGGCCCAAATATCAGAAGAGACCATTGAGATGCCACATGAAGAAAGTAGTCCTCATCCTGATCTTGAGCATCCAAGTGATCTTGACACAGACTTGAAGCAGTGGGTAGAAGATATCTATGAAGAGAGCCAATCCTTCGCAACAAGCAAAGGTGATCGTGATAACATTCACTTCCTCCCTGATATTATTCCCCACATAAAACGACTAGCAAGTAGTTTACCTCTCTGGAGCGCAGTACTGACTCCTTACTTCCCTGGTTCAGGCATCACAGCCAGTTCTGCCTCAGTTGAAGTGGAGTTCAAGAATATAAAACATGGGCTTTTCAAGCATGAAAAGTTGCCTCTTCGAGTGGACCGCTTCGTTGCTCGTCACCTTACCTTCATTGAAGGTAAAATGAGGATTTGCGCGTCAAAAAACACTGCAGAGGAGGAAACCACTAAAACAGCGTCAACAACTGCCGATGTCGAAGGCACTGGGAGGAAAAAAAAGTCAAAAGGTTGGTAATAAAAACACTCAGTTACATACAGTATACTATAATAATAAATCAGGGGTGGTTTTATCACAACCACCTTTTTTGAGCTATATGTTAAAGCAAATATTCTTGAGCAACTCATTACTTCAAGTGACAAAACCCAGAAAAATAGCACCGTTTGCTGTCATGGATTCCATCAGTTTAGTTTAGTTAATTTATTTGGTTGAGCAGTTAACCTGCTCAAAGGGAGTGGGCTGAAACCAAAGGCTTATAAGTGCCCACCCCGACATAAAAATAATAACATTACATTTAACATTTACAAGGTAACAAATAATAAACAAAGGAACATAGGGCTATATCCCTGTATATCCCAGGGTAGCTGTGCTACCATTTGTATATGGGTTTTGAGTGTCTGGAAAATTCAATATAAAACTATGTTATCATTTCAATAACAGAAGAATGTAGATACCCAAAATCAAAACTCAAGAGTATCTAGAAGATAGTATTATTATTATAAGTATTATTAAGTTATGACAAGTACACTTTTTTAGGTAGATCTTCACACCTAATGAACGTTTACCTTCTGCAGACTCTGACTCAACTGCTGGCATCCTTGCTGATGAGGCTCTGGAAAATTGGAGGGGCCAAGGAGTTCCACCAAAAAAACGCAAGTGCCACTCTTATTTGGCCCCATGTCCTGAATGGATGAATGCCAATCAATCTACGAAGAAAATGGTTAAAATTGGGCTGCTGAAAAATGGTAACCATCATCAACCACTCAAGCTGGGAAACAAAACAGTATCTGTGTTAAATACTTGTGCAGTGGATGCATTTTTGCAAAGTCTGAGCTGTGCATACTGTGACAGCATGTCCTTCCAGTATGCGGTCAACACCGAACCCTCAAACCAGTCATTCAAGCTGGCCAAATCCATTGCGACAGATGGTATTGGCAGGAATGCATATATCCAGAGAGCTCAGTTGCTGACCACATTATTTCCAGATGTCAAGTTGCTGTCAGGTGCACTCCAGATTGATGCTCAGTGTCACATTTCCAGTGTAGTACAGAAAACAATGAGGAATATCACAAGCGTGTACTTTCATAAGAAATGTTCCTCCCAGCACTGCGTGCTCAGTGTGCAAACCTCAAGGGAAGTACCAATTGTCTATCCATCCTTCGATGTACTGGAGACTTCTGGTATGGCTCAACTTGAGATTGCAGTGCAGCAAGGACTTCACCTGCCCATATCTCCCTGTCTCAGGTCAGTCCATTTGCCACTACAGGGTCACCCTGGAGGCACCGAAGAGGAGTCATCTGCCCTATGTGAAGGGATGGTCACACACAGCTGCAGTCTAGGAGAAATTTTATGGGTTGATACTGACCTTATGAGTACTTCACAAACTCACCAACGAAAGAGAGAGTCTTCCTTGTCTGAATTTCCATCCAGCATGTTCCTTCAGGATAAGATCTTCACACTAAGGGCAGTCATAGCATTCAGAGGTGGAGAGTCAACGAATGCCATGGGTCACTACGTCTGCTACTGCAGAAGGTCCCCAAGAGTCTGGGAGATGTTTGATGACCTGAGGAGCGACGTGAAAACTGTGGCAGAAAATAGACATGTGTGTCCACATGCAGTGCTTTACACACATGATCAGTAACCTTGTTTTTATGCTTTTGTGCGAGTTGTCCTTTGGCACTTTAAGTTTGTTTGCAATTAGGTTGGCATATGTTTCAATTCTATGTCCATGTTTCTATTCTTTTGTATGTGAAGATATACCACAATATTGTTCTTTGACAGTGACTGCTTTTAGTTCATTCTTTCATTGCCATTAAATTAAGTTAATTTAAGAAAACAAAACAAAATGTGTATGCTTATAAGCTTCACTACTACAACACTACCATGCTAATCAAGCAGTAAAGAAGGCCTCATACATGTACTTAAATTAAAGCTACATGAAATTGACTTTCAGAGGTATTAGTACTACTGTACACACTACAAAAAAACAGTGACTCTTCACTCCACACTGGCTGTTCCAAGCTGGCATCCTGCACAAAAAAATAAATAATAATAATCATGTAGTAAAATGATTTAACCAAATGACAAAACACTAAGTATACAGTATGTGCAAACCGAAACCTGCAAGTCTACTCATATGCAAGAATTTAGCGTGTGTTAATTGGCGTAGCTAATTAAGCTCCTTAACACACATTCAGCACGTGAAACATGTGTGAATCGCAATACAAGTGACTTGTACACTACACCAATAAGGGGATTAAAAGAAGATTTACTTGCCAAAAGTTTGAGGAGCGTCGAGAGCATAGACTGTGGTCGAGAGGTTCTAGCCATGATTAATCACGCAGCAATAAAGTGTCCGGATATGACGTCACTGTCAGGTGTGTGCAATACCCAAATAAAAAAAATAGAAAAGAGATACCCAAATTCTTAAAATGTTTAACATAACTGTATAAACCAAATATATGCACAGCATAAACGAAGCCAAAAGGATAGACACCATTCTCAGTCAGTTCTGCGCATTTTCGAAAGAGTATGATGATGTAATCGTCTAATAATGCAATTATTAATATCTTAAAAACGATAACAGCACAAATGTAAATTTTTACAGCACAAACCAGCACAAACGTAGCACAAACGAATGACACTATTTTCGTCCATTTTGGAGCATTTTTTATCAAAATGAGGGGCTGGGTGACCTCAGATTGACCTATAAAAGAATCCTCAATATCTCAAAAACGATAACAGCACAAACAATTTTTTTTACAGCACAAAACAGCACAAACGTAGCACAAACGATTGACACCATTCCTCAGTCAGTTCTGCGCATTTTCGAAAGAGTATGATGACGTAATCGTCTAATAATGCAATTATTAATATCTTAAAAACGATAACAGCACAAATGTAAATTTTTACAGCACAAACCAGCACAAACGTAGCACAAACGAATGACACTATTTTCGTCCATTTTGGAGCATTTTTTAGCAAAATGAGGGGCTGGGTGACCTCAGATTGACCTATAAAAGAATCCTCAATATCTCAAAAACGATAACAGCACAAACAATTTTTTTACAGCACAAAACAGCACAAACGTAGCACAAACGATTGACATATTTTTTATAAAATTTTGAGTAAGATGGGGGGCCAGGTTCACGTTAATAGTGGGAAGAGCAAAGGCGGGGGTGTCACGGTCTACGTGAACGAGCAGTGGTGGTGCATCCCGACGCACGTGCATGTGGTCCAGCGCACATGCACACAGGACCTGGAGCTGCTCGCTGTGAGCATGAGACCCAGGTATCTGCCACGGGAGTTTTCCCTTTTGGTTTCCAGTCAAGAATGTTTTTTTTTATTCTTGAGTCTTCCATTGACCTGATTCTTTTCCAGAATTTCATTCTTCTTTTTGCAATAGTACTCAGAATTTTGTAGCATTTGCCTTTTAGTCTCAGCTCTTCAAATGTAATGTGAGCGCTGGTGTGGATACCAATCCGTTTCAGTATTCGGTTTTGAAATTCCTCCAGCCTCAACTTCCTGTCCTTCTTGATGACCCATGTCTCTGATCCATACAGCAGGACGCTGAGCACCAAGGACTTGTACAGTGCACTTTTGTTTCTAGTTTGTATTCTGCAGAGCTCCAGATCATTGTTAGTTCTGCTGCTCTTCTACCGGAGTCTGCAATCTTCTGCTTTATTTCTCTTTGGTGGTCACCATCGTCCTTTATAATTTGACCCAAATATTTGAATTCTTCCACAATGCCGTAGTGTTTTATTGTTTCTGCACTCTCTGTGTCCCACAGTAATGGAACACTATGTGTGTTTTTCCTGCTCCCTCTTTGGTTGCGATTGCTTCTTTCGACCCTTCCAGCAGTGCACCATCTTGATTTGTGAGTTTTTAGGCCGAGATCAGTATCAAATGATCTCTGGCACTGGCCACACTGGAAGAGTGGGTCATGTTCTTTCCTTGTTTGTGCTTCCACTTTCTTCTTACACCACCTAGTTTGATGTAGTTCTAGTCCGTGTCATGTAGAAAAGATTTTTTAGCAGGAATCACAAATGTTATGTATCCATCCGCTTTTCCAGCTGCATCCTCTGGAGCACCTTTTGTGGTTCCTTCGGTGGTTCCTTTTGTGGTTCCCTTAGTGGTTCCTTCCGTAGCCTTTTTCTTGCAGAAGCGGGCCTCATGCACAGCTTTGCCTCGTTTGTTTTTAAATTTTACACCACAGAATTTGCCGCAGTTTTCATCCGTTGAGTTGTTCTCATCGGTGAATGACCCCTCTCACCCTGCACATGGACTATTCCAACCACTCCCCTCAGGCAGGAGGCTGCGGTCCATCAGGACTAGAACCTCCCGCCACAAGAACAGTTTCTTCCCCTCTGCTGTTGGACTCTTGAACACTTCTTAACCTGTCCGCCCGCCCTTTATAAAGTCACTTTACTGCCCATCATACGTCACTTTACTTCACTGTACTGCTGTCACCTTACATTGTGTGCACCATGTGCACTTGTATATTGTAAATAGTAACTGTAACTCTATTTTAAATGTAAATGTATTCTTTAGAAGTGTTTTTTATTCTTATTTTTATTATCTCTTTCTGACTGTTGCACTGAGCCAAAGCAATTTCCATGTCTGTGACCTCCTGTTACTTACGTGGCAATAAAAATGATTCTGATTCTGATTCTGAATATAAACATTGTGCCAGTGGCACAAGTAGGCCCACTACTACTACTACTACTATTATATTTGATATGAACAATTATGTTTTTGTAATTGGAACAATACAACATTTAATTTTAAAAAACTTTACTTTGATCAATCATGTGCTAATATGCGTATGTTAATGTTTTACCACATGCCACATTATAAACCAGACCGTATCGTGCATTAAGTGATTTATACTCCTCAAAGATTAGGCGTGGAGAAGCACATGTGCCAAAGCATGTTTACAAATGTTTCCTGAGTCACAGAGGTCAGGACCATTATCACACAGATATAAAGACTAATATAATACAAGATAAGACTGTCTTAATATTGGCTTTGTAGTGTTTACAATCTAACAGTTTTATCAGATATAAAACATAGTGAACTAACACTCATTGTAGGATTACACAGTCTAATAGTAGTAAATACTGTCACATATAAAACAGGGCATTTAGGGCACCGATCACATTGACTTTGTGGCGCAATGTTCTGTATTCATTAATAAACTTTTAACCTTTTATTACAATTAAGTTGTTGTATTGTTTGTGTTTCACTTCAAATATCTTGATTTCACTTTGTTACAACCCAGCTCTGCTAGGGTAAGGGAGGTAACAAAAAACCCATATGTTAAACGGGAAAGCAAGTATTTTAATACCAGGAATGTAAATGATAAGTAAACATAAATCAAACGGACACAATACAGAACCTAAGGGGGTGACTCAACGTTACCAAACAAACCTAGTAAAAAACTTTACAGTAATATACACAGAAACTACACATCTAAACTGACTGCTGTCTCAACAACTGCAAAGTATCACAAAAACAAAACCTTGAAGTGGCAACAAAAATAAGACAAACTATATCTCTTAAGACATACTGCACATTCAATGGTTGTGTGTGGCATAGCAGCCACAAACAAGTGTAGAGTGTGGCCTTAAGTGGGAGAGTGACTCCAGGTGGGGAAGCTGCATCACCTCTCCTCCAATCAGCACCTGCGTCACAGACTTCTGGGAGGTGAGATGGCCGGTGGGTCTGCAATCACAGGCCAGGGATCTCAAAACAGGGATGGTTGCCACACACTCACACATAAAACACACTAAATCTAAAAAGAAGCAATTTACAGGCCTAGGGCTGTAACACACTTCAATTAAATAAATCCTCCTGTCAAACCTTAAGTATGATTTACATAGATTTCACACTCCTGAAGAGATATTGATGAAGTAGCATGAGTGGTAGTAGACCGAAAGGTATGGAATTATGGCCTGAATGAGACCGCTGAATGTTGAATTAAACGCTCTCATTCAATTAATTTGAAGGAACCCGGATCTGAATGCTCACATCTTGCCCATCTGTGCATGTGTAATCTACTTTCCCCATAATGCCAGCTGTTCTGTGATGGCCAGATCTATGTTTAGAGTGTATTAGTCACTAAACAGCATCATAACATCAAAAAACACAAAAGATGTCGGGGAAGAGCTTAAATCCTGGTCAGGTTATATTTCCCAAGCATTTCCTAACTCATAGAGCATGTTCAATCCATTATTCAGAAATTTAAATAGACAATTAATATCCTCAAATTGAGGAGTGCTGCCCATGAGCCAGGCCGGGGAAGATAGTCCACAGGGGTTCCATTATCACGCCAATAAAATAGACAATGGAACAGCGGGTAAACAGCAATGAACACACTACAGAAGGAGAAGATAGTGATCAAGTTACAATACTTTTCCCAGCAAAGTGTCTCCATTTGCAGCTTGCTGAAGCCAGTACATGTCCAGGCCTGTCTGAAGTAAACAAGAGAGAAAACGGATGAACTAAAAGAGGATTGCGACAATGTTCATATTAAACCAAAATATAACTTTTTGGTAAAAAAGAAACTCGTCATGTTTGAAGGAGAAAACGTTCTGAGTTCCACCAACGAAAACAATACATACCTATCTGTGTAAAGGAAGAATTGTGGCTGGGTCTTTCAACATGAAAATAATTCCAATCAAACTGCCAGGGCAACAAAGGAGTGATTTAGTAAGAAGCATTTCATGGTTCTGGACCGGCCTGGTCATTCTTTAGATCTCTACTGCATAGAAAATCTTTGGAGGCAGTTGAAAGTGTATGGAAACCTAATGAAGACTTACAGAAAACGTTTGACCTCTGTCATTGCGAACAAAGGCAGTATATGCCAAGTATTGAGATAACAACTGCTCCCACTGACTTCTTCTGTTGTTGTGTCCCAAGGCAGAGCACTTAACCCCACTTTGCTGAAAGACCAAGGCCGGGTCTTTGTTGACGGATCAGCCATCTTCCAATGGACCCATCATCTGCAGGAGAATTAGCAAGGCACTTGTGCTTTGAGACATGGCAGCTCAGATTGCCACCCCACTCCCGAGCCAGAAATGGACTAATAAAGGGGATGAAAATGAATGAAGGAATGAAAAACAATGGATAAGATGGACTTTTGTTATTCACTAAACACTTGACAATGGTATTTCTAGACTATTTTTTCATGTATTGTCTCGTATAGTCTCATATACTGTATGAGGCGTAAGTGAGAGGACTTGCACAATATTTTTTGTTCCACTTGAATAGATGAATGGCTGGAATAGCATGAAGAGTTTCATCTTCCATTAATGCTAAAAATCAAGTATGTGTCAAGATTGGGCTGGGCAATTATTTTATCCAGGGGGCCACATTGGATAATCGGTATAAACAGAATTTTCATAATGAATACAAAAATAAAGTGAGGTAATGCAGCTTTAAGTTTAAAACGATTAAAAAATTGTGTGTACTTGATCAACAACAATATTTACAGAAGAGGTGTGTTCGTGTAAAGTGTGTCATCTTATAGCGGTGTACTGCAGTGTACTAAAATAGCTGCATCTGCAGCTATATTAGTTTTAACATTTTACTATTATTATTAAATATGCATATTCTGTTTTTTCAGTGTTTGTGTTTTTATGAATTATGAGGTAAAACATGTCATTATAAAACTTAATTGGGTATTGATCTCCCCTGTTTAAATGAATGGGAATTCATTTAAACAGGGGAGATGGTATACGGCTTGAGGATGGGAAAGGTCAAAGAGGCCCCATAGAAACTTCAATCAGGCCGCATGTGGCCCCGGGGCCGCACTTTTTCCAGGTCTGTTCAAGACGTGAGACAGAGTGAATGCCAACCATGTCATTATTTGCCTTCTATCATGTAATTTCTAGAGCATGTAGGATGTTTTATGTTAGAATTTAAAACCCACATTAGCACTGGGCTCGACACTCTGATGGTCCATATGCTCTCTTCCATAAATGCAAAGATGTGCTCGCTCTATTGCCCTCCTCTCTCCTCCCCTACCTTTCTCTCTCCTCCAGTTTCATCCCATTCTGAATGATGCGGTGGCAGCACAGTTTTCTCTCTGATTGCAGACTGTATACACCCAATCTCACACCGTCTGAAGCAACAGTTTGTAATCCAAGCCTCAATGATCTTTAATCATTCCTAAAATATCTTTCATGATGAACGACTGGATTTACCTTTGCAACAAATATTTCCAGCATCAAGGTAAGTCACTTATTTCTTTATTACAATGTTTACTTTTGCAAACCTGACAAGCCATCCTGAAACCGAACTGTCGGAACAAGAGACATCTTTGAAATTATACAAAAAGATCCAGCTGATTCTGATTCTATTTTCTCACGATAGTTTAATTATCAGACGGAAGAGTGAGCGCTTCAGTTTCACTGTTCTGTGTATTTTCATGTTTGCCCATTGTAGAGCCCTTGATCACCAGTTGATAAGAGTAATTGGATCTTCAACGATAACTTTAACAGCGAAAAGCACCCACTAAACGAACATAAATATGAGTTAGCTGTAGGAAAATATTGTGTGTGTATGTCTATTTTTTCACATTTGGCATAATTTACTTGTACAGGTGGTCTCTAGACTCAATATGTATGAGAAAAATACATGGATGATAAAATAAACCTTTTGTTTTAATCTTTGCCTTACAAGTCTAAATACCAAAGGGTATCAATTCGACATTTTTGAAAAAAAAGGGTGCTCTTACAGGTTTTATAAATACAATAATCACAACCCAAACCTTTGTCCCTGCTTGTAGCACACCTTTCTGCAGCAATTTAGGTTTATGTCTTTCCCTTGTGTTCCCGGTTTATACACTGAACACAAATCTAAACAAATCTTGCCCACAAATCTGTTGTCCATTTGTCTTCTTTTTTGTAAGAACTTCACAGGTGTGGCGTATCAAGGGCATGAATATTGTGCAGGTGTCTTAGCCGGAGCACAATAAAAAAACAATCAATATTTAAGTTTTGGACTATGGATTTATGTTTGGGATTCTCTGGATCAAATGACAGTGTGCTCCTTCATTGTTGTCGATCAGCATCTTGATTTGCCATAGCTGTGACATGGGATGGATTCTCTCTATAAAGAGTGCATGCAGATCATGAGATTTTGCAGCAGATCATATGGCTCAAATCAAATATGCCCTTTGATAGAAAGCCCATACTTTGGGAAAAAAGCTCTTGAGAGTGCAGTGATATTCATAAATGACATTGTTGGGGAAGATGGGAAATTGTTTGAATTTGGTCAGTTAATGAAATAATATGGAAACATCTCCTCCCCCCTGGCACACAACCAATTATCTGGCGCCTTAGGAAAAAATGGAAACTCATTAACACTGCATCATCAAAAATACTTGTCTGTCGACCCTGAGAAACCATAAATGGTAAAGAGGAGCAAAGATAAACCAAAGAACAAGAAGGCACTGGCTATTTTTCCATATAACATGTACTGAAAATGGGAAGATTTTTTTGACACCCCAATTCATTGGCCAGAAGTTTTCAGAACAATTTATCACAATTCTACAGACTCACAAACCAGATTCTTCCAAATTAAAATTCTCTATAATTTTATCCCTACAAAGAAATGCTCAAATTTGGGGTTAGGGCTTCTGCCAAACAGACGTTGAGTAAACTGATCACTTATTTTGGTACTGTCCTGTGGTGGCAGACCTTTGGGTTACTATTTCTGAAATTCTAAAAAAAAGTAAGTTTCAATATTGTACTGTGTCCCTCGTTAATATTATTAGGGTTTTTTGGAGACACAACATTTAAAGAGATAGTAAATGTATTTTTTCTCCTATCGGGAAGCACTTCATATTCAAGTCCAGTAATAAAATATCTTTAAATACTGTAAGATTTAGTAGTAAATTGTTAGTAGATGTTGAGCACTATCACAGTTTAGAAGAATGCTCAGTGGAAAAAGGAAAACGCCAAAAAAGCGTGAGAAAATTCTTGATGCCTTGTCATTGGAAAGAAATTCTGATTATTATACATTTTTAGTTTTTGTGTGAATGTGAAAGAAATCCTGTTTTGTCTGGTTTTTGTTTTGTTTTTGTTTGTTTGTATATTCCTTGTTTGTCCTTACTTGTCTTTTTGTTGTTGTTGTGTTTGTGTTCCTGTTTGTCTGTCTTGATTTTTTATATTTGTCCTCAATAAAGATGGAAATAAAAATAAAAAAGCCCACAGTGTTGCCATATAGCAGATTCAACCTGATTTTTATTTCTGTACTTGTCGTGTGCACACTGGGGACTTTTGCAAATGTATTTCAATGTGGTTTCACTGCAAATGGCAAACAAAATGAATCTGAATCTTTATACAGCTCAAACACTGAAATCTGGGACAAACTTCTTCCTGGGTAGCATTAATCTAGCCACGAAAGAGCCACAGCAAGTCTGAGCAAAATGTTGTCCATAAAACACGTCCATAGAGCTAGCGGTTTAGCATGATTCATTTATATATAGATTGATTTACTGTAGACATATTTGTGAACATGGGGGTCTGTTCAGGATATATACAGAGTTTTGTTTTGGTTGAATCCATGAAAAATGGAAGCAAAAAGATAAGCACTGTGTTTATATATTCGTTCAGTTTATTTTTATCCACATGAACAAAGTCAAAAGCATCTTAGCAACAAAGCAGTACACAAGCAGACCACTGGGGACAGTAGTGATCCCAGCTGACACAAGAATCCATTCTAAATACCAACATTTGAGAAATCTGTATGTGAGCTGTTTACTGAACAAGGACTGTTTGAACCAAAAATACATTTAGGGAGAATCTGTGCCCAAAGGGTGCAGAGGATTAAAATGGGAGACTTATGCTCAGAAAAGGCCACATCCTGTTAACCTTGAGGGTTACGGGTTATGTGGCTTGAAACCCTGCCTAAATTTAAGTGCATTTTCAGTTGAAACTTGGAATCATGCACATAAGCCAGTAAAGGCAAGGAGTTATCACCTTCGACTATCTGTCTCCTCAGGTTTTTAAAGAGAGGTGCGAAGGGCCATCGACACGTTCTGCGTACAAGACATCAAGCTGCTGTTAGGCTGGATCAGGCTCGTAATGAAATTCAAGCGCATGGCCATGAAGAGCTTCCAACACCAGCACCAGAATTTAAAATCTCATTCTCTGTGAGACTGGGAGGTATTGATTGAACATTAAAGTTATATGGCACAGCAGAGTATGAACTACTTGTAGATGAGACAAGTATTTAGTGTGGGGACATAGTAAGACAGTAAGACAACATAGATGGCTTCGTGTCAAAATACAACAAATACAACTAATACAAATTCAATACTATTTCTCACTTCATTTAAAATAGGATTTGGTAATTTTTTGTTTACATTTAAACTTAAATTGTAATATGTTTTCAATTCATTGTCCACAGAGTTCCATAGTTTTACACCAGCGCATGAGATGGACATTTGTTTGAGTGTTGTTCTTGCAAAAGGCATTTTAAAATCCAGATTCCTTCTATATGGATATGGATATCTCACAGTGTACCCCTCCCTCCCTTGGCTTATTCTGATTGCAATACAGTAGAAAATTGATGTGAGAGAACAGGTCCATGACTGTTGGCAACTGCAAATATGAAATTAAAAAACTTACACACGGTCCATTTAAAACAGACAAATGATCCCATGTGCAATGTCATTACGTATTCATGGTACAATGTAAAAAGCATAATTCATTCTACTGTTTATCAATGTCTGCCTTGACAGACTTTATTCAAGTCATTGTACTTGCCCAGTGGGATGTGTGTGGGATGTGTGTGACTCAGCTTTCATCACAGAAATTTGATTTATTTCTCTTTTCTATTCGCAGCTGCGTTTTATTGACCAACATCCAAGGCAGCATATGATCACAGCTCCACTCAGTTTAATGGATATCGTCTCAGAATTGGAACTTTCTTTGTTGTCCTCCAGCTCCAACTTATCCAAAATGTTTCCTAACGCGAGTATGGTCATGAACAGCACTGGAAGAAACTCTAGTGAGCAATTTGTCAACCTTTATGACATCCTCGGGCCAAAACGGTCACCATTTTCTCTCCAAGTCACCACTATATATGTGGTAATCTTCTTGACCGGGCTCTCTGGAAATCTTCTCACATGTGCGGTCATTGCCAAGCACAAAAAAATGCGCAACCCGACTAACCTTTACCTCGTCAGCCTTGCCGTTTCCGACTTGCTGGTGCTGATGTTCGGGATGCCCTTGGAGCTTTACGATCTTTGGCAAAACTACCCTTTCCCTTTTGGAGAGGGGGGCTGCTACTTCAAGACTTTTCTTTTCGAGACCGTTTGTTTCGCCTCCATTCTTAACGTAACGGCACTGAGCGTGGAGAGGTACATCGCCGTCTTGCATCCACTGAAAACGCGATACTTGTCTACTAACCATCACGCCAAAAGAGTCATTTCAGTCGTATGGGTCATGTCGATGATCTGTGCGATACCCAATACCTTGTTACACGGCATCTTCTACCTTCCGGAACAGAGGGAGGAGTCTGCGATATGCACCGTTCTCAAACCTTTGTGGATTTATAACGTGGTCATGCAAGTCACAACCATCTGCTTCTATTTCATACCGATGATTGTGATCAGCATTCTCTACCTGGTCATGGGGCTCCACTTGGGCCGGGACCAATGCAACCGCAGAGGGACTTTTGACAGTAGCTACAGCAGCCACACTCGCATCAAGATCAGTGCGGAGAACGGACGCAGGAGGCAGGTCATCAAAATGCTCTGTAAGTACACCGGCTTGTCTGGTTAACAAGGTTTAACATGTTTAATTATTTTTGATAGATGAAGAGCTGGGGGGGCTAATACCTTTTTTATGTTTTGATAAATCATGCATGTTGTTTTCAGAAAGACTATTGTAAAACTAAAATGACCTGGACAAATCACCCTTAGGAGACAGAGCTGATAGTGAGGGTGGTCCTCTGTTTTTCACTTTTTGTTTAGATAAGCTGTTACAGAAAATGTGACAGAGGTAGAAAATATTTGTAGGAGAAAACTAGCAATAGGAACTATACTAGTTACTGGTACATAGTTATGTTTTTGTGGTTTGAAACTTACCCCAGATAGAATTTCAGAATGAGAAAGTATCACTGTTGGCGTAAAGATTACCAATTTATTCAATGTGTTGTTTTTTGATCTTTTTAATGCTTAAAAGGCCCTAAAACGTTTGAATATAGGAAAACTAAAAGCTTTGAAAATAAGAGCCTAAAGACCCCCTATTTGTTCCATAATCTGAGTAAAATCAGCATGCTGAAAAACTAAACATTACAATAAAATAAATTGATGAATGGAATTAATTTTTTTTTACAACACAATAGCTTGGGGTGGCATTGGTCTTTGAGCCTGAAGGTTGTGGATTTCAGACTACCATGATACCCTCTCCACCGACTCCGACTGTTGTGTGCTGTTGTTATGTCCTTGGGCAAGACACGGAATTTGGCAGGAGAGCTGTATTAAGGGGAAGAAAATGGTCTGGAGGATAGACATAAAAGAGGAGAGCCGCAAATTGTCGAGAAATAAATGTCAGTCTCTGTATCACTGTAAGATTAAAGACTGATTCAAAAGAGAAATGTCAAATCCGGCAGCACTTATGCAAATTGAAAAAAGGTCAAAGAAATAATAGCGGTAGAGAAATAAAATTCACCCTTTACCATCCAGCAGGAATACAGGCATACAGTTGTTATTGAATGTTTACTCTGCCAGTCAGAGATAGGATTGTTATGGACATGTTGTGGATATTTTCCCCTCTATTGTTCGTAGTTGTATTGTCAAAGCTGGAGAATTTTTGAAAAGAAGAATGGGCAGCTTTACCGTCAGAAAGGATAAAAAACGTAGTTATTGAGGACTTGGGTAAGGAAACGTTTAAGCAGGGTCCAATGAGAGTCTGTTGTCATTACAATTGGAAAATAGAAAATGGTTTCATAATCTTGATCTTGAATCTTTTACTATAGTTACTGGTACATATTGAATATTGAAGACATTTTGTGACATTGCAAAAATGATAAAATATCAGGTAATAATTGCTTTAATCGAGAAATTCTAATCTTAATTTTTTGAGTACATTCTGACTTAAAGCAAGATTTTCCAATAGAACAAATCTTGTATCATTTCTTGTATCTTTTTAAAACAAAAATTCTGTTTGTCCTATCGGTAAATCTTTTTCTAAGGCAGTCAAAATGTGTTCAAATTAAGATACATAAGACCCGTTTTGAACTTGTTTTTTTTTCTTCATATTTTGCGGTGTAAGCATTGCTTAGATTATATCCGATCAGCAGATATGATGAATCCTATCAGATCAAATAAGTCCTATATACTGCCCACTACTAAACTCAGATTGACGTTTTAATGTATACACGGACAACGTTGTTCAGTAGTTAGTGCAAGATGAATTATAGTTAAATACACAATTGGATCAATTATGTATTAAGGAAGATTGAGAGGTAAAAACACAATTTCTGGAATCCAACAAAGAGTAATTTATGCCTGGGTGTGTATACTGTCAAGCACAACTCTAAATACATCTGTGCTGCTTTCACTGTCCTTATTTGAAACGGTTTGAATCCCTTGAGTCCATCTGCCGAAAGGATTTACACACAGCCAAACTCCACAGCCCTATCCTCAAAGTTCTGTTTGTTTCATCCAACCGTCTGTAATTCTGTTGTTTTGTATCTGTAATATTCTGTTATACGGATTTTAGATTACAGATTTCAGACTCTGAGGAGCACAGAGACTGGACTCCTGCTGGTGCCCAGAGTCAGAACATCGGGGGGAAGGATTTGAAGATTTATGCAGCAAATCTCTTTAAGTTGCCTTGTGTTTGAACTGTGCTATACAAACCTTGCCTAGCCTTGCCAATCACAAAAATCTGGATACGCAATTGTTATGTCCCTACAATAGTTAAGGACTTTTTTTAAAATCACAGTTCCTCAGAGCTTTGCCACTATTTTCCCAGTTTTCCTCAAACATCTAGTGACCATACCTGTACGTGAAAGCCAGATCCCGTCAGACCTCTGAAGCTGAAGCAGGGCAGGAGCTGGTTAGCACTGTGATGGGAGACCTCTGGGAACACCAGGAGGCGCTGCTGTAAAGTGCCAAGAATGAGTCTGGTGAAGGTGAATGTGAATGGTTGGTGGGGGTGGGAGGGGCTGATGGCACATACTGGTTGCCTCAGTGTGCTCCAGGGCAGATGCGGCTACAGAAGTATTTTCTCACAACTGTGTATGGAGTGATTTATTTTTGTTGATATCAATATTGTTTTCCTGATTGATTGATTGATTTTTGTGTCCTGATGCAGCAATCGTGGTGGCAGTCTTCGGAGTGTGCTGGGCGCCGTTCCACATCGAGCGCCTCTTGTGGAGTTCCGTCAGCCACTGGACCGACCTGATGCACAACATTTATCAGTATGTGCACATTCTGTCAGGGGTGCTCTTCTACCTCAGCTCAGCCGTCAACCCCATCATCTACAGCCTGTTGTCCACGCGCTTCAGGGAGAGTTTCAGAGAGCTGGTCTGTTCACACGTGGAAGAAAGCAGCTCAGTCCGAGGCTCACCGCCCTTTCCCAAAATCCTCCTCCATCCCACTCTGACCGTGTCCAGAGAGGAGCACGGAAAAGATTGTAACGCGTACCCCCTTTTGTCCCACAACCTGTCGCTTATAGACGCCGCCATGATCACATGCACATGCAAAGAGTCAGCGCTCGTGACGTCTGCCTTCTGAATCAAATCTCTCAACAAGAACAACGTTTCCCTTCTGGCCAGATGGACAAATAAAGAAAAAATTACTTCTGGCTTTGATCAAAATTGAGAAGAAATAACAAGATTTTTTTGTGGTTTTTGCTGCAAGACCAATTTGTTCTGGCTCTCAGGATTTATGCTGAAAATATCCCTTTATGACCTATTTATTTTCAGGACACGTTAAACTCTTCTACCTTTTTCAAACTCAAAATCATTTTAGGTTCTCCTTCCCAGTTCTGCGGCTAATGGCCTATAGATTATTTCAATTCTCTGCCGTTAAATGAATTCATTTGAAGTATTTGGACAAATGTTGATCACTAGTCTGCGACGCTCGAACAGTCCTCTGCTTTGTCATTGTTACATGTCATTCTGGAGTGATCAATGATGCGGAACCACAAGGTGCGTTTTTCCAGTGAAGCGTGGATTCTCCTGACACCACAGGAGTATTGCTTTTTTCATTCCCAGAAAAAAAGAATATCATTTTTACAAATGTGATGGCTTAAAATAAAATATGGCTCTCCTGAATGACATATGTCATCTGATAGAGTTGATATGACATAAACTGTTCAGGACGAGGATAAAGTACTTTATGAGACTGGGATGGATTCTTTTTTCTGTGAGTCATACATTTTGTTTTTCTTTGTCAGGAGCAGTCACCAGATTGTCAGTCTGCGTTCAATAGTCAGTGTCCTGTTTTTTATTGTCTATGTTGCGGTGACAACCTCAACACTGAATGTCTACATGTAATTGATTCTATCCTATTTTCTTTCTGCTGTCAATCTCCTGAGTTGGCTATACCCACTCACTTAAATCAACAGTGCATTGAGAAATAAAAAGCAGACAAGAAAAACTGTGTGACCTTCTTGAAATGTAAACAATTTGCTGAAGTGCATTGTGTGATTAGATTAATCATTTGTGCAAGCTGTTATTGCAACGATAATTATGGGTAATGTAGTACATGTTGTGCTTTATGCTGCAACTACGTTTGTATTTGAGATGTGCGATGATTGCTGTGTGATTGCACATTGTCGCTGATAACTATTTTCATAACTCGACTCACTGCGGGCAGAACAAAAACAGAGAACTATACAATTGTTGGGGATTGTTACAAAGTCAATGTGGACTGATTTAATCACGTGTTGGCTGAATGAAACTTTGAAATACAATAAAACTCAGCGAAGGAGAGATGGAATTTATTTCAAACAGCATGCCAAATAAGAGCCTTCAATCCTGCTCCCTGGACCCTGACTTCATATCATCAGTTTCTACTTCTGGCAGTAATTTTAAGAAAGATAAAAGGTTGGGCTGACATTGATAGCCATGTAGACAAATGACCGTCAAAGAATATTTTCATGTGGACTCTTTATGAATAAAGTTATTGTACAACTTTGGCCTGTGTTTGGCAATTGGATTCTCTTTTGTCATGTTTTTTATGCATTACAACTTCGAACAGTGTATTCATGAAAAAACAGAGACATCCTGGAGAAAGGAATAGACATAAAGGTGAAACTTGGAACATTATAATACAGTGCAGTGGTAACTTGTTTATTGCAAGGATTACGTTCTAAAAACTAACCCGCAAAAATAGAAGTAGCAGCTGTATATTTTGAGCCTGTAAAACCCCTCACTGCAGACTTCACGCACTTTTATAACCAACTGAACTCACGACTGCTGAAGTGCAATTGCGGAGATATCAAACCTGTTTTTATACTATGTTATTTTATACATCCTTTGTCTTACACTAAACTTGGAGATTTTATTTTAATTTAGTATAGAGTTATTGATCACGTATCTTGTGCTGTGTGCTCGTCATTCCTACCATTCTGTAAATGGTGATGCAACACATTTTCCCCACTGTGGCACCAATAAACAATCTCTTGATATTCGGTCTGAGCGCTGCTGCAGCCGCGGACATCCTCTGAACTATTAACTGTGGTGCATAAAAGCCACAACAGTTTTCTTCCGACTTTGAATACAGGTAACCGTCATGTTATAAAGAATTGAACACCCAATAATCCGCGAAACGGCAAGGACACAAAAGCGAGGACCCACTGTGTTAAAATATGAAACATAGTGACATAGGCCAATAATTTGTTAGTGGTTTTTAAACAACATGATCATTATAACAGATAAAGGCTTGATAATCGTATGTTGCATGTTGAATTACAAAGGTTTTTTGACATTTTCACCTGTATATTTAGACTGAACGTTTGTTAATAAAACCATACAATGCTTTTTATGGCTAGGAGCCAAAACCATTTCCCATTATCTCTTGTTTTTGAAGATTTTTGAATTGTGTTAAGTAGATTATGGCGATGCATACAATGAGTATGTTTTAAAAGGTTCAACCTGCACACAATCACAATCAATTCTGTAAAAGATCATATTTATTATTTACAGTTAGAGTTGGTGTCATTTGAATTTGTGGCAGTTTTGTTCTTTTGTAGCACATAAACACAAATCACATGGTTCACGTGTTTTGTCTCATAGAACACACACACACAAAAGAAAAAAACGAAAAAACTTTATATACACTTTTTTCCTGACACAAATTGGCCCAAGTCACAGTACACCACACAAGCACAGACATTTCAGAAGTCCAGCAGGGGTTAGCCATTTATAAAAGATAGGCGCTTGCAACCTCAATAATGAATGACTTTACCATCCAGCAGAAACATTAGTAAAAGTCAAAAAGTTCTCTCCAAATTCTTCTTCTTCTTCTTCTTCTTCTTCTCATCCATTTTATTGGCGAGGTCAAAACAACCCACACACAGTCCACGCTTCTTTACCTTTGTGGGTTGACCAAGTACACATCATTAGTCTTAATCCTGCCATTGTTCAGCTTGAAAAAGAAGGTCTCCGAGCTATTCGCACCACGTTGTAAGTGTTAAGCCCCGGAGCGTCAAATCCAGGCGAAATACCTCGTTTGTTGAAATTGTAGAAGTTGAAGAGCTGCCCATCCTGCGCCTCGAGGGACACAGAGGCACTTCCGACTCGAAGGACGCAAGGATATTCCGTCTCAAATACAACTCTGAAAACCCTGTCGACTAAGTAGTTCAGTTTTATTGTCCTGTATTTCTCTGGGATCAACTCTTCGATATGTGGACCAAATTGTTGCATGATCAAAATCCCATCAGAACCAGCTTTTATCTCATAAAATGTAATGTTGCTGTAAGTAAAAAAGCCAACATATGGGTCAGGCTTGGGTGGCGCGTTGAGAACCTTTGTGGCTTCCTTAAAAGCTTTTTCGATGGCAGGAATGATTTGATTGTACGCTTTGACCACTATGTCGTGCTTTTGCGGCCTACTTCCCGCCATTAACAATATCAACCCAAGCTTCAGTCTCGGAACTAACGAAAAAGTTGCAGAGTATCCATCCAAATCGCCATCTTTGCGCAAAACCTCGTAACCCAAGAGCTCATTCACCTCCCATGGTGTTCCAGTGCGGTTGGCAAAGTAATCCTTCTCGCACCTAAAAAGCGGCGTTAGCATGATCTTCAGCGAATCCGGCTCCAGTAGTTTGCGGTGATAAGCTCCCAGAAGCATCATGGCGAGTTTGGCCAGGTCTGCGGCTGTCGAGTACATTTGTCCAGAGGGGCGATACCAACCCAGGTCATAGAGGGGCGCTGGTTTTCCGTTGGCGTAAACCCCGACTGCCATTTGATTGAAGACTCCGGGAGTGACGTCAAATCCTGTGTCCTCCATCCCCAAGCGATCTAAAATGTTGTCGAGGACCCAGCGCTGGTATTCCACACCGACTATTCTTTCTGCCATGATGTGAGCGAGCAGTGAAAAGGCCAAGTTACTGTAATGGCATCTGAAAAAAAAAAAACACAGAATGAGCATTTTTGAAATCCTGTAACTTTTGGCTAGTTGAATATAGACTTGCAATTTTCATATTTTTGTAAATTGATGGACATTAAAAGTTAAAGCCGGGGAAGCTTTGCTACCATACACATATATTTTGTTTGTCCCAACATAAGTCTTGTAAAACTGGAACTCTCAAAGCAGTCAAATTGACGGCTTTGGATGTGTACTTACTCAGCGTATGAACATTTCTGGCCATTTTCAGTTTCTATGTGTAGTTTAATTCTGTCATTATTTTTAACTTAATCCTTTTTTTTTTTATGTGTGTGTACTGTAGTTCTACCGTTAACTAAAATTCATATGTAGCCATGTTTGGTTTCTTCTTTCATTGGCAGTTGGAGCCCTGTTTTCTAGATCCTGGACTGGTTTTGGTTCAGTTTGGTTTTCCACCAGAGAAGGGCCAGTGCTGGTTACCATAGCAATACACTGTTTACTGTCAGCAGTGACAGTAAACCCCATTATATATTACTTGATTAAATCTAGTGAAAAACAATTTTTTGTTGTGTGATTTCCTTTGGATTGAATGGGAGCAGTCAAAAAGACGGCTCTAGGAGTTCTAGTAGTTTCAGATCTCTGGGAATCCAAAAGCAAAATTCCTTGAATAAGTCACAATAGACTGCCTTTATCTTAATAGATAACATGCAATACACTCGTAAAAAGGGCTGATTGACTGAGTAAGTATATAAGGATTGTCAATTGTTTCTATGTTTTCATCTACTTATACACATGCAAGTGAAAACTCATAGACTGAAGAGAACTTGTTAGATATATTTTATTACATTGTTTTTATGGTTTGAAAGTCATGACCCCAGCTTTAGATCTAATCTAATCTCCAGTGCATAATTATGTTGGATGTGGATGCATTGCAACATTGCACTTCAAAAACATAAGAATGGTGTAGGCAAGGAGCACCCTTGAAGCTGTCTGAACTGCGTAATTTCAAACACACGAGCGAGTAGATAGACAATCATTATGACTTGTACAACAAATATAATTATGCCAGATAAATGTTTGCTAATCATCTGTCACAAAATTGAAAAACCAGGCAACAACAGACGAGTTATGCATATCAACCAGCTCATTATGTTTTATATGTCTTCTATGAACATTTTATCATTTCATTTGCATTTATTTATTCTGGGATTTCATGAAAAGATAATTGACCTCTATAAAAATCCTCTTACTTTGTGCCAGGATCTGCCACCAGAACGTCGTCTTGTAGGAGGTTAATAGCAGTTTGTGTTCTTCCTTTCCAAAGCAAACTGGTGGCTCGAAGTCTTCTGGGCAAACCTGGATTATAACAAAAAGATGGGATTTAAAAACACATTATCCAACTTTCTATCTTCAGCAAACCCCGAAGCAGGGAACAGTCTGATTCTGAAATCGACAAAAGCAGGAGAAAAACAATACCCTCCTGCAGATTAAAAAACATGAATACTGGATCTGAGCGATAGTGGCTCAGAGCATTGGCCTTTGAGCATTTGGCTCGAAGGCAAGACCTTCTCCACCTACTCCCACTGATGTCTGCTGTAGTTATGTCATTGGGCAAGACACTCAACCTCACTTAGCCTGATGCTCCCGCAGCTACGCTGTCATGGACTCCTGTGGACTTACCACCTGCAGGAGGATCAGTGAGGGACTGGTGCTCTGTGACCCGGGTGCAGCTCTGACTGATTTAAGGTCTCATGTAATGCTTTTTGACTTCTCTGGTTGAAACATGATTACAGCGCCATTTGGTTATTGGTAGTTTTTTCATTGATTCCCTCAAGCGTTAGTCAGAGAGCGATCTTTCTCTTTCATTCTTGAGAGACACAGACACACACTTTCACATGTAGCTCGAGCTCCAGAAAGCCCCGCCTCCAGGAGGTGATTGAGGTGATTCTGCTCACAGTCGAGCATAATAACAGTAACACAAAATAAAAGCAAAAGTAAAAGTAAAAGAGTTACTTTCTTTAGAGAGTAACTAAGTAAAGTAACAGGTTACTTTTTTAAAAGAAGTCACAAGAAAAGTTACTTTTTAAACATAACTTCCTCAACACAGGTTGAATGGTGTATCATCTAAATTATTATCACACATGTGCTTAGGATGGACTGTGAACAATGAAGAAAAGATATATAAGACCTTTGAGGGGAAGAAAATTGAAGATAGAACAAAATGGAACTAAAACAAAAATGTTGTAGAAACTAGTTACCAGATAGCTAGTTAGCCCCTGCTCTGTTTCAATTTTGTGATATATATTCAAAATGTTTATATGGGGGAAGCTCCATCCACTTTGCAGCACTTTTGTCAGTATGGTGTACATAAATTAGGATAGACGCGGAACCGGCAGAAAACATAGAGGGCTCGTATGTGCAGCATGACTGCTCTGCCTATGTTTGCTCTTTGCAAACATAGGCGTAGCGTTAGCAGCATAGTTAGCAGCATAGTTAGCAGCATATGTTAGCCGCTGCGTGGCTAATTCCTCACAGTTTCTGTCTGCGGCTTGTTAAGCCCAAAAAATGCGCACGTATCTTGGAGTTGTGTCGGATCGACACCGGATGTATTCAGACCTGATTCGACTTGGACCAGAATTCATTTGGAAGCGGCCCGAGACCACCTAAAAAAGTGGGTCTCGGTCCGGTTCTTTGGTCCGGACCAGGATTCGTTTGTGTGTATTCAGACCTGCATAAAAGCTTCGTATCAGAGTTCCAAACAAATCCTGGTCCGTTTAAAGTGGAGCAAATGTGCAGGTCTGAATACACCCTAAGTGTTATTTTTGGAAAGAATAGCTTGACTGACCTGAGAGCTGACTGGCCATCCTCCTCAGGGTGACGGATGAAGAGCGTATCTGCACTTCCCCGCTGTCCAGAAATATGAGTCCGTCGGTGACGTGTTTGAGCTCGGAGTCCCGAGACCTTCCCATAGGATTCTTGATGGTGAAGTTATCCACGTACTTCTCCAGAGGATCATCTAAAGACGCTATTTTCCCATCTTCCCACAATTTGTACATCATCAGAGTGGGGAAGATCTTTGACAGACTGGCAATCCTGAAATAATATTCATTTAAGATTTCATTGATCACCTAATCTTCGCAAGCATTAGGAGGACAGAGCAGAAAAAAAGTGTGTAGAGATACGCCACCATGTAGTCATCAGCAAAATGCACCCACTTTTCCACTTTAAGACAACATTTCCTTTAAGGCAACAATAATTTTGCTCTTTGTAGTAATAAATTCATGGTACTAGTCTCAGTGTAATCATTAAAGAACAGCAGAACAGGAGAACCTTGAATCAGCCAAAATACATCACTGTAAGTAAGGGAACTAACCACATTATGGTTGGAACAAGTAGAGGGTCATTGGATCAGAATACAGAGAATCGACGCCATTAACCAAGATTAGTAAGACTGAAACATCGAACACTCTCCTCCAGAGGCTATCGACGAGACCAGTCTGAGTGACAGGCCAGGTCCATCGGGCTGACCACACCTTCTCAGAAAGTCACCTCAGCTTTTGAATTACACGTCACCAAGGCTGCACATGCCGTACTGAAGAGGACTCACAGCTCGGCAGCCGAAATATAATACCATTTGTCATTCAGTAGAACCTTAAACTTAAAATAAAATAAACAAAACAAAACGTTTCAAACCACTATTATAAACAACGTGGCCTCCCACCATCTAGCCCTTTCAATTCAAGTGTTTATTTTGGCATCTAGAAGACAAAAAAATCAATAACATGAAAGAAAAGCACAGACAAGCCTTTTATCTTTGATCTTTTTTCTGTATTGCTGGCTGTTGTGTTTCTATGCCCTGTACATAAAAGAGACAGGGTTGCATTTTGCGCATGAGCATACACATCCATGAATGGTTTCCGCTCATGCAATAGAAAATACATCTGAAAATCTAAAAAGCAAAGTGGTTACCTATACACAGTGTATTCATTTGGAGGGCCAGCCAGAGGGTCACTGATGTTCTTCTTCCCAAAGTTCCCAGTCCACAGCACCGTGTCGTTCAGAACTACAATAGCGGACAGAGATGGAAGGCTGACCGCGTTGGTGCTCTGACGTAGAAGCGCATCCACCTTAGACCCAAAACAACACATCATTTCAAGGCAAATGTTGTTATTTTCGGTGTTGAATATTTTTTACATTTACAACCCCAATGAAGGAAAGTCAAAACATGTAATAATCGTGCAGTACTGTAATGTCGTGGGGTACAGCTCCTTCTCTGTCACAGCTAAATCTGGACTGAGACAGACTCTCAGGACAGACTCTATGAAACCGAGCATCATAACAATAATCTGCGGCTGACATCATCTCTGACCCCAACCTAGCCTGGCCTTAGCCATCCGTACAATCCAGTCAATCATAATCTCACTGCATATAACATCTGTGTCTGGTCCCTGTGTTTGCGATTATAATCAGTTGAATTCCATCCGACCAATCAGCGAGCGGGAGGCGGGTGTTGCAGTTAGTTGTGGGTGACGTCAAGAGTTTGCGCCGAACGAGCAGGTTGTGATTTTGCAATGGCGAAGAAAGCAACAGTAAAGTATTCCGGTCTGGTTCTATCAGAAATTGAAGCCGGAGCAAGAAGATTGTGGCGCTACTCTCCACGGGCTCCGTTAGCGGCAAAGGAGATGGCTAGGCTAAATGCTGAATGCTAACAACTCTCTCAGGCGCATTACATACCTCACGGTAAACTCAGATCCAATCGTTTCAATCTGTAACAGGAGTTAACCCCTCCCACCTGTTAACTGAGCTCAATGGAGCACGTCCAGACCTTAGTACAAAATGTAATTTGTACTATGGCGTACAAGGCTAACCCCAACCATGTTCTGAACTCAAATATGTGCTGTTACCATCAGGGCGGGTGTGTCCTGCTTTATTTAAATGACTTTTTAACATCACAGCCAGGGGACTACGGATGATTGGCTAATTTTGCCTTTTTTTTTACCATGTTTCACCATGTGTTTTAAATTGCATTGTGCCCTTTGAAATAAACAAAACTGAACTGAACAGACCTTATTCAGTTCAGTTTCAAAACTAAACTTTGAAACGTGTCATTGCTGAGTGTCTTTGTTAAATGTCCTGTGTGTGTACGTGTTTACATTTTATGGAGCTGCTGAACTGTGCAAAACATCTGTCTATCTATCTGGGCGGCACGGTGGCTGAGTGGATCAAACTTCTCACTTCTCAACAAGAAGGTCCTGGGTTCGAATCCCTATCAGAACAGGGCCTTTCTGAGTGGAGTTTTCATGTTCTCCCCGTGTCTGTGTAGGCTTCCTCCCTACCACTAAAAACATGCATAAATGGTGATGGTTGGGGCTCTGATGTGCTGATGTGTTCGGCGACTCGCTTTTGTAATCACCGTGTGTGGAGAGAATGGAACAATATCTGAACTCTGAACAATTGTACAGCGCTTTGGGTGACCTTGGTCTATAAAATGCGCTATATGATTAAACCTTACTTACTTACTATCTATCTGTCTATCTCTCTTTGACATCTAGACCACAAAATGGCAGGAGTTTATTGGAGAGACACAAGTCAACGTTACAAAAAACAATACCTGTACAAAAATACTTTGAAAATACAAAACCGTATCTCCACTATCTCATCTCAAAATCTCATCCACAACACTCACATAAGACTCCAAACTGTCACAGATAATAAGGGGCAGTACATGCTATTGAGAACTGGGGGATGGAGACTTCTGATCAGGGTCCGAAGAGTAGTTTCTTTTGTTATTATAATAAAACATAAATAAATCCATGCATATTTGACACTAAATGTCTTCACGCAACCATTAATGAAAAGGTGAATTGTCCTTCAGGAAATTTCAGGAAATTGGGCAAAACATTGAAGCACAACTGTATTTCACCAAAACCACATCTTGGATAAACCAAATGGCCTCTATTCAATCAAACTCACTTACAAAGTGAACCGCTAACAAGAGATACAACTATACTTCCACAATGTGCTTGTGATTATATTTATATGTGCTTGAAAGCACAAACAAGATGATTTTGCATAATTTGTCTTTACAGGAAATGCCAAGACAAATAGCCTTTTGTGTCTAGACCTATCTCTCACCTTCTTTTAAAAGTTTCCTCTGCTGTGAAAGAATGTTCATTTTTCACAGAACCACAGCTGGGAAACACAAAGGCTTCTCATCAATCAAACTCTAACTCTCAAGAGGTGCACTATCATTTACTTTCAATCTGTGTGATTATAACATTGTTGGACTTCAGCAAGAAAGCCATCAAGGAAGTCCTCAACAAATGTGCTTGCAAAATTAGATCAGTTTAAAAAAAAAAGACAGCTGTAATCCGACAGATGCTTGAAAATAAATGCATATATTATGCTTGAAGTCTTGTTCTGTCCAAGGAGTTCTCAGGAATCTTTTTTTTATACAGTCCACTAACCTTTTCTAATAGTTTTCATCCTCCAACATAAATTTAATCTCCTTCTGTCCAGTCAAACAGCATTCGGTGTGAAGGATTACAGATAGCTTATACATTCACCCAGACATGGTAAGCACGGTGGGGAAATATGCAACACAAACTTAATCCAAGGAGGAAACATCCTACACTCCCCTGACATCAAAACCAAAAACATATCAGATAGTTTAAACTACTGAGCTCAGTCGCTCCAGGTCAAAAAGATCATTGGTTATCAACATCAACATACAAAGACAATCCACGACCCAAACAAGAGCTGAAGAGAGTATACATAATATAAACATAATAGCAAAAACTAATTATTTGATTTACGGACATGTGTATTGTCGAACTAATCTAAAACATTTTGCAAAGTTTTACATTTGATCTGCTTTTCAGTTGATTTATAGTATTTTCTTGTTGATATAAGTGTACAGACTTTCATGTTGTAGTACCACTTTTGTCCTTATAGGGAATTTAAAAAAAGAAAATAATCTCATCTACTTCGATCTCCAACTTTTCCTAGTTTTGTGCTTTGAGTAGCTTCCACCTCCTGGCTAGCTCGCCACTTTATGCAGCCCCGCATACAGTTGTTTACGGACAGATCCAGAATAAACTAAACTAGAATTAAAAAAATATGTTTGGAAAGCCCAGTTGAGTTCCAAAGAATATGGTTTGGCTGTTTAATACGGTGCATATGTGCATTTATTTTACCCTCCGCTGCCGTCCGCGTCTTTAACTTACGGGAAGTCTTTGTCAATTACTTTTGTGTTGTTTTCCTCACCTTCTCAAGAGCGTCCTTCAAGCTGGCGATGGGGTGCTCCAGTGGCACAGGCTCAGGGAAACGTGGACATATCATTTCTGCTTTAGTATTGCGACCCATGCTTTCATCTGATATAAGAAAGAAACAATGGAGACAAACTTAATAGCATCTCATAAACCTTGTTATATGGTGGATTTAAAATATGAAGGCAATGCTGTGGGTGATATGGTTCCATTCATATTTTATGGCCAGTGATTGAAACAGTGGTGCTGTGGGCCCACTGAGAATCTCAAATGAGCAGGGATTTTAGCACATTGTCATGGTAAGGAATATGCATGTATGGGAAATGAGGTTTCTGGAGTATAATGGAGGCGTATAATGGTTTGACCTGACTTTCCTTTTCATATGACAAAAACCAATGTGCAATCGGAACATCGCTGGGATAACATGTTTTGGCCCCGATTGATGTGTATAAATTAAAGCTGGTGTACCGAACTTGGTATTACAATCCATTTGGCTAGTTTCTTTCCCAGCAAGTCATGAAATTTCAAGAATAAAGTTGTATTACTAAAACATTTTCCAACTTTGTCTTTATCCTCATAATACTCATAATAGACTCATAAAATGTCAATTTAAATAATATAATCTGTCTTTAATCACAAACACAAATGGGTGAGCCTTGTTTTCTCCCATACATAGAGACTCACAGGACTCTTTCTTGTTATTATGTGGAAGATGTGTTTTCTGATGACATGAAGAAAGCATGCTGTGCTCTGATTTGTTCACAGCATTGAGACTATTTATCATTTATGTGAAAAGTGGAAGGGCTGATTAATCAAATTCAGAATGAACAAAAACATGAAAATAGAAACATAAATGCATATTATAATTCATGAAGAAACTGTTATGAAGCTTAAATCCCATGTGTGATTCTCAATGCTGATATAGCCAATGCGATGCCAATGTAAGATATGAAAACTGCCCCCTGTGTAATCATGGAAATCAAATTAGACAAGGATGGAGATTATCTGTTCATTATCAGAGCGATTTTTAGTTTTAATTGATAATAGTGAGCCAGTATCATTTAGCACAATGGTCTGCAGCCGCCCGGACCGTGGGACATTCAAACCGGGCTGCCAAGGAAAGAAAAAATCATTTGCGTTTTTATTTTCGGAGTCTAAATGATCCTTTATTCTGAAAAACAACCGGATTCTCTCCTTACATATTGGTCACGCAACACGATAGCACTGAAATGTAAACAGAAAGGCCCCTTGCGCTGCACATAGGCTCGCCATGAAGAATTACAAACGTGGCGTAAAGAGAATGACGCATGCCTGTGGGAGCTTTAATGAGAGACAAGAAGAGCAGGAGTGGATTCTAGATGAAATGAGCAGAGAAGCCAGGACTAAGACTTTTCCCCTGGACACGAGCATACACTACATACTGAGGCCAAAGGCTGTTGGGAATGACAGTTTATCTTCAAGCAAACCTGCAGAGCTAGGCTAATAAATACACTACGACGCCATGTCCTGCCTCACAACGATAAGAAAACACAACATTCAAACCCAAACGCTGTTGATGAAAGGTGTTTTGGTAATTGTTTTGTTGAGTGTGTTTTGAATATTCTATGGTTAATTCCCAGAGTTGGGTCAGAGATTCTCAAATGCCCCTGTTAAAAATTAGGCCACATTCTCATTATTTTCAGCGTGGAGAAAGTTACACATTGTTCATATGTGCCCAAGCGGGAAAACGAGAACTCGCCATTAAAACAGAGCATTATTCATCTGATTTTGAACGGAAGTGAGGGGAAACTCGTCTTCTCACTTTACGCCACAAAAGAGAGTAGCTCACTTTTATTTCTGTTTTATAAAAGTTGCTGTCTGATAGAAAAAGATAGAAAAAAGCTCTGAGACTCCTGCTTTGCATTGTCAGGTGTTTCATCATAGTAACATATATATTTTCAGTTATTTCAGTAGCAGTTACCTGGCAGTAGTTTGGGCAGCTGGTATTGCCAAAAGAAGCAACAGGTCATGACCACAGACACCACCAAGAAGAAGACCAACAGCACTTGACTCCATTTCACCTTCATTTTCTTTTTCTTAGTGAGCCCTTCAAACTTGACCGCGGCAGCAGGCGTAGCCGCAGGAGGTGGCTAAGACAGAAACAAACAAGGTCACCCAGAAGAACAGGTCACAGGGTCAAAGGCGCACATAAATGACATACAGAAAGTGGTAAGTACAGTATTATAGAAGTCTTGTCTACACTTCAGTATGTAATGTACTTACCACCTGATGCATCCAAGTCCCTTTGCGTCACAACTGGAATTAAAGGGTGGTCTCTAAGTATTTATACCACCATAACTGCCTTGAGAAAGTAGATTCCCTTCCCAAATGGTCCCCTGTGTCCGATAAACATTGTCCAGAGCCAAGAAAGATGTTGGCACAGACTTCCATCTCTGATTCCTGACTATACTGTAATCCCGGACCATCAGTGGTCACTACCCACAATTCAATTTACTCCTCTGCAACGACAGGCTGGTGACATCATAATCCCCAGATTTACCCCACCAAAGCAGCTAGGCAACTCTTAAACCTAATCCCTGTGAATGAATTTGCTTCAGTTCAGAGCGGCCCTGTTCAGAGCCAGGCTAAGTCTCGCAAGCTGACAAAGATGGCACCCTACTACAGCAGATGCAGCGAGATGAAGCGAGAGGAAGGTCTGGGTCACCAAACCAAGGAGCAGAGTAGAGTGAACCAGGACACACAACCGGGAAAAAACATGAAAATGGATGTCAATTATTACACAATTCAACACAAAATGCTGCCTTGTGGTTTGGTTTCAGGTATAAGCAAATTAAAGAACCTTGATTTCACTTTTCCACATTGTCTTTGTTTTGTTTTTCTTGTTGTCTGTCTGCTTTATTCTCCTGCATTTATTTTATTATTATGACTGTTTTTGACTGTTTTTACTACTTGACCATGCAGTGCTCTGTAAACACTGTTTTTGAGTGCTATACAAATAAAGATGTATTATCATTATTATTATTTGGCAGTATACACAATCAGTCTACAAATGTGTACACAAATGCACAAATCAGTTCTTACAAGACTACACTTACTGTATATTCTCAGTGTTATCCTAAAAAAAACCTGTAAAACAGTAAAATGGCACTTTTTTGCATAATTTTCACCATATATTGAATAGTTTTGTTCCTCAAATGTTGCAGTCAATCTTGGGGTCAGGAATGGTGGCGTCTCATTCGGCTAAGCCTCCTTGATCCCATCTGCTTATGTCACCGAGAGTTCACTGATATGATGTCATATCATCATAGCTTGATTTTGCACTAATTTGCCACACTGGAACTGGTGTCTGAGGGTTAACCACTGTAACCACAATGTATAGTGAGAATACGCAAAAACATACATGCCACATTCCATCACATTAGTTTATTGGAGTAGATAGAAATCGATGTTCTATCCCTCGCTCAGAACATTTAGCGATTATGGCCGGATATTAATGGTCAGATTAATCACATGACATTGAAAGCGTGGTGATGATTACAGATATGATGTGAAGAAGCTGAAGTGTGAAAGCTGGCGCTATCATCCTCATTGCGTAACGTGGGAATGCAACTCATTTATTTGCTGGTTTCGCAGGTTCAACAGATAACATAACATACAGAATAATTATGGACATGAATAAGGAATGCACAGGTGAAACTTGGAAAATCAGAATGTTCAAAAGTATTTCCATCAATTGTTCAGCTTACAAAGGAAAACTTATATATTATAAACTCGTTAGGTGCAAAGTGAAATGTACCGAGGGCTGACGACATCTATTGAAGCCGAATGGACATACATAGCAAGAGCAGATACAAAATAATGTGTTGCTAAGATGGTTGGTTAAGCCCTGTGAATGAAGGCATCTGATTGGTCAATACTTCTGGTTTTACAAAGACAATATTAAATTAAAAGCACCAGGATCATACAGAGTGTTTAGCTCTGGTGACACAAAATGTTAATGAGCTATAGGCAAGGCAAGGACAGGGCAAGTTTATTTATATAGCCCAGTTCATACACAAGGCAACTAAAGTGCTTAACAAAACAAGATAGAAACACTACCAAGGCATTGTAATCGTAAATGTTCTCAGTAATTTAAAAAGAGTACAAACAAAGTCCCTCAGTTATATGCACAGCTAACTGTACAAAACATTGTCCACTAGAACCTCCATATTGGGCTTTATTGAGTTTTAGGGCAGGGGAGATTCAGACTGGAAGAACTAAGCGTACAGACCTCCCACTGTTGCTCACGGCAACAGCATCATCAGTTAATCACACTGTGCTCTTCTGGAGTCTAAACGTCAAATCCTAACCACATTTCTGTACAGTAACAATACAAAATTGTAAAATGTAATTCATGTAGTGTCAGATTACTTGCAAATCAATATATAATTGGCATGAGTCTCCTTGCAAGTAATGAGAGATTTCTCATTGTATTTTCAATTATAAAAAAATAGATTCACTTATGAACAAAATTGTAATTTTCCAAGTTTCACCAGTATATACTGTAAATGTGCAAATATTATCAAAAACAACCTGCCCTTGACCGCCATCCAGTGAAGGCTCAACGAGGACTTTGCTGCCTGCCTTTCCCATGCTCCCGAGGCTGCAGCTGCACACAACACACACGTTATCTCTGTGGATGAGCATCTGAAACGATCGGACTGAAGTTAGTGATGTGCAAGCACGAAGCAGGTGTTCAAAAGGACATTGGGATGTTTATGTGTCTATGTTGTCAATCTATACGGGCCCCAGCCATAAGCCAGGTCATGTATATTTAATTTATTGTACACAGTGGGTGCATAAACATTTTTCATTATCAGCATAAAAAAAGAGGGCATTTCAGGAGCTTCCTTTATATTATGATTAGAATAAATACTGTACATAGAATCTCATTAAAAAAAACACATCTCTTTGTTTCGAAGAGGAGACAAAGTGAAACTTCAGACAGTGATTGAGACTGACAGGGACAACTCAAGTTCATTTATTTTTGTAATTCAACTTGTGAAACCGTAATGTGATACAGACTCCATGCAAAGTGACATATGTCAAGATTTTTATTTTTTATGCTTATGGATTATAGTTTTTACAGCTGTGAGAAAATCATCAACATAATAACAAATAAAGGCTTGATGTGTCTCACTTTTATCATATATTAGTTTCACATTGTTACTTGAAGTGTGGAAGTAGATGGACAATATTCAAATTTTCACAAGTTATGACGATCAAGGAGGAGGCCCCGGGGAAGACCCAGGACACGCTGGAGAGACTATGTCTCTCAGCTGGCCTGGGAACAGCTGGAGGAGGTGTGTGTGGATAGGGAAGTCTGGGCGTCTCTGCTTAGACTGCTGCCCCCGCGACCCGGCAACGGATAAAGCGGAAGAAAATGGATGGATGGATGGATGACGATCAATCATATCTGTGCATTAAGACTAATTTTACAGAATTATACGGTTATTTTGATACATATATTCTTCATGGCATCACAGATAACAGATACATTGCAACTGTGTGTAAGACTGTGGCACTGTGACAGAACACACCCAAAGAAGTTATGTGAAGCTTCTACTTTTATACTGAAAGATAAATATGAAGAATAAATGCTTGAATCAAGTTTAAGAATTTACCGAAAAGGAGAATTTTCTTCCACTTCCACTTCCCCTGGCAAATCTTGTTCTACTACGCTCGAGATGTACTCAAATAATTGAGTTCTTCTTTTTGGGTTCACAACTTTATGAAAGAAAAAATGAAAAATAAACTTTAACAGCATCAGCAAGAAAAAGAAAATCACACACACACAGGTGCTGCAAACAGCATTATTATTATTATTATTATTATTATTATTTATTCTCAAGCCAATAGTGTTCCAAGACCACAAAAGAAAGACAAACTTATACAAAAAGGAGGACATACAAAAAACCTACCCACATATTTGTCAGTGTTTAGATGTATTTAATTTTAAGAAGTATTCAATTTAAAGGACCATAATGTAAAAATCTTGCCAAAAGTGGTACTGCAACCTTTCCCACACGCTCCGGCTCAGGTTGCCAGATATGCAGACAAATCCATCTGGGACCATAATAACTGAATATTACGAAGAAGAGAAGAAAGTCCTTTATTCGTCCCTCAATGGGGAAATTTCAGTTTGATGCATACATATACACATCAAGGCAAGCAGTGAACATCACTTCCGCGCTCCTCATAGGCAAAGTGGGTTAAGTGTCTTGCCCAAGGACACAACGGCAGCAGACATCAGTGGGAGTCGGTGTAGAAAGTCTCATGGTGGACTCGAACCCACGACCTTCGGGTTCAAAGGCCAAATACCAAGTGAGCCACTGTCGGCTTTACAAGAGTTTTGTCAACAACAAATCTATAACCAACAATTTTTCTCACAAAGGCCTATATAGAAATCACAACCAGAACTTTTCATCCTTTTTTTTTTTTACCGCAACCACAGGTTACTTCACCAGTGAGATTGGCTCGATGTGAGCTCGACGTGAGATTGGCTCGACGTGAGTTCTGGAAACCCGGAACACGGACTTTCTGATTGTTAAAACAGTGGAGGACAGGACATCGAATTGAACATAATAACAAGTTTTAGGAGCTGTAAAACTAATATTAAAATTCAAATATCTCGGCTGAACTACTGTTTTATAAATGCCTTTTGACAGATTAGGGTTATTTCATGATGACTTGACATGAAAATCTTACATGTTTCTACTTTAAGGGTGAATTTGGTTCTCTATCCCAAAAACAAAAACACAGAACAGGTCCCTTGTATATAACTATTTCAAATCTGTAGAATAGTTCCACTTATTTATATCTTAGATTTTTTATTGTTATTATTTACAATGTCTACATTTATTATTACTATGTATTTAATGGAGACAAATGAAATATCCTGTTAGTTCTTCTCTTGCTACGTGGAGGTGTAGGATGTGAAAATATGATTCTCTCCTCACAGGGAGCAAACACAATATCAGCTCTGGATTAATGGATCACTTTAACATCAGCACTCTAAATGCTCCATTGCAATGGCAGAAAAGCCTGGGCCGAGTGCGCTCTCCTGAGATGGGTAATCTGAATGATAATCCCCCTCTCAGAATCTGGACACACACTTAAGTACAATCATTGCAGCTGAAGGAGCGGCTGGTATTTATACAATATTATGTTTGTTGATTGACTGACTGTCTGTAATGTTTCATATGTAGCTTGGAATGAATATGGGATCTTGGATTAAAGTGAGGAATGGATTTAAATAGTTTCTACTTTTTCCTAGTGTGAGCCTAGTTATTTAGTTCAAGTATTTGTTTCAAAGCTGCACAAAACAGTAAGATTAAGATTAAGAGATCATTTATTTGTCATTGTTGCATCACCAGATACAGAGCAGTAGGAATGAGCACCACACAGCAAAAAAATACTGTAAGAGTACTAAATATATACTAAATATATAAAACATTCTCTGACTTTAGCATATTAAGGAAGCAAGTCTAAAATTCCCAACTTTAACAGAAGTAAGTAAAGTTGATTTGTATAGTGCCTTTCACAGACCAGGATCACAAAGCGCTTCACATTTCCAACGTACAGATAAAAATAATACACATACAAGTCAGATTTAAAACACAGTTGAAGGTCCTCATCATGAACACACTTCAGAGGCCTATGTGCAGAACGCCTGTCCAAATAAATTAGTCTTCAGTTGGGACTTGAAGCTCATTCCAATCACCTTCACAGACATAGACATGATTCTAATATTATTCAAATCCCTCACCCGTATAACACAAGACAAGACAAATCAGTACAAGAATTCAACATAACATAATATTGCAAAATTAAACTATACAGTACATGAAGTATCACCATACAGAAGTCGGACAAGGCAGAAGAACAAACACTCTCCGACCCTACACCACTTTCCCATCTCTGCTCTGTGTGTGTGTGTGTGTGTGTGTGTGTGTGTGTGTTTGTGTTTTGAAACTACTAGAACTCCAATACAAAAACACATTTAGGTTTTCACTACTATTGAAATTCATATGTTTTTTAGCCTATCTTTAACACACCTTTAACACATGCTAAAACTGGGTAACACACATTAAATACAGGAAAACTAAATGGTAACTTCTGAAAGTAAACAGTGTGTTGCTATGGAAACTAGCACTAGCGCTAATATGGGGTTGCTCAGAACCAGTCTAAGATATTTCCATAAACACAAAGACATTAAAATAAACTACATATAGATACAGAAAATGGTTATGAAGACCAACAACGTACATAAGCAGAGTGAGTACGCTTCTAAAACAAAAAAGCCATGAAATTGGCTGCTTCAGACGTTTATTATTATTTATTTTTATCAACTCTTACCTATGCTACATCCTGATACAATACAGTTATCCTTGTTGGTTATTGCTCCAGAAGAAATAAAATCATATGAGCATGGCAGACAGACGACCACTCTGAGGAGAATTACAGAATATTACAGACATGCACAGGCTCTCGACATGAGCAAGTCCTTCTGGGAGGCCTCTCGCTGGTTCACTCGCCCGTGTGCGTTTGTGTGGGTTTGGTCTGAATGCTGAATGCACTCTGGGGTATATTTAAGAGATCTGACGGCTAAACAGCTTGTGCAAACTAAAATAGCGTGTGCCATATTATTCAACAACATTTATGGACTTTATTGACATTGGTCATCTGCCTAATTTGGACTTGATGTGTGTTTTTTTTTTTTTTAATCATTGCAGCTCTTGTGTTTGAACTGTTTGGTTCTCAGATCTGCACTGGTGGATCAACGGTTTTGTGAAGAGATGACTACTGCTGTGATCTAGGGCTATACAAAATGTCAATATTAAAGGGTGCTAAGCATGCTTCAACACACACGGACCCTTGATAAACATAACCCATTTGTACACAGGTGAAACTCTGACAATTAAAATGTACCTGGAATATTCCGCAGCTATTTATTTGTTGCATACAGGTGAAATTGAACGTGTAATTCAAAATGTAAAACCAATACATTACATACTGTATAACTTATTAATTACTTTTGAATGCCCTGGAAACGGCAGCAAGTCCTGCATAGATTTGAAACAGTTGTTGCTGAAACAGAGAAAATGGTCATAAGATAAGAGAGGATAAGAGTTCCTTTATTCGTCCCACAGTGGGGAAATTTTGATGTTGCAGCGCACATACAGGACAGTAGTGAGAGCACACAGGGATCACACAATATATACAAATTACGCGGTAGCTATGTTTCTTAACTAACATAACTGGCTGCAGATGCTGGAAATGCTTCAATACCAGTCAAAAAATATATACATGTAGTAGTGCAGAGTTATGACCTGTACATATAGTGCAGGATAATAAGTAGTAGTAGAAGTAAAGTGACATTGTTCAGTGGATATTCTGAAGTTGCAGTATTGCACAGGATTTAAGAATTTACTTATTTACAGATTAATGAAATTTACAGGCTCAGCAGTTCTTATTGTACAGTCTGACAGCAGCAGGAAGGAAAGACCTACGGAACCTCTCCTTCACACAGCGAGGGTGAACCAAACCAAGCGGCTTCTCCACCTCTGCTGCTGTGACGTAAAGTGCTGTTGCATACTATTAAGATTAAGAGATCCTTTATTTGTCCCACAGCAGGGAAATGTCAGTGTTGCATCACAAGTTAAAGAACAGTAGAAATGAGGAGCACACAGCACAAGATTAGAGAACAATAGCTATACTAATTAGCTACTGGATTATTTATTAATGATCTATATTTGTTTAGTTTGTATGGAAAGATGTGTTTCTGCTGCTACTGGACATGTGTGTTTCTCCTATGGGGATTATTATTATTATTATGTGTTTATTTGATAGGGACAGAACAAGGAGCACTGTTACAGGAACCTATGCTATGTTCACAGGCCGTATAGCTAACAGCTAGTTTGCAGACCTGGACCCTAAGACATAAAAATACATCACATTTAAATTATACATGCATCATTATATATAAACTAAGGATATAAGTAATACTAAGTAACAAACAAACAAAATTACAATAGATGATTAGAGTCTTGCATTGTGCTCGCAAGTTTGGTTCCTTTTGAGCCATAATTTGACTTTAATTTTAAACTTCTTCAGGTCTGTTAGAGCTTTCAGTTCAGGTAACGTGTTCCAAAGCAAAGATCAATATCTTTGATCTATCTATACTGTATGAGTAGTTTGTTTCTTTGAACATTATGAACATTAGATCATAGGCATGTTTTCAAAGATCTTCAAAAATGAACTAAATCGTTTCAAAGTTTAGAATTTTATTAAGACATTTTAGTTCTAAATAATGTCTGACTGAAATGAAGCTGAATGCGCAGGTTCAGACTGAAAGACCGAGTGCCTGCCGGCCTCGAGCCTCAGCCAATCACACAGCTCTGCCAGCCTCGAGCCTCAGCCAATCACACAGCCAGGCCAGCCTCCTGCCAACCCTCTAATAGCAAAGCGGGCAGTTTAAAAGGCAGCCACTTCCTGACAAGCAACGCTTCCTGAGGCTCTTAAACACCAAGCACCCCCTCTGGCTCTTGGCTCCCGCTCTGGCTCCCGTTCTGGCTCCCACTCTAGGCTCCCGCTCCGGCTCCTGCTCCGCCTACGCCCCATTCACACCATACTCTAGCCACCACCAGTGATTGACCCCGGGGGATCTGAGATCATCTTCAGCTGCAATCGATCTCATTGCTGCAAGTGTCACTGCCGGGGTCAATGCGCCAAACAAATAAATAATTTTATTGTATTAATTGTGTCTTTGGTCTCTTCAGATTGAAAGGGGTTTAGGCTGAAGACTGATCACAGGCAAAGCAACATGTGCCAAGACTTGGTTTTTGTTCTTTTTTGATGATTACGGTCCATTGTTAAAATAATGTAATTGATGTATATTAATATTGTGTTTGTTTGAGAAAGGCCATGACCGCTGCGTCCCGATGTGACTTCTTTTCATTTATCCATTCATGAATGTTGCTCGAACTGGCAATCCTGACTGTACCTTGATGCAGCAGTTGTTTGTTTGATTTTCTTTTGTTATGAATACACAATGATGAGATTATCTGTCACAAATGAGAAATTCACAACAACAGAATCCGATTAATTGGTTTCACAGAATGAAGCTTTAGAGTGACTCTAATTATGATTGGACACAGAGGAGGAGAGAGGTTGGAGCGGAGGAGACTAGTGCGGAAAAAAACGTATAGGATTAAAACGACCTTGGTTTTATACTGTATATTGTGGATATTATGCTATTGTTGATTAGAAAAGGATTAGAGGCAAGGGACGTTTATTTGTATGGCACAGTTCATACACAAGCCAACTCAAAGTGCATTATTTTCTTTTATAATATTTTAAACTTTATCTTTATGATCACATGAACCACAATGTATCCTTTTGGTTTTGTTTTCAAAGTAACTGTATTAACAACACAAGTTGACAGCCAAAAAATGGTCAGGGGTTTCTCAACTGATTTAGACTAATGTTGGTGTTCTGAGTCCGAATATCACATGCATTTTGCTCTATCACGACTCTATCATGACTTTGGATACGTTGACTTTTATTTCTTGAGGAAAACGGAAAAAACGTCAAGGTTTTCTCAGCTGATGATCCGCAGAAATTTGTTTTTTACGCAAAATCGCTTAAAAAAAATATTTCTGTAGCAAAAAATCCTGACCTGATTGAGCAAAACCAAGGTCATTTTCGGACTCAGAGCATCAAAATCAGCTGGACTCAGCTGGACATGTTTACACATGTGTTACTTCTACTTCAGACTTTATTGTATTTGACAATTTCAACACAAAACAATGCCCTCGTATGCAGTCCAATCTACGTTCATGTGAAAATACTCAAGTTATAGGCATGGATTATGTTACTGACCTCACAATTGTATCATTATTATTATTATTACTATCATTATATTTGATAGGAAGGGAACAAAAAGCATTGTTGCAGGTAACCAATGCCATGTTCATAGGCCCTACAGCTAACAGCTAATTTTCAGACCGGTCCCTAAGACATACAATTACATCACATTTACATAGATAACTTGTAAAAAAAAAAAAAAAAAAAAAACACAAATTACACAGTACAGAATATTTACAATAGACGGTCAGAGTCTTGCATTGTGCTCACAATTATGGTTCCTTGTGAGCCATTGTTTAATTTTAATTCTAAACTCATCCAGGTCTGTTAGAGATTTCTCTTCTGTGAACATGTTTTATAGTCAAACTCTCACCAACACATTCTCTTCAACAGGTTTTTCTCAATTCAATTGTGTTAATTTCACCACATGCTTAAAATCACAGAAAATAATTATGCCCAAAAGGCCTGACACATGACCCTGAGTAAAAAAAACAATAAAATTCATAAGAAATCAATAACGGCATGTGGTTTTGGTTGAATGTGATCCTGTAGCCACTTTTCATTATGATTTGCTTTATTCGTGCCAAAGTGGGGCAAATTTCAGATTAGTATTATTACAAATCATGTGTTTTTTTTTGTTTTTTTGTTGCCAGATTCCTGTTTTTATTGCATATTTTTCCAACTGTCTAACCCGTCTGTACAGAGGGGTTGTGGTTTGAGGCTTTGTACATTAGTCAGTAGATTTGAATGTGTTTACTGCCCTTGCCTCTACCATTGCAGTTTAAAGATCGAAAAAGTTGTCATTTAAATGTTTATATTATTCATTTACAAAACTACTTAAAATTCTGTGAGCGAGCCAGAGTCGACCCGGTTCTTAATAGAATACTACTTGAGTGTTTATTTAGTGTCTGCTTCTATCACAGCTTTGATGTGTTGATGACACCGTGTGAGTCGGCCTTAGCCTTTAGCTTGATCTGAAAAAAAGTCAGACTGAGATAGAATGTTGACAAACGCTTAGTACCTCATGCATAACACTTTTTTATAACAGGATTTCGGATTACAACATCTGCATTCTCACCTTTAAGCTCTAAATATATTTTTTTTATGTGAAGTCTTTGTATTGTCTTTTATATGGACATAGAATAAATATTATATATTAAATATATTATAATTATTATTATTTTTATGATTATTATTATCATTATTATTATTATTATTATTATTATTATTATTATTATTATTAATTGACTTGAAGGGCTTTCCAAACAATACAACATTTTTCAGTATAACCCAAATGTGTATCGTTAATGCAAATCTGATCCTTGTTGATCTGAAATGACGCTGATGTTGAAGCAACATACACATTATTCTAATCTAGAGGCCTATCTGCAAACTTTTCTTTTTCCCTAAATGATCTCATATAGACTTAATCACACTTACTGTTTTGATTTTAATAATAATCTCATCTCTTCTTTTTTACATATAATTTATTATAATATATAAAAAAATTCAATAGTTTTGATTTTTTTTGTTTTGATTTTATTTTTTATTATTAATATATTTTTCAATGTAATCATTTCCTTTGCATTATAATTGTTGCCTTGTTATGTCTTTTTTAAATTATGAAATTTTGACCGATTGTAAAGGCAAAAAAAAGGTATATTTTACACAAATAATAATAACATCTCATAATTTTCAGGATATGCCTAATATTTACTTATTGTCTAGATTTGTTGTAAATAATTTATATTCAATTAACCACCATTTTCTCCAATATATATATTTTTTGTCCGTTTGGAACTGTCATAAACACGGGGATTGGGTAATTGCAAATTGTCTTGACCCTCTATCATCTCAACAGGTCCATAAACAATCCTAGACTGAAATCGCACTTTCTAACTTTAAATACTGACTTAGAAATCAGCAAATAGTTGTAGATCACTCACCTTTAAACTAGTTGTTTTGGTTTGGGCTACAGTCCTGTTTCGCTAGCTTTGGTAACTCCGGTGTCGCGGCTGCAGACAGACAGATGTTGGTGCATGCTTGTAGAGAACTAAATCCGCTTCGTTCCCACTCACTGCGGTGGATTAAGCAGGCGGCCAATGGTCACAGCTGCCATGCCACCAAAATGGGTGTCCTTTCACCGTGGCTAAAAGCGTGTGTGTGTGTGTGTGTGTTCAGGCATTTGGATTTTTGCATTTGCCTAATTGTGTGTGTAAGTAGAAAGATGAGGTTATGGTTCAGGTTAGAGCTTGTTTCATCGTTGTATAACTCATAAACATAGATTCAAGAGAGGTTTTTTTTTTTTCCGTCTGTTTGTTTGCCTCATATTTGCCTCCTGCCCGTCAACATGTTTGTGTATTTCAAACACTTGCGATAACAAGACGGATGCTTTTCAGAGTTTTGGGTGAATTGACCTCTTTCATTTATAAGTAAAACACATTCCACTGTAATATTAACTTTAGAAGTGATACTTAAATGGCGTTTCTTTGTACAAACTTACTTTTTGTTTGTGTTTTGACAGTTTCGGAACAGTGTGTAATAATAATGCAGTGGTTCCCAAAGTGGGGTCTATGGGATACTATTTGGGGTTTTGAAATGTGTTCCGGAACAATTTCTTAACTCACTGACTGCCCTTGAAGTATTTGCCTGAGAATGGTGAGTCCTGTCAATTTTCCCTCTATTCGACTGGAAATTATAGCTAGTTTTGTAATTAGTTCTGTAAACAAATACATTTTTGCTAATGAAAGTCTATTTATTCAGAATCTACATTTCACATAATAAATTATAGCACAATATTTTCCGGGGGTCTTGAAAATAACGGCTGGCAGTCAATGAGTAATGACTACATTGTATTTTATTCTAACTTTGCTATGAACTACTGTTATCATGAACATGTTATAATGAAAATGTGCACACTAGGCCCAAACCAATAGATATAAAAGAGGACATTTAATGACACTGAATTATAATAAGATACATACAGACATAGCAGAAAATATCATACCCCAAGGAGAGATGGTTGGAGAGAGAGAGGGAGAAAGAGGAAGGCTCTGGGCCTCAGTATTAGACCTGCTTGTTGCATAGCGAGTTGACACCGACCAAGAGCCCAAACTAGTCCATTCCAGCTCTCTATATACTGGCTGTGAGGTCATTCTCAGGTTCCCCTTGATTGGTCAGGGGGTCAGCTAGGAGCAAGCCAGCGCCCATGGAGGGGGGACATGGACATCAGATAAGGGGGAAAATCTATGCCAACAACTTTTTTATTGTTTTATCATATTTACAGTATCATCCTTACACACATTTAGTCACAAAACTAACCACAAAGTACTGACTGTGGATGTACTGTATATGGATTCAATGAAATGTATTTTGTTTAGCCCTAAATCACAACAGTAGTTATCTCTGAGGACTTTACAAAACTTTGAATTTGCTAACACAGATCAGAGAATCAAACAGTTCAAACACAAGGAATGCAATGATAAAAACATAGAAAGCCATTGGTCCATTAGGGACTGATGACCAACGCCCATACATGTCTTTGACTGTTGAGTGTCCTGGACATCACCACTGACCCTCCTGCATCATGTCTCACATAAAAAATAACGTGCATTACTTTGTGTATTAACAAAGTAAAATAACATTTCACTTCCAATGCTCATGTTTTTTGGTTTCAAGAAATTCATCAAATCTAAAAATAAAATGTATATACAATTTAGGCAGACAGAATATGATATACTTACACAAATTTACACGTTAAAGGCGCTATACCCGTTTTTGCAATGTTTGAATGTTTAGCACCACCCCCCAACTCGCTCAATTGCTTCTCATTTGACCTACGCTCTCATAACACAGAGCCATCTAGTTTTATTTGCGATCTGATACACATGCTAACATTAGCATTAGCGCAACTTCTTGTAAGCTGTACAACAATCACTGATGAAATGGCACTAAAGCAACGCACTGCTAACACAATATATAAGTAAAAGAATACCGCTAATTTCGCGTCCGAATTTATTAATTTAAAACATTAGAATATATTCTAATATTTAATTATAATTTGTTATAGAGCTCCTCAAAGCAGCAGCAGCAATTCTTCCGATCATTTTTTCTTGATAACAGAACTCTCAAACCAATAATGACCGAAACCCCAATAGAATCTCTGTTTGTAATTCAGGTGTGTAAAATACTGCCATTACTCTGCAAGTACAACAAGCTATCAGCGCTTGTCACTACACACTTGTCTGTGTAGAGAAGCTAGCGGAGCTAGCCACGCTCAATAAACAACTACATATCTATCAATCAACACCATTAAACGTCAATCGGACAATACAGTATACATATACATCCTTAACACACATGCACGGACGATTTCAGAATTTGCTGTTAACGTTTTCATGACAAAAATACTGTTTCAATGTGAAAAAAAGCGATTGCGAAAAACCCAGAAGTTACCATGAAACAACTAGCTAGCTTAGCTGTTACCTGCCTAGCACGTCCCGGTGAAACCTTTGGGAGCTAACTATTTTATTTACAGTCATTAAATACATTTCGAATTATATGGGTTGTCTAATATTTGTTCAAATATGTATATATTTTTTATTTTAGAATTATATTCGAATTTTGAAGTCGAAGCCCTGGTGTTAAGGTGCGTTCAGACCAAGCGCGTTTTCTGCGGCAAAATCGCGTCTGACGCGCATCTTGGGACGCTTGTGACAAATTGTGGCAGACGCTGTCGCAGAGCATCTTGGAGGCGCGTCACACGCGTCCAGAACACTACAGGGCAGCGTTCTGGAGGCGCGTCAAGGAAGAGCGTTTTGGGGCAGGCCCGTGTCCTTCCTTCTCGAAGGAAGGACACGGGAGCCAGAATTAAGGTAAGAAGTGTAAAATACGCTTTAATTAGGACATAAAAGTTAATTCTAATAACATTTGAGGCGAGAAATACCCCCCTCTATTGTCATATCGGAGGTCTGTTTGGGGATCAAATAGAACATTGTCGGACTTTTCTCCAGTGCAGAGAGCGGGGGTCGGGCAGTGCTCAAGCCGAGAAAGAGCGTCTCAACGCGGGGACACATCAGTGGAGCTCTCACAAGCTTCATTCTGAAAATCCGAGGCTTTTGTTACGGACTTTCTCTGTTATAACAATTGTATTGGCAGTAATCATTCGTTTTTACAAAGTCATATTGTATGTAAACAATGCAAACGTATGCCATAAATGATATATGATTGATTTATTTGCTCTGGCCCTCGTTTGTGCATCACTAACATAAATGTAATAACGTTTTTTCTGATGAAAAAGGAATTTCCATGGATCTATATTACGTTAAGTACTGCTGACAAATATGTACCTGTGTAAATAATACCTTATTTTTCATGACTCTTTACACTTCAGACACAAAAAACTAAATTATAATAACACCAACAAGTTTTATATTTTATTTTTTATTTCCAAGCTCTCTATGAAGGTGTCAGAGGCAGACGCCCAGGACTCTGCTGTTGCTCCTGCTGCTGCTGCTGCTGCTCCTCGTCTTCAGAGATGCAGATCCCACTGTTCTAACTATTCATGACTGATGATTAAATAAAACATGAAAATATGTTTGTTGTAGTTCATATTGTTAATCCGCAGTGAAGCAGGAGGTGATGGAGGTGAAGCTGGAGAAACGATGCCTGAGGAGTAACAGAAGAATAGTATATTGGAAATATACACACAAATAAAACTTAGGAGTGTGGCTAACCACTTTAAACCTTTTGGAAGTGAGACTGTCATCTGTAAATGTCATTTATTAATGACAAAAGAAAAATCTGTATAATGTGCTCCTATTTCATCATTATATTTATCATATTTATCAGACTATTATTATGTATGAAAAGTGCTTCATAATAAGCCATATATATATACAGTAAATGTTAATAATTATACAGTATTCCAAGTCTTAGTATGGGATTATAAATGATATACACAATCTATTTTATATGAATACAGATACTTCGTGTTACTTGGCATACTACATGTTAGAATACTACAGCTGCTGTCTCCATGGACTGTTTCCTCTGTGTAGCTTTAATATGTAATCTGTGGGTTTTTTCTCCCTAAAAAGATGACATTACAGATTTTGCGCAGGGAAGTATTAGCGATTGTGAAAATAACTTACCAGAGACACCAACCTCCTCACTAGCCCTCTTCCGTGTCACGGTGGTTATAGTCTGCAGGGCTCAGGGGCTAACAGCACAGCTTGTCCTCCTGTTGTGTTGTCGTCCCCCTCGGTCCTGCCGTGAAATGCGTTACCACGTCACTGTTGGAGGAGGCTCCTGATTGGTAGACGCTCGCGTCTTCTCCCGAAAAGTTCAACATTGGTCAACTCGAGCGTCGGCCGCGCGTGACGCGGAGAACGAACTCCTGTGAGTGGAGGAGAACGAACGTCCCGCTAAGACTCTACTCAACACTTTTCACTGCTTGTAATTTTTACACAGCTGAATCAATTACCTCAAGTTTTTTATTAAATGATGTATTATGATACAACTTGTATGTAGTAAAAAGCATTTTTATGAACTACTTAGAAAAAAAATCGGGTATAGCTTCTTTAAACCATCTCAAACACATCAGATACTGACGATTGTTAGAAGATCATTTTTGTGTAAATACACATATACACATTTGCCTTATATCTGTAAAACATCCTTATGGACCATGTATCACGCATCAAAGTTGACCAGTCAAATGATATCGTACAACGTAAGGCAAGGCAAGGCAAGGCAAGGCAAGTTTATTTGTATAGCACAATTCATACACAAGTAAGTAAGTAAGTAAGTTTTTATTTATATACCGCCTTTTCACTGCAGATCTGAGTCTCAAAGCGGTTTACAATTGTTAATTTTGGGCATTTGTCTCTCACTCCACACAGAGATGGGAGTGGGGTCGCCAGTACAGGAAGCGCATGCCAGAACTATTGGACATATTTTTAGTGGTAGGGGAAACCGGAGTACCCGGAGGAAACCTATGCAGACACGGGGAGAACATGCAAACTCCACTCAGAAAGGCCCTGGTCCGACTGGGATTCGAACCCAGGACCTTCTTGCTGAGAGGCGAGAGTGCTATCCACTCAGCCACCGTGCCGCACTCAGCCACCGTGCCACCGTGCCGCACAAGGCAACTCAAAGTGCTGAACAAAACAAGAAAGCATTAAAATCATAAATAATCACAGAACATTAAAAAGAAAGATAAAAATATAAATATAAAATCCCTCAGTTGTATGCACAGCTAAACAGAACCGTTTTTAACCTAGTTTTAAACATTGTCAGAGACACACGTATTGTGTGGAGTGAACAGGTGTGTATTGGAGATTATCAAGAAGAAGAGAATTATTATTACTTTTTTAACTTTTAGTCGTCATTTCTCACAGTATTCACAGCTGTGGCAAAACATGTTGGTTTGGTTACTGATGAACTCGACCTAAAAGCACAATATGTTTTCTTCATACTTACTTCCATGCTGGTCTCAGTGTTGAATAGGAACATGGAAACATGTTCTCTTGTGTTTGATGCATATTAACGTAAATGGAACAGAGAAGGAGCGTCTGAACCTGTTGTCCCTGACGACACATGGTGTAGCTTTCACTGAGCATGACTTTGCTGAGATTCAGATATTTGGCAAAAAATAGACAAGTGCTCTTGAGCTGTTATTGTTTCTGTTCCGTCACGAAAGGAAATCATTCTTTTCACAAGGATATCTATGTGTGTGTGTGTGTGTGTGTGTGTGTGTGTGTGTGTGTGTGTGCGCGTGTGTGTGTGTGTGCGTATGTGTGTGTGCGTGTGTGTGTTTGTCTGTGTTTGTGTCTTTGTGTGTCTGTGTTTGTGAATGTGAGCACGTGTGCATTTTCAGTTATTAAATTAAATGTATTTTTGTATAGCCCTAAATCACAAAAGCAGTATCTCGGAGAACGTTATAAAGTCGTTAATTCATCAACACAAATCAAAGAATCAAAAATATAATAAATAATAAACAAATAAGGGGCATATGACGAATGTTCAGAAATGTTAATAAATGTCCTTAAACCTTCTAGATCAGGGGTGGCCAACCAGTCAGAGACAAAGAGCCAATTTTTTTACTGTGTTACAGCAAAGAGCCACATCATACAAATGTGCACTACATAAACATCACCCCAACCCTTACACACGCACGCGCACGTACGCACACGAGCAGACACGCGCACACACATGCAATCTGTCTGAGCAGAGAGAGGTGTGCTCTGCTCAGACAGATTTATTGTAAATGTCATCAACATGATAATGACAGAAATTGACTCGTACAGTACTAAAGGGCTGGACTCGACTCTCCCTGGTTTCCGGGCGCTTCTACTGCTCGCTTCAACCGCTCCCCGGTACTTTTTATTAATGGTTTGGCCCTGGTTCTAACCGGGCGAGTCGATACCAGAACAATTTCACGTCAGCGAACATCAATTATGATTTCGAAATGAATGCTTTCAATCTCTAACCAAGAAAAAAAAATCAAGTTTCAACCCAGTGTTCAGCAGAAACACAACTGTCTTTAGTAAAAGATATAGATTTGACACATAACACCAACACCACTTTAGCTGATTTAGAACCACAGACACATGCTCAGTATAAGACCAGATACTTTTGCATTTGATTGAAGACAGACACTCACCAGGCAGAGTTGGCTTATCTCCTGGTGTAATGCTAGCTGGTTTTAGCATGTTAGCCGGTGTTCGTCGATGTCCGTAAATTTAATCCATTTGGTCAAACCACCTCCAGACTTTTCGGGTCTGCCTCTACTTCTGCTGCTGCGATCTTTCATTTCACGGTTGTCACTTTTAAGCTTTTTAACTTTTCTCTGCATTGTCATGTTCGTGGGAATCATTCTGCTCCGTCCTTAGCGCTAGCTCCACAAACACCTTCTGGTTTCTGGTGGAACCATCGAGCTCACGCTGGTGTCCTCTCCTCAAACTGAGGAAGGTGTTGCCCTCATCCAGCGACCAAGGAATTATTTTCCGTACGGACGTCATGGTTCGAGGCAACGTGTTGTTTGTTATGATATTTGCTACAGCTGAGGCTGAAGAGTGATTGACAGCGCATCTGACCAATCAGAATTGACGTTCGCCGACGTCAGATTGTTTTGGTGGCCTGGCTAGTGGAGTGAAGTCGGCCTTTACTATGGGTCAGAACTACATAGAGAATGAAAGGCAGCGCCACCACCGAGGCGTTTTTGACGCTTGTCGAGTGAAAGCCCGAGAGCCGCACGGAACCAGCCAAAGAGCCACATGCGGCTCACGAGCCGCGGGTTGGCCACCCCTGTTCTAGATCATCACTGTTGTCCTTAGACCCTCCTGCATCTGCAAGTAACAACTCATAAACCCAATGGGAGAAAAGCAGTGCAGGGCTGGGGCAGTGCTGAGGCAGGTCCCAGGCGGGGTGGGGGGGGTGCAGCCCACGGCGAGTAAAGTCAGCAAACATTATTTCACTTAGAAACAGACAAACCACCAATGTCCCTCAGGTATCGGACTCACTTCAGAAATTAAGAACTTCAAATCACTGCTCAAAACTGCCCACATAAAACTGATTATTGTAGAAATTGTCTATATCCTGTCCCTTTTGAAAAGTCTTTTTGAAAGCTATATAAAAACCATGTATTATAACTATTGTTAAGTCCCATTAGTACTCTTGGATCTGGCCTGAGCAAATAACCTCTGTCCAAAATGAACCCACTTCAGTTCACTCTGATTCTCTGGTGTTTAAGACGAACGCACTCACTGTAATAAAGCCGACAGAGTGGGATGAACGTGATCAATTTGTAGTTTTGTCTGAAAGCAAGACCTGATCGACGGAGAATAATGTTTCGGTTTACACGTTTACTTCTGTGATGAGAAAACACATCCAAGCTCCAATTACATTTCCAAGCCTATATGTTGAAAGCGAACAATAATCCAGCCCTTTTTATTAATGTAATGACCGACAAAACTAATCTGCAGAGTCCACATTTCACAATCCTTCAAATGATCATTGCATTCTTGTGTTGGAAATGAAGTGAATTAATGACTATACGAGGGATTAGTCACTGTCAGCGTCTGCACGACAGTTTAGATGATGAGAAAGATTATCTTGATTATGTGTAACAATCATTTAAAGTTGGCAATGACAACGGGACTCAATTCTTCCGGCTGCAGCCTCCGTGTCCGGTGCACACTGGGAACTTTTATTTTATGTATTTCAACACTGGTTTTACCGCAAATGGCAAGTGAAAAAGAATCTGAATCATCTGAATCTGGTTAAGCAAATGTGAGAATATAAATAGCAAATTTATGTTAAATAACCTATGCCGTGATGTCGCTAAGATTAAAGTGATTGTCTGGAGTTCGTCGAGAGGTACATGATTTGAAAAAAAAACCACCCAAGCTCCCTCCCCCTTCCTTTCTGATTGGTCTACACCTACGTTTCCGTAACAATCAATCAACACATTTAAATGTTAATCTGAGAACACATTATACATATACATTATTAATACACATGCACGGAGGTTTTCAGAATTATTTGTTAACGTTTTCATGACAAAAATATTGTTTTAATGCACGAAAAAAAGCGTTTGCTGTAAACCCGGAAGTAGCTATTATCATTTATTGAACATTATAGAACACATCTGCAGAAGATCTGATTATGGATATAGGTTCAGTATATAAATGGATAACTCAGCGGGAGTCTAATGGAGGCTTGATTCGGAGGCTCCGTGAAACCAAACAATTGAGCATAAGCAGCTACGAGCATAGGCGCCGATGATTGACAGCCCTTGGCATCACTTGATTGGTTAAACTGGACGGCGTTGTAGATTCTGAGCTATAGCTCAATCAATCAAATTTTATTTATTAAGCACTTTTCATACAACAAAAATGCAACACAGAGTGCTTTACAGTTTAGTTAAAAACAATCCATTATGCCCAGCCCTAAACCCCACCTCCCCACAGACCCTCCCAAAAAACACTTTTATTATTATATATACACCCACATGCATGTACACACACACAAACAGACACACACACACACAAACACACACACACAGACACACACAAATATAAAGTCACATCAGGGAAAATAAGTACAAAAAATAAAAAGATATAGGGCTGGGTGCAGATGTAACCGGCTGAAGAAGCACAATCCAAGGAGCCATCTGCACCAGGAGCAGAGAGCCGGCTGTAGCTACAGGGAACGACACGGGACCCAGAGGAGAGAGGAGGCCCCAGACCCCACCAGGCCCAGGAGTCAGACCCTCATAGGACCCAGAGGAGAGAGGAGGCCCCAAACCCCCCGCTAGATCCAAGAGCCAGACCCCTGCAGCCACAGCAGACCCCAGCTCCCGGTGCAGAGGGCTCCTGCAGAGGAAACACTGGAGCTAAGAGAAGGGAAGGCGGGACTTACCCGTAATTAATGAGATTTAATTCATGAAATGACTTATTTTATATCAACATTTAAGGCCAGGAGGTCAATTTAATACAATTCTTAAAATGTGTAATTCATTTAGAGTTACAGACTACCACTTTAAGATTAAAAGTGCCTTTATTCCTCCCACAGTGAAATACATTAAATTATCTAACGTCGCATAATAAAGAAGCAAGTGTAACATGGTGTATATTCTTGTATAATAAGTGACTAGTTGTGTGTAGTCATCTACACATGTTAGCAGCATGAGGGTCTGGGGCATTGTGAGTAAGTAAAGTGACAGTGGACCCATGTGGTTCTGTATTATATGTCATGTCCTTATTTGCACTTGGACGTTAATGTGGATATGCAAAGAGAAAACAAACCGGTGCTGTGAGTTCCTGGACCTTATGATTTTTGTCATTTTAATTCATTTCAATGTATTCGTGTATAGCCCTAAATCACAACAGTATTTATCTGGGAGGACTTTACAAAACTGTTGAATTTTTCAACACAGACCAGACAACAGTTAAAACACCAGAAATAAAACAGAAAACATATTGGTCCATAAGCGGCAGATGACCAATGTCTATACTTGTCACGGTTGTTTGATAAATAGTTATCCTTTTTGCCATCTCATCATGATTTATGACTACAGATTGTGTGAAATACTTCCCATAAACATTTATAGGTTTAGTGAGAGGAGGAAATGTCCGGAGACAAAACTTGACTCACAGAAAAAACAATTAGTACAAATCATTTTAGGTTTAGTTACACACACCATGGAAGGCAGCCATGCAGACGGTAGCTTTAAATGGATCTCGACTCGCCTTTTAACTTCCAAAATGTGTTTCCAAAAACACAATTTACATTTTTGTATGCTTAAAATCAACCAAAAAGCATCATGAAAAAAGAAGCCTGGACAAAAAAGGTGTTCTCACTGATGTCACCCCCTCCTTACGAGTACTTAATTGGGAAGTGGTTTGTTTGCACTGACGCAGAAAACCCTGAACTGTGTGAACTCCATAAAACTCATGGGCATTCATTATATTGCTTCATTTTGCAACCTCATGTCCCTCCAGCTTTGTCTGATTGACATTTCAACATGCATTGTTTATAGTCGGATCACGTTCTCATTAGTATTCTCTCGAGGACTCTCTCATGAACATGGTTTTCCTCCACACAAAGTGAAGCTGCCCTCGGACGGCACCCATTTCAAACTCTCTCCTCTCTTTGTTGTGATGCCAACCCATTCCGAACTTATTTTCAAATGCTGAGTACACAAATCCCCAACGTTTGATCATTCACAGTATAAGATGGATATGAGCCGACAAAGTTCTGTGAGGCGGTGTATTAATGCAGCTTTTTGCATCCCCTTGAGGTTGATGTGTGCCGATGAGATATTCATTATTTCTGATAACAACTGTTGCATGGTGCGGGAAAAAAATGGCAGTGTGGCAATCCTAGTGGCCGCGGTTACCTCGGTTGAATCCCCTTTGACCATTCAGAGAGCGGGGGAGGCGGGTGTTGTAGGTAGGTGTCGGTGACGTCAAGAGTTTGTGCTAAATTTGCTAGTTGTAGTTTGGCAATGGCGGCGAATGCGAGAGTAAAGGAAATTCTTCAACGTGTTCTGATTCGGCTCCCAAATATTAGGAAATTGTTGCCGAAGCAAAAGGAATGTTTAGCAAATTTAATTGATGGCAAAAATGTTGCAGCTCTACTCCCCACGGGCTCCGTCAGTGGCAAAGGAGATGGCTAACATAAATGCAAAATGCATTACGAGTGATTGGGTAAACTCAGATCAAATTGTTTCCATCTGCAAAGGGAGTTAACCTCTCCCACCTGTTAACAGAGCTCAATGGAGCAAATCCAGACCCAAGTACGAAATGACATGAGTTTGATGTTATGATGAGACCAGGCTAACAATGGGGTAGACTTGCACAGTTTTTCCAAAGTGGTTTTACTGCAAATGGAAATGCAAATCTTGAATCTTGATTTATTCTTCTTTACATAAAACATTGAACATGCCATCCACACTGTTGTCTAAATTAATGGGCTTCTCACCAGTCCACTATTTGGGTAGCCAGTTTCAACTGTGAAATCAATTGATTTTAAATTCCACAATTAAAACCCCAGTGTCTGCCGCCAAAGGATGATTAGAAGTCCAGGGACAGTTTTCTTAAAATCATGCAGGTAGCGTGCAGGCCTCATACTTTGTCTTGATTAGAGCTGGACAAAAGGACAAAAAAGATCATCACACCTGATTATTATTCAGATTCCCTTGACAAAGAGGCTCTGAATCTTAGCAGATTTTTTTAAAGAACGAATGGCAGGTTTTTAAGGAATCATTATTTTAGTTTTAACTTTTGTTATATATAACGGGTCTATGATTTGTCTTATATGGGCAATAATAAGCTCCCTTGGATCAGGGATGCCAAAGTCAAATATCAGAGGCCAAAAAAAACTAATTTGCTATAAGCTGAGAGCCAGACTGGTTCAATGTTTATTAAAACATATTAAAAGGATTGCATTCAACCAATAGAGCCCAGACCTAACACAGTGTACCATATTTTTTTTTTTTTAATTTAAACAAAACAACATGAACATACATACATGGGGGGGAAGGGGGGGGGAAGGGGGGGGGGGGGGGGGGGTCTTCCATGTTTGTGCGTGTGTGTGTGTGTGTGTGTGTCTGTGTGTTACTTATTATTTACTTTATATTTTTATAATAGAAAAAACAAAAAAACAAAAAAAAACAAAGACAATTAAAATATATATATATATATATATATACAAAACCTCTTTTTTTTTTTTTTTTTTTTTATAACAGCAATAGCGACAATGGCGATGATGAAGATAATAATTATGACCATACTAGCGTCCTTAACAGTAGCATTATTACTGGCACTCTTCCGACAGCTTTCCTCAATAGTTTGTCTGTGATTGTGTGGTGTATTAAAAAGAAAAATATCTGCGTGAGGTGTTGTGCATTAAAAAGGCATGTGCCTGGGATGCTTGTGGGAGGAGTCCATATATTTATCATACAATGTGTATTAATTAAATTAAACAATATTACTTATTATTGTTGCTTCCTCACCATCACCGTTCCCCATTGCTTATTCTACATATTCAAATATGATATATCTTGTATGTGTAAATACTAATTATATAATTTATAATATTAATAGTTAAGCAGAAACTATACGAACAAAAAAAATAAAAAAAAAAAAATAATAATAATAATAAAAATAAAAAACAATAAAAATAATAACACAAGTGAGCAAAAATAAAGAGAGAAAAAAAATAAGATAAATCCACAATAATAATCATTATAACAATAATATATAATAATAATATGAAAACTTAATTAACATTAAAATAAAAATAGAAAATAAAAAATAAAAGTAATAATAATAATCATAACAATTCAAATTATCGTAACAATAATAATAACAGTGACAATGCAATTAGTTAATTTGTAAGATAAAGTATGAGTTTGTTCCAGTTGCTGGGTGTTTCAGTAATTCTGTGATTGGTGGATGTTTGTTCAAAGGATAAGTGTTCTAGGAGGAGATCTTTCCACTGTGAAGTGTTGACTTTGATTTTTTTTTTCCAGTTGAGGAGTATTGTTTTTTTTGCAATTGTTAGTGCTATCAGGGTAAGTTGTTGGTCTGCTGGGTCTAAGGTTAGAGTGGATGTGTCGCCGAGTAGACAGTGTAAAGGGCTGTGGGGGATGCAGTGGTCCATAATGGTTGAGAGGGTTTCTGTCACTTCTTTCCAGAATTGAAGAACAAGGGGGCAGAGCCAAAAAGCATGTATGTGCGTGTCAGTTGAGTTTTGTGTGCAGTTGGTGCATTTGTCTGTACATGAGCTGAATTTTGACATTTTCTGTCCGGTGAGATGTGTTCTGTGTAATATTTTGTACTGTATCAGGTGAAGGTTTGCGTTGTCAGACATGTTGTAGATGTTGTTACATATTTGGGTCCAGAAGCTGGCATCAGGGGCAATTCCAAGGTCTGTTTCCCATTTTTCTGTTGGTAAGGTGATTGTATAATTTGAATGGATGATGATTCTGTAGATGTTGGCAGTTATTTTTTTTGGGGTCTTGATATTTAGTAATCTTGTAATTGGTGGGGGGAGAGTGAGATCTATATTTTTTGTGTCATATGATTTTTGGATGATTGATTTTAATTGATGGTACTCGAGATATTGTGTGTCCCTGATGCCAAACTTCTGGACCAGGTGCGAGAATGAAACCAGTGTGTTGTCATGAAAAATGTGTTGTAGGTGTGTGATGCCTGCCTCTGCCCATGTACAAAAATGTAATGGTTTCTTGAACTGTAGGAGGTCTAGGTTGTTCCAGATGGGGGTGAAGATGGATGGTGTGGGAGTGGTGTTAGTGATTTTATAAAATTTCCACCAGGCTGTCAGAGCTGATGATATTGTATAGAATGTGAAGCATGGGTGTCGTTTAATTGAGCTGCTGTGAAATGGAAGGTCAGATAATGATATATTTCCACAGATTGTCTGTTCAATGTCGGGACCAGGTATTGTCTGCAGGGTGTGGGTGTGTCCATTTATAAATATATTGCATATGAATTGCTGTCGAGTAGTGAGTGAAGTTTGGTGCGCCAAGTCCTCCTTGTGATTTGGGTTTTTGTAATGTTGTGAGCTTTATTCTGGGAGTTTTGTTTTTCCAGTAAAATTTTGATATGATAGAGTTAAGGGATTGGAACCAGGATGATGTTGGGGTGATTGGGATCATGGAGAGAAGATAATTTATTTTGGGGAGAATTGACATTTTGATAGTTGCTATTCGACCAATGAGGGATAGGGGTAGATTCATCCAGCGTTTGAAGGTTGTCTGTGATTGATTTGAGGAGTGGAGTGTAGTTTAGATGAAACAGCTCTGACAGCCTGGGGGAGAGATCCCGATAATGCCAAGGTAGGTAATAATGTTTAGATATGGGAAGGGGAGGAGGGGTGGGGATGGACCTGCGGCTTATTGCATCCCAGCTGTCATGTTGTACCGGTTGGAGGCTGCTAGTGGGTCACTAAATATTGGGTATTGTGGCGGAGTAGTGGACATCCTTGCCTGGGTGCCTCTGTGGTGATGTGGAATGGTTGTGTGAGATTCCAGTTGGGGGGGTCTGTGAGCTGTGGCGGAGGTGTGTAGTTTTTGGATAGCCTGTGGTATGGACGCCCCTAAAGCTTATGTGGGTAATGTGAGATTTGAAAAGACCATTTTACGCGCCTAACGCGGGGGGCCGCAGCCAGGGAGATATGTTATTTGGGGTGGGGGTGGTTTTGTGTGGTGTGGAGTCTATGGCTTTAAGGTGGAAAAGTCGGGCGTGTGTTATATGGATGATGGTCTATTTGTTAATCCTGTTTGGGGCTGGGGGTATGTGGGGGGGATATGTTAGTTGTCAATGCGTGGAGCTCGCTCAACAACCAACTCGGTATGATGAGAAAAGAGTAGATAGAGCATAGTAAATGAAATAAGGGAAGTCCCTCCTTCATGCTCACTGACCAATCGGTTTTATCTAAAGAGACACGCATTCATATTTCACTCGCAGACGTTTCTTAGTTAGGCTAAGTCTCTAACTCACAAAAAACCCCAACCTCCAATATCTCCCGAGGTTGCGGAAATAGCGTTTGTCAGATAACCTGGTCTTTTCTAATTTCAACATTACAAACATTGGGCCCTTGTGGGGGTGCTTTTAGTTATTTCGGGATATCAAATTCTACACACCGCAGCCTCAGCTACTAGGAACATCATAAGGGTTGTAGCTCACATCCATTCACTCTCCTCAGAGGCTACCTAGGCCAATGGATGGCCCTCTTCTCGCCAGCACGTGGCACATTGGGATTGTACCACTACCTGCTCTATCCGCGGATAGCCCTTATATCTCCGGAATTCGACTCCCTCGGGACTCCTGTATATTCAGCCGGGGGGCCGTGGATGTGAGATGGTATACCGGCAAACATACCCAGACAAAATCCCTTTCAGAAACTAGCAACTTATACAACAAGTGCGCATATTTGCGCAGTATCGATTCATTCAACCGTTCTCAACAGGGGATCAACCATGTACTCCCGGTACAACTTGATTAGCGGGGATGCAGGTGGTCCATCCCCCTCCCCGCCCCTTGCCCTGATTCGAAACAGTTTCCTACCTGGCTTTAGATCGCCCCCTGGCTGGGCAGAGCGGTGGCACTGCTAATACTATACACTCCTCCCTCTTTTCATTCACAGACTATATCTTCATAACGCGGAATGAACTACCCCGATCCCTCAGTGGTCGATAGTGCAACTATTCAAAATGGCTTTTCAGCCCCTTAATAAGGATCTTCTCTCCATGTGCCCAAGCTCCCCCAAACATCAGCCTGGTGTCCAATCCCTGTAACTCGTTCTTTGCTCTATGTGGTCTGGATATAATACACAATCCCCAAATTAAAGCGCCTCTGCTGGCTTTAATATCCCTTAGCACATGGAGACTTGGCGCACCTAACTCTCTACTCGATCGCGTCTGCAAGCATTTGGCTTTAGTTGGATTATATGGACACACCCACACCCGGCTGTCAATATACGGGCCGACATTGAAACAGACAATCTGTGGATTTATTAGCAGTATCTGCACCTTCCCATGTCCACAGCAGCTCTTTTTAACGACACCCATTGGCTTCACATCTATAACAATAGCTGCCAGCTCTGACAGCCTGGTGGATATTTTGAGAATACACTTATCTCCTATCGCCCACTGCCATCCAATCTCACCCCCGATGCTGGTAACTTCCTAGACTCTCCGACAGGTTCTAAGAAACTGGATACAGGTTTTTGTACATGGCTGAGCAGGCAAGCTACACACCGACACACACATGTTCATGTCAACACACTGGATGCATTCGCGCTCACTGGGCCAGATGTTGGCTGCAGGGACACACAATGCTCGAGTACCTTCAATTAAATTCAATCATCCATAAGCTATGATCACAAAAAATAGGATATCACCGCCCCCCACCATGTACTAGTTTACTTTTGTGCTTGACCCCTTAAATAAGTTCGGCCAACTGCACAGAGCATCAGCCAGGCAAATTATTACAATCACCTTATCATCTGATAATGGGGGAAACAGATACCTTGGAATTGCCCCTATGGCCTGCTGCTGGTCCCAATTATAAGTACCAACTCTTCATCATGGTCCTGGACAACGCAAACCTTCACCTCTACAGTACAATATTAGTACACTGAACACCATCTCACCGACAGAATATGTGCTATTGGCAGCTCTGGGTCAGACAAATGCACCTTCTCACACTATTCTCAACTGGTCTAGCACATTCTGGCTTTTGGCTCTGGCCCCCGTGGTCGTGCTTGCTGGAATATAGAGGGACCAGTAAACCCTCTCTTCCAGTTAGGGACACTGCATCCCCCACTGCCCTTACTAGAAACTGGCGTCTCGCGCACATCCTCCTAACCTTAGTCCCAGCATCCAACAACGTAACCCGGATAGCTACGAACAATTGCTAAAAAAACACATACTCCTCAACCTGGAAAATATAAATCAATGGCTACACGTTCACTGTGGGAATGATCTCCTCCTAGTACACTTTGCCTTTGAACTAACATCCACCTATCACTAGAATGTACTGAAACTCCCAGCCCCCAACTGAACAAACCTCATCACTGTAGTCGTACAAATTTTACTTAGTGCAGGTCACGGGGTATTGAGTATGTTACGATAATGTGAATATTGGTTATGATTTATATGATGTTCTTTATTTTGTTTTTTTCTTTGTTATTTTATTGGTTAATTAAGTGTTCCAGATTATTAGTATATATTTAGTGTGATATAGAATTATTATGTGGTGGAGTGATCTGTGTTTTTTCTCTCTGGATTTTTGTGCTCACTTGTGGGAATTATTTGTTTGATTGTTTTGTATTTTCTTATTATGTTTATGATTATTTTGGTTTGTGTTTAGATTTTTGTTTTTGTTCGAGAGGTTTCTGCGTTAACGATTATATTATAAATTAATAATTAGTATTTACACATACTAGATATAGCTTATTGGAAGTATGTTAGAATAAGCTAATGGGAACGGGGATGGGGTGAGGAAGCTACATTAATAGTAATATTGTGTATGTTTATGGATACTCATTGGATGATAATTATATGAACTCCTCACCACAATAGCATCATCCCAGGCACATGCCTTTTGTATAGGCACAACACCTCACGCAAGCTGTAGCCAAATACAGAACAACAAAATGTAAATTTCTGATTTTATACTCCCCTAAAATGTGAGTTTACAAACCCAATTTTGTCCTTCAGCCAACTCGACAGCTCACTGCGGTTGGACTGTGTCGCTGTCAGGACAAACAGCAACAGGGAGGAACTCCAATATCTTCATATTTCATCTCCGAGTACTTTCCGCAGAGTACTTTCCTCAGAGTACTCATCCCTGAGTACTCTCCCTGTACACCTGATCAATAAAGCTTATTATCTATGACTTACACCGTATGCTGTTGAAAAAATAAGTATCCATGATCACAGTAACGCATTACAGACACATTTGTAATTCCCATTCTCCGTTCAGCATTCCACATTTCACATCACACTCACATCCAAGTCCACATCAAGGCCGGTTTCCCACGTTAGTATGGGGGGAAGGGGGGGGGGGGGGGGGTCTTCCATGTTTGTGCGTGTGTGTGTGTGTGTGTGTGTCTGTGTGTTACTTATTATTTACTTTATATTTTTATAATAGAAAAAACAAAAAACAAAAAAAAAACAAAGACAATTAAAATAATAATATATATATATATATATATACAAAACCTCTTTTTTTTTTTTTTTTTTTTTATAACAGCAATAGCGACAATGGCGATGATGAAGATCATAATTATGACCATACTAGCGTCCTTAACAGTTAGCATTATTACTGGCACTCTTCCGACAGCTTTCCTCAATAGTTTGTCTGTGATTGTGTGGTGTATTAAAAAGAAAAATATCTGCGTGAGGTGTTGTGCATTAAAAAGGCATGTGCCTGGGATGCTTGTGGGAGGAGTCATATATTTATCATACAATGTGTATTAATTAAATTAAACAATATTACTTATTATTGTTGCTTCCTCACCATCACCGTTCCCCATTGCTTATTCTACATATTCAAATATGATATATCTTGTATGTGTAAATACTAATTATATAATTTATAATATTAATAGTTAAGCAGAAACTATACGAACAAAAAAAAAAAAAAAAAAAAATAAATAATAATAATATAAAAATAAAAAAACAATAAAATAATAACACAAGTGACAAAAATAAAGAGAGAAAAAAATAAGATAAATCCACAATAATAATCATTATAACAATAATATATAATAATAATATGAAAACTAAATTAACATTAAAATAAAAATAGAAAATAAAAAATAAAAGTAATAATAATAATCATAACAATTCAAATTATCGTAACAATAATAATAACAGTGACAATGCAATTAGTTAATTTGTAAGATAAAGTATGAGTTTGTTCCAGTTGCTGGGTGTTTCAGTAATTCTGTGATTGGTGGATGTTTGTTCAAAGGATAAGTGTTCTAGGAGGAGATCTTTCCACTGTGAAGTGTTGACTTTGATTTTTTTTTTCCAGTTGAGGAGTATTGTTTTTTTTGCAATTGTTAGTGCTATCAGGGTAAGTTGTTGGTCTGCTGGGTCTAAGGTTAGAGTGGATGTGTCGCCGAGTAGACAGTGTAAAGGGCTGTGGGGGATGCAGTGGTCCATAATGGTTGAGAGGGTTTCTGTCACTTCTTTCCAGAATTGAAGAACAAGGGGGCAGAGCCAAAAAGCATGTATGTGCGTGTCAGTTGAGTTTTGTGTGCAGTTGGTGCATTTGTCTGTACATGAGCTGAATTTTGACATTTTCTGTCCGGTGAGATGTGTTCTGTGTAATATTTTGTACTGTATCAGGTGAAGGTTTGCGTTGTCAGACATGTTGTAGATGTTGTTACATATTTGGGTCCAGAAGCTGGCATCAGGGGCAATTCCAAGGTCTGTTTCCCATTTTTCTGTATGATTTTTTTGGGATGATTTGATTTTTTTTGGGGTCTTGATGGTACTCGAGAGTGAGATCTATATTTTTTGTGTCATATGATTTTTGTGATGTCCTGAGATATTGTGTGTCCAAACTTCTGGACCAGGTGCGAGAATGAAACCAGTGTGTTGTCATGAAAAATGTGTTGTAGGTGTGTGATGCCTGCCTCTGCCCATGTACAAAAATGTAATGGTTTCTTGAACTGTAGGAGGTCTAGGTTGTTCCAGATGGGGGTGAAGATGGATGGTGTGGGAGTGGTGTTAGTGATTTTATAAAATTTCCACCAGGCTGTCAGAGCTGATGATATTGTATAGAATGTGAAGCATGGGTGTCGTTTAATTGAGCTGCTGTGAAATGGAAGGTCAGATAATGATATATTTCCACAGATTGTCTGTTCAATGTCGGACCAGGTATTGTCTGCAGGGTGTGGGTGTGTCCATTTATAAATATATTGCATATGAATTGCTGTCGAGTAGTGAGTGAAGTTTGGTGCGCCAAGTCCTCCTTGTGATTTGGGTTTTTGTAATGTTGTGAGCTTTATTCTGGGAGTTTTGTTTTTCCAGTAAAATTTTGATATGATAGAGTTAAGGGATTGGAACCAGGATGATGTTGGGGTGATTGGGATCATGGAGAGAAGATAATTTATTTTGGGGAGAATTGACATTTTGATAGTTGCTATTCGACCAATGAGGGATAGGGGTAGATTCATCCAGCGTTGAAGGTTGTCTGTGATTGATTTGAGGAGTGGAGTGTAGTTTAGATGAAACAGCTCTGACAGCCTGGGGGAGATCCTAATGCCAAGGTAGGTAATATGTTTAGATATGGGAATGGGAGGGGGATGGACCACTGCATCCCAGCTGTCATGTTGTACAGGGAGTATGGTTGATTTGTGAAGGTTGATTGAATAGTCTGAGATATTTGAGAATTGTTGTATAAGTTTGATTGTTTCTGTTAGGGATGTGTATGGGTGTTGCAGGTATAATAATATATCATCGGCATAAAGGCTGATTTTATGGTGTCCAGTGGGTGTCTGAATTCCGGTGATTTTTGGGCTTTGGCGGATTGCTGCTGCTAGTGGTTCAATAAATATTGTGAAAAGTGCTGGAGAGAGTGGACATCCTTGCCTGGTTCCTCTGTGGAGAGTGAATGGTTGTGAGATTATTCCATTTGTTGTTACTGTAGCTGTGGCTGAGGTGTGTAGAATTTGTATCCAGTTTATAAATGACTCCCCAAAGCCAAATGTTTGTAATGTTGATATTAGAAAAGACCAGTTTACTCTGTCAAACGCTTTTTCCGCATCCAGGGAGATTATTGTGGTTGGGGTTTTTTGTGTGTTTGAGTATTGCATTAAGTTGAAAAGTCTGCGAGTGTTATTGGATGAGTGTCTATTTTTGATAAATCCTGTTTGGTCAGGGTGAATGATGGTGGGAATTACCTTTTCAATTCTATGGGATAGTACTTTTGTGATGATTTCCAGGTCTACGTTGATAAGGGAGATGGGACGGTAGTTTGATGGTTGGTTGAGGTCCTTGTTAGGTTTTGGGATAAGTGATATTGTAGCATTATTCATGTGAGTGGGTAGTTGTGATTTTTCTTTTATTTCAGCGATGAGTCTAAGGAATAATGGGGAAAGAATAGTCCAAAATTGTTTATAGAACTCAGCAGGGAAGCCGTCCGGGCCAGGAGTTTTGTTGTTGGGCATTGATTTTATGGCAGTGTGGAGTTCATCTTTGTCAATGGGCGCATCAAGCATACCCATTTGGTCTTGTGAAAGTTTTGGAAGACTAATATTGTTTAGGAAAATGTTTATGTCTGATTGGACAGGTGTGTTCTCTGATGAGTAAAGTGCTGAATAAAATGTTTTAAATATATAGTTTATTTCCTCCGGTGATTGTGTTGGCTTCCCTGCTGAGTCCTCTATACTTACTATGGTTGATTTTTCTTTGTTTTGTTTTATTTGATTGGCTAGGTATTTCCCTGATTTATTATTATGATGAAAATTTTCTTGCCGGAGTCTCTGAATCATAAATTGAGATTTTTTATTGGTGATGTTATTCAGTTTGTAGTTATAATGTCTTAATTCATCTTGTGTTTTTTCTGAAGGGTTGTTTGCATTATCGGTGTGTAGCTGTTTTATTTTTTGTTCTAATTCATTTTGCTCCTGTTGTTCTTCTTTTTTTTTTATATGTTGAAAATGATATAATGATTCCCCTTAGTACTGCCTTACCTGCTTGCCATAAGATTGAGGGAGATGACTTTGGAGAGTCATTTATTTCCATGAAGGACGTCCACTCTCTCTGAATAAGATTATTGAAGTCTGAGTCTTTAAGGAGTGATGTATTTAGGCGCCATCTAGTGGTTCTTTTTTGGGGAGTCAAATTATTCCAGGTGAACGATATAGGGGCATGGTCACTGATTATGATAGGATGAAGTATGGAGTTTGAAATTTTTGATATTAATGAGTTTGAGACAAGGAAGTAATCGATTCGTGAGTAAGATTTGTGGACTGGGGAGTAGAAGGAGTATTCTCTTGACGTTGGATTTTGGAGCCGCCAGCAATCTCCAAGGCCCAATTCACTCATGAATTGTTTTATTGTTTCAGCCGATTGGGAAGGTTTGCATGAAGAAGCGTTACTGCGGTCAAGTGATGGGTTTATTACTGCATTAAAGTCGCCTCCAACAATGATAGGGCAGTTTGAGTGCAGAGAGAGTGATGTGAAAAAGTCGTGGAAGAATGTTGGACTATCGGTGTTCGGTCCATAAATGTTGCCAATTGTGATGGGGTTGTTATTGACTGATATATTGATTATTATAAAGCGTCCTTCAGGGTCTGCAATGGTGTTATTGTGAGTGTGTGTGAGTTTTTTATTTATAAGGATGGCGACTCCTCTTTGCTTTGAGTTAAGATTAGCTGAGTAAATAGTATTGAATTGGTGAGTGTGTAGTTTGTCATTGGATTCAGTTTTTGAGAGATGGGTTTCCTGTAGGAGGCATATGTCAGGTTGCAATAGTTTGAGGTGGTTGAAAATCTTGTTTTTTTTTTGTTGAGATCCAATTCCTCTAATGTTCCATGTAACAAATTTCAATGGTGCCATTTTTATTTGAGGTGGTGGTCAATCAGTGTATCTGGTTGTGCTTGTGTGTATGTGTGTGTGCGTGTGCGTGTGCGCGTGTGTGTGTATGTGTGAGTGTGTGAGTGGCATGTTGGGGGAGTGGGAAACTTGGGAAACGCATGGGGTTCAACAATATGATCAGTTGTCGCATTCATGAGTCCAGATCGCTAAGTCCAAAAGAAAAGTAGGGTGGTTATACCTCCCCCTGCCGCAAATGCGCTGGTTCCAAAGAGATAGCAAACAGAAAGAACAAAACAAAACAAAAAAAAGGAAATAAAATAAGTGAAATATATATATACCGGCAAAGATCAATATGATTATAATTGTAGTGCAGTCATTAATTTGTTGTAATAAAACAAAGAAAGAGATTTAATTGAAAATAATAATAATAATAATAATAAAAACGGAAGAAAAATAAAAATAAAATCAAAAACTTAATAGATCGTATAACAGTCTTTCACGAGTGTCGCTCGGATGTCGTCATCTTTGTGTGACGGTGTTGTGCTTGCTACTCACGTGCGGCCGCTTCGTTGCTCCCAGTGAGCCAGTAAGTTATTTTTGAGTTTCTGTAGAGTGTTCCGTCAATGTAAAGTTTGTCTATGGATAGTCTGGATCTTTTTCCTGCGGTTCTCGCCTCCGCCAAGATGGGCTGGAGCAGTGTACCATATTTAATGATTAATTGAATAATCCAATATTTCCGTGTGGCTCTGTCAGTATTTAAAGTGAAAAAAAAAAACATCAACAGGCTCACAAACAAAAAACAACTTCCTTCAAAGAGAAAATGTAAGTCCTGAACTTTAAATGAATAATACAATGTTCTGTTATGGCCCTGTGCGAGGCATTTCTAATACTAATCAAATATCATCCCAGGGGCCAAGATAATTCATTCGTGGTCCGGATCTTGGCCCCGGGCCTTGACTTTGACACCGATGCCTTCGGTACTTTACATCAGTATCAGCGAGAGACAGGCCACCTGTCTCTCAACGACTCAGACTCTTATAAAAATGTGCAGATGCCATTGCTGGTTTCTCCTTTCTTATCATTATCATTCAGAAGACATCTCCACTTTGATTATTATGTTCACTTAAATTGTAATCACACTTTGATTCAGATCAGTGTTAATGTTTGGTGTGCGTTTGGAAATTAATCAATGTCACCTGATTGCTAAAAGAAAATACTGTGAAAAGATCAGAAAGACTTATTTTGCACTAGTTTCTATGTACTAGACTTTGTAATGAAGGACTTTGCATTGTTGATTGTTGAATTTCAGCTGCTGGTATGTTATCAGTGAAAAAGGTGGGCCACAGCTCAAAAAGGTTTGGGGAAAATAAAATAAAACATTAAAACATATATATAGCATATTTGCACCAGCAGGGGCGGGGCTGATGTATGAAATGGGCGTGTCCAAAAGCAAAATCTCTGAGCCCCTCGTCTATGCTCATGATGCGGTTAAGAAAAATGGAGAGGGACAGGACTTTGGATGTATTTTGGAAATCACCACAGTGACCCTTGCTCTGTGCCACATACTGCTGCCCTCTACAGGCTTTTATCAAACAGTGCATGCGGTTGTGTGTCCTGTACTTGATAAGGCCAACCCCGTCTGCACATTACTAGAATAACATAACGATGACTGCTCTCAGTAAGAGTTGGAACTTCTTAGACGGGTTTATGATTTGAGTTTTGATATACACTGCAAAAAAATGTTAAATTATGGGGTAATAATTGCTTGAATCGTGTGGTTGTTATCCTTATTTGAGAACAATCTGACTGTCAAGGTAGAGACATTTCTTGTATTATAAAACAAGTTAAATGTGCTTGTCCCATTGGCAAATCCTGTTTTAAAGCAGTCAAAAAGTGCTCACATTAAAAGGTACATTTTGCCAAATTTGAGCAATTTGTTAAATTAATTTTCATAACTTTTTGCTTTATAAAGGGTATTGATATTACTGTCTTCTAAATCAGTTATATTTCAAATGTTTCTAAGTATAATGATCAGTAAAATGTGATTGTATTAACTGTATGTGAATAATAATGTCACGTGGTCAATTCTAAATGTGTGAATAGTGTGTGGCTTTCAGGGATGGAGAATTATCAATGAACATATCAGTAAATATTCCAGAATTAGCAAAGACTCAATTTTCATCCCTATTGTATAAAAGGGATATTTCTATTTTCTGGGGTTGTGTGAAGTATCTTGTTGCTCTGCTTTGACTGGTGCTCTACACATAAAAATATATATATAAACATCATTATAAAAGCAAAAGCCCTCATTGGCCCGTCTACTGCTTCTGTGTTGAAATGTTTTGGCCAGTAGAGGGCAGCAGACCTTCGTTATTTCCCTCATTTCTGTCAAACTGAAAACTGCCGGAGCCTCTTCAATGGCTCAGTGTTCTGATTCTTGTGGTTTTAAAACAAAAGTGGATTATAAATAACAATAAATCATGACATCACTTGAAGATGCATCACTGCTGTAACTCAACACAGACAGTACATCTTTCACCGCTTTCTTTATTGGATGCCCTTCTTTGTGTTCCTGCCCCCAAACACTAAACCCACAAGAGTGATAGTAAATTGCAATCAAGAAGCGTCCGCAGGGCCTGGTTCAACCCGCTTTAATATGCAGTGATGAGAGCCAGGACCAGCCCCAGACCCAAAGCCAGAGCCAGAGCCAGAGCCAGAGCACGGGGCTGGAGGGTCTGAGGCAAAAGTGGGAAGTTGCACAGAGCCAATTTCCAAAGCATTCAACTCAGAATTGATATCTATAAAAAAAAAATTAAACAAAGTGTGTGTGTGTGTGTGTGTCTGTCTCTCTCTCTGTGTGTATGTGTGTGTGTGCGTGTGTGTGTGTACGTATGTCTCTCTCTGTGTGTGTATGGATGTCTCTCTTTCTGTTTGTGTGTCTCCTTCTCTGTGTACATGTGTGTGTGTTTGTGTTTGCATATGTGTGTATATGTGTTTCTCTCTCTCGGTACGTGTCTCTCTCTCGTGTGTACGGATGTCTCTCTTTCTGTGTGTCTCTCTCATTGGGTACGTGTGTATGTGTGTGTGTGTGTGTGTGTTTGTACATGCGTGCGTGTCTTTCTCTCTCTCTGTACATGTGTGTGTGTCTCCCTCTGTATCTCTCTCTCTCTCTCTCTCTCTCTGTACATGTGTGTGTGTCTCCCTCTGTATCTCTCTCTCTCTCTCTCTATGTGTGTGTGTGGGAATATTTTTTTCTAGACAATGAACATTTCAACAGCCTTCTTCGTCTCGGTAAAACATTTCTGACAGCATCTTGTTTCAGATCTTGGGGGAAATCTATTCATAGCCTCTTTATGCTGTATTTTGAATCTTTTCCACATCAGTAACTGAGATGAAATGCAGATTGGAGTCGTTGCAAGAAGAAATCTCATTGAATTACATTAAGTGTGATGTAACAGCATGTACGTCCAATTATTCCTGATGCCAAAGTTCATGAGAGGGACATTCTTCAGATGTGAACACATTAAAAACATTTTTGTACATGTCTTTGTGCATATTTAATCGGTCAAGTACCACAATCTGGCAAAGGGTCTCTCACTCTCATACAGCCGTGCTTTGGTATAACCATTCTAGACGTAGAAAATGAAGATATGCACGGAACATGTACGCAAAAGAGAAATTCTAAACAGACATTACTATTGAAACTGGGACGTTAATACTGCTAGACAATTCTGTGAGAGAGTCCATTACAAGTGGGAAGTACGATGGGTACATGTCTGCTTTCTGTCTTAAAACACACATTTTTACACCCTCAAAACCATGACAGAAAGTAGCCAAAATTTGCACCGGAGCCAAAATCATGCCATTCTTGTATTGAAGCATTTACAGCATTAACAGCAAGCTAAGAAACACAGCAGCTACTTGTTTATTTTGTATATTATTGTCATGGTGTGGATTTTGTTCTCTTGTACTTGGTTTTATTTTGACATCTGTTCTCTATGATTTTTGTTTGATTTTTCCTGGTTCCTGTTCCTGTTTGGATTTCTTTTGTTTATTTGTCTCTGGACTTTTATCCTCATTAAATCATAATTTTTCCTGCAATCCTGCATTTTGGGTCCTCTATCATTCCACCACGTGACAATTATGTGTGCTCCCTGTGTGCTCTTATTACTGCTCTGTATGTGCGCTGCAACATTGACATTGTCCACTGTGGAACTAATAAAGGATCTGCCACCTTATCTTATCTATCTCTAAACTATATGTCCACGTTTGCGCTTGCAGTTTTATTTATTTTTATTTATTTCGGCAATTCATTTCAACAGCCCTCTATCCCTCATAACGTTTCAGGACACACCTTTTGCCTGTCACATTCTTAATTTCTTTTAACATGTATCATCTTTGTATTAAGATTAAGACATCTATTATTCGTCCCACAGTGGTGAAATTTCAGTGTTGCATCATCGGTTAGAGAACAGTAAGAATGAGGAGCACACAACACAAGAAAAAATTACAATAGAGTTGTAGTTATTAAGTGTTAATCACACTGAATTAATGAATTGTTCATGATTAATTAAGTGTTACTTAAACATTAATTAAGCCTAAATAAGGTGTAGTTATTATAAAGTGTTACCGAATAAGGGAACAAAATAAATGCTCTAACTTAAGCATAAAAATGAAGAAAGTATAAAATCTCTGTCCATGATATAGATGCCTCCTTATATAAACACATATTTGTTGATCAACATATATTTAAAAACTATTAGGAAAAAAAGAGAATAATAACAATAGCGATTATACTGCGAGGAAATTCAACTTGGGAATATAGTACATTTTGAGGCGATCCTCAAACTTGGAAGTGTTTTGCTTTTTTTTTTTTTTTGGCTATGTGACCTGTACAGTTTGATCATCGATAGCATTGCTTGGACATTTTGTTAAACACACGAAGGGAACCTATAAACCGTGTTCGTAAATGTTTAAAGTGAAATCCAAGATGCATCAATACTAGCGTTGTAAAAAGGTGTTTTTCCAATCAGAGAAAAAAGCAACACGTTAAAATCAAATGAAAGGCCTTCAGCTTTGACCACCCACTGTACACAGACCTCCAGACCTGCATCCGGCGTCTCCCTCGGCTTTACCCCAAACACGTTGTAAACACGCAGGCCCCAGCTCTTTGTTCTGCCCTCCTTCTTTCACCAGAGTCCTGCCTTGACCCCTGCCCTCTTTTCAGACCCCAGCAGCAGACTTGAGGGCATCTGGACTGCGAGTTCCCATTAGAAAGGCTATAGTCACACACTGCACACTCTATGTAGGTCAGCACATGGCACTCGAAAACACACAAACAGATCAAGTGTATGTGGCATGTGTGTGGTCATAGTATTTGGGGAAAAAAGTGATGGAAAACAAGTCAAAGATTGCTAAAGTTTGGGAAAATGTCTCTTAATTTGAGCGTATTTTGACTGCCTTAAAATAAGATTTTTCAATGGGGAAAGCTAAATTATCTTTAAAAATATATAAGAAATGTCTACCTTCATTGCAAAAAAATGACAAAGTATGAAGTAAAAATTGCTTGAATTGAGTGTTTTTTTCATCCTATTTTGAGCACATTAATCAAAATCCATTTAGTCTAATTTCAAGAACTGTTATTATTATTAACTTTTTTTCTGGTCCCATTGACACATCTGGTTTTAAGGCAATTTACGACTTATTTTTCATCAGTTTTTGCAGTGTTAGATTGAGAAAATAAATGACAGTTCTTGAAATATGACTAAATGGCTTTGTCCCATTGGCAAATATGATTTTTATTATCTCATATCTTATAATTTTTTTCAGTGTGTTCACTTTACGTTGGGATGTATGTAAACTGTAGTTGCAGAGTTGATGTGCATTTGATGGGATTTCGCAGCCTGGAGGGAACATTCCATGTGTTGCAGGACGGTTCATGCTTCATGCTTGTTGAGCTCTTTCATATGGTTTGAATTATGTCTGTTGTGAACGTGTGTTGCGTAATGTTCATGCTAATAAAACTTTAGTGTTTCAATGATGCTGCCTCGTTATAAGAGCTGTGTTTGAAGGCATGCACTCGCACAACGTTAAGAAGGAATTTAGAATATTTTACTTTTCTGAATACAATCATACAAAGATATTCATGGATAATTCTTCTGCTGAAAATTCAATTTATTTGTATGTAGCTTTATTCAAAACAGTAGTTTTCTCTGAGGACTCTACAAAGCTGTCGAAAGAAAATAAATACAATGTAAAAAAAAACAGAGAGCCATTAAAATACTTTATATGAATGCTATTGATATATTGAAGTGAAAAAAAAAATTGCAAGGGCTCCCGCGAACCATAATTTTAGTAAGAGAGAATTTCCTTGAGAAACATATTTTGATTACAAAAACATTAGCATATTCATATTTTCAAACACATTTATCAATATGTTTATATATTGACTATATATTTATAAAGAAAAATATTAATATTTCAAACAGTCCTGAAATATCATTTTAAACTACATTTATAATTCTTAATTCCTTAATTTTTTTTTCCTTCATTAATTTATTAAGGCTTACTACTTCCCTTTCCATTTCGGGTCTCCATAGAGGTGAAGAGGAAAAAATAAATAATAATACTACATATCTAAGCAATTATGTATGTTAAAGGGCTGTATTTGAAAAGTTAAACGACTGAATCCTGTATGAAACTAGTTTTTGAAATGAGCTTTTTTGAAAATAAAAGTGTACTCAAAGTCAGGTGTATTATTACTATTATCACAATTAACATAATGTCATAATGTTTTGTCAAATTCTCAGAGGATTCCCTTTTCCCCACAATGATCCGACGCTGATTGAAATATAATGCAGCTCATGTACAAACCACTTTTAGGTCATGCGGCCGCGAATGGAGGTCATTCGATGAGTATTGATTTCCAATTATCCAGCTTCATAAGAATAGTTGGTGTATCGATCTTGCTGGCAGCTGTATCATTGTTTGGCTTATGAGCAGCCTCAGCCCCGTGCCCTGGTGCCCTCCATGGTAAACACCGAACTTCACCATGGCCTTTGTCTGACCCCTGATGGTCCTTATCCAGCGGAGGATTATGAAGCCTGGCGTGAGAAAGACAGACAATATGTCACTGCACATACACACACACACACACACACACACACACACACACACAGTTACACACACACACACACACCAATGCCATGTGTTTTTTTGTGTCATTGCATTTCTTGTATTCGAACCGTTTGATTCCCTGATCTTTGTTGGCAAATGTAGCTTTTTTTAACCTCAGACATACTGTTGTAATTTAGGGCTATACAAGAATATATTGAATTGACATGAATTGAAAAGACTTGTTAGATTTGACCAGCAATGGTTTTTACACCGAAAAACTCCACAGAGGAACTTTTGGGTATCTGACCTGAGACACACGGTATAATTATTCAGAAATGTAGACTTTGGACGATGAAAGATGGATTTGCATTGGCTTCTGTTTTATTGCATTTCTTTTGTCATAATGGTTTAATTCTCTGATCTGTTGCACATTTACAATCTTGCAAAGACCTCCGGGACAATTGAAGTTAAGATTAAGAGATCTTTTATTCGTCCCACAGTAGAGAGGTTTCAGTGTTGCATCACCGGTTACAGAGCAGTAGGAACAAGGAGCACACAGCACATGATAAATTAACAAAAACTCTATACTAAAGTAAAATAAAATGGAGTATCTAACTGTTGCATAACAAGAAGCAGTATAAAATATCAAGCTTCAGCATAAAAAAGAAAATAAGTCTAACATTTCCAACTTTCGCATTATATAGAAGAAAGTTGTTTTTATTTAGGCCGATACAAAAACTAAATTGAACTGAATAGCCATAAAGTTGCTTGTGTAAAGTAGCAGCTACAGTCAATGGTGTCCTCATGAATCCCACTGGAGCAAAGTGACAGATAAATCCATGTTGTCCTGTGCCTCTTCACACCTGCTGCTCACTGCTCCTCCACACACTTCCACACAACGTCTCCAAACCCACCCGACCCACAGCAGCCACAGGAGCCACAGCAGCCACAGGAGCCACAGCAGCCACAGGAGCCACAGCAGCCACAGGAGCCACTGGGAAACCTGTGACAATCATTGATTTAGCATCAACAACATCACATCAGGCAGTCAAGAGGAAGAAAACAGTGTTTGTTGAAATGCTCATTCTTCAATTCTACCTGTTTATTGTTTAACTCTACAGTCTCTGTGTTGTTGGAAAGAAAACCTTTATCAATACATTTTATCTGATTATGTCATTATCTATTCATTTTTTTATTTACAGTCCCTGCTGTAAGAAAGTGTAGTTATTCAAAGCTTAAATCTAAAGTAATCCCAAATGCCCAACGATGCTAGGGGGCAGTTTTATATTCTGAGATATTTGGCAAAACAAGGAAAGTTTATATTTTTATATTTAAATCATAAATCATACACAAGGTAATTCAATAATCTATAAAAAAAAGAGGAAGCAGGTCACAAAGAAACACAACATTTGAATAATAAAAATGTGTTCACAGACACAACCCTTCAGATGTACCCAGTTAAATACTGTCTGTACTGTGGATGTGAACTTTGTCAAAGTAAGTAAGTAAGTCATGTTTATTTATATAGCGCATTTTTACAGACCAAGGTCACCCCACGCGCTTTACAATGTTTAGTGTTCAGATATTGCTCCAATCCTTCCACACACGGTGATGACGGAAGCGAGTGGCCGAACACAGCCCCCAATCAACACCATCCATTCACTCTCCATTTACATTCATACCTATATGGCATGTTTTTAGTGGTAGGGGAAACCGGAGCACCCAAAGGAAACCTACGCAGACACGGAGAGAACATGCAAACTCCACTCAGAAAGGCCCTGTTCCGACCGGGATTTGAACCCAGAAACTTCTTGCTGAGAAGCGAGAGTGCTATCCACTCAGCCACTGTGCCGTAAAGTACTGTGCATGTAAGTGAATGCTGATAATAGAAGCAGAGTGTTGTGAGAATAAGAAATAGATTGATTGTCACACTGCAAAAAGTGATGAAAAATAATCTAATCTAATTATTGCTCAAATTTGGCAAAATGTTTCTTAGTGCATTATACTCTCTCTACCATTTAACGGTTTCCTCAACTCTGGAATTGGGTAGCTCTCACTTGGATTTAGGTACTTTTACCATCAAACTCTCCATTGGTAAAGGCCTATTATAAAACAATTATTTGTGTTGTTAGTGCTCCCACATAAAATAAAAAAATCCAAAACAGAAAAAAATAAAAAGTTCTCCAAGGAGTGATCAAAATTCTTGTTTTAAAAATATACAAGAAATGTCTCCCGTATAACGAGAACATAAAGCATCAGTTCTTAAAACTGTTGGCAAATCTTGTTTTAAGACGGTCAGAATGAACTCAATTTAAGAAAAAAAACCTCTCGACTCAAGCAATTATTACCTCATATTATAAATATATTTTTGTTCTACTGTTTGTGGTTTGAAAGTTCGATGTCCAGGCATTACAAACTTTTTTTTGCTTTTACGTAACGTTTTATCAGTGTTTATACTGTATATGTGACTTAGTTCTCTGTAAAAGGATGCACACTCACAGAGAAGTAGAATTATTTTTCTCTCTCCTTGTGGTTGATTCTGAGTGAATGAATCAACATTGAGACAAGAAACAGCGAGAAGAACAGAATGTCTTAAGAAAATTAAGAAAAATTAAATTACTCAAAATACTGACAATTTTTGCTCAGATTTGTTTGCATATTTTCTTCTGAACGCTATCAGGAAAATCAAATTTCCATCATGAACAAACCTTAATCAAACTACAAAATGTCCTTCATCTCAGAAAGGAAATGAAAAATCTAAAAGTTGCCTTCTTCTGAGATAGAGCCCTGTGAGTCACTGTTTGATGCTCTGATCTGAAAGCTGATTGGTTGAGTGAGGGCGGTGCTGTCTTTCTATCTTTTCTGTATGAAAAAAGCTGATCTAAATACGTGACAGGGAGAACTTTGGATTCCTGTGAAAACCAGTGATAGGAGGCATCTTTATTTTGTATAGCACTGTTCATTTGCAACCCAAAGTGCTTAACAAAACACAACAAAAAGATAAAGAAACAAGATCATACAGAAGATTAAAATCATAGAGTAAAGACTGAAACCTTCAGTCGTATGCACAGCTAAAGAGAGTGAACTGTAAACTGTTCAAACTGTAAGGGCGGCACGGTGGCTGAGTGGATAGCACTCTCGCCTCTCAGCAAGAAGGTCCTGGGTTCGAATCCCGGTCGGACCAGGGCCTTTCTGAGTGGAGTTTGCATGTTCTCCCCGTGTCTGCGTAGGTTTCCTCCGGGTACTCCGGTTTCCCCTACCACTAAAAATATGTCCAATAGTTCTGGCATGCGCCTCCTGTACTGGCGACCCCGCTCCCATCTCTGTGTGGAGTGAGAGACAAATGCCCATAATTAACAATTGTAAACCGCTTTGAGACTCAGATCTGCAATGAAAAGGCAGTATATAAATAAAAACTTACTTACTGTCTCACGTGTTCAGGAAGACTGAACATGAACATACATCTGAAATGCTGCCTGCCCTTGTTTAGTTGAGACTTTGGGCACCAGCAGTCCCTGTGCTCCTCAGAGTCTGAATTGGTTCATGTTCGGTACTAGTTACTATAGCAACACATGGTTTACTGCCTGTTGTGTGTTTAATTAGCTTTTTGTTTTGTTTTGCAGTATTTCCCTTTTTAAAAGCGAGTAAAGGGAAAAAAAATATTAATTACTTTCTTTTGACAAATCTGGAGGAATACTAAACATTCATTGGGGGAATTTCCCACAACTTCTATTTGTTTGAATGGAGATCTAGTTTCGGAAATCTGGGAGTCCTAGTGTTAAATGCTGCTCAATCAGATCAGATCAGAATCAGATATTCAGTCAGTGTCTACTATGTGACCTGTCATAACTACTGCTAAACACACCTCCCTTTTATACATACTGTACCTGTGACTGACTTCATCCAGTCATCAGTCACAGCTGCGCACTCACAAACTTGTGCTCATCATCATCATCATCATCATCATCATCATCATCAGCATCACTTCACGGCTGTATTTAAACAGAGCTTCAACCACCACCACCGCCTGGGACTGACCTGGGCAAAGCACGGCCTGTGGACCTCATTTGGCCCGATTCACATTTCTATGAGGCCTTCTGACATTGTCCTGTCCACAAACTGTCTCCCCCTATTTAAATAACTAACCCATAAACTGCTGTACAATGGCACGTACCTCATGCCAGTGGAGTTGTATTCAAAGACATTCAGTCACTTTCATTCCCCGGCTCCATGTGGACGAGAGCTGAATTCTACAAGACACTTTTGCTAATACGACTGAATTTGTCTCCATCTGGACAAGGCCCAAGACTAGAAGTTTTGACTCTTACCATAGTGACTCAGAAAAACTGTTCCGCTGACATCCACAACACTGTTATGCCATAGGCTCTTTGGATTGTGATGTCACAACCTATTGAGAATGATGTTGATTCAAACTTTGGACCAAAAATAGCCTGCAGTCTCTGGCCGTCATAAGGGCACGCAAACAGGAGTCCACATTCCCCCTGTTGTCTCTGGGAGAGAAGAGGCTCTGACACTGAAACCCTGAAGATGCGGGAGGGCACCTGGGAGCATCCAGGGGCCGTTCCCATGGTAACCCCATCCCGGCGAGAGATCAGTGACCCTCCCTGCCCCGTTGCGGATTGTAGGTCACATATGGCACCAGAGATCCAATCAGGAATAATCTGGCTGAACTTGTAGGTCACAATTTCAACTGGAAAGCTGGTTTATCTGGCTCCTGCGTGCGTTCTTATGATAATGGCCGCCATCACCAGCGAGCAGGTCTGCTGACCCAGTAAACGTGTATGTCAACAAAGGTCCATGTTGTCTGTGAGCAAGGGCCAAACACGGATCAGAGGCACATGATATCGTGAGAGCGCTAATCCTCCATTATCGACACTTGCCAGACTTCCGATGATATTCACATTGCATGTTGTGTAGAATTGATTCATTGGGTGTTGCAATAACAATTTAATGCATATTTGTAGAATATTCATTTATCATTTGGAAGTCTGTAGAGGCAACAAGTGATTTCATAAATAAGCTAACATTGACATTATCGTGTTAAAGATGCAGTCAATGATTTATCCACACTCAATTCTTACAATGATATGGGGAAACGTCCCTAAACCCCAAAAGTGGTCAAGTTTGCATGTGTTTTCAAACAGGAATGGACGTGACTAGGAGCCTGTAGCCTCACAAAAGAAATCATACAGTACATATTTTGGAGCGGATCGATAGAAAGAAACCAATGGGATCACCCCTTCTCCTGCTTTTCGTCAGTGCACGCACCTGTCTGAGTTGTTATTGAGTTGGACTTTCTAGACCACCTACGATGGTTGAACCGAAAACCCCCAAAGTGCCAATTTCACGTGTGCCCTCACTCCCCCTGTTGTGGCCAAGAGGAGAACATCAGACGGCGTTTTATAAGAAGCCTCAAACTAAGATTTCAAAGTGCGTCCTTTAAATTTTTATTTTTGGGAGATACCTAAACCTTTCCTCTTATGAAGTGTGTAAAAAATAGTTTCATATGTTCCAATGTGAAAAACGGCTTCATATCACTGTATGTTATGTGCTGGAGCTCTCATTATTAAAACCTTCCAATCACAGAAATAAATGAGCATCTTCACCTGTACTTTTTGGAGACTCAAAATGTATTTCTACCTCCACCCATCACTCACAGTCCAAATTAGTGGATCTAGCCATTAGACAAAAGTTTGCATTAAGTCAATTTCTATTTACCAATGCTTTTAACCAATGTTCTTTGCTATTCTATGCTGTATTCATCCAATACAATATTCAGCAAATAAGAATCTAGCCTCATTCATGAAAAGAAAGACTGAAAAGTGTGTTGTTTTATTAAAGATAACGCATTTTATTTATATATATATATATATATATATATATATTTTTTATTCATTTAAGAACAAATGCAACAACAGCATTTACTATGAATGAAAAGGAGCAGAAAGAAGTAAAAACTTATAATATCTGCCCCCTATCAACACAAAATCTTTTTCAGTTCCAGTGCATTTGAGCCTCTAAAGTCTCTATATTGCACCTTATGATTTCAGGAAACCTAAAAGTGCCACAGAATGCAGTACCAAAAACAAGCTAAACAAACTCAAAAACATAAAGTACAATATCAAAAAGATACGTTACAGGGTTAAACGACATTTAAATTCCACCGGCATGATACCGGGGCATGTCACATCAGCACATCTCTGCGAATGCCTCCGTGCCCTCACCATTTGAACCTCAACAGACGCAGTGGGAAGCAGCGGAAAACACACACGACTTGAATTTTTCATGCTTCCCAATTCCCGCGGAGTCTGAGTGCATTTGCAAATCTCACAGACGTCTTTCTGTTTTTCGAGCCCTTGTCACAGGAATATTCTTCAAGGTTCACCAAAGTGCTACATCCTATTTCCACACAAGTCGTATATACCTTCTTCACTCTCACTTATACATTAATAAAAGCGTGTGTGTGAATGAGAAGTGTGTGGAGGGAGATAGAAACAAACCAGATAGAAACACAGATAAAACACTGATTCCAAAGGGGATAGAATACACAGGAAATAGCAGATATAAAAGTTGCATCTTTGTGCGCCATTCATAATTCATAAATAAAATACACGTTTTAATATTTTATTCAAAAGTATTTACAACAACATTTTACTGGAGTGAGCCGTGAGAAAAGGAAACCCTGCTGTAAATGTAGGAATGTATGTTACAGTACAGTACAAGCTTGTGCTATGTGGACTCTGAGGACTCTGAGGAGCACAGGGACTGGACTCCTGTTAGTGCCCAGAGTCGGTACTAGACATGGGCAAACTGCATTTCAGATTCATGCGGCTAGAGTCTGGAACAGTCTTCCTGAGAATGTGAGACAGGCGTCTACTCTGGCATCTTTTAAATCTAGGCTCAAAACAATTCTGTTTAGCTGCGCATATACAACTGAATGATTTTATCTTTTCATCTTTGTTTTTATCTTTAATCTTTTTAATGCACTGTGACTATTTATGATTTTAGTCCCATCTGTGATTTTAATGTTTAAAGGTTTTTAATTTTTGTGATTTTATTTTTAATGTTTTTAATATATCTTGTGCTCTTAATGTGTTTGATTTATGCATGATGTGATAGGGGATGTGAAGCGCTTTGCGTTGCCTTGTGTAGGAAAGGCGCTCTACAAATAAACGTTGATTGATTGATTGATTGATATGTATCATGTGTAAAAATCGTTCAATGCAACAATGGATTCCTATTTTTATTAACTTGAAAAAACAATTAATTTTATGAAGTAGTAGTTGTAAGAATTACATTTTAAAAATCCTTTATTCGTCACAGTGGAGACATTTCAGCGTTGCATGAACCAGAGCAGTAGGAATGAGGAGCACTCAGCAAACGATAAGGATAATAAATCCACTGCAAAAAGTGATGAAAAATAAATCCAAAATTGCTCATATGCGGAAAAAAAAACTTTAATTTAAGCAGTTTAGTTGCCTTTAAACAAGATTTGCCAGGAAAAAAATATCTTTGTCTATCTTGGAACGAGAAAATGGAGCAATAGTCATTTAAATAAGGCTAAATGGCATCATCCCACTCAATAATCTTGTTTTAAAACAGTCAGAATGTTCTCAAATTAAGCTAAATATTAATTCAAGCGATTATTACCTCATATTTGATCATTTTTGCAGTGTACTAAAAAAAAAAATTCAAAGCAAAATACAATAAACTTTATACAAAATACAAAGTATGTCACATGTGTAAGAATCAAGCACATGCTACATATTATTTTAACAATACTATTATTATTATTTTTATTTTTTTATCATTTGCCATTCTCCAGTTTGAAACAGTTTCTAGTATTTTCTTCATTTGAAATGAAAACTAAATTGTTATAAAAGACACAAACACAACTAAATCCCCCTGTAAAGTTGCCCCTAGAATTTTCCTCTAAATCTAGGTGTAATGAGTTCGCACAGTTTTTCGATGACAAAGTACAAGGAATCAAAAACACTATCACCTCCACAGCACGTATAACAATGCAACAGCCAGAGAAGCTTTTTGAGCTAACTCACTTTGCACCTGTGGATACTGAAACTGTCAAAAAGATAATCATGAGTCTGAGCTCCTCCACATGTAGCCTGGATATATTGCCCTCTAAATTTCTGAAGTCCGTCCTGAGCAGTTTGTTACCTTCACTGACACAAATAGTAAACATGTCTCTGTCGTCAGGAACATTTCCTATGGCCCTAAAAACAGCAGTCATAAGACCTCTCCTAAAAAAGAGCAGTCTGGATCCTGCGGGACTTCAAAATTATCGCCCCATATCGAATCTGCCATTCATTGGAAAAATTCTTGAAAAAGTGGCCTCCCAACAACTTACTGAATTTTTAACAATGAATAATTCTTTTGATATGTTCCAGTCTGGGTTTAGACCCCACCACAGCACTGAGACCGCTCTAGTGAAGGTAACAAACGACATTCGACTTCACACTGATGCAGGTAAAGTCACAGTTTTGGTCATGTTAGATCTTAGTGCCGCGTTCGACACTGTCGACCATGAGATCCTCATGCAGAGACTGGAGGACTGGGTTGGTGTCACTGGCACAGCCCTAGACTGGTTTAGGTCTTACCTGGAGGATAGGAAGTACTTTGTGGAGATTGGAGACTGCGTCTCAGATCATGTGGCCCTGACCTGTGGAGTACCACAGGGGTCGATCCTGGGACCTCTCCTATTTAATCTCTACATGCTGCCGTTAGGTCAGTTAATACAAAGAAACAAAGTGTCCTACCACAATTACGCCGACGACACTCAGATCTATGTCTCACTGACTGCAGGAGAACATGGACCACTGGATTTGCTCCTTCACTGTATCCAACAGATCAGTGAGTGGATGCAAAATAATTTCCTCCAGCTAAATGCAGACAAAACCGAAATCATTGTCTTTGGTCCCCAGAAACAAAGAGAGGGCGTCATCTGTCAACTTCAGTCTCTCTCCCTACTTCCTTCAGACAAGGTCAGAAATTTGGGGGTAATACTGGACTCAGACCTAAATTTCAATAGCCACATAAAATCAATAACATCAACAGCTTTTTACCATCTGAAGAACATTGCCAAAGTCAGAAATATAGTGTCCAGGGCAGACTTGGAGATTCTTGTCCACGCATTTGTCTCCAGCAGGCTAGACTACTGCAATGGCCTGCTTACAGGTCTGTCCAAACAGACCTGTAAGCAGCTGCAGTACATCCAAAATGCAGCAGCTAGAGTCCTGACAGGAACCAGGAAGTATGACCATATTAGTCCGGTCCTCAGGTCTCTGCACTGGCTTCCTGTGGCTCAAAGAATAGATTTTAAAACAGCTCTGCTTGTGTACAAGTCTCTCCATGGCCTTGCACCAGAATACATTAGTGACATGTTGGTGTCATATGAACCAGCCCGGACTCTGAGGAGCACAGGGACTGGCCTCCTGCTGGTGCCCAGAGTGAGAACCAAACATGGGGAGGCTGCGTTTCAGATCTATGCAGCTAAGATCTGGAACAATCTCCCTGAAAATGTGAGGGAGGCGTCTACTCTGTCAATGTTCAAATCCAGGTTAAAGACTGTTCTGTTTGCCTGTGCATACAACTGAAGGATTTTTATCTCCATTTGTAATGCACTGCTGTCATTTATTTATTTATTTTTTAAATTTCTTGTGTAACTTTGAAAGTGTTAATGGTTTTATTCTTTTGTGTGATTTTATTGTTTTTATTGTGTTTTAATCTTTTGTGTGATTTTAATGTTTTAATTGTGATTCTGGTGTTTGTTTTATGTGATGATTTGTGATGTGGACTGTGAAGCGCTTTGTGTTGCCCTGTGCATGAAAGGCGCTCTACAAATAAACTTTGATTGATTGATTGATAAATGTAAAGTTGAGTGAGTAAAATTAAAATATTACAAACCAACCTGTTTTGACCTCGAATGCAAAGAACGATGCAAAATTACAACTTGTTCTCGAAAGCACACTTTGTGCTTGACGTTCGAGACCCAAACAGACACGGCGCTTTGAGCAGGTCAAGTCGAAAGCCGCCTGGACGCTTGTGGTGGGAGATTTCCTGAGTAAGCTGCGCTGATCACGGGTGACTGGACTCTCACCTCGGCTTCATGGATCTATCAGTGATTCTGCAGCGAGCCGTGGGGAGCCACATGGGAACCGGCTCAGGGTCAAATACAGCCGTCCTCACACTTTTCAGCATCAATGAACGCACTGACAGAAATGCAGTGCTTTTATTTTCGTAGTATTTTTGTTTACTAAAATTGCACTCTAATTATTTTCTTTTTTTTCCATTGTGATCCTTATTAGTCTCCACCAAAGCAGAGCTGGGCATATGAGAACATGCAGACCAGAATATGACAAAAATTGCGGTACCTAACTTTCAAAACACAAAAAAATCCATGAGTTTTGATAATCTGCCGCTTTGAGAGCCAGATCACCAATTTCTCCATACATGTTTATATATTTTTGCGCATTTTTTCACATTTGCTATCTTTTGCACATCCTGAATGATCCTATTCATGTAAAATGTAAATTTCTCCATTGTGAGATCACTAAAGTTTATACTATCTTATTTTTATGTACTATTTACATATTAGTTTTAGACATTTAAGATTAAAGGACTCACAGGACTCTTTATGTCAATATCAATGTCAAAGTAAACTTGTTATGTATGGCACATTTACAACAACACCAGCTATAGTAAGATAAAGATAGTTTGTAGTCTGAGGTTTTGTTCACAACATTGCACTGATATAAAACAATGTCTGTTGATACAAACAAAAATGTAATATTATCATCATTAATATTTGTGTAAAGAAATTGTAAGCGCTTTGGGTGACATTGGTCTGTAAAATGCGCTATATAAGTAAACATTACTTACTTACTTACTTACTAAAGAAATTATGTATGTCATTTTAAAATCAACAAAGCCCCATCTAACATACAGTCGGTGTGTTATGTGTTATTATGACTTTGTCTTTGTATGAATTTAATTACAGCTCAGGCTTCCACATTTTTTTTCACCCACACTTCAATATTGTGTCAGTCTATTCAGAGCACAATAATGGATGATATCAGGACAAATCTGCATCTTGATTCAGACGGACTCGCTGCTCCCATTGGCCCCTGTGTTGTAACGGTCTCTGTCCTACTTTTCCAGACCGTGATGTGGCTTATATAAAAGTCTAACACCCAGACTGAGTCAGAGGGCTCTGGAGTGTATGTCGCTGCATGACCGCCTTAAATACACCGCACGACAACCACCAAATCACAACTGTTTCACCCATAAACATTGCACTTTTTTTGTTCAGAATGCTCCTTTGTCGCCTCTCATGATATTCACGGGATCTGAACGAGAATCGAGAAATAAGGTCAACTGTCGTCTGTCAGGTCACGAGACGTCACGGAGCACGGTAATAAATAATATAATCCATGGAAAAATCATATTGTCGGCGGGGATTTCAGTCTTTTTGTACGATAGTCTTCATGAATAAAAGGGTTGGAGTCGGTCTAACACAAGTTTGTACTTAAATTACAGCTAGGGAAGCTAACTTAGTTTTAAGTAATGAATATTGTAAAAGTGTAAAACAACGTTCATCTTAATTCGAAAAGCCTTTTGCACAAATATGTTACTGAGGCATGTTTTTAGGTGAAAATGTTGAAATGTCTTGTTGTAAAGACAATATTTAAGTTGTATGTAGTATGAAGACATGGATAAATGAATATACAATTAAACATTAAAAGTCATTTTGTTTTGAGTTCATAAAAAGCCAGCTCTCAAGCAAATATATTTTTAACATGTTTTAGATTGTCATGTTTAAATAAAAAAGTCGTTCATAATTATTAATTTGAATAAAGTAGCGCACATACAGAAACAAAAACATTTCCACCAACACTTAACAATCCTTCTCAGAAACAGAGAGTCGGATCCAAAATGGAATCAACTGTTCATTGGACCATTGTGCACGCTTCCGTCTAAATCTGTAAACTTTTACAATAATGCTTATCGTTTATAGTTTATTGGGGATCACCGTGAGCTTCCAAAATGGGGTTGCTAATCTTCCTGGGGTCCAATATTAAGATGAATGTATTACAAAAAAAAAATACATTAATTAATTCATTGCCATCAAATCAAAGGCATAGGGTCAAAAACTCTCATCTCTCCTATAGACAGCCCATTCCAAAGTCGAGCTGCTCTGAAAATAACAGTCTTTTGCACTGATTTTGTTCTGGGCCGATTGAAGGCCAGATTTCAAACAGGGTCTGAAGTCCAATTAACGTGAAATTAAAAGAGAAAAATAATATTGCCGTCAGATCCGATGTGAATAAGCCACAGGGCTCAGTCACAACACGTCCGTCTGCCCTCTCTGTGACCTGCTGAACTCTCAGAGGCAAAAAGCTTTCAAATCTCTTCTCATTCCTCTCCGAGTGCAGCGGCGTGAACACCCAAACTAACCCAATTTCACTCAGGAACTTTATGGCACGGTCGCATCGGCAAAGTCCAAGAATAACTTACGGCATTTACTGTTAGTTACAGCCGTCAATATGTCACAAGTGTGTGTGTGTGTGTGTGTGCGTACAGTACGTGTGTGTGTGCGTGTGTAAGTGTGTGTTTGTTTGTTTGTGGGTGTGTGTGAGTTTGTGTGTGTGTTACACTCATGATTTTATTCTGTAATCAGGCTGTCACAGAATTATAACAACAAAAATGGTTTGTCTTTTTTCAACACAATGAAAAAGTGTACATTATTCACAACAAGTTTCCAACGTGCAGCGAAGAGACACAAGTGACACATTTCAAATAACAAGTCAGCCAGCTTTATAAATTAAATGAAAAATATAAAAGAAATATATATACAAAAATATTAAAAAAAAAAACAATTGATGTAATATAAAATAAAATATAAAGAGGTATTGAATACAGATAGAACAACAATTATATTTGCATAAATACGACAACACAACAACCAGAGAATGAAAGTGGCTCTTAGTTTTTTGCGAAGACTGCTGCTGTGATTTTGTGATTTTGGTCTGTACAAAATCGTAAAAAAATAACTCTCCAAAGTCTCTCTAAAAGCAAAGGCTAAAGCTCTCTACAATCCCCACATTTGGCATAATAAAGAAGCAAGAATAAAGTATAAAATCTCTGAGCATAATAAAGCAAGTATACTTACTTGATTATACTTTTATATATAAAATCTCCAACTTGGCATAGAAAGTATAAAAGCAAGTATGATATCTGTATATTCTAGTAAAAGAAATATATAGTTATATATTTATCATATGTAATGTATACATCTGTACATGTTAGACTTATTATCATTATGCATTCATGTATTATAATAACCTACCACCGGCTTTGTTAAAAATACATTTAAAAAAAAACCCATCCCATTGCAAAATGTTGGACACTTGAAGATGGCTAAGAGTTGGCAATGAAATAAGTATGAAGTTAACACAATGTGAAATGTAATGTAATGTCATGCTGTTAGATTAGAAAAGTTGACCTCCCGCAAAGACGTGACAGGAGTCTGCACTCTCAGAGGTTTTAAGGCTAAGTGGAGCTTTGAGAGCAAGAAAAGCAAGAAGCCTGGAGGCCGAGCAAATATTTCATGAGTAATTTAATATCTAGAACAAGAGCATGCGCCTGCACTTAGGACGCTCACCCGGATACAGTCAGCAATCTTTGAAAAGGGAAGGACCAAAGGCTGTCCCAGTCACAAGTTTGGTTCATGTCGTACAGCAAGCATTTCTTTTTCTTTTTTTTCTTTCTCAAAATCATGCTCCAGGGCTACAAGACAAGAGCCCCAAGTCTGAAAGCAGTCTGGCATGGCGCAAGGAGTCACTCACACAAGTACAAGACAGGAGCGTTCAAAGGGTCAGGAGCGAGTATGTGTTACAGCAGTAGACATTAGAACTCATTTATGGAGACGGACTGCGCAACTCAAATAAATTGGAACCACAAATAACGCTGCTACTGACCTTGTATTTTAGCTACATGTCAGAACCACAGAGACATTCCCAGGATACTCTAAACATGCTTAATTTTTTTTTTACAGATGATTTTCTCGGTTCACTCCAGGTCTGACACAGAGTTGCTCAACTCAGTCTAATGGATTTTTGGATTGTCCAAAATCACAACAGCAGTCATCACACAAAAATATCGACCTGCTTTAATCATCTGGCTGCGTCTGTTGTGTCCGTCCTGTTTTGTTTACGTAAATATAATTACTATTTTTTTCTATTCAGTACATCATTTAATTTGTATTACATCTATTCTTGTATATTGTGTATTGTATTGATGAAGCTGGCTGACTTGTTTGTTGAGAACCTCTAAAAGTGTGCAATATAAATAAAACGGATTGGATTGAAAGCAGAGGAATGGTCAACCCCCTAACCCTAACCCTAACCCCAGATTAGAGTAGTAGACGTGTGTTTTTCGGAAATCAAAATGTGTGTGTGTCGCCAATTTCTATAAAATGATTTCATTGTGTGCCGTCCGGTTCCTAGAGTCAGGACTAAACACGGATAGTCAGAATTTAAGTTTGTGCAGCCAACGTCTGGAACAATCTTCAAGAAAATGTGAGACATGCCTCTACTTTACTTTACTTACTTTAGATTGTGGCCACTACCACATCGTTAGATCAGCTTTTTCAGACAGAAAAGCGAAAAAAGAGGGCCATCCTCACTCACTGGTTGTTGTGGTCGTGGTCTCACTTCTTCAAAACATTGTACCTTTACAAAACTTTGAATTTATGAAACAAAAAGTTCAGAATTTAGTTACATTTATCCGTTCCTATTGTGTAAAGTCTTCGAACTGATTTGCCTCAGCGCACACACCCCTTATGCCATATTAGTACTTAATCAGTGTTGCCTCGAGGTCGTCTCTGTTCTTAGACTTCCATTCTGGGCCCAAAACCAAAAGACGTGAGCCTACGCTGCAGAGCCGTCGGCCAAACAACACTGCTCATTATCAGTGGAGCGTCTCGCAGCTTTTTGGTCACTGCACAAGGACACATTTGTGCAAAAACCAGTGTAGCCACAAGCGGTTACTGTTGCAAACTTTTAGGTCCCTTATTGTTCAAAGTTCAAAATGACTCTAAGGCTCATTTCATCTGAACCAGCTAACATTTACGTTTACAAAGCACTCGTGGAAACCAGATCAGCCGACTATTTGTCCAGTTCCAACATTGTGCGGCGATTGAGGTATGAAAAAATTGTTGAAAAACTATATTGAACTGTTTCTGTTGTGATTGAGCTGCTGTATAAGTGTAAATCGGCGACTACTGAGACAAGGCCAACAGAAGCATTTAAGAGCGCAGTGAAATGCCATGCTGAAAATAATAACAAATCTAGATTGCGTAATACTGGAGTTGTATAATTGACTTAAAGATTGATTGACTTTTTTCCCCCAGTTTCAACGTTGTTTTTCAAGGCCAAAAACCAAAATAAAAATCATTTTATTCTTTTTTAATAATTCAATAATATCATTGATTATAAAGGAATACTTTCTATTCAAGTGTGATTTAAACATGTATATAACATGGGCTGACCTAAAAAAAAATTGCTAAAATAAACACTCATTAGCTTCACATCATGCTTAAATTTAATCAAATCAATCAATCACATTTACTCATAAAGCACAATTCATTCAGTGTAACCAAAAGCGCTTCAAAAGCCATTAAAATAATGACATATAAAAAACCGAGCACACATACATGAATCATATGCAAACATCTGTGAAAAAAAAAGAAAAGATTACAGATCTGCAGGGACAGCTAAATAAGACAGTTTAGAGAAATCAATTTAAAATGTCCTACACCATTTACATAGCAGTGTTTTATTCATGCTGTTCTTGCGTCATGTGCGTAACCATGTAACAGTGGTTGAAATTCCTCCAGAACTACAAGAGCTGCAATAAAACACCTCATCTACTTCATGGGTCAAGGTAATGTAGCACAAACTAAGCATGGACTTGTGAGAAAGAGAAGCCATTTGTGTTTGAAGACTTTATAACGAGCCATTTAGACAGGAACCTGATCGTTGCCTGAGCTGACTCCTAAAACTAAACATTAGGATGGAGACTTGCTGGTCACATATACAAAGCAAACCGACAGTTTTAAAACTATTTGTTGATAGTGTGTCGAGAGAAACAGATCCCCCTGAAGCGGAGCGTGGAGTTAGACATAGCTGCCATGGGTCAATGCATTTCTTCAGGCCTCAGGTAAGACGGCTACAGTGAGCTTCAAAAATGTTCAGCATCAGAATCAGAGATGAAATGATTTTTATTGCCATTGTAAGCAACAGAAAGTCCGAAGCTAGGAATGTACTTTAGCTCGAGGTGCAAACAAGCTGAAATAGTAAACAAATAGGTAAAGGCGTACATAACAACGTTTCACAATAGAGTACACAGAATAGACAGCAGCGCAGTTAAAGTGGCAGCAGCATATTTTAGTTAAAAGTATAATGAAGCTTAAGAGGAAATTCAGAGTGGAAGACCTGAGAACACAGCTCTGAGCGCTCAGTTTTCCTGCTGTTGCCCACAGCAACAGCAACCAGTCAATCACACTCAGCTGCGCAGCTCCTCACGCAAATCCTCACCTGCAGCAATCAGGCACTGCCCGCATCAGCTTCATATCACGCAGAAGCTCCATCCAAGCAGCAGCTTCATTCATGCCGCAACCCTCCTCCTCCCCATCTGTTGTTCTAGGCCAGCTCCTTCATCCTTCTAGCTACCACAACCAGGGTCTAGGCCCCGGGGGATTTCATCTCATAATATCTTTCCCCTCTTTGCAATCGTGCAGTGCTCTGCCGGGGTCTAAGCACCAAATCCCAATCAAATTCTGTTCAGCACAATAAATGTGAAAATTAGTGTCATATGTGTAATTCATGCAGTGTCAAGTAAGTAAGTAGGTAAGTAAGTAATCTTTATTTATATACCGCCTTTCACAGACCAGAGTCTCAAAGCGGTTTACAATTGTTATTTTTGGGCACTTGTCCTCTCACTCCACACAGAGATGGGAGCGCTGTCAGATTACCTGCCAACCAACATACAATTCTAATACTATGTTTGCCTGTTTGAGTCTCTCCAGATTGAATTACTAATCTAAGACACACATGAAATGAAAACAGGCATAAGAGCAGTGTAAGCATTGATGGGCTTTTTTTTCCTTTTCAAATAATATAATTGATTCATATTATTTGTTTTACACTAGGACTCCCAGGATTCTGAAACTGCTGGCTCTCTCAGATACGTCATTTTGACTGCTCCCACTCAAATCAAAGGAATTCTGAGAGATTCTCTCAACATTTTGTTTTCCACCAGATTTAATAATGTTGCAATGTATTTAATTAATTTAACTTGAAATACAACAAAGTCTAAATGCTGACAGTAAAAAGTTTGTTGCTATGGTAACTTGTAATGGCTCTTTTCTAGAGGTAGAACTACTCACATTAAGGAAATAAAATATTTTTTTATTTGAAAATGTCAAAAAATAAAGGAGTGAACTGCATGAAGAAACATAAAAAAGTTATGAAGACTAAAATGTATATGAGCAATTAGGTCAGTAAGTGAGTAAATCTTATTTGTTTAGCGCCTTTCACAGACCAGGATCACAAAGCACTTCACATTTAATACATACAGATAATAATAATACACACACAAGTTTAATTAAGGAATCCAAAACTATAAGCCATCAAATTGACTGCTCAGAGAGTTTCATGAACTTTCACTTGGTCTTCCACTTGCTAATACTAGAGTAGTTACCAAGCAACCATGTAATGAAGTGTGCCAAAACATATCTAAAGTATCACTCTACTATGTCACCTGTTCTAGAACGCTGCTCCACACTCGAAATGTCAACATATTTTTTGAAAAGTAATATTTGTTTATGTAAAACTAGTGTATCTTTGAATAAGGTGTCGGTCTACCAAATCAATCAACCAACTTTTATTTTTAGAGTGCCTTTCCTACCCACATCACATCAGGCATAAATCATACACATCAAAAACTACATAATAAAAATACGATTAAAAACAAACATTAAGATCACAAGAAATATTAAAAACATAGAGATAATAAAAAAAAACTATACACACAAAATAAGTCAAATTTATGAAATTCTACACAAAGTCTTCTAGGTCCAAGTCTAAAAACCTGTCATGTGAAAATTTTACTAAACTTTAGACATTCCTCGTGGAGATGATTATGAATATTTGAATCAGCAAAAGCACAAACCAATCCCGCAAATACTAACATTCTCCAAAGGAAAAACTAAACCCCCACAACACACGTCTGACTTGCATTTTTTCATTCAAACCTGGGATATTAATATGATTTCCGTGACCTATACAAGCGGGAGATTTAACGCCGCATTGGCACCTTCATTGTTCATTGTGGTAAGCGCATTACAAAACAGGTGACTCCAACAGTTCTCTGACTCACTCTCACTAAAGGTCACTAATCCTGCACAGATCCACACACACCGAGCCGAGCAGCGGTGCCAGCAGGTCAGAGCGGTCAGCGGAGGTTTTCCAAAGGCTTAAGCCACGTCTGGGCTCTGCGGCGGGAGTGCGAGCTGGGTCCGTATGAAAGAATCCAACATGGCCTCCTATCCCGAGCGGAGATACAGGAGGCTTTCATCCACGGAGGTCCCATCCAGCGCCTTCATCTGCCGCTTCCCTGTGATCCAAGACGAGAACAATGAGTTATATGAGTCCAGAATACATTTCAGGCAAGGCGAGTTTATTTGTATTGCGCAGTTCATACACAAGGCAACTCAAAGTAATGATCACAACAATAGAGAAATAGAAAAAAAACACACAAGGCTTTACATAATCACCTTACATTAACAATAGACATTTAACAGTGACGCATCACATCCTATATTTTCAATTTGTGGTATTTGCAATGTCAGTTTTGATCATTATTACTTGTGGGCGTTTGCAGTGTAGTTCAACTTTTTTTTTAAAAATGACATACATTTGTTCCCAGCTCAACAAAACAAAGATAAAAATGTAGCCTTTTTTCCCCCGATATCAAGTTGAGTGAGTAACTATAATGTCAAAACAATTATTTAGGCCTAGCACAAAACAAACAAAAGCAAAATATGGAAAAACTATTCACCTCATTTTTGCAGGCAGCTAAAAAAAAGTTGAATATAATTATAGCACCACTGGGTTTTGGAGTTTTTCCTTGCAGATGCAGGAGGTTCAAACATAAGGACAATGGATAAGATTCAGGACACTCATAATAAACAACATTTATCAACAATTATGGACATTGGTTATATTTCTCTTATGGACCAATGGCTCTATGTGTTTTTTTTTTTTATCAATGCATTTCTTGTGTTGTTTGATTCTCTGATCTGTGTGTTACAGTCTTCCAAGATAACAAATATCGTGATTTAGGGCTATACAAGAATGAATTGAATTGAACATAACAATATATCTATAGATCTATACTTCCTGTTAATCTAATTCCAGCTTATATAGGAATCAATTGTAGTCATTTACAGGACTCACACATCACACCTACTACAAAAACAAACATTGTATCCAAAAGAATAAACTCAAAACAAGGAAATCAATACTTTTAAATTTTTTCTCTTCTATTTTAAGTTTTGGATACGCATATTCACTCGCAACAGCACCGTTCACTATAGCCCTGTCAGAGTGAAATATATTCCACCATTTTATTCCACCGCAGTGACAACACTCCTTCCCATTTACACACATCTGCAGATTTACGGCCAGCCTTACGGTCAGAACAATTAGTGCGGTGGCATCCAAAACCCACCGCGATTGATGACTGCCACTTTGAGCAGAGGCGTTCATTTGGTCATGACTGTCATCCCAGTGGCTTTTTACAGCCTTGTAGTTTACTGCCTCCTTTATTGGAATGATAAGGCCTGGTCTGCTCTCTCCCAGTCAAACTCCCTCTTCCATACATTTTCTCTTAAGACGGCGACACCATAAACCACAAGAAGACACAGATTCTGACCCCATTTGTCAAAGAAATTACGCCTTAAGTGATTTGATTTAAAAGTAGTGAAAGGACCGGAGTGGGCAGCGAGGATCTCTTTTCAGGTCCCTGTGGTCCACTATAGTGTGACTACTACTGTGTCTGCAAAGTTCACATCACAGCAAAGTCAATTAAATCCAGCCCAGGCTTTTGGGCTATTTAATTAAAGCTACAGCAACTTAGAAGGATTGAATTAAATTTTTGGCAGTGGTAAACCAATACGCTGGGAAGGCAAAGAGCGGTGCCCGGGTGGGGTTGGCTTTTCATGTAAAATAAGCACAGACAATCGATGCCTCTGAATACATTTGCGAAAACAGTTTGCGTCTGATGTTATATGGTTTGTGTTTAATGTTCAACGTTGCACAATTAGTTTAAGCTTTGCCACAATTTAAGTGTCATTGGGTATAAAATACACAGCATAGGGTTTCTGTTTGAAAGACTTGGATTTCTGTTGTTTGGGAGACATGGAATTCTATCACGGCCTGAAAGAGCGGAAGTGTATTCAAAATGCTGCATCATCGAGTCCTGACTTGAACCAGGAAGTAAAACACAAGAGGAGTGAGTATATACGGGGAATCAAACAAATATCATGTGCTGTTAGAGAATCCGTGGGAAAATACTATAACAAATTACAGAAAGTCAGAGTTCCCTGGACCTTTTCCTCCTGGAGTTCCAAAACCAGGAAGTACTCTACAGTATAGCCCTGATGTCCTCCCACATCAGGTCTCTGCACTGCTCCCTGTGGCTCAAAGAGTAGCCAGTTCTGCTTGTGTTCAAGTCTCTCCATGGCCTCGCACCAAAGGACATCTCTGATTTGTTAGTGCCATATGAACTGCTGGGTCTCCGAGGAGCACAGGGAATGATCTCCTTTTCGGATTGCGAGGACCACAGGGGCAGGGGACTCCGAAGATCACAGGGACTGAGCTCCTGCTGATGCTGTGGGGATTCAGCGTTTCATATTTACGTAACAAATCTGGTCTTCTTGAAAATGTGAGCTTTACTCTAGTAAGGTAAACATAGATTTTAAAAACTCAAATTAGAAAAACGTACAACTGAAAAATCTACAGCCTCCTTATACAGATACATTTTCTGTGCCAGGTGATAATGTAATCACTATGGTTTGTCACGTTGTTTGCAACATGATTGAAAATGTTTTGGGGAGATTTGTACAATACTTTTTGTAGCAAAGCTTGGAAATTGGAACAAAAAAACAACAATCATAAAGTGGTTTTCTAGTTCTTTGTTTTTATGATTTTAATGTTTTTTTTTCTTGGTTCAGAATGTTTTGTTTTTCTGCACAGAGCGGGTGAACATGGTCATGCGTTCTTCTTGAAATTCAGCCATAACAATGTCAGTCTGATGGTTTGCTCAATAGTGTATCAATGTAGAAAGGAGATGTAGTGAAGAGAGAAATAATAAACATAAGAAATAATTATCGGTATAATTGCACTGTTTATAATGAGCCATTTTAATAAACAGATCTTTTAATCCACGTCTATTGGATGGCGGCAGAGCTGGGGTTAATCTCGTGATAAAGGTCTCTGTGGATTAAACCGCTTTGGAGAATTGAACACAGCAACAAAACACACATTTTTTTAGAAACACCAGCGTTACGAACCTTAGTCACTCTTACTTGGTGATATTTAGGTTATTGACCAAAAATCAACAAACCTAATTTTACATAAAAAAATTAAATCCATACAACTTCTATCTTCAGTGTTCACATTCATAGGTCACATCTTTAGATCAGACTTTTTCAGACAGAAAAGTCAAAAAGAAACACCCGCATCAAAATCAAGCCAAACCGATTTGTTTGTTACTTTTATAAGACTTGTTATGCTTTGAACGTTAGGAACCCAAGCTTTAATTTAGATTCCTTGCCATTATTGCCAATGACCACTTTTAAAATCAAATGCTTCTCAAACCCCTTGGGAATGAGAAAATAATGAGTTCATGTTTAACTAAGCTTTCCAAAGCCTTAACAAATGAATTCTGCAATAATCCTGGGCGCTGTTCGTGCGATGCTCTTGGGGGCGCTATTGGTGAAAGCAGACCCTCTGGAATGCAGTGTGTTTTTGTGCTACCTTCACTTAAATCAGAATGAAAATGTACACTTTAACATTGTGTAGATTGTGCGTTAGCTTGTATGTGGTGTCTATGTTTGTACATGTGTAGAATCATGTGGAAGAAGATTCGATTGTTCACGTTACAGTATAATCATGCAGTGGCCTATTTTAAATGAACAGAAGCGGCTGTAACATTAGAATAAATAATATACATTCGTTGCTGTCCTTTAATTTATTATAATATCATCATATGTTGTATAATTTTAACATAATTTCAACATATGGATCAGAATTCCAAATAGCATTAATGTATATTAGTTTATTTAGTATAACTTTGGAGAGGGAAGCTGAGGCCACTGCGGCTTATCTTCGGGAAGCCCTGGTCTGGATCAGAAATTATTATTATTGACGCATTTCATGTAAACATGTATTCTTTTCAAATAAAAAAATCTAATAATAAAAATGAATACAATAAAAACCATTGAATAATTGAAACGCACAAGAAGAATTTAAGGCGAAAATATTTTTCAAATAGACACAGGTCATTGTCTTGTGAAAATTAGGGCCTCTACAAAAATAAATGTATGTACAATAATAATAATAATAATAATAATAATAATAATAATAACAGTAATAAAGTAATAAAATACTATAATTACAGAAGTTTATCAGATTCTGACTCTTCTTTTATGAGATATTTTTCATGAAAAGTTTGCTTCCACTTTTGACTTCCTGTATTTTTGACAAAGAAAATGCAAAATAAGTTATACAGCATATGACTAGTTACAAGATGAAATAAATAAAACCACAAACAATTACACAAAACATGTATAAAACCAATAGAACAAATTATTTTTTTTTCTATTTTTTTATCAAATTATATAACTTACCACAAGATCCCGGCCCAATACAATCGTCACACTACACTTCTGTCACTGTAAAATATCATACCTCTGGACACTGGAATATCTGCACTTATAAATGTCTATTGTGTGTATTTCAATTTTACAAAGATTTTTGAATGCATGCCTTTATATACATTTTATTTATTTATTTATTGTATTTTTGTATGACTTATGCACCACATGCCAAAGCGAAATGCCATAGCTTTTGATTCCCTGTTATTTACAATGGCAAAAAAAAAAAAAGAAATAAAATCTAATTCTGGTTTTCAAAAGCTGACATGCACACATCCATTGGACTCTGGTTTTCATTACACACATTGGCCTGCTATAGCATTGTGATATAGTACATGTCTCAAATACATCTCTGCGTGGGCCATATTAACAACGCTCGCATTTCTTCCAGTCGATGTGCATGGAAGTCATTATAACACCGAGGATCCATGTTTCACCTGAACTCAAAGCCAAACTACTGACCTGGAATCGATGCAGTCAAACTCAGTGGATAAATCAGCTTTAACCTTACACCGCATGGGCCCTCGGCTGCAGTTCGGCATGTTTGCAGACAGAAAAATGTATCGAGAATTCTTCTATTAGTTTGATTTAGTGCTTTGCGAGCCATCTGAGCGCGCTTTCTTATAACTGTGGGCCATCTGAGCGCATATACATTTGGATTTGTTTCCAGTGAACGATAAATCCAGAACACAGCTGTATATGTTAGTCAGGCCTCCAGTTACAAAAGCTAAGCCTGATCTGATGCCTTTCACATGATATCTGCTTTTCATTCAAATATTACAGATTGAAAAAGTTACATTTTTGCTTTATGGAATAGTTGTTTCTGTTTTCTGAAAGACTATAGACGTATAGCTGACCACAAATATATAATATTAATCAGTTAATATGTGTTTCTTATAACAATAATAATGTGTTTTTTTCTGGTTTTATTCAGTGTCAAAGCACTTCTAGGGATGAATAGTGCAAACAAGGCATGGCTAAACTTTGTGATTTATTTATTAATTGAGCAGGAACAAAAGGGACATAAATGTTGTTCACAGAACTGGTTGATCAAAATATAAACACAAACATTTTTTTTTTTTCAATGTTTAATTCAAAATGTATGTATTTGTATGAATTATTTATAATTTGATTTATTATTATTTATTTACCAAACAAATTAAGATAAATATATAACATGAAAAATAAATTAAAGTATATTTCAATAAGGTTGTAGAAATGATATTGTCACATTTAAAACTCTACTTTCTATTTTCAGTACCATTTTCATTGTTAAACTAATTGCTTTGTGTTTTACTGATGAGTTAAATTAGATCTTTTATTGATATTATGGACATTATTAATTAAACACATAGATAATACATATAATAAGCATGTGTTAAATAAAGCTACGTCTTCCATCTTTTGAAGAGTCACAACTTCAACACGATTCAATGGAAGCTCCCTCATGGAGATACATACTAATAATATGTGTGTAGAGCAAGTTCATTCAAACAAATGTTTTTCAACTTTTCAACAAAAGCAAAAAAAGCAACAAGAAAATATAATCATAAATGCAGGATTATGGCTGAACATAAATAATGCTTTAAATGACATGGCACTTATGTCAAGGTCAATTTGGCTTATGTTGCAGAAAATTCAGAGATGGGATTGAACATAAACGTAAACATAAAACAAATTAAACAAATAATAAATGCTCGCCTTGCAGCTCAACTTTATGAAATGATCTATAGAGAAAACAATAGTTTACTTGATCTTAATTGTTAAATTCCAAGTGGTGTCTCAGAAAGTGGGTTGGTGATACAGCGTAATATTTATACTACATTTAAGATGTACACTGTGGCTGCATAAAAGTATCTTTGGTCATTTTACTCACACTTTTGGCAAACGATAGTGCTAAATTAAAGTGTACAGCAAATCAGCACCGATGGTATTTAGTCGAGCCATGTAAATATGCAAATACTGATACATTTGATACTTCTATTACTGTTATTATTATAGATTAGTAACAACAGCCACACATTGGTTTGTGGAAAACAGCCTTCAGAAAGAAAGAAAACAGAAAAGAGTTGAACTCACGTGTGTAGTTGTTGAGCCTGCGTCAGGGCGCACGCACTCCCCGATAAAGACTTATTTGCTCCAGAGCTGACTCCATCCTTTGTACCGCCGCTCAGGTCCAGACCCGGGTCCAAACCCTGGGTCCAAACACTTCATTGTCCTGAGGTGAAGCTGAAGGACCGTCCTCCTCACGATGATTGACAGCAGCGGAATTGAGCTAGCGTCTGAAGGGGACGGAATATTCTACCACCAATAATTGAATACTTACATACAGCTTCACAAAGCTAATTTTTCAAGAAACAAATGTAAAATTGCAATTTAAAACAAGACATTCAGATGAGCCTCAGTTTGGAAGGCAGTTGTTGCAGGAGGCTGCGCTGCTGCAGAGCCGCCTCGCTGCGCGCACCCCTCTGTCTCCGTGCTTTTGGTTTGGTCCAAACTTGGTCCAGATTTGAGTTGGTTTCGCTGCTGTCTCGCATCGCTGTACTGGGGCTGCCGGAGCCTGTCCAACCTCTGCTTTCCTGTCAATGGCTTTCAGGACATATTTCACTTGAATGTCTGGACCTTTTAAGTGACCGATAATGGATATTCTATGGATATTATGGACCATACCGGCAGTTCTAGCTGTGGAAGGTAAGCTATTGCTTTCATCCATCACGGCATCCTCACGCCGGCGTGAGTTTGAAACAATAAACGTGTGAGTGGAACGTCTAGTGAATGTAAAGAGGGAGCTGCGGTGCTACATTACAGAGACGAAATGACACATGCCTATCTTTCTATGGTGTTGCCCATTTGAAAGACGCAGTAGCTTTTTACGCACCAGAATACGGGATCAGATCGCTACATGAGCGGCATGTGGTGGTGATGGAGGGAAACAAACTGGTTTACAGTCGTGTTAAATGTAATTACGTGCTTAATGATCTGTAACGTGAAGTCTACGGCCATGTGGTTTGTCTTCAAACCTGATGCCCAGTGTATGAAGGTGCGCTGTTGGCCAATTTGTCAAACAGCCGGTAACAATAAGGATACGATGACAAACCGGGGACATGAGGACCGCTCCCGCAGGTTTAGTGCGGTACTAGTCTGCGGTGCGAGACTCAGAGACTCAGAGACTCGGAGACTGGGAGATTTGGAGCGAGGCGCAGTGGTCTCTGGGCGCAGTGCGTGATGTGCAGCTCCGCGCACAAAGGAACAGGTTGGAAATGTGTGTTTACAGTGGAGCGCGTACTGGAGCCAGAGCCATTCTCTAAAAGCCTTTATCTCCCTGAGATCCAATTAGAAAGCTCCTAACGCGAAAGACCACTATTACACTCTTCTCTTATACATACGGACCATGTGAACATTAGACACATGAACATACAGCTACTCTAAATTAAGCTCCATAACTAAAATTAATCAAAGTGCATTCGCTTATTGTTTATTTTGTACATTAATTTTTGCATATAGATAATTCATTAAATGTATGTTTGGACAATTTCCAGTCTTGCATTAAATTGAATCATTGACATTAATTTCTTCTGCCAATTAGTTTATAAAATGTCTAACACTTGCAAATTTGTTTATGGAGCAAACTTTTGGAATTGTTGAATTTAGAATTCTCAAAATGTATATAAATAAATTGTTCTTTTAGGGGATTAAAGTCTAGTCATATTCACAGGCTTACAGACCTATGGAAAGTTGTAAAATATAATAATTACAGGTTTCATGTCATATATATGGATAGCGTAAAGGTACTTGCATTGACACTTTTTTTAAAAGTACAACCCTTACTTGATTTGTTTGGATATACGCTTTATGAATATGAACTCGCCGTTATGCTAACTGCCACTCAATAACAATGAACTTGATGGCCTGCCTTGCTATTGGATGAGCCGCAGGTGCCCTGTAACACTAGAACAGTGTGTTTCTCCATTGTTTCCAAGTCGAAAATATGCTTATTTCTTATACTTTGTCGACGATGGCTCTAACTCCGTTGCTTGGGGATAAGTTTGAGTATCCTCTCGCCGGTTGGCCAATCCGATAAGAGACCGTCGATTTTACCCTATGAATCACCCCAGTGGACTATCCAATGGGGATGCAATAATGGCTTACGTGTGAGAAATGTAGAGGGTTGAGAAAGAGGTCACTAAAGCCTTAATCCAAAAAAAAGAAAGAAAAAAGCATCTCCCAGCATGCATCAGGGCCGATCTCAACAGTGAATCCCTTTGACACGTCTGTCGCATGCGTTTTCGGTTTAATTCGAGCTGACGTGGGTTCATATTGCTGTGCGTTGGACAGGCGTCAAAAGTTGAACAGGTTATGTGATTGAGGCGTGAGGGCAAAGCTCAAGTGCGATATATTAATTTTTAAAGATGTGTAATTGTCCGGTAAAGTATATAGAGCTGATGTTGCTTTCTGAAGACGATGCAACTCTGGAAATGTAAATACACAGACAACAACAGCTGAAGGCCACACTACAGATAATTAGTTTTGAATTGATTTTGCGTTTAAGAAATACTTGACCTTTGCATCCTTCATGTTCTCACTTCTTCAAAACGGCATCCATCATAATTGAGGCAAGGGATGTTGTTTTGTATAGCACAGGTTATACACAAGGTAACTGAAAGTGCATACATAAAAAACTCATTACAATAATACTTGTTTTTTTCCTGATTGACTGGCAGTGTTGGAATTTTTTTTTATTAAAGCATTCATTAAATTGTGAAACTATTTATTTGTCTATTTTCTTACATGAAATATATAAATAGATAAATAACAAATCTAATGTGTTTTGTATAGAGGCTGCAGATCAAATTATATGACCATTATTTTATAACAAGCATCCCTGGCGCTGTTTTGATTCTTACCCCCATGGTCATATAAACATAGTTCAAATAATTCAAATGTTTTGCACTCACAAAATATCCTATGTCTATCCCATGACAAAGTCACACTAAAACTTCAACAAAACAAACAATACAAAATGACTGCCCTGACGAAGACTTTTGTCGAAATCGGTCGTCGTTTCATAATTATAAAGACCACAGTTTTCAGAGTGCCTCCTTCTCCATTTCTTTCTTTGCAAACAATACAAAATGTTTATGCTCTTTTGACTTTTGATTTAATCCAAAAATATAAATGTACATCACAAATTTAGCTCTGGTTCCGGTCTGCATATGAGTCCAAAAATAATAAAATTCCGAAAATATATGATTACATGATTGCTGCGATTGTTAAACTCTATCTTGTGGCGCTAAGATGCAACAAGCGCCTTGTCTAGACATGTGTGCAAGTTGTTGTGGCTTCAGCTGAAAGATGAATCACTTTGATACCATATCTTCCCCTTTTTATTTTCATGGACACAATGAGCTAGCCATTGGAGGTTAGAATGAATTCACAGCATGGGGTCTTATATAAAACAATAAAAAAAAGTGTTTTGATTTTGATTGCATTTCAACATGTGCGCTTGCATTCCACCAAGCACCGCATCCCTCTCTGAAGAAAATCGTGTCGGCAAACATTGAGCAGCATGTTATTTCAATTCAGATTTGTCACTTGAATTAATGCTCCGGGTTACATATCTTTGTGCTGGAATTGTCAGAAAGAAAACCAAGTCTGTTCAAATGTAAATGTGTGGGCAATTTTTTTACACGGTATAGATTGTGACATGGAAGCTTTATGCTGAAGAGAAACAAAACATAGAGAATGGACTAAGATAAAGGTGAAATGAGTGCCTCTCGCTCAATGTTTTTGCAGTTCCCTCAATGGGCAGATGCAGGGAGCTGGCCAATGCACGCCAACCGCCCCACCAGGCTTTCACAAAGAATCTGTCTCTATTCAAGCCCTAATCCACGCTGCAGAGGGCTCGGGTATTGTCACTTTGCATGCAAAATTTCAATTAGTGCTGGTACCAGTTGTTTCACTTGGACGGGGAGTGTCATGTATCGGCTTGAAGCTACGTTTAGTATATGACTCTCGCAAAAGTCATAGTAGTAGCTCATGGATTGAAAAAAGCATTTCTTGTATTACTAAATGTCCCTACAAGAGATGGTTTGCTCGTGGCAGTTTTATGATGACCCAATAAAGTGGTCAATAAAAGATTAGTTTCTGCCATGACTGCACATGATATTCCACATTGGCAGAAATATAATTGCATTGGGTGACCTGGCCTGTTTTTAAAATAGAAATGTGCATCGATTGCTGGATCAGCCGCTTTAGGCTTGGCTGGCCGACGCGGCAAAACCCACAACATGGCCGTCGCAAATGCGATTCTGTGTCCGTTAAATGAGATGCACAATTGGCGCCAAAGCTTCGCATGCAACTCGCTAACATTGACATGTTTGCGAAGGAAATTAGACACTGAGAACAATGAAGACAACATCATTAGAGGTGCCTATCCAAGTGTAATGCACGACATGCATGCAACGTGAAGCCATACAATTGTCCATCTGCAACAAGTTTGGGGCACTTAACAATAGTTAGGCATCTGTGAAGGTCTCTTTTATGGCATGTGTTCATTTAAGTTGTATGTGTACGTTGACTCTAAGGACAATATTGTATCCAACAAGAACAATAGTAGTTCAACTGGGTCATACAGCCAAAGCCCAGTGGTTTGGAGTTGCACATGAAGGGTTTGCTTGTGAATCAAATCAACAGAAAAGAAACAAAAAAACATGTTGAGAAATGAATCTATATTTGCCACGTATCCACTTTGAATCATAATCAGAGTATTTGCCATTTCCTGTTTGAAACCACATTGGAACTTGTGCAAACATAACGTCATGCGTCAGTTCTTGGCACTCATTTTAAAACTAGTTTAACGTTCCATAAACCCTGTATAGAATATTTCCTGCTTGGTAAATACAGCCTTTGCGTTCCAGGATAAAATAGTCTTTACCTCTTTATAACCTCCTCTTTTCACACAGAAATCTAGATCAAGGATGTTCTCATATTCTGCTGTCTTAATTAGCACATGTTAATTGGTAATGGCTATTCTCTTGGTATGTCATATTTATGAGCAGGAGCCTGATTCATCTCGACCCACTGGGAATATAAACCATGTGGGGACTGTCAAATATTTCAAGACTTTTTTTTTTCCCATAACAAGCTTTCAATCTGCCCTGCAACAACTAGCCCCAATTTGCTCTACTTCATGTGACGCTCATAGTTTATTTGGGACAGTGCTAACCTGCTAGTTAGCTGAAGCCTGATAAGGAAGTGTTCATGGCCAACATTTGACATTTGGCTCCATTTTACTTTCATTGAAAAGTTTTGTGTCAGTTTTGGGCTAGTTTTGGGTTATAGAGTTTTAAAACTCTATAATGTTTTTATTGTCTTTGTAAATCAGTACAATTGGTCTAATAATACGCAATCCATCCTCGTTCTATACCAGAATGTGGCTTAGGCTAATAAACTGATTGGTTGTTTTGTTGCTATGAGGTTGCAATAGGAGAATGTTGTGTCAAATTCATGCCCATGGAGCATAGGAGAGTTAACTTGGCTTCTCCAGGGAAAAGCAAAATTTGTCCACTCCTTTCCACGGTATGTGGCGGTTCCATTAAGATGTCTTGTTTAATTGTTTTGGATTGAGGAATTTGATAATTTGTCAGAAAACCTGATTTTGCTGTTTGTTTCTGAAGATACCATCAAATGTGTCGTACGTTTACACTGTCATTGGGTTTTTTATCAGTCAAATGCTGAATTTTGAATGCACCGACACTGGTATTGGATATTGGATTGTAGGGTCTGAGTAAGTCAATATTCTGATCAGGGCTTTCAATAATAAGACTATTTGTTGATTGATATTAACCCACAACGGCATAGTGAAATTTGACTACGTTATGAACTTCTGATGTTACATGCAAATACTTTTTGTTTTTTGTTTTACCAGCCAGACCTTCTACATTTTGATACACTGCAAAAAATGATGAAAAAAAAGCAAATGTTAAATCTATCTTAATTTGAGCACATTTTAAGGCAGTCAGAATGTACTCGAATTAAGATTTAAAACACCCCTTGATTTAAGAGCGTTTTACCTCATATGTTCAAATACATAAAGATCTGGAATCAAATGGTTTGAAACACAAAAAATGGTCCATATCATTTTATTTCATTATGTATGATGCAAGCACAGATGACCTGATTCTCTTGACCCCTCTGGGCCTGTCACATCCTTCATGTGACTGTCGAGTCATCCAACATCACATATGGAACAGGTAGCAGCTCATTTCTTTAGCTCTCAAGAGGAGCAGAAAACAGAATGAACCGTTCAATGAGAAATACCCTTGTGCTGTGCGTCAGCAAAAACACAAAAAGCACAAACTGTCTCTAACCTCAGTCCTGCATCGCGTGGCCTCGGTCCTTGTTCCGCAGCCTGAATTCTGGATCTTTAGCTCATTGGCCGTGGGAGCAGATCCCTCCCTCAAAGTGGACCTCCCCAAGGTTTCTCACTTTTCCCCACTGTTTTTTATAATCTGCATCCAAGGACAGTGGCGATGATCCAGGACACTCAACATTCAACAACATTCATGGACAATTATCAATATTTATGAACATTAGTCATCTGCCCGTTATGGACCAATGGGTTTTTATCATTGCATTTCTTGTGCTTGAACTGCGTGATTCTCTGATCTGAGTTGGATAATTCAATGGTCAAAGTCCTCCGAGATAACTACTGTTGTGATTTAGGGCTGTACAAGAATACATCGAATAAATTGGAATTGAATTGAAGAAGCACAGGCAACACATTTCGCATCACAGAGAAGTTGTTTCTACCTGAGCTGTGGCCTGTGCCGGTTGCTCACCTCACATCTATCGGCGTTCTGCGTCATGTGACTTAGCCTTTGTTTTCTAATTCTCTTTCGGCCGCACCGTCTGTCCACCCCGGGTCACATCGACAGCGTGCCCTTCCCCCTTTTCTCTGCAAAGTCACTCTGTTTTGCTCACGGCGACACAAAAGCATTTTTCATCGTCCCTCACTTTGAATCGAGTCAGATCGTAACAGGTGTATGGGTCTCGCAGCCTCGTAAGCTGACATTTTTTATCTGATTAGTGCAGCGAGCAGACAATCTTTGCTCCTCTAACCGATGAGGGTTACCCGGAGTAAGTGACCCAGCAGGCTTTAGCAGCCATAACAAATACACTCTAAAAAATATTGCCCTAGTCCAACGAGAAAAATTAGGGCAACCCTCTCCGCTCACCTTTTTACGTTGTATCAAGAAGTGCACAATTGAGTCATAGTAAATGCTCTTTTTGTTTTGAGACAACTCAATTTTTATCTTCAATTGATCATTTTATTAATTGAAGACAACTCATTAATTATTTTCATGTGTATATGTTTTTGTGTTGCATACTCACTTTTTTAAGCTTGATGTACTCAATATGTAACACTTGCAACCTAAATTTCTTTGTTACGGCTAAACCTTTTTATATTGACTTTAATTAATTTTTTATTAATTTTACAATATAATTTTAAATTACATTTTATACATGAATGACAACAAAACAGATTATCAAACTGATTTATTGCAATACTGGAAACATCTGACTGTAAAATCCACAACATCTCCATCTCACACCAACACTGACATCCAATTTTAGTACAATTATGAAAACTATACTGGTACACACATCCTCAACATTTGAACTTAAAATATCAATTGGTTGAAATGAACTGTATATAAATGTAGGGAACAACGTTGTACTTTTTATAAAATGCTCCTTTTGAGAGCTAGGACCTTGGCCCTCCTTTTTGGTGTGTCCAGCTCAACAAAAAGTTTCTGAAAGACTTGAAAACTGTACTTTAGTGTCTTTTTACTGTTGAGATTGAAAGGATAGATGATACCCATGAAAGAAGCACAGCACCTTGAGATATTTTTTCCCATGATGACTTGGGTTCCTTCAATCACATTTGCTCTGGTCCTGGTTGCAGATGATTCTTCTCCGATGATTGCAATACTCATGGTCAAGCGATGAAAACCCACTTCATAGTCATCAGTGCTCTATTGAAAATACAGAAAGGATTATACTTTTGTCTTATGAATAAATGTATGTGTATGTCCTAGTAGTTCAGGCAGAAGACCCTATTATTTTTTATAGTTTTACTATTTCTATGGAGGTTTTACTATTTCTATGGAGGTTCAGAACAACATACTAAAAGTCAGAAGAAATCCAGGTTGGGCAAATAGATTTCATTTTCATCATGACTAAAAATGTACAAATACGGCCAGAAAACTGGAACGGATTTTTTTTTTTTTTTTACAATGAACTTTAAAACGCTGGAACAATGCATTATCGTATTATAAGTTTCTAATTGTACTATACAAATGAGCTCAACATATAAGGAATATTCCCAAATCTGCATTTAAACACACATTGAGTGCGGGCCAGTGTGAAAGCATGCTACGGGAGACATCCACTATAGGAGTGATGGGCCATGGCCACGACGTGATCATCACAAAATCTTATTACTACAGAATCATGACACGTCCACAGGCACCGTTTCACTATCTTTTGAGCCAGCGACTAAGGGGTTAAAAAAGTCATAATTATGAAATAAAATGATATTCTTGTGAGAACAATACCCTTCCGTAGTGATCAGAGTAGAGGCAAAACAATCTGCAATTGTAAAACTATTGCAGTCTTTTGTTTTGTGTGTACGTGCGTTCATTATTTGTGCAATTTTACCTATATCCTGGACAAATTAGTTAAAATTCTACAAAACAAATTATTGAAACTAAATACCTGAAGAAGAAGCTCATTTATTTTTCGTATTTTCTGTCCAGAAGCTCCTCCTCGGTCTGACCCGATCTGCATTAGTTTGCTTAGAGTAGTCCAGTTGTGCCATGGAGGTGGACTCCAGTCTCACTGTCATAATTATTTTGAATTCTTCATTTATCTGCAACAGATACATCATACACATTATTACACCACTCTGAGCTGTGTAAAGCAGTGCTTTAAAGTGTAATGCATGCGTGTATATACATTACCTGTGATGCATTGAAAGTGCTGGCCAGCGCCCCAGGAATTCCTTGACCGGTGGTTCTTCACACAAGACTTCCTGACGAAGGAGAGAGAAAGTCCGGTTCATTTTAACTTGCTAACAAGAGAACATTCCCTAATGTATTTATTATTATTTTTAAACATCAAACAACTTCACACAGACCGCAAGACTCTCAACAAAACGTGTCTAGCAAAAATTCAAACAGACTGTAGCAAACAAAATGGCGGGCCACGGCCGTGGCATTAACGTTTCAAACCAAATGCCCTTCTTGCATTTCTAAAAACATGCTAACACTCAATACACAAATATACAAATCACGAAGCAAAGACCATAATGCTACGGTCAGCGGTTTCACTTTTAGCCTTTCATACTCGACGGTTACATGTGAATGATTTGTAAAGTGCGTTACCATTTGTTTGACAGAAGTAACAGCAGCAAATTGCACACGTATTTTTGTGAATGACTAAACATGCAATGCTCCTAGTTTGAATAAAATGTCACGTACCTTTCAAACGAGCTTGGAAAAGCAGTTCAGCAGATCACGACCTGATCACGTCTTTGCAGAACTTGCATGTTCAGTGGGAGGAGCCTGGCCCAGTAAAAAAATTAAGTTGCCAGGTAAACAAATCGAGTTGCGGAGGTGTTTTTTTATTTCACGCCAACACATTTTTTGTTGCAATTGTTGTAACATAAAAAGGTCTTTTCAGGCAGGTAAATATTTTTGTCTTACTGAACAGTCTCAATATTTGAGTTAAAGCCGGTAATCATATTATACCTGCAGCACAGAAAATTAACCTACAATTCGCAGCTCACTTTTTCTACTTAGTGGAAATTAATAATTAAAGTATTTTCAATAAGTGACCTGGATGACTTTTTAGAGTGTAGATCAAGCCCTCTCTGCAGATTATCTTCTCCGGCATATGTACACATTGCACTCGAGAGCCAGGGCACTCTTAAGGATGTTCTCAAAATCATGCGTTTAAGGTTCTTATCATGCTGAAAGATAGAGACTTTGTACTCACTTCTTATTATGCTAAAGTCAGATATTTTATATTTAATTCTTGATTCTTCATTATGCGAAAGTCAGGGTTTTTCTTCTTAATTCTTGCTGCGTCTTTATGCTTAAGTGATAGATTTAAGACTTGCTTCTATTTTTATTTTAGCGTCACGTTATTGTTAATTTTTCTTTTGTTGTGCAACTTGTGTTACTGGTGATGCAACACTGAACTTCCCCCTGTGGGATGAATGAAAGATCTCTTAATCTTCTTCTGTAATAAAGCACGTATCCAGTGCCATCCACATTGTTCTCTGGGGTGGAAAAAAAACAAACAGAAAAAAAGGGTTTTATTGGATGTGATAATGTCACATCCAATAAAACCCGAATGCCTGTTGAATTAGAATTATGCTAACAGTGAAATTAGGGAAATTCCTTATTTACTTTTGGCGTATTTACTCTAGTATTTCAGTGTTATTGTAATTCACACTTAGGAAAACTGGAAAGGTTAGTGTGTCAGTTGGTTTTAAACGTAGACACACGTTGAGAATATCACAGACAGGGGTCAGTGCGGCTTCAAGGGACCACTAGCATTAGAGTAAAGGTTACATTGTACACTGGGTCACTGACACTAGAACTCCCAGGGCAGTCAATTTGACGGCTTTTTGTTTTGGAAGTGTAAATCACACAGCTCATGTACATTTTTGATCTTCATGTACATTTTACTTTTTCTGTTTTTTATGTAGTTTATTGAATTAGATTTTACGCTGCAATATGAGTTGAGAAGTAGAGAAGGGCAAGCGCTAGTAACCATAGCAACATGCTGTTAACTTCCTAGCATTTGGCCTTTCAACAGTTTTTTTTCAGTATTTTAAAGTTATATTCACCCGTTTTAGCACTGTTAAAATGAGAAAATTAAAATATGAATAAAACTGATGGTAAACTCACAAACTTTTTAGAATTGTATCGGTTTGAATGGGAGCAGTCAAAATGATGGCTCTTTGTGTTCTAGTCTGATATTACACCAGTTCAAATTATTCCTACATGTTGATACTGACTTTACGGACTAACGCATACAGCCCATGGTTCATTCAGATTCTCATAAATTGCCTTAGTATAATCAATAGCAGTGTAATATTCAGATGAGAAAGATTAGCTTAGCATGTGCTGGGGATGATCCGTGATATAATACCATTAGACTGTATCCCCATGTCCTACACTGCAAAAAATGATATAATATGAAGTAATATTTGCTTGAATCAAGTGATTTTCACCTTAATTTGAGGTCATTCAGACAAAAAAACAGATTTGCCGATGAGACAAGTCTTAGGTCAAAAACTCATTTCTCATTCCAAGGGAAAAATTTCTTGTATCATTTAAAAACTCTAGATAATTTAGCTTGTCCCTTTGGCAAATCTTGTTTTAAGGCAGTCAAAAGGTGCTATAATTCATTTTGCTAAATTAGAGAATTTTTTGAAGTATTTTTCATCTCTTTTTATTTGTTGTTACATATCATGTGAAACCGGTAAACCTAAAACAGCTGTACTACACATGCAAGATCAGCAAGGCAACGCTAATATACGTCTTTTGGGGTTGATAAATTATATCTGGAATGAGTCACAACATCACTGAGGTAAAACAGGTTGAAACAGAAGCAAGTATAAGCGGCTGATATGACTGTTTTCCATAGCCACTGGCAGGACCTTTTGGTGGTGAAATTACAATAGATCATTCGGGAGGGCAGCTGGAAAATCCATAGAGAAGCCTCAGAGACCTACTGTGTGTGCGAAATCAATCCACCCATCCAGCTGAGGCCAATAAGTGCAAATGATTGTCACATGATAGGGTTAAACACATACAGTATTATTATTCATACTGTCCAAATAGGTTTTCATCTGCACCAACACAAGAAGGCATTTAATCAATATAGGACTTGATTGTTTTTCACAAAGCAGTCCTTGACCCACTCAGGGCTTAACATCTATCAGGTTACAGCAGTACAATTTTCAACCATTTAGATGTATGTAAAAGAAAATGATAACACATGAATAAATTATTGCTTGAATCAAGTGGTTTTGATCTTATATTTAGTACATTCTGACTGCTTTATTTTCTCATTCCAAAGGAGACATTTCTTGTATCTTTTAAAAACAAGACATTTTTGCCTGTGCCATTGGCAAATCTTGTTTTAAGGCAGTCAAAATGTGCTCAAATTAAGATACATTTTGCAAGTTTTGAGCAGTTTCAAAAAAAAAAATGTGATCAATTTTTGCAGTGTGACAATATCAATTCTGTTTTTGCAATATCCCCTGAAAAAAATACACGTTTTTATCTTCCTTTTTCACCGTTCTCCTTCATCTTTCATCTTTCTTTTACATAAATTTAACATGAGCTTGCAATAATCACTTGTTTTACTGCGCGTGTGCCTTTGCTTCACAAACACTGCGTTAGGTTTGGGGCTATTGTATAATTATAGCAGCAACATAAAAAGCATGGAGTTGAAGCTGGATTAGTCAGCCCAAGTGTGAACATAGGGTCAACTACGGTACGTTATCTAACTGATGCTATAGGTCGTAAAGGCAACTCAATAGCTTTGTAATCTCTCCCTTTTTAGGTTTCCTCCATTATGTGTAAATTACTCGTCGTTTTGAAGTGTGTTAAACAGAACTGGCATAAGAATTGACCTTGAATTTTTGAGTATTAGTGGTATTCTCAATGTTTTGATAAATGCGCCAAGTTATGAATGTCATTAATAAAGGTGTTATTTATCCTGACACCATTTTGACTTGTGATTTGTCACCATGAAGATATTATGCAGTATGTTTTGCTTTTGCCCATCCAAAATGACTTTCTACTTTGCTCATTCATGTTTTAGGATGAAATATAGGATAAAAACTCTATACAACTCCCTGTGCTACCACCAGTGTGAGGAGATTGCATTTTAGATTTATATTTAAGAAAAAAATAAATAGGAGAATTACCGACCACAAACACAGCCATAAATAAAGATAAATTGGATAACATATTTAGGGACAATACTTTTGTTGTAAAAGACATGCAACCTCTGAGTGCGCCCCCCACCAGTAAGAAAGGTTCAAAATTGCCATCATAGATTTTTATTAAAAAACCAAGGCAAGGCAAGTTTATTTGTATAGTACAGTTCAAGTGCTTAAGAAAACACAAAGTCAACAAAACTATCAATCATTCTTGGAAGAGCAAGGACTTGGGACACACACACACACCCACACACACACACACACACACACACACACACACACACACACACACACACACACACACACACACACACACACACACACACTACAAATATCTAAACCTTGTCTTGTATTTGTCTTGGAAGCCTTTGTCTCCCTCTGAAACAGAAGCAACTCTGAGAATCATACCAAACATAGCGAAAATCTAGTCTTTCCCTTCAGCCGCTAATTTGATTAAGTCGAAAGTGCATCGGAGCAGAATACAGATAGAAAACCCCAGTGTGAATGTGAGATAGTTATCATGGCTATTACCAGGTGTGATATCAGTGGAAATGTGCCAGGCAGGTGCGACATCATCAACACTTATAGACTGTGAAAAATATTGGAGAGGATAAAAGCACACCTCTTTCGCTCCCTTCTTCAGGCGAGACAACTGTACATACACTACTTATCCCCGTGAACTTTCTTCTAACATTCAGTTCAAGCGATTAACCATTGCTAATCTTTCGCCCGACAAAAGAAGTGTGTAAAACCGAAGCCGTCTGTGAAGCATGCTCTTGTGCTGTGTAGCTCAAGGGCCCTTGTAAAAAGCTCGCTCTCGTCCTCCCATTTAAAAACATTTGCTGCTGTGTTTACCCCCTTTGTCTTGCTCTGGGCGCTCTTCCACAAAAAAAAAAGAGAGTTTCACCTGCTTGTGTCGGACCAATCACCAGCTGTCAGTCCCGCGCTAATGTGAAATATTACCAGCTGAAGGCCCAGAATATAAAAGCCACTTCTCACATAAATACATTACCTGTCACTCCACGTCGGATTAGGACTTCAATGCGGCTGATGATTTAAAGTTCTTTTTGCTGGGGCTGTCAGAGCAGACATGATTGTGCCCGTGGCCATAAAGAAACATATGTGGTTCTGTTTGAAGGCGGCAGCACCAGATGTGTTTAGTGAATGACGCCGGGCCCGGTTTTCACACTTGTGCACGTCAAACACTTTGGAGGAGCTGTGTCACGGAGGTGAGAAGCAGCAGGTTTAATTCAAACAGTTAATGGGCTGTCTGAAGCTGCAGGTCTGTAAAAAAAGAGGAACTTTGTCACTCAATGCTTTTGTTGTGCCCAGATAAAGATATGGGGTATTATTGTGAAAACCGGATCCCTTGGCTACCCCATTTTAATTTGATTGGACAAGATTCAAGATATATAGGAAAGCAATTGTGTCTTGACTCACAGGCTGCTATATTGAAAATACTCATAAGAGAACAGAATATAACAACACAGACATAAACTATTACCGCTCTGCTTGATGGCCTGTATTCTCTCTCTGGTCTCTCTCTGGTCGCTCTCTCTGGTCCCTCCTCTAGTCTCTCTGGTCTCTCTCTCTAGTCTTTCTGGTCTCAGTCTCTCTGGTCTTTGTCTCTCTCGTCTCACTCTCTAGTCCCTCTGGTCTGTCTCTGGTCTCAGTCTCTCTGGTCTCAGTCTCTTTGGTCTTAGCCCATTTGGTCTCGGCCTGGTCTTGAACTGAACTGAAATGAACTAAAAACTTGTTCAAATATTTTGCTATTTAAGTTTAAATGTAAAAAAATTAATTAGCATGCCATTGTACATGTTTTAGTGGTAGAGGAAACCGCAGAACCCGGAGAAAACCTTTCCACACAGGGAGGGAACAACTAAGCTCCACACTGGAAGACATGGAGGTGGAATCGAACCCAGGACCTTCTTGCTGTGAGGGACAAGGCACCATGTCGCCGTCTAAAAAACTGTAATAAACTATTATTATTTTGTAACCTGTTTTCTGTTACCAAGACGGGGAATTAACGCTAATGTTGCAGTCCTGATTATAGATTGCATCATTTTATCTCAAAGTTTAAATATTCCCCACACTTCCCACCCCCGGCGTTTGCCCCAGAGCAATCTCTTTGAGGTTTTGTCTCTCCTGCGTTAAGCGTTGATCCGTGCGCAGCCACTTCCCCAGCGGACTCTCGACTCGCTCGTCTCGGGGCTGCCTTCACTGCTGCTGGGAAATATGAATTGCAGCTGCAGCGCCTCCCCATAATGAATGTCTGTTTGAAAGCCAACCATGCTTTGCCTCTGACACAACCTTGCACCTTCTCCAGAGATCCTCCCAAAGAGGCAATTCACAAAAGTCAGTGATGTTATCCCCACTGCTGCTGCCACTCCTGGTCTTACCTCTCCCTGAACTCCCAGTCCTCAGAAAATAATATCAAAAAATAATAACATTACTCATTGCAAATCAAGGCTCAAACATGAGTCATTTTTTTTATCTGTTTGGAGATAGAAAAGATATTACTCCCTTATGTTTTCACTGGACTCAAATATGTCAGATGATCAGAGAACCTTGTTTCATCAGCAGTTACAGAACAGAAAGAATGCAAAGCACACAGCACAAGATCAAGGAACAATAACTCAAATCTCTAACTTCAGCCTAATAAAGAAGCAAGTATAAAATCTCTAGCGGTAGCATAATAAAGAAGCAAGTATAGAATCTCAAACTTTAACATAATAAATTAGCAAGTATGAAATGTCTAATATTAGCATGATAAAGAAGCAAGTATGAAATCCAGTTTATATCTACATGTAGTGATGCAGTAGCCTTTATTTCACACTGTGGTTGGATGGGGGTACGCTCGCGTCATACTGCTGTTAGGGGGATGTGAATCCAGTGGAGGAGGGTTCAAAGTCAAGCATTCATTAATATTAAGAGGTTTTGGAATCATGGAAACGGTAAAAAGAATATGTTTCAGATAGAGATTAGATTCAATTGAGGCTATACCCTGCATGTACAGTATGGAGCGAGAGACAAATTCCCTCTACGATTGTGAAGCGCTTTGTGACTCTGGTCTGTGAAAGGCGCTGTATAAATAAATATTGCTCACTTATTTTGCTACCAAATATATGCACTGTGTTTTGCTTTCTGTTTCAACTTCAAATTCACAAAAGTCAGTGATGTTATCCCCACTGCTGCTGCCACTCCGGGTCTTACCTCTCCCTGAACTCCCAGTCTCCAGAAACCTATATTACTGTACTCCCTTATTCTGTCACTGCATTCAAATATATCAGAATATCAAGATTCTTTATTCGACCTAAAGTGAGGAAATTTCAGTGTTGCATCACCATAAGGAATGAGGAACACACAGCACAAGATAAATGTACAATAGCCCAACAACATTTCTAACTTTTGCATACAAGAAGCAAGTATAATCTCTATTTTGCTACCAAATGCACTGTGTCTTGCTTTCTTTTTCAACTTGAGATCATTTAAACGCTTTTTTCCAAGAACACTACATAACAAGTCTTTTTCTTTGCACTTTTCTTTCCTAATCAGTTTGAATCGAGAGCTCAGACTTTGGCACACTTACACGGTGCCAACACGACGGAGCCAAAAACCCTTTTACAAACGAGATGAATAGTGAGCCAGAGTTCATTCATAATGTCATCAAGACACTTGACAAGGTTTTACGCATGTTTATGTCTAATATATCTTTTCTACAACCATAGACTGACTGTGCCTTTATTTAGATTTTATTCTCTGCTTTTGTGTCCATGTTTAATTTATCTCCAAGCTACATTATATCGACAAACACTGCAAAGAGTGATGCAAATATATCTTAGTTTTTGCACATTTTGACTGCTTTGATATATGATTTGCCAATGGAATATGAAATGTCTTCCTTGAAATGAGAAGAAAAGCAACAGCTCTTGAAATAAGACTGAATAGCTTTGTCCCATTGGCAAAACTTGTTTTAAGATTCTATAAGAATGTGTGCAAATTTAGATACAAATCAGTTGAGGCTAGCAATTATTAGACTTAGACTTAGACAGACTGTATTGATCCACAAGTGAAATTGCGTTGTCACAGTAGCTTTAGTATTTCAAAATGTAAAAATAATAATAATATAAAATCACATTAAAGTAAAAATCTCAAATGAATGATAATAATAATAAGATATTTGTGAGAATAGAATAATCTGGATGTTTTAACTTTTTTTTTGCAGCGCATTAAAGCTTCAAAATGTGTATGAGAGTATTCCACAACATCATTCTCCTCAAAAGAGTAGTTTGATGTAGTTGCTTTGAGCCTTTGATGTTTTTCCTTTGTTTTATGTAGTAGTCACTAAAAAAAATAAATAAAAAAAATGCCATATTGTTGCTCATTTCTTTCATTGCTTTAGAGCCCCCCGGCTAATGCCAACTGGATTTTACATGGCTCACTTGGAGCTTGTGTGAATTTCAATGACAGCCATCTGCAGTGCGGAGCTCTCACTCGTGCAAACATCATATGCCCTTTTACGACGGTCGGTAACCCGTTCTCTGAGAGAGTTGACCCACTTTGACATGCACCTTTGCCTTGTGTCATTAGCTGGGAGTATTACGAATGAAAATCTTCTTTTATGGAAACGATTTAAGCATGTTACTGTTCTAGTGGTTGATCATTCGTTTATCACCACTGTTTTTGGAGGGAATGAATAATATCATGTTTAGTTTTGTTTATTTATAGACAATATGCAGCTACATAAAAAAAAAAATGGCAGCACCAGATAGCACCATGCTACTTTCCATCTGTAGTCATTGACAATACAATCATATAACATACATATTCAAATACAGTTCAGTTACCCACGTAGTTATATTCATAAGTCACAATTACTAAATACAATATAATTAACATTTAGCAGCAAATGTGCAGACTGTGGCTGTGTCCAAAACGGTAGGCATCGGGCCGCGTAGGGTGGATATGTAGGCATCGAGGGAAGGCCGCGTAGCCACAGGCGAGGTAGGAGGCGAGACGTGATGTGGATTTGGACAGCAGCTGCCTTCTGCCTTCGTCACGTGACTACACAACTCAGAGCGGAGCGGAAGGACACGGCGGCCATGATGGACGGTAAAAAGTTCTAAATACGCTTTAATTAGGACATAAAAGTTAATTCTAATATCATTTGAGGCGAGAAATATCCCCCTCTATTGTCATATCAGGGGTCTGTTTGGAGATAAATTCGAAAATTTTCGGACTTTACCTCCAGCCTGAAGCTCCGGTGCTATAAGCTAACAGCCCAGTTAGCTGCAGTGCTGAAGCCCAGAACAGGCTGTCTAAACACGGGGTCAGGTAATGAGAGCCCCCTGGATGTTTACAATCGTATTCTGAAAAAACAGAGGATGCTTTTGTTGTTACACTTTCTCTGTTATAACAATTGTATTGGCAGTAATCATTAGTTTTTACAAAGTTATATTTTATGTAAACAATGCACATATATGCAATAAATTATTATTAGATATGGATTATATATTTGCTATGGCCCTTGTTTGTGCATCACTTAAAAGTAATTTTATCAGACCTAAATGTATTAACGTGTGTTTGCTGATGAGAGAGAAACATCAATTTATCTATAATAATAACTGACACATCCATTTATCTATAATAATAACTGGAACATCAATTTATCTATAATAATAATAACTGGAACATCCATCCAACATTATTAGATCTATAATAATAACTGACACATCCATGGATCTATAATAATAACTGACACATCCATGGATCTATAATAATAACTGACACATCCATGGATCTATAATAATAACTGACACATCCATGGATCTATAATAATAACTGACACATCCATGGATCTATAATAATAACTGACACATCCATGGAAACATTAACAGACATCTGTAAAATGAAGTTGAACACAGATGTTTGACACTGCTCTTATTCACTTTTATGTCTCTTGAAAAGCTAACAGACCGTTACTAATCACATTTGAGTTTAATGTATTCAATTATAAGTATAAGTATAAGTACTGCTGACAAATATGTAGTTGTGTAAATAATACCTCACTTTGATGACTCTTTACATTTCACACAAACAACAAAATCATAATAAAACCAACAAGTTTGATTTTAGTTTTCTTTATTTCCAGGTTCTCTGAAGTGCTGTCGATGAGACCTGTGTCAGAGGCAGACGCCCAGGACTCTGCTGCTGCTCCTGCTGCTGCTCCTGCTGCTGCTGCTCCTGCTGCTGTTGCTCCTGCTGCTGTTGCTCGTTCTGCTGTTGCTCCTTCTGCTGCTGCTGTTACTCCTCCTGTTGCTCCCTCTGCTGCTGCTGTTGCTCCTCCTGTTGCTCCTTCTGCTGCTGCTGCTACTCCTCCTGTTGCTCCCTCTGCTGCTGCTGTTGCTCCTCCTGTTGCTCCTTCTGCTGCTGCTGTTGCTCCTCCTGTTGCTCCTTCTGCTGCTGCTCCTTCTGCTACATGTCTTCAGAGATGCAGAGCCCACTGTTCTAACTATTCATGACTGCTGATTAAAGGAAAATATTATATACAAGTTTGTTGTAGTTCATAATGTTTTCAGCAGTGAAGCAGGAGGTGATGGAGGTGAAGCAGGAGGTGATGGAGGTGAAGCAGGACGTGAAGCAGGAGAAATTATGACCTTAATTTCACCACAAGTCTCTGAAAAAGAAGAACACAAACATCATGCATTAAAACACAGCCCACATTTAGGATTCTTTTTACACTTCATATTCAATTAATACTATTTATTTGGGGCTTTGCAAAAAACTGGTTAAAAATAAAATACAGAAATCCTTACAGTATTTAATATTAGAGATACAAGCTTCACAGCAGGGGAAACAGAAGAATGATATGATAGAAATACACACAAATAATCAAGTTATGAGCATGGCTAACCACTTTAACACTAGGACCGCCGTGCTCTAAACATACCTTGCACCGCCCCCTGCGGTCAGTTGACCGCTATGTATTTTGCGCTGATACAGCCTTTTGCCAAATTGATTGTTCACTAAACCAGAACTTGATGTTGCAAAGGAATCGTGATCATAATGAAACTGTGTAAATTATTTGTCTAAATATGCTAAGTAATTGTAATTCTAGCCGAAATAAAAGACTAAGACGACACATTGTGCGTGTACTGATCCATCAAAATTACGATGACTTTTCTGGCTAGATTTATTTTTGTAACTTTGCAAACACCTAAAAGGTTGGTCACTATATGTTATATTTGACTCAGTAACAATATGTAAATTCAAACAATATAAATTATAGTTTAGAAAAGCACGGGACCATAACGTCTTCGCGCTGCTATATGCGTCTACTTCTTACGTCATCTCCAGACTGTTTTCTCTTTAGAGGCCGAAATCACCGTGGGAAATATTATCTAGATAATAATAATAGTATTCGTATTGACACAAGATCATCAGCTATGGCTACCATCGTCAATTTAAAATCTTCAATTTTACACGGGACACGTTAGAAAGACAAATATATGCATATATATATTTGTATTTATTTGAGACAAGCAGTGCTCTTTATGCTCAGAACAAAATTATAATCATTGCCTTGCAGTGCGCGCTGTGCAGAATAACACACAGTGTTATCTGGATGAAATCAGAATTATATCCTTATTGATATATGAGGGCCGCCTCTGCCACAGTCGCTCTCCTCCTGCAGTGTCCGCGGGTGACGAGCACTCTGATCTGCACTCTGCCTTGATAGTTCATCTAATTGTTCTATTTTATTGCGATATTGTATTCTGCTTTATTGCCTTCTTGTATGTATAAATATAATAATGTAATTGATGATGAATGAAAAGGCAGAATGGAGCAACAGCGCGCACACAGACACCTGCATATGGCTGGCATTACGAGGGTCATGTGAGTTATTGCTTCTGGACTTGTTACAACACTGCTGTCTGTGCCGTGAATGCACTATGGGTTTACGTTCAGATTTAGAATATTATAGGTGTTCTCCCCGCTGTCACTTTCTGCCTCAAAATGTGACATCTCACCTCCGTCAGACTGTTCTCATTCAATGTTTTGAAGCACTGTCAGGGCTTCATACCGTGTACTTGCAGCTCTATTCATTTTGTACTCCTCTCTCTCCCAAATAATAATAAAAAAGTCCCTTTAGAGTCTAATGACAACATATTGATACATTTTTATAAGGCGCGAAAAACCCCCGGGAAAGGTTACTATGACAACAGTCGCCCCTGCGCCATGTATCTCTATGGGGCAGCAGAAAGGGCTGTGGTTTAGAAAAGTTAAAAATGCGTGTAAATCTTGTTTTCTTTACTTTTTCCAAAACCAAAACACACCAAAATATAAACCACAAGTACCCAGTAAAAGTCATAAAATTTCAACTTCTGGCGTTTTGTTTTGAATACACTAATTAGCATAATAAAGTGAGTGACGGTCAGTTGACCGCTAGGGGCGCTCCTAGTGTTAAACCTGTGTTTGTGGAAGTGGGACTTTGTCCTCTGCAAATGTCTTAATGACAAACGAAACCTCTGTATAATGTGTGTTTACTATTTATTAGACTATTGTATGAAAAGGGCTTTATAATTATTCTTGGCCTATTCTATAATTTCATATGTCTAATATATACAGTTTTCCCAGTCTCAGTATGGGATTAAAAACAATATGCACAATCTATTTTATATGAATACAGAAAACATGTGTTAGCATACTATAGCTGCTGTGCTGCAGAGTGATTTTCCATGAAAACGTGACTATTTCCTCAGTGTAGCTTTAATATTTAATCAGTGGGTTTGTTTCTCCCTAAAAGATAAAACACAACATGATTTTTCTTGTTCAAAAACCGAATCTGAATGAACTAGCCTCGTAGCATTAGCTTTTCGGGACTGAGCCTATTTACAGCAGATAACAAGGTTAAATACACACATCTGTGGCAGATCTAATTTATGTCTGTGTTTTATCATAACAGTCGTCTTCATAACTCAACAGTAAAGTATAGCAGTACTTACTATAGACATAACTTCACAGTAAAGTGCTTACCATAATGTTAGCTCCCACAGATCCGAGCTGTTGTTTACATGTTAATGCCGAACGGAGTTCTGCGCATGCGCGGCCGTGACTTGGCAAAAAGAAGGCAGCGAAGCATACATCAGATGCATCCTTCATATCTGCTCCAAAAGTGGCCGTTTCCATAGAGACGAAGTCATGATGCCTACGCTTGGCGAGCTCGCCAAGTGGTTTTGGACACCCCTGCAATAGCCGTCGCTTGAGGAAGTGACGTCACGATGCCTACATATCCACCCTACGCGGCCCGATGCCTACCGTTTTGGACACAGCCTATGGCTGATGTTGATGTGATATTAAAACATCATTAAAGGCTAGAGACTCAAACACAATCACTCAAAAATACATTGAGACTAGAGCATTCTGATATTGTCAGACAAAAGGGCCACAGCAGGTATGTTGTGGCCCTTTTTTTACAGTATGTGGGCTGCTATGTTTTTTCCTTAAAAGTGCTGAGACCCGATGAGTTATGTCAAACTGACCTCGTAGTGTGTCATAGTGCGGCGCGGGTACAGACTAAACCTGCATCGGTTCTTCTCTATCTGCTGAAGGACAAACAATAATGTCTTATTTTCACATGACTGTGAGACAGCATTGGCCTTTCGCTGTCCGCAGCAGTATGTATTGTGCTGATTGCTCAGGACGTGCCTGGCAGAATAAAGTCCCAGCAATAAATTACTGCAGGCCATGAAGATGATGATTGGACGAGAGGAAAATCATACCTAATCTCCTAATTACAGAAGCACTAGTCAGCGTGTAATTTTCTCCCCCTGAGTGCTGCTTGTTCCTGGTAGAAAATCACTGCTGAATTGTAGATCTGTGCGGAAGCGTGTGCTGCTCAGGAAGAGTTTAGTCACTGGGCTGTGATGTCACTTCACATTCGTGTGTTGTGCTTACTCTGAAGTGTGATATATTCAATTCAGCTTTAAAGACTTTACATTTTTACAGACACATTTAAAACATACAAACAAACAAGACAAACATAAACAAACATTTATGACTTGAAAAGACAGCCAAACCAGTATCTCCACATTTTGGACTGAAATCAGCGCTAATATTATTTCATTTTCGGACTTGTTTTGTCGACAAATTGAATCGCACTTTAGGTTCCTCAACACAGCCTTTAAAGTGTTCTCTTGAGGTGACGAACAGCTCAGACGCACTGGTCCATTATGGCTCTCTCATAAGCACTCAAAAAGCGTCATTGAAGGACACCTGCAATATTGTTTAAAGTCAATTAGGGAAGATACTAGGGCTGGGCGGTATAACGGTATAAGCGGTATGCGGTATAAATTTGGCCCACGGTAGAGATTTTTGTTATACCGGCATATTGCGATAGGTCATTATGTCATCAAATGGCGCAGGCTCTGACGCCAGCAGAAAGGACCAAAACAAACCGGCATTCAGCAGCATTAGCCTAGCACATTAGCCTAGCAGACACCACTGGAAACAACAGCACGGCTTTCACACCGTGTTTCTGTCTCTGTATTGGTCACAGCGGCCCCAGCGGAGGTAAATACACACACAGCAATCACAGTTTACATGTCTACCTTTCGGCCAATGAGTGTCAAAGGGGCGTAGGCTCGAAGCGCCATCGTGAGCCAAAATAGATCCATGCTTGTGCCGTGTCCGCATCATCTCAGAAGTTTTGTAAAGTTAGCGTCCGATTCAGACTTCCGCGGTCAATAGATCACGAAAGCTACTTTGTTAAACAAAATTAATTGTGCCAAAATGAGCATTTACATCAATTGTTCAAATCCAATGCGCTGTTTTAATGCAGATAAATCCATTGAATCATCCAGTTCACAGCAAGCGCTTAGGGAGCGTCAACAAATGGCAAGACTAGCTTTGTAAACGAACAATAGCTTTTACTGAAGCCATGCATACGCACTAAACTCTGACACTATAAATAATGACCATGTCTAACTGCTACAGATATTATATAATATATTTTATATTTTTATATTATTTAAAATTGCTTTCACAGTTAATGGTCTTTACTGTAAGATACATAAATAATGTATGTTACAGCATTTGTCTCTCACCTGATTTTCAAACTCAAAAAATATATATCAGATTCTAATGTATAGATAAGTAACAATCTTGACTATTTTATGCGAGAACCTGCTAAACCTATATTGAAATTCACACACCAAATTATACCGTGATGTATACCGTCTACCGTCTGTGACCCAAATCATACCGCGATATGAATTTTAGGCCATATCGCCCACCCCTAGAAGATACATTTCCATTATGTGTCAAACATGGGTATCGTATAGTCAGTTGTTGTTGGCCTGTAATCGCCTTTTTAAAATAAAGTTACTGATTGCATTTTTTGTAACATTAAAATTGCACATGTTGTTTTAGTTTGCACCCAGTCACTTGCAATGATACATTTAAGCCTAATGTACAAAGTTCTCAATGAGGTATAAGTTGGTATTTATTTTTGGATCAACATTTAGCATTGGCTCTTCTCACTCTTACTTTAGGTAAGCAGCTTATGGAATCTACATGCACGGAACAGCTGAGCTCTTTTAATTATTCAGAGGCTTTGTGGGATATTTATTAGAGCAACAAGATATGTAATACATCTTATTGGCCGGAGGGACGTGAGCGTGAAGAAAGTGTTGAATTAGCAGCCATTAGGGTATATTCTTGTGAAACGTATGAAAATATGAAGTAATAATACAGTTTTGTAACCATGAATTGTGTATTTGAAAATGCTTTGATTTTTTTGAAAATTCTTATTCTTAGTATCCAGTCTTCCTTTGATGTAAACAATGCAGAAGGCTCACATTGACTGCTCAAAATCTCATGATAATATTTGTATTTAATGCAAATGCAAACATGGTAGAACTGTTTTTCAAATATTCGTTGGCTTTGATGTTATTGAAATGTGGTTCTCATTTTCATTCAGTAAAAAAAAACTTTTATCATACTGTAGTGTTGGCAGTTGAGTAAAATACATAGTGATTTACAAAATGATATATATCTTTAATGTCATTATGAAATATTACTTTCAACAATTGTTAGTGTTGTTTATTGGATATTTTTACTGCCTTATTGAGCGACTACTTCACATCTGGACACAGAAGTTAAACACAGAAGCACATTCAAAAGGCAGTTTTGTCCCTGGGCGATAGCTCTAACCACAAGGGAAGACTTTGCCCTATAATTTATCCTTGACATGTTTTTATTCTATTCTCTCTCTCTGTTTTCTTGTTTTTAATCGAGTTAGTGGAACGTCGGCTCAAGTTAACATTGAAAGTATTGCACTGGCCTTGTTTGTCAGTGGAGCGTTTCTTCAAACAAGCAGAGCTGCTGTTTTGGGAATAGCAGCTCACACCTACACACACACACACACACACACACACACACACATACACTCTTGGATTCTTGTATCAATTTTAAAAGGTATTGACTTGCTAGTGTTTTTTTCCACATGATTTTTAACAAAGTATGAGTATGATCCTGATCCTTGCACTGTTTAATTCATCGGTTGTAAGTTAGTTGTTGAATAATTTATTGATACATTTGACTTAATTTCTATAAAACGCAAGAGTCGCTTAGTGCATTTCCCAAGCAATCAAATCAATTAAGGTCAGACTGAACAGTGGATTTGTCACCTTCAGCCAATGTTGATGATAAAACACAGTTGAAACAGTGCAAAAAGTACTATCCATAAATAACCCTGAGTGGCGTGGACTAAGCACCGGCAATTCAGAGCTCTGTTATTCAGTCCTTGGCTATGTTTTAGTGCTGGAGCGACTTCACTGCTTGGCTAAAGTGTGCTCAAAAGAGTCCTCATACGTTGTCTAACAGTTGCACAGTAAAATGTGTGTTCCAGTCCGTTGCAACTAAGGAAAACCTCAAATCAGCAATATCAGATGAGAATATCACATAATGGACTGGGACAATGCAAACAAAGTAGAAACAGAAAAGTATGAATACAGTACAAAAGATGGATACGAGGGACAATTTAATCAGGAAGCCGGGAGCATAGACCATCAACAGAGATGAGGGGGCTTTCACCTTGGCGCACACTTGGAACGTGTACCACCCAAACCTTTTCCTGTTAAGCCTGAACTTTTTACATTTTCTATGTGTTTGAGCTTTTAAGTTGTCCACAGAGTGCACATTAGACTACAAAACAAAGAAGTCTGAAATATTGCTAGAGCAGCCAATTTCAAGCAAAGGGCAGCATTGGTTAGCGTTTGTGCATCAGGCAAGATGGTCCTGAGTTCGATTCCACCTCCAGACCTTTTGCAGAGTTTGCATGTTCTCCCCGTGTCTGCTCCGGTTTCTTCCAGGTGCTCCTGTTTCCCCTACCTCTAAAAACATGTACAATAGGTCTGGCATGCGCTTCCTGTAGGCGGCCCCCGCTCCCATATCTGTGTGGAGTGAGAGACAAATGCCCACAACAATTGACTGTGGTCAGTGAAAGGCGCTATATACATAAAGATTACAAGCACAGCCGCATAACTGTCAACAACAGCATTCCATAATACCTCCATAGTTTACATAAAATAAAATGCCACAGATGCAATAGATTAACTTTAAACACTCCATAACAAAGATGTACATTTGGTATTAAAGTATAGACAAACGTTTGGCCCCTGACCAGCTCTCTTTGTTTTTGGCCCCTTAACAGAAGTGAGTTTGACGCCGCTGCTGTTCACAAAGCCAACCATGACTTAAGCTGTACCATTCTGTTTGGTCATCGTTTCCTTTACACACACTGTGCTCACCTGTACCCTCAAAATGAATACATTTACTTCAAATCAGGAGGATTTACGGCTCCTTTCAAAGCCAAAGGTGTCTTTCCTCTTTTCAAAGTGCTGTTCTGGCTGTAATCCAGTTCACATTTGACCAATAGCCAATAGAGATAAATTGTTGGAGACTGAGGTTTAGAGCCGCTCCTCAAAACAGCAAATTCTCAATGTGTTAAGTAGAAGTGATTGCGGTCTGCAGGGCGAGGGCTGGCAGCTCATGTATCTCAGGTTGTAATGTGTTTTGTGGCAACACTGTAAGTCACAATAAATGACAATGACAAATGTACGAGTAGATTGAAATGATCTACTGTTTTTATTTACTTATTTTCAGAAAACAAATTGTACTACTGAGCTGAACAAGTGTCAGAAGTTTGACAACATTGAGTCTTTTGGGGAAATGACACACAACCTCTTATTTTTATTCAGACTATTTTATTTATTGAGTAGTCATAACAATCATTACCTAATCGAGTAATATATAAATAAATAAATAAATATATATTTCTTTAGCTCTTTTCCGGACACTCAAAGACGCTCCACATGTCATTATTCATTCATTCCATACACAGTGGTGATAAACTACTACTGTAGCCACAGCTGCCCTGGGGCACACTGACATAAGCAAAGCATGCCATTGGCCTCTCCCACCACCACCAACCATCCACACACACACACACACACACACACACACACACACACACACACACACACACACACACACACACACACACACACACACACACACACACACACACACCAGACTCATTGTCGGTTTCAGAGGTCTGACGGGATCAGGCTTTTTGCATGCAAGTATTTCTATAATTGTGAAAAAAAAAATATGCAATGACATTTTAATAAAACCTTTTTGTATTGGAATGTATGCATCAACTCAAACGACTTCAGTCTTTCTTCACATCATGTTTGAGCTGGCATCCTTCTCTGGCAGCTGTTACTGCGTTGGGTAGCAAAAGATTTCATTATCTGATAAGAAATAACTCGTTTTCCAGAAAATGTATTTATTGTGCGTCCATTGAAAAAATTGAGCCGTTGCAAAAGAAAACTTCTTTAGACCAGCTGGTGTTCTACCTTCCCGAAAGTCACCTCAAATGCAGCCTTGTAAACTTTCAACTCTTTCATTTGAATATGTCCATAATTATACTGGCGTTAAAGTCGTTTGAGCGTTCATCCTTTCCTAATTAAACCCTTAGTCTGCACTTATTGTTCTTAATAACGTTTAGCCCTGTGCTCTCTCCCCAGACTGTGTTCAATGAATACAATGAATCCTTTTCACCTACTGCCGGGTGCATACTTAAATCTGCTGTTTCTTTATCTGAGGCTATTAAACAACAACTGTGTGGTTTCATTTCACACACTCCTACAGAGTTGTTCTTAGCCACAGCTGTAGCTCTAATAAAATACTTGTGGGCCACAAAGATGCTTCAGGAGGAAGAAGGTCCTTTACCAGAAACACAACACAAAGCTATGAAAGCATGTGGCCATAAGAAGCCTGTGCAGAGTCTAAGCAGGAGTCATCTACTGTATATGTCAGTCAATTGTCAATGCAATCTTCAAAAAGTCGAACAATCTTGAGTTAAGCACATTTTGACTGCCTAGAAACAAGATTTTCCAATGAAACAAGCAACATTGTCTTTGTTTTAAAAAAAAATACAAGAAATGTCTCCCTTGGATTGAGAAAACAAAATAATACTTAAAATAAGGCTAAATGGCTCGTTCCATTGGTCCATTGGCAAATCTGAGTCCGAATGTACTCAAATTTAGATAAAAAACACTTGATGCAAGCAATTACTACCTCATAATTAATCCTTTTATGCAGTGTGATCTCAATAGTAAGAGAACTTTTCTGGTGTATGAAAATCCTCCAGACATAAAAACTGCAAATCAAACACTGTGCGAAGATGAGAATGACATTTTCACATTCATAGAATGTATGGGCCTTGCAAAAGTCGCAATATAGTTTCGGCGTTGTTCTTGGCAACAATATCAAGACATTTTGGCATCCCTCATTCTAATACCCTCTTGATTCTTAAAGTTGTGAGGATGTGAATGGAGAATACTTTTCAATGTGTGTCTGCCTACTTAATGTTGACACCACAAAAAGAACAAACTCAGAACCACATTGAGCCTGTAAAAAAAAAAAAAGAACGCCAGCCTTCCAATTACACATGATTGCATTTTAACACTCACTTAAAGCAGACGATCTAATCTAACTCCCATCAGAATCGTTCTAAACTAAATTTAACCTGGTTAGAAGCTGCTAAAGTCTTTCCTCTCTTACCATGTCCAATTGCAAACGTGTAATTTAGACAAGAAGTCCTCATTACCCATAGTTAGAAGCAATGACTTGTTCTGGTGCTTTGTAGAGCGGAGTTTCAGGACGACGTTGGTTCTTGGTGAGTGTCGGCGTGTCTCAAAAAGGGGAGAGGGGACCGTGCTGCTGTCTATAGTCTGTGCATGGAAGCTCATTTGCCTAATCTTGGGAACTAGAGTGGAAGCCGAGTATAATGAGTCGTCCCTTGTTCCGTGTCTGCTCTGGAGATGTGGGGAGGGGGCCGACTGAAAAGACATCCAAGGTATTAGTCGGACAATGGGGCAGACGAAGAGTTTATGCAAAAAGTCAGTGGAAATGGTCAAGCATTTTTTAGCATTTTAACCACTTTTGTGCAAGTGTGATTCAAAAGACGGAGAAAGGCCAGAAGAATGGGTTGAACCGTCGAGATGGTTTTGAAGTTTTCCGGTTACTTTTTGGGGTGTGGGATTATGAAGTGGGCCCAAATTCTTCAGGCAGAGGAGAGAAAATGCTGTTTGGAAATTCTGATGAACTATTAGTCATATTAAGAGATCCTTTATTAGTCCCACAGTGGGGAGATTTCAGTTTTGCATCACCGGTTACAGTAGGAATGAGGAGTATATAAATGTAAAAAGTATAAAGTAGGAATGGGGACCATATAAATGTAAAAAGATAAATACAATAACATCTCTAACTTTAGAATAAAAAAGAAGCAAGTACAACCTATCTATACTAGCTTTAGCATAAAAAGGATTCCAATCTAAAATCTCCAACTTTATTATGAAGAAGCAAGAATTAAGTATAACATCTCTGACTTTAGCATAACAAGAAGAAAGTATGAAGTCTCTATAGTCTGATCAAGAAGCAAATATGAACTGCTGTATATGCCAAAAATCACAACTGTGGTGGTGATGTGGCTGATGCTACAAGGTCCTTCTGTATATTACTCTAACGTCTGCACATTTTTGGCATAAAAATCTGTTGTTAACTCTTTTTACGACCATATCCTGTGTGTTATTATTGTGATATTGTCTTTGTAAATACACATATGTACCTTCACAACTGACAAAATAGGTTCCTTCTTTCCCCAAATGTGGCTTCAGCGAGCAAATAGCACAACCAGGAACAGACCAGTGCCGCTCCTGGTTGGCTCTTTGGTTGCTAGGTCGTTGCTACCTACATCATTTGGTCTCAGATTAGAGTGTTTTCTAACCAAGGTCTCCCATCGTTTCTCTGGAAATTAATTTATATTTTTCAGAACAAATTTAGTGCAGCTGTGTTTGGATTGAACCAAAATTGGACCAGTAAAGAGATGTTTTTTTGTTTTAACTTACTAAGTGTGTTTTGTTCAATGCTTAGAAATGATTCAGATAGTATGTCTAGTCTTCTTGAGAACATTAGTATTACAATTATTTAAAACATGCGATGGTAGCTCTTTCCTTATGCTCGCAAGTTGATTACAATAATTGAAAATCAATTTGCGGACCATAAAATGGTCTCGTGGGGCCGCAAGCTTAATTTAGATGGACCCAAGCACCAAGCTGACCCTTCGAGTTGTGGAATGCGCCTTTAAATCAATCCATAAACACACTCTATATTGAGACCGCTCTGGTGTGTCACTACAATAACCAATTCCGTAATGATGCGAGCCTTATCTTGTGTCAGCAGTAAATTCATTTCCATCCACAAGCCTCTTCTTCTCTCTCTATGAAGCCTTATGGGACACAATCACAGCTGCGGCTTTGCACTCGAAGCAATCCAATGTTCTGCGCAGTAATGGATAATGATATGCACAATACTGTATTCCCACTGCACAAAGCATGTATCCCAACTCAATTCAATTCTAATTATTATTGTATAGCCCTAAAATGTGCATAACAGTATTTATCTTATCCTTCTCTGATCCTATACAGATCAGTTCAAATACAAGAAATCCAATGATATACGGTAGTACGATAGCGCTTTTTACAGACCAAGGTCACCTAAAACGCTTTACAATTGGCTACAACAGAAGCGAGTCGCTGAACAGACTGCTGCATCAGAGCCCCAATCAACACCTAACCCATTTACTCACTTGTTACATTAATACCTACTGTGCATGTTTGTTAGTGGTAGGGGAAACCGGAGCACCTGGAGGAAACCTACGCAGACACGGAGAGAACATGCAAACTCCACTCAAAAAGGCCCTGTTCCGACCGGGGTTTGAACCCAGGCCACCGTGTCGCCCAGAGTCATAGTCATATGTCTTCGTCTTCATATTATTTTCATTTGATTATATAATATGTTTATATTTTCTATATATTTATTTGGATTTTGTTTATCGTTGTATTTGCTTATGTCCATAGGGGGAGCATAGTGGGACAAAAAGGAAAACAATTTAATTAAATGTGTCTTGTTATGCTGTATGTATTATATATTATATAAATGAAGATTACATAATAAAGTAAAAAATAAATAAATAAAACACATTTTGCCATTGGTCCATAAGCGGCGGATGACCAATGTCCATAAATGTTGATAAATGTCCATAGATGCTGTTGAATGTTTAGTGTTCTGGATCATCACCACTCTCCTTTTTGTTGAACCCAGACTCTCCTGCATCTGCAAGAAAAAAACACCAAAACCCATGGAAAAACTCAACGATTTAATCTGCAGTTTATTTAAGTTACTGTGCTTCCGAATAGGACTTTTTCACTAAACCATCCCAGGTTTAGACTCTCATAGAAATAAATGAAAGAATCACGCAGGGATCTCACGACTGTAACCTTGGCGAGGGGAAGCCTGATCAAATATTCAGCTTGCCACTCGTTTGCATAAAATCAGCCAAAGGTGTGAATGCATTACCCGGCTCAAAGTCCTGCTCTCAAGGTCGTGGTAGATTTCAAAGTTGCTCTCCCCCAAAAAATGCAGCTTCATAAATAACAATTAATGCCAGGCAAGTTTGACTTTGCTGTAATTGGTTCTAAACGACGCCCTCGGAAATAAAAGGGCTGTTGTTTAAACTTGACATTGGAGTTACTCTGGCTGCGAGGAAGTGAAGCCGTAATTGATGTAGAATGTAATCACTGTCGAGTTTTGTGTATACAAAATTTGGATGTTGAGGTAAGACAAATGGTGCTTGACAGTTTGAGCAATGTAGCACCATTATCGCCTGGATTGTCTTTGTTCTGGATGCTTTGTTATCTTTTACATAAATCTCACTTCAGCTGTAGATAGTGGCTACAATAACAGTGGTAATTGTTGACTTGAGCTGTTCAATGTAGATTTCAAATGCAAAATCTCTATCGATAACCAATTCATGCTGGGGTACCTACATTTTAGTTTCATAATAGACACATGTTCTTTGTCCCGACAGAAAATGCCTTGTAAAAGTTAAAGGCAAAGCAATTCAAGGCAAGTTTATATGTATAGCACAGTTTCTACACAAGGCAACTCATATTATGATTATTGATGATTTTAATGCCCAGTGTGATTGTTTTTATCTTATTTTGTTCAGCACTTGTTGAGTTGCCTTGTATATGAATTGTGTTATACAAATAAACTTGCCTTGCCTTTAGATCCAGTCTCTGCGGTTTGAAAGCCAGGAACCCCAGCTTTTAATGTTATTCCATATTTTCTGGTGCGAGAAACTTGCTAAAAACATTTCACACATTTCAGTCTATGCACACTTCTGCCCGAGAAAGTTCACACTTCACTCTGATTGGTTAAAACCACCTGTCACTCAGTCGCACCCATTCTAGAGGCGGCCCGAGGAGTGCGTGAGCTGCATTAAACAAAGAACCAACGTCTCACAGTATCAAATTAAGTCATATCACATGGATCAGATCACAGGTCAATTTGTGCTGCCAAAGATACACTACAGCCATATGCCATTTCCCACCGTACTTCATGTGTAATGGGGCTGCAACATTTTGGCAGAATATCTATTTGCAATATTTCTGATTAATATTGCAATGAAGATTTTGGGTATCCAGCATGTTTCAAAAGTATTATCTTCATAGTAAAAAAAAAAAAAAAAACGTCAAGATTAAAAGCATACTCATAAGGATAACTTGAAATGAAAGCAGAAAAAAAGCAATTCCCCACACGCTTCAGAAAGTTTTTTTTCTGAAGCAACAAATGCAAAAATGTAAATGTATGTTATTTGTTGTTTATGTGGTTAAGACAGTGCACTCATTGTCGTACAGTCACACACTTTCTGGACTTTTATACACATTTTTAGTGGTAGGAGAAACTTTGCCACCATGCCATCTCAGTTCAGCTTTCTCTCAAAATTCTTATAGTCGGACCTGTGCCACACATTTTCTCAGTTTGGTATGTAAAAGATAAATATTTGCAACTCCAATGTCGTTATTCTTTCCAACAAGATAAAAGTTACTTGTTTGTTCCTTTGAAAATCTTCAAAATATACTCACATCAAGAAAGATTTCCCCAAATTCATGTGACTTAGTTGCTTATCCTCAATTCCTTTTTCTTTGCAAATACTTTATTTATTATCTTATGTATTAGTTTATTTGAATAGGGACACTGCACATTAATGAACATGTCTGTAAATGTGCATACAGCTATTTTCCAACTGTAGTCCCTATAGGCAAGGTGTATAATGCTAACGGAATATATAAAAACAAATACAATAGCAAACTTCAAATCATGGATGGTTACAAAAATCGATTGACCAATAACCATGTTTTTTACGTTAGTGCAGTTCATGAGATTTGCTAATTACGATTTTATTTTGCTTTGATTATGATTAACTGTGTAGGCCTGTATACATCTCGTATGGTATCCTGCAAAATGTAATGCCATATTTTCAGACATCCGTGCCAAGCTAAAATTAAAATACATACACCCTATTAACAATGAAGAGGTGGGGAAGGATTCAGACGTCGCACAAAGACAGACACAAGGTCACAGGACCCAGGCAGCACAATGGGATCAGCGTATGCAGCTCCACACTCAGCACAGACCGTCCACACGCAAATGAATGCACGGACACACTTCAGTAGAGATAAGCTGCAGCCACACGTCGCTCAGGGAATTCTGTTGTCCATATCATAGAAAATAGGCTCCATTAGATTGTATGGCCCCCAACAGCAGAGGCTTAAGGGCTATAAATATTATAGTTGGTAGGTGCTCACTTGTGCCCATCCAGGTCCAATGATAGATGCTGTTATTTCATTTGAGATGAGAGGATCTTGGTTTCTCCTCCTTCTTGTACAGCCCAAACAGTAGTTATCTCAGAGGACTTTCACTACTGTGGAATTCACCAACACAGATCACAAAATCAAACAGTTCAAACACAAGAAATAAAACAAAAAACACATGGTATTGGTCCGTAGGGGTAGATGACCGATGTCCATCAGCATTGATAAATGCCCGTAAATGTTGTTGAATGTTGAGTGTCCTGGACCATCACCACTGTCCTTTTAGTTATAGATGGGCTACTTGCATAGATTGTATTTAGATGGACAATGCTAACCTACAATGAAGCCTCATAGAGAAGGAAAGTTGTGCTTCTATTCACTTTGGTTCCCATTTACTTACATAGAAAAGTAAACACATCTTACTCTGAAACTTACTTGGGGTTAAAAATCTGCGGTTTAACACTCTGTTTTGATATTGTGTGGTCCTGATGCCATGCCACCTACTTAAATTGGCTCCAAATGTCATCTTCTTCTGCAGTTATGTAAACGCTAGTAGTATGAGTACTTGACTTTGCTTTTGTTTGATTCGCTAAAACAAGATTTTCCACTGAATATGCATATTTATATATTTATATTTATCTACTGGCATCCGCTCACTTTTTGAGAGGGAGAAAAGCTAATCCTCTGGTCTGACAGTGCGCTGACAGGCTGCAAAACACTCCGTTGTCAGATCCTTCTTCAAAAAGAGCTTATTCTCATTATGTAAATGTTTTGCATAACTCACCAGTCTTATAGTCATACGACATAGTCTTAGTCATTTTTGGTGATTCCAAGATGAAACTTTGGTTGATTTTTAGACATAAACTTTATTTTTTAGATAAATAAATGTCCTAGCCACAAAGAGAAGTTTTAAATTTCACATTTCTGCTGCTCAACCTGTGCAATCTGTGACCACACTTTTTATCAAACACTTTTCTTGATACACTTCATGCATTGTTATTGTCATCGTCAAGTCATTTTAAGTCTCTGAGCAACACCTTAACGGCTGTCTCAAGAGGGAAATAATATGTATATTTTGAAGCTTTCTTTTGATGCGGCTCCTGACTCGTCTGGTGCAGATGTGGTTAATTACGTAAATCTTTTGACAATTAGTAAATGAGTCTGACAGTAACCTCGTAGCATTAATCACAGTAAATTACACAGAGGAAGGCGCTGCACTGAGGTTCAATTAACCTTTTAGCCTCCTTCCAAACACCACGGCTTTAACGCTCTCAGGTCACCAGGGAGACGGGGATCTGCTGAGTCCTTATCCACGGACCCAACGCAACCTCACAAATTACTCCAGCCTCTCCAAAAGAAGGCCACCTTTGTCTCGCCTTAAAACAGTCATGCCATTTGTTTCCTATCAATACTTCAGCCAATTTATTTGCACTTCATTTAGTTGATTGAAGCTGACCTCATGATAACCGCAGACAAAGCCCTCTTGCCACACATTGCAATAAACAAGTTATCACATGGGGCAATATTTTTTGTGTAGCAAGTCATGTGGCATCCCAAAAAGTACGGGAATTTATGGGACTATCTGTGTTATCTATAGCATCATGTTGCCTTTGGAATAAAAAATGAAAGGCTTTAAGTTTGGTGTCCTTGGTTTTGGCTGGTGGCGTCTCAGAAAGCGAAGGTTTAAATTATTCTGTGGCTTTTGAACGCAGTGAAAGCCTCGGCAAACATGCGTCATTCAGTAAGCCAATTCGGTCTAAGATATAGCTTTACTGTTGGAATATCTTTGGCCTGGATCCATACAGACTGCGGTTTGAGAGTGGTTGAGTGACTTTATATCTTAACTGCTCTCACCTCATTAGCCTTTAGCACCAGGCACTGATCCACTGATTCCTGCGGACTGGCTGGTCTCACTACATAAAGACACTTCCTCCGCCGCACTACGATGTTGGCAGAGTACTCTCACGTCATAGATTTTTCTTGTGTTTGTGTTGGTAACTCTCACCAGGCTTCGCAAACATAGTCTGTCCCCCTTACACACTCTGCAGTAGTATGCCGATCTAAACAAAAGGATCATTCAAAAGCGGTGTCCTGCTTATCAGCGTGCACAGCCGTTTTTTGATCCAAATTTAGATCCGTGGACCCAACTGGCATTGCAAGATTATTTTTGGCACTTTAGCGAAACATATTATTATATCATGAGACTTTAAGAAGTAAAAATAAGTCTAATCCAGGGGTGTCAAACTTAATTTTGCTCAATGGCACAATAGATATAGGAACTGGTCAGGGGCCGAAAGAGTATATTAGTAATAATAGTTTTTTTTACATTAGGAAGGTATTTTGACGTGACTTTTATGTGACACAAGTTTCATTATTATTTTCTGGTTGCTTTTTTGTCAAGATTGACCCAAAACTAGACCAAGTATAACATTAAACACATATATTCAACTATTTCACTTCTAATTGGGTGTTTGGTTAAAAGGTTTGAATACATTATATTGGCTTGTTTTCCTGAGAAATTAGATGATGTATAACATGCCTCAGTTGCCCATCACCATCAATGCTGCAAGATTATAATAATTGAAAATAATCTCCACTAAAATTGTCTTAAGCCTGGTTCACACGAGACGATTTTAAAATTGTTGGCCGATTTTTCTCCGTGTTAGACCCCACACGGGGAGATTAAAAATCCTGTGTTTAACCACTTTGGTCGTGCAGTGTGTGGTGCGTAGCCACACGGCAAGATCACGCAAGCCACAAACATCACACACGAACCGACACGCCCCCCCGAGCATTCCCAGGTCAGACAGAAATCTCACAAAATCTCTCGAGATCAAGCGTGACTTCAGAGTAAACAGTCATGGCGGACGAAGAGGATGCAGTGGCGATAGTGTGCAGTTTGTTGTTAACAGAGAAGACACGTAATCCAAAGAAATGGCAATGGTCAAAGCCATGCTGCTGTGTTTTGGTTTTTTTCCGGTGTTTCCTCACCGGCTTGTCACCTCGTCTTCTTATTGGCTACACGCCGTAGTCATGGCAACGCGCTCGCTTGTCCTCGGAGGACACCACACACGACAAGAAATCGGGCCAAAACAATCCAACATGTTGGATATCCCCGATTTGAGATCGGGAGCAGTCCCGATGTCCTTCCGAGCGACGAGTGCAGTCTTAACACACCACACACGGCAGGATAATCTGTAAGATTTTGTTACGGAAATCGGAGCGTTTCTTAAGATTGTCGTAAGGGGTAAATCGGGTCTAAATCGGCCTAAATATTCTGCCGTGTGAACCAGGCTTTACAGATCGGATATTGGAATGAGTCATACATACAGTACATATCTGGTCTAATGTAACCTGGTCCAATATAGGGATGTAAATCGGTGACCGTTTAACCGGTGGTTGACCGTCACAGCGTTAACCGGTCAAAGCTGTCGGTTAAAAATAAGGAAAAGCGGAGAGGGGAGGTCTCTTAATAAGGCTATTTTAAGCCCTATTTGTACGATGTGACGAGCGGGTCCGTATCTAGCTGTGTGCGCCAATGCATTAGTAGACTATGGGCGACTTTCATGGTGCACGCTGCACATATGCACGCAGCCACGCACACGCACACGCGCGCGCACACACATACACACACAAACACTTTCCCCCCCTCCATACGTAACATCCACACGCATCATCTCTCCCCTCTGTTACCGCCAAAGTTCCACACTAGTGCAGGTCAGAACTACATTGGAGCTTATATTTACACACACATACATACATGTATTGTACACACACACATACCGGTCTGTCGCGCACCTCTGTGTCTCGCAGCCCAAAGAATCCTCGCAAATACGCGGCCCCAGTCAAACACATGAAACATGTTTTACTGCTAGTCCTTGTCATTAGATCAGATCCACACACATCACTTTTAAACTTTAGCGGAGACTTGCGAGACGCGGCGTGTAACTCGCTGCTCTGACCATGTGAACAAGCCGTCTTTTGCTTAAAAATGCTTTAAAGGAATAGTTCACCGTTTTTACATACTGACATATGTTCTTACCTTACCTTAGACTAGTTAATATGTACCTGTCTGGTCTTAGTCCGTGCGCTCTGTCATGCAAACGGAGCAAAAACGGGAGCACAAACGCAGCCTCCTCTGTATACTGTATAGTACCCAATAGCTCCCGCTAGAAGCTACCAAACTCTTCCAAGTGTTCCCTATTAAATGTATATAGTTACGTGACGTGTTACACTGCAAAGTATAGTAACACAGAAATGTAACTGTCGATTTTCTCAGCGGATAAAACGGGTACTATATTGTGAGGCGTAGTAATCTGAGGAGCGCTACGTCCGCGCACTAACTTCTCTCCGTACTACAAGTCACGCTGCTTCTATTGACGGAAGTGAGCGAGGGAGAAGTCTCTGGAGAGAAGTTAGTGCGCGGACGTAGCGCCCCTCAGATTACTACGCCTCACAATATAGTACCCGTTTTATCCGCTGAGAAAATCGACAGTTACATTTCTGTGTTACTATACTTTGCAGTGTAACACGTCAAGTAACTATATACATTTAATAGGGAACACTTGGAAGAGTTTGGTAGCTTCTAGCAGGAGCTACCTTTTGGGTACTATACAGTATACAGAGGAGGCTGCGTTTGTGCTCCCGTTTTTGCTCCGTTTGCATGACAGAGCGCACGGACTAAGACCAGACAGGTACATATTAACTAGTCTAAGGTAAGGTAAGAACATATGTCAGTATGTAAAAACGGTGAACTATTCCTTTAACCCGCAGCACAGTATGGGAAGATTAAAAAAGCAGTTCTCTGTGCGCAAAGGTGCCGAAGCTGTTGCGGGTTTTGGCGCCGCTGTCTCAGCTCTGATCTAGTAGAACGCATAGGTAAACTTATGAAAAGTACGCGGCTCAAAATGGCTGCTATTTTAAAGAACGTGGAATATTTTAAACTACGTGGTTAACCGCCTCGGTGGTCGGTCAGGAAAATGCATAGTTTTTTACATCCCTAGTCCAATATAATCTCTCAATGTCAGTAGTCTTGCCTGCTCCTCATCCATCTTCAATGTCTTTCCTTAATTCTTTTCTGGTCCCTGAGATCAAAAGATTGCATTAGACAGACAATGACACTGTAAATAAAAGTGCAATTGAACTGTCAACCCCCAATGTCTCCATGAATGGCTACTTGTCTTTGACCCTCAGATCACTTTTGTGTGAAGCCCAAAATCCTAAACAATGAGCAGTGACATCTTCCATTCTCTTTGTGTTTGGGTGAGTGCACGCGTTTGTCGCGGCGAACAGCGTCTCCACTTAGTTGTGAACTTTATGGCTATTTGTTTAACAAGGAGAGCTAACTGCTTTTAAAAGACATGGACACACTCATATTGAAGATGTGGGTCACTGTGACACCACATGAGGAAGGAGTCTCCAGCTTACTCCAACTATTTACATCGTTTGTCACTTGGGTAATGGTGCAATAATCTATTCCTTGTAGTTCTTGAACTTTCACAAAAGTCATGGGATTATTAGTCCAGCTCACTTCCTGTTCATTTCTTTGGACAAGACAATTAAGTGACGGTGGAAGCTATTTAGACAGAGCACGGTGTATTTGGAGCACAGAGGATTACATTCCCACTTTTTATGTAGCGCCGGTCTTTGGTGGTTTTACATCCTGCCATGAGCAAATAGTGAATAGTTGAAAGAATGAGCCTTGCTTCTCTTTCTGTGCAGGTCATGAGAAGCAGACAACAGAGAAAGACAAATGTAGTGGTGGGGACAGAGGAGGCATACAGACAGATAAATGAAGGGGGAGAAATGCTCTTCGCTGCTGTTGATTCAGTTCCCAGAGCCGGGCCGGCACAGTGCGGCCTCTGTCCCGCTCCGTCTTGCTTCAACTTTGGGCTTGTGGCCTGTTGCTGATGGCCCAGAATTGATTCCTCTTCATTGAGCACAGAGGCACCCCACCAAAACAATTCAAACAGGCGTACGGCCCGAACACGCTGCCCTCTTGTTTGTCACTGCCCAAAGGCTCTGTGAGAATCAGTGGTCACATGAAGCATTGACTCATTCAAACAAACACGCGAGAGTGTCCACCCCCCCAGCATCCATACACACACACACACACACACACACACACACACACACACACACACACACACACACACACACACACACACACACACACTACACACACTCACATGCCAATATAAGTGCTGGACAACTGGGTTTTTGTTACTATAGTCGTTTTTGGGATTGTACTATTCTATTGATTTTGTTGTAATAGAAATTGTGCTAGTGTGTAGTAGCGCTGGGTGTGTTTCAGTGCTGGGGTCTCCAACCTTTTTGATTCAAGAGCTGCTTTTATAAAACAGAAATGGCATAGAGTTACTCTTTTTAGCTGTCACAATAGAGTTTTAGTCTATATAATAACTATAGCAAATTAAGGAGAACACACATGCATAATATATCATTGTACTAATGAAACAATTTTTTATGAAAACATATATGTATTGACTCAAAAGTGAATCAATTCAGAATCATGTGTTTCCTTGTCTTTTGGGGATCTACCCGCGCTCCCCCCCTAAGTGGACAATAAGTCTATACTAAAATGAAATAAAATCTCTAACTTTAGCAAAATAAAGAAGCCAGTATAAAATCTCTTGGTATAGCATGATAAAAAAGCAAGTATAAAATCTTTTGCTTTAGCTTAATAATTAAGCAAGTATAACAGTTCTAGCTTTAGCATAATAAAGAAGCAAGTATTAAATCTCTAGCGTAGCATACTAAAGAAGCAAGTATAAAATCTCTAATGTTATTATAATGAAGAAGCAAGTATACAATCTCTAGCTTTAGCACAATATATAAGCAAGTATAATATTTCTAGCTTCAGCATTTACGTATTTGTTTAACAATGCGACCAGCAGAAAGTTGCTTCTGTTGGCCCCTTCCTGTCCTCTGCTGCGTACTACAAACAGATGCTAAATCACTTGACAGAAATCCCCACAATTGTGCCAACACTGTGATTGTCAGGTCCTCACAGACACATATAATATCATCTTTTCTTCACTCCAAAAGCCATCGCTCATAGACACTCACTCATGCCTTTTCCCAGTGTGCTCAACAACACCATATCTCCATTCACACTTGACCACCCAGGTTCTACCGCCAGCCACAATAACCCCACAGTCCTGGACCCACGCACGCCTCAACAACACCAGCTTTTGTTGTCCATACTGGGACCCCTCTCTGTTTGGGAGGAGTGCTGTTACAAGTATAGAGACATGATTTTAGCCTTTAAACCTTCATTCAGACGGAAAGACTCTCGCTCAGACACTCACAGACGCACATTAAGCCCTTCTTTCCTTCCATTTTCTTAACCCGTGCTTCGTCCCCATTCACAACCACGAACAAGTGATACGTGAGTGTGATGCGTTGTTTGCAAGCAAATCTAGTTTATTTGTTCTCATTGACTTCAGGACATTGTAGATTTAAAACATATCATATAGTGTGTGATTATTTACTACTTTTATTGGGCTTGTAGATTTTAAGTATCGCTATTGGGCTCCTGAAGAGATATGGCCAAGTTATTATTTGTAAATCTGAAATTAGTCTGGGTAAATAGTCTTCAAGTCCAAGTAGTGTGTGTTATATTGAAGTCCTTGGGGATTGGTTTTCCTTATTAACTTTTGTCAAGTTACCCAGCTCTAACTTCTTTTATCTCTACTTCTATGTGTGAGCTACTATGTTGATTACATCTTAAAGCTAGGGTACTTTACTTACTTTGTCAAGAATAAATAAAGGTATTGTATTGTATGGTAGTTGTTGCATTTGTCCCAACAGAAAGATTCTTAAAAGTAACATGTCAGATCTTAATGATATGAGCTTTCTTCATCTTACTAGAACACCGTAAGAATTGTAAAGCGCTTTGGGTAATCTTGGTCTGAAAGAAATGTGCAATTTAAATACAGAGTACTTACTTACTTACTAACACATGCTATATTTTGCGTACTTGTAAGAAACAGCCCTGGGAGTCCAAATGCATGCATGTGAAAACTACTGACAGATCCACCAACTATTTTGAGTATAGTAAGTATTAGATACATGGAGTTTACGACATAGTCAATTGTGGTTTGAAAAGTTAGGTACCCCAGATTTAAGTCTGAAAATTGCATCATGGATTATTTAAACATCCTTTTTTTATACTATTTAATTTCTGACATCCACCATTCCTGGCCGTCCACAGTTGGGCCCCCCCCTTCGCCCCATCTTGCCGCTCAACTGGAAATCCTCGCGGATCACTGCTTCCGAATTCTTTATTCCCATTCTTGCGGCTCCTCCGACACCTGGCCGTTGCCCCCCCTATTTTTCTGCCCCCCACCCCTGCATACCCCTTTGGCCCCTCATTAATCGCCCCTGATATTGATGGGAGCTGAATGGTGGCAAATGACTGTCCCGCTGCAGTCCCTCTGAGGCCAGCCTGTTTCTCACCCTGGGCCGGACCACATTCAGGCCTGATTAGCATGCCGGCCCATCACCAAAACTGTGAATCCCCTCCTGTGTCTCGGCAGCCTGTCATTTTTTTTTTTTTCCTTCACACTTTTGTTTCTTTGTTTATGTCGATTTTCTGTCCTGATTCACACAAACGATGGTGGTGATCAAAACGTTGCAAATTGGTCGGCATAACTGCATGTTCAGACCTGCGGTGTTAATTTCACAGTGATGAGACTGTGTTGTGCAAACAGAATTCCAAATAGCTTATGCAGGATATTGAATGGATGTTAAAATATATTCAAACATATCTGATCTGAACTCAAATACACTGCTACAAAAAGTTACATTTTGTTACTGATAATTATTCAGACAGCATAATACCAAAGACTAAAGAATGGAGAGACACACATAGTTTCTATCTTTGGGTTGAAATTGACAAAATATATATCAAACTGCGTGTTACTGCCCCCGACAACTTTGTCAAACATTACCTCCACAACTTTGTCTTACCTTGATTGATACATTTATGAACCACAGAGCAACAACATTCATTTGTCCTCAATACTTGACCTTCTCCAGCTTTGAAATCTAAAGACAACTATATGGTTGAATCTATAGTTAATACAATAATAATTTCCTCAATGTACCTTTAATTTTGTAAAAGGTTAAAAAAAAAGTTAAAGCCGCAGATTCGATCTTGTTGTTTTTAAATTGAATAAAATGGGTTCGGTCCTCCACAATACCCACCCCAGATCTAAATAAATTGGTAACAACCACTTTAACAACTCATTGGCTGCCTTAACGTGATTGTTGATTTTCAAGCCCCACAGAAAATGGTGTGCTATAAATTATTATGAGAAATGTAGATTCTGAAAGACTGGACTATCTACTGTACTTCCTTCTGGAAAAATAAATTTGTTTCTAGCTAGTTTAGTTCTATAATCTCTCGTCGAATAGAAAGAAGTTTGCCAGAAACCACCAGTCTCAGACAAATACGTCAAGGGCAGTCAATGAGTTAAAAATCCAAAATGGTCGTCCAAAAAGGTCATCCACTATGGGAAAAAAGTTTCCTGCTGCATCAGTAACATATTCCGACTATTCATTAACTGCTTGTTATCTTTATTACATTTGCTAAACAAGATTTAGTTTGACATTAAAGGAAGATTACCGACAGGGCTGCGCGAATAGAAGTCAGAGCTTGTTGTGTCTGGACTTTGACGAGAGATAACTGTGTCTGGGAACACGTGACTCGACAGGTTTTATCTCCCGTCTGATAAACCAGCTTCCATTACACGCGCCCTCAGCTCAACTTTATCAACACCAGCAGAGATACAGTCATCCTCTGCTTTAATGACCAGCTACTCATTACCCACCTCAACACTTATGAGCCCGTAACCATAGCGACGCCAAATCCAGCCTAGCTCCGTTGTCAGCACTTCCATTGAGTCGATGGTCTGTGAATTGTTCAAACATGACAATATCATCGCTCACTCCGGCTAATGGACGGCGCTATCTGGCATTAAACCACACCAGGTTCTTTTGAAATGTGTTTTTCCCAAAGTTCACCTGTCAGACCAGGGTCCTGTGCTGAAAAATGCCCTTTGTAGTTTTCTGTCTTAGAATAAAACCATAAAACCCAAAGTATCCTTTTTTGTTACTATTTTTTTTTTTACAATGGCTCACTCAAAGGCAATTTGTCTTTGATGTGCGTCATGCGTAAACAGGGAGATAGGAGCTTAAGCCCAGGCTGAGCAGACGTGGCGAACACTTGTGTGCGTTTTTAGCCACACAGGAGATAAGGGACAAAGTGCTGTCAGACTAAGTGGCTGTAATGGCCGCAGTGCAAACACATGGAGCCCTGGCAGCTTCAGACTGAGGAAGATTTTGCATTCTTCACAGCAGAAATAACCACAAAGACTCTTACTTGAGTTAACATAAGCCAGACAGAGTGAATTTGCCTTGCAGATCGTTATACAAACATTCATTTGAGTTATATGCAAAACGGAGAAGTCTGGAATAAAGTGCACAGCCACACACACACACACACACACACTAGCTGCTGCTGTAACCGGATCGTGCAAGTTTAGTTTTTGCATTGGTGTTAAAATAAATAGCATACATATTCATTCAAAAATATCTGATCAGCTACAAAAATGTTGTATTTTGCAATTCAGGTATCCAACAACAACCTAAAAGCTGAGTAAAGAATGGAGAAAGAGACATACACATTTCTAACTTTGGGCTGAAGTTGACCAAATAAATGCTTGGCCAATTAAAAACCTCCCTGATTGAGCAATTATATTGTTATAACAGTATATTCCACGAAGAATATTGCAAATCGTTTACTAGCGCTTTAATTAAAATAATGAGGCTGCATATAAATCCACTCTCATTTAATTCATCATTTGGTGATTTTGTCTTCAATTAGTTATTCAACCACAGCAAAATCTACTCCCCCTTTCCTCCTCATACTGTAGTTGGAACAGTAGAATATTATTTTGTTTTTCCTGCATTAGAGCAATCATTCCATCATTGGTTTCTGTCTCGTTCAAGACTAAGCCGTTGTGAAACCATTAGCTGTGTGTTTTGTGCTCCAGCGGTGTCCTGTGTCTCCCACTCTATGTTAGTTTGACAAACACACCGTCCGAAAAGTGCCCTAATGGCCGTTCAACAGCAGTGATTAAGAGGATGTTGATTGCAATGGCTTGAGGGCTGTTGTACTGTAAGCCATATTTGGGTGATTCTGAGGCCGTGATTGGACACAGTAATGGTCCCGTGTGGCAGCGTGCAGGACGGCCTACATCCACTGCTCTTACGACTGAGGTCATAATCCCCGTCACAGCTAAACCTGGAAAAAAACAAAACTTACAAAAAATATATCCCTTTCGTCCTATGTGCGGTCTCTTCTAAAGTGTATGAAGGCTAAGACTGGGTCCCTGTTATTAATTAATCATGAATAGATTCTTAAACTGTATGAACTATCTCAGTTTTTAAGATGAAGAGATCCTTTGTTTGTCCCACAGTGGGGAAATTGCAGTGTTGCATCACCAGTTACAGAACAGTAGGAATGAAGACAAGATAAGTGAACAATAACCTTAGTAAAATGAATTGAAATCTCTAACATTAGCGTATTAAAGAAGCAAGTATATAATCTCTAACTTCCCTATAATGAAGAAGCAAGAATAAAGTAAAACGCCTGTGACTTTAGCATAATAAGAAGTAGGTATAAAGTCTCTATTTTTAGCAGAATAAAGACGCATTTTGCAGGACCTATTGTTATGTTTGGCACAAAATTGGCCAAAACAGAGACTTTAAAGTACCGCTGCACATTTGTGTTTATGTACTCGTAATGTTCCTTTTTGTTTTTATTCTTTCAGGCAGATCTGAGTAGCACTTTATGCCACAGCAAATTTACCTGGAGGACAATAACGTTATTATCTTTTAGAGTTTGCCGATGTGACACATACCTCAAGAGGCATACAGGGCACTTTCTTTGCGATATATTTACAAGCGATTCTGTTTACATTACCCAAAATTGACCAAAAATAACAATGCAGTTGTATTTATCTTTATTAACCTAACTTTTGAATATTGTTGGTATAATATAGTTCTGGATGTTTGGAACTTAACCATATTGAAATAATGAAATATCAAAAAATCTAAATATATGAATTAGGGTACAAAAAGAACATTGACATTTTGATTTAACTTCAATCCATTCATTGTTGTATAATTTTGAATATTCCAATAACTATCTATACATATTTTTAATTTATTTACAAACAATATCCCATAATTGATATTAAGCATTTTTTTATTTATTTACTGTCGCATTAATTGTTTACCACATGTATTAAAAGGACATTTTGCCTCCTTTGTGGGGAGTCTCAAAGCTACCGCTTTGAGACTCCGATGTGCAGTGAAAAGGCGGTATATAAATAAAAGCTTACTTACTTACTTATATTTTCATACCACTTATATATTGAGCACTATTATACATTGTGCTGACCAATAAGAACAATAATTTGTATTTACTGCCCATGATAATCATCAGTCATTACCATCACGTCCCTCATTCCACATGTTTACCTTATTGATTTTCTTTATACCGGCCACCTTTACATCTGAACCCTATGTGTTTTGGTATAGATTGACCACAGACCTCAGACAGGTCAAGTGCTGGGTTTAGACTGCAGTGTGTGTGCTGGAGAGCTCAGGCCTGCCAGACTTTGATGTGATGACTTTGTTGGCAGACAGACGGCATCGACTGCTAAAAGATCAAGTCACACAGTTTGACCCTTACACGTCAATAGTACTCTTTCTCTTTCTGACATCAAGTCTGGGCAGTGGGCACCTTTAAAGCATGCAGGATGAACACGAGGCTATAGAGCTCATTTGTATCTACTGTGATTCATTATTACACTGACTTGTTACTGTCACGTGGTGAGGACCCAAAAAGCAGACGTGTAAAATTATGATTTAATGAAGCTATTGATAAAATAAAAGTTGAAGGGAAAAACAAAACTCAACAATCCAGCAGAACCAGGACAAGGACAGACATGGACAGACATTGACAGTGGACCAGCAACAAGGGGAGTGGAGCATAGGTACATATAGACACAGAGAGACACAGGTACATTTAAACATGCAGAGACAGGCACATGTAGACACAGAGAGACACAGGTACATATAGACACAGAGAGACACTGGTACATATAGACACAGAGAGACACAGGTACATTTAAACATGCAGAGACAGGCACATGTAGACACAGAGAGACACAGGTACATATAGACACAGAGAGACACTGGTACATATAGACACAGAGAGACACAGGTACATATAGACACAGAGAGACACAGGTACATATAGACACAGAGAGACACAGGTACATATAGACACAGAGAGACACTGGTACATATAGACACAGAGAGACACAGGTACATATAGACACAGAGAGACACTGGTACATATAGACAGAGAAAGACACAGGTACATATATACACAGAGAGACACAGGTACATATATACACAGAGAGACACAGGTACATATATACACAGAGAGACACAGGTACATATATACACAGAGAGACACAGGTACATATAGACACAGAGAGACACTGGTACATATAGACACAGAGAGACACTGGTACATATAGACACAGAGAGACACAGGTACATATAGACACAGAGAGACACAGGTACATATAGACACAGAGAGACACTGGTACATATAGACACAGAGAGACACAGGTACATATAGACACAGAGAGACACTGGTACATATAGACACAGAGAGACACAGGTACATATATACACAGAGAGACACAGGTACATATATATACACAGAGAGACACAGGTACATATATACACAGAGAGACACAGGTACATATAGACACAGAGAGACACAGGTACACATATACACAGAGAGACACAGGTACATATAGACACAGAGAGACACAGGTACACATAGAGAGACACGGGTACATATAGACACAGAGAGACACAGGTACACATATACAGAGAGACACGGGTACATATAGACACAGAGAGACACAGGTACATATACAGAGAGACACGGGTACATAGACACAGAGAGACACAGGTACATATAGACACGGAGAGGTACATATAGACACAGAGATACACATATTATACAGTGGCCAATATTATTAACTCTCAATCTTTGTAAGGGCTGGTTAGAATACAGATCAATGTATTTATCGGTATTGTAATTAGATCAATGTTACTACACAGTTATTTTTGTGTGGTTTCACAGTATTCCAGCTTTATTCGTAACTTTCAAATATGTGTAGAATTAAGTTTCTCTTTTCAGGTCAAAAATTCCTGAGGCTATCGGTGAACTTCAAATGATAAGCACCCCACACCTTTGCGCAGGAATTTACAACCGACTTTTAAAGGCTGTCTTGACGGATGAAAGGCTCTTAAACGGGATGTAGAATAGACCATAAACTAGATTTGTTTGTCACAGATTAATGACTGGACTTGGACAGTATTATGTAGTGTAGTGTGGAGCGCAAACTTGAAGGAGAACTGTTTTATCATCCAAAACAAGGACAGGTCATCACAATAAAACTAGGTGCTTGTCTTTTTTAGATTAATTTGCATTTGCACAAACTATACACACATACACACACATTATTCCCTGTCCAACCTGCCCAGAGGACTCCAGATACTTCACTTAATTAATTTCCAGCGTCATATCTCACTGTCATTGGCTGGCTGCTTTATCACTAGCCAGTATTAGTCTGAGCTGCCAGTCATTACCGCCTGCGTGGAGGTTAGGTTACAGTCTCCCGGAGGACTGCATCATCTAATGAAGGTAAATTAAAAGGGGAAATGGTCCCTTTGCAGCGCACATGGAGATAAGTGTCGGCTAAGCTCTGAGGTTGAACTCCAAATTATTATTGTTGCTCTTGCGCTATCAGCAAAGCAGCAATCGAGGGATGACGAACAAAGCAATAAATCTGTACTGTGTGGAAATAAAAATCAAATCATTAGGCCTTCTCCCTTATCTCACTTCAGTGTTTGATCAAATCCAGGCGTATAGGTTGGAAAGGTGAGTTCTGGAAAGATATTTAGGGAATGGATAAAAAGCGGTTTTATAGATGTGTGTAAATGGCCCATGACTCCAATATTCATCCAATCTCAAGTAAAGAGAACAAACAGACTTTTCATTTTCATGTCCTATAGAACTAAAATAGCCACTCGGTTTAAATTTAAGAGACTGTTTGGAGTATATTATATTTTGATTAGATCTTTTATATGTGTCCACAGATAGTAGGACAAGATGTACAAAAACATGATGCCCATAATATATTTACAGTTTTCAAGCAGATTGTCCAATCAGAGAGTAGGATGAGGCCTCATTTGAGTTGCCAGTTTGTTACTGCAAATCTAGGTTGCCTCGGCTCTATAATTCTGATTAGCTTTCATAACACCATTCGCAATCAAAAAATAGCACCACAGATGTTTCTAAATGAAAACTGCATTGTATTTTTGTACAGCCCTAAAACACAACAGTAGTAATCTCTGAGTAATCTCAAATTCGCCAACACAGATCAGAGAATTAAATAATTTAAACACAGGAAAATGCAATGATAAAAATTAACACATAGAGCCATTGGTCCACAAGGGGCAGACCACCAAATTTCCAAAAATGTTGACATTGTCCATAAATGTCCCTCACAGGCAGGAAGATTTTGTGATTTTAATGATTTTTTTAGACCACTGCAATTATAACATTAATAAAAGGTTATTTCATGGTGTCTTTTGGATTGAAAGAAAAGAAAAGACGGAGGGAACAACATGAAAGACATTTTTTAGAGTGAATATTATATAAAACCTTCATGTTTCATACTCAGTTTAATCATGTTTTCAAAAAAATGCTTGCGGGTAACATGGGGGATGTTTTAGAGTTATTTCCATCAAGTCAATTAGCGGTAGCATTTGAAAAGCTGTCACTTTGATAGAAAGCGAGTCGTACATCGGCTTTCTTACTTTGCTGCAGGTATTTCCACTTGCTCGGTAGGATGAACATTGCGACTCTCATTTTTGATTTTACATGATTGCTTTGCTGGATGAATGTCACTTGTACCGTGCGGCCTATACCTCACATCATACACATGTTCCCCTCAGCTGCCGCTCATAAAAGTGCCGGTGCCCCAACTTTTTTTACTGCCTTTTTCCACAGTAGAATTCTGAATCGCATTGATGTGTTAAACAGGTCTCAGCGGGTTGTCCTGGATTTGGGAAAAATATGGAAAGAGCACTTGTAAATCCTTTCGCCAAAGTTATTAGACGGCTTTTGCATAGGGGCGTAATCCGTGATTGGCTCGGTGACAGTTTCCTTCTCCACAAATTTACAGCTTGGATTGATGTCTCCGCGCACTGTGAAATATGGTGTCATTCAGGACTAGCCGTAATTTAATGGCGGAACTAAGCTAATGGCACTTTTACAGGTTGGGCGCTAGCTAATTGCTTGCACACATCACAAGACGGAAATGGCTTGGATTATGATGCATTGCCCGTGGCGCAGTGGTAAGCGCTTGTCCCTCACAGCAAGAAGGTCCTGGGTTTGATTCCACCTCCAGACCTTTATGTGTGGAGTTTGCATGTTCTCCCTGTGTGTCTACATAGGTTTTCTTGGGGTGCTCTGGTTTCTCCTACCACTAAAACATGTACAATATGTCTGAGATGCGCCTCCTGTATGGCAATCCTTCTATCTCTGTGTGGAGTGAGAGCATTTGTATTCAAGCTTATTTCAATGGCATCTGTTTTTTTAGTCAGGATCATTCCAACTGCTTTCCTCAACTACAACTATATTTGAGACCTACTGCTGATCTGCAGCCCACGCCTTTTTATGCATTTTTACACTTGTTTGTACTTGTTTTTATTCTGCTGTGTTTTGATATGTTTTAACTTGCTGTAGCACCTTGAGATGTGTTCGCATATGTAAGGTGCGTTATAAATAAAATACGTTATTATGATTATCATTATTTAAATTACCTATGAAGAAGCAACCTTCAATTATGAAAATTCCCTATTAATTAATTTTAATTCCCTTAAATTCCCATTTAACATTCCTGGAATTTTGCAATGCGATCAGAAACTGCACGTTGGAGCTAAAACGAGATGAAGTATCTGACATTTAAAAAGTATATGTCAAGTGGTAGTTTTTGCCACACTTCAAAAACATTTTTTTGCCGGCCCCCTCTTAGCTCCGTTGACATGTGCGTCTCTCTTGGTGATAACGCAGCACAGTGGCGGTTTTTCGAGATGACTTCAGTATACGCTCAGTACTGTGAGGCCCCTGGGAGCCCCATGTTGGATCTCTCTGTCAACAGTTTCTGAGTGTGTGCATGAAGGTCTGTGTGCCCTGATGTACGCTGCCAAAACTAATCGCTTCTTCTCTCTCTACTCTTGTTGACTCGGAAATAGACATTCAACAACATTTATGGACATTGGTCATCTGCCCCTTCTGGACCAATGGCTCTATGGGTTTTTTATCATTGCATTTTTTTGTGTTGGCAAATCAACAGTTTTGTGAAGTCCTTCAAGATAACTACTGTTGTGATTTAGGGCTATACAAGAAGAGAAGACCATTAACCTGTCAATATGCAATGTGTTTCTATCTGTGGATCGAAAGGGTTAAAACAACACAAGCTATTATTGATCATATAGATTTTGCACAAGCTGTTCAGATACTTCAATGACAAACAACCAAATTGTAAACATTCACACCTGGTACAGAGCTACATCCAAGCAATCAATGTTACATGTAGGTTAGAAATAAATTAAATGAAAGTCATGGCATTGCATCCACAAATATCCACAAATATCCACAATTCTGAACTTTTATGACCCTAACTTTCTGGACATCATCTATGCGTGCCAATTTGTTAGCAAAGAAAAACCTTGAAGATCTCACCCACATGGCTCCAAAGAAGGATTAGGACTTCAGTGAGAGGGTTGTAACGTGACAGCGGTGGGAGCTTTTGGGTTAATGGCCTCAGCGTGCGTTGACAGATAAGTGGAGTTTTTTCTCTGAGCGGCTGCTTCTCCACTTCTCCCCAAAACGATAGTTTGTTATTGTTTCCAGTGAGTCGTACAGTAGCTCTGTCCATCATTGCAGTTATGAATCATGTCTGGGGCTCCCCGCGGCCAGGATCATTGCCTCATTCCTTCATCTGGACACATATCTTAAGGGTACGATATGGATTTCTGTTTGGACAACAATTAACAGCCTTCTCTTGTTACGTTGTGTCATGTAATGGCACACATGAACCTTTTCAATAAAAGGTTTCATGCAGACTAACATGATGACATTCTTGACAATGGAGATTTTTTTGTGGGGAATAGTGGAAAGTTTAAAATAATGAGGGCTGTAATTAGTGATTATTATGATAATTAATTTGTAGCCGCATTATTCCTTTGATGAATTGACATGTTGTTTAGGCCCCAAAAGGTCTGTGAATATGAGATTGTCCATACATTTGACCAAAACCAAGCTCAGCATGTTGTGTGAGTATTGGAAGATTGTTCTTGGTTCTCTGAGAGTTCTGTAGATTTTGAACCTGAATTGCGCGGTCCAAGATAGCAACAAATATTTCTCTGCTTTTGAACATTATGCCAGAGTAAGGGGTATTAAATCCAATGGGATTTCCAATTATATTGAAAGAGCAGACCTGGAGTTTGTGTGTCTGGATTTATTGCAAAATCTGTTTAGTAATTTGATTTCTTCGTATTCTGAATAAGGATATGACATGAGATCATATATGAACTGCATTGTATGATGGCGGCATAGACACACTTGTATCGCTCAAGTGCTCATAGAGATACAACACCTTCATTAGAGCTAAGTCGCACTGTTTCAAAAGCTCTCAATCGTGTCTTTGGATGGGCCTCATTAAAACAGTCTGGCTGGAGTCTTATTGATTTCACTCTAATCTGTATGCAGTACTTTTACTCTTTTAATGGTGCTACAGCTGTCAAGATTATTTGTTCAATCTTTCTATTGTGCAAAATAGTTTAATCAATAGTTGTTATATACTAAGAAGGAAGCAAATGACGATTCAATAGTATTGCAATATTTGGGCCACAATTCCATACTATTGCGATTCTTAACATATTGCGCTACAGAAAGTATTGTGATTCACTTCTGCGATATATTTCGATTCATGTCTCGAAAATCATTCAAAGGCATTACAACAACTGAGAAAAATTAGAAGAGTGCATTAAATGACCTTATTACAGGACAAGACGCCATTATTCTCTGAATAGACTTCCTCTCATTTGAATGGTGAGCTCGCAGCACATCGCTTAAATGATTCATGGAGGAACAAAAAGCAGACATTATAGAGTAACATAAACCTCAGATGTAAATTACCAGAGTATATTCCGAAAAAAACACAAACGTGAAACAGACAATTATTTAATTAAATATCGTGATACTGAACTGGATAGTTTTTTTTCCAACCACTGTTATATTTAGATGATGGTATGTTGTGTTCTAATTGTTATCACATTGGTAAATCCAAACATATCACATACAACAGATACAGACATTGTTTGAATAATACAGCTGGTTGCAAGAGGTTGGGGTTAAGACCTGGAAGTGTAAGTTTAAGTGTGAGATCAGTGAGGGCAGTCAGATGTCCCCGTCCGTCACTCACTCTGTGCTGCTCTGTTTTCTGTCTGCTCCTGTGAACTAATTGGTCATCCGTCTGTCGAAGCCTTTGGACTGAGCCTGGCCTCAGCTGCTCCATCTGGAGACCTCTGCACACAGTCCAACTCCACAAAAACACAACATGAAAAAAACCGGCAACTGGATTTCAGTAGTTATCAGTATTTTTAAGACGTACTGCAAAAAATGAGGTAATAATTGTTTTTATCTACAATTATCTGTCATAAACAAATTGCCAAAACAAGATTGGCCAATGGGAAAAAACCCATTAGGTTTTGTTTCAAGAACTGTTGCTTTATTTTCTTATTCCAAGGGAGACATTTCTGGAATCTTTTAAAACAAAATATTTCACCATTAGCAAATCATGTTTGAAGGCAGTCAAAATGTGCTCAAAATCCAATACATTATTTTTTTGCAGTGATGCAGTGGCAAGGGCATAAATTTGATTTGAAACACAACCTTTTCTCTTGTTGTCTGAAATGTTTATTTTTGTCTTGTATTCCTCACACTTTGACCGACTCTTCTTCAAACAGCTTATTGAAAATGCTGTTGCTTTCTTCAGTGCGAGATGGGGCTGACCCTCTCTCTCTCTGTTGTCACTTCAGACAGCTCTTCGTGGAGAGCTCTCAAATCACTGAAGTCGCTCCTTAGTCTCAGGAAGTGTCGGAGGAAGCACTCTTCTCCAGACTCACAGCTCATTGCTTATTCATCTCCTCTCGGCCCACAAAGAACTAAAGACGAAAATACACATTTGTTCTCGTTTGATGTCTGAATTTTGTTGAACTTGCGTGTGACTGCAGCTGTCTATAAGAAATATTTTAACACAAGATTTAATTGCAATATGTTTTGTCTGTATAGGCCTAAATCACAACAATAATGATCTTGCAGGACTTTACAAAACTGTCAAATTTGCCAACACAGATCAGAGAATCAAACAGTTCAAACACAAGTACACACAAGAGGCAGATGACCATGTCCATAAATGTTTATATAGTCAGTAAATGTAAAACAGGCTTCTTCTCTGATAATGTAAAAATTCATGTTAAAAACAGTTCTGTTTAGCTCAGTGGGGACGGGTCCCGGCTCAAAAGTGGACAAAATGACGTGCCCTGACATGCTTGCAATATCACCCTGGGCCGATGGGGGTGGACCCAGAAGAAGAATTAGCCAATGCTAACATTTAGCATATTTCTACCTCTCAAAAACGTCTTTACAGGATGGTCCAAAAGTCGGCTCTTGGCCCAATACTCCGTTCCACATGTGTGTCAATGCTGAGGGGAGTGAATTTTTTTGGACCAGTCTAGTTTACTCGATGTGAATTTTTGAAGGCACTCTTTAAATGAATGGGGCTCGTGCAGCTGACGCATGCGCAGATGCGTTTTTTTCACATTTTCCAGCCCCCGCGGCCATTTTGAAACTGCCCATAGACCCCGGGAGTTGTGGCCCATTAGTTAGAACGGCGGAGATAGGCGTGACTGCATCCGTTAATATTTACAGTCTATGGTTTAGCTATGAGAGGGATTATTTCCTTTACTCTTTTTAATGTACAATGACTATTCATAATTTTAATAATGCCGGCCGTGTGATTGTTTCTATCTTGTTTTGTTTCAGCACTTTCAGTTGCCTTGTGTATGAAATGTGGTATACAAATAAACTAGCCTCGCCTTGCCTTGAATGTCGCCGAATGTAGAGGATTCTGTAGCAGCACCACTGACCTTGGACCCTCCTGCATCGGCAATGGAAAAACTCTAAGACCTGGAATTGTAAAACTATTCCCTAACGATAACGAACGATGATGATAATGAGATACCACATACAGAAGGTTCAGTTGTGTTCCTTTGTGTTAGTGGATATCTTGAGCTGTGTCTGTAGTAGGAGCATATCTCTAAACAGAAGTGTCTGGTGCAGTGGGCTGTGCAGAGCTCGTCTTCCTCCTTCAGATGGATCACACTGGTCCCTCTCTGTGGGGGGGCGGCGCAGGCTCTCGGCGGCTGCTCTGGCGCACGGCTCTGTGGGAGGAAATGGATGTCTGTGGCTGCACTCGAGCTGCAGGACACGAGACAGACTGCAAGGAGGATCTACGTACATGTACATGTTAGAATAGAAATACTTTATAATTGCAGATGGAAATTCAGTTTGAAGCTTGTGCCAATGAACAATACATTCTAAAAAGATCGAAGATTGGGTTTATTTGCCATTTGCTGTGAAACATTGGAATAACAGTGCGCCAGATAGTACACACACTGCAAAAAATGATGCAAAATAAGTTACACATTTCTCAAATTTGGCAAAATGTGTCTTATTTTGAGCACATTTTGACTTGACAATAAGACAAGCTAAATTCTTGCAAAAACTAAAGCTAACAGATACGAGAAATGTCTTACTTGGAATGAGAAAATAAAGCAACAGTTCATGAAATAAGACTAAATGTTCTTGTCCCAGTGGCAAATCTTGTTGAATGGACTCAAATAAAGATAAAACTTACTTGCATCAAGCTCACATTACTTCCTGTTTTATCTTTTTTTTGCAATGCACCAGCAGTGGCAAGCGACTTTAGGCTGTGGGAGTAAGAAACTATAAACTGTGGGAGTAAGATTCATGTGAAATTAGAATGAGATAAGATGACAGTTTAGGAAATTTCATCTTGTCCTCTTTGTGGATATATAGGCATTTGGTTCTTCTGGACCAGACAATAAAAAGTAAGCGATGTACTAGTGGTAAGATAAGATGACCTTAACTGTCCCACAGCGAGGACATTTAAGCTTGTTATAGCAGATGCAACGAGCTCGGCGACGCACACACAAAAACTTCACACTTTTAGACATACTTTTTTGATCCACAAGGAAAATTGTCACAGTAGCGTGCATAGTATTCCATGATAACAATAACAGTAATGTAACAATCTGAAAATAATAATAATAAACAAGATGATATTGTGAGAATAGTTTAATATCATGGATCTATTATATTAACTGGATAGGGTATTACAAGCTTGGAGCTGAAGAACCCATGTGCTAGACTACCCAGGTTAAAAACGAGACTAAATTCACGTGGGCTACCCAGGAATTTTTCCCTTAGAACTCAATGTAAACTAAAACAGCGGGACCTCAGCTGACAAAGGACCTACAGCTTTCATAAAGATCGGATTTTGTGGGGATTTTAGTGTCTTAAATCTTTCGGTTTTCTTTAAATCCACACTTTAGTGCCACAAACTCTGCCCGTCTGGCTCCCGCTCTGATGAGCAGTTCTGATTGGTCAGAGCACGGCCGAGCCCCCCTGTGCACGTGCATGACAGCCACACACGCGTATTTGGCGCAACGCATCATGGGAGCTCATCCACCGCGCAGAACCAGACGATGCCCAAATACAAGCAACTTTCCCATGGATCTTTGCGAGTTCCAGGTGAGTTCCGCTAATCAGCGACCGTGCCGGCACAAAGCGCCACTGAGCACAAACCATTAATTTGAATACGGCGCCATCTTGGATCGCCGGGGCTTGTATGATACGGATATGAAAACAATATAAAACAAAACACATTGTTTTAAATGCTCCTTTAGCTTTAGCTGTAACGTACAACCATGCATTTAAGTCACCCTGTTTTGACCAATATTTTTGTAACACCAATCAGAAAATCAAACAACGTGTATAAGTATCTCTGGTCATCCGAGAATATTGACGATCCAGCAAGTCTTAAGGCCTGAGGCAGACCGGGGGGATGCTTGCACGCGAAGACTGGGGTGTTCCTTTGTCTTTGTTTTCGAGGGAAATTTGCTCCTGTTCCCCCACAAGTTTCCTCCCCACAGAAGGGGGTTCATTATGCTCATTTTACTCCTCCACTAATTATCATTATCATTATGCTGGATAATTACCATTTCTCTGCACAGGCTGCGGCTCGTCTCTGACTCACTCACACAAGCTTATCAATAGCTGCTCAATTGCGGTTTCTTCTGACTAATTATAATGATTTGTGCTTTGTGATATGTGGAAAGGAGGGAAAAAACAAGTGGTAAGAGGCAGATTCTAAGAGGACAGAACATCAATGACTGGATAGGTGCAAAGGATATGAGAAAATACAGAACAGGAATCAGGGCGTCTGGAACCAGTGACCATTCAAACAAGAAATAGCGTGCATTATTTTTTGGCTTTTCAAACTATATTGAGACTAAATACTTTGTCATTTAACGTGTTTTGAAGTGAAATAATATCTCAAGTTGGACAAATATATGGTGAAACAAGTAGAAAGGATAGAAAAAAAATACATAGAATTTCTGTCTGGAACCACACACAATTGTTTCACATTAGAAATTGCTAAAACTATTTAGCGGGTAATCCTTATATTTTTAAAAAGTTGTTAGCTGCTTGAGTGTGATGTCACAGCGGTACAATGCACTGATACTGGACCACGACAGGAGCATTTAGACAGAATGGGCAGAGTAAGAGTTTGTGGTATAAGTGGATATTAGGTTGGATCTAAAAATAACAACTCCAGGTCTATTTAAAGATAACAAGATTCTTTTTCTGTTTGTCCCAAAGTGGGGAAGCTTCAGTGTTGTGTCACCAGTCACAGGACAGTGGGAATGAGGAGCACACAGCAACCATAGGTGAACAATACATCGTACTGAAATAGAATAAAAACTCTATACTTTCTTTCTTTATGCTAAAGTCCGAGATTTTATACTTAAAGGTATTTGGGAGAAGTGTCTTCTTCCGGGTGGATCATCTGACTATGGGTCCACCAAACTGTCAATCATTCTGGTTATATGTGAGACATGTTTTAAAAGGCGTTCCCTCTGAGAAGGGGCGGCTCTTTCTTAAAATTCATGAAAATCCTCTTATTTACCTTGAATTCTTGCGTCTTTATCACGCTAAAGCTAGAGAATTTATACTTGCTTCTTTATCATGCTAAAGTTAAATTCTCTAGCTTTAGCATAATAAAAGAAGCAAGAATTAAGTATAAAAGCTCTGACTTTAGCATAATAAAGAAGCAAGTATGAAAATATTGCTTTTGATGAGGAACAATGTTGGATCATCGTCGAAAGCTCCAATGTTGATTTAGCACAATCTGTCTTTCTGTCTTTACGGCTAAAATATGATTAACATTTGCACAGGGTTTAAAGTGATAATATATAATGTATTCATTTTTATATGCGTACAAACTTAGCTTTACCAGAACCGTGTCTTGGGACGCCGCTGTGAAACACTAAAGTGCACAATTAATATGGTTTAATGAATGCTGCAGCAGTTTACAATTGCTCAAAAGTGTTATATTTCAACACTGGCTCTGACTTATGGAGAGCTTAGAAACTGTGTTCGTCAGGGGACTTTGTAAATCCCTGTGTGGCATTTCAGAGCTGCAGCTGCCGCCTCAGACCTGATGAATGTCCTCTCCATCTGCTGCCGGCCACTGCTGCCCTATACTTACATGCATGTCTCTAAGTCATTAGTGTGGCCTTCCTAAAGTGCATCTTAGCCAATTTATTGAATATTTATATACTGTATTTGCTCTTGTGAAACAAAAATGTTGACTAAAGGCAGGGGACAAGTTTAGCACAGTTCATGCACAAGGAAATTCAAAGTGCTGAACAATCGACGGGCGACCGAAATAAGTATTGGGATAAGGAATTACTTAGTCCCAGACCCTCATGCTGCAAACACAGATGCATACATACAACTTTATATTTCTTGCACTAGAATTTACATACTTTTATACTTAATTCTTTACGATGCTAAATTTAGGGATTGTGTACTTGCCTCTTAAATTTAGGGATTCCATACTTCATTTATTTTATTTTATCATAGAGTTATTGTTTCCTCATCTCTTAATCTCATTCTTTATCTTGCAGTACTTAGCGTTACAATTGTGGAAAGTTTTTGAACATTAGACCCAGAATTTATAATTTTAAAAAAATTGCGTACTCTTTACCCATTACTAGGCTGTAATTAAAAGTTATTTTGATTTAAAAATTTGTTTTTAATATTTTCTATACATTTGACTAAAACAAAGCTAAAGAACATCTTCAGAGACACGAGGCCTTTAGTTGTTGAATTAGAAATACTGTCATTCTGTAGCTATTCTTTGCATGCTTTGGTCCATGTGTGGTTATTAGTAGACAACTATTTTAATGAATCAATTAATCACGATTAATAGATTTACTTGTTACAGTTTTACTCAATACCAATTTTGATACCGCAGCAAATATTTACACAATTGTTCAATAAAAAAGGGTTTACAAGTCAGTCATTTAAATTGATATATGTCAAATACATTTTATTGAGTTCTAATGCTAGTTTTAGTATCAACCTGGGCAAAGTGAGACCTAGGGGCCAAATCCAGCCCAATTCACATTTCTATGCGGCCTCTGGACCCTTCCCAGCCGTTAACCCAGACCGCTAGTCACTTCTCAATTAGGCTTGTGTTCATTCATGCTTCCTTGTCATACATTTATTCAATGAATCCAAAATGTTGTTGATAACAATTTGCTCTGAACAAAATGTCCACAAACACTGTGTATATGTGTGTTCAATAGAAAACAAAACATATTATTTACACATTAATACTGAAGTAACTTTTTAAAAAATCTTTAAATATGTGAAAACAGAAGAAATGATTGCCCACCCCTGGAAGCATATTCAGCCCTAGTGTTTGATATAGCTTGCAGTCATAATGGAGAGTTTTATCCATGTATTTATGATGAATCCATCTGACAGAGACAGTTTTGCACTCGGCCGATCCTTTGATAGACACATGCATCACGTCGGTTGAATGTTGTCACAGCGGACCTCATGACAGACAAGAGGCATATTCTTCTTGACCCCAATTACCAGAGGTGTTCTTTTACTTGGTTAATCCTCTGGCGGCCCTCCCCACAGATCCTGACTTTTACTTCAGACGTCTGTTGGAGAATGTCTCTGTGCCGAAAAAACTGACATTTATGGACTTGTTTGGAAATTGATGTTGGCTCTAAAACACATTCTCAAAGGAATTTATAGAGTTGTTGTTCTGTAGTAGATGTTGATAAAAAACAAATGGGTGGAAAGAAAAAAATGTATGCTGTGTATTAATCTGTTTTTTTTTTTCTTTTTTGCCTAGAAACGCTAATGGATTCCACCACAGCCACGGCCGAGCTGGGATGGACGGTCTATCTGGTGTCAGGGTCCAGCGAGAATAGTGTAAGTATATATTATGTTTGCTAGGTCATATATATATATATAATTCTCAATGTGACTGATTATACGTTCATTGTTTATGTTGTAAGACACATAATGCTGTCTATGGAAGTCTCCTGATGCTTTTGAATAGACCTACATCATTTACACCTATTTGGCCAATGCTCTAGAATTCAAATATCAATTGTATGTAATAGGACTCAAATGAAATAGAGGTTCTTTATCTCAAAGGGAATTTAAACAAAAATATAAAAACACACTCAAATAGTAAACAGATTCAGATTAAGATATTATTATTTTTTCCATTTTCAGTAAAACCACTTTTTAACCTACATCAATTACTGTATACATATTTGGCCACTTTCCTAAAAATTAGATATCTATTGTATATAAAAAGAATAGATTAATACAAATCCCTCAAATTCATAAACATTTTCAGATTCAGATTCATTTTTTAGTGAACACCATCAAATAAATAAATAACATTTTGTACCTTGCAGGATAATCATAGTTTATACCTAAGCAGGCTCTCTGAGGCTTCCGACAGCTGCTGGCTATCGCTATGATCGTAATCCATATTGTTTTGCTATCTCATCTTTGGGTCAAAGGTCAACAAGCCATTCGGGCCTCTCTTTGACACCAGAGCAGTCATTTTGACGGCTTTTCATTTTTGGAAGTCCAATTTTTTCCACTTATGTACGTTTTTGGCCCTGATAATCTCGACTCTAGACCTGGTTGGAGACTGGTTTAGAGCAATCTCAGTGCAAGTTACCATAGCAACACACTGTTTAAATGCAGCAGTTGGTATTTACTTTTGCTCTATTTCAGGTATATTAACCAGTTTTAACAAGGTTAGTCGGTTAGCAAGGTAATAACATCGGTAACCTACTATTATTTGTACATGTATTAAAGATAAAAAACTATGAATTTTAGTAGAATAATTTTAAAGTCAGGAAAAAGTAAAACTGTTTGTGAGGATTTTTTTGGAACGCCATGGATTTGATTAGAACAGTGGAGGACAAACTATATGGCACGTGTCATATTTGAAATCAAGTTAGCATTTCTGGTGCCTGTTGTAGCATTGGTAAAGCATTTTCTGGTTTTTTTCACATGGAGAATAACCAGCCTCAAAGCCGCACTCCCTAAGACCAGAATTCCTAAGCCTGACAAATAGCTCCAGTATGTGGTACAGTGTTTGATGCACTGTGTTTCCACATGGTTAGCCAAGGCTTGGGTTCCTCTGAGCCACATTGAAGACAAGCCTACGCAAATCCAGCCAAAACCAGGGCCTCCATCCCCTTCACTTTTCTTACCACAGGATTTAGACTTCTTCAACCAAGTCCAGAAGAAAGAGAAAAAATATTGTGCACATTTTTGCTGTTGCATTTCAAAACCCCCACAAGCAATCGCGTTCAATTATTTATCCTTCTGTGGTTTTGTTACGATACAGCTTCATTCTAATCAGAAACAAGGCTTTTTTCAACAGTTTGAGGAAGTTTTGCCGTTGGTTTCAAACATTTGTCATTAGTTACACACGTTTTTGCATTTCTAACTTTAAAAACTTGGATTTATACGGACGTTCTTCTTTGCATGAGTCTTACGTAATACAAAGCAATGAATGATGAGGAATGTTGAAATGCATAAGAAATATGGAATTATGTTATAAATGCACTATTGGATTTTTTAAACACATTTTTCTTCACATTAATTGCTAGTTTAGTACAAAATGCTAGTTAATAAAAAAACTATGGGATTTTTTATATTTGGATTATTTTTTTGACTTTACATTTGTTACTTTTGTCTCTGTGCAGCCATTTGTAAACTTGTTTTATAAATGAATAAAATGAATAAAATGGCTTGGATTTTATCTGAACTCAGAAGCGAGGCTAGCTACAAGGAATTCATTAACTTATGCTAACTACTATTCATTAATAGAAACTTTCCTTAACACACTTAATTAATTAACATAGAACCACGGGTAGCAACAAGGCATTTATTCAGATAGAAGCATGGCTAACCACAATTAAATAATTTGTATAGAAGCATGGCTAAAGTGAAATATTAGAAGCATGGCTATCCATAACTAAATACACACCTAGAAACATATAGCTACCAACAATTCTTCCACAAAAACACACACATTAATACATTCATTAACTTTGACCCATGACTAAGCACAATTTATTTTCAAATTATAAGTTGTGTACATTGTTTTACAAGTTATAACAACTATAAGTTAAGTACAGTCCGAAGCCAGACAAAAAACATTACATTTTCTTTCCACCTCTGCTGTATATTAGCTTCAACTTTTAAATATTCTTTCCCTCTCCAAAATCTCCTTAACAAGTAGGTTTTTATCCCAGACTGAGCGTGCAATGAAATGTGGACAAGTCCCAAAGCCGTCGGATTTAGCCGAGTGTCGCCGGCTCTACCGTCTGAGTGGGTGACTATATGAAAAGCGTCCTAAAGCGCTCTCTCTTTAACAGCGAACCACAACAGGTGTTAGAGGGGTCCGCTCTCACCCTCACAGCCAGAGGTGCCCTACAGAAGCTATTGTCTTTCACCTATATACGCTCGGCTGTATTTGGGCTTAGGGGGATCTGTTCTATCCAGCGTTTTTGCAACAAATGATAAAATATGAGGTAACAATTCGGATTTAGATTAATTTTATTTCCCATTTTAAGTAAAACCCCTTTGGAATACATTTGCAACAGAATTTCTTAAAACAGGATTTGTCAATGGGACAAAGCCATAATCAAAATAAATTTAAGCATAACAAAAAACACACACAACACACACACACTACACAAGGACAAAAGGGACAAACAAAAGACACAAAAGAAAAAAACAAAGGATACTTCACATTCACATAAAAAAAAACTGAAATCGTTTCTACTAATCAGAATGTCTTTCCGATGAGGATTTTCCCTTATTTTTTGGTACTATTCTTTATCTTTTGCTGTTTCAACCAAGCATTCTACTAAATTATAAAAGTCCTCAACATAACTAATAAAACTTGCAGTATTTCATGATTTTTTTATTTCTAAGCTTAAATATGACACGTTTCCATATTAGAAAAAAAAATATCAAAAAATAAATAAATAATCATTATATTGATGAAGAACATTAATTTGATTTTTTAGACATTTTAACACCAAACACTGCCACCACAGGAAAGTACCAAAATAAGTGATCAGTTGATTCAATGTTTGTTTGGCAGAAGAAGAGAGACATTCCTTCTTTTTAAAACACGGTCATTTTTTTCGTCCCATTGGCAAACTTTCAATCAATTAATCCATAAATCTATTTTCATTTGAAGAGCGCCTTTCTTACACAGAGACCACAAAGCGCTTTTATGTAAATCATCACATAAAACAAACACCAAAATCACAATTTAAAACAATTAATAATCACGCAAGAAATTAACACCATCAAAACGTTAGATCACACAAGGGAATAAAAATAAATAAATAACCACTGTGAGATAAAATCCTTCAGTTGTTTGTACAGGCAAACATAACAGTCTTTAACCTTGACATTTTGTTTAAAGGCAGTCAAAATGTGCTCAAATTAATATACATTTAGCCATTTGAGAATTTTTTGACGTATTTTTCTTCATTTTTTTGCAGTGAAGGCTCCGCACCGGCATCGAGCTTTCACTAAGTCTTTAGCGTCGTGAAATATGTCCTGACATGACATGTGAGAGTTGGAACACCGTGGAGACACAAACAAATATGAAACATCTTGAAACTGGAGAAGGTGTCACATCATCTGGTTTATGTGAGCAGATCTATGAACGCAGATATACGAACATCAGCTATCGCGTTCTAACTGCGAGGCGGCCGTCCAAAACAGCGCAATAAAAGGAACTGATAGGACGTGATTTATGTTAAACGCTATCTCTGCGCCGTGTGGGTAAATCAACTTTATATCTCTCTGCTCGTATGGCCAAGTTGTTAGTTTTTATTCTCATTATGTAAAATGACAAGCAGAGCAATGGTGTATCTGTGCCAGACAAGTGAAAAGTCTATCATTCAACTCCTGAACAACACCAATAACATAATTATTTATCTGACGCATCATAATCTCTGCAGAAAGGATATCAAGCTTCAAAAATAGACTTCTCACTTCATGGAGATTCATGGAGATGGATTCAGTGTGGTTGTAAATGATATAGTTTCAATAAAGAAGGCACTTTACATTACTTTCAGTTGAGGTAATAGAGCCATATATTGTCCGATCTAAAACTCATGTCTTGAATAAAAGTGCTCAAGACATGTCTAAAAGATAAGATAGAATAAACTGTATTGATTTCACAATGGGTGTACAAAAAGGCAGGAAATGTGCAAACATGTAAAAAAAAAGAGTGCAATATAATAAAAGAGACTACAGTAGTGCAAACTCCTTGTGCGGGTCATTAAGGGACTTATTGTTCATTCTGACAGCAGTGGGTATGAACGCCCCCCTTGTCTTGTCGTTTTTAGATTAAGATTGAGAGACCCTTTATTCATCAATTTTATTACAGACTCCTGGTCCAGGAAAAGACATCACACAAAACACGTACATACTGTATAATTAGAACATTGAGCCTTTCTCCTCAGAGCAGTTCAGACCGGTACCGCGTGGCACTGAATTTGATGTTTGTCAAGTTTTATGACTGTTATGTTCTGGCTTTCATTTAGCCGACATATAAAACTGTTCATCAGACGTCGCAAGGCTGCATCCATTGTCCTAATTCTTATACATGATCCATATTTAGAAGGGCGGCACGGTAGTTATCGCTTCTCAAAAAGAAGTGGGGTGAATTCTCCGTGTTCTTCTGCTCAGGGACTACAGTAGCCTGGCTATAGCCATCTGTAAACTCCGGTCATTTGTCATTTCCCTACTTGTACGTCTGGGTCTGATCTTAGTGGCGGGTGTTGTAGGTAGGTGTCATGACGTCAAGAGTTTGTGCCAAATTGTAAAGGAAGCTCTTTGATCCGTTCTGGTTGGCTCCCTAATATCAAGAAATAAAATCTGGAGCGTTGTTTAGAAAATGTAATTGCTGTGGCTCTACTCCCCACGGGCTCGTTAAAGGAGATGGCTAAAGCTAGGCTAAATGCTAAATGCCTCACTCACTCGGCCGCATTAAATACGTCATGGTAAACTCAGATCCAATTGTTTCAATCTGCAAAAGGAGTAAACCCCTTCCACCTGTTAATAGAGCTCATTTAGCAAATCCAATTAACTACGCAATTACATGAGTATGATGGTTTGTTAAGACCAGGCTAGACTATGGGTGTAATATATAGCCCCGCTGCTACAACCTGGTAAAGTGCATCTCTCCTCTTGGCTAATGTACATTGTCCTTGTAAAAATAAAAATCATAACATACCATACACAGTTCCCACACATTCAACGTTACACCAACCCTCTATGTATCACGGTTTTGTCATTAGATTGTGCGAATTAACTTAGTCTTGCTTCACAATCCAAGGTCTGCTTTCTGCTCTCTATCACTGACAGAGCTCAATGAATTATTCACGGTGAAATCAGGCAGCAGGAGCAGGAGAGGCCGGGGTAGAAAACTCGTAGCCCCATTTGCAGATGTGGGGAATGTGTCAGAGCAGGAGTGCCTCCCCCAGAGGGACCGCCAGGACAAATGACACCCACTCTCTGCATTCAATTACTCCGACAGAGGCCATGGGAGCACAATCCAAGCGCAAGGCTCACTTTCCACTGTGGGACAGATACAAGCATATACTTAAGTACAACTGTCTGCTCAACTCAGCTCCCATTACAACTGACCACTGCTAATGCACAACATGTGAACGCCATACATGCTTCCACTGGGCTGGGCCGTATGTGTTGAAACATGACTTAACTTATGTTGAAATTCAAATGGATATTATTTGAGGGACTTTGATTTGCCCTGTGTACAAGTTTTGCCAACAAAACCTTAACATATTTTAGGGAATTTCTCAGAAGTTCTAGTAGTTTCAGAATTATGGGAGTCCTACCGTCAATAAGCATTTAAAGAAGTTAAAAGTTTACAGATGACTTGGTTGATTGAATATTCATATATATTTTAATCAATACTGTTGTTGCTTGGTTACTAAAATAATCAATGGCTGCACTCTCTTCTTCTACTCTTGCTACATACTACTCCTTGTATTACCAGCACACTTCCACCATCTTTATTTAGGTCTACAAACACCAATTTATCTAATTTATATCTGCACAAAGTAATGGTCTCTTATGTGTAATAGTTTCAGTTGTTGTTGATCCAGAGTGTGGCGGTGAGAGGGTTAGGAGCTCCACTTCAGATCAAAGTCTTGACCACTTAACCCTGTTCCACTGCTGCTGCGCTATAAGTGGCACAGAGCGGCTCAATCAAGAGTTCTCTGCAGATACGCGCCACGTAAATCTGTATTGCCAGAGTAGCTTAATCATTTTTAAATGTGTTTCAACAAGCAACAATTAGTGCATTTTCAAACATATTTTCAGACTGCTTTGTAAGGAGTAGAGTGTAAATAAATTTGTTGGAAATGTGAGACGGTGAGGTTGCTTGACTCAGTATCCACTTTGCTTGAGAATCAGTCCTTCAAGATGACTTAAAAATACAAACATAATTTTAATTTGGAATGAATTGAATTGTATTTGTCTGTTCTCACATCTTTGAGAGGACTTACTGAAAGAAAGTTAAATGTACCAAATATAAACAATTATTTCTTAAGTAAATCAAATTATTTTGACATTCTTGTATTTTGGGTCCTCCTTTGTTTCACCTCATGACAGAGAAGGCTCAGATGGGTAACTTCAAGCGTTCTAAAGGTAAAAGTAAAGGTGCAGTTTATTTATTGGTGTATAGGGCAATTCATCCTCTGCATTTGACCCATCCTGATGCCTCTAGGCCCTTGGGTGTCTGTCAGGAGCAGTGGTCGCCGAGTGCAGCGCCTGGGAACCTATCTCCAGATGTTGATACTCGGCTTGGTCAGGCCCCGAGCTGGAGAATTTACTTAATGTTCATGTTTTTAGAGGTAGGGGAAAGGGATTGATTTATGGTTGTGAAAATGTCATTATTGTAAGTTTGACCATAACTGAGTTGGCCCAGCCTGGCCTTAGCCATCCGTCAACTATGGTCAATTATCATTTCCCGACATGTACGTCTGGGTCTGATCTTGGTGCGGTTACCTCGGTTGAATCACCTCCGACCATTCAGTGAGCAGGGAGGTGGGTGTTGTAGGTACTGAATGTGTCGGCGACGTCAAGAGGTTGCTGGTTGTAGTTTGGCATTTGCGGCAAATGCGATAGTAAAGAAAGTTCCTCAGTCCGTTCTGGTTCGACTCAAAAAAATCAGGAAATTTAAGCTGGAAAAAGAGGAATATTTAGCATTTCACTCCTGGCAAAGGGCCCCGCAGGCTCCGCTAGTGGCAAAGGAGATGGCTGGGCTAAAAGCTAAATACCACTCACTCGGGCGCATTACATACGTCACCCATGATTGGGTCAACTCTGATCCAATCGTTTCAATCTGCAAAAGAAGTTAACCCCTCCCACCTGTTAACAGAGCTCAATAGAGCCAATCCAGACCTATGTACGAAATGACACGAGTATGATAGTGTGGTAAGCCTAGGATAGAGTTTACCTAAAAGGAACTATTGTGTTTCCATTGGTCCTTTGAGCCATAGAAACCACCAAACAAACTCAATGAATTATTCCAAAATACCAGTTGCTCCAGAGATGTACGTCAAATGCCACGTTTTCAGTCGGCTTGGCAGTGGAGTCTTTTAAAGTGTCCATCTTTGAAAAGGCAATGTCTCAGAACGAACATTTGTGGTTATTCAACACTTCGATCTTTTTACTCTTTTTGAGGTTTGCCATCTCCAAGTCTCTTTTCAAATACCTGACTTAGCGGACGTCCTTGGGCATGACAGCCTATCCATTACTGCCATTTCTGCAAATTAATTTGGATTTTGGGACGTCAGAGTGGAGGCCAGATGTAAACATGTCTCCTTTTCTTCAGACGGTGGTGAAATTAGTGGTGATAGAAGAGTCTAGTGCCAATCTTCAAGTGCTTTTGAGCAAAGGGGAGTGCTGTCTTTGGCCTTGATGCAGTGTTACGGTTGGCTTTGCAGGGACCAGCTGTCTCAGAGATGTATTATAGAGGTTTTGTGAACCGGGTCCATCTTCCCTGGAGACGGGCGAGCAGATATTGATTCTGAACTTCATTGTCAGTGAGCATCTCTGAACTGTGCCGCTTGTGTGCAACTCTAAAGAAGTCAACAGGAATGGACACAAGAGAAAGGTTTGATATGAATATTTCTGGTGGATTTTCTATTGGATTATGGATATTATTATGAACGATCACATTTAGAAAATATAATAATAAATACTAGGACTCCCAGAAATAAATTAATTGAACTCCCATTCACTAATGTATTAGTTTTTTTCCATCTTTAGTATGCTAAAACTGGTTAAAATGAATGCAACTAATGCAAAAAAAACTAAATGCTCTGGTAACTAGTGCTTGCTCCAAGCTGAGATTAACTTGTTCACACTAAAGGGTACAAAAGTGTGACAGAAGGCCAAAAATTAGATGCATACATTTGGCATATATTTGATAATCTTGCGAAAATCTGGGTGCGCAAAATAAATGTGCCACTCTAAACAGGGAATCTCATTTGCCAATGTTGTGTCGACAGGATTATTAGAGCCTGAAACCCAACAAGTGCAATTAAAACATAAAATACTGGGGTTTTGTTTGGAGGAAGTCATGCATTGTATCCCTCCAGATTAAATGCCTCTGTGGGTTCTCTCTGGGGATAGGAGCATACCACAATGAAAGTATTTTCTTGTTTCAAAGAGTGCATATTTAATCTACATTCACAAAGTTACTTAGCCTGTGCTGTTCAAAGATTGTTTCTGAACAAATGAGTATTTTGAATTGTAAAGTAATAGCATTTGGATAGAATACTCTACTGCGTTGCTGCTTGTAAATGTAATTGGTCGAGGTTGAGTCCAAATACACTGAAACTCAGGAAATTAGAATATTGTTCACTGGTCAATTTACCTGAATTTACTAATATGACAGATTCAAGACAAATGAGATATATCAAGCATTTAAACATATTATATGTTGACAATTATCCCACAGCTTGTAAAAACCCCAAATAAAACCAAAAATCTTGATGTAAGCCATGAGCATAAAAATGATATTAAACAATGGCTTGACAAATGTCACTTTGTATTTAGACTCTCTATCATGTATTGGTTTCACATTTCAAGTTATAGATTACAGATGAAAAAAAATAAAAACAGCTTTTAAATGTGGATTCGAAGCAGTTCTTACCTTTTTTGGTTTTGTTTGTTTTTGACAAATGGCTGGAGAAAATATGTTAGTATTTTCCTAATACTAGTTGACAGGCTGAAGAAGGACGCAGGAAGCCAGTTTGAACTTCTGCTTTAGCTGCATTTTTGAATGAGTTTCACCTTTATATGAGAACTTTTTCCAGTTGACTGCCATTCAGTTGTGCATTCCAAGTAATAAACACCACCTTATTTCACACTGGTTAGAGATATCATGTACATAGTAGACCTTTAAAGTAAATTTATTAAGTCTTAATGCTTCTAGACACTCACCACCTCCACTTTCACCTCTGCGTTGAAAACACATGACTGGCCTTTTTTACTCCAGCGCTGTGAAAATGAAGACGTTTCTTCTAATTTCACACTCGGAGCTTGATCGTTAGACTCTTATTATGCCCCATTTGCTTCCCTCCACTGGCCGTGATGAAAGCGGGGCAAAGAGGCCATGACAGGACAAAAAAGAGCCCCTCCATCAAAACACATATTGTTTGGGCTCTTTCTTCCACACCCTCCCCCTCGAACCAGGGCTGACACTTTCCTGTGTGGTTTTCCCTGTCTACGTGTCTCATTAGTGACCACCCCCACCCCCACCTTTCCTCTGCATTCATTTTTATTAAACTGCGATTGTCCCTTGCTGCACCGGACCGTATAGACTGTCCACTCCGCTTTAATTGGCCCACAGCCGCCCCGCTGCTTCTCAACAAGTGGAAAGGTCAATGGCTGCGCACGACCTGTGATGATGTCTGCTAGCACAGGCCAAAAGACAGCAGCTCTATGAATGCTGGGAAATCCGAGTTCCTAATGTCAAGTCTACCTGGTTGCATGCATTGCTTTGGGCTGAGGCATTTTTTTATTCTTGTGTGTGTGTGTGTGTTTTTTTTGTACATCTCTTCAACTTATCATCAAACTGATACAACATTTTGATCTTTTAGTGTTCAACCGGACATAAGCTTTAATATTAAAGCTGGGGTACCTAACTTTGAAACCACAACAAAATAATGTTTTTGAATGTCCCTAAATTACAAAAGTTACAACTTTTGATAATTGAATGATCTTGTTTTAAAAAAGATACAAGAAATGTCTCCCTTCGAATGAGAAAATATAGTTGAAAGAAAAAAGTGATTTGCAAATGGGACAACACCATTTAGTCTTATTTAACAAACTGCTGCTTTATTTTCTAATTCCAGGGAAGACATTTCTTGTATCTTTTTTAAACAAGTGTTTTTAGACAGTGAAAATGTACTCAAATTCAGATAAAAACGATTCTATTCAACCATTTATTTCCTCATATTTTATCATTTCTTTGCAGTGAACATGACATCCTTGTTTAATGCACCGAACCACAGTCTTCACAGATTTAACCAAGCACGCTCTGCTTTCTGTTTGGGTTGGTGTTTGAGATTGGTTGGACACTGGGTCAAGCCTTTGCTGAGCTGTGATTAATTAAGACATGGGAATTACCAACTAAAGCTGTTGTAATTAGTCCGGGGTGTTTGGTAGAAGGCGCCCTGTGACACGCAGGGTGACTTTCTTCTCCCAGCCCGTCAAAAACTGTCAAAATCCCCATAAGCGGCCACTAATTTGAGGAATTATATCAGCGGTGTAGTGAAGAGTGAATGGGGAGCCGAGGGTTGCAGCTGATTTAAAATCTCGTGGGGGGTTAAGAACAGACTTTCCTTCTTCGCTGAGTCGAAAGGGTCAAGGTTACGACCTCCGTGTGGCATGCAAAACACACTCTTTAAGGGAAAAAACACCAGATGTAACACCTGCATATTTACATAGGTACAAAGTAAACAGTATCTCGGCCTGTCTTTTGGAATTTGACCTTGGCGCCTTCTGTGGTTCAGTGGTTTTCGCACCATGTTTTAAATGAAAAATGAGGTTAGAAAACACATAGTCAGCTGTGTTTGCTCAAATTTGACTTGGCTGACGACTCGAACAGAACACGTAAACCTATATGTGTTACGAAATGAGATTGAAGACCATTGTGCTATTACAACGAGAATACTTCACTGCAAGAAAAGGACTGAATCGAGCGTTTTTTATCTTAATCTGAGCACATTCTGGCTGTCTAAAAACAAGATTTGACAATGGGATGAAGCCATTTAGTCTTATTTGAGCAACTGTTGCATTTTTGTTTCTCATTCCAAAGGAGACATTTCTTGTATCTTTTTAAAACAATGTTGCTTGTACCATTGGCAAATCTTGTTTTAAGGCAGTGAAAATGGGCTCAAATTAAGATACATTTAGGCATTTTCTGTGTATTTTCTCATCATTTTTTGCAGTGTTGTTTTTTTCCTCCTATTGATTTATATGTATTAGTTTATCCTACCTATCACCTTTAGCATGGGGAGACACCAGTAGCTTTCCAAGTATCAGTAGCTACCCAAAGGATTCAGGAATTTACCACCAGATGCTAAATATTGTTTACACTATAAACCTCACGCGCACAAATGCAGGATATAAAGTTTAGTTGTATATTTTGTTGTGATGGGGGAAAAAAAAGTCTAATCTGTTCAGTATTTCGACATTTTGCACTTCAGTTAATGTGCAGACCATTATACATAGGTCGGCACTAGATCATATACGGAATCGGGACGAAACAGGAAGTAACAATCCTACTCTCGAATTAGTTTTAGACTAATAAATCCTTAAGTGGTGACTGGTTAAGTTTTAGGCGTCTGAGTAAGATGGATAAGGTTAGGGTTAAGGGTGGGTTGGGCTCATTTTATGGGAATGGCTGGTTAAGTTTAGGCTCTGAATAGGGAGTTTGCTATATTTTCTTCCGTTTCCGTCCCGATTCCATATATGATCTAGTGCTGACCATTATACATAGCCTTTGAATAATACAAGGTACGGAATTCGGAATATATGGCTGATTTCAAACAAATGTTAAGAATCGCAATACTAAATTGTATTTAGTAACATTTTGTTAGTATTGCAATACTAACAAAATGTCTTTTTTTGCTAATTTCCACCCCTAGTAGTTTGCATGCATGTGTTCCTCATGGTTATTACATAGACTAGATTTTCATTAAGACCCTGAAAATAAGTAGCTCTCATTTCTGTTTTGTGAAAGTATCTCTATGGTTAAAAAAAGATTGGAGTTTAAAATGGTTTAAACCTTACACAGGTATAGAACTTTTCAACAAATGTGCTTCTTAATAGCTGCAAAATATGTCCTGTAATTACATAGCTGTAGAGTTGGCCAGAGAAGCAATAACACGGGTCCAGTGAAAGTGTCTTATAAATCCAATAAAACACCAGCACTATCACATTAACAAGGCTGTGCGAGAGATTAAACACAGGCTTTACAAGTATTAAAGTAAATGTTTACCGTGGATTTGCTTTGTCAGGAGTGCTGCGTCTGAGTCCTTGTCCTCTGTTTCTGTTTCGCAGTGGGAGGAGGTGAGCGGCTACGACGAGAACATGAACACCATCCGGACGTACCAGGTTTGCAACGTCTTCGACTCCAACCAGAACAACTGGGTCCGCACCAAGTACATCCGGCGAAGGGGGGCCCAGCGGATCCACGTGGAAATGAAGTTCTCTGTACGGGACTGTAGTAGCATCCCCAACGTCCCGGGCTCGTGCAAAGAAACTTTTAACCTCTATTACTACGAATCCGACTCGGACACTGCCACCAGACACTCTCCGCCTTGGATGGAGAACCCTTGGATCAAAGTGGACACCATTGCCGCGGATGAGAGCTTCTCGCAAGTTGATTTAGGAGGCAGAGTGATGAAGATCAACACGGAGGTTCGCAGTTTCGGCCCGGTGTCAAAGAACGGCTTCTACCTCGCCTTCCAGGACTATGGCGGGTGTATGTCACTCATAGCTGTCCGTGTCTTCTACCGGAAGTGCCCTCGGATCATCACGAACGGGGCGTTGTTCCAGGAGACGTTGTCGGGAGCTGAAAGTACCTCCTTAGTGGCGGCGAGAGGTGTCTGCATCCCCAACGCTGAGGAGGTGGACGTGCCAATTAAACTGTACTGCAACGGAGACGGAGAGTGGATGGTACCGATCGGCCGCTGCATGTGCAAAGCTGGGAACGAGGCCGTCGAGAATGGGACCGTTTGCCGAGGTACGTCTTTGGAATTTGCACTTTAAGTTTGGGAAGCAGCATGTTGACAGCTGAAAAGAAAGCTTCGTAGATCACAGTTGATGTAGTTACAGTGTGAGGGGCTGAGGAGATTCACTCACTCACTCAATCACTTTAGTCAGGAGGACAGGCAGCATATACTATGTTTACCTCTCCTCACCCTTGTGTCCTCATCTTTCACTGGGATTGGCTTAGATAGTATGCAGTTAAGGGGGCGGTTATTCTTCTCTCAGCTCGGGTCCTTGAAGAGCTTGAGGTTTCTGCACTGTATCTTTGCTGTTCCTGGCACTGGACATTTCTGGATCTCGATTTCTAAGGTTGTTCCTGGGATCTGCTGTTACCACTCCTCCAGCTAGTGTCATACCAGCGTTGTGTTAATTATTAGATGGAAATTGGATGGACATTAATTGGAGCTTCAGATTAGTCATCATATGCAACATCTAAATAAAAATTTGATTCCAATACACATTTAAATCACAAATGTCATGGTTACAATTAACCAATCACAAAACCAGAAAAAAATGTCACTGTCATTTTTACTCTGTACACAATTATTCCTTTTGATATGCAGAAATTTGAAAATTGCATTGCATTTACAATGTTAGTAAGACATAATCGCCTTTGATTTTTTTCCAAAATTGAGGGCTGCACAATTCTCAAATATAAAACATGCTTGAAGCTAATCCAACACAAACAGATCACATTCTTTAAGAATCGTCAACTCAATTCTGATTTAGGTTTAGCTCTTCAGCTCCTCAAATAGCCCTATACATGGATGTATGAAAATGCTTATGCTGATCCTCTCTGTGAAATACATTTCTACACATTTACATTTAAATGTCTTTGCTGTTTTTTCTCCCAGTGTGTGCACAAAAAACACTGCTGAATATAGCAATTCAAATGATAATTCTGGTCAAGGTCTGATCAGAGAATGTCTGAATGTTGGAAATCAGGACAGCTCTTTCATGCTGCCACAGAAAGGGAAGAGTGGCCGTCAATGCAGGTGTTCTTTTACACATCCCAACTTGACAGTGAGCGTTTTGTATTTTTGATCAAAGTACTTGCCGTCAGGAATTCTTTTTTTGGTTTCTAATTTAAGATTCATCTTCGTTACCGTTTGAGAGTGTCTTTGTTACGCTTCATCTCAGACACAAGACGTATGAGAGTTGACAAAGCATTACAAATACATCCATATAATTCTATTTAGTACCACATGTATTTTGTCAGATAAAAAAAAAATTATGAAACACTATTTTGAAGTTGACAAATTTCACTGCTAATCTCTCGTTGAAATGCCTTCTCCATCTGAGCGAACAAAGAGGATATTTTTCAAAATTGCCTCCATTTTCCTATCAATTTTCAGCTCGTGTGGGCAAATCGATTTGGGCTTTTCAGAACATCAATACAGCAGACATGGCGCCGTACACTGTCGCAGGTGGCATTTGGTCACCGTGCGCTGGTCTTCATCATTCAGAGCAGTGTGAGTGAGTGTAGCCTGCAGACTGGAGTCCTGCTGATGTAGCCCTGAACAACAAACCACCCACCTGTGTGTCTGATGGCTGTCGCTGCAACGTGCCGCTGTAATTACAACGCTTCCCCTTTGCGTTTGTGTGTGTTTGCGCGTGTGTGTGTGCGTTTGTGTGCGGGCAGGAGGAGGAACACGCTGGTTCTCAAACAGAGGCATGCCTGTGTGTCCTCTGGCTGGTAATGAGGACCGGGGCTGCTCCTCCTTTAGGAATACATGCTAATAGGAAGTACGAGGCATGCACTTGACTATACCAGGGCTAGGGAACCTTTTGACGACTGCTTCTGGCTCTCAGATACATCTTAGCTGGCATTTATCGACACACACATAAACATGATTGTATGAAAAAAATATACATGATATACACAAAAGGTCCGGGGTTCGATTCCACCTCCAGGCGTGGTGTTTGCATGTTCTCCCTGTGTCTGTTTACTCCGGCTGCTCCGGTTTCCCCTACAACTAAAAACATGTACAATGAGTTAACAGATAGTGTGTTTGGTGTCTCGCTTTCCATCATCACGGTGTGTGGAGGGAATGGAAAAATATCTGAACTTTCAATTAGCCTCTATCTTTATTTTATTTCATGCTATTGCCGAGACATGAATCATCGGGAAGCAAAGAAGAAACTCCCCACCATATAATCAGCAAGTCATCTCTCATTCAGACACAATAAAACGTTTTCAAAATATTGTATGGCTCTCACTGAGAAATATTTCAGAGTATTGGACTTATTTGTCTCTCTCAGCTAAAAAGGATCCTGGCTCCCGAATTATATATGTATTGTGTAAGGCAGTGCATAAGTCTCACAAATTAGATAATATATGAGGAAAATGGAGGGTCAGCAGTCTTCCGTCTAAGCTTGAAGGCTTTGGTTTCAATCCAACATCATGTTTAAATTATTTATTTGATTTTACCAGGGCATGTTTGCAATAAACATAACCACAAAAGGAAAGACTACAAGGTTTTACGTGCTAATTTCCACCTGCAGTCGCCGGGCAGGATGTTATTATAGTAAAACATAAACAGGTCAAACACACACACACACACACACACACACACGCACACACACATTCAATAAAGTAAATACAATAAAGTGTACAGGAAGCCTAGATTAATGCACAGTTTAGTATTAAGAATTTACAAAAGCTAAAAACAACATTTTTTTTTACTTTCCAGTATATGTGACTATAAACATGCCCTGGAGCCATCACTGCAACGCATAGATTCTAGCGTGTATTATAAGCATAGTTCAGGCACTGGTATGTAAGGTTCGGACTGTCCGCTTCTTCACACCGTTTGCCTCCATCATGTGATTCTGGAGCCACATTAAAGCTGCATGAGGAGAATGGATCCACTGAGAATGCAGCTGCACCAAAATGCAATGCATACATGGTAAATTCATGAGGCCTTTAATATAGATCAAAATAGTAGTAGCACCAACATGGATTTTTTCCCCCTTTTCTCTCTGAGTGCAATACAAGCATAAGCTCAGTAATATTTGATTAACTTAAAAAAAAAAAAAAAATAGTATAATTGTGGTATGATTGGGCTGAACGATTACTCAGAATTGAAGGAAAATGGCAAAGACTGTAATTATGTGATTTGTTTGCAAACAAAATATGCACAAAAGGAAAGAAAGAAAAAAACACTTGAATTTCACTTCTTGATTTGTGTTTGTCTTTGTGTTTAGGGCAACAGTATCTCAGTTGGTAGAGCATTGGCCTTAAGGCCAGAAGGTTGTGGGTTCAATTCCCACCTCTGCACCTTCTCCACCGACTCCCACTGATGACTGCTGTCGTTGTGTCCTTGGGCAAGACACTTAACCCCACTTTGCCCAAAAGCCCCCACTGAAAGATCAAGGCTATGCTCACACTCAGTGAGCAGCCGTCCTCCTGTGGACTCACCACCTGCAGAGGGTCAGTGAGGGGCTGGTGCTATGAGACTTGGGTGGCATCTCTGATTGCCACCCCCCCTGATTAAAGGGTAGAAAATGGATGGATGGATGGATTTGTGTTTATTGATTTTGTGGGAAAATATTGAAATGCTATTGTTCAAGTGGGTATATATTTATATTTAACATTAGTGGATTAAATCAATTTGTACTACTCGTAAAAAAAGATTCTACGTTAGAACTCAAATTAATTTCCTGAAATGTGTGGGAATTGTGTGTATAGGCTCTGGCTTCCATTTAAAAAAAGGAGATTTTCTAAAATTGCAGGAAATGTAAAATCACAATCACAACAGTTTTCTCATTTAAACATGTTTTGTAATAACTAAAAAATATTTGTTGATTTTCTATTGATCCTTTATCCTTTTGATGTTGTCATAATGCAACTAGTTAGAACAGTAGGAATGATGCGCACTCAGAACATGATAAGTGAACAATAACTCTAAAACTAAAATACAAATTTAATCTTGTAGCAAGTTTATCATAATAAAGTAAGTAACAAATAAGTATAAAATGCTAAATTCCATATTCTGACTGGCTGCTATTTTAGACATTGCTTGTAAGCTGATATTATATTGGTTACAATTGTGGTCAACGCCGGCTTTTCCAATTCCAGTAGTTGGATAATGAAGTTGTCCATGAGAGGCGTCTTGGTTTCCCCATATTGTAGCGTATTAGAGGCCCCTCTCTCTTGGTTTGAGAAAGGGTCCTGCTGTGGTTTTGGGCAGAGATCCTGTTTCAGAGCAGAACTTTGAAGCGATGAAGAGAGGAAACGTGAAGAATGGGAGAATTTGTTGTGTAATATTATTGTGGGAAGTGGCATAACTCCATTATTCTCAGATCGCTCCGACTCAACGTGCAATTACACATGTTACAATTAAAGCCACAACGGGGATCCCAGCAAATAATTACGGCCTCATAATAACTGTCAAAATATTGATGCTAGTCTAGAAACTCTTGTATGAAGTAGCTGCAGTTTTAGTCCTGTCTAAGAAATTATTTTGGCAACGCTAACAGATTTAATGTTTGATATTTTGTAAGATTGAATACAACAGTTGCAGAGCGCTTTGTGACTGTCTGTGAAAGGGTCTATAAAATAAAGATGGCTTAGAACCATGAATACCAAAGAATGGAAAAATGTAATAAAATCATTATAAATAATTCCATTCTCCATACCCCTGGTTTATAATTTAGTATTGGGCATTTCCAGTCTCATACATGTAGCCTACAGGTTAGTATTTTTCAATGCTATATTTTTACAACATGAAGCTAAGCAGGACAGAGTCTGGATAGTACTGTGATGGGAGATCTCGGGGAGCAGATGCAGCAGTGAGGCGGCTGTGGCTTTAAATGACCAAACTATTGTTGTGTCCTTAGGCAAGACACTTCACCCATATTGCCTAGAATGAATCTGGTGTGTGTGTGAATGGTTGGTGGTGGTCGGAGCTTCTGTCAGTGTGCCCCATTGCAGCTGTGGCTACAGTAGAAGTTAATCCCCACCGTGTATGGAGGGAAAGAATAATGACATGTGAAGCGACTGTCCAGAAAAGCGTCATATAAAACAGACGCATTATTATTATTATTATTATTATTATTATTACATCAACAAGAAACACAAAAACAACATCTTTGTACAGCCTGCACTGAGAAATTAGATTAGGGAAGGAGGGACATCATTTCTACCCCCTCACACACACACATGCTAGAGATTGTGAAGGTGAGCCAGTGTTGTGCAACAAGAGGGGGAGGACGCAGCATAGAAAACAGAAATCCCCAGTCATTACCAGCGCTTCGCCCAGATAGTCTGTAAGCGCTAAAAAAACGGTTCACGGCTTTATTTCCCTTGGTGCTTCTGCCTTATAATGGTAGCTCTAATTGACTTACAGCGCACGTGGGGTAGCCGCCTCACCAATGACTGTCCTCTGCGCTGGAAACTGACGCCAAGCAAAACAAAACAAAACAAACGCAGCCCTCAAGGCTTCCATATGCGGTAAGCACACAGAGATGAAGGCGGCTTTGCGTTGAGCTGTAATAACAAGCGAAGGAAAAAGAGAGAAATGTTAAAAGTAATGGGCTGCTACACTGTGTTATGCTAAAGTAAAAGCTCCACTTATTTCCACAGATTAATGGCGGCTTTAGATGCCGTTATGGATGTTTAGCTGTGCATTATAGGCCCAACATTTATTCATCACTGGAACATTTGCCGGGTAAAATGCCACGCAGACCTGACTTAATATCAACATAAACGATAACAGCGCCTAATTTACATACTGATCTTTTTAGAGCCAAATAAAAGCTGGGTGATGTGAATTAGATAGTCTCCAGCTTGGATGGATGTTTTTAACAGACGGGGAGCTATAACGCACGTCGTTTTGTTCACAGAAGCTCCAGGGAGAACCACAGCTGTGATGGGTTTTCATTGTGTCCAGGTGCCTCTTTTCCAGCCCTTTTCCCCCTGTTGGTTTTACAACTGAACCGGGAATAAAGAGCATGAGACATCCCTCCAGAGATAAGACAGCGGTTGAAGAATCATACCCAAAAGCCACATTTATTTTCCCGTGTATAGAAAGATAAACCTTCACTTTTGAGTTTGTAAAATTCAGATGACAACGGGAGGTGTGGACATTGCTCTGAATTTTGTTTTGTTTTTCTGCACACTGTGGGTTCAGTCCAAGGTAAAGGTATATTTATTATATTACAAACTATACATAGATAGATAGCTTACGTTCTTTTCAGGAAGACAGAACATAAGAAATTCCAAGGTAAAGATTTTTCCCAATTGTCCCTTGATAGATACAGTATATAGATGGATAGAGGACTGCGTTTTCCAAATCCATGACCTCTTGGTAGGAAAACGTTAGGGGGTCAAGAGCCTGCTCGACCTGTGGGTTGAGCAGTTGACGTATGAACCTCTCAAAGGGTTTCATTATGGCAGATGTTAGCACCACTGGTCCTTTTAGTCCTTGCATTCTGCCGACCTGGCTACCTTGGGGACGGGTACAAAGCAAGAGGTTTTCGAGCTGGTAGGGACACATCCAAACTGACGATTTGCTAAAGATGGTATGAGGAGCCTTGGCGTTATCCCGTCAGGATTGGCAGACATTCACAGTGATGGAGGTGGCAGTAGCAGAGGTGGTGTCGCCGCCAGGTGGAGAAGGACAGGTCACAGTAGCAGAGGTGGTGTAGCATGTATTGGATCCAACCAATAAAGGCCTTCAGTCAAGTCAAATACCGATTTGTTATTTTGAAGATTTCTTATAAGTCAAAATCAGGGTCCTTCAAAATCTTTATTAATGGCCATATCTTTTTTGACAGTTCACATCTCTACAGTGTTGTTACAGACAAACGTACAACAACAAAATAGCATTGCAGATGTTATGTAGGGTAATCAAATCAAGGTTCTATTGAGTGTTCTTATGGCACAGGGAATGAAGCTATTTCCTAGCACTGTACATTGGCAGATATTTGCTGGTGAAATTCCTATTTATCATTGTTCTATCAACACTAAAGCACTTCTTAAGATTCTAACTTAAGGAAGCCCTTGGAATTACATTTTTGACTTGAATGGCCCGTTCCAACTTATAGTGAGTCCCAGTACATTACAGAAATCTAAATCTTACAGTAAATATGTTGTCTTTTTGTTATGTAACTTGAAATCACACTGAGAAAAAAAATAAAAATAGTTCAAGTTCTAAGTTCAATCTGAGGATACTTTTTGTTGACTTTTGCGAAGTTAGCACACATGGTAACAGCCCATTTAAAAGATTACCCACTTTGAATGTTACAAATTCCACAGTAATCGTCGCTGCTGATTACTGCCATCCCTGCATCCTTTCTATTGTTGTTTTGCGTGAGAACTGGTTGACAACTGCCTTTCTGCAAGTTAAGCCCGTCTATCGGCCTGGCTTTTTTTCTTCCCCCAGAGAATGGGAGCATCAAATAGCATATGGGCCTCTTCTCTGTCATCAGGGACAGGGCCGGGGCTTTGTCGGACTCTCCCCATGTGCTCTTTCTTCCTCCACTGTCCCGTTTGAGGATCCATGCACGTCTGTCCCGTGGCTAAAGGAGGCTGATGGATCAAGCATCTGTCTGGTTTAACTGATGAGAAACAATTGGTGCTTCGTGCTAAAGGCAGGCTTCCCTCTCGAGTATCAGTGACCCTGTTTCCTCTGATGATGCATTAGAAGTCGGTCAAAACACTGCGCGGAAAACTCTGGCGTCGCGTTCGTGCGGCAATGACCTATTTTTGAGCTGTTTTCTTAGCGAGGATGTTCGAGGGATGAGCCATCGAGTTGTTGCGTTCACAGCATATGGTGGATGGGTGCGCTTGGTCATTTATGATTAACACTTGGGTGGGGTCAGTGTGCAATTTCAAGCTTACATATATTGTTTTGTGACTTCGTGGCATGTCCGACTGCGCTCTTTCCTGCTTATATAATGTACATTCTATTGTTTCTCTTGAGTTATAGCTGAAATTGACAGTTGGTCCCACTTACACAGCCACGCAACTGCCCCCGCATTGACTCTGCACCACCGCCGTAAATCATGGCTACTTCTACCGAACATTGGAGCATGATAATGGATTCTAAAATAAGAAACATCACACTACAGATTGTGCTGTAAATTCCACTTGATTTAGTATTAAACAGCTGCACGGTGAGAGGGATGTGAACGCAGAAACAGCAGTGTTGTGGAAGAGTGATGTTAACAAGGACATGGGGAGCTCTTGAACTTACCTGGTAGTGCTCTTAGACCTTGCACCAGAAAGGGACAAAAAGCAGTGAAAGTAGTGGAATGTTCAATTAATAACATGGCTGGTGGTTTTACCCATATTCTAATATGCAGGGGTGGGCGATTATTTTCAGCGGGAGGTACAATGTTGAGGGCCGGATCTTTTTTTTCCCCCCGGCCATCCACAGTTTGCCCATATCCTAATGTGGTGACTGTTTGGAACAACATATTTAAGTGTGAGCTCCTCCTCCAAAATGTTACAAAAAATGGTAGTATTCACAGAAAAGACAGAGAGGGAAAGCTAAAGATATCCTATGTTATCTTTGTAACTGTGTAAAATGTTTTAGCTCATCTTGTGGCTGTATTATTGTTATTATTATTTTTTCACCTTTTATAATATGGTATGTACTTTGACAATACATCAGCATCCATCCATCCATCCATTTTCTTCCGCTTCATCCGTTGCCGGGTCGCGGGGGCAGCTGTCTAAGCAGAGACGCCCAGACTTCCCTATCCACACACACCTCCTCCAGCTCGTCCGGGGGGACTCCAAGGCGTTCCCAGGCCAGCTGAGAGACATAGTCCCTCCAGCGTGTCCTGGGTCTTCCCCGGGGCCTCCTCCCGGTGGGACGTGCCCGGAACACCTCCCCAGGGAGGCGTCCAGGAGGCATCCGGAACAGATGCCCGAGCCACCTCAACTGGTTCCTCTCGACGTGGAGTAGCAGCGGCTCTACTCCGAGCTCCTCCCGTGTGACTGAGCTCCTCACCCTATCTCTAAGGGAGCGCCCAGCCACTCTGCGGAGGAAGCTCATTTCGACCGCTTGTATCCGCGATCTTGTTCTTTCGGTCATTACCCAAAGCTCATGACCATAGGTGAGGGAGGGAACGAAGATTGACCGGTAAATTGAGAGCTTTGCCTTTCGGCTCAGCTCCCTCTTCACCACAACGGTCCGATACAGCGACCGCATCACTGCGCACGCTGCACCGATCCGCCTGTCAATCTCACGCTCCATTCTTCCCTCACTCGTGAACAAGACCCCGAGATACTTGAACTCCTCCACTTGAGGAAGGGCCTCTCCACCCACCTGAAGAGGGCAGGGCACCTTTTTCCGGTCGAGCACCATGGCCTCAGATTTGGAGGTGCTGATTCTCTGATTACATCAGCATATATTTGAGTTTTCTTTAGATTCCAATTCTTTTACAGATTGAACAAAGCTGCACCAAAGCTAAAGATTGCTTTGCTTATTGCGCTTTGTTTCCCATTCACTTAAATAGTGGAACACTGTATGCATTTTACAGATGGGAAAAGGTCTAAGAAGAAGAAATGTGAATCAGGCCGCATGTGGTCCCCAGGCCTTATTTTGCCCCAGGACTTTTCTAGCGTACAGTATATGTTCACCTTTAAATTGCCAACTATCCATTTCCTAAAAGTTTAATACTTTCGGAATGTAAGCCAGGAATTGGAAGGATAGCAAAACAGCGCTTGTTTGGCTTAGTACTTGGAAGTCTGGAGTGTGGCAAACACTTTGAGGCCATAAATTCCAGTCTTATCGCTTGTGCAGTTTGTCTGTGTGTTGTGCTGCGCTGGCACCAAGACTCTTGAGTAAATCTCTGTCTGTTTGGTGTGACTAAGATGGATCCTCTCATGCTTTATTAACAATGAGTCAACATACACAACACCAGTCTGCAAAGTCTTCTTAAACAAGCAGTTAATCTTGCAAAGTGTGCACTAAATAAGAACAAACACACATAAAAATGTTTGACCAAGATTAATCACCATTTAAATGTAAACGTTTATGAACTGTGGTGTGGGCACCCCTTTCAATTTTCATAATTTTCCTTTACAAATCATTGGTTGTTTAGATGAGATATTTCAGTTAAATATATCATAAAGGAGACAAACATAGAAGATGCAAAGAGGGCAAAACACTTGCAATTGGTCGATTAAATATCCTTTCTCATGATTCGTCTGTGGAGGTCAAGGGTCTTATTCAATTCAATTAAATGTATTCTTGTACAGCCCTAAATCCCAACAGTAGTTATCTCAGAATACTTTACACAATTGTTGAATTTGCCAATACAGATCTGAGAATCAAACAGTTCAAACACAATAGATAAAATACAAAACACATTGGTATTGGTCCATAAGGGGCGGAGGACCAATGTCCATAAGTGTTGATTAATGTCCATGTTGGGAAGTATTTGCATCTGTCCTTGCTCACTGTCTGTATGTTCTTTTTAACTCTGTAGTGTCATTAGATATCCTCTTTCATATGTCACCTGGTTTGGGCCTTGTATCTGTATATCAACAATTACCACAATATTGTATTATTGTATTTTTATGATAACAGTCCATATATCTTGAATGAACTTGCACAATTCTTGCACACTTTCTAATAGTGTTCAATTATACTTCTCAAAGATCACAGTGTTTGTCTCCTATATGATATATTTAACTCCACCCATTCATTTTCTTCCTCTTAATCCATTTCTGGGTCGGGATGATTGGCAGTCAAAGCTGCACCCAATTCACATACAGTATATGCACATATTTAACTGTCATTTCTAATCTGAACAACCAATGATGTATGACGGAAAATCATAAACATTGAGCCCCTTACTTTTTAGTACCACTGCATAAATGTTGCTCTCACTGTAATGTGTCTGCCATCATCCACAGGAGATCACTGAAAGGAATTCATTTTGGAAATTGAGCTCACACTTCCAAACTTTCCTCTTTGCAAAGTCAGTCCTATTCCCTGCTGAGCGGCTGCACTTCTGGTCTGCTCCATGTTTTCTTTGTTCTGTCACCTGCCGTGTGTCCACCACTTCACTGCAGGTGGACACTATTTGGTCGACTGCTTATATTTCTGTTTTTCCAAGTTTTGGCTTTGAATATTTAAAATATCAGGCGACTTAACAGTGAAGGTATTTAGAACTATATTATACAGGATGGTTTGGTATAAACCGCACCGGCGGACATTCAAGACATGTCAGTGCCAAATAAACTCGAACTCTGAGGAGCACAGGGACTGGTCTCCTGCTGGTACCCAGAGTCAAAACTAAACATGGGGAGGCTGCATTTCAGATTAATGCGGCTAAAATCTGGAACAGTCTTACTGAAAATGGGAGACAGGTTTCTTCTCTGACAATGTTTAAATCCAGGTTAAAAACAGTTCTGTTTAGCTGTGCAAACTACTGAGGGATCTTTACTCTATTTAATGTACGGTGATTATTTAAGATTTGAATGCCTTTTGTGATAGTTTCAATCTTGTTTTATTCAGCACTTTGACCTTTACCTTGTGTATGAACTGTGCTATACAATTCAACTTAAGTGTATCAATGTTATGTGAAAATTGTAAGTATATTTCAATAAATACTTTTTCTAAATAATCTTTTTCTCAAAGTTGTCAGTATTTCATGAGAACACATGCGATCAGGAGGGGGCTGGCCTGGATTTCCATGCTTTCCCTTTGCTCAGGGGGACAGCTCTACAGCTTTGTAAATGGGCTCAAATATTATATATGCTGTGTTTTTTCTTCCCCTGTGCCTTTGAGCAATGGCTAGACAAACAAATTACTCACTATAATGAGGCATTCAAGACCCTCTGTGGAATACCCCACCTCCACATATGAGAGGTGCAGCTTGACAGCCTTTCTTATTATTCCAGCTCATATAAGGTTCAACCAAAGGATAGCTTCTATTTCGGTCGCATTTTGTTGGATGAAAGGAAAAACCCATTCTGTGACCAATTCTTATCTCTCTATTCTGAAGATTATTAGCTTATTCCATTTTCCTGAATCTAGATCCATGCCTTGTGTGATTTTATTTTATTTCCTTTTTTTGATAAGCACTTTGAGTGGCCTTGTGTATGAACTGTGCTGTACAAATTAGCTTGCCTGGCCATGTTTTGCTGTGGAAGGGATTGGGGATGTGTGGATACTGACAGAAAAAAGAGGAGGTTAGACAGACTGTCCACACAAGCTAATGAGAAGATGTTTGGTTGTGTTTGGAAACATAACGTCTTCATCCTGTGTGTGCTCTTCATTTATCACCCAAGATGACGTCTGAATGGGAGTCAAAAAATGTTTTGATTCTAAAAAGCTGCAGCAATCTTTCTCATCCTAGCGCTCAAGGTCTTGGAGAATCGGAATGGATTAATAATAACATAAACTGACAGCCTTTTAAAAGATTTTAAGCTTAAGGCAGAAGGTGTCGAGTAAGCTCTGTGCAGTGGTGTGGAAAAGTTTGGGCACCCCTAACAATTTGGGGTGAAAACTTTGTGTTGAAGGTTTTTGTGGTTCTTTTGAAAGACAAGTTAGATGTATTGCCTTGTTGACATGTTTTGTCTTTATTGTGTATGAACTGTGGATGGATGGATGGATAGTAAACCGTAGCACCCCAGAGGAAACTTACACTGACACAGGGAGAACATGCAAACTCTGTGCCACCCCTATATGACATTTTAAACTGCTATTTCTTATCCAAACCACCAATAATCCATCAAGGAAAATCCCAAAAAATGATGGTGGTGGCCAAACTTCATTCACACTACTGTAAAAAAGCAAGATGTCTATCTATTATTCAAGCACACACATTTTTTCCCAATGCGTTAACAAAAACAAAAGCTTTTGGAGACTTGAACCACCTGCCTTTGCTTACCCCAAAAGCTCTTTGATTGGCTAATTCTGGACGGATTCCTGGAAAAACTCACTTTTCGTGCCGATATCAGTGTCCTGGTTTGTTGTGCTCTTCACCAGGCGGTCAGAAGGAGGGGGCGCATGTATTTTTTGCAATGTTTTTCTTTGTGTGTTTGCTCTCGTAAATAAATGTGCGTCAATATAAAGCCTCTGCAGTTCCTCTTAAACACAATAATCATCACCTGGAATCCATCAGTTTGTGTGCGTATCTTGGCTTTGCTTTACTCTTGTTTCAGCTCGTTGCCAACATTGAAATTGCAGACCATGCCTATGCACATTTAAAATAATTGTTGGCAGGGAAATAGTAATCTTTTACATTCTTGATAGTAGGAAGGCTGCGTTGAAAGTTGTATGGGTACTGACCAAAAATCTTCCACAAGCCTAGATAACCTGAATAGACAATAACAAAAATATTTTCTTTCTAAAGAGCTAGTGCTTCATAGCAAGCAGGTCCTGGGTTTCGATTCCACTTCCAGGAGTTTGCATGACCTGCCCGTGTCTGTGTAGGTTTCCTCTGGGTGCTCCGGTTTCCCCTTCCTCAAAAAAATGTTGAATAGGTATGATTGTGTGAAATGTGCTGTATAAACAAACATTACTTACTTATTTTTTGATGCTTAACGGTTATGTTATTGGCAAGTCAAAATGTATCTAATGTGAGTTACACATACAATAATTCACCCTGAATTATTGTACATATTTTCAGTGGGGAAAACCGGAGCACCAGGAGGAAACCGGGGCATACACAGGGAGAACATGCACATACACCCTGTCTGGAGGCGAGATCAAACCCAGGACCTTGCAGTGACCTTCTTGCAAACCACTGTGTAAACTTGCTTAGATATTGTATTGATTTTTGGAATGCTAATATTTAGAAAAAAATAATTGAAATTTTTTTGATAATAATCAACTTTTCTATCCTTCATACCTTTGTGTGACTAACATTTCCATCTGATTCCCAGAGAGTTCTGTGACATTTTCACCAATCTTGTAAAGTCTCAAAGTCGCCCCTGAAAGGTTAATATTATGCCCTTGACACTTAGCAGAATGATGACATTTGGAGCCGCCAGGAGGGGTACTTTTCTCTATGGGGTGGATTCTTCACCAGGGAGGACATTTTGGATCTATCTCAATCAAAGCCGCCTCAACTCAGTCTTAATAACTCCTTCTGACGACCTTCTTACTAAATATAGCCATTTATGTATTGATTTGGGGCCCAGGCGTTCTCACAGCGTGTCTCTTTCGTAATGACCCATTTCAAAAGATTTTATGTCACTTCTATCGAGCCTGCAGGAACAAAAAAGAAATAAAATGCTTTCTGAGCATTCTGAGGTTTTCTCGATCGCGTACACAGAATCATTATTTATCTTTCATGGCGTCTTCTCTACATGTAGCGTGTATTTTATGCAGTCCACTTTATTGATTCTATAAATATTTGATTTAAAATATATGTATGCGCTCAAGGCAGCCAGGGTATTTTCTTATCTGAGTCAAAAGTTCAGAAGGAAACAGATGTGTGAGCTGCCATATACAAAAATCATGTGAAAAAGTCATATCACTCTAAGGCAATCCACTTTAGTACATAGCACATTTCATAAACAAAGGGTTCCTAAAGTGCTGTACAGTATCTGGCAATACAAATGTAAAACAAAACAGCAGAACACTCAAATAAAAAGGCCAATCTTTGTCAATGATGTTTTAAATAATGGTTTTTGAGGGTTTATGTTGTGATTGCCTATTGGCCTGCACAGGACGCCCATGGAAAAGAGATCTTGGAATTTCAATGGGATTATCCTGGTTAGATAAAGGTTGAAAAAATAATTAATCAATTATTTTAAAACAATAAAACCAGAAAATCCAAAGAGCAGGAACACATTAAACATATAAAATCAATGACATAAGATAGATACATAACACAGGACTCCACGTAACTCTTTATCCCAACAATATCTCAGCAATACACCTCCCCTGCAGTGAGGATGACTATGATTAAAACTATAGCTGTTATGTACTCAGACACAATGAGTCACGAACATTTCTCCAGTGTGAGATCAATAAAGTCTTACCTTATCTTGTCAACATCCACAGGTCCAGTCAGTGAATATCCAGAAGCAGCAACAGCATTTTAATGAAGAAAATCAGTTGACGATAGGTTTGCACAATTTTAACCAATATATTTAAATTTGAGGGAAAAGTGAAATAATATCAAAACAAGTACATTCTCCCTTAAAATCCCACTTTGTTTAAAGCTAACTTTGATAAGACGAGACTTGCAGTTTTCTAGATAAGACAGTCAAAATGCACTCCAATGTACTATTTTACTTACCAAATTTTGACATTTGCAGTGATCTAAACACAGAAGTAGCCACATGGTCATAATATGCAACAAGAACATTTGTTACTTGTATGGACATTTTCAGAATAATTGCTTTATACATTTTGTTTGCTTCTCTACAAAATCAGTTATTATTTGAATGATATCATTTGTGCACCCCCATTACAATGTGAACTTGTTACATTTTCTTTGAGCAGGACCAGTTTGAGTGCATTCTCCATATGCTGTGCAGTAGATATAATGCAGAAGGATTCAGTGTCATCTTAAAGCACCCCAGAAAGTAGAAGTCTGTGACACTTTATCTGTTCTCCTTCAGCCGCTACAATCAGGTCTTTGTGTGCTGAGCTTTTCTGTCATCTTTGTGGTTCTGTTGACATGGGTCTCGTTATTCAAGTGCGCAGCCCTCATACACCGCACTAAACACTGGCTAATTGTGCCTGACCAGCCAGAACCTGTAAGAGTGCTGATAAGAAGCTATTTGTCAGATAAGCAGGCTTTATTCAGGACCTGAGGTGGACGTTCCTCACAACTTTGAAAACTAAACTTTTAGATCAGTTATCATTTCACATTATGCTCTTTATTTCTGCTGAACACATTCACTTATTACCTTGAGATTTGCAATAAAAAACCGTTACCCTGGGGTAAAGCAAACCTTAAGTCCTTGAACTTCAGGCTCTCCCACTCATGAAGTTTGTACCACACTAGAATCTTTTTTAATCAACAAAATATTTAAGAATTCATGAACAATGTTTTCATAAAAGGAGATATGAATCTATAACATCCTCAGTCAGAGTGTGATGTCTCGACTCGTAATATATCTGGAGCAAGAATGCACAGGATAAATTAAACAGGAGATGTTGCCAGGCAACACTGCTCCTATCGCCCGACCCCTCTCTGTGTGAGCAGGGTACTTAATTTCCCTGACCCCCTGGGTCTGCGCTGAACAGCCTCCATTGATTAGGACAAATGGGAGGAAGAGCAAGCACCCCGTCCTGCTTTATGAGGGTAAAGATAGTCATTGTGGGAGAAAGGTCCAGGGTCTTACCTCATAGATATGAGTCCCATGTTTTAAAAATATTAATGACAAAAAATGTAAAATTTGTTGATCTTTTGTGAGTTGTTTTGGACCCCTTTACTAACTCTACACAAATCAATGAACTACTCCAATAAACAGAAGCCAACAGTCATTAAACATGTTGCACTTGTTAAATTACAGTTTTTTTTTTTTTTAAACTATGTTCTCAAACTTGCAAGTGAAAAAGTGAGTTGCCTCCTAAATCTCGGTATCTTGGTCGGTTGACTGGTTATTTAATTGATCTCCAATAACAAATCATTTTGAAAGGTGAAAATATAAATGTTATGACTATGATTATATTGTTTGGGATTATTCTAAAATGGAGTTACCCTCCCTTACACCAGTGTAATAAAATACACAACAATAATCTACAAATTAATTTCAAAGCAGTAGAATATACAATCTTTCTGTAATCTTGACTTATAAATGGGACATTTGTGCATTGTTAAACTGTCCTAATTGTGTCCTCTCTGGGACGGCTGGATGCATGTATATGTGCGTGCAGAACAGCCACAACAGCTGTTTCCCTTGAAACTCCAACAGATAATAGACTCACAGACTCCCTGCTGCCCCAATAAATGCCTGCGGTCAGAAGAATTTATTTAATCTTTAAAAAGCTGACCCAAGAGACTTGGTTGGAGCTATCAAACCTACTCAGTAAATGTGATAGCCTAACGCAGGGAAACCTTTTATTCTTTGTTTGAGGTGTATTCAATGACTTCACTGGAGGGTTATGCAGGGACAGGGACTGGATTGGCCACCAGCTGCTCCCTGGACCCTCGCACCCCCCACCGCAGACCGCCCCTCCCTCTTGGTGACACCCTCTTGTCCCCACAGACTGGACAACATGCCGGCCCTTTATGCCACCTGTCCATCAGCTCCAGTGCACCTCGGGGAGCCCCTGTCACTGAGCTCGGAGTTGCCGATCATTGGCTTTGTTCACATTCTGCCCCCCCCCTACGTCCTGGCCCTCTCGCTGCTGTCCTTTATAAATACAGACACACTGAACATTGGATTGCCTCTGTCAGCTATTTCCTACATCTGCCTTCAGGCACAAAGCTCCCATCACTGTTGCAAGTATGTCACCACCTGTCTGATCAGACCCAAACCTGGAATGCAGATGTGATGAATACAGTTTTAGGACCACAACACATATTTTAATTTGTCGGAATGATTCTCAAGCAGTGTTTTTCTTTTACTTTAAAGGCTGTACGTTTTTGTTTACCCTTGCCTTTCCCAAGGCCCTGCTGGGGTAGCCTGTCCGCCGCTGTCATCTGTGATGAGGCCTCGTCCAGATCTCAAAGGTCTGGGTGCAGTGTGCGCACCGGAGCAGAGCAGAGCAGCTCCTTAAATGGCCACGTCTTCAGTTGCCCATAGCAACCGGCTGTCCTTGGGAACAGGGTGTGTGAGCGAGTTTGGAAGGCCTTCAGACTGACAACCAGATTCAAAACTCACCATGAGTGGTGACATGTCAAATTGCCTGTAGTGCAAACACTGCTCTTCATTCGAACTTTAAAATAAAAATCTGTGAATCGGAGCACTGGGGCGTGTGCTGGAAAATATGTGTTCACTGGGAAAGAGCATCTTCAAATCATTCAGCCACACACTTGTTTGCGGCATGTGGGCGTGCTTTTCAGGAAAAATAGTGCCACAAGTGCTCATTTCACACAAGATCCAGGTCGGGTGGAGGTTGGCTACATTCTTTTGTAGGCCTTGACAATGGCCAGTTAAAAACTTGAGTATCGGATCTCTTTGCTTTCCTCATTTCCTTGCTCTTCTAACATTTCAGAGTGCCCATTCAAGCACAGCAGAACATGGGAGAACAGGTGTATTGCCTTTACCTCTTTACCACAGCCGGGGTCACAGCAGCTCTAATAAAACAAGCAAGAACTGCAATTACTGCATCTTGTTTTACACTTCTACAATGTGAACAAGATTGAATTTTTAGTAAACATTGTTGCCTCCATCTCACAATCACATCTGTCTCTGTGTTTGCTGTTTCATTTGCTTTAAAGCTCGTAAAGTGGCCAGATTGTGTGCACAATTTATAAAGATTTGCCATTAAGAATATTATGAAGAGGAAGTTTACATGATCAAGATTAAGATTAAGAGATGCTTTATTTGTCCCACTGTGAAATGTCAGTGTTGCATCACCAGTTACAGAATATTAGGAATGAGGAGCACACAGCACAAGATCAGTGAAAAATAACTTAATAAAATATACTAAAATATAACAAAAATGTCTCTTAACTCAAGTATATACAAGCAAGTATAAAATCTCTATAACTATAGCATAATAAAGAAGCAGTGGCCTGTGATTAAATGTAAATCACTCGTCAGCTAAATGTGTTTGTAGTGTGTATTGCGCAGGTTGACAAGCTATAGCCCTAAATGGAGATTAATGCTAACAGTAGCCCTGCCACACCCGAGCCATCTGCGACCTAGTGTAGCGAGGAGGTCCTCCCGCAACCTGATTGGTCTCCTCCATCCTCCGGAGAAAAAGCTGTCAAGTGATCCACCTGCATGAAATGACCTGTTCTGCCTTATTCCCCTTACCACATAAATGAAAAAACTTAAAACCGACCAAATCATATTTTTTGGTTTTTGAAATATTAGCTATCAGGCCAAAATTCTTCCCAAGCGGCTGCTATGCTATCATGGCATGTTTTTAGGACAATCTTCTCAGGAAAACGACCGCATCAGTTTTTTGACTCTAAATAATAATCCCAAAACATACTAGCAATGATAATCAATTGACAGAACCTTTGGTTTAGCTCTATTTCATTCCATTAATTTTACACAGACAAACGTGCCACACAAGAATATCCAAAGAATATCCAAACCCATTATTCAGATTCAGATTCAATAAAAGTAGTCATTTGTATACCTCCATTGGACAGCCACTTTTTATTAAAATCGTTTCAGCCTCAGAAAAAGCCTATTTTTAAATTGTTACGGCCTCAGAACAATAGATTCTATAGATTGACCAATCTATAGAATTGAAATCATGTTCAAATCCATTCATCATTCATTAATTTATTTTCTACCGCTTTATTAGTCCATTTCTTGGTCAGTGGGGTGGCAACGAGATCTGTCACCCAAGGCTCATAGCACCGGTCCCTCACTGATCCTCCTGCAGGTGGTGGGTCCACAGGAAGATGGCTGCTCTTTCATCGGACACAGCCTTGGTCTTTCAGCGGGGACTTCGTGCAACGTGGGGTTAAGTGTCCAGACCCCTTGGGCACATGTATATGTCACACAGTGACATATACATATATTTATGTATTTAAAGTGCATGGAGGAAGGAGTGATGAGGGAAAGGTGTAGGGTCAGAGTATTCTTGCCTGTGTCTTGTCTGAGTGTGTGCATGTGTGAGTGTGTGTGTGTGTGTGTGTGTGTTTTATTGTATGAAAGGGGATGGAACCAAATTCACCTCTTCTTCATCCAGCCCCTTTTCAAACTGTACAAAGCTTTACATTTGTTTGATCCTTTTGGTGTATGTTTGAAAAATAATTTACTATACTATGCCTGTACTCTAACTCCTCCATACTTTCCTCTGAATGTCTTTGCTGGATTAGATCTCTGTAATTTCACTAGCCCACGCCTGGCTTCCCACTTCTTCTCTGAAAGAAACGTAACACAAAACCAGAAGATTCCAGACAATATTTCTGCACGCTGCTCCGGGAATTTTCTTTCATCTTAGTTTCTTCCTCTGCTGACAGATGGTACTTATCAGACAGTATGGAAATGGTGTGGTTAAGTTACTTTTCACTCTTGCTTTTTTCTTTGCACATTTATGACCTGATGATTATTCTGGGGGTTTTGCGGTCTTGAAAAGTGGGGCACTCTGCTAGCATGAGCCCAGGCTAATGTTTGCCACATGAGAGTGAATGACGCACTTCAACCACTGTTAACATGCAACTAATGATCACATGATGGTTGTGTGTCTGATGTCTAATTGATTCAATAGATCAGTCACATTTGTGAATAATGCTTTTACAAAAATCTCTTTCGTTGGGGATACTCTGCTGTACACATTAATTCAATTCAGTTCCATTTATTATTGCATAGCCCCCAATAACAACAGTAGACATCTTGGAGGAGTCGGACTTTACAAAACCGTTGAATTCGTCAAAACAGATCAAAGAATCTAACAGTTCAAACCCAAGAAATGCAATGATGAAAAACACAGTCATTGGTCTATAAGAGGCAGAAGACCAATGTTCATAAATGTTGAAGGTCATAAATGTTGAAGTTCATAAATGTCAGTGTTGTTGTTGAATGTAGTGTCTTGGATCATCACCACTGTCCTTGGACCCTCCTGAATCAAGGAAAAACTCTAAAAGCCCATGGAGGACACCATATTTTAGGCGTAGTGCACAATACTACACTAATAGTAATGATTCATGACATTATTGATTATTCCAGAAAATCTAGTTGTGGTAGTGGGAGGGGGGGTTGTGTATATATAATTTAAAAAAACACGCACATAGACTGTACTTGCTGTCAACAACTGTAAATGCATCTAATTGTGTGTGTAACAAACAATAAAAAAAAAAAAAGGAAGTGCAACCTAATTGCACTAAAAGTAAAAAAAAAAAAAAAAAAAACATATTTTAGGCGTAGTGCACAATACTACACTAATAGTAATGATTCATGACATTATTGATTATTCCAGAAAATCTAGTTGTAATAAAGTTTCAAACCAACAACTATTAATATGTAAAATTCTATGACATTTATGGCAAAAGTGTGACGATTCGATGGTAATAATATTTGGGCCACAATTCATCGTCATCGTGATTCTTGTAATTCGAGTCCGTGATACATTGTGTTTCACGTCCCTCATGTTATTCAAAAGCATTGCAAAAATTGAGGAATAAAAGACTGCTCAAATCAAATGTCACATTTATTATGGTCTGCACATTAACTGAATGGCAAACGCTTAGGATTGTAGTACAAAAACCGAATAGACGACTCTCACATGAACGGTGAGCTCCCAGCACATCACTTACATTAACAGAGTCACAGAGAGCAGACATCATAGAGGAACACAAACATCAGATGTAAATTGAATACTTAAGAGTGAAACAGATTTTTTGCTCATACTGTGTCGATTTAATTGCATATACAAAATATGGTCCCCCTCCCTCTAATATTTTGAGCTCTCTACGGCTAGAATACACAGTAGGGGGTGCACAGTGCTAGTTTCATTCAGCATTTCATTGACTTTATTTTGGTTCAATTTGTCCATATTTCTGAAAAATAAATACATTATTTGATTAAATGTACTTGAATCTGTTTGATTTGCTAGCAGCCGACATGAGCTAATGAAAGGGAAAATGTACGTACCCCAGCTTTAATTTAGCGAGTTTAGTTGCGCTTCAAGACAGGAGGAAACACGGTCACGGACAGCTTCAGCTGTGTATTTATTGCTGCACAGTTACGCACAGGTCACGCAAAGACACGCACAACATGCAGAGAATGGTTCTTTGCGTGTATGGTCTTGGATATGATCACGTTACCGTGACACCATTTGCCGTGTTGTTGTTGGCGGCTCACAGCCAGCTAACAACAACCAGAGCGGCCGCAGCTGCCCCGGGTCAGAACGCTGCGGCCACGTAGCGGACTTGAGTTCATACAGCAAACAACAGCAAGTTCCCCACGGTCACGCACATATTCTTTTGAAACTTGAATTCCCAGAGGGCCTACCTGCTCTGTTGCCATCTCACACATGCATTTGTCCGCGGAATTCTGAGTGATATTATGGGATACATGGGTGGGTCATTCGGACATGCGTTAAACGTGTTAAAAAAATAATGAAAGATGTAATTAACGTGCGTTAATGCGATAATTTTGACAGCAATAATTTAATCTTTTTTTTTTTTTATAATAGAAAAAAAAGGATTTTGGTTCACTACAGCATTTATACAGTTTCACATTTGGCTTTGTGTTCAGAGGAAACAATGTCTAATCTTGTTGATGTCATTATGGCTAATATCTCTCTGAAGAAGTATTTTTAGCTAGTGACATTTTGAACATTGCCCCAGCTACAACGTGGTCCTTGTAAATACCAAGGCTGTGGCACATATACAGTAGCATACAGTGGTATCTGTATGCACCGGCTAAGCCCCTTTAGCATGAGCTGAAATGTGTATGACTGAGATTTACAGCCTGTTGGATCTGTTTATTTATATTCCCAAATAAATGGGAAGAAGATGCAATTATATGTGCAGCTGGTGAAGATGATTGGCTGTTTCTGCATATATATACTGTATTTGCTGGTTTTCCATTTTGTTTGCTTGGAACTAGAGTTGTCCTGATGAAGCCATACCTCGGATCTCATTTCCCAGGTGTCCCACATTTCCAGCTATAATCTGCAGCGCACTCTGGTCCCTAATCTGTCTCCGAGGAGCTGGTGGAGTTAGGGGATTGGAGGATGTGAGATCTGTGACAACCAAACAGGAAAAGGAGCTCAGAGCAAAATGCTATGGGATATGGTAGTCACCGTTTTGCTGTCTTAACATTTTCTCCAATATCCCAGACACAGAAATCCCATATTTGGAGTAATAAATGGTAGCTGTGTACTGTTTTCATATGTGCTTTTCCACATGCTAGCTTGAATCTTGTGGGCGAACATAATACGCGTCTGCTACTTAACAAACATAACGTAATGTGATCACTGACCATTTGTCTGTGTGACCAATTAAAAGTGATGCATTTTATCCAGATCTGGTGTTGGCTTTGACTCTATAAGTAGGTGAGCAGAGGAGTGGGAGAGAGAGAGTGCAGACATGGGGAATTGTGAAAGGAATAAAGCTCTTTTACAAGTATCATAGTCTTAGGCTTGTTCATTTGAACAAGAAAAAAAATCACTAGTAAATATTAATCGATTATGTTTTCTGGTGCAGGTCCTTTAGACCCTTTTAGACCCTAATTAAGGGATTTTTTTCTTCTACTTTCAATCACTGTGTCAGATCAGATCAGATTCATTTATTAGCCATGTGCAGTATAAAAACTACATTGGAATACATTCGCAAAAAAGGTACTATGTGTGCATCGACAGAAAAAGAGCACGATACAATGTAATATAAAATACACATACACTGAAAATAAAAGAATAAAAAAACAGCTGACACTGTGGCACCGATCAACAAAAACGATACAAGGGGTAAAAGCAGGAATTAAAGTGCTCTGTTTAGGCACCTAACAGCTTGTGGAAAGAAGCTGTTAGCATAGCGAGATGTCTTGCATCTCAGCAACCGATATCTTCTGCCCGAGGGAAGATGCTGGAACATGGCTTTTCCAGAGTGGCCAGAAGAGTCATTCAAGAGTCATGTGTAGACTGTAAATATTTCCGCTGTTCAAACTAATGTGCCACCACCATCACTGTCTATGGGCAGTTTCAAAATGGCCGCAAGGGCTGGAAAATTACAAAAAAAAAACAGCACAAGCCCCATTCATTGGACATGTGCCTTCAAAATGTCACAGCGGCTTAACTAGACTGGTCCAAAAAATGTCACTCCCCTCAGCATTGACACACATGTGGAACGTAGCGTTGGGCTAAGAGTACATTTTTGAACACGTTTTTGAGGGGTAAGAAGAAATGTACATTAGCATTGGCTTATTCTTATTCCGGGTCCACCGCCATCGGCCTGGGTGGTATTGCAAGCATGTCAGAGTACGTCATTTTGAACATTTTTGAGGCCCGCCCCCACTGGTTAAAATACTTTTTTTTTTGCAAGGATGCAATGGTTAGCGCTGTTGCCTCACAGTAAGAAGGTCCTGGGTTTGACCTCCAAGGCCCTTTCTGGGTTTAGTTTACATGTTCTCCCTGTGTCTGCTTTTTCCTACGGGTGCTTCTGTTTCCCCTACGACCCCTCTCCCATCTCTGTGTGGAGTTAGAGACAAAAGCACACAACACATTTTAAAGCGCTTTGTGACTCTGGTCTGTGAAAGGTGCTATATAGATTAATATTACTATACAAAAGAGCTATATTTTCAAATTATAATTTGAAGTTCATGCAAGGCAGCCCAGGAATTTACAAACAATTGAGGCCTTTTGCTTTGAAGAATGGGCAACTTTACAATGAGAGAGGATAAAGGTCCTCATCCAAAACTACCACCAAAGACTCCAAGCTCCAAGGGCAAAACATGCTACAGACATGCTTTGAGACCTGGGGACGTGACTTCTAATTAGGTTCATTTGAATAGTTTCTATTGCCATATTTGTCATATAAAACAAGAAAATAAGCTTATTTGACAATAAATGGCTTCACATGAAATCATACTCTCCAAAATATGTTTGTACTTTCAAGCTGTTTGTACTGTATGTGTAGTTGGAAATGAAAGGCTATCTTTGGGTTGTCCTTATAATAACTATTGGCCAGACAGTAGTAACCTATTTAAATGACCCTGTTGATATCCTTGAGCCTGATTTACACCTAGCAGGTCGTCACAGCGGGCGACAGTAGCTCAGTTGGTAGAACATTGGCCTTAAGGCCAGAAGGTCGTGGGTTCAATTCCCACCTCTGCACCTTCTCCATCGACTCCCACTGATGACTGCTGTCGTTGTGTCCTTGGGCAAGACACTTAACCCCACTTTGCCCAAAAAAGCCCCCACTGAAAGATCAAGGCTATGCTCACACTCAGAGCAGCCGTCCTCCTGTGGACTCACCACCTGCAGAGGGTCAGTGAGGGGCTGGTGCTATGAGACTTGGGTGGCATCTCTGACTGCCACCCCCCTGACCCAGAAATGGATTAAAGGGAAGAAAATGGATGGATGGATGGAGGTCGTCACAGCTCACACCCGCACACCCCTCTCGCCCTGCTCCACACGGACTGCCACACCTGTTAATTGCACCAGACATGGAAAAACCTTGGGGGGAATAAATGAATCTCTTGTGTGTTTGTGTGTGTGTGTGTGTGTGTGTGTGTGGGTAGGAGGGTGAATCCATTGCCAGTCACACAACCCTTGATTGAATTAGATTATGATGGGCCTGTGTTCCTAATTGAATTGCCGAGACCTTGTGTTGCAAACAGTGTGTTCTCGTGTTGCCTGTGGAACACGGGGCTGCACTGGTTTCAACCTCCTTTGGGTAATGTGCGAACATAGCTTTCTTTTCACAAGGTTACAGTCCACTTACGATGGGAACAGCTCAACGTTTTCTGGTCACAAAAGTGCAATTTCACAGTGGTGGAGGAACAAAAACTACAGGATAACGATGTAATATAAGTAGGGGTGGGCAATAAATATTTTAGACCATAATATTGCAAATGTGAATTTGACGATATACTTTTTTGCATTATTGTCAATAAAAAAAAAAGTTTTGCATATCTCCAATACATATAACAATTAGAGCAGGCAAGATGCCCATTTGTCAAATGCGTGCCTAAAAATCACTGCCTTATTTGTACATTTCAGTAAATATTGAGCAAGCCTTTTTGGGTGTGTTCTTCCCCTGTTAATTGAATTGGATTTTTAATGTTAAAATATGTTTGTGCATGTTTTGCAAAGATGTGTGAAGCACTTTACACATAAAAAGCTGCTATTTTGATCTACACTGTCTCTATCTATGGATGCCCTGGCAAGCAAAACATTGCAGATCATTTTGTGTAAAAATAAAGATATTGTGACAATATTGTTTTTTATCGTATTGAAATTGGTTTATTAAGATAAAACTGACAGACAATACTTTGACTGAGACACCATTAATATGAATGAAAGTTAGCATGTCTTGTTTTATTGTTCAATGTCTGCAAAAAAAAAAAAAAGTCATTGCAACCTAACATTCCAAAAAACTCATATTTTACAATCATCATTGAGGGTGACTGGACAATATTTCCTATAACATAGTGAGTGTCAAAAGTAAGATGATTACTTTAAGCAAGTTTTCCTAATTGCACTTAATTAATCAATGAATCAATCCATCAATTGTTATTTATTACAACAAGAAAAAGAAAAGCACCAAAAAACATGGGGAAAAATTCTTGATGCCTTATCACTGGAAAGAAATACTGATTTTTACGTGAATGTAAATGTTTTTTTGTTTTTGTATTTTTCTACATTTTTATTTAATTGTCTGCCTGGATTTTTAATGTCCTTTAATTTAAAGTAAAAAAAACCCAAAACAGGTATGTCGTGAAAATGTAAATCACAAAAACCCGCTGGTGTTCTTCCCCTGTCGTTGCCGCCGCTACACACAGCACCAAAGTCTTTATTATTCAACACTGCCGTCCATAATCTCTTGTACCTACAGTAAAGCAACAGTGGCCAGAACACTATTCCATTATGGTGGCCTCATTGGTCACAATAGATGCAGGGAAATACCCAACATCACACCCACAATCCCTCTGACGCTCACCATTTTCTCTCCTTTCAGCACTTTTTCCTGCTGTGCTCACAAAACCTCCCACCTCACTTTTTTTCTTTCTTTTTTTCAGCCTCTAGTCTATTCTCTTTAGCACTCCGAACACGTGCGCATGCTCTGCCCATCGTTGTCTGCCTGCTCTCTTTGTGTCCAGTAAATGAAACGCTTTGGGGGTTTAGAACTTGTTCCTGGAGTTGCACCAATGGGAAAAATAATGTGTCTATTTTTGGAGTAAAAAAAAAAAAAACATCAGAGAATTCACCTAACTATTCTTGTTTGTTTCAGACTAAATTTGCTGTCTTTATTTTATTTAGATTTTTCCCATTTACTCACTGAGAGCTGATAGTTGTGTTTTGTTTTGTTTTTGTGGTTCTTTTGAAAGACAATTACCTAGTTAACATCAGCAGATAAATGACAGGCGGATGACAGTTCTGAAGATGGCTCGCCGCTCTGCAGCCTAAACCACAAATCAATGTATTCTTGTACAGCCCTAAATCACAACAGTAGTTATCTCAGAGGACTTTACACAACTGTTGAATTGGCCAACACAGATCAGAGAATCAAATAGTTCAAACACAAGAAATGCAATGATAGAAAACACATTGGTATTGGTCCATAAGGCATGATGACCAATGCCCATGAATGTTGATATTTGTCCATAAATGTTGTTGAATGTCAAGTGTCCTGGACTGGATCATCACCACTCTCATTATTCAGGTAATACATGAAACTTGTCTTCCAAAAGAACCACACCAATCATTGTAACTCAAGTTAGAATGAACCTTTTGTAAATATTGAGAGCTGATTGGTTAAGTGAGGGCTGGTACTCTTTTTCATGATAGACGTGAAAGAACTGAACAGAACATTTTGAGCTAGCTACTCTAATTGTATTACATGATTCAAAGTAAGGTTCTCAGGCTTTCAATGATTTTAAAACTATTCTATTTCTTTATTATGCCAAAGTTGGGGATTTTATACTTGCCTCTTTTTTATGCTAAAGACTTTATTTCATTTTAGTATAGATTTATTGTTCAATTATCTTGACATTTCCCCATTGTGCGACGAAAAAAGGATCTCAGTCTTAATCTTAATTTCCAGTGAAGTGGATTCTACAAATTCAACCAAAAACCTTTACAATGGTTTGCAGATGTAAACTAGCTGTTTAGCTATAATCTTGTGCAGAACCTACAGTATCTGTCTCTGAGCCCAATGTCTATGTACATTGTCCCTTCAAATAAAGAATAAACTAAATAACTAAGTAATCAACACACCAATAATGATCAATTTGCAAGTTGCCAGAGTTGTACTGCAGCACTATCGGTCAACTTTTCTTTTCACACATCTTTCATTCACTTCTATCCCTCAGTCCCATAATAACGCATACTGTCTATAGTTTTAGCTGCAGGTCTATTCTACACATGCATTTCCAAAGTTGTAATATTCAGGAAACTCCAGCAAAGTACCTATAAAGTCTGACTTGTGCCCTTGCAGCCGCTCTCATGTGTCTCGCAATGCTATTTTTAGGCAGCAAAAAGCCTAATTAAAGCCTTATATCTTATTGAAAGTCGTAAACATAGACATGCAAGCAGATGCAGGCTCTGTACAAGAGTGCGAGAAATGTGTTATTAAGTACTTGGTTTATGATGGAGATAAAATTTTACGTACAATTTTACGTTACCCGAGCATTGCGGCAGCCTTTCGAGCAGAGTCAATATTCTGGCTTATGTCTGCAACCACTTTCAGGTGATCTGGACCTTTTCAACATTGCCAGCACAAAATTGAATGAGAATTGTTTATAAATTCACTAAAAGCTTTTTTCATGGGCTGTTTTTTTTTTTGGATTGTTGCCAAATTAGATTCTCTGCATAGAATCAAAATTCCATGCCTGTGCTCCCTCGAGATGCATCATGTTTGTTTGATCATTTAAATAACATTATTAGGAAGCAAGTGCATAATGAATTCTTGGCGGGATCAGCGATGTGGAAAACATGGGCATAAATGTCAGACAAAGTAGTTATTTTGGCTTGTTGATTTAGGCTGCGGATGGTAGTTATCAAACAACCTCAGTCTGGGCAGGCAGGGATGTGGGAATTAAAGCGCAAGGTCTGTCTTTTAATTACCACTGTGGTCTGGTACATCTGACGGCGATCAACCCTGGCCCTATTAGAAGATGTCATCTGCTCCAAGTTGGAAAGTCCCCAGATATTTAGTCAAGTAATGGCCTTGGAGACGAAAGAGCAGTCTCTAAAAAGTTTTGTATATTCTGTGTTCTGTCAAAGATTTCATCATACTATTGTCAGTAATTCATCTTGATTTTCATAGCACTTTTTTGCAGACCAAGGTCACCCAACGCTCTTTACAATGGTGAGAGTTCAGATAGTTTACCATTCTCTCCACGCAGTGATGACAGAAGCGAGAGGCCGAACACACCCTAACACGCATCAAAGCCCGCAACCAACACCATCCAGTCCCTCACTTGTTCCTTTCATATCTATTGTGCACGTTTTTACCTGAGCACCTGGAGAAAACTTATGCAGACACCAGGAACAACATGCAAACTCCACTCAGAAAGGCCATGTTCCAACCGGGATTCGAACCCAAGACCTTTTTTTGCTCCATTCAGCCACTGTGCTGCCCATAATGCACATATTTCCAATAACTGCACATTACATTTTTGTTGTATTGTTCAGGGATTTACCACAGCCACAACAAAACAATTTTGGTTGGATTGACCTAGATATCAAACAAACAGACTTATATTCGCTATATAAAAATAAATTGGTTGCCAACACAACCCTAGTCCCTGCGTTCACCTTTATCAGATGTCTAAACAGTAACAGTATGTCTATTGTGGCGCCACCTCCATGTGAAAGCCTGATCAAGAAGCTAAGCAGGGCAGGAACTGGTTAGTACTGTGATGGGAGACTTGTTGGAACCATTTATTGATTGTTTTAACTAACACATTGACTAAACGCATAACTACCACTTATGTTAAGGGTTAAAACAGAGAAAAATCTCCTTCTAGAGTGCACGTAAACATTGATCAGTTCTCCAGCTACATGTGGCATCATTCAGATCGCTCTTGTTAAAGCAGCAGCAACTGTGTAATTTATCCATTCCCCGAGCACATATTATTAAAATCATATTTGTGATGACTCTATCAAGTAAATACACCCAGCAGTTGTTTTGCAGCAGAAGATTCCTGAACTCCTCTTGTGCAGAACCCCAACCCCAGCTCCCCATCCTCTCTCCCTCACTTCTCTCCTGGCTTTGTTGTCCTTCTTTACATTTCTCTTTGCCCCCCCCCCCACCCTTCTGCCACTTCTTTATTCCGTTCCCTTTGGTGCTGCGGCTCTCCTCATTCCCTTCATGGCAGTTGCCTGGGCCTCATTCACACACTCACTGTTGACTGGCAGCGTGAATGTCCCAGCCTCATGTTTCGCCCGGTACCCCACACCATCCATCATGGACCAAGAAAAACATGTCAGACTTAATATTTACTGAAGAGATCCTTGAGATTATTTGAATTTATATTGGAAATCCGTACTGATGTTTTTGATAACATTTCTTGGAACTTGGAACTCTCTTTCATGTCATCATCAGTATTTGTCCAGCACTGAAGTTCCCCTGTGTTTTGATGGAACAATTTATCCCATTGCAAAAGCTTGAACATCCAACTGCCAAAAATGGTCATTACTGCTGAAAAAGAGGAATAAGAAATCTTCTTCTTCCCTGTTTGTGATCAACAACACGTATACATGCTGCAAAAATTTATAAAATATGAGGTAATAATTGCTTGAATGGAGTGGTTTTTATCTTAATTTGAGTACATTCTGACTGTCTTAAAACAAGAGTTGGCCAACAGAACAAAGCCGTTTACATATCTATATAAACTTTATATTCTTATATCTTTTTGAAACAAGAACATACTTCTTCCATTGACAAATCTTGTTTGAAGGCAGTCAGAATGTGCTCAAATTAAATCAAATTAGTTTATCTTTAAGAAACATTTTGCCAAATTTGGTGAAATGTTGACTTATTTTCAACACTTTTTGCAGTGTAGTACCACTTACCTTATGTGCACTACTTTGGTCGCTATTTTAATTTACATTTTTAATTCAATAATTTAACTTTTATTTACTCTTTTGGTTTCCTTTTTATGGGCATAAGGGATTTTTTAACAAATGTTTAAGTGACTTTAATCGGCTACTGTAAGCCCATCATCAAATATTATGATGAAGATAATTCTCTCTGTCATAATTTGTTGCCATTTCCAAATAAAATCTAAATTGAACAAAAAAAGTTCTTAATGCAGTACTCCTTCTCTGCGTCGACAGAGACAGAGCCTTTTTTCCTGGAGGTTGTCTGAGTGCAGTGAAGTGTCTGTCTTTTATCAACATTAGAATTGGACGAGAACTAATTCTGTTCTGTGATTTGACCTGTTTAATGGAAATCACAGCTGTTGCAGATGTTTTCCATATTCCAGATGCTGTGGTTGCAATTACGAGTAAAGAGCTGCAATGATGTAGTTATGTTTTATTACCAGGAATAATAGGGTAAATACACATTAGTTCTGAAAATGTATAGGAAGCTGCATGGATTACATTATACTGTGGTTGTGAAGAATCTCAACATACTGTATATGTCAGTGCCATAACTACAGATGTGCCAATAATAATACATTGTTTTAAAAATAGATTTGATTTTAAGTATCAAGCAATAAGTAATAATAACTGTTTTTGTGTAGTTGTCTGTCAACTAAAAAAGTTATGGGAGGATATGACAACCTTTTCCAACCTTTTCTGAACTCTATAGTTAGTTTAGTCATGTTATAAGTAATATTAAGTGTTTTTATATGTCAGATTTGTATTATTATTAACACATTTGAATGAAAATGTTTTGCCAAAAGGTCTTTTTTGTTTTTCTTGATGGAGATTCATTGCAAAAAGTGATACAAAATTCAAAGGTCAAAAATTGCTCAAATTCAGCAAAATATATCTATATTTGAGCACATTTTGAGTCTCTTAAACAAGATTGGCCAATGGGACAAGCAAAATGATCTTGTTTTAAAAAGATACAAGAAATCTCTACCTTAAAGCAACAATTCTTGAAATAAGACTAAACTGGCGTGTCCAATCGCCAAATCTCGTTCTTCGACTGTCAGAATGTACTCAAAATAACCACTTGATTCAACCAAACATCACCTCATTTTTTATAATTGTTCTGCAGTGAAATGAACATGCTCCAAAGAGTCGAAGCCGTATTACCTGAAGCTAAACCACAGCAGCTCAGTCCCGAAATAGAAAGAAAATCTATTAACACTCGCAGGTGTAAATGCAAGGAAAGGTTATTTTTCCGCTGTGCATGTTGGTGAAGTGTGACTCAAGAGAGGATCAGGCGGTTGGCAGCCAGACAGCCGCCCAGTTGCTTTGTTTATCAGCGCTTATAGAGGCCAGCACTCACCCAGGGGCAGATGCTCGGATACATGTTGTACATCAGTGTGCATTTCTCCTAGGTTCCCTCCAAAAGGCCTTTAGCATGTCTCTTAACAGAAACCAGGGCACTTCAGAGATTTCCCAGGCAACTACCACCCAGTGAATAATTCAAAGCAAACATAACAACGTGTTGCGATGTTGCCAGTGAGTTTCTTCATATGCAACGCTTTCCCCCGAATCTATTTATGTATCGCACGCTTTGATTTGTATTTATGTGGATGAAAAATGTGTGGAGGACCTAACCTAACTGTGATGAAGTCTCAGTTGTATTTGGTTTGGCTAACGTGCATTGTTATTGGTTGATTAAGATTAAAAGATAGGTTATTCGTCCCACAGTGGGGAAATTTCTGTGTTGCATGACCGGTTGCAGAACAGTAGGAACGAGGAGCACACAGACGAGCTGGGGTGGATTGGACGCTAGCTTCTAAACATGAAGGTCCTAGGTTCGAATCCTGGTCGGAACTGGGTCTTTCTGTATGGAGATTGCATGTTTTCCCTATGTCTGTGTGGGTTTCCTCCGTGTGCTCCGGTTGCCCCTACCACTAAAAACATGTACAATTGGTATGAATGTAATGAGTGAGTGAAGTTCTCTGAGGTACTTGTGCGTTTGGCGTGTCTCTTGTGGAGAGAATGAAACTTGAATCTTAACTCTGACCATTGTAAAGCGCTTTGGGTGACTTGGGTCTGTAAACATGCACTATACAGTATATATAAAGATTACTTACTTACTTACTTTATCATAAAAGAGAAGCAAGAATGAAAAAAATGCAAGAATTGAGTACAAAATCAACTCATTTCTCGCCATCCAAGTTCTTTTTGTCAAACCATATTAATGTTAAGTGCTGTGTTGTTTCTTCCCAGCGTGCCCATCTGGCTCTTTCAAACCAACCCAAGGGGACGAGCCATGCCTGCAGTGTCCCATCAACAGCCGCACCACCAGTGAAGGAGCCATGAACTGTGTTTGCCGCAACGGATACTACCGCACCGACTCGGACCCACTACAGATGCCCTGCACGAGTGAGTAGAGCCGATTTCTTTTTATTTTTTCATGTTTTATTTTGAACCTGCACAATACATTGTTTTTGTACATATATTGATATAAATGCCGCCATCTTGCATGCCACACACACACACACATACAGTACATGCCACACTCTTTGACCCTACACATCTCTCCCACTGCGTGCTCTGTGCTTAAGGCATCACTCTCTTTCTTCCACACATTTCTTCAGTTTCTCCTTTTTGAAAATATTTTTCTTTTATTTAATCATGTTTGAGCATGTTTAATGATGATGATAAATCACTCCAAACAGCAGCTCCACGCACAGATGCAATTAGTATCATCAGTCTTACATTTACTTTCTGAAACGAGTGGGCAAACATGAAAAGGCCACGTCTTGTGTCAAATACAAATCCTTTGACAGTGCGTATTTCCGACCCACGAGCAGAAGTGCCCTAGGATCAGAGGACAGTGGTCGTCTGTGTAAATCTCAACAGAAACGGCTGCCAGATCTGTCTTTCACACCAACACAGCCGTGACTTACCAATATTGCTGCTGTCCAAAAGTGTGACCCAAAACACAAGATGAGGGCATCCATCCTCAACATCTCCCGGTGTCTACACCAGGCGGGGGCAGAGGTCAGTGGGCCAGGCCATTGTCATTCCAATGAAGGTGTTTGAATTTGGAGCTGACACTGAAGGCCAAGGACATGGAGGGAGAATGAGCAGAAAGAGAGAGGAGAAAGTTGGACTGCACGCAATTCAATTTAATATAATTTATTCTTGCATAGCCCTAAACCACAACAGTAGTTATCTCGGAGGACTTTACACAACCGTTGAATTCGCCAACACAGATCAGAGAATCAGACAGTTCAAACACACAAAATAGACCAGAAAACACATTGGTATTGGTCATTAAAGGGCAGATGACCAACGTCCGAAAATGTTGTTGGATGTTGAGTGCAGCAGAAGGATTTGAGAGAGAGAGCGGTCAAACTAAAACAAAACAGGTGCGTGAGAGTCGATGATGAAGAATTTCATTCAGCCTTTCAGTTATGTTTTTTTTTCCCTGACTCTCTCGAAACCTGTTGAAAGAAAGTAAGGAGTGGAATGGACCCGATGGTCTTCAACAGCGGTGATTTGCATAAGCCTGGGTCTGGGACGAGGGCAGCTGTTGTGAAAGAAAAAGTGGCAGCGTCATGTCAGAATTAAACACAGCAGGGGCCCAGTCTGATTAAAGCAAAGGGTTTATCACAGTGGACAACTAATGGGAGAGCAGTGATCGTCCAGAGAGGAGTGAGGTTTTCAAAATACAGAGACATGCAAATGGGAATCCAATGAGCCTCTATCCAGAAGTCGTGGTCTGGTCGTGATCTGGATTAGAGCATAGAATTGCGATAGTGTGTGCCGTGGAACTGTTTATCCCATTAGTTGTTGAGGATGTCGTTCATACTGTAAATGGCCCCACATTGCTGGAAAAGATAAACACTTTTACTTGTTTGTTTGACCTGTCACTCGACACGTAGTTTCTGGTGGAAAGTTTCCATCCTCGCCGCCGGGAGCTAAAGCATAAAACATAGGTTTGTCTATTCTGCGGTAACTGTGTGAAGCCTCATGAGGAAGTCATCAAGAAAAAGGCTAGGAAAACACTTGACTAAGTGGACAGCGTCGGAGAAAATGAGAGCGTGTAAACAAGGCTCTCAAGGGAAGAGGCTGTTAGAGGCTCAAGGAGCGTATCAAGCCAAGAGCTTAAGAAGTTTCAATTTACATGAGCGTATTTGTTCTGCCCCATGTCCATAATCTCAATAATGCAAAAATTACAATCGTAATTTAAAAGGCAGCAGGTTTGTATCGACTGCCTCATCTTTTATTCAACAAATCATTCTTCAAGCTTTCATGTATTTCTGAAAGACCCAAAAAAGAAAGTCAAATATGTATAGGTTTTGTACTACTTTCTCTCAAAAAAAAAGGGTTAGCAATGCATTTAAGATGTGTTTTTTCTGTCCTGGGCTTGAAATGTTGCTCAGTTTGGTTTAATCAATGTATATTCCTCAATTATGGAAACTTTTAGTGCTATAAAGATATATATATTATTACAGTGAGAAGATTTTCCTCCCAACTTTATTCAATTTAACAAATCTTATGCAGCGTCAAATAACACCAGCATTGGTCTCGGAGGACTTTACAAAGTCATCGATTCGCCAACAACAGATTGGATAATCAAACAGTCTGAAGACAGGAAATGCAATAATAACAAACACTTACGAGCCTTGGTCCATAGTGAGCGGGATGACCAATGTCAGATATAACTCGTAACGTAGCCGAGTTTCAAGTGTAAAAGTGAGGTTAAATTAGATCTGTATGTTTTTATTCTATGCCTACCACACAACAAACAGCATAAAATATGACATGTTTCTCATAAAATCCAATAATTACATTGTTGTTGTTTGCAAGAAGAAAAGACTTATGTGTTTGTTTTGCAGCTGTGCCCTCAGCTCCACAGAACGTCATCTCCAGCGTCAATGAGACCTCTGTGATGCTGGAGTGGATGGCTCCCAGAGACTCCGGGGGCCGCGAGGATGTGGTTTTCAACATCATCTGTAAGAGCTGTGGCGGCGGCCGCGGAGGCTGCACGCGCTGTGGGGACAACGTCCAGTTTGCGCCACGCCAGCTGGGCCTGACAGAGTCGCGCGTCTACATCAGCGACCTGTTGGCCCACACGCAGTATACGTTTGAAGTCCAGGCTGTCAACGGAGTGTCAGATCAGAGCCCCTACTCCCCTCAATATGCCTCCGTCAACATCACCACGAACCAGGCTGGTAAGTGGGGCCATCTGTCTGCAACCACACTCTATGCTCCACATGTACTTTTGTCTTCAGTAAGTCTGACTATAATTTAGCCTGTTCTTTTTCTATTACAACATCTTTGCAACTACTCCAGCTTACAATGGTCAGTATTTGTTTAGACTGTGTCCCCTGGATAGTTGAAATCTGGTTCACAGGTGAAACTCGGAAAATTAGAATATTTTTCAAAAGTCAATTTACTTTTGTAATTCAACTTACAATGTGAAACTTTTGCCTTTCACATGTTTGCTCACTTCTATCCATGCCAAATGTGACATGTAAATTTCTCCTGTGTGAGATCAATAAAGTCTATCTTATCTTACCTTAAACTAATACATGACAGACTCATTACATGCAGTAACGAGTTCAAAGAAGTTAAATTCAAATCAGTTCAACTCATTATAGGCTCAGACTGTAGAACGATGCAGAACTGAGGCAGCTCTCAGGTGGGTGCAGGTGCAGCCCACGAGTCCGGGCCGGGAAAGACAGTCCACAGGTTCTCCGGGTGCTCCGGTTTCCCCTACCACTAAAAACATCTGCAATAGGTCTACAATAGTTCATGCGCCTACTGTGTGGCGACCTCGCTCCCAATCTCTTTGTGGAATGAGAGACAAATTCTGACAACGGAGCTTTGTGACTCTAGTCTGTGAAATGCGCTATATAAAAAAGATTGCTTACTTACTTATCATGAAACAGACCATGGGACAGCGGGTGAATTCTTATAGATTCATTCTTATATATTTTGAAAATGAACCATAAGACAAACTTGCTTTGGGGCGTCAGTAGCTCAGTTGGTAGAGCTTTGGCCTTTGTGCCGTGGGTGGTGGGTTCGAGCCCGACCTTCACCATCAACTCCCACTGTCTGCTGTCGTTGTGTCCTTGGCAAGACACTTAACCTCTGGGAACACCAGCCACAGTGGGGCGGCTGCGGCTGTAAAGTGCCAATCTGCCGTTGTGTCCCAAGACACTTCACCCCCATTGCCTAGAATGAGTCTGGTGTGTGTGTGAATGGTTGGTGGTGGTTGGAGGGGCCGATGGCACATACTGGTTGCCTCTTCTGTCATTGTGCCCCAGGGCAGCCGTGGCTACAGTAGTAGTTTATCACCACCGTGTAATAAGTGAAAGAATAATGACATGTAAAGCGTCTGTGAGTGTCCAAAAACTTGCTATATAAAACCGATTCATTATTATTATTAATATTAACATATGCCACTTGTATATATGTAAAAAGTCTACATCATATATTGGTTTCACATTACACTTCTTTTCTTTATTCTTTAACAATATTCTAATTCTATGAGTTTCACTTGTCTAGTTCAAATCTGGCTTAGTTAATCTCACTACTGAACCTTCTTGGGCAGTTAGCAAAATATCTAGTGTTATTTTAAGTTTGTCCAAGTTTAGAGCTGGTGTGGTCCCCATTTTATCCCTGTTTTGGATTAGAACTTCTGTGTAGTACTACCAACATACCACCTCTCCCTGCCTTTGTCTAGTCCCAATTTGGACCTGATTAAATGCTTGTAACACTCTGGCGGCCACTCCATAGGCTTTTCCCATTAGTCCCTTGCACAGGCCCTCTCTTGTGCCACTATACGCAGATGGAGGGCCTGAGATTGGGACGCAGTGGGTTCCTGACGATGTGACAGATGAGCTGTGATGGCTGCGGGTCTGCGCACAATGACCTCATCACCGAGCTGCTGTGAAGGCGGGAGGTTGAAGGAGTGTAGCTTTGGGCTTTCTCTGTGGCATTGCATGTCTGTTCCTACTTTATGCGGTTCACTTCTCTTTTTAAAAATAGGTTACGTTTCTCTACATCATCAGCAGCAAGTCCACAAAATTCACAGTTTGGTGGCATGTTATGCTTGTCGGCCTAGATCTGATTCAAATAGAAAATAGATGTGACAACTTGGCCCACGGTGTGAGTTGAGCAAGTATGGCTCAGTAGAAGAATATCTGTGACGACAAGAAAGCCATTATGCAGTGCTGTTATCAAATCATTCTTCTTCTGTCTTAAATTCTGAGATGGTTGTGTCATGAGGAGAAATTATTGGTGTATTCAGACCTGCACATTTGCTCCACTTTAAACGGACCAGGATTCGTTTGGAACTCTGATCCAAAGCTTTTATGCAGGTCTGAATACACACAAACGAATCCTGGTCCGGACCAAAGAACCGAGACCCACTTTTTTAGGTGGTCTCGGTCCGCTTCCAAACGAATTCATTATTAAAAGCCTGACACTGTTTGACTCACGTCTCAAAGAGCAATATTCCGCATCATGTAGTGAATTGTGTTCTTTGGTTCCTACCTGATCCTCAGCGTCTGTTTGTCCCGTGGTTATTATAGATCCATGGTTTATCCAAAATGCTGAACAGGGCCGTTATTATAATAGATCCATGTGTGGGACAGGCCACGGAGCGCACAGACAGTCTCCTTCGGCTTTCTCCTCACGCATTCTCCGACGCTGTTCCAATATTTAAAACAACGTGTTTGGCCTGTGTCATATGAGCTGCTGTTGATGTTGAAGGTGGTTTTGCTCTAAAAAGAGCAAAAATAGGCAGAGCAGACATGCTGCACATACGAGCCCTCAATGTTTTCTGCCGGTTCCTCGTCTATCCTCCGTGAGCTCTCGCTGTCCAATAGGAGCGCCGATCGTCACACGTGTCAATAGGTTTATAAAAAAAAGTTCACTTGCAAAAAGGACAGTCGGAATACGAACCGGAGCAAAAGAAAAAAAGTTTGGTCCGCTTTTGATTCGGATCAAGCAAGCGGAGCAAAGGACTTTTCAGGTCTGAATACACCCTTAGGAAGGACCCAAAAATCAGGAATGCAAAAAATAATGATTTAAATGCCATTATTTGCTTTTCTTCATTTCTCACAGTCTATCCTATGCACATGTGTGATAATTATTTGGGTGATACCCCATACAACACTCAAAACATGTCAAATAAGAGGAATTTTGTGCCCTGACTTGTCGTCACCTCCCCCCACCGGCACTGTGACGTAGCCGCATGCTAACTTTGAGGTAAACAATCATTGATGGCTAACTGTGCAGCTTTCACTGTAATAGTCATTTCAGACCTGAGAATAAACCTTTTCCAACAATGGCAATCTGTCTCATAGGGCCCTATGTTCTTCATACAGAATCAGACCCTAATTATTTAGTAAACAGTGATATACGGCGAGGTATTGCATTGTAATAAATGCAATAGCGTCTTTTATGTAAGGGATAATGTATAGCACGCAGGTCATTATCGGAAATGAAGTACCGACAGGGCGGAGTACTTTCTCCCTCCACCCTGAAGGTATTTATTTTCCGATAATGACCTGCATACTATACACTATCCTGCTTATTTTACGGCTTTTTTACCAACCGAACACATGCAAAATAAACTTCGGTCCACTTTTATGAATGCCGAAAGGTTTATTAAATGACTGCAAATAAAATAGTTCCCAACGGTTGAACTGGACAGGAAGTCAAAGAACAAAATGCTAAAGTTTACAATTTGTATTATTTTGGATTCTATTCCTTGTTCTTTTCCCACTGAGTTGAATGAAAAATAAGGTAATAGTGTGTCCGTGGTCACAAAGTATGACTTTCTAACTAATAATGCTGAATTCTAATGTTCTGAGCTTTAGAATAATATAGAGCATGCGTTTATTACAAGAAGTGGATCCATTTGTAACATGTCCTGTAATGGTACCCTCTTTTAACACAATTATGATGTATTAGATTTCCATAGGCTGAAGAATAAAGAACATTTATTCATATCTTGGAGACAACGCAACATAAGAGCAAAATTCATACTCATTTCCCGCACTGCAGCACTCTATTATTACGGGGGATGTGGGGCCAGTCTCTAATTATTTTACTGAGACGGCTGCATTGATTCGCTCTTTAATTGTCTCTGTGTGATGCATCACTTGCTGTGCCAAGCTCTGTTGCCCTGGGCACTTATGAGCTATGAACTGTAGACGAGGACTGTGGAAACCGTGACGTGCGGCGGGGTTCATGGTAAAAATACTTGATTCAAGCATCAATTACCTTACATTTTGTCACTTTTTGCAGTGAAGAAGACATTTTATTGTTGGTAAAGTTTTGCAGGACGCTCCTCTTAGCATCTGCCACTGCACCAATAACTACGCTAGCTTCGACTTTCAGATAACCAAAACATCATGTTGAAAATCACTGACTTCGTAACCTACGACGTAATGACCAGCTTAGTTTTAACATAGTTGCATCAAAACGTCTACAGACATTCTCAATAATCTCCCACACCCAAAGTTATAACAGTGGAGTTTTTCATAACATTCACTGACACGAGATAAGTCTGTATTCTCTTTACTTTCAACTTTGTCCAAATCAGCAATCATTACAGGACAATCGTTACAATGCCAGCTCTCCCGCATGCAACCGGGGGTCTCTTTTGGACAGCCACCTCCTTTTTATTGTCTGTTTTGATTTGAGTCACTGGTGTGGAGGGTTAATGAGGCCCTGTGAGTGCAGTTAAGCGTTGTAATGGGTCCCCTTCCTTCGCCACAAAAAAGTCCACCGCCACCTCCCCCCTTTTGACTTCTCCGCCCCGCTCCAGCCGATAGGGCCCTGGCGCAAATTCAAAACACAAGGGGGCGGGTCGCTCTGTAGTGTCCCGTCAGCTCCCATTAGGCAGACAGAAGTCCTAGCTGTGAAAAGAACTCACCTCTTACTTGGCCCTAGTTTAGCCTCGCCACCTTTCGCCATCGCCCCGGAAAAACCCTGGCACACGGCGGCACTGTTTGGGCCGGGGTCAGAGGGAACAGGAGCCCATAATTGCATGTGGTTGGTGAGGTTTGGGGGTTACATAAACATCATGTCAGCCCTAATTATCTTGGGCAGTCCATGTGCCTCCCTCTTCCATGGACAATGAGAGCGTGAGATGGAGAAGAAGAAAGAAAGATATATTAAAGCCGCAAGCGGCATCTAACGGCCCTCGCCGCACCGCGCAAAGGAGGTGGCGCTGACGCGCCATTTTTTTCCCCCCTGATGGGAGCGACACTGTGCATTTTGAATTACTATGATCAGTGATTGTGTGTGTCTATTCAAAAGATATACCTCATTTTCCCCATGTAACACTTGTATCAGTCTGTAGGGGGCGCTATTGCTGCATTTCCATGATTTACACGTTCAGTTTACTCAAACCCAAGAGTTAAACAGTCATTTCAAATTGTGTGCAAATCGGACTTTGTATGTGCAAACGGAAGGCATTTATGTTGTAAAACAGCGCCCCCTACAATTTCAATTGTTTATTCTTATACCAAAGAACACCAAAATAATACACTTTATGCCTGAAAAAAACTTGTGGCAAAGTTTGGTGAGTTTTTGTGTTTGTTCAGTGGGTCAAATATGAGATCAAACAACAGAAAACCTAAATACCTGTATCCCCATGTAAACCTTTACTCAGCCTGCAGGGGGCGATAATGGGCCAATGTCATTGTTCACACTGTCATGTGACCTAGGCCCAGGAGTTAAACAACAGAGTCAAGTTTGGTGAATGTGCTCCTGTTTGCACATACAATATGAGTGTGTCCATAGAGTCTCCATTGGATAACATGGGAACTTCACACCTCTCTATGAAAATGACCACACTTTGGGGGTCTGTCACGCTCAGACTGTTTGACTAATTAAAACTCTATATGCAACTATTGATGGTCCATGTGTGGAGACCATGTGGAATGATTTTCAGACAAATTAGTGAAACGGCCGTGGCTGGTTTGATGTTTGAGCGAGGTGTACTTTTCAGAGATTTAACGATTTTCTCATAGACACAGACAGGGGCGTGTTTGTCGTCGCCACGGCAACAGGGTAAAAACTAATCATATGTTGTCATTGACTTTTTGAATCCAGATGACGAAACAGAATTATGTGCAAAATTTCAAACATTTTGAAAAAACTAAATTTTATTAGGCCCATGTAAAACTTTGAAATAGTCTGTAGGGGGCACTAATGAGTCAATTTCAATATTTCAACTTTCAAATGACCTAGACCCTGGAGCTGAACAATGGATTAAAATTTTGTGCAAATCTGACTATTTTTGTGCAAATGGGAGCAAATTTACTTTTGTCAAAAATTGGAAAAAACATGTCACATTTTGCCGCTCCGCTGCTCGGACAACGTTTAACTGATCCAAATTCTATATTCAATAATAGATGGGACATGGGTTTACACCATGTGGAGCGATTTTGAGACAAATCGGTGAAGCGGCCGAGGAGGAGATAATTTCCAGCCGACATGTGTGAAAAAGATCAATTTTCATTTTTCCATTTTCCAATTAAATTAATGAACTTCCTGTTTGTCAGGGGGCGGAGCCATAATAACTTTTTTTTCATGTCTTGACCTGAGGAACATGTGTACCGAATTTCGTGGCTCTACGACAAACTTGACCTTCGACCCCCTCCCATAGGCGCAATGTAAACTGACTTTTGTAGGGGGCGCTGTTCTGACATTTTTTTAGTCCCATAAAAATAAACACCAAAAAAATTAATTTTTCGCCGGTTCTGAATTTTGGGCAAAATTTCACAACTTTTCATCAATGTTCAGGGGGTCAAATTAAGGTTCAAAGTGCAGAAGAAAAAAGAAATAAATAAATAAATAAATAAATAAACCAAGGAATTTTTTTTTAAAAACTTTGAGCAAAAACAATATAGGTTTCCATAGTAACCTATAATACAAATGATACGTCGTTTTAAAGCGAACGACCAGACGAACGCAACTATTGGGTTCTCGGTGATTGACGAGCGCTGACGCGCTCGTCAATCACCTCGCCATCATGAGGTCACCCACCCCACCCATAGGACCCCATTCATTACACTGTGTACTACAGCAGGAGCAAAGCCATTCAGTGCCTCCGGCACTGTTTTGTCAGTGTCTGGGCACGCGCCGTCGGGCTTGGGGGCCCGGACATTCGACAGTTGAAGGAACACCCCTTTAATAGGACTTCAATCATTTCACTGTGTACTACAGCAGGAACAAAGCCATTCCGTGCCTCCGGCACGGATTTATCAGTGCTTGGGCACGTGCCGTCGCGTGCAGGTCACAATCTCCGGGCTGCGCCCGGAGATTGTGACTTAAAACAGTTCAACGAGTAATTACTCGTTGGAAAAGCAATAGGCCCTTACCCCGGTTGGGGCTCGGGCCTAAATATATTAAAGGAGTGTAGGTGGATGATACAAGTACTAGTACAAGTGTGTTAATTGCTAGAAACGGGCCGTGGGCTGCATCTGAAACTGAATCAAAAAATGTTGAAGTGTGAGTGGTGTAAAAGGAAATATGTATTTTATAGTGTACTTTCTGTGGCTACCAAAATCACCATGCTAAAATTATACAGTCAGATGTAAAGAATTGACTTTACTTTACTCATCTGTGCAATAATATTTTAAATAATGCCAGAAAGTCCAATTTAGAAACATGTATCTATTGTCACGTTATGTGTTATGCTTGATTTTGTATGCGGAAGGTCTTTGAAAACGTTGTATTGCCTATACATTTACCTGCATGCCTTTAAAGGAGATGCATTATGCAAATCAGACTTTTTGAGGTTTTGACCAAGTTACAACAGACCTGGAGTTGTTTTGAGATCCATCCACACTGATATAAAGAATCTCTGGCACAAATGTTAAAACCAAGCCCCTTATTTCTAAAATCTCAGTCTTGTAATAGTTTGATGCCATTGTACCACTATGACATCAAAATCAAACAGTATTGCCCCTATGTTAGTCCTGGGAATTTTTTTTAGGTTAAGTTTCATTATTTACAATTGCATGGCTGAGTTTGCCAATAAAAAAACAAAAAAACAATTGAAGTTGGAAACAAACAGAGGGAGTGACAACCGGAAAGCACTTTTTACCTTCATGCACCAAATATTTTGCAGTGACTCAAACCTCTCAAAGTCTCCTGCTCACATACAAAACCCACCAGGCCTCTCCTCCACGGGGGGTGGCGACGGTTGATAAAGGATGTCATTGGCCTGTAAAGGGCAGTGCTTGATTACACACTCCACAAAAGGAAACAGTGAATGGCATTTGAGTGTTTTAGAAGCATGATGATTACCCTGAAAGCCTGGTGCGCTACACAGTCAAAGGGTTACATTGGGCCATGCTTCCTCAAATGAACGACACCAGCTCTATAAGCAAGTTCAGATTTCCCCAATAAAATCTTTTATCACAGTTTTTCTGATTGTTATATGCACTCCAAGTCTCAATGAAATAATTAAGTATATTCTTAATTATAGGAAATAATTAAGAACATCCACCCATCCATTTTCTTCCCCTTAATCCATTTCTGGGTCGGGGGGGGTGGCCAGAGCTGCACCCAGTACACAGAGCACCAGCCCCTCACTGATCCTCCTGCAGGTGGTGAGTCCGCAGGAGCTGAGATCTTTCAGTGGGGGCTTCAGGCAAAGTGGGGTTAAGTGTCTTGCCTAAGGACACAACAACGGAAGTCATCAGTGGGAGTCGTGAAGTAGGTCTTACGGTGGGCTCGAACCCACGACCTTCAGGCTCAAAGGCCAATGCTCTACCAACTGAGCTACTGTCGCCCCTTAATTAAGAATATACATCTGTATTATGTTAACGTTAAGAGATTGTATACTATTTTTTTATTATGCTAATATTAGAGATTTATTTTAGTATTTTAGTATATAATTATTGTTTATTTATCTTGTGCTATGTGCTTCTCATTCCTACAGTTTTCAATTGGCGATGCAACACTGACATTTTCCCACTGTGGGACAAGTGATTTTCCAGCTCCAGTAAATACTGTTGCTTTAAGACTAACTATAAATCAACAGTTCTAACTATAATTAGTCATGTTAATCCATGCTCTGGAAATGGAAAACATGAATGTAGTGAAATTAGGGTAGAAAATGTGTTTTATTTAAACATGTATTTATTTTTGATGAAAACAGTAATGTGAATATATTCCAAATGTAACATCTACTAGTTTTGTCACTTTCAATGAGAGAGTGATAATGAAACAAGACATAAGCCAAACAAAAACACAGGGCAAAGACAACAAAATTCTCTTCCATTTTTGCCAGAATCAATTCAATTCCAATATTTTTTTTATCACCCTAAATCACATCACCAGTTATCTCTGAGGACTTTACAAAACTGTTGATTCGCCAACACAGATCAGAGAATTAAACCGTTCAAACACGTGAAATGCAATGATAAAAACAGAGCCATTGGTCCATAAGGGGTGGATGACCAAAGTCCATGAATGTCAATACAAATCACAGAGAACTTGCTTAAACCGGACATGTTTAAGGACAGGGGAAGGAGGACGCCTGATTGGTTTGTTGGGAAGTGAATTGGACCAAGTCTTGGCATATGCATCACATTTTCTGTTGGTATACACAAACTCCCTGAATACCTTTAAAATGCCAACAAACTAAAATATATTGCTGATTTATAAATCTCTCATACCCCTCAAGCCTTCATTATCTTGTGAAGTGAAAATTCCTGTAAGCACATTTGTGACATGGCGTTCCATCTGTCACTCCTCATCAGGCAAACATCCTATGGACCTCTCTTGCCACGTTTCGTTCAAACCATTTGGAAAATCTAGAGGGAAAGATGAGCAGCTCACAGAGTCTATATTTTATGCTTCTCGATATGTCAAACATGTCATTAAGAGTTGGGTTACGGTTATGGATCGCCAAACCAATGTTTAAAGCGCCAATAACTCTCAATTGCATGGTTCTGATTAGAGCCACTGGAGCGGATGCACGGTTGTCACAGAGAAATGTTGATGTGAAGAGCAATGGTCTTTGAAAGCCTTAGATTGCCTACACTTATGCTTTATGCCTTTAAAGGAGATGTTTAATGCAAAATGGGCTTTTTGAGCTTTAGACCATGTTGCAACTTTTTTTTATTATCAAACTCTCTATTGCTCCTGAATTAGTTTTGGCAATATCTTAGTGATCCCCAGTTACAGGAAAGAGTATACACAAGATAAATAACTCTAAACAATAACATTTCTCATTTTAGGATAATGAAGAAGCAAGTACAATTTGTTTGTATATTTAGCACAATAAAAAAAAAAGAATAAAATCTCTAGCTTTAGCACAATAAAGTCTAAATCAGTCTAAGTTGGGAGCCTTTTTAGCTGTGAGTGTTATGTCTTTTCAATTGTGGACCCCAAAGCAGAGTTGAAACAGGCTGACGAAGAACAAAAATTTATTTACAGTCCAAAACAAAAGTAGAAAGAACAAACTGTAGGCAGGCTGAGGTGACAGAGGCGCTGGCTGGAGACTTGGAGGTGCAGCAACCAAGGATCTGGGAAAAAATTGTATGAGTAAAAAAAGTGAAATAATCACAGGAACAGGCGCACGAGGACACTACCGTGTGTGACGGAATTATCTGGCACTGAAGAGCAGTCCAAACTGGGCTTGAGAAGCCAGGTGTAAATTGGCTGCAGGTGTGTCTGCTGCACCGTCCAGCCACACCCCCATCACCACAAGCTCTGCAGAAAAACAAAAAGGGAGGGGGGAAGAAACAGAGCAACACAACCCTCACAGTAACCCCCCCCTCAACGGACGCCACCCGGCGGACCACCGGGCTTCGAAGGGAAGCGAACATAAAAGTCCCGGAGGAGGCCCCGGTCCAAAATGAGAGAGTGGGAAACCCAGGAACGGTCCTCCGGGCCATATCCCTCCCAGTCAACCAAATACTGGAACCCACGACCGCGCCGCCGAACATCCAACAAGCGGCGGACAGTGAAGGCAGCATGACCATCGACGAGCCGGGCGGGCGGCGGGGGCTCGGCCGGAGGGCTAAGTGGACTAGACAGAAACGTGAAAAGCAGGATGCACATTCACGGAAGGAGGCAGCTTGAGCCGGACAACCACCGGATTAATGACCTTGTCTATCTCGTACGGTCCAATAAACCTGGGGGACAACTTCCGAGAATCGGTTTGCAGGGGAAGGTCCCGAGTAGACAGCCAAACCTTCTGACCCGGTTTGTATTCAGGAGCAGGTGAACGTCGACGGTCAGCAAGTTGACGGTTACGTGCCGCAGTCCGTGAAAGGGCTGCACGAACCCCGTGCCAGACACGTCGGGCTCGCTGAAGATGTAGTTGGATGGAAGGTACTGCAACTCGAGTCTCCTGGCTCGGGAAAAGAGGAGGTTGAAAGCCGTTAGCAGCCATAAACGGGGACATACCGGTTGCAGATGACACCAGGGTGTTGTGGGAGTACTCAATCCAGGGGAGATGAGAAGACCAGGAAACTGGGTGGCGAGCAGTAACACAGCGAAGGGCAGCCTCCAAGTCCTGGTTGGCCCGCTCAGTCTGGCCGTTGGTCTGCGGATGATACCCCGACGATAAGCTAGAGGAGCACCCCACAGCATGACAGAAGGCCTTCCAAACCTGAGAAGTAAACTGCGGCCCTCTATCAGACACAATATCTTATGGTATGCCATGGAGTTTGAAAACATGTTCAATGAGTAATTTAGAGGTCTCAAAGGCGGAAGGTAACTTCGGCAGAGAAACAAAATGCACAGACTTGGAGAATCGGTCTACAATCGTCAAAATTACTGATTTTCCCTCAGAAGGAGGAAGACCAGTCACAAAATCAACAGAGATGTGAGACCACGGACGGTGCGGAATAGGAAGTGGACGGAGCAACCCAGCAGGTGCTTGGTGAGAAGACTTGCTGCGGGCACAGACTGAGCAGGCAGCAACAAACTCTCTGGTGTCTGCAGACATAGATGGCCACCAAAAAAAAACCAAGGGCGCAGGGAACCATCTTTCTTACCAACAAAAAAAAAACCCTGCACAAACTGGTGAAGAAGATGGGCGTATAAGACCTGTAGCGAGAGAGTCTGAGATATAGGTCTCCATGGCCTCCCTCTCTGGCTTAGACAGATTGTAAAGTTTACTGGTAGGTAATGGGGCCCCAGGTATCAAATCTATGCTACAGTCATGGCCTATGCGGGGGTAATGAAAGTGCTTGATCCTTTGAGAAAACCTCAGGAAGATCATGATATTCAACAGGTATCAGAGATAGATCAACAGGCGTAGGACATGTGCGTAGTCCTGATTTAATTGTTGGCTTAGCGGAATGCAGACAGTGACAGTGACAAAAGAGGCTCCAATTAACAATACTTTGCTTATGCCAGTCAATGTGTGGGTTGTGGAGTTTAAGCCAAGGAAGACCTAAAACAAGCGGTGAAGAGTGAGAACTGACAACAAAAAATGAAATAGTCTCATGATGGTTACCCGAAAGTAGCAAGGACACTGGGACAGTTCGGTGAGTGATACTAGTCAGTATGTTCCCATCGACTGCATAAACGTTCCTGGGTTCGGGTAGTTCCTCGCAGAAAATGTCACACTGGGAAGCAAAACTGCTGTCGATAAAGTTATCGTCTGCTCCAGAGTCCACTAGGGCAGTAAGAGGGAATGAGTCTTTAGTACAGGACAGCGTACCTTTCAGCTGGACGCGTCCGGTAGAGGGATCTATAAAGGAGTGGCTCACCAGCAACCCTCCGCTGACCGATGAGCCTATTCTTTTGGCAGAGCAGAACAATTGGCCACATTATGGCCTCCCTGACCGCAGTAGATACAGAGTCGGAAACGAAGACGTCGCTGGCGTTCCTCGAGGGTTAACCGCATCCTCCCCAGCTGCATGGGTTCCTCAGAGCTGGAATCGTGTTGTCCCATAGTTGTAGCACTGGCAGATTGCCCCAGGTGTGCAGGTGCAGTCTGACGAGGTGGTTGAGAAAAGGTGGCAGGGAACATGGCAGGGAATGGGCCTCTCCTAGCTGTTCTTTCCCTGCGTCTCTCTGCTAGACGATTGTCTAAACGAATGGCTAGGGTAATTAATTCCTCAAGGGAAGAGGTCTCGTCACGTGCCACTAATTGGTCTTTAAGTTCTTCACTCAAACCCCGGAAAAACACACCCTGCAAAGCTCTCTCATCCCACCCGGTCTCTGCAGCTAAAATACGAAAATCAATGGAATAGCTAGAGACTGAACCTGTGCCCTGGCGAAGTGAAAGAAGACGGTTACTGGCTTCTTTCCCTTTGAGGGGATGATCGAAAACTTTACGCATCTCAGTAGAAAATGCATCCAGAGAGTTACAAACAATTGAACCACTATTGACTAGAGCAACAGCCCAGGCAGACGCCTTTTCAGAGAGCAAACTCATAATAAAAGCAACTTTAGCTTTATCGGTCGAGTACGTTAAGGGTTGTTGATCAAACACAAGAAAACACTGACTGGCTACATAACCCTATTTCACCTGAATACCTAGGAGTAGGAATGAAGGGCTCACGGGGCTGGGCTGTGGGGACTTGTACTGGGCCTGGAGCTGGAGCTGGAGCTGGAGCCGGATCCGACACAGGTGGAGTAGTAGAATCCAAGTGAGAGGAGATCTGGTCCAAGCGGGTGGCTTTTTTTGTTTGTTTAAGCCTTACAAGCTCTGCGGGGTCCATGTTGGCCAGATAATTCTGTTATGTCTTTTCAATTGTGGACCCCAAAGCAGAGTTGAAACAGGCTGACGAAGAACAAAAATTTATTTACAGTCCAAAACAAAAGTAGAAAGAACAAACTGTAGGCAGGCTGAGGTGACAGAGGCGCTGGCTGGAGACTTGGAGGTGCAGCAACCAAGGATCTGGGAAAAAATTGTATGAGTAAAAAAAGTGAAATAATCACAGGAACAGGCGCACGAGGACACTACCGTGTGTGACGGAATTATCTGGCACTGAAGAGCAGTCCAAACTGGGCTTAAGAAGCCAGGTGTAAATTGGCTGCAGGTGTGTCTGCTGCACCGTCCAGCCACACCCCCATCACCACAAGCTCTGCAGAAAAACAAAAAGGGAGGGGGGAAGAAACAGAGCAACACAACCCTCACAGTGAGAGCCAAAGAAGTCTCCTACTTTAAAATGTATTCCTGTAGGAGCCATACAATTTTATTTAACGTGAATATGTTTTTTTTTTAATCAACACGAGATCAACACATTTCGAGTGTAACATCAATATAGAAATGTGTTATTAAGTTTTAATGTACTACTAAGATTTGTCTGAGAGCCATACACAATCATCAAAAGAGCCACATCTGGGTCCCATGCCATAAGTTCCTGACCCCTGATCTAAATGAATAATTATAATAGTCATAATAGTATCACTCTTTTTTTTCATATGGCGCCCATATTGCTGACTCCTATCGCCTCTTTACTGCTGTAGGTGCAGAAATAACATTTATCTCAATACAATCTGAAAAAATTGTGCAATTATGTAGGGAAGATCCAATTTTGCATTTACTGTGTATGTGGGTCATATTGAGTTGATGGCGGCGATATTGGATTCTAGAAGACCTATTTGTTTGGGGGTCCATTAAGTCAAGGTGAACTGAAGTCATTGGTTTCTTATCAGCTGAACGGATTGAGGAAGTGAACCACATAATGAAGGTGGGGGTTTAATCAGTTGGGGCCTTTTCATGTGGTCCGGAGAAGATTTATGACTTAATTATTCTCCAAATCTGTCAGTTTTATGCAAAGAACGCAGGTTTTTTTTTTTTTTTGCAGGGTTTTGCTCTGCTCCGTTGAGCCATGCTGGTCCAGATCCAGAGGGCACTGCCAGAACGCCCAGACGCCAGAGCTGGATAATGCCATGTTGATTCTGGGACAGTGTTGTCGTTGTAAGCGTGGGTTTAGTGCGGCGTAGGGGAATGTTGTATTGATTTCATTATATAGTTGTGTCGCTAATTTTGTATGTTTGTATGTGTGTGACAGGGACAGCAGTTTCATTTGTAGTCTCTGGACGGATTGTCACGCTAAAGAAAAACATAACAATAAAATAACCTATTAGTCTGACTGACATTACGCAAGCCTGGATTACGCTTATTAGATAGATAATACTTTATTGCATTTTTAGTGATGGTACTGTACAAACTGTTCCAACAGGGTCTGTTTTAGTACCAGAAATGTTCAATGGTGCTAATCTTCAAAAAAAAAAAAAAATGCCTTTACGTTTTTGTTCAGTTTTGGTTCATTCCAAGCTAAATTGTACTGTATTTGTACACAAATACTGTACAAAACATCAAAATACCAAAAAAAAAACAGATGGAGAAGATAATTTATACACTTATTTTCAATATGAGACAACAATATGACCATTTTTAATTATCAGTTGAGATGAAACGACCTTTGCTGACAGTGGAGACAAAAATATTTGATCCATTCAGAACAACTCTGCAAAATATGATCAAATATGAGGTAATAATTTCTTGAAAATTTTTTAATTTTTAATTTTTTTAATGATCTTAGTTTTGACAAACAAGATTTGCCAATGGTGCAATGCCATTTAGTCTTATTTGAAGAAATCATTCCAAGGGAGACATTTTTTGTATCTTTTTAAAACGAGAAAATGTTGCTTGTCCCATTGGCAAATCTAGTGTCAAGGCAGCCGGAATAAGCGCAAATTAAGATACATTTTGCCAAATCTGAGCTAATGTTTAACTTACTTTTCATCACTTTTTGCTGTGTATCTAAAAAACAAAACACTGACGACCTAAGAACCTGAAACACTGCACTTCAAGCACACTTTAAGACTAATGAACATGCCAGGAAACATCTTTATCAGAGGGACCATCAGCGCCCTGGCGGGTGGCGAGACCGTGACAGGGTGTTAAGTGGAGAGCGTAAGGACAACGCCGCTCTGGGTTTGTGCACCTGGACTCACACTGTCACACATGAGACCAATCACTCTGTTTCAGTCTGTTGCTTTTTTCAAATCACAATGTCACCGGACTCATTGACATTTATGGACATTTATCAACATTTATAGACATTGGTCATCCGCCCCTAATTCACCAATGGTTTTATGTGTTTGTTATAATGGCATTTCCTGTGTTTGAACTGTTTGATTCTCTGATCTGTGTTGGCGAATCGACAGCTTTGTAAAGTACTGCGAGATGCCGATTTCGTGATTTAGGGCTATACAAACTAAACTGAAATTAATTGAAGCACACATTATATTCTGCAAACAACAAAATATTACTTGAATGCATTTTTTTTTCCATTTAATTTATTTTTGTACAGCCAAAATAATTCGTAACAGCAGTCGTCTCGCCATCACATTAAACAATCAAAGAGTTAGAGCACAGGAAATGCAATAATAACAAACACATAGAAGCTATTAGTCCGTAGGGATTACCAGTGTCCATGATCGATTTTTTGTGGGGAACAGGATCAATTAAGGTGAAAATTGTTATCTGATCTCTGTGTCAAAGGCAATTTTTCTTTTACGAGACATGTCGCTTTTATCCGGTGCTTCTGAAAGTTTTTAATTTAAAGTATTTATTATTAATTTTAAACCTGCACCAACAAGTATTTACACATTGTTAAAATTCAACAACACAATTTTTTTTAGACAATTATCCCTATCGTTTACATAAATATTAATGCATTACAGTGCTTATGATGGTACCACAATGTTTTTGAATATTTCTGCAAAAACTCAAACAATGTCACATTATTTTTGCTAGAATCTCCAACATCGATGCTGTCTCACATTTAGTTTCAATTCTAGTTTCAGTTTTCATATTGAGAAATATCTTGATTGTCGATACTTTTAACAACCCTAATTAATAATTACTTAGACCTAAAGGCTTGTCGTAGAATATATGTAGTCCATCCATCCATCCATTTTCTACCCTTTAATCCATTTCTGGGTCAGGGGGGGGGTCAAGTCTCATAGCACCAGCCCCAATATATGTAGTCTTGGTCTCAAATCCGAAAGGGGGATTTTAAGAATATTAAAGAATTCATACAGTGTGCATTTCTTTGTCACATCCCCAAAGGGTAAAAGTAACACACAGCATTGTTCCGTTAACGACTCCCCGCACGGCAATTAGCACGTAGCCTGTCAACATTGCTTCTAACTAATGACTTTATTTTGTCAATAATTCAGCAGCCTTGTGTAAATGTGTGTTTCTGTGTACATTAAGTGCATCTCGTCCTTCTGCATGGGATTTGCGAGGCTTATGAGCTTTCACCAGAGAAGAATCAAGCTTGCACATTGCTTGCATTCAAATCTGGGTTAAAAGGCCATGATCTTTTGGACCAGTGGGCTGTAAAACAGATCATAATGCAGGCGCTATTAATTATCGCTGAGTGCTTTAGAGTCATGGCAAAAACGTTTGAATAATTGACCACGCTTTAATACACTCGGCTATTTACTTTTTTTTACACGCAGACTCATTAAAACAACAGTAAAAGTTGGATGGTAAAAGAAAAAAGGGGTCATGACCAACTTCAGGGGTTTGTGTGTGTTTATGAATCCACTTTAGATAATGAGGTAAATGAATGGGTTCAAATTAGGTCTTTATTCAAGACTTTAAATTCATATAAAGGTATTTGGTCCCTCTATAACAGACAATAGTAAGTTAGCGATGTTATTAACTCGCTAACTTACTATTGTCTGGTATAGAAGAACCAATTACCTTTATTTCTACGAAGAAGACAAGAGGAACCTCCCGAAACCTTTAAATTAAATAAATTAATTGCAGAAAGTGGAAGCTGGGGTACCTTTTTTCGAAACCAAAAAATACACAGCTTTTAAATCTGCAACAATCTATGACAATCTATGTGCATTAGCCTGACCTTAGCTATTCATAAACTCTGGTCAATTGTCATTTCCCTGCATATACCGTCTGGGTCTAGTCCCAATGTTTGCCATTACATCGGTTGAATCCATCCGACCAACCAGCGAGCACGGGAGGCGGGTCTTGTCAGTAGATGTGAGTGGCGTCAAGAGTTTGTGCCGAAATTCGCTGGTTGTAGTTTGGTAATGGCGAAGAATGCAATATTAAAGTTATTTGGTCTGGTTCTATCAAGAAATTGAAGCTGGAGCAAGAGAAATGTTTAGCAAAGGTAATTGCTGGCAAAGATTGTGGCGCTACTCCCCCCAGGCTCCGTTAGCGGCAAAGGAGATGACAAGGCTTAAAGCTAAATACTAACGACTCAATCGGGTGCATTACATACGTCACGGTAAACTCAGATCCAATGGTTTCAATCTACAGAAGAAGTTAACCCCTCCCACCTGTTAAAGGAGCTCAATCGAGTAAAGCCGGCCCTTAGTACAATTTTATCTTCACTCTTTTTAGTATGTGTTTTCTTGTTTATTAACTGTGCTATATCGATACAATTGCCTTGGCTTAGTAATACAATAATTTTAACTCAGTTTGGTTGGATTTTTCAGACAGAAAAGTGGAATGTATTATTATGTATGGGACAAAAAGTTAGGGGCCGTAGTTCACCACACGGTCATCATTGTCTGAGTTTTTCCTCAAATGTCACTAATACTTCATTTCAATACAGCGTGGATTCGCTCACATGCCATCCTGACTTATCCCCTTCAAGGTTTTACGTGTAAATTGAGGTCAGGCACTTTCTAAGCGCAGATGATCTTTTGTAATCCCTCTCTATTGTGTGCCGCTCATCACAGGAACCTGGTACTTTGTAGTTAAAGCGTCATTCTGATACCGTGAGCAAAAAGTCATAACTTGAACTGGGGCAGATGTAACGTGCACTGTCTGTAGAGATTTGTGTTTGTGTATTCATTAAACCTACATAAAACCAGCGCAAGGGTTAGGGGGGAAAAAATGTATTCTGTTTAGTATCGCCATATTTTGTGCACATTGATACAGTAGAGCAAAATAGTGTGATATCTAATACAATAATTATCGGTCTCAAGTTTTTCTCTTCAGTTTATGTGCAGACCATAATAAATGTGACATTTGACTTGAGCATTCTTATTCTCCTCGGTTTTTGTAATGCCTTTGAATATTATGCTGTATCGCAATATGTTAAAAATAGCAATAATATGGAATTTTGGCAAAAATATCGCAATAATTTAAAATTGTCATATTTTTGCCATACTCCACCTCATTAAAATAGATTATTCGGAGAAGGCGTCTGACCTATTATGTGTTTTAAAGATGCACTTTGTAACTTTCCTTAATGGATCTTAGCTTTTGCCATAAATGTTACACATGTTTTAAAATATTACATTCACTTTTGGAGCGTGTGCCACTATAGCTGACTTTGAAGCTAATCAGGACAGGGCCTGGTTATACTGTGATGGGAGACCTCTGGGAACACCAGGTGCCAGAGAGGGCTGGCTGCGGAAGCCAAACTCTTGCTGTGTCCTTGGGCAAGACGCTTCATCCACATTGCCTGGAAAGAGTCTGGTGTGTGTGTGTGAATGGCTGGCCGTGGTCGGAGGGGCTGATGGCACAGAAAGAGCTGCCTGGCTTCTGTCAGTGTGCCCCAGGGCAACTACAGGAGTAGTTTATCACCACCGTGTATGACGTGAATGAATAATGACATGTGAAGCGTCTTATTATTACACAAACTCCCATGTCGGTGCGGATTGAAATTGCAGATTGTAACGTACACTCTGTGGGTTTTCATGAGAAGTGTCTTATTTCCACCAAAAATATTTAAACTGAAACTATTCACACACATTTACATTATAGTCAATAGTGTTCAGAGAAAGTTTAAAGTCCACCTTTCAATGAAATCTAAACATAGAAGGTAAAATCCAGCCAAGTTCTTTGACAGACTTTCACAGTAGCCACAAGGTTTCCTCTTCTGCTTACATAGTACTTATTGGGATTGTAAATTGGTACAACTTAGAGCTAAACCATAACCTCTGCTAGCAAGTACGACTTCCTGAACTGCCTAATTTGGATTTAGCTTATACGGCCGCACGGTGTCACAACCCCCGGCCCTTTACCAGATGGCTTTATGCTTGATGAAGGCAAATCTTACTTTTGTAGCTTTACTGCGCCGGAAATTTTTTATAGATGTAAAAGCCACAATCCTTTGCAGCTGAGGGAAAAGGGCAAGCTGCCAGTGTGCAAAAAGTACATGCAAATGTGGTGCCTCTCTCTTTAAGATGACTCTGAGTGGCTATCGTAAACGCAGGCAATGGAGAGAGTGAAGCTTTTCACTAGTGAGACTGGGGCTCGTTCAGACCCGTGAAAAAGAAGAGATTTGAAGATCTTTTTGATCATTATTAGTATCAATATTATTATCATGAATTAGTGTAGAATATATCAGATCAGAATCAGAACTCTTTTCATTGCCATTGTGAGTATAACAAGAAGTCAGAAATTAGGAAATTGCTTTGGCTCTCGGTGCACATATAAAAACTGAATAAAAATAAAGGCAAAATAGAATATGGTGAAATTAAATCAATTTGAATAAGTCATTGAAATAATAAAACATTTACATAACGTTTCTTAAAATTACTCATATACAAGTGCAGTAAGTACATAAAAGAAGAAATTTACGATTTGGCTTATTCTTCTTGTGAATGTCCAGTTAATTTAGAAATGCTATATTGTCAACTATAGTTTTCGGAGTCAATCCTAAACGAAACCTCGAATGCCAGTGGATGTGCGTGTGGCAACAGCAGCTTTAGAACAAAGTAACATGACGAAAAGCCTTTGGATAAAAGCCTTACAATCTTGCCTTGTAAAAAGAATCTTGAACGTGAATGAGTCGAAATGTCTAAATAACACTTTTATTAGATGGGGTGAAGTTACTGGCTGCTAAAACACTGCAGTAAAACATCTATTAGTGACATTCTTCAAAAAATGAGCCTTTTTATCTTCCCTTTTTTGGTTCAAGGCCAACTCCCCTGCACTCACAGTCCTTCGTATCAGATCCTTGGCAGAGCAATAATGTGCGCCCTGAAACCCTATTCTTTCCCAACAGCTGGGGCCTCCCATCTTCACAATCGGACCATGTAATGTAGAACCTTGAACGTTTTGCCAACAATATTTACCGTTTAATTCGATTACAACTATCATTATCTACAATCTTTTACGAGTGTTGTTGAGCAAGCCAGGAATGCTGTTGTGACAGTTAAGTTTTAATCCAACTCATCCGGGGCAAAAATTTAAAAACATGGTTGGGGCCAAAAGTATTATTTGACATAAGTGTAAATTTTGTGTGCTCCCTCAGTGTTCTTTCTACTAAGTATCTCTTTTCTTGTTTGATAAAATTTTAGAACATTTTAGATTCAATTATATGGTTGCTTTTCTGTTCTCACTCAGTATAACATGCCATAGTAGCCCATTTCCATCTATTACTTCAAGTTAAGGAATAAAGGTGAATGAAAATCATTTCAGGGGCCACTAAAATTGGTCTTGTGGGCCGAATTTGGCTCTGGGGCCTGAGTTTGACATGGCTGTTCTAACTGAAGGCCTCCATTGTGAACGCGCTTGTCTGTCTGTGACTTATGGGAAAGTCGTACAACACAATTACAGACAGTCAATGTGATATATCTTATTGGTTAAGGACAACTAATTGAATCATGTCAAACTATTTATCACGCTGGTCATGTTTTAACAAAGTGGTCATTTTAACAACTCCATTAAAACAGAACAGAGCATTCATTCAGAATACAATAAGACTGGACATTATACCCAATCCAAGCTTTTATAATATTGTTTTACACCTCTAATTGTCTTAATAGGGAGCAATCCACAGGGTTTAAAAATAATGACTGTAACAACAAAGAAAATGGCTTGAAACAACCCGAACATGTATTTAGCGGCGTAGCTCCAAGACTCGTGTTGACACAATGAAAACCGACTATTTACTCAACCTTTGAATTATAGATTAGCTGGAAGAGAGGAAAATGGGAAGGCTTCTTGAAGATTGGGAACACAGTAAGGACTTGTAGCTTGAGAGTACATAAATTAGATATAGGGAAATGGTTTTCATACAGTATGTGGATCAGTGCTGTAGGCCCAACTCAAGTGAAACAAGGACTTGGATCTGGCAACGCATTCCACAGTCAAATTGGTGGAACGTCCGCCTCAGCGCGAGAGAAGACTGCACTGAAATGACTGCACCGGAGTTATAAACAGAGCCGTGTTTGAGAAATGTCCTCATGCACTTGATAATATCTAATGTAAACACATTTGAAATGGCTCTGGCATGAGTTAAAGTTAATCTGGCAATCTCATCATTAAATAATTGTGGCAAAGTGTATTCCTCCAGTTACAACAATGATACCATATTTGTATAGCATTCTGATTTTGCACTGTTTGTGTTGGAGAAATTGCACAAGATAAAATGTAGTACTTTCATGTTCTCTTTTGATAGACTGACTTGTGTAGAAAAATGTAGGATTGACTTTTATGAACATTTATGGACATTGGTCATCTGACTTTTATGGACCAATGGCTCTACACTGCAAAAAATGAGAAAATATGAGGTAATAATTACTTGAATCCAGTGTTTTTTCTTTTTCTTTTTTTTAATCTCACTTTGAGTACATTCTGACTGTCTTAAAACAAGATTTGCTAATGAACAAAGCCATTTAGTCTTATTTCTTATTAAGATTTGTATTAATTTATTACAAGGCAGACCTTTCAAGTATATTTTAAAAACCAGATATTTTTTTCTTGTACCATTGGCAAATCCTGTTTTAAGGCAGTCAAAGTGTTCTCAAATCAAGATTTGAGCAAATTTGAGCAATTTTTTACTTTGTTTTTCATTACTTTTTACAGTGTTTGTCATTGTTGCATTTCCTGTTTTTCAACTGTCCAGTAATGGAGATTGAAGTTGTTTTAGTTACCCAGCAGCATGTGGTCAACAAACCAGCCCTCCATCGACTTGTGTTTGCAGTGGATTTTATTGGACTTTTACTTGTTGCCAAACGGACAGTTGGAAAATAGCTGTTAGCTAAGATGTAGCTATTAGTGACACATCTACAGTAATGTTGATTAATGTGTACTGCCCTATTTAAAAACACTAATAAATACAGTACCGCAGCTTGTCGACTTAAGTCAACCGTGGCGCCTAGAGGGTTAAATTAAAGATTTTTTTTTTTACCATGTACACAATAGCAATTTGTGGTTTATAGTTGATTCCTCGCCTGATCTTTTTGACTGGATGCCGTTATTTTATTTCAAATAGGTACATTTGTTTAAGATAAGATAATATAAGACAAGAGAAGCTATATTTGTCCCACAGTTGGGAAATGTGAAAATTGCACATACAGGACAGTAGTAAGAACAAACAGGGAGCTCACAAAATATACCATATAAGTAGCTGCTATGTTTCTTAGCTAGCTGTAAATGCTTCATTATATATATACACTGATATTTATTTATCTATCTATATATATTTAGAGAAAAGTTGTAGGGCAGGATAATAAGTAGATACAGTGATACTCAGCTCCAGAGTTGCCCTTAGGGTTTTTTTTGTTTTGTTTTTTCCTATGTTGGCATGTGTCCATCTCCTCTGTATGAATACATGAGCTACCTTTGTTTCAGCGCTCAGGCTCAGGTTTCCAGTCATGGCCGCACCGTGTGTTTAATGGAAATAGTATGCAGGAGACGGCCATGTGGCACTGCTGAATATGTGTATATCCGTAATGCGATACTCGTGAGCTCCCCTCAGACTGCCTGTTTGCCTTATTAGGCCGTCGTCCTGTGCGCACAAACAAACTGTGTGTGGACTGTGTCAGAGGAGATCCCCCCCATGTCCCGACTGGAGACTTCAGTGTTTACTATGGGACCTTCGGCTGCAGGAAAGTCTCTATAATGTGTTCACGCGGTGGAAGACATTGTGGTGTCAAGTGCTCTACACACAAACACAGAACGGTCGTTTATTATCTGCCGCCCCATTCACCATCTATCTCACAGTGACTCATGCTCATTATTTATGTTAGACATGACCTGCTGTTGCCTTAGATGCATTTCTCTACAGGGAAGCAGGATTGGATGATGCATAATGTTATACACAATGTCTTACAGTGAGGAATAAGTGGGTGATAAATACTTTCGTCAAACAAGATTAATGAACAATAATTCTGAGTGTAAAGTTCTTGTTCATTTATCTTATGTTGCACGCTTCATTCTTCTCTTGATCTGTAACTGGTGATGCAACACTGAAATTTCCCCAATGTGGGACGAATAAAGGATCTCTTAATTATTCTAAAACCAGGAACAGTTGAATGTTGGTCAGTGGTTAATCGAGGGGCTGCCGTGATGCTTCGCAGATGCTTATTCATATTTCAAATGTTTTCTTCTGTTGTTTGCTCCAACAGTGCATCCTTCTTTTACTCTGCAAGTCAAAAAATCAGTGGTAAAAAGATTGCCCATATTAGGCAAGATAATGTGTAGATTATCTGTTGTATGTAACTTGTGTATGGGAAATTAGGCTAGGATAATTTTAAAACCATTGACTATGCATAAAACAAAAAAAAAGTTTGGTTTATCTCATGCATGTATTTTTGTATCAACTTTTTTCAGATAAAATCAATCAATCAGCTCTCAGCCCAATGTGTCAAATAGTGACTCTAATGGCTCTTTATATATACGTATATATGCAAATTATATGGTCTTTTTCTGACACATTTTTATCTTTTACAAAACTCTTGCTGTTGTGGCTAATAAAGTTTTTATGTAGTGAACAAAACAGTTAGGTACTTTAACTCTCTACGTGGGAGAATTAAGTTTTTGTTTTGCTAAACGATGATTTGCTTTATTATTTTCACGTCGTTCAAATTCACTTTTCTAACTTTACGTCAAGCATTTGAAAAAAGCTTACCTGGAAGAACAGGTGTCTTTCCAGCTGCTTGAGCCGAATCTATCAGTTATCCTCACACGCTACAGATTTATAGCAGCCATAAATTGAAGCCGTGAAAAGCTTCAGTGGTTCAACAGCGTAGATTAAGCATAGTAAGAGTAATAAAGGAGGCGTGGCTGCTTTTCCAGGCCGTAGACTTTCCATAGAGAGAGCATGTCTTTATCGGCGCACTCGAGCGGCGTGTGTGGTTGGTGTGCGGAGATGAGAGGAGGACATAAATCTGAGCGCCCCCCTCCTGCTGCACACTTCCACAGAGACAGACAGAGCTCCGGCCCCAGTGTTAGCTTTACACTTAGCCTGAACTAATCTTAATGGCTGTAGAAGGACCTCGATGTGTTCACACTTGGATGAACTCGGCCGCTCGAAATCAATGGCTGCATTGTTTGTCCCAAATTGAAAATAGTATGAAATTGTTATTATTATTATGATTATTATATTATTATTATTATATTATTATGAGATGATGTGTGTGTGAGAGTCATTGAAACAATTCCCAAAGCCCAAATACTAATACTGTATACTCGTCACATTTTTGCCAATTCCAAGCCCTACTGTAGTATTGTACACGTAAAATGATTTGAACAAATCAGACCACATTATTATGTTTTTTGTGTTGCTTATTTGTAAGAGCCCTGTCCACTCTTGTTTGACTTGTTTATGTTAAAACTAGTGATAGAACCCAACTGTCTCAAGGCAGGCACTACATACAACTTATTACAGTTAATGTATTTGTAGTTTGAAAGTTTATATAAAACAAAAAGAAATTCCAAAAAAGGTCTTACGTCACCAGAATTATCCAATAGTGAACACTCGTTGATAGGGGGATTTTAGTGTATCTACTTTCTAACAAACACCATCACAAATGTCTTCACACCATTTTTGGCTTTACCAGTACCAACTAATTTTCATTTGTATAACATTCATGAATAATTTTGTTTCATATTTGGAACTTCCATAAGTTGCGTATTATAATTCCCTTTACACATCAAGCTGTAATAAAAACAATAAACAAAACCAAACAGATTTTCCAGTCCTTGCATGCTTTTTTATGAACCCCACTCAGACTATAATGATTAATTCAAGTCCCATTAACATTTATATGTTAATGTTTATGTCTTGTCTAAAGAAAAATAGTTGCTGTCTAATAAAAAAAAAACTAAAAAAATCTTTCTCAGTTAGATTTAGATAATCTCCACGGCAAAGTCTAAAGAAGCGCAAGGGAGAGAAAGCCGTTTGTCCCACATGGTTTCAAAAATAGTAGCAAGACGTCTGCCTCTCTATAGAAATATTTGTCTTGGATCGGGCTGCACATACCGAGCCGCACAACCCAAACATGTGCAGCAATGACTTATATTGTCATGCACAAATACGCACACAAACACCAGTGTAACACGAACCTTTTGAAAGTGCTAATGTCAGTTTGTGATTTCCATAACATTTACATCTTTGACTGGAACGCAGAGTCGATGGCGGTGGTCTATCATCACTTATGTCAGATTCTAAGTGTAGGTTGATACTGGGGAATCCCGTGGGGGCACTTATACTTCTTGGTTCTGACATGCCGTCCTGCCCACGCTCTCTGAAGATAAACGGGCTTACATCATGTTACTGGCATCGCAAGTTCCCAACCGGTGTTTTAGAACGAGATTAAAGATGCAGGGAGAGTCGAGGCTTGTTTGCGTTCAGCTTTAACATGAGAACTTCCAGAGCAGAGAATTTCACGGCTATTAGTTTGAGAAGTGTAATTACTCTGCTCGTGTGCGTTTTGGGTTGTCATAACTTTGACTTTTTCTCTTTTTAGTCTATTTTTATATGATTCATTCTTAAATTTTCTGTTATGAAATGATCTTTTATTCCTAAAATATGAGTAAGTCTAACTTTAACTTTAAATTTTTGTCATGGTAATGCATCAAAATACTGCAGCAATCTAGCAAGTACAACAGTAAACCATTCCATGAAAAAAAAAAATAAGAGGATGAAGAAAAAAAAAAAACTCGTACCCCATTCTTATATAAAGGCGTAAATGGCACCAAAAACTATCAAAAAATAACCAAAACGACCCCTTACATATAATAAAGCCCCTTATGGTGCTGGTTCTGGACTGATCCTGGACTGGTTCGGAGTCATTTTTAGGGTTCCACCCGAGAACTGACCATAGTTACCATAGCAACGCAATGTTTACTTGCTTTTTGTCTGCTTATTGTTATTTTCACCAGTTGTAGCACTTAATAATAGTGACTAAAGGTAAAGACTGAAAGGTAGTAAAACTTATGGACCAACACTAACACATTTTTGGGGAGAATTTCTCAGAATCCCATTGGTTTGAAAGAGAGCAGTCAAAATGGCGACTATAGGAGTTTGAGTATAATTTCAGAATTCTGGGAGTGGTAGTTTTAACACATTTCTGTCTTTTTGCAGCGCCTTCCACCGTCTCCATAATGCATCAAGTGAGTCGTACAGTGGACAGCATCACCCTCTCCTGGTCCCAGCCCGACCAGCCCAACGGAGTCATCCTGGACTATGAGCTGCAGTACTATGAAAAGGTAACACATTTTGAAATAAAATTGCACGTGCACACCAAACGTACATATTGATTTGTTTATTTGTATGTGCGATAGAGACGAGTAAACATCAACACCATGAGGCAATACAACATTTATAATCAAGACTAATCTGCAATGTTTCCCTGGAAATGTATTCAGGATTCTAATCATGTTTGCATCTGCTACCAATATATTAAAAAAAAACGATTAATATGGGTATATAGATCATTTAATGTATACTGTAAAAGCTGGGGTACCTTTCTGTTTTTCATAATTTACACATTGTATTTGTCAACACAGAAATCTTCTCATAAAAACACAATTCTTTAAATAAATTAGATCATAACTTGCTTCTTTATATTATTATAAAACAGGATATCGTTTACTTGTCTAAAGATGTGACAGAGGCTTTATATACATGGCTGTGTAAACTACCAAACATTTGAGAGTGGATTTTAGGTCTATCTATATTATTGAAGTCCATTGTGTTTTGAAACTGAGGTACCCCAGCTTTAACGGTACACTATTTCCGGTTTTGGGTAAAAAATTACTTATTTCTATGCCTGGCGCTACCATACATGCAGCCAAGACTAGAGGGTATAAATCAGGTGTCTCCAACCTTTTTCACTCAGAGAGCTACTTTCCGCGGGTACGATAAAGCAGAGAGCGACACCTTTAGGATCCCCCGGAGAGGGGGGGGGGGGGGGGGGGGGGGGTGGGGGGGGGGGGGGGGGGGGGGGGGGGGGGGGGGGGGGGGGGGGGGGGGGGGGGGGGGGGGGGGGGGGGGGGGGGGGGGGGGGGGGGGGAGGTGGGGGGGGGGGGGGGGGGGGGGGGGGGGGGGTGGGGGGGGGGGGGGGGGGGGGGGGGGGGGGGGGGGGGGGGGGGGGGGGGGGGGGGGGGGGGGGGGGGGGGGGGGGGGGGGGGGTGGGGGGGGGGGGGGGGGGGGGGCGGGGGGGGGGGGGGGGGGGGGGGGGGGGGGGGGGGGGGGGGGGGGGGGGGGGGGGGGGGGGGGGGGGGGGGGGGGGGGGGGGGGGGGGGGGGGGGGGGGGGGGGGGGGGGGGGGGGGGGGGGGGGGGGGGGGGGGGGGGAGAGGGGGGGGGGGGGGGGGGGGGGGGGGGGGGGGGGGGGGGGGGGGGGGGGGGGGGGGGGGTGAGTGGGGGGGGGGGGTGGGGGGGGGGGGGGGGGGGGGGGGGGGGGGGGGGGGGGGGGGGGGGGGGGGGGGGGGGGGGGGGGGGGGTGGGGGGGGGGGGGGGGGGGGGGGGGGGGGGGGGGGGGGGGGGGGGGGGGGGGGGCGGGGGGGGTGGGGTGGGGGTGGGGGGGGGGGGGGGGGGGGGGGGGGGGGGGGGGGGGGGGGGGGGGGGGGGGGGGGGGGGGGGGGGGGGGGGGGGGGGGGGGGGGGGGGGGGGGGGGGGGGGGGAGGGGGGGGGGGGGGGGGGGGGGGGGGGGGGGGGGGGGGGGGGGGGGGGGGGGGGGGGGGGGGGGGGGGGGGGGGGGGGGGGGGGGGGGGGGGGGGGGGGGGGGGGGGGGGGGGGGGGGGGGTGGGGGGGGGGGGGGGGGGGGGGGGGGGGGGGGGGGGGGGGGGGGGGGGGGGGGGGGGGGGGGGGGGGGGGGGGGGGGGGGGGGGGGGGGGGGGGGGGGGGGGGGGGGGGGGGGGGGGGGGGGGGGGGGGGGGGGGGGGGGGGGGGGGGGGGGGGGGGGGGGGGGGGGGGGGGGGGGGGGGGGGGGGGGGGGGGGGGGTGGGGGGGGGGGGGGGGGGGGGGGGGGGGGGGGGGGGGGGGGGGGGGGGGGGGGGGGGGGGGGGGGGGGGGGGGGGGGGGGGGGGGGGGGGGGGGGGGGGGGGGGGGGGGGGGGGGGGGGGGGGGGGGGGGGGGGGGGGGGGGGGGGGGGGGGGGGGGGGGGGGGGGGGGGGGTGTGGGGGGGGGGGGGGGGGGGGGGGGGGGGGGGGGGGGGGGGGGGGTGGGGGGGGGGGGGGGGGGGGGGGGTGGGGGGGGGGGGGGGGGGGGGGGGGGGGGGGGGGGGGGGGGTGGGGGGGGGGGGGGGTGGGGGGGGGGGGGGGGGGGGGGTGGGGGGGGGGGGGGGGGGGGGGGGGGGGGGGGGGGGGGTGGGGGGGGGGGG